>OY796880.1:48636300-50007395 GCA_963680785.1 Diplosoma virens | reverse complement strand
AAACCACAGTGTTGTCTATTTTACCAAGTTTTTTTGTGTCATAACAACAATAAATCTATTTCTCAATTTGCGTCATAATCACAGTTCTTCTTTATTCTCGTTTTCAACACTATCTTTGTCATTTTTAAGGTGATAACAATTTATTTTCTTGTGTTTTTTGCTTAATGTCATCATCACCAACTCATACAGTCTAGTTAATTTTACAACTATTTTATTATTTTTAACATTTACATGTCTGTTTTAGCTTTTGTTTTAGAAATTGTTTCTAATTTTAAACGGTTCTTGTCATTCTTGTAATGTTGAAAAGTTTGCTTGTAAAAAGGCAAAAATTAAATCATGCTGAAGCGTATGTTTCTGATTTTTTTAGGGCACAAACGGTTTCAACTAGTTAAAATTTGTAAGATTGACTGATTTTTATCATAAAATTAATTTAAAGCATTACATTTAGGTCACATGATGAATAAAAAGTTGCTAAAAACAGATATTGATTTGCAAACCGAACAATTTTTAACACGAAATTTTTCAATCAAGACGGATTCAACTTGAGCGAATCTTGTGAAATTTTGTGATGCTAAACACCTTTTTAAAGCAAAGTAGATTGAAAACGTTTAGGTTACAAGGTGAAAAAACTCTTTCAGTCAAAAATTGATATCTTTCATTGAAGGGATGAGACTAATAAACTTGATTAGTCAACTTTTTGTTAGTTAACTTTGAAATGTTTGTATTGTTGCTTAGTATTAAAAACAAACAAATCGATATTTAGTTAAACTAAAACCTTTCATGCGACTCTTTTTACTTTGAGAAAGAAAAAACAAAATAAAATGAGAACCGTGCAAAAGACGAATATTTGTCTCTGTGTAACAATTAAAGAGTTTGACAAAATTACACCATTTGCGCAATTAAGAAAGCAATTGTGACAAAAAAATTTGAGATTGAGTTGTTGCTATGCGTTAAAAAATAGCAAAAACCTAAAATAATGTAGAGTTTTTTTAGGATTTGGTTCCAAAAACTAACAAACTTCAGTGACACTTGGAAAAAAACGTACACTTTTTAGGAGAAATTTTTTAGACTTTTTAAGCCAGTGTTTCCGTAACTTTAAAATGTAAGACGCTGGGAAGAAAGGTCGGTCTTTCAAAAAGATAATTTTTTTTTTTTACGTAAAAGGAATTTAGAGTTTTCATATGTTTACAATGTGAGACTCCTGAGGAAATTTTTAAATAGTGATAATTTTATGAAACCTGACCACAAAACCTCCGTGTGAAAACTGTATAAAATTATATTTATGGATCATATTGTTAATATCAGCTTTTGGTTAAAACGTTTATTTGGAAAAAGAAAAACTAAAGTATTTTTGGTTTAACTAGTGTCAAACCGTCTTTTTCTAAAAATTGATGTTTCAAAGATTTATTAAGCTAGTAAAAATAAAAAAATTTAGTTTAACTTGAATCATTTTTACTCGGTTTGTTATCGTTAAGTTTGGGGGATGATGACTGATCGCAATTGGTTGTTAATCAACGTCCCGTGTCTAATTCTTATTACAATGAGTTTCTGCATGCATTTCTTTTTTTTAACATCTCAAGCAATGTTGCGTTGGAATAAATTAAATAAAAGTTAAAAGAATGAATTAAAATATTGAAAGCGAATTGAATTTTGTTTCAAAATGTACATTGCTGTTACACCTGACTAAAATCGAGTTAAAATTGAAATCTTTAAAAACTTTTACGCTTTATTGGATATTTCACATTTTCGATTTTTAAGAAAATTGTTAAAAAGTTTTTCTATATTACTTTAAAATGTTGGTGTAGAAAACGGAAAATGAATTAAAAAGTCTAATTTTTAATACCTGTAGACGGTTTCTTTTACAAGGTCATTGTCCATACCTTTTTCTCAGAGGTTAGCAACGTTCAAGATAAAAGACTGAATTTATTACTTTCTTACTTTATTTGTGTTTACTACCCCAAACAAAACCGTATCCTGAAAGCGAAAGTTTTAGCTATTTTTTAAAAATCCTGCTTTTTCAAAAGTTAATTTTTAGATTTCGAGCTAGATACAAAGTTAGAAAGAGAATTATTTTAAAGATTTCAGATTGGTTTGTTTTCATTTAGACATAAGAACTAACTGCGATAGGACTTGATAGAATAAATCTTATTATATTTTCAAAAAACAACCGACTTTTCTTGAAATTGATCTTCCTTACGTTGGTCTTCTTTGACTTCGAATTTCATGTTCATTTTAGAAAATTTAGTTGGTAAAATACATAAAATAATCAACTTTACGACGAATTTTGTTAATAAACGTGAAAAAATGAAAAATTTTTAGTACAAAAGGTTGTATTTGATTGGGGATCAAACGAAACTTAAGTCGATATTTTAAAATCAAATTTTTTTAGGTCAAGTTTGAAATAAAATTTCTTTTTACATACGGTTGTTAAAAACTATAAAATTCTTCGCTTAGTCTATTTTTACACTGGAAATTAAGGTAACTAGATTTTCAAACTCCAATCATGAATACGTCATAGTTTTAACAGGAAACGTGATACGGTATGAACAGCAAGCTTCTGTGTAAGAGGAGACCTTGACACACGTTGTGAAGGTTACAGTAGTTTTCTTGTTATTAAAAGTTTATAGCAAAAGATGAAACATAGTTAGAACTGAATTCCTTTTTGAAACAATTAAAATGATAACTCTAGAAATTAAATTCATACAACACAAAAATAACAACTATGTTTGAATTCGGTTTACTAAATAATAAAGAAAAAAGATGACTTTTTATTATGAAACATCTGTTTATTGAACACGAATCAACAGAAAATTTGTTTAAAACTTTTTACAACTACTTTGACTATGAATAAAAAACAAGAAATTTTTTTAAAATTTAACAAGGTTGTAACAAAAAATCAAGCTTGTCTAAAAAAAAGTTAAACATAGGTATAACAAAAATCAAGGTTGTTTAAAGAAAAATTGAGATTAGGTATAACAAAAATCAAGGCTGCTTAGACAAAAAGTGTTAAAATTGAATAAAGGTACCTAAAAATCAAGCTTTCTTAGGGAAAAATTAAATGCAGGTATCTAAAAATCAAAGTTGCCAAGAAAAAATTAAGCAAAAGTATAACAAAAATCAAGGTTATCAAGAAAAAATTAAGCATAGATATAACAAAATCAAGTTTGTCTAGAAAAAATTGAGGTTAGGTATGACAAAAATCAAGGTTACCAAGAAAAAATTAAACAAAAGTATGATCAAAAACCAAGGTTGTTTAGAAAAAAAATTGAAGGTAGGTGCAACAAAACCAAGCTTGTTAAGAAAAATTAAACAAAGGTATGACAAAAATCATGGTTGCCAAGAAAAAATTAAACAAAGGTATAAGGAAAATTGAGGATGTCAAGAAAAAATTGAAATTAGTTATAACAAAAACAAGGTAGTTTAGAAAAAATTGAAGATAAGTATAATAAAAATCAAGGTTGCCAAGAAAAAATTAAGCAAAGGTATAACAAAATCAAGATTGATTAGAAGAAATTGAGGTTAGGTATAACAAAAATCAAGATTACCAAGAAAAATTAAACAAAGTTATGACAAAAATCAAGGTTATTTAGAAAGAAATTGAGTTTAGGTATGACAAAAATTAAGATTGCTAAGAAAAATTAAAGATAGGTGTGACAAAAATCGAGGTTGCCAAGAAAAATTAAACAAAGTTGTGAGAAAAATCAAGATTACCAAGTAAAAATTAAACGTAGATATAGCAAAATCAAAATTGCCCAGGAAAAAAAATTGAAGATAGTTATAAAAAAATTAAGTTTTTCAAGAAAAATTAAACAAAGTATAACAAAATCGAGGTTGTTAAAAAAAAATTGAAGATAGTTATAAGAAAAATAAAGGTTTTAAAAAAAAAAAAAAAAAATTGAAGGTGAGTGCGACAAAAATCAAGTTTGTCTAGAAGAAATTGAGATTAGATATGACAAATATCAAGGTTACTAAGAAAAATTGAAGGTAGATGTGACAAAAATCAAGGTTGCCTAGGAAAAATTAAGCAAAGATTTGACAAAAACAAGGTTGTTTAGAAAAAATTGAGCAAAGGTATAACAAAAATCAAGTTTCTCTACGTAGAAGAAATTAAGGTTAGGAATGACAAAAATCAAGGTTACCAAGAAAAATTAAACAAAGATATGACAAAAACTATGATTGTTAAGAAAAATTAAACATAGGTATGACAAAAATCAAGGTTGACAAGAAAAATTAAGGTTAGGTATAACAAAAATCGAGGTTGTCAAGAAAAAATTGAAGATAGATATCTAAAAATCACGGTTGACTAAGAAAATGTTTGGAGAATTAAACAAATGTGTGACAAAAATCAAGGTTGTCTAAAGAAAAACTTTTAAAATTTCAATAAAGATATAATAAAAATCATGGTTGAAAAAGAAAAAATTTTGAAAAATTCAACAAGGTGTAACAAAAATCAAGCTTGTATAGGAGAAAATTGAAGATAGGAACGACAAAAATCAAAATAAACTTTTAAAAATTCAATAAAAGTATAATAAAAATCGTGGTTGACAAAGAAAAGTTTGGAAAAATTCAACAAGGGTATAGCAAAAATCAAACTTGCTTAGAAAAAAATTAAAATAGGTATCTAAAAATCACGGTTGACTAAGAAAATGTTTGGAGAATTAAACAAATGTCTAACAAAAATCGAGGTTTTCTAAAAAAAACTTTTAAAATTTCAACAAAGATATAATAAAAATCGAATTTGTCTAGAAAAAGTTCAAGATAGGTGTAACAATAACCAAGGTTGTGTAAGAAAAATTTTTGAAAAATTGAGTATAAGTATAACAAAAATCAAGCTTATATAGGAGAAAATTGAAGATAGGAATGACAAAAATCAAGATAAACTTTTAAAAATTCAACAAAAGTATAATAAAAATCATGATTGACAAAGAAAAATTCTGAAAAATTCAACAAGGACGTAACAAAGATCAAACTTGTTTAGAAAAAATTGAAGATAGGTGTAACAAAACTAAGTTTGCCTAGAAAAAAAAATTGAAGATAGTTATAAAAAAATTAAGATTGATTAGAAAAAATTAAACAAAGTTATATAATAAAAATCAAGGTTTTTTTAGAGAAAAAGATTTAAAATTGAATAAAATATCTAAAAACCAAACTTTTTTAGGGAAAAATTGAGAAATTGAACATAAATATGACAAAAAATCAAGACAAAGTTTTGCAATGCACAAAGAAACCTATACAAACAATCCCGGTAAAACCTGGGGGATTCCCCATGGGAAAACCGAGTAATGACCTGACTTGCCCTTTGTAGAAAATGGAGTGCTTAAAATCAGGAAAAGGTTAGGTAGGTTCGTTTTACGACTGCTTAAAAAACCGGAAAAACTTTGACTTTATTGCTTTAAATTCTTGCAGAATGTTTTGAAATAATCTTATGTTATGTTTTGAAGTCTTGGTTCTGTCTTGGAAAAGAAACGAACTCACGACTACTGCTGTTCTTATGGTTTGGTTTAATATTATCTTGGCTGGGAGTCAAACTTAAGACCACCGTCTCTCTTAGGATTAAAATTAATATTATATTGGTTGGGAATCAAACTCAGGACTACTAATTTTTCTTATGATTAGGTTTAAAATCTTATATCTGTCTTGGGTAAGAATTAAACTCAAGACCACTGACTTTCTTAAGTTTAGAGTTTATACTGTCTTGGGTGGGAATCTAACTCAAGACTTCTGCTTTTCTTAGGGTTTGGTTTTATATTATCTTGGGAAGGAATCAAACTCAAGACTACTGTCTTTCATAGAGTTTGGCTTTATATTATCTTGGGTAGTAATCAAACTCAAGACCACTGGTTTTTTTAGGGCTAGGATTTATACTGTCTTGGGTGGGAGTCAAAGTCAGGACCACTGTCTGTCTTAGGTTTAGGTTTTATATTGTCTTGGCTAAGAATTGAACTCAGGATCATCCTCTTTCTCAGAAAGAGGAATAAGAATAGAAATAGGAATAGGATTAGGAGTAGGATTAGGAATAGGAATAGGATTAGGAATAAGAGTAGGATTAGGAATAGGAGTAGGATTAGGAATAGGAGTAGGATTAGGAATAGGAGTAGGATTAGGAATAGGAGTAGGAGTAGGATTAGGAATAGGAGTAGGATTAGGAATAGGAGTAGGATTAGGAATAGGAGTAGGATTAGGAATAGGAGTAGGAATAGGAGTAGGATTAGGAATAGGAGTAGGATTAGGAATAGGAGTAGGATTAGGAATAGGAGTAGGATTAGGAATAGGAGTAGGATTAGGAATAGGAGTAGGATTAGATCCGCCACTGCTCCTGATGACGTCAGTGCGCCTGCGCGCCTGCGCCTGCTCTCTAGCGCCCTCTAACGGACGGTCACCAAAAAAATCATTTCTTACTACTCAAGTATAAAGAGTTACCTTGAAAAACATGTTAGTAAAAACAATTAGCTTTCTAACAAAGACAAACGAAGTCTTGTAAAAATAAGTAGAAGCACATATTTTTAAACTGGAAATAGCTTTCTAACCAATGATTTTTTAACAAGTTCATAAGCAATTATCCTGAAAAACATGTCTCTAAAAAAACAATAATTAAATTTCTAATCAGTGATTTTTATCAAGTTCACAAACAAGTATAAACAACCTGAAAAGACACGTCACTAAAAATAACAGTTAACTTTCTAACAAATGTTTTACTTATTTAAAAAAAGTCAAACGAGTTCAAAGTCTTGTAAAACTATAATCCGTTATTTTAAAACAAATTTATAATTAATGATTTTTATCAAGTTCACAAACAAGTATAAACAATTATCCTGAAAGACACGTCGCTAAAAAACAACAACCAGCTTTCCAACAAGTGATTTTAACACAGACAAACGAGTTTAAATTCTGGATTTTATTTTAAAACCTAAGATATATTTGTTCAATTTTTTTTTAAGATTTTATTTTAAAAGCTGTTGTTCAAAAAAATTAACCCTAAGATCTGGCTAAGCCAACCTAAATTTGATTCTTGGTCAATGAAGTTACTTTTATGTGTGGGTTTGATCCTCACTCAGAACAAGAAAGTTGCACTTATATATGATTTTGATTTTTTTTTAATGCTAGACATTGCAGATACCTTATCTGAAATGCAGTCACAGTCAAGTATAAGGACAAGTTTATTTCTTCATTGAATTATTTTCTTTAAAAAGTTTTTCAAAAATCTTAAACCGAATTTTGTTTTTTAATTCAAAAGTCTTTTCTTTCTTCTTAATTGCAGACAATTTGATGTATTTTTTTCCTAGAACAATCTTTATACAGTATATTATTAACTTTTTATCAAAAAAACATAAAATTATAGGTCATGTAGTAGAGGTCTTGTTTTCACTCAAATAGTTCAACAGTAGACTATATGTTCAGAAGATTTTAAAACAGACATTGTCATAACAGTACAAAGACACGTCAGTGAAATGCCTGAGTTTTTATTATAGCAATGCAATGAAGTTTAGGTACCTTTTTATGTTAACAAAACAACGTGTTAGAAGAATCCTTTAAAACCTTTATTATTTTTTAAAATAAATCAGAATTTTTAAGAAAATACGTAGTTAGGAAGCCGTAGCAAAAACCTACAATCTATAAAAATATTACGTCTTCTCTGATATACAGTTGAAATCAAATGTAAGAACAAGTTTATTATTACATTAATTTTTTTAAAAAGGTTTTGCAATTTTTCTAATTAATTCGATATTTATAATGTACAATCTTAAAACTAAAAATTTGCATTCAAATCTTGATTTATCTGTGAACATGAGATTTAAAAGTCCTGTGTTCAAATTTTGATTCATCTACTGTATTAACCGCTTAGTAATCTATTGCAAAGATTTATCGTATAGACAGTTTAAATATATCTAAAAATAGGTTATATGAATTTTTGGAAATGCTTGCATAATGTTAATAACAAATGATTTGTTTTTTAAGAAAATTTACTAATTCGAAGTTTAAAATTTACCTTTTTGCTGTCTCTAATGCGGGCTACAATTATTTTTTTAAAATCTTTGTCATACCATATTTTTATTTTGTTTCATTTTATCTCTATATACGTATTTCCTCCTGACCCGCAGGATTAAATTTCTTAAAATTAATTCTAACTTTTTAGATATCTTAGTTAATGGCTTGCAATCTGACAACTAACAAAAAAAAAGGAAAGCAGCTTCAATTTTATACAGATAAACAAAGTAATAATTAAATTTTCTAAAAACTTCACTTTCAAAAACATGCTTTTCGAGTAAGAAATGCAAACGTAGTACATAAATGAAATGCATCTCAAACAATATACTTCCAATAGAACAGAATAATTTAAAGTGTTACAATCCCTTCCATTTTTTTTTCAAAAAATTTTGACAGTGACCCTATAAAAGAAAGTATATTAAAAATTGATCCTTGAAAATAAGTTTGTACTTTTTTCACACTGACATTTGTGGTCAAGTTCTTAAAATACTCTGTAAAAAATTTTAATTGTTCAACTATTTGACAACCAAAGACTTGCATTGGGCAGCTTTTAATCGAGTTCTAAAATATTCAAATGAAAATCCGTGAAAACCGTTCTGAATAATAAAAATAAAAATGAATAGTTAAAACGTCAACTGTGGATAGTATTTGCAAGTAAACAGATAAAATTAAAAAAGTTTTTGTTGTTTATAATTCAAAAAAGTCTACAATTACTATACATGTATACTTACCGTTTCATATTTAAAAAATTTTATACAATACACTAATTTTAGAATCTTCAAACACCAAAACTGTCAGAAATCTAAAAATTTTGTTTTATTCTAGATTTTTTTTTGCTGTTTTACGTATCTGCATAGCAACAACAGAACGTCGTCAGCTGCAGATTTTTGAGGAAAAGCAGTACAGTTTTTCTTAATATCGATTAATCTGTTTTTAAACTTTCTCTTCGCCAAACAAAACAAAGGCGTTTTTTATTCCAGGATTATTTTTGAAAAATGCCGTCAGAAAACTAATGAACCATGACTATTTAGGCTCGTCTCGTAAAAACTATTGCATCGGTCACAATTTTTAAACCGCCTATCCTGTTGATACAAAAAAACTTGCATTTTTTATGTTGTAGAATGATTGACACAAATTCTTTAAGTTTTTCTAACGTCAAAGCGATTTAATTGTTGCTTTTTTCAAGGAAAAATTTTGTTCAAGTCAAGAAGTTACTCCTTAACAAAGCGTAAAACTTTTATAATTTTTGCAACTTTGAAAACAAGAAAATAGTGGTTGCAACTTTTAATAAAAGAACTGTTTGTTAAGAAAATCTTTTAATTATTTGAAAACCTATTTTGCAAAGTTAAATTATGTCTAAGATTGAACCGGTTCAACACGCGATTTTACATCCAATTTTGCGTTTCGCTGCAAAAGAAAAACAGTAAACATTACAAACATTGCAAAGATTTTTTAAAGTTGAAACCTTCTTGATAGAAAAATAACGAAAATTCAGTCAATTTGCTAAACAATATCGCTTTTCCAACAACTTTTTTCAGCTTGTGACCTATTGAATTAATTTTGTGATAAAGAATTAGCATCGTAAATCTTATAGAACATTATACCTCAAAAATCAGCAAAACAATACGTTTTTCAAGCAATTTTCAATACCTAGTTTATATCAGGCAAACTTCTCGGCATCATGTCTAATGAAAAAAATACATGGTGTCACCCACTTTATTTTCAGCACATACTTTCATCTGTGAACTTAGATATTGGTTTGAAAAAAACCTATGCTTCATTACTCTAAAAATTATGATTGTAATTTTTAAGAGGTGTAGACGTATTAACGTAGAGGTGTGATTCCAACTATACCGCACATTTCAACAAATTATTCTCTTTTCTTTACCTATTGGTGTCTTTTCTTTAAAAAAAGTTTAACATATAAAACTTTCTTTTATCAAGATTTCTAGTTAAAATTTTGTCTTTAAATAAAATATTAGATAAAAGTTGTAATTTACAAAAAAACACAAATTTCGAAACTATATAGCGAATTTGTAGCGAATTTTACTGTTTTTATAACGTAGTTGGTTTATGCAAAATCTTTGAAAAGTTTTCGGTTGACTATAGTTCGGCAAATGATTATCGAAAAAGACTACATAGTCTTTTACCAGTTTGAAATTTGTATAATCCTAACACATTATTTGTCAAGACATCAAAAGTAAAATTTTTATTTAAGACATGCGATGTGACGTACCCCAGTTACAGTTGAAAACCGTTACTTGCGTCACCACACTTCTTGAGTTTATTTAATTATTACGTTTGTTTTTCAGTTCTAATTCACTGTTTTGGTTAAAAAGGCATACAGAAAAGTTGTGGTCAACTTTGTTTTTTACATTTTATCAATTTGTTCAAACAAAATTAAAATTTAACACAAAACAAACAAATTTGCTCCAATGTTTCCAACATTTTTGCGAACTTTAATCCAAAATTTTGTAAATTATAATATTTACCATGAAAATGTAACCATTTTGTTATAATGTTTCTAAAACTAATACCGCTAATATTAAAGGCCATAGAGCATTTAATATTTACTTTTATTTTTTGTTAAAGGTTATTCACTTCTTTGCTTTTTCTTTAATATAACAATATTAATTGTTTTTACATAGTTTTAAAAAGCACCAGCACATTTTCTCACAGATTGGTCAAAAATTATATTTCTCAATAAATCGTTGCAAAACAAGTCGAGATATTAGCTGTGAATTAAATCTATAAAGCAAATTTTTACAAAAAATTTCAAAATTTGAATCATGTTTTCAAAAGACTTGAAGCATTTTTTCAAATTTTTAAATCATACTTTTTATTATTTCAAACAAAAACACTCGATAAACTAAAATAATATTTCTAAACATAGAGTGTATCCGTTTTTTGAAGGAATAATTGGAAACAAAGTAAAACATAGAATTTTTATGACTAATATTTATATTAGTCATAAAAACACTTGTTTGTTTAAAACATTTTACAAATTTTTGACATCTGTGGGCATGTTCAGGCTTGTCAAAACGTTTAAAATACACAGTACTAATTGAAGAAAAAAAGTTAAAGTTGCTATAGAGCAATTGTTGAGTATAAGGTTAATCGTCATACTAATATGTTCTTGGTCAATTTCTTTGACTGATCTTAGCTTTTTAAATATATTATCTAACATAATTCAATCGAAAATTAATTGACCAAGAATCCAACTCGGATTAGTTAGATTTTCGGTTTCATTAAACAATAACTACATATATTTGATTCATTACATTGAGGGGTCGAACCTGTTTCTAGATGAAATTAGGCAATCAAATTTGATTACCTAATTTCATCTAGATCTTTAATCACCGCTAGATGATACTAAGGAGTTATTCAAATGCCATAACTTTGATCTTTATCAAGTATATTGATTAGAGTCTTCCACTTTTCACCTCCTTGGATTTTACCTCCTTAAATTTAGCCTCCGCCGTCTTGGATTTAGCTGAATCCGCTAGATGGAGCACTACAGCTTCGCGGCGTTGCACCTCCTCCAGACCTTCTCTAAAGGACCGCCTCACCACCCCCTCAATTGCGATCAAAAGTTTTCATTTAAACTATTGTTGCCCTTTCAAAAGCCTACAACGTATCGAGACATTATGAGAGTTCTCACAAAGAAAAGTGTATTACAATAAATGGAACCATTAGACAAGACTTAATAAAGAAACTCAAGAACTTTTTGTCTGCAGAACAGAACGTTTTTAAGAAACCTGTTCAACAAACTGAAAATGCAGTAACAGTATCTTTTATTGTTGCAAATCTTTTATTGTTTGTTCTTCAAGCCGTTTATTTATGGGAAATTTGTAAGAAGCTGCATCGACAAGGTAACTAAACTGTTAGTTCTAGATCAAGTACATCTGTTTGAAAAAAATAGTCTTTCAAGAGCGACAATTTTGCGCAGAGTTGAAAAAATTGGCCAAAATATATCATATCAACTCTCTTTAAAAGCAAAATCATTCGTCTCTTTTTCACTTGCGTTCAACAAGAATAGTGACATAAAGGACACTGCCCAGTTAGTGGTGTTCATTTGTAGTGTTTCATCCAAATTAAGCGTTCACGAGGATTTGTTTGGGTCGGTTTCATTTCGTGGTCGTACACGAAGGGTAGATATAAAGACGTCCGTTGTAGGGCTTCTTCACAAGAAAATTCCTGATGTGTCACTGAACAAATTATGCAGATTGACCATAGATAGTTGCCAATCTATTAGAGGTAAAGAAATGGTACTTTGGCCATCTTGAAAAAACATGTCCAACAATCGTTTTCTCATCAAGATATTCTCAATGTTCATTGCATAATACATCAATAATCTCTATGTGAAACAACTCTAAATATGGACTACGTGATGGATGTTGTCATAAAGCGATGAAACCAGGACAAAATTTTCAAATATCATTGTTTCATTTCTTTTTAGAAGACGTAAGTGCGGAATATGGGGATTTTATTTACCACTGCGATGTTCGTTGGTAAAGCAGAGCAACGTTTGGAAAGGTTTCAAAATTTTCTGGAAAAACTTTGTCAATTCTTGTGTGAAAAGCAATCAGCTTTAAAAATAATGAACCCAAAAATAGTTCTTGATATTCTTTCTGAAGAAGGTTGGTTACTGGACTTGTCTTTTTTTGTTGACATCACTCATCACATCAAAAATTCTGTAGCAAAATGCAAGGACGTTTTCCACTGATAACCGATTTGGTTTGTACAATTGATGCATTGGTTTGTTTCGAAATGCATCAATTGTACAAACCAAATCGGTTATCAGTTGCAAACGTCGGGAAACATTATGCAGTTTCAAAGCATGTCTTTTTTTGCAAGCAATTGCGATTCAAATTTTATTCCAGATTTTAAGAAATATGCTCAATATTGTCAAGATCCTGGGAAAAGTGTTTCAAAAACGCTTTAAGATCTCAATAGAAGAGAAGTAGATCTTTAGCTGTTACAGCAACTGTTTTGTCTGTTTGCTAAAGATATAACTCACGCTGAAACTCAACTGGAAGTGCTGGATATTCAAACAAACACTGATTTGAAGGCTGTATTTATTGACCACCGACTTATTAATTTTACAGTCGCTTGGAAAAGCTATTCAATTTTCTTCTTTCTCTTTCGGCTTATTTTTTTAATCAGGGTTTGTTACAGCGGATGTTCTTACATATCACCCTGTTTCCCTGGGCCTCGACCGATCAGGTATGAAATAGTTTTTCATCAGCATTTTGTATGATTTGGCAAAAGGTTTTACTCCGAATGCTCTTCCTTCACCAAACCTCCCCATTTATCCGAATTTGGTACCGACATCAGAAAACACTGGAAAGTGCCCCCGATGGCTGTGTTATGAAAGCTACCCAATGATTCTACAAAATGCAATATTTTGGATATGCCAGTTTGGTAGTACCTACTGAGATCAGGAAGTCTCTGTTATGAAGCTAAAGAAGTCGTAAGCAGGGTCAACTCACTGATAAACACCTGGACGACATTGTCGTCATTATCGATAAAACGTACTTAGCAAATCAAATAAGCATCTTTATTACTGGTACTGGTTGCTGCC
Source organism: Diplosoma virens (assembly GCA_963680785.1). NCBI lineage: Eukaryota > Metazoa > Chordata > Ascidiacea > Aplousobranchia > Didemnidae > Diplosoma > Diplosoma virens. Next base: position 49,993,825 of record OY796880.1, on the reverse strand, counting down.
TCATCTAACTGTAAGCTGAACTCATTTCCACGCATTTTCGCTACGAGCTGATTATTAATATCATTCGAAGTTTTATCGACCCTCCTACTAATGGTATTTTTTGAGAGTGGAACAGCTTTTAGTTTTTGAGTAGCTGATTCTCTAATCATTATCAAAACTAATTCGAGAGTAGCAGAAAGCACAAGTTCTTCCGCAGTGGTATGCAGTTATTTACATTTTGCGGTTCTGTACGAAACTTTAAAAGATGCAAGCTGTGCTTTGACTGTTTGCAAAAATTTTGAAAATACAACCGACTGCTTATTCATTTCTGATAACTTACGAGCAAAAAATTCGCCTGGTTTTCTAAATAAGTTGTTCTAACTAACAACTAACAAGCGATTCCACACAGCTGCTGCTAACCACACACTGTAAAATTGTAAAAAGCTGCTAACAACTTTCACATTATAATTTTTGTGAGGAAAGCAGTAAATGCAACAACTTTCACATGTTTTTGCGGCGTCCCTGGCAAGGTCTCGCGGCGCCCAGTTTGGAAACCGCTGGCCTACAGTATATAAGATGTCCATGAAGTTTATTACAATTAAAGGCAGTTGATAAAATTTAATCAGTGTTTATTAAAGTTTTATTCAAACTAAAAATTTTTTCATGTTAAATTTTTATGTGTTAAATAAATGTGTTAATAAACTTTTACAAAAAGGCTACTCCTCAAGAGACGGCACAATTTTTCCAGATGTTCTTGTCGTCCACTTCTAACTGTATTTAACACTGACCCTGTCTCTATAAATTTCTTGTGCCATCGATGAATTGAAAGACGTGATGGTGGATATCTTCCATACATAGTTTTATATTTTCGCTGAGTCTAAACATTTTATTTTGTCTCAATAAATCAGCATACACATTGTGCCATCTCTTAAAGAGTAGCCATTTTTCAAGGGTTTATTAACACATTTATTGAGCACATAAAAATTTAATCCAAAATACAAAATTTTAGTTTGAATAAAAACTATAATAAATACTGATTAATATAAAAAATTCTATATAAGATTTTTCATCAACTGCCTGTGTAATAATTTTTTTTAATTGTGACAAGACTTTATGTACAGTATATTGGAAAAATAGCATTTGATGAAATTGCTTGCTTTTTAAACTATTTTGTCTACTGTAGTTTATATACTGTACAATTACCAAAGAACATGATAACTTTTCTTAATTGCAATACATGAATTTATTAATAGAATCTTCAATTTGACTTTGCTGAAAAGAGTAATAGATTTTTGTTAAAAGACTTTAAACATGACTTTTTTTAAATAAGAATATTTGACAGTTACTTCATAAGTGTTCATACGACAACAAATGATTTAGATTGTGGACCACCTCCAGTGCCTACCTTAGGTTTTCTAAGCAGTGGATTCAAAACTTTGTATATGAGTGGAGAAATAGTTAATTATCAATGTAATCAAGGTTTGGTATTGGTCGGGCCAACAAACAACATTTGCCAAAGAAACGGTACCTGGTCCAATTTCGGGCCGATTTGTAGCTCCACTGGTAAGATCATACTTTAGATATATATTTTTTTACGTTTTACAATACAAAAAAATCATTTCCAGCTTTGTTTTTACGATACAGCTACTTTTTTGTTTTTATGTTTTGTGATTGTCATGTCATCGTTTATGTTCAGATTTTTACATTTCTATGGAAGGGGATAATCTCAGAAATATATATTTAAATAATGTTAGAGATTGAAATTCAACTTTTGGTACTCCAAATTTTAATTTATTTGAATTTTGAGAATGTGCCATTTTAGTGAGTGCATGCTGATTGTCCTTCAAATGTAGTTGGCTATGATTTTAATAACAACGTTTGAAAAGTTATACGTAAGTTTTTGTTAGTAGTATAGGAGGAAAGTTTTCTTCCACGTCGTGCCGGATCTGAGATAGATCTGAGATGAATTTGAGGTGGATCTAAGGTGGATTTGAGGTGGATGTAAGGTGAATCTGGCGGGGGACCCAAACCCTAGCTCTAGCTAGAACCACGAGTTTGATTCCCATGCATAGTAACAAAGTTGTGTTTACCCGAGAGTTGGATTCTTACCCAGAGCGACGAAGTTGCGTTGAAACATAACTTATGCCGCGCAACGAAGTTGCGAGTTTGATTCTCACCCAGAGCGACGAAGTTGCGTTGAAACCTAATTTGTGCTGAGCAACGAAGTTGCGAGTTTGATTATGGTACAACAAAATATCATGTGCATCTTTGACAAGACGACGTGTCCTTGCAATAGAAGCACAGCTGCTCAAACCTCGTTACTGACAGCTGAAAGACTACTGATGTGGTCTTGCAATAGGAGGACCGCTGCTCAAACCTCGTTATTGACAGCTGAAAGATTACTGACGTGTCCTTGCAATAGAAAGACAGTTGAAGTTTAGAACAACAACAACTTTGACAAGATTGCCGACATATATTAGCACAAAAAATTGAAAATGCAACTCTGTTGCTCAGCATAAGTTATGTTTCAACGCGACTTTGTCGCTCTGGGTAAGAATCAAACCCGCAACTTCGTTTCTCGGCTTAAAACAAACTTGTAGTTAAACGCGACTTCGTCGCTCTAGGTGAGAATCAAACTCGCAATTTCGTTGCTCAGCAAAGGTTATATTTCAACGCGACTTTGTCGCTCTGGGTGAAAATCAAACCCACAACTTCGTCGCTCTGGGTAAGAATCAAACTTTCAGGTAAACACAACTTCGTTACTATGCCTGGGAATCAAACTCGTGGTTCTAGCTAGAGCTAGGGTTCGGATCCCCCGCCAGATTCACCTCAAGATCTACCACAGATCCACCTTACATCCACCTGAAATCCATTTTAGATCCACCTCGGATTCACATCAGATCACCTTACATCCACCTTACATCCTCCTCAGTTCCACCTCAAATCCATTTTAGATCCACATCAGATCCACCTTAAATCCACCTCAGATCTGGCACAACGTGTAAGAAAACTTTTCTCCTATACTATTGATCTATAAACATTTTCTGAAATAATTTTTTTCCAATGTTCATTTAAGGGAGTCGTTCATACGAATAAAAATAAGTTTTTACTGTTAAAAAAGTAGCAAAACGAGTTGGCTTATAAGTTTATGTAGATAAAATATTTTTTATTGGCAATGACTATTCTAGGCTACTTTTAAAAAAAAGTAACAGGTCGAAAATCTTTTGACAAAATTTAATTAGCCTATTACTGTTATATTTACTATTTTTTAACAAAAATTGTTTTTTAGTTTGTCCTCCGTTCATGGCTGTCTTTAATGGAACTGTTAATCCTTTTTCAGCAACTCAAATGCCCTCGCGCATTGGCACAGTTGTAAACATAAATTGCTTTCCTAACTTTTATGCAACCATCCCTACTTACACATGTGTTGCTGCGTCAAATGCGCCACCAGAATGGTCACCTAGACCAGCACCAAGGTGTTTGCGAGGTCAGTAGTAATAAGTAGCTAACGCCGAAAATTTGTTTGTAGCCCAACCAAATTTTTTCTAGGTTTTTTGCAGTTTAAAAGCTTAAAAAAGTGTCACCCAGCCTATTTCGCATGTTAATCTAAAATTATGGTTTTTCTTTAATCTAAGCAAAATAGATTTAGAGTCATTAACAATTAATACTATCTTTATGAAATTAGCATTTGATTTTCTTGTATGTAAGACAAAAAATACGCTTCAGGGTAATAGTCACAAAACTTTTGAAATCACCTAAATAAAACAGAATGAAACAGAATTTATTGTTTTGCTCAAAAAAAAAGAAAATAACACAACCAACGTCAACACAATAGTTTTTTTCGGCTACCCAATGGCGTTGCTAACACTTATAATGTAATTGCAAGGATTGCAAAACGTATCAACGTCACTGATAGTCAAATCTTTCAATGTTAATCACCACGTGCTTAAATGTTTATTGCAGTGGTTCTAAACCTTTTTATCTCTCATTACAAATTTCTGTTTGGATCAAATTCCATTTCCCACCATTTACCAAAATCTTGCTTATTTAATTTTGCTTCTTCAAAATTTTACTTATCTGTTTGGGATACAATCGATAAAATATGTGATGCAATTTTTAAGATAGCACAACGTAAATCTTAGTCTATATCTAGCCTTCTGTTTCGAATTTTTTTTAATAGCAACAACACGTAAAAATCCGGACTTCCAGAGATAAGTAAAAGGGAACACATTTAACAATGCTAGTGGTTTTTTGCAACTTTTAGATATACTTTCTCCATCATACTATGAAATTTTTCCAAGCTTTCATCTTCAAAAGAGTCTTAACATATGAATCATAAACCATGTCCAAAAAATTTTTTTAAATACCTTCATTTTTATTTCTCATTTGAAAATTCTTTAACAGAAATTCTGAAAAGGTTGCTTGTTAATGCCATCACAGATGTGTCGTATTCAACACCAAGAAAGTAACGATGAAATCCTCAATCCAGCTGTTAAAGTAGTCAACGGCCTTATTTTGAATAACGCTGTTGATCTCTACCATTTCATCATTGGAAACGCTGCTACTTTCTGGCCAGCTTATCTTTTTGTTTTCCATAGTATAAGTTTTGGCATAAAAGCAGCAATCTTATTTTTTAGTCCAAGTATGTTTGTGCCAACACCTTGCAACTTGCGGCTCAGTTTGTTCAAATAAAAAAATATGTTTGCCAAGAATGACAGTTTGTTTTGAAACATTATGTCTGAAATATCCCTTCTCAGTTCTTGTTTATGTTGGATCTCAAAGAATTTGTTTATCTCTGGTAATAAGCGCGCAACCTATTCAGCATGTTTCTTTTTTCTTTTCAGTGTGAAACAATAGAGAATCATCTCAGCATCCATATCTTGGCATTATTTTTAAAAGGGTCGAATATTCAAAGCACTTGCTTTTATATAGTTGACAACTTTAATGGCAGAATCAAATGCTTGCTTAAGTGGTGATGGCATAGTTCTTGATACCAACGCTTCTCGGTGTAAAATCCAGTTCATTTGCAGAACATTTGGATTTTTTTGTTTGACAAGTGTCAAAACTCCAAGCCGCACCCCGAGCATTACAGGCACCCCAAATGTCAAACGCTTCAAAGTTTGTTCCAATCTTATTTTTCTGCCGTGAAAAAATATTTTATAAGTTTTAGAAAATCGCCTGTTTTTCTTACTTCCAATGCGCGGCTAAAAAGAAAGTTTTTTTCAATTGTTTATTCTTAACATACCAAAAAAAAACCATAAATGGAGAAAAATTTTCACAATCAAACGACCCATCAAGCTGTATTTCAAACACAGGTGAAGCTTTGATATCTTCAATGAGTTGAGATTTAACATCACAGGCCATATTTACAATACGAGATTTAACAGTGTCATTGGACAAGAAGTCCTGTTGTATCTGTAATTTTGCTCTCTCATCCAACAAAATACCAACGCACTTTATTAGACAGGGATTTATCAGTGTTTCAGCAACGGTATATGGTGTTTTGATTTTTTCCACTTGAAGAAAAACGGCGTAAGATGCAGTCAATATTGTGTTTGAATGAGTCTGAATTTCTCTGCACCGTCCATTTTTTTTTTTAAGATGGATGCTTTCATTTCAAAGAACATTCTGTTTTTGTCAGCGAATTTTTGGTAGATTTTCGATAGATGTTGTTTCAGTTAATAAGCCGTTATGAAACCATTAGAGAGGGTTTTAAAACAAGTGATACATAGCGGTAACTGCTCATCACCTCTTTCTGTGAAAGTGAATCAATAGTTGAGAAAACTATCGTTATATTTTTGCTTGGCGTTAGTCATTTTTCACCTATTAAAAATTTAACTAAATCTCGACACAAATTAAATCAAACAAAAATTATTGACAGTTTAAATAGGGGATTGAAAAATCCGCAGAAAAATGTACAAAGACGCAGGTTGCCCAAATATATTTTTATAAATAAAGGCTATCTTGTCAAAATATTTCTCCGCTAAATACGCAGGTATAGCTAAAAAATTTAGGTGCAAAATATACCACTCTCTTGTCAACACTAATTTTAAAGTTTAATTATAAATTTACACTTAACACATGGCTTACTGATGCGCACAGATACAATTTAATTTAATCAACAGAGAGCACCAATTCTGGCGCACAAAAACTTGGTTACAAGACGAGATAATAAATATGACTAAGTGGAAACAAGTTCGGAAATAAGAGACTGCTAAAAGTCATATTTATGTAATCATGGTATTTTGAATTGATTTTTAAGAAAATAAGAGCAAAATTTGTAAAAAGCTTAACGAAAGCAAATTACAATAAGAAAGCTTAACGAGAAGAGCGTCTGCAACATTATTTGTACATGTATAACTTAAATTACACTTATCGAAGGATAGGTATAAGTATAAGATAGAATAAGGATAAATAATAAGAATAAGATAGAATAGGTAAAAGATAGAATAAAATTGGGGAAGCCGGGTTAACTTTTCAAATCCAATGAAAAAAACAAAAAAATTGTGCACTACAGTTGACTATTTTTTATTAGGGCACAAGCTTTCGTGGGCTACTGCTCACTTCGTCAAGTGCAATGGAACAAAAATGCAATCAAAACAAAATTTACACAACTGCATTAAATGTAATAAAGAGACATATGTGACGTACTGAAATATAAAAATATCGATAAAAAAGACTAAGTTTGAGGGAATATGGGAGTACGGTAAATTACAACAATTTAAACAAAAAAAAGCGACAAAATGGCATACAAGTATAAAACGATGCGAAATGAAAAAAAAAGTAAAAACATAAATTTTTTTTATTATTATTATTTTTTTATCTCTATATTTATCCTCCTGACTCGCGCTAATACATGGGGTAGGCAATTACCCCGACCTGCTTCCGGAGATGCTAAGATATTGCTGTCCGCTTGTAATCTCTCTATAGATATGACTGTAATTTAGAACTTCTTGCCAAGACCACCAAGCAGGGGAAGTGCCATAAAGTGTCTTTCTCAAGAACACAACAGAATGGAGCGAGTAGGTTTATAACTCTACGTTATAACTATATGGGTTTATAACTATAAATAACCCTCACGTTTACAAAAATAAATATTACACGTAGTTAGACATGAACGAATATTCTCCATTGAAACCTTGATTAACGCAATCGAGTTTGAAATTAATTTTTTATTCTTCTACTTTCCGTTGTTGTTTTGTTTTACCTTTAACTTTTTTGATCATTATTTTTCAAAGTGTGGTCAAGTTTATTAAAATGTTCGGCTACCGGTTTGTCTTTGTTGTGTTTGATGTCACTCCTGTGTCCTTTCATCCGTTCTCTGATTCAGTTGCTTGTTGCTGTTCAGGGCAGAGATTACATGAAATTGCATATATGATATTAGATGAATTACAGCTAAAATTTCCAGAGATTTTTATCGGGACTTTGTAGGGATCAGTTATTGTAGGATCAGTATTTATGTTGGGGCAGAGATGGCATTTAGAAGATTTGCACAAAAGGTGTCCGTGATAAAAATTTTATTTGGTAAGGAGGAAGAATAGATAGACAGAATGAGTAGTAGTCCACGAAAGCTTGTGCCCTAATAAAAATTAGTCAACTTTAGTGCACAATTTTTTGTTTCATTAATTTACACTGTTCAACAAAAAATGTTTTTTGTGGTATTGGGAAATTTTTTATCTGTTTTTGGGTATATTTGGGCCGCTGAATTCGAATTTGTTGTCCGTTTTTATCTACCACGTCAGATTTTTAAGGTACATTTAAGATACCATTATTCCGTAATTAGTAAAAATACATGCATTTTGGCTATTAGTAAATGTTTTTATACGCACATTTTTGTCTACGTTTTTATTCAAAACTGGTAGCAACAGACCCAGCCCGTAACTAAGGTGGAAAAGAGAGTTAACCCTCTGGCAAAAAATTATCTCCTTTTTGAAAATGATTACGTATAGATATAAAAATTTTGGTTTACCACTAAATTTTTTTTGCTCCCTAAAACATTTTATCCCACCAATACATATCGTCAAGTTTCTTCCCCATAAGACACTGAAAAACAATTAATTTATTGTTCTGACAAGCATATCCCACCATACATTTAATCAAAAACGTTTTTGGCTTCTTGCTATGCGTCTATATGAGGCGTCAATTTCTCTCTGCAGGTACCAGCAATAGCCGCCCATTATTCTATCTTTTGGCTTTCCTTGGTAACACGTTTCAATGTCAGAAATGTCTTGGTGAAATCTTTCACCGCGCTCATCGCTTACATCTCCCAAATTGTCAGGAAAAAAGTCCAAGTTTAAGTGCAAGAAATGTATCTTTAACGACATGCAACACTCTAACTTCCGATACGCGATTAACATCTCTTGCATGACATCGGCATAATTCTTGCTTTTTTTGCTGCCTGGAAAGTTGCGTACCACTTGCTTGAATGATTTTCAAACGCTCAACTCCAGGTTATTTATATGTTAATCGAATTTTTCATCTTTCATGAGGTCTCTCATATCTGGTCCAACAAAAACACCTACTTTTAACTTGACATCACTCTTCTTAGGATCAAAGTTTTTCAACAAGCAGTGGAAACCTTTTCTATGATGATCTATTGCTATGACAAAATTTTTAATGCGTCCGAGTTTTATATGCAGTGGTGACAAACATACTTTTCGTGGATCAATGCGAGGTGTATGCTTCTCGATATATTTACCAACTGCGAGCTCTTCTCGTGGAGGTCTAACAGTTTTGGTATAGTTATTACTTTCGTCACGACTATCCCAAAGACATAAAAAACACATATACTTTGTGCAGCCCATCTGTAAGCCAAGAAGTAGGGAAATTACCTTCAAATTTACCAGATATTCCAAGAATATTTCGTGCATTGAATTGCTTCTAAAAGAGATATCATGGATTCATATCTTTCTTTCATATTGACTGCGTATGCTACCGGCACAGAAGGCTCTGTGTTACCATTATAAAGTAAAGCAGCTGTAAAGATAGTTTTTACTAGAATCGATAAACAGCCTCTACTCATCAGAAATATGTTGGCAATTGCATCAAAGCAGATATGTTGTTGCAAAAACATAGCGTATTTTTAGTGGTGAAAAATAAGACAGTTCATCTTGTTGTTGGCAATAAAAGGTGATTTTAGTGCCTGTTTTAAAAAGATTTCATTGTTTAAACCGCGAGTTTAAACGCTCTGCTTTTTTCTTTTGACAAAACTAAATCTCTCACCAGGTTATTTAACATATGTTGATTAAATAAAATTTCGGAATCAGCCTGATTCCCTTCTATAAACATCTCATAAACAAAAGCTGCACTCAAACGTTGAGATTGAGAAGATGACGCATCTTGACCTAAGGTAGCAGTTGGAAGGGGGTGAAGGGATGGAAACCGTACTGCTGTGTTGAATTGGCTTCATAGCAGATCTGCGATTTGGATATTTTATCTTTGATTTGTTTTTTGTTGAAAATCCTTTGATATTTGTTAGGCAAAGTAACAAACCGTAGAGTGATCAGCTTGTTCCCGCCATGTCATCGGGACACCAAATGGCATTTTCTTCTTTCCTAACTAGTCATCACAGTAACTATGTGTAGCAAGCATTGCCGCATATGTGTGGAGACCACTTCTTGTCCTGGTCTCCAACTTACACCCAAAGTAAAACTTGTAAGCAATCTTTACCTTTGGTGTTAATTTTCTGCGGTGCACAGGAGTAATGTACTAACCACAGATGTAATAAAGTATAATAATAATATAATAATAAATGTCAATTACGGAGACATTTTTTTAAAAACTTTTTTTTATTTTGACATGCCATCGACGTCCTAGTGCTCTTTTGTAAAATAGAACAATTTCTTGTGTAGGGGGCCAGTGCGACCGCACCACTCGCACCCTAAGCCATTACTGGCTGTACTGTAGATTCATCAGAAAAAAACACTTGCTGCCACTGTTGAATCGTCCATTTTGCGTGCTTTTTAGCAAAGCCCAAACGCTTAGCTTTCATGGCCGGTGTTAGCCTGGGTTTCTTTGCAGGTTTACGGGCTTTCAAACCAAAATCGATAACCAGACGCCGACTTACGGTTCTCCGACTAATGTCCGCACCTTTTGCAAGCAATACGAACCGTAACTGGCTTGCGGAACTCATTGGAGACCGAACTGCTGTCCTCCTAATGATGTGGTCATCCCTTGGCGTGCTTTTTCGTGGACGACCAGACCATTTGGCATCTGAATAAGTCCTTGTTTTTTAAATTTCACGACTGCATTGTGAACTATATTCTTGATTCTCTTTATTCGTTTACTAATTGAACATTCAGTATATCCTTTCTTGTAAAGAGCCACGATTTCAGCACGTTGAGCATCAGAAAGTGACAACTTTTCCCCCGTTTTTGTGGGTTTTCTAAAACTCAAAAACAAGCAAAAATCACTCACAAGATGGTGCTTACTGCTTGAAAGTAAGACAAAAGTGATTACAATTGACTGGCAGATGAATGAAGCATTCTGATGCAATCAACTTGATTTCCGTTGCACTCAGCGGGTTTAGGAGCAAACATATTAATTTCTGCATGGTGGTCCTAAACTTTTGGCCACGACTGTACAGTACAGTTTCCATCAAATTATATTTTGTGCTTTGTAACAACTATACGAATTATGTCTAGCACCTGCAATAAGAGTACTGTACATTTCAATTAATGCTAATTTCAAGTCATTTCTAGAAAATTAAAAGATGGAATACTGGATATGTTCCTTACCTACTAAGTAAATATCAGTACATAAAAGCAAGTGATGTGACAGCTAGCCTAAGAAAAGTTACGTATTAAGCAGCATGAAGCAACACACCAGTAGATACTATTTTAAAAATCTGAAATGTGTAGAGAATCTGACAGCATATTTGAAATCAGCAACCCCAAATTACCCTAAATTAGCTATCACTTGACATGATACCAAAATTTTGCCACATAGTGTTATTTTAGTTTAGCTAATTACCTATTTTCAGCCTTTAATTACCCACATGTGGGTAATTATCCATAGGTTGAGAACCTATGATTTATTGTAATGTCTACTATATAAGCGCTTGCATCTATAACTTTAGATAGCATAAAAACTCAGTCAGACCTATCGTTCGGAGGGGCTGTTCTACGCTTTTATTTTGTGGAGGAAATTTGGAGTTGTTTGAATCGCCCGGTAAAGTTGTTCTTTAATTGAAGTACAGTTGGTATTGTTGATTTAAATTTCATCGAAATGAAGAAAATTTTTGTCAAAAATCCTACATTCTGTGGATCTGTTTTGCATTAATAGCATTACAATAAAGGTTGTATTTCACGTATTTATATCTAAGTTGTTAAATTATAGTTGACAGCTAGGATTGAGAGAACTATCTAACAACCTCTCCAGAAGATTTTCGTTGCGAAGAAGATAGCCCTTTTAATTAAAAGAACAATTTGATTCTAGGGTTGGCAGTGAACTCAGCACCACATAGTTCCTGACAGTATACAAGTGCCATTGAAAACATTATTATGACTTGTTCCTAGACAGCGTCAACACCATCGTTTTTGACCAATCTTATTATGAAACCAGTGAAATTGAATTTACAGCAAGCTAATAATGTGGATTCCTTGTTTAGGTGACTTAAGCTTGAGTTGCGAGTATAAACTTATTTTCAATTTTATAATCTGTTGACTAAATAACGAAATCCAATAAACTGCAATTATTTCATAACGTTTTGTTTGTATGGTCAGTACCTATAGATCATTAGTTGTTTCGTAATCGGTCCTTTTTGGTAAAAATTCAATTCAGCAAATAGTTATTGTTTCTGAAAAATTGATCAGCGTTGTTTGACTTTAGAGAATTAAAATTAATTAAGAATCGTCCTGAATTTTATCAAAGTCTCATTGTATTCAATTCATGTGCTTATTTGTACTCAGTCGCGCCAAATTAGTTCGCATTGTATTTACTATTGTTAAATGCAGTGACGCAGGATTCTTTTGTTCTTTTGTTATTGTTAATTGATAGAACCACGTGTTGCGTCACAAATGCTTTGTTCGCTCACCATAACTTCTTCAGCTTTTCTCTCTGTAAATTGAAGAGCTGACATAGAGAATTTTATTCAGTTGAAATCTTTCGCGTAAGACAGTGTTACGTTATTTGTAGAGGGCATTTACAGATCGTTTGAATAGCCCGGTAAAGTTGTTTTTTGTCTTTATTTAAATTTCATAGCTGGTAAAATTGGGGAAAGTTTTTACCAAAAATTCTACGCTCTGTGGATCTATACGTTGACTAATTCGCTTGAATAAAAGTTGTGTTAAATTTCAAGTGGTGAATTTGGTAAGCTAAAAGGAAGAGGTAGGATTGGAGAGATTCATCCAACGAACTCTCCCGAAGACCTTCGCCAACTAGGGGATAAACTTTCTTAAGTTGTGCAGGATCTTCGTGAAGAAAGCGTTATTATTTTTGACGTCAGTTCACTAATAGCCATAATCTTGACTAGGCCGGTCAGATTGACTTACGTTGGCAGTGACGCCAAAATAATTTCGATATTTCCTCCCAATTTATCAACATAATTTTCGATAGAAGTTCTTAGCAATAGAAGCCTAATTTTTGATTTGCTCAATTGCTATTGCAATAGTGTTTTTTTTCTTATAAAACTAACCAACCTACCTTTCCTTGCAGTTTTTGGTAAATTTGTTTTTGCAATTAATTGTTTTAATGCTTCATAAAAAAAATGAAAATAAGATTGTTCAGCGAACATGTGCTGTTTTGTAACAAATTTTGTGATTTGAAATTAAAAATATGTTATTGCTTTTTATAAGCTTATAGCGATTCGTAATTTAATTGAATAATAAAAAAAATTTTTTGGTTAGACTCAGCCCAATAGAGTTTTGATCCTTCGTACTTATTTGTTTTATTTACGAGGGGCGTTCAGAAAGTAATGCAACTGATTTAATTTCTTGCAGCATTCATTTAACTAACTTCTGATTCTTTTACAGATTATAGATTGATAACTAAGGTTTACAGATTTTGCAAAAAAATAAGGGTATGAATTACTGCAATCTGCAATTCAAATTTTAAGCAATCTCTGTATGCCTTCTTCGCTAGAAGGTAAAACTGGCATGATTTCCCCAAAGTAATCTCGACAGAAGCAAAGCGTTGTTATTAAATTTCTACTGTCGGAGGAAGAAACAGCTCAAAACATAAGCAGAAGGCTAAAGCAAGTGTATGGTGACGATGCGATAGACTACAGCACAATCACGAGGTGAGCAAAGCAAATCAATGATGGACAAAAAAAACCTGCTCAAAACGATCTTTGCGATAGGCCAAGAAGTGGTAAGCCATCTTCTGTTTACAGTTCTGCTAAGATTGATCAGGCATATCCATTGATTAAGAAAAACAGACGCTTCACTATTAATGAGCTTGCTGAGTCATTAGGAGTGAGTGCAGGAGTGCTGTAAAGATCATGGATACCCTGGGGTATTCAAAGTGTGTGCAAATTGGGTCCCAAGGCAGCTCACAGAGGCTCATAAACAATCCCACTTAGAAACTTGTTCTGAACTTCTGGAGTATTGCCATAGTGAAAAAGGTTTTTGCAGCAAACAATGACCGAGATAAGACCTGGGTTTCAATAAAAACAATGCACTACCAGCGTAACTGCGATACACCGCTAAGCCGCAAGAGCATACTGGCGGTGGTTCCGAAATGCTGACCACATTATCGAGTCAGCTAACACGGATCGGGTAAAGTCAAGCTAAACCCTGCAGTTCCATTGCAAACATTAAGTAAGAATGGTCAAATCAATCAACAAGCAATTGCCAACAGACTTGTTTCGTCCTTGTTAGAACTCGTCAGGACAATATAGCATTGGGTTTACCACTTCGAACTAGAGTTAAAGAGAGCATCAATGGAGTGGCGCCATCCCAACTCACCACGCTCGAAGAAGTTCAAATCTCAGCAGTATGCAGGAAAAGTGATGGTGACTGTTCGGGGATAGTGTTGGTGTGATACTGGTAGATTTCATGTCCAAAGGAGCAACGATCAATTCAGATGTTTATATTGATACAATGAAAAAGTTGAAAGCAAGAATACGAAGAATTCGACCTGCTTTGAAAATGTCTAAGGTTTTATTGCAACATGAATACGCTAGGCCTCACACCAGCCTCAGAACCCGTTAGGTCAACAGTTCCTTTGATTGGACAACAATTTCACATCCCCATATTCTCCAGACCTGGCACCGTCTAACAAAGAAAGTTTGAGGGGGCGATTTTTTAGAAAAAGACCGCTTGACACTAGTTTAACCAAAATACTTTAGTTTTTCTTTCTCCAAATAAAGGTTTTAACCAAAAGCTTCATCAATAGATATTAGAAATCGATCCATGAATATAATTTTATATATTTTCCACACAAAGATTTTCTGGTCAGATTCTTAAAATTATAAAACTTTAAGCCTAATTGTCACTATTTAAAAATTCTCTCAAGAGCCTCACATTATTAAGATTTTAGTATGGAAACAGTGGATTCCTCTTACGAAAAAAATTTAACTTTTTGAAAGGCCTACCTTTCTTTCAAGTGTTTTGCATTTTAAAGTTTTTAATAAAACAAACACTAGTTGCTTAAAGAATCTAAAAAATTTCTCCTAAAAGTGTACATTTCTTCCAAGCGTCGCAGAAGTTCGTTAGTTTTTAAAAAAATCCTAAAAAATTCTATTTTATTTTAGATTTTTGCTATTTTTTTAACTCATAGCAACAATTCAACCTCAAAATTTTTGTCACAATTGTTTTCTTAATTTCGCGAATGTTATAATTTTGTCAAACTCTTTGTATAATTGTTGCACAGAGGCAAATATTTTGACTTTTGCACGATTCAAAAATTCTCGTTTTACTTTGTTTTTTCCATTCCAAAGGAAAAAGAGTCGTATTAAAGATTTAGAACATCATTTTTTAACCCTTTAAGGAGCAGTGATACATATGTGTACCAATATTGTGATTATAATGTAATAAAAAACACTTTTGTAAAGGCATTATAATTCTAATTTTTAGGTATTTATGACATCATTATTAAATCATTGTCACTTTATTTTACAATCAAATTCTTATATCCTTTAAATAGTTAACTAAATATGATTCGATTGTTTTTTAATTGTTAAGGAACAATACAAACGTTTCAAAGGTTATTTAAAAGTAAGCTAACAAAAAGTGACTAGTCAAGTCTTATTAGAATCATCTCTTTATTAAAAAATATTAATTTTTGACTTAAAAACCTTTTATTTTCACCTTGTAACCTAAATGTTTTCAATTTACTTTGCATTAAAAAGATGTTTAGCATCACAAAATTTCATAAGATTTTTTCAAGTTGAAACTGTCTTTATTAAAAAATAGAAAATTTGCCGTTAAAAGTTGTTTAAATTGCAAATCATTATCTGTTTTTAGCAATTTTATTCATCATGAGATCTAAATGCGGTGTTTTAAATTAATTTTATGATAAAAAAATCAGCCAGCCTTAAATTTTAACTAGTTTTTATGAAGTTCTAACCGTTTGTAACTCAAAAAATCAGAAGCATTACGTTTCAGCATGATTTAATTTTGCATATTTACAAGCAAACTTTTCGATTCTAGTAAAGCAAACCTACATTTTACTTTGATTACGTTTCAATAGCTAAGTTTGTTTTTTCAAAAGTTAGACCAAGAATTTTTTTTATTTTTCAATTTGAAGCCACAACTTGTGTAATTTGATTTATAAACCTAACCTTTTTAATCTATTATCCACATAACTTGTAAAGCATATCAAATTCTATGTTTTCAACTGATCTATTACATCACCCTTTCTATTTTAAAAAATTCTCTTGGCTTTACGTATTGGTGTCTTTAGCTATAAAAAATTGTCACAATTTGTTAAAAATTTTCTTTTATCAAGATTTGTAAGTTCGTTAGATGGTAAAATGTCAGATAAAAGTTACAATTTAGAAAAAATTTTTATAAAAGAATAGTGTTTTTATTGCTTTAGAAAGTTTTCATGCACAAACCTTAAAAAATACACAGATCGTCCTAAAAAGTTTTATTCAAAACAACCACAATGTTGTTTACTGCACCAAGTTTTTTGTATCATGACAACAATAAATCTATTTCTCAAGTCAACTGTTGAACTTTGACTTTTTCTCTTTGCGTCATAATCACAGTTCTTCTTCTTCTTCCTGTTATTCTTGTTTTCAACACTATCTTTGTCATTTTTAAGATGATAGCAATTTATTTTCTTGTGTTTTGCACAATGTCGTCATCACTAGCCCATACCATCTAATTAATTTTACATTTTGCTCAGTTTTATTGACGTTTGCATGTCTGCTTTTTTAGTTTTTATTTAAGAAATTGTTTTCAATTTTTTGCAATTTTAAAAGGATTTTTGTCAAAATTTTTATTTCTTTCGAAAATTGTCATTATTTTTAACGGTAAAACATTTAAGCTTTTGATGGTTTTTTTTTTGGTTGATTTATTATTACTAATTTCATTCTACGTGGCAATAAAAAATAACTGTTTTTAAAAAAATATTTTTAAGTGTTTACAAAACTTGTTGTAAAAAATAACAAAATTTGTGGTAAAATAGAATAAAATAAAGTTAAAAATTTAAATAATGTTTTTAAATGGCATAGAAAAGGCGCTTTACCAAAAGCGTATTGCTATGTTTTAAATCAATTTTATCATCTTTCAAATACGGAGCACAAATTTCGTTCGACGCGACAATAAAGAATTCACCCACACAATTTGTCCACATCAAAATCAGGAATAAAATTGAAGATAGATATCTTTAATTTAAAGATAAAAAAGTTGTAGATACCACGATTGCCTGAAAAAAACTTTTAAAATTCAAAAAAGTAAAATAAAATCATGGTTGACAAAAAAAATTTTGAAAAATTCAACAAGAATGTAACAAAAATCAAACTTGTTTAGAAAAAAATTGAAGATAGGTGTAACAAAACCAAGGTTGCTTAGAAAAAATTAAACAAAGGTGTGATAAATATCAAGTTTGTCTAGAAAAACTTGAAGAAAGTTATAACAAAAATCAAGATTGTTTAGAAAAAAATAAACAAAGGTATAATAAAAATTGAGGTTTATTAGAAAAAATTTAAGATAGATATGACAAAAAACAAGGTTGCCAAAAAAGTAAAATAAAGGTATAACAAAAATCAAATTTATCTAGATAAAATTGAAGATACAGTAGTAATAAAAAATCAAGATGCTTAGAAAAAATTAAACGAAGTTATAAGAAAAACCAAAGTTGTTTAGAGAAAAAAGTTTTAAAATTGAATAAAAGTATCTAAAAACCAAACTTTCTTTGGGAAAAAATTGAAAAATTAAACATAAATATAACAATAATCAAGATAAAGTTTTGCAATATACCCACAAAAAAACCTTATACAAAGATTCCTGTAAGAACCTAGGGAATTCCCCATCGAAAAACTGGGTATTGCGCTACAAACCTGACGTGTCCAAACTTGCCCTTTGCAGAACATATTTTGAGAGGTATTTTCTATTGAGTGCTTAAAAGCAGAAAACTGGTTGAAAGAATTATGTGCCTAAAATCAGGAAAAGGTTTACAGGTTCGTTTCGCGTGGCATGAAACCAGGAAACTGATTGAAAGAATTTTCTACTGTGTGCTTAAAATCAGGAAAAGGTTTGACAGGTTCGTTTAGCGTGCGCTTAAAAGCAGGAAACTGGTTGAAACAATTTTCTATTGTGTGCCTAAAATCAGGAAATGATTTGACAGGTTCGTTTTGCGTGCGCTTAAAAACAGGAAACTGATTGAAAGAATTTTTTACTGTGTGCCTAAAACCAGGAAATGGTTTGACAGGTTCGTTTTATGCGTGCATAGAACAGAAAATTAGTTGACTTTATTGCTTTAAAATCTTGAAATAATCTTATGTCACGTTTTAAAGTCTTGGTTCTGTTTTGGGCAGGAATCAAACTTAGGACCACTGTCTTTCTTAGGGTTAAGTTTTACAGCTTTGTTGTCTTGGGTGGAAGTCGAACTCAGAACCACTGAGTTTTTTAGGGTTAGGATTTACAGCTTCGCTGTCTTGGGCAAGAACCAGACTCAAAACCACTGTCCTTCATAGGGTTAGAGTTTTTTTCGGTTTGCTTTGTCAAGATCAATTGCTTTGATTTGAATTTGCTTTGCTTTGTCAAGTCAATTCTTGACCACTACCTTTCTAAGTGTTACGGTTTGGGCTTGGGTCTGGGCTAGGGTTAGGGTTAGAGTTTGGCCTAGGGCTAGGATTAGGGTTAGGGTCCTCCTCCCCCTCACTTCCTCACCTCCTCACCTCCTTATCTCCACCCTCCTCACTTTCTCACCTCCTTATCTCCTCCCTCCTCATCTCTTCATCTCCTCTGTTAACGTCACAACACCAACCAAATGACGCGTTCTATACTACTAACCTTTTTTCAGAAATCACTACGTTTTTAGGATGAAAATAAAGATCTTTATGCATGCAATAAAGTTTGTAAAAAAAATTGTGTTGTCAATGCTTTACTCACTGTTTTTCTTTAAAGGCTGATTCGGCTCAATTAGGGTCGCCTCAAAAAAGGCTGATTCTTTAATTAAATGTTTTTTGGATTACAAGTCTGAAATGTATAAATTGATTTTACTTTTTTTATTTTATCTCTGTATTTATCCTCCTGACTCGCAGGAAAGCGACGAAGGCGCTTATACATAGAGTAGGCAATTACCCCGACCTGCTTCCGGAGATACCAAGATATAGCTGTCCGCTTGTAATTTAATAGATATATGACTGTGATTTAGAACTGCTTGCCAGTACCACCAAGCAGGGGAATGTGCAGTAAAGTGTCTTTTCCAAGGACACAACAGAATGGCGCGAGTGGGTTTTGAACCACGACCGTGTTGGTCACGAGCCCGGTGCTTTAACCACTCGACCACGCTGCCGACTTAATTAATAAAAACTAATTAAAAAAACTTAATTAATAAAAACTAATTAATTAATTAAAAAAAACTTAATTGATTAATAAAAGAAAACAAACTTTTAACATACTTAAAGAAATTATAAAAAAATTATTAAAATAAATAAAAAACAAAAAACTTTGAATTGGTACTGTAAACTTGCATTACAAATATACTCACGAGCTTGTATTGTTTTTGTATTTTATAAGAAATTTTGTATTTCTTCTATATTCAGATAACTTTAATGTTGCTCATATAGATCAAGAACTATTTTACAGTCACATTTTTATTTGCTCGTGATATCATTTATTGCTTATTGTATGGTATTTAACCATAAACTATATCAATATAGTGTATAAGTAATAATTTGACAGTACTATTAGTTTCTTATGACTATTTGCATTAAAAATTTTAGTAGTATGCATGTAAAAAATTTTTTATGCTGATTTAAAAAAAAAAAAAAAACGTTGTCTGGTTAATTTTGAGGTGCTGATTCCAAAAATATTCTCAGATTCTTTCTATCACTTCGACTTTTTTCACAAAATGCAATTCAAAATTTTGACGGTATAGAGAAAATACATATAGCATATAACAGCGGTTCCCAAACTGGGCGCCGTGAGACCTTGCCAGGGGCGCCGCAAAAATATGTGAAAGTTGTTGCATTTACTGCTTTTCTCACAAAAATTACAATGTGAAAGTTGTTAGCAGCTTTTTACAATCTTACAGTGTGTAGTAAGCAGCAGCATTGTGGAACCGCTTGTTAGTTGTTACTTACAACAACTTATCTAGAAAACCATACAAATTTTTTGCTTGCAAGTTATCAGAAATGAATAAGCAGTCGGTCGTATTTTTAAATTTTTTCCAAATACCAGCCAAAGCACAGCTTGCCTCATTTAAAGTTGCGTACAGAATCGCGAAATGTAAAAGAGTGCATACCATTGCGGAAGAACTTGTGCTTCCTGCTGCTCTTGACTTAGTTTCGACAGTGATTGGAGAATCAGCTGCTCAAAGACTAAAAGCTGTTCCCCTCTCAAACAATACCATTAGTAGGAGGATTGATAAAATTTCGGATGATATTAACGATCAGCACGTAGCGAAAATGCGTGGAAATGAGTTCAGCTTACAGTTAGATGAGGCAACAATCAGTACCAGTAATAAAGATGCTTATTTGATTTGCTACGTACGCTTTATCGATAACGATGACAATATCGTTGAAGATTTGCTCTTTTGTAAAGCCATTTTAACAAATTGTAGTGCACATGAATTGTTTGCAATACTAAACAATTTTTTTCAGGAAATTACTCTCGAATTGAAAAATTGTGTTGGTTTATGCACTGATGGTGCCCGAGTTATGTCTAATCGTTTTGGCGGGCTCCAAACGTTAGTGGGTCCATGTTAGTAGCTCCAAACGTTAGTGGGTCTTTGCGTTGCCGTTAACGCAAAATGGACCCACTGCCTAATACAACGTGAGGCGCTTTCTTCTCAACAGCTTAATGGTGATCTTAATGGAGTGCTTGAAGCTGTTGTCAACAATGTGAATTTTATTGAAGCAAGAATACTTAAAGCTCGGCTTTTCCAACGTCTTTGCAATGAATTAGAAGCAGAGCACAACCATTTATTGTTTTATTTTAATCCAAGGTGGCTTTCCAAAGGCAAAGTTCTTCTGAGTGTGTACGAATTGACAAACGAAATTTCCATATTTTTAAAAGAAGAAAACCATGCACTTTCTACTACCTTTAAGAATGAAGTTTTCCTGACTCAGTTGGCGTACCTCTGCGATATTCTGTTAAAATTAAATCAGTTAAACATCTCCCTCCAAGGAAAAGAAACTCACTTTCTGCAACTTCATGACAATATTACACCCTTTAAAAGAAAACTACAGTTGTGACAAACTGATCTGCTAATAAATAACGAGCAATGTGATAACTTTCCACTTTTAAAATCCCATCTAAACTCGCAATCTGGCAATCTCTCCCTGCAGAATACCGATGAGTGTGATATGAAGACTGTGATGTGTTCGCATTTGGATG
Organism: Diplosoma virens; assembly: GCA_963680785.1. NCBI lineage: Eukaryota > Metazoa > Chordata > Ascidiacea > Aplousobranchia > Didemnidae > Diplosoma > Diplosoma virens. Next base: position 49,972,895 of record OY796880.1, on the reverse strand, counting down.
CTCTAATCTCGCATTTTGAGAAATATTTTTCTGAAGACATGGAGAAGCACAATTGGATAATAAATCCTTTTGTTGATAATGCAAATGCCTCTCAGGGGTTTACATCTCTGGAAGCTTATTTATCTTTGGAAGTTCTGGAAGCTTAATTTATCGATCTTTCTTCTGACCTCACTGCCACTTGTAGACTGTAAAGCTCTTTGTGTTCTTGTGCCATTTGCAACGTCAAACTTGTGTAAAGCCGGTTTTTCTGCGGTAGCAGTAATCAAGTCGAAGTATCGCAATAAGACTGACATTGAACGCGACATGCGTGTTGCAATATCAAACATTGCACCGCGGTTTAATAAAATGTGCATAGAGCAGGAGTGGGCAAAGTTTATAATGAAAGAGCCACATATGAAAATTCAAAACTGCCGGAGAGCCACCAATTTTATTTGAGGTGTTAATGCAAATACAGTAGACAAAGCAAGTTTTAATCAAATAATAAGAACAAATACAAAGTTACACGATTTACGATTTTTCCCAGATTTTACTAGCATTACATCTACTGTGGATTTTTACTTTATTAGCTAAGTTTTGGAAATCTGGGCAATATAAAGTAGTGATGTCGCGGATACAAAATTTTGTGTCTGCAGCCCACAAGTATTTTTTATTTGCGGCACCGCACTGCACCGCACCGCAAAGTTGTTACCAAAAACTTACACTGCACCGCGCTGCACCGCAAATCATATATTTAAATAAAAAATTTTTAGACATCTTTTCCTTTTTTTAAAAAGGTGTATATTCAAACAATACTCACTGTTGTAGTCATCAAAGTAAGCCCTTATATTTTAAATTCTATAGCTATTAGCTATTGGTATAATAGCTATTGGCATTAGCAATTCAATAGCTATTGGCTTAATCTTGCTATATCATTGGAAGCACTTTAAGCACATTACTCTGCTTGGCATCCTAGCAAGCAGCCTTAATTCAGTAATGTCTCTATAGCAAAAAAAAAAAATTCAACCCAACAGCAATATCTTGGCATCTTCAAAAGCTGATAAGATAATTAGGGTCTTTTCAACAAGTCACCGTATGCAATTTTTGTATGTGAAACTAACTCCAAATCCTCAATGGTTACTGTCGCTTTTTGAAAGGCCTTTTTTTCTCTTAGTTTTTTTTTTTTTATTCTATCCTGGTGCTGAATGGAGATTCCGGGTAAGTTTCACTGAAAAAAATTGCTTACCATGACTTTTTAAAGAGAGCCAATAATTGCTCTTAGTATAATGCCCTTCAATGTTTTCCTGCAAGTTAAATAGATATATAAAGAAAATATAATTATCTCTTTTTTTGCAAACACAAACCTTGCTTACTATCAAGTTTTTTTTAATGTTTTTAGCTAGGAATTTGAAAAAATAATCGCTTGAACATATTGCATAAATTACTTAGATTTTTTAACCATAAAACCAAAGTTTAACCAAAAACCCTTGATATGCATTTGTGGTTAAAGGCAATAGTTGTTGTCATGCTAAGCTATTTTTGACAGCTATAACAATATATCAAATCCTCACAAATAACCTTTATTAAACTATATTTAATAAGTACATTCAATTTAAGGCATAGTTAACTACTATTAAAAATTACATTCTGAAAGAAATCATGAAAAATTAGACACAAGTAAATTAAATTAGTTCAGTTAAGATCAATTTTTGTTCAATTTGTTTAATTTTAAATAATAACAAACATTGCAGCTATACCAAACATTGCAAGCATTGCAGCTATATAGACTTTTCAAAGTTAAATCTGGTAATGTTTTAATAAAGCAGGTTGCATAATAGCTTAATATGCTATTGCAACATGAAGAGAAAATAATGCACTGCTTTAAGCCTTTAAGCTTTGTCCTAACTATGCTGAGAATAAATATCATAGTACTTTTTAATGCTCTACTGAAATCATAATTTACATAGTAGTATAGATGTAGCATTTAAAAATTATAAAGATATTGAGAAACAACAAGAAAGACTTTGAAAAACTTATTTAAAAAAATATTTGCTACAGAGTACTTTTCAATTAAACTTCAAAAAAAAATTTAATATCTACAAGTTGCTAAAATTAATTATTGAAATGTAATTACTTATTAATGGTTGGCAACTTCAATTTTACATTGAGAGGATTTTCAAAAACTTATTCTACAGTTCTATGTCTGATTTTATAATCTGCTTTTCTGTTTTATTTAAATTAGTACTTCCTATATAAAAACAATGGTGTTTAAAGTTTGGGTGCTTTTATACAAAGTAACACAATAGGATATTCTGTAAAGAAGGTTTATTAAGTTAAGTAACAACAGTTGGTTCTCGTTCACTATTAGCCGAGTTTAGTTCATTACCTTTTACATTTTGGGAAATCCCCAAAAGCTGCGAGGTTAGTAACGGCAAAAAGTGAATAAAAACCCTAATAAATGATAAAAAAGCTAAGACTTTGGTTTGGTATTGAATAATCGGGTAATAGGTACAAAATAATCCGAATGCCATGTTGATTAAAAAAGTGGAGAAGCTTCACATACTCTAATTCGAGTTTATTTTCAAAATTCACATTGCTTATTCTTTCTTAGTAATATTTTTTACAAGCCATTCTCTGCTGTATAATTAGATTTTATCATTTCATTGCTTTCTTTAAGTTTAAGTGCAGTTCATTTCTCTCTCTAGTTATTTTAGTTTCTCTCATATTTCTTTTTTCTTTTTGGCCGCTTTACGCGCTATTTAACCATTATAAATTACCGGTACTATGCAAAGAGGCTATTCAGTTGATTATGCTCTGACACTTTGCTTTCTGTGATTAGATTAATGAAGAGGATCAACTAAATGGACAACCCAAGCATGCAAAATAGGATTTGCTTAAAATTTAAATGTAAACTTTTCATAATTTGCACGCGGCAAGGTCCTCCAAAAAAAGTTACTACGCTGCACTGCGCGGTTGACATCACTAATATAAAGTCAAAGAAGGTTGCCAGATGCAAAATTGGAAAATAAGCTAATTAAGATGAAAAAGTAGCCAAAATTACCAAATTTAAGCCAGACAAAATTTTATTTTTGTCGCTAAAAAAGTGTTCTCTAAAAAAAAAGGTCTTCACTTAAAATCTGTCTATGATCTCTCAATTTTTCTCCCAAAATCATGGCTAATTTGCAGTGATGCCTTTAATGGGGTGCAAACGGTGCGACCGCACTGAGCACCCCTAAAATACATCAAAAAGTGGCCCCTCCTACACAAAAAATTGCTCTATTTTTTCATAGTGCCACCAGGACGTCGATGGCATGTCAAAAAGAAAATAAAAAGATTTAAAGAAACGGCTTCTGAGGCAGCTGATTTTTTTTTTTTATCACAATGCCTTGGGGCAGTATAAAGTTCCTCTCCATGCTTTGGATCACCCAATAGTGGCCCCCCTAAATTGAAGACCTTTTTTCAGATATCACTATGCTTTCATATACTAAAATGACTTCAGCTAACTTTTTTAGTACAGTAAATAGTAGCGCCCCTTACTTTTCTTGCACCGAGCCCCCTTTTTGCAAGGTTTGGCACTGCTAGTTCGCTCTTTTTGCAAGATTTTGCACTTCTAGTTCGCACTCCAGCCAAAAAAAAGCCAAAAAGCCAAACAAAGTTTTGGATGCAAATCACACTAAAAAAAAGGCAATCTGGCAACCCTGAGTCAAAGCGTGTGAATTAATTCTCTCAAATCTTCATTTGTTAGACTTGCACGTTGTTATTATTTTACCAATTTCATTACAGAGAAGCGAATGTGAGAGAAGCGAGCACTATCTTTGTTTCTTTTATTCTAAAGTTACCAGCGTATCTTGGCGGGCGAGAAATAAATGAAAAAAAGATAGTGCTCGCTTGGCTCAAATTTTTGCTGCAGTGTAAATGATCTTTAACAACAAACAAAGAATTGCTTTTTTTTCACGCTATAATCCGACTAGCACCTAATTAAAAATCTTTGCAGTGAATAACAATTGTACATTGTTCGATTTCGTTTATTATTGTTTAGCTAGAAGAGCCACAAACGGAAGGTCGGCGAGCCGCAATTTGCCCACCGTTGGCATAGAGCAACAAGCTTACTGCTTACATTAAATGCTTTTTAGTATTTTGAAAATAATGCTGACATTTGTGTGCATTTTGAATAATGAACATGCTCTAAATACAATTTCTTCGTAAAACTTAAAATTTGCAAATTTTGGCTTCATTAAGGCGCCGCAAGAATTGATTAGTTTTTGAAGGACGTCGTGAGCAAAAAAAGTTTGGAAACCGCTGGCATATAGCATTATTCAGAATATGTAAATATGCCAAGGTGTAAAAAAGCAATAAAAGTTAATAAAAACACATTTATAACAGTGTCATTTTATGAAAGAAGCTTTTTCCTTTTTGATTTTCGAGAATGTTCATACGTTTTCTTATCTCTTATAAGACACCAGCAGTAATCCGCCATCATATTAACGTTCCAACGACCTTGGTATCGTTTTTCCATGGTTTTGATATCTTGGTGGAAACGTTCACCCTGCTCTTCACTCATAGCTCCAAGATTTTCTGGGAAGTAATCCAAATGACTATGAAGAAAATGTACTTTCACATTCATGCTACAGCCAAGTTTTTGAAATGCGCAAAGCAAATTCTTGACAAGTTCTTTATAATTAGGTGATTTGGTATTACCCAAAAAGTTGTTCACGACCTGCCTAAAAGCCATCCAACCTTCTTTCTCATCTTAATTCATAGTTTCGATAAATTTTTTGAGTTTCATTAGCTGTCTTATTTTTGGCCCATCAAATATTCCTGCTTTTAACTTTTCATTGCTCGAGGTAGGAAATTTTTGGCAAATATACCCAAAACATGCCCCATGTTTATCCAGACTTTTCACATATTGCTTCATTAGGCCCAGCTTAATGTGCAGAGGTGGTAGTAACAATTTTCTTGGATCTATTAATACTTGGTTAAGAATGTTTTTCTCTCCAAGTGTAAATTCTTTTCTCTCAGGCCATTGTGCCTGTTCCCGATCTTTTGTTTTGACTCTACTATCCCACAGACATAAAAAGCAGGGATACTTAGTGTAGCCACCTTGTTGGCCAAAGTAGCATGCACAAACGCTTAAGTCACCACATACTAATCAGTTGTAGTCAAAATACTTGATTTTATAATAATTATTTAGAATTTTCATATTTTTATACGTTTCCTTCAGATGTACAGAATGACCTATTGGCACAGAGGCATATCTGTTGCCATTGTGCAACAGTAAACACTTTAAGCTAGCTTTTGAACTGTCTAGGAAGAGCGGCCATTTTTTTGAATAATACACCAACCCCTTGCATGTAAAAGGCCACCTATGACAAGACAAAATACAAATGTATCGTCCGTGCCGAAGTACGGAATCAAATCTTCTTCTCTTCGTCTGTAGAATAAAAATTTGGTTCCAGGAGCTAGTAGATTGTTGTGATGTAGCCTGGATCCTAAAAGCTCTGCAGCATTTTTTGGAAAATTCAAATCACGTATTAAGTCATTTAAAAAACTCCCTTTGATTAGTACCGGCAACTTCTCTTGATCTGAAGATGGGTGATACTCATCATTTTCAATGGAACCTGATGTACAGGTATCTGTCTCATTAAATGATTGAGTAAAAGAGTTAAATGTAGGTACAGCGATGCTGTCAGAATGAAGTACGGGTCTCATGGCTGATGGAATGTTAAGATAGTTGATTTTGGATTTACTTTTGGAGCTAAATCCAGCTACATTTACAATGCAGAAATGACAGTCATCTATATAGTTTGTTGGCTCTCTTTATATCATTGGAATTCCAAAGATCAAACTTTTTCGCTTTCCTCTGTCCATTGTCTTAGATTTTCGACACATACCTTACACACCTTGTGAGGTGCCCAACATTTGTCCTAATCACTCAGTTTGATGCCAAAGTACGTTAAATAAGCTTTTTCCACAAAATTTGTGATGTTCTGCCTTTGCTTTGGAACAGTAAAATATACACAAATATAGCAGAAAACATCCGGGTATAGCTTACACCTTTTTTGTCCAGAAGAAATAATAGCCATTGGCAACAGGTCATCTGAATAACTAAAAAGATAAGAAACACAGATTTGCAGAAATTTTTATAAAAAAATCTAAAAATATGAAATTAACAGATAACAGATTTTCCTATATGTACTTAAATAGTTTAACATACTGTAATTAGGGCATGCTGCCAGCTTTTAAAAAACATAACATTAGCTAGTACTACTTTGAACTGAAACAAACAGCAGAAGACTTTGATCACTTTATACAAGGTGCTTTGAAGCTTCATCTAACCAGTCAAGCTACAAAGGGAGAAGGTGATCTCTTGGCGCTCCATCGAGTGAACAACAAAAGGTTAACCATAAAAAGGCAAAATATTGATCGGTTATAAAGAATTAGAAGGCCTTCATTACAAAGTACGATGTAATTGTAGGCTGATGCAACAACTAAGATAGGCTATTTGTAGCTATGCAATGTGTGAAATTAGCTAATAAAAGATCGTTTGATTGTAGCTGAACGCAAGGTGATAGACAAAAACTGATAGCATTTTTAGAATCAGCGCCCAAAATTATCTAAAAATATCTTTTACTTCTAATTCAGCAAAATTGGTGCAGAGTGGTGTGTGTGACAAACTGTGTCACGATACTATCAAACAATCAATAACCAAACAACATTACTTTAAAATTAAATTAATAACTTTACTTTTTATGCTTGTATTAACAAAGCAGCACAGTTGCTTACCCGAATGTGTTTTTAACTTAAGTGATATATAATTATAGTTCAATAAATCGAAAACAAATTGATGAAAAGCTGCAGCGAACTATGTCCCATAAACTTAAAGAGTAAAAGCTTTCAACTGTTATTGGCTTTACAAGCAAGACGTAATATAATAATTGCTATTAAATAGTTTATATTATTTTTATTACAGATTAAAAAATTTTAAATAACTTTTAAATATTTAAACCTGAGTAATTTAACCCTGCGTAAATATTTAAACCTTGAGTAAAATTGAATTGATAATTTAATAGTCCGAATTAAAATTTAAATCACTAAGTAAGCTATCCGCATTATTAGTTTACTAGTAATTCAACTTTACAATGGCTAAGTTTGTGAGTGTTAATAACGCCACTAGGTGGCTGGAAAAGGTCTAAAACTTTTTGGCCAAGAAGCATCAAATAACCCATTGTGACAATTCATTCGCAATGTAATCTTAACTTCACAAATCCATACTTGCTTTTCTGTCTTTTTCGGTAGTTTTGAATTTTATTATGAAGTAATAATTTTATGGCCATATATGTAGTTATTGTATAGTCGGTAAACTTCCATTTAATTTAATTTATTAAGTTCATTAAAAAGCTGTTCTATGATTGTTTTAATTATTTATTTTATCAATTATAATCTTAAGCGCGTGTCAAACAGATTAAGAGCACGTTACCATTAGCTTCTAGGATCTTCCTTTTCTCTCTTAAGTATTCTAGAATCAATAATTGAATTTTTTTTTATTTGACGCAACGATTTTTAATTACTTAGTCCGTTTATCGTCGCGCTGTCTAATTGACTGTTGTAAACTGTGATTTTGATTTAATCCCTATTTAGAGAATTCTACGTTATTCCAGAAAATTTGCTTATAATCTAGAGTCACGTGACGTTATTTCATAAAAATGCGCATTTTGTTTTCATTTTATTACAGTTCCAGTCTAGTGAATCATTTCAAACTGATTTCAGTTATTGCATTGCAGTTGAGTAGTTCTTGTTTTTATGACTGTGTGACCGCAGTGTTCTTTTTAGAGATAGAATTGTTAAGCTTTTGAGACGGACGAACTATTGCGATTAATATTAGCCATCGGGGTGCTAATTCATTCTTAATTGTTTCATCGGCAGCGTGGTCGAGTGGTTAAAGCACCCGGATTGTGATTGACATCGTCTTGATACAAAACGTACTCGCACCATTCTGTTGTGTCCTTGGGAAAGACACTTGACGGCACATTCTCCTGCTTAATGGTCTTGGCAAGCAGTTCTAAATTTGAGTTATATCTCTATTAAATTTTAGTCGGATAGCAATATTTTGGCATCTCCGGAAGCAGGTCGCGGTAATTGCTTACTCTATTTATTAGCGCTTGCGAATCGGAAGGATAAATATACAGATAAAATAAATAAATATAGCTTGCTAGCACAAAGTTATTGAAGTCATTATTCGCAGTTGTGGCACTGAAATTGTTGTGAAGTTTGGTGAAGCCTGGAATCTAAGTTCTGTAAATCGATCAAGTTTTGTAAATTTTATAAATATATTCTTTGTAGTTAGAGTTACAAATAGTGGTTTCTGTCTGTACGCTGACAGAAGTTTTCAAAAAAGTCGTTTTTAAACTTTGCCTGAAATAATTGCATTAAGAAGTACAATCTTGCTGCAAACTATTACTTGAGTCAAATCAAATCAAAAAAATAAACAAAGCTTTACTTCAGCACCAGTATGTAAATTACCTGGCTCAACTGATTCTTATAAATTCTCGCGTAAAGCTTTAGATAAGATACTCCTAAGATGTTAATAAATAAATAACAAAAGCTGCTTGATTTACGTTTGCAAAAGCATTGCCGGAAAAACTAAATAAACTGATTAACTAGGACCGGATCTATCTGCGGACTGGTGTTGGACGATTCCATTTGTCCATGCACAAATGGGGTCTCGCTCCTTCACCGAATTGCGTGTGTGGCGCCTCTGAGCAAACCGCATACCATGTTCTAACAGCGTGCCCTATACATCGGGCACCACATTGAGCACGAGGTCTGACGGTTTTGGATGACGAAACTCGATGCTGGCTTAATGCCACCACTGCCAGCATCTGATTCAGGCAATGCAGCAGTCTGAGGTAGTGAAAGGATAAACCCTCGGCCCCAGCCCTGTTTGTGTCTGACCTGGAGTGGATATTCTTCAAAAGACGACAACGACTGTAGCGCAGTTTCTTCAAAACCATTTTAACATTCAGATAGTGGTCTTTAACAATTTTATAATTGATTTTGGTCAAATCAATAAAAATTGAAATAACAAATTTTTTTTTTATTTTTTCAGTCTTTTTTATAGAATTTTGTACAATGCCATAGTTTCCTGTAAGCAGTAGAAAAATGCTCTACGACTGTTTATCTTATGCTAGGTTAAGGATAGTCAACTAGGCTCAAAATAATTTGATGGAAGTTAATTTTTTACCATGCTAGACTAATTTGAATTCAATGTTTTTTTCTGACTTTTAGGTTTCGTAAAGATGCTTGCTAATAAGTTACTTTGTGCAGTTGCTTTACGACAGTTGCATCATTTGTTGAATTGCGGTCTTCTGTTGTTATTTCAATGTATATTATTCTTTTGCTAAATATACCAATTGTTACGGTGAGATTTATTATAATTTCTATTTGGGAATTACCCTATCTTTATTCGACGCTTATTACGTATGCGCCTTCTCTACTAGACATGCGGAAACCTTAAAACTTCGATTACGTCATAATGTATCAGATTGAGTCATTCGCAAAACGTGGTCAGTTGAGTTTAGCCAGCTTAGGTTTAGGGAGTGTTTTCTTATGTTTAAATATGCTGTTGCTTAGTTAGAGTAGGGTTAGGTTTGTTTCATGATTAAAGTAATTAATTGCGGTAAGTCATACCTGTTAATTTTACCTCTTTGATTTATTTGAGTAGTTAATTTAATATGTTTCAATTACAGAATACGCACAAGTTACACTTAACGCTTTTAAGAATTAATGTCTAAATAATACTGAAATGACGTTATGGTAATTAATTGATGTCGATGGTCTGTGTTCCCATAATAAATATTCTTTGTGAAGTTATTTAGTGCGACACCCCGCATCAGGCGTTTAAGTGCTCGTGGGACTTGTTCAAATAGAATTACGGTAGGTGCGTTACAGGAAAGCGTATCGCACCATTCTCATCGCTACATTTCTTAAGTGTAACACCAATATTCAGTTGAATCAGTTGTTTGGCAAGAAATGATACACGTTGACGATACGGTTTGTCCAAGTGGTACTATAGATCGTAAAAAGGTTGGAAATTCCTGACATAGAATGATTGTAAAAATGCAACAGTGGCTCAAATATTTTATTTAAAATAGCTTGTTTGAACATGCAAAACCCAAAAGTTTTCTGAAACTTTGTTAATCATTCAAAAAAAATATGCATGTTGCCAATATTTTAAGCTGTATGATTGTATGCAAACATCAAGTTTTTTAAAGTAGCTTCTTTTATTTTGAAATAAAATTATTTTCTTGATAAAAAAAATATAATACTCTTGTACAGATATAAGTTAACTTAGTCTTTAAAGTTACAAAGTCATTACTTCATTTAAGAGTTTTGTGTTTCAGTGTGATGCTTTCATTTTGACACCAAACAAATGTGATATTAAGATATTTTTATTGAAGGATGCGGGCCCCCACGATCACTTGACAATGGAACAATCAACACAAGTGGTATGGTGGCGTTTTCAGTTCGCACGAGATTAACTTATGTTTGCAACAGTGGTTTTGAACTTAATGGATTAGCAGTGACTGAGTGTCAAGATTCAACGTTTGACTTTTCACTGGATGACTCTTTACCAATGTGTTTGAAAAGTAAGTTTGCTTATTTTAATTATTATTTTTTCTTTGTTAATCTAGTTTTGACATTACATTTGATATTTTCGGGCTTTTCTGATCACTATCTTATTTGTGTTTTACTTTTGTCTCGTATCTAATCGCGACGTAACTTGCTGTCGTCACTTTATTTTATCTCTACATTTGTCTTTCTGACCTGCAGGAAAGCGACAGAGGCGCTAATATACGAGTATAGGGTAACCGATCACCCGGAAATGCCAAGATATTGTTGTCCGGTTGAAAATACTGAAATTTAGAAATAAAGATATTACTGAAATTTAGAACTGCTTACCAAAACCAACAAACTGGGGAAAGTGCCATAAAATCTCTTTCCTAGGAACGCAACAAAATGGGGCCAGTAGGTTTTGTACCAAGACTATGTTGATCACAATCACAGCGCTCTAACCATTAAACCACGCTCCGGTCTACTGCCTACTTAAGGATTAGGGTTAGTAGACAATCCTAACCTCTAACTCTAATATTTTAACTCTAAAACTAACCCCTAGCTCACTGTCATACTTGCTGTCAATGTATAATACAACAAACATGAGAAAGAAAATGCGAGACACAATCAGAAAAGGAAATGTAGCGTAGCAATTAGATCCCTGCAAGCGCAGGCTTTTTGTGCGACGACTTTAGAACGGCCGATATTGGTCCGAACGTCCTCAACCAATTTCATCTTGACACGACGTCTGAAGGACATTAAAATAGGGTGTAAAACACGTGATGACGTTATATAATTATGATTTATCGTCTTTTAAATAATCACGTGACCATAGCTCAAAAGCTGTGGTAAGCAAGCAGTCTAGCAGCAGGAAATCTTTTATATAAACTCGCCTTGTAGTAAGATCAAACTGCAAATTCATGATATTTTGCCTAGAATGCTTTTTATGGTGCCTCGATCATTATTCAGATACTCTCCATAGATATCTATTTGAAAAGTACTTTCCTAAATGAGGCAGCCTCGTTGAGGCAGGACATGGTAGATGATTTTCAATTACTACGAATTGGCTCATTTCTGCTTCCTGTCTACCAGTACAAAAAAATATTCCGGTAAACCGATAAAAACCGGAATATTTTCAGCCGGTAATATCCCGGTAAAAGCTTGTAAATGTATAGGTATTATGGCCGATATTTTAGCAGATTTTATTCAAACAGTATCCTGGTATAACGTGAAATACCAGGATTAACGCGGGCGTATTATTTAAATGAAAAATTATGCGGGTAAACCGCAAATTACTAGGATGGATAATTATACCAGTATACCGTAAAGAACCGGGAATAAATAATGGAGTGGAAATCATGTTGGTATACCGTAAATTACAAGGATGGATTACTACACCAGTATACCAGGAAATACCAGGAAAAAATATTAAAATTATAACCATACTGGTAAACCGAAAATTACTAGGCTAAATGACTATGTGGATTTTCTCGCCTTGTTTGTTTACATAAAGTTGGGCGCGATGTCATTTGTTTTGATAAGTGGCTTGATCACGTCATCGTCCATTCGCGCGAAACTAATGATAAGTCGATTGACCATTTTGACATTTTCGCTTCTGACAAAATCATTTAACGAAAAACGCTTCGTCAGCTGCGCCTTGAATAGATTGGTTCTAAAAAATCAATATTAGAAAATATTATTTGTAATTTGGCCGCAAAAAGTTGGTGAGTTAGTTTTTTTATTGAAAAATTTGTATAACTGTATTGTTTTTTATGTATATAATTGCAAAATTAAATGATAGCTCAGTGCAGAGTAGCTTGAAATACATATAATAACTGTTTCCCAGCTTATTGGTAAATCTTAAATTTGTGTGTTAAATTGTGTGTTAAATTTTAATTGGTAAATCTAAAATTGTTAAAAAGTCAAATCTTAAATTTGTGTGTTAAACGTTAACGAAAGATAACTTTCGTCTCGCTCAATGTATCACTGCTTATAAATTAATACGTTAATTTTAAAAAACCGTTATTCATCAATTGTTCGTTGCCGTATTGGAAAATTTGTCGAATAAATTTTTTGGTGACTTGCGATTTGTGGTGGGTAACGCGTTCTGCTCCTCAACGACTATAAGGCCATTCCAGTTTTTAAAAATTCTGTGCGAGTGCCGCGTGGTGTGGCGGTGCACAGACTATACTGGTATATGATGAAATACCAGTAATAAATAGTAAAATAATAATCGTTTCAGTAAACCACAAATTACTAGAATGAATGACTATTGCACTGGTATACCATGAAATACTGGAAATAAATATTGAAACAATAATCGTGCCCGCTAACCACAAAGTACTAGGATTGATTATTATTAAAGTAGTATACCGTGATATACCGGGACCTACAACAGTAGTAAAAACCAGTATACCGCACTTTACTGTGATGAATTATTAAGCCAATATATCGTGAAATATTGCAAATGAATATTCAAACAAAAATCATACCGGTAAATAGCAAATTAGGAGGACAAACCGGTATAATGCGATATACCGGGACCTAAAACTATAATAAAAACCATCCCGGTAAACCGTAATTTACTGAAATGAATTATTAAATCGGTATACCGTAACTTATTGCAATCAAATATTCAAACAAAAAGTATCCTGGTAAACCATAGTTTACTGGAATAGTTTATCAAACCTGTACACCGTAAAATACTGGGACAAAGTATTTGAATAAAAGTCAAGCTGGTAAGGCGCAATTAGTAAAATGCATTACTTTCGACTTAGCGTTATAGGCTACAGGCATTAACCAAAATGAAATATTACGACAAAAATCATTTTGGTGAAACATAATTTACGATTCATATAGGCCTAGATTTGGGCCTAATGGTAGGGTACCTCGTTTAAATTAACAGGAAGTTTCTGCTTTTGTTACTTAGCTTACAACTCAATTATTATTTTATCCTGCTGCAGAGCCAAAGTGACTCTTAGCTTTTATAGAAGTAATAAATTATAGAATAGTTTTTCCAAATTTTATATAAACTATAAACTATAAAATAAATACTAAAATTTTATAGAAATACTTTTATAGAAACAATAACAGAAGCAATAAATTGATAAAGCAATTTAATCAAACGACAACAGCAGAAACAACGGTTTAAAGGATAAATTATTCTGACAATTAACTACTGCATAAAAGTAATAATCATTGATCAAATTTAAACAATTGATAATGTAGAAAATAAAGATTGTGCTATTACAATCATGAGTTATACCGCAATCATTTTTAATTTAGGAAAACAATTTTCTGTTTTATTAAAAATTTAAAAGCTATTTGCATACAGCTGCAGTTATTTTCTAAGTAATATTTTGTGAAGACGCCATAATAACCAACCAAAAATCACAAAAAATCTTTAACATAAAAGCATTTATTTAAGATTTGTCTTTTGCATGCACTTTTTCACGTTATTAGATACTTTCGTGCGATAAACATTGTTAATAGGCTAGTTGCGATCCACAAAATGATTTTTTTTGTAGCTGTTGTTACATAAAAGCAACAGAGAAAAGGTTTAGCAGAGAAAATTTCTGCAAATCAAAAAACAAAAGATTTCAACATTGAATTTAAGAATCAAAAAGTTTAAGCTACCGGTAATTGCTTTATGCACGCGTATGTTCATTCAACAACCCGCGCTGAATATTTTCTCAACAAGGGCGATCGATTTTCTTTGCTTTGTCCTATTATGTCCCAAATAGCTGTTTGCAAGAACTATAAAAACAAAAAAACTATTTTCAATTTATATAACGTAAGGTTTAAGAAGTATCAAGTAATCATAAAAATATGAACTCTAAGTAGAATGATAAAATAAAAAAATGCATTGTTTTCCTTTTAGCAGAAACATGCAAGAGGGGCAAGGCTGAAATTATTCACTTTTGAAGGCTTAGGCAATATTCATACCTTCAATCAAAATAATTGCTTTTCTATTACATGAGAAACAAAGTTTTTAAATATGTTTTTCTTTTTTCTGAAACAGAGCAACGGCCATAAAGTTGGAAATCACAAAACCGAAAAGATTTCACGATATGCTTCCAAAATGCTGTCGTCATTAAAAATTGGTTTCATATTTTTTTAAACACCACGATTTAATCAATATCAATCTGTTTAATCAGAAAAGAATTTCGAAGCTACTTTAATCACTGGGACTTGTTGTCAGTAGAAAATGGCGTATTATATAGATACTGGTACGAGCATGATTCAGATTGAGAGTCGTGTGTTATTGTTGCACCCAAACCGCAATGGCGAGAGCTCTTTCACCATTTACATGAATTGTGTATTGGAGGCCATCTTGGGGTAAAACTTACTGTCTATCAATTGCAAAAAAGATTTTATTGGCCAGGCCTACAAAGTGATGTTCGCACCTGGTGCCGATGGTGTGTTATTTGTGCAAAACAAAAATCTACTCATGGGCAGCTTCTCAAACAATTTGTAGCAACGGCTCCAATGGAAAAAATTGCGATTGACATTTTAGGTCCTTTGCTGAAAACTGTATCAGGTAATGATTACATTATGGTTATCAGCGACTACTTCACAAAGTGGATAGAGTGCTATGCTCTGCCAGATCAGCAGGCGTACACTGTTGCAGACGCACTTATCACTAAATTTTTTACAAGGTTTGGATTGCCATATTTTCTGCATACAGATCAAGGAAGAGATTTTGAATCTCCGTTATTTCAGCAAATTTGTGACTTACTTGGCATTCAAAAGACACGCACATCCCCATATAGACCTCAATCTGATGGCTTGGTTGAACGTTTTAATCAAACAATTCAGCAAATGTTGGCGTCATATGTGAATGAAAGTCGGAATGATTGGGACGACCATTTCCCGTACCTATGCATGGCTTACAGGTCCACCGTCCACGAATCCACAAAATTTTCCCCAAATAAATTAATGCTCGGTCGTGAAATGAACCTACCATTAGACGTCATGGTAGGATAACCCCCGTTTGCAACGTTAAAACAGTGTTACGTTCAATATGTAGAGTGGGTGAATAAAGCCACCCAACGCTCGTATGCGATTGCGCATGAATATTTGAAGAAGGCAGCGCAGAGACAAAAACGTAATTACGACGAGCGCGTGTCCTTAAATGAATGCAGGAAGATGATTGGGTCTGGTATTTTTACCCCCCAAAGGCCAAGCAAAGTTGGGCCAAGGATGGACTGGACCATATTTAGTGACGCATAAGGTTTCCGATGTTCTGTATCAGATCCAGGCCTCATCTTCATCTAGACCAAAAATTGTACACGTAGATAATTTGCGCCCCTATGAGGAAGAGATTATGCCCACCGATTGGTGACATTTTTTATCTACAAATAAAACCAATAGTGATGACAAGTTTGACAAGAATGAATGTGAAGGTTATGATGGTGATTACGATATCAATTGGTTCCAACCGTCCGGTCAAAATTTGAAGGGGATAATAGGGTGCGTCGCCCTCCTTAGTACTTGAACGATTATTGTTGACTGATTCCATAGTATCGTTACTTGTCTGCAGTGTTGTTTTTTTTCTGTTGTTTCTTTTACGTATGTGACTTGTGTTTGTGGGTTATTCATCATTTATTTATTTTTTGTTATTATTAATTTTTTTTAAGAGGGAGGGGTAGTGTAGTATTATGACATCACAGTACTCGTATGTTATAACCTTGCTTGGTGTATTGCTACTGTTTAGTGTCGTTCGTTATGTTAATAAAAAGGCAATTGTTTTGAGTTTCTAGTTTTAAGCAGTCATACTGTAGTTAGAAGAACGCTATGTGCGCAAGAGCAAGACGAAGGAATGCAATCAACTGCGGTTTGCTAAACATTATTTCTCTTATTCCTGGTTAAAAACCAACAAACTTGATTGCAAAATATGACATTTAGTGTAAATATAGCACACTTTTGAAAGACCGTACCTTTATGAAAATATTTGGAATTAAAAAAAAAAAATTCGCCTCCTCAGAATTTGCTTGTATCAACAAAAAATCGACCCCTATGAGTAGTTTGTTGAGCAGTTCTTCCAAACTTAGAATGCAACTATTATATTTGCTAGTCATTGATGCACTTCCATCAATGCCAACCACTGCAAGCTTGCCCTGTCATTGGTGTGAACAATGATGTTCAAAATCTTCTGTGCCATTGTTCTTTCTTTGCTTTCCTCGGTGGAAAAGTGTATCAGATAGCATTTGCCAGGTTTTCCAATTCGCATATAGTGATCTTCAAGTTTCACTGATTGATAATCTTTGTCATTTAGCCCCTGGATGGTGATATGCATTGCGTCTTTGCAACCATCAAAGTATTCGGCATTCACTAGCTAAATTTTCTTGCTCCTTATCTCTGATTTCAGTGCAACATTGTTTTCGTTCCCTTCAAAGTTTACTATGATCAATAATGTAGGTCTTTTTGTTATTCATCATAAAATCTTAATCTTGCGTTACAATATTAGCAATTGCAGCAGTAGCTCTGTCTGATACCTGAAGCCATTTGCTCATTCTAGCAAGGTTGCTCCAGTTTATTTGATTTTGGCTCTGCATCCGGAACAAGCTCTGAAGTAGTAAAAGACTGCAACTGCTCAGTGCTGAACTGCAATCTGACACATAATCAGAAACTGATTATCATGCTGCTGCAGTTTCAATGGATGAACATGTCGGTACTTCTGATTAAGAGTTCTATCAGCTGAAGAGAAAGGAACAACAACATCCACATATTTACCAACTCGTTCACTTGTTTGATTTTTTCAATATGCTTAATCTGCTTCTACCATTTGTGAGCCATATTGTTTCTCCACTTTTTTTTGTTGTTGATCATCAACACAAAAAACATTAAACAATTCATCAATTGTTGACATAAAATCAAATTTTTTGCGAAAATTTCTCTGTTTGTCTTGATTTTGGTCAGGGTCAAGTGCACTAAAAGAGCAACTAAATTGTAAACTTTTTTTGATATACTTTACTCATGAATCAGATATACTCGTATGTTGCACCAAACCCATTTGTCATGAATTTCTTCAGCTACATTATTCACTGGTTTCCAGTTCAAAAATTTTACAAGTAAAGAATTCATTCAATCACTTGTTGCTTAGTGGAAATTATCACAAATTGTAAATGTTAACACACTTGGTGAAAAATTATCACTAATTGTAAATGTATGTCCACTATGTAATATCTTTAGTGTATATGTCTTTGCATTCTTTAGAATTCAAGTTAATTTTAGACTATAATTTGGTTTAAAGCATAATTGCTAAGTTTTTAGACTAATTCTGCAAAACAAATAGTTGTAAACAATGCGAAATAACCTTCCTTATATAAGTATTGGTGCTTTGCAAATTGTAAGCCCAATATCATGCCCATAGCAACTGCTCTTAACAAGTTTTGACTATTTTGGCTCTCCCAGATGCTCATTTGACAGTGTTGCTAGCCCCCTAGAAATGGCAATGGCTCAAAATCTATTTTTTCCTAGTTTTGGCTTATTTGTCAGAATTTAAGAACCAAATTTTTTTGATTTTTCAAACAAAGTATTTTCACTCCACTCTATTAAGGGAGGTCCACTTTTTAAATGGTGAAAAAATTTATTTATCTGAATAATCTGTTGAACTTTCAGCATGCTGCCTAGATGTAACCTGGCAGTAATCATATAATTTTTGCAAGCTTTTTGACAACATTTTTTGAAACAAAGTGAAAAATATATTGCTGACAAATAAATTTCTACCATAAAGCAAAAGTTTGGCATACCTTAAAATAGTTAAAATAATCATTTAATGCAGTGCTTTCCAAACTGTTTGTGTATAGGACACACTTTTTAACACAAATAAATTGGTGATACATTTAATTTAATTTTAACCAAACAGCTTTTAACAAAAAAATCTCAGCTTACAATTTTAATAAGATATATATGACCTCGGAAGGTTGAATGCAGCATTTTAATTTTTGATTGAATGCAAGATAAAAACAATAGCATTTTGTCATCAGCATTTTTAAGTTTCCACATTTCATTGACTTTAGATTTGTCATTGTTAAAAATAACTCTTTGCAAATGTACATAGTGGAAAACTGTAGAAAAATTACATGTATTAGTGCTTTTTTGGCTATTTTTATGAATTTTTGAAATGCAAACTCAAATGCTACTCAAGTCAAATGCTACTCAAGTCACCCTCTTTACCACTGTAACAGGCTTCGATCATTTTTTCATTCAACAAAATCTTCTTTGGCAAGAGGAAGGTTTTTGTGTCAGTTGAAATACACCAATTTCTAATCCAACTATAGTTATGAATTTCAAGAATTAAAAAAAATTTTTATTATAGTTGTTGCTTGCAAAAGATATACTGTTGGTCATAAACCCTTATAATATAATTTATTAAACTGTAAATAGCTAGTATCAAATATTGTTTGAAGTCCAGCTGGTGACACAGCATTGTACTACAGGCAACGCACTAATGAGTTATGACTCATAGTGTGTAGAGCACTGATATAGTGCCTTAAAATTTTTTTGAAAGTCAGCAGGATACATAAAGATGATAATAGTAAAAAAATTTTTAAATGTTTTGCTTGTATTTATGTTCTTTTCTAGTTTGCTATATATCTGATGCCCCTGCAACTCCATCAGATGCTTCTCGAACAATAAATGGTAATGAACCATACACTCTTGGAGAGAGTCTTTCATATACATGTAACTTGCCCACACATGAATTGAATAATCCTGTTGTGGTTTGTCAAAGCAACGGTAACTGGTTACCATCATCAATTGGCAGCTGTATGCAAACAAGTATGTTTTTACAAATTTAAAGTAGCCTACAATCAGAATTTCTTACTTTTATAAAGTTGGTTTGCTGTTTTTTAAAAGTAATTTATTGTTTTGATTTGGAAGCATATTTTGTAATTATTTAAAAAAAGAAGTAGGAATCCAAAAAAGTGCATACACATACATTTTTTTACATGAATGGCTTTTAATTTTTATCTCATTGATTTTCATTCTGAAGTAAGGGACATGATATTAATATATTTTTCCTACTTGCAATGGTTAACTCTTTCCTGCAGCCGTACCTCCACTTTTGCCTTAACCTGTTTTTGTTGTAACCGTTTTCTGTCAGATTTTCTTTAACACAAGACTGAGGAGCTGGAGCCAGGAATCATAGATCAGCCAGTTATATAGTAGCTGGAGCTTGAGCTGAGTTATTTATTTTTTTGTGAAGCAAAGTCAGAGCCAGAATCATCAAAGTTTCTGCTTACTCCAGCCAGCTCTTAGCTATGTATTTTTTTCTACATTTGGAAGTTGCCTAATTAATTATTTACTAAAAATACAGGGTGCAGACAAAGTTCTTGGTTAACTTGAAAATGCAATATTTTTGTAAATGGTGAATAAAATTGCAAAATATTGAAGAATATATTTGACAAGACATTTTTGAACATTTGTACAAAATTTCATTTAATATGTTCCCTTCTGGCCTGAATTACATGCTCAAGTCTTCTGCAGAAGCCCTCTGCCACTTTAAGCAGGGTTTTTGAGGCATTTTGGCCCATGTTGTATCGAGAGAATGCTTCAGAGCTTCAACAGACCCATGAGGAGAAGCACAAGCATCTGCCTCCAAAAGGGACCAAACATGAAAGTCCATTGGGTTCAGGTCTGGTGATGAGGGTAGCCAAACCTTTTTGCTCCCGAAACGCAGAAAGTGATCCTAAAATAGTTACCATTTGCCCACCCTTGGGCTATTGTATTCTGAAGTTTCCTGTCTATATCTCCTAAAACCCAAAAGCTAAGGATAGGTTATTTTGTTTGTATTTTTGAAGGCTTGTGAGGCTTGACATTTCAACTTACATTTATTATATTGAGAAATACTTGAAATTACACAGAAAAATGATAATATTGAGGGAGGCAAGAAAAGCACATGCAGTGCACAGAAATGCTCTAATCAGGCAAGGATCATGTGTTGAGCTAGTGCATGTGGATCTGTGGTTGCATGGTAGGAAAGGTTGACTATTTCGGATATTTTTGTGGTTTATTACCAAAAGTGTGAACATTTACTGGTTTTTTAGGGAGTGTAGGCTAGCTGGTAGGGAGGATGGAATAGGGAGATAAGGAATAGGGAGGATGGTCAAGAGCTGCCTCACACTAATTGGCTTGTGTGCAAGTGTGTTGTCATGGTGGAGAAGCCATGACTTGTCACTCCACAGTTCCTGCCTGCTGCATCAAACTCAGTTATGGAGGCAAATGAGAACCTGCTGGTAAAAGTATGGGTTTATCATTTCACCCTTAAGCAAAAATTTATGATACCCTTCTGATAATAAATAGTGATCAGCATGACCTTGATTTTTGATTTAACATTTGCGCCTTCTTGGATCTGGATGTTTCTGCAATCTTCCACTGCATGCTTTGCCTCTTTGTTTTAAGATCATGTTGAAAAACCAAAGTTTAATTTCCTGTGACGATCTGCTCAAGAATATCCAGATTGTTTTTAATTTTCTCCAGCATTTCTTTGCAAAATTTGACTTGGTTATGCTTCTGGTCTTCCAACAAAATCTTGGGTAGCATTTTGGCACACCTTTTGCATCTTCAGATCATGCAGCCAGATCATCTACACTGATTCTCTGTTTAGGCTCAGTTCAACTGATATCATTTGTACTGTCAACCTGCGATCACTTTGCACCAGCTGCTTCCCTCTAGTAATGTTTTCATCTGTCCTTGTTGTGGAAGGTTGTCCCATCTTGGTATCATCCTCCACTTCTTTGCATCCTTTCTGCCATTCGAAGATTTGTGTCCTTGACATCACATCTTCACCATAAACCTCTTTAAAAAGTTTAAAACACTCAGTTGGGGTCTTCCTCAATTTCACCAAAAACTTCAAGTGGATTTGTTTTTCCATTCTTGAGCTTCTAATAGTTTTGTAATAACTAACAACACAGAGTACAAATAAATGCGATGCAAAGTAACAAAATTGTAATGAAGGCTACCAACACTATGTTACCTAAAAGCCTGAAACACAGAAACAGAACTACTTAAAGAAATTGCAACACAATAGAGCTAAGAAGTAACAAAATTGTAATGAAGGCTACCAACACTATGTTACCTAAAAGCCTGAAACACAGAAACAGAACTACTTAAAGAAATTGCAACACAATAGAGCTAAGAAGTTGTGTTTTGCAGTGAGCAAGTGGCTTGCTGATTGGCATTGTGCCAAGAGCATGGTTGATACAGTCCGGTTTTTTTGTCACACCTCATTGATGACAGGATTGCGCAAATTGACACAAATGGCACCCAAATTAGATGCTGAAGAAACCTTTAGTGACATGGAATATGATCAGCTTTAAGTGCAATTAGTTGAAAGCACTTCATTCGATGAAGAAGAAGCAACATCATCCACTAATAATTTTGATGAAGAACTCAGAAGTCCTGATGGGGAAATGTGGAAAACAATCCTCCTAATCAAGGTCAACATTCTGCAAGAAAAGTAATCCGTCGCCAACCAAGTGCAACACCATATGCAAAAGCTATAGTCTATTATGAGATATCTGCATTCAATGCTGTCTTTGACTCCTCAACGGTGGAAGCAATTGCTATTGAAGTAAATCATGAAGGAGGCATGGTACTCGTATATGGTGACAATTTTCAAGCTACTTTCATTGCTGACATAAAAGCTTTTGTAGAATTGTGCCTCCTTTGTGGTGTTTATGAAAGTCATATGGAGAGTATAGAGGAACTTTTCAGTGAAGAACATGGAGGACCTATCTTTCATAAAACTATGACATTGACTAGATTCAAAATGTTAAGGCAAATGCTGAGGTTTGACAACCGCATAACAAGGAATGCCAGGCTTCATAGTGATAGATTTGCAGCTGTTCACCCCCTTATGGCTTAGTACACAATTCACAAAGTTGTTATCTTGCAGGACCAGCTGTTACAGTGGATGAACAGTTACATCCTTTTAAAAGACGCTGCAGGTATATTCAGTATATTGCTTCTAAACCCACCAAGTATGGGATTAAATTTTGGTCAGCAATGATTCTGCTACTGCATATTGTTGGAACTTGCAAATGCAAACCGGAAAGAATGAAACATGACAAGGTCGTCAGCTTGGTGAGCATGTGGTTTTGACACTGATGGAGCCCTTGCAAAGTTCTTGTTTTGACATTACAGTAGATTAATTCTTTTGCTTTTTATTGCTAGCATGTCAGTTGTTACAGAGAAATATGACCCTTTTTGGCAGTATTAGAAAAAACAGGCAAGAAATATTTATTGAGATATGCAGTCATAAAGGCAAAGATTTGTACTCTTTATGCTTCTTGTTTACCCATGACCAAGTCTATTGAACTGCATACAAGTCTAAGAAAGATAAATGGTTCTCATGCTAGCAGCCAGCATTGTTCCACTGGGGTTCATTTGGCAGAAATAAAGAAGCCATTGATGATTAAAGACTACAACAAAATTAGAGGTGGTACTGACCTGATGGACCAAATGATTGCATGATACACCACAAAGTACAAGTCAAGATAGTAGCATGTTGCATTTTTTGTAACCTTTTGGATATATCTTGCTTGAATTCTTACATTTTGCATTCTGCATTACTACCAGATGCTAATCAACAAAAGTCAAACAAAAGACGCTTGTTCATTTGCGAGCTGGATTTTCAGCTGTACAGAGGCTTGCAACAACAAATTGTTGCCCTTTTTACTTCTATTTAATGTAGCTTGGAAGAAAATGTTGCTTATGTGAATGCACAGTGTTATAAATGCTTGTCTTTATTTAATACCACTAAATCTGTGGCTTTAACCAACAAGAACGATAACGCTCAAAACAACGTTGCCAAGATTAACTAAAAGAGAGATCATCACTAGCAAAAAGATTTTAACATTAAATGTCTGGCTACCAGCATAAAGCTTCAATAAAAAAACTAATAATTATGATGATCAAATTAAGCGCTTTAAGACGAAACAATATCAATTAGATTTTAAGGTCTGCATTTCAAAACTTGGCGTAAACAATCAAACAAATTAATAAATCATTACACACAGTAGATCATAAAGCATGAATAAATGTGATAAGTGCAATAATTTTATGTGCAGTGAACATATGAAAAAATTTGTCTGCATTTTGCTCTCAGGGTGTAACCTATCCCATCACATATACGCCACACACATAAACCATTTGTTTTTATTATTGTTTGTATACACAGTGTTTTATTTTGTTAACATTTTCTTTAGTAGAGTTGGTCAGTGGCAATAAAAATATGTAAGTCAGGGCAAGCTTTTTAGGTAGGGTTCAGGTTTAGGTCTAAGTTTGAGAAAAATTTTAGGCCTAATTCAGGCCCAGTACAGAGCTTACAAATAAATGATCACCTTTTTTCAGTGCCAAGTGTTTTAGAACAAACTTTCAGGCCTGTTTAAGGGTTCCAATTAAATTTAGATGTAGGCTTTTATTTTTGGTTTGAGCCAGGTTCAGGCCTAAACCAGTCAGCTTGCTGACAACTCTGACACAAATAAATGCAAATAAGATAAAAAGAAACCTATTTTACATAAGATTAGCATTAGGGTCCAATGGACCTCGGATAAACGCAAATGTAGTGTAAAATTTTTAGACGTTAGAGTTAAAATATGTAAATTGAACTTTTAAAAGTTTTCAAATTTGTTGAAATAGTTTTTATTCTTCTTATTATTATTATCTTTCAATTTTCTCAATTTAACTAAACAATTGTTTTTCTTTAAAATGATGAACTTAATGTAGATTGTTCAAGCATTTGTCATAATTTTTTGTGTAAGTTTGAACAAACACTTATTGGGTCATTTCGTGTCAAACGTCCTGAAATTCAGAAATGTTCCAGCTTAACCCCCTCTAAATTTGCTCAAAATTTGTCAAAATGTTGTATATCATAATGAACCGGGAAACAGAAAATTTTAGCTCATTATCTGTTGTATTTTATGAATTATGACTTATGGAAATTTGGTACCCCATTCCAGCAATTAGTGTTTGGTCATTTTCAGCCATTTTCAAACAAACATTTCTCCAATTATAAAAATTGTAGAAAGCTGATATTTGGCATATTGATTAACTTTCTGGAATATTAAATGGATCAAGTGTCAAAATAATATTAGCTTATAACATAATGAAAATATTGAGTCCCAAAATGTCTACATTTTGACCTAAAAACAAATTTTTGGCCATTTTTAAAAACCTGTAGCTGCCATACAAAACATAGCACTGCTCCAATTTTTAACATGGGTACTCTCTACTAACTAGACTATAACTTCACCAAATATAAAAAAAAAACAAGTTACACCACTTTAAAGTATGGACCAGCTGTAAAATTGCTAAAAATGCACCATCTTGAGGTAAAAAAAAAAAAGTCCTGTAAAACACGTTTTTAAAAACAGTTTTTTAATATGTTAAAGAGCTTTTCTAAGGAACTTACACATCAAATTTCAACTTTGTTCTGAAACTGTAAGGGGGGTGAGATATTAGTTATTATGTAGGCAAGAAATTTAACTTTTACCATATCCAAAAAAGTGCAAAATTTCACCTTCTATCCATAATTTTGTATATTAATCAGAAAGTTAAAATTGAATTGATAAAAGAAAATTCAAACTCTTTACCTGCTATAGCTTGACTTTAAATCTTATTGAAAAACTGCCACTAGGTGGGACATTTCTTTCATGCATATATATATTTTTGGTTTGCAAAACCATTTCTAGCTACATCAAAATAGAACAAATTTCTATCTGGGAGTATATGATGATGCTAAATTCATTTTTGCTGTTTGAACAGCTATATTTTAACAAAAAAAATTAGAAACAGAGATAAGTTTGGACCACAGCATGTCAAAAAATATTTTGCAAACTGAAAAAATTCAATATTTTACCAGCTGCTATAAAATTTTTTAACATTTGCTTAAGCTAAAGATTCAAGCATTCTGTCTGGCAGCAAGCACTGCTTGGATTTAATCATAGTCTTTGATTACTAATTTGTAGTGTTGTCCACTCTATCATTGGCATTCAGGTGGATTAATTATAAATATTACATCATTTAATGGGATCCAACTCTCATTTTTTAGGCTCTGTGGCCATGTTAAAACCAAATTATTTCGTTTCATAAATTTGATATAGACATCTTTGTTTTTATTTGAACATTCAGTTATTACACCAATGTACTAATCTTGGTCATAAATGCAAGCAACATATTTTCCAGGATATAAATTATTTTCAATGAGCTGCAAGTGGTAAAACTGATTTGGTGGTATCATCATAAAGCTTTACTAGAACTCCATCATCTAATGATAGCCTTTTCATTACCAATTTTGATTTAGATAGTGCAGAGGTCTCCAAAGTACGACCCATGGACCAAATCCGGTCTGTGGAGCTCTTTTTAAAAAACATATACAGTCATTTTGAACCACAGTGGGATAGAATCATTTCCGAAATGTGCCCTAGTTTTTTGTTCCTCTTAAAAAATGAAATCATGGTGATCTCTAAAAAAAAAGGTCTTCACTTCGTTTACAGTTATTTATTAACTGTTTTTTGCGAACTATGTTTTTGGTTTTTGCCCAAGGAGGTCCAAAAAACTCTATACACAGCCCACTGCTTGAAATGTTTAGAGACCCCTGAGATAGTGTAATGAAGCAGTGATGAGATCTTGTGCCAGAATTTGTTGTACAGTTTGAATATTTTTGTTCTAGTTGGTAGGTTTTGGCATTTTTAAAACTTATTAATCAGCCTCATAAAAAAAATTATCCCAGTAGTATTTTGCTTAGCCCACTAAAACATTTCATAAAGACTTAAAATTTGATAGTTTTCAGTAGCTTGAAGGCTTTCTCATGCAACAAGTCACTTTGTAGTTCCTCCTATTCTATCATATGGTAACTTTCCATGGCTTGTTGCAAAGAAATGCCATTGAGCTTGAATGCCGTGGTCAATTTCATGATAGCACAAGTTTACAAAATTTTTGAAATTTTTATATTCGCTGGCTGCCCCATCACTAAAATACAAAACTTTGGTTATAGCATGTAAATTTTCCTTGATATAGCTTATTACTTTGCAAGTGAAAACATGTACAGTTTTGATGTCGTGTCTCATGCAATCAGAGATGATGCAAAGCATTTAAGAATCTTTCTTTGTAGTAGCAACAAAATGGATGCAGTGTTGCCTGGCAGTTTTCGCAGTGATAACCTTAGACTGCATTTCGGACCAAAAAATTGTAGTTTTCAGTAAAATCCAAGAGATTTATGACAGTATCACTAGGAAGTGTTTCCTTGGTTGATTGAAAAAATACTGATTGAGCCTTGGCAATGAAGTGGTGTCTAGGCAGTAAATCAAACTTTTCCAAAAACATATCTATAAACTCACCAAAAGCTGCATGTCAATAAGTTCAGTTCCATCTGTATGAATCCATTGCTTGCATTTAATGCTATCATCTACATCAAAATTATTATCATCAAGAATCTTCTCCAATGCTTTTTGTACTTGAGCCTTCCTGGACACTGACTGCAGGAATGTAACATGCAATTCTTCTCATTTAAATTGCAAACTAATTCAGACAAGAGATTTTTACGAGTAATCCAATTGCTCAGGAAGAGCAGCCACAAGCAGCTTTGCATTTTGGTGCTGTTCACAAACACAAACCATGTGCATACCTGTGCTGATGTGATAATTCAGAGTATGATGCTCAAGGAAGGTTTACAACACATTTTAGTTGTAAAAAATTACAGCTTAACATGCTGTGCTACAACTACAGCAAAAGGCATTTTTCATTAAAATATAAAACTAACTATGAGAAGATGCTAAATGTACATCTAACTGCATGCATGTAAAAACTTTCAAGAAATATTTACAAATAAAATATTCTAGTTTAACACTTGTTTCAGATTGTCAAACCTATGACTAACTTGCTTATTGTGATTTGCAAGTGAATAAGTTTATTTGAATATCTAACAATAAGTTTTATAATTAAAACAAGGAATTAGCATTTAATTATCCAAGTATTTGAAACTTTATCATATTTTGGGCTTGTCATTAAATGCTGGGCATGCAAAATTGTATATGCTTCTTGGTTAATAACAATATCTTTTATTATAAACAAATGATTGATTTGACTACTTTGCTGTTAAAATATAGCTGTTCAAATAGCAAAAATGAATTTAGCATCATCATATACTCCCAGATAGAAATTTGTTCTATTTTGATGTAGCTAGAAATGGTTTTGCAAACCAAAAATATATATATGCATGAAAGAAATGTCCCACCTAGTGGCGGTTTTTCAATAAGATTTAAAGTCAAGCTATAGCAGTTAAAGAGTTTGAATTTTCTTTTATCAATTCAATTTTAACTTTCTGATTAATATACAAAATTATGGATAGAAGGTGAAATTTTGCACTTTTTTGGATATGGTAAAAGTTAAATTTCTTGCCTACATAATAACTAATATCTCACCCCCTTTACAGTTTCGGAACAAAGTTGAAATTTGATGTGTAAGTTCCTTAGAAAAGCTCTTTAACATATTAAAAAACTGTTTTTAAAAACGTGTTTTACAGGACTTTTTTTTTTTACCTCAAGATGGTGCATTTTTAGCAATTTTACAGCTGGTCCATACTTTAAAGTGGTGTAACTTGTTTTTTTTTATATTTGGTGAAGTTATAGTCTAGTTAGTAGAGAGTACCCATGTTAAAAATTGGAGCAGTGCTATGTTTTGTATGGCAGCTACAGGTTTTTAAAAATGGCCAAAAATTTGTTTTTAGGTCAAAATGTAGACATTTTGGGACTCAATATTTTCATTATGTTATAAGCTAATATTATTTTGACACTTGATCCATTTAATATTCCAGAAAGTTAATCAATATGCCAAATATCAGCTTTCTACAATTTTTATAATTGGAGAAATGTTTGTTTGAAAATGGCTGAAAATGACCAAACACTAATTGCTGGAATGGGGTACCAAATTTCCATAAGTCATAATTCATAAAATACAACAGATAATGAGCTAAAATTTTCCGTTTCCCGGTTCATTATGATATACAACATTTTGACAAATTTTGAGCAAATTTAGAGGGGGTCAAGCTGGAGGGTCCAGGACGTTTGACACGGAATGACCCCATTTGAGTGATAAATTTCACCAAGACAGATTTTATTCAAAATTTGGAATTAAAGGTTTGTGATATGTTTGATCCAATACTTAAGTTTTTATATTTTTAGACAGCTCTTATGTTTATTTTCTAGTAACTAGTAAATTAATAATGGTCATGGATTTTTTGTTTTTAAGTTTTCTTATAGAGCATGGGTTCTTAAACTGGAAGATTGGGGGCATGAAAGGTTTTTTTTGGGAAGAACTGTGTTTGAATGAGTAAAATAAATGTAATTGACTGTAAGACTCATTTGAAATTAGCTTATTTGGAAGAGTATTCTGTTATGACTTCCATCCTTGTGCTCAGCATAATCAAAAAAAAGGAAAGGAAAGTAAAACTAACTATGGCAATTTAGATGTTACTGGGCTTGTAAACAAAAAAGAGCTAATTTTTTATGTGGTATTTTCCTGACTTAGCAAATGTGCATCATTTGGATATGTGTTGGCCAACACGTTGCCAGATTTAAGAGCAGTTTAAGAGAGTAAAACAAAATTGCTTTCTATAACATAAAAATGTAGTTTAATTTAGCCATATAGGTACTGAAATGAAACTCTTGCATTTAATTGAGTCGGCAGTGTGGTTAAAGCGCTGGACTCATGACCAACACGATATTGGTTCAAAACCCACTGGCACCATTCTGTTGTGTCCTTGGGAAAGACATTTTACAGCACATTTCCTGCTTGGTGGTCCTGGCAAGCAGTTCAAAATTACAGTAATATCTCTATTAAATTACAAGCAGACAGTAATATCTTGGTATCTCTGGAAGCAGGTCGGGGTAATTGCCTACCCTATGTATTAGCACCTCCATCGCTTTCCTGCAAGTCAGGAGGATAAATATAGAAATAAAATAAATTAAAAATAAAACAAAAAAATAATAGACAGCTCCATTGATGTAATATGAGTAAAAAAAATGTAAGTTGGACAGTTATTATTTGAAGTATGGTTTCATAAAGGGTGTAGTTATGGAGGATTGGGTTCCAGAAGGATCAACTGTGAATCAGTATTATTACAAATGGGTTCTAAAAAAGTTGAGGATTAAAGGTCAGCAGAAAGAGACCAAAGTTGTGGAAAAATGGGTTTATTCTTTACCAAGACAATACACCAGCAAGTAAACAGTTTTTGACAGAAATTCAAATTCCAACATTTGATCATTCTCCATACCCACCTGATCTAGTGCTCTGTGACTTTTTCCTCTTTCCTAAAATCAAAGTTGTTTTTAAATGAACAAGACAACTGTGCCACAAGTAAAAAAAAAAAAAACACTGAAGATACTATGACACCTTACAGAAAAAGATCTTTTACCCTTTGATCAGAGGAAAATCAGAATGCAATGATATGTTAATGCTCAGAGGAAATACATCGAAGGGTAAACAAAATGAAATGTTTTTTGCTCAATAAAATTACTTTATGTCATCAGTCTTGCTATTTAATAGCTGCATCTTGTTATACAAGAGTGTACATACTGTGGCCATATGTACACTCCTTTCATTTTCATCAACTTACCTGTACAAAAGTGACTTTGATACACATAAATAAAAGCAAAACACCGGAACAAAATTACATCCTTTCATTTACAAAATTTAATTCTGTTTGATAAACTGTTGGTTTATGCAATGCAGTTAAGTTTTTTTAATGTGATAGGGCTTGGGTTTTCTTGGTATCATCATGGGGGGTATTAATTTTGTTTGCATGAAGAAAGGGGGGCACTTCAAACCTCAAAACGCACACCATTTAAAAGAGTCCTTGCTGTAGAGAATGTAATTTCATAATTTTAAAACAATCATTCTAGCTTACAATATATTATTTTTTTAGCCTGTCCAGCCCCTAATGATATTACAAATGGTAATTTCTCACCAATCCTTCTTTCATATTTTCCCAGTGTTACTCCAGTAACTTATACCTGCAATTCCAATTATGTTATAAATGGATTAACTATGAGTACCTGTCAGGCTAATTTTACCTGGTCTCTTGATTCCAATCTTCCTGGTTGTTTTAGAAGTAAGTGGACTAGCAATATTTTTTTATTTTATGCATCCTAAAACTCAAAGTAAATTGTAAATGGTACTTTTGGAAATCATAACTGTATAAAACAATCATAAAAAATTAACTATTAAGAAGTGTTTTTGTATGAGATTGTTTAAATGTAAATATAGAATTGTTTATATAAAAACAACTTGTTTTTACTTTACTGTCATAGAGATTAATCAGGAATATCATTATTTTCACGCATTGCGAGACATAAACTAATTAATAAAATCGGTTAAAGTTTAATGGGTCAAATATTTAATAAAGAAATTAAAAACTAAAACTAACTAACTGATAGCAAAAAATTGACTTTTATCTATAAAGATCATCATCAGTTTCTGTAAAAAAATTGAAAAAATTTTTTCATTCTAATGAAGCTTTGACTCTAAAGACACAAAATGAAAGCTCAATGAAAGCTACAAGGCAAATAACATAATAGTTGATGTAATTATTAATCATGTAATGAAGATAAAAAATGCACATTGTGAAAGCCTGTACTAAAATCACTGCAAAACATTGGTTGAAAAGATCAAAAAACCTGCTCTAGTTTCCTCACAGTGTGTGTGCAATTTAAAAGATAGTCAACAAATAATTGGGTTTAAAACTCAATCACAATTATATGACAGAAAAATTTATTAGTATTAATTTTAGCATTCAAATAATTCATCCATTTCTTTTCACAACAATCTAATAAAATTTTATTCAGCTGTTCTGCAAATATAACCATCAAGCACTCTGTGATGTCAAGTTTAGCATTAAGACATTAAAATAAAATTATAAAATGTTTAAGGAGGGAAGTCAGTCATTGTTATCATTAATGTTAAATTTGTTTCAGAATGAACAGTGGTTATTCCATCAAATAGAAAATTTATTTTTTGTCAGTTCTATATAACTTTTGCATTTTGCACAATTTACACCCTGCCACATAGATACCATAATTTGTGGAAGTAAGATTTGTTTTAAACTAAAATTTTTGCTATTTGGCTGCATAATAATAAAATTTACTATTTTAACAATATTTTTATAGTTTTTTAAGTTTGCACATAGAGCACAATTTTTATTTGTGTATAAACTGGGTTCATCATTTTTATTATGACAAATTTAAGATATTCTTTTGTAATTCTTTAATTTAGTAGCTAATGTGGGTGGATTTTCATACACAGTAGCTGCTTCTGGTTTTAATTCTTTTTCTTGGTCAGAAAGTTGAAGTAAATTGATAAATGACATTTCCCAAACCACTATGTTTTTTTATGATGCTGTGATTTTGGCTCTAAACAATTTTCCCAGTGTTTAATGATTTCCAAAATATTTTCTGTCATTTTTAATTAAAATTAAAGTAAAGTCACTTACTTTTTAGATTAACTAAACTAGATTTTATTAATTAGTTTATGTATTTTAATTTAGTCAGTTAAATAAAATTATCAACTTGAGTTTACAGAAAAGAATAACAGATTTTTGTTAAAAGACTTTTACATATTTTTCAGCATGTGATAATCCACCAATCACAATGGCATTAAATGTATCTCTTGCTAATGGAAGTTCATCACAAATTGGAGGAACTTATGTGGAAGGCAATATAGTAGTTTACTCATGCAAAAATGGACAATTGTCAATGAGTACAATCAGTTTATGTGAAAACACTGGTAACTGGAATGTTTCTGTAGCATCATTGCCATCATGTTTACAATGTAAGTTAATAAGAATCTAAATTGCCTTGTTTTATTATTGTTTATCTTAGCCAGGGTTTTTATAGAGGTTTTATAGAGGGATTCACACTTCGCATCCCAGCACAAAATATAGTTGTTTCTATACCTGCATGGGATAGTCTTTTTGGCTGCTTTCTTGATGATGTTACAGAAGTCCTGGTAAGCCACATCCACATCAAGTGAATCAGGTGGCAACAAAGTCTTTGCAAATTTATTCGTCAAGCAATGTAATGACTCCATTTAGCCTTGCTGAAGTTCCATTGTGTAACAGGCATGCTTGGCACTTCCATAGCAAACTTTGGTTGTGTAGTAAGCAAAAGTTGATGTTGTGACCTGGGAAACTTTTCAAGTACATGTCTATCCAGTAAGCAACTATTTTACAGTCCAAATACAATAGAACATTATGACATCATAGAATAACATTTTTAAGCGGTAAAACAACATAAATGAAAGCACTGAGTGGCATTGTTAGGATGAAGTAGATAGTTTTGCAAGTTATTATTTAAGAAGAGAATATAAAAAATGTCTAAGCAAATAAATATTAGCAATGCATGGCAACATATTGTATTTATTTATTTCTACATATGTAAAATAATTAGGCCTGTGTTACTATTATTTTTAAATATATTTATAATGACTAGAAAGTGCTTAAATTATCTAGATCAGTTTTGCTTTGTCTTTGGAAAGTTTACAAGTACAGAACAACAAAAGAATATAATGCCGAGGATGCTGCCAGTTTTTACTCTGGCCACTGGAACACTGCCACCAATCTGGATCTAGCTTTTGCTAGCATAGGTCCAAGAATTGCTTACCAGATAGACATGTACATTACAAGTTCCCCAGGTCACAACATCGACCTTCGCTTATTACACCACCAAGTTTGCTATGGCAATGCCAAGCATGCCTGTTAAATGATGGAACTTCTGCAAGGCCAAATAGAGTCACTACATTGCTTTGATAAATAAATTTGCAGAGACTTTGTTGCCACCTGATTGACTTGATGTGGATGCGGCTTACCAGGACTTCTGTAACACCATTAAGGAAGCATCCAAAAAGACTATCCCATGCAGGTATTAAAATAACTATATTCCATGTTGGGATGCAGAGTGTGAATCCCTCTATAAAACTTTCCTGCAGTCTCCTCAGGGAGACGACTCGAGTTTGGCTGCTACAGCTTTGCTTGCCAAGCTTGACAGGAAGCAAAGGGATTGATGGTCCGAAGCAATATCTCTGACAATTTTTCACAGAGAGAATTTACTGCTGCCCTTCAACATTTAAAACCAGGTAAAGCTCCAGGACCTGATTCCATTTGCCCCGAGCTTATACTCCATGCTGGAGCTGTTTTGAAGTCCTGGTTACGTGACTTCCTCTCTTCTGTTTGTGCTGACTCAAAATTCCCAAGATCTGGAGAAGAGCACTTGTGCTCATGATCCCAAAACCAATGAAGCCTGTGGGGGACCCAAAGAGTTATCAACCAATATCTCTGCTCTGTGTCTTCTACAAGATCCTTGAGAGGCTTATCTATGCCCACGTTGAACCATTAATTGATCCACTGCTCCCTAAAGAGCAGGTTGGGTTTTGATGCAGGAAGTCAACCATAGATCAAGTTGTTCTACTAAACCAGAGCATTGAAGATTCTTTTGAGGCTAAGAAGAAGGTCTGTGCAGTATTTGTCGATCTGACAGCTGCTTATGACACTGTCTGGCACCATAGCCTTACCTGCAAGCTGCTGAGACTTATTCCAGATATGCACATGGTAAATGGCATGGAGCACATTGCACTTCATAAAATATTAGAAGAAATGCTGTTTAGGCTTGCACAACTGGCTAAAAAAATAATTTTTTTCTATGCTATTTGCCAATCCAATGATTTGGTGTGAAGCCGAAGATCACTGTCAGGATTGCTCTTTTTGTCTCACCCAAACAAAAGGTTTTTCCTTTAAACAGAGAGACAAAATAGCATAGTCCAATTTAGATTCAGAAACCACAAGAGCACCTCATGA
The DNA here is from genome assembly GCA_963680785.1 of Diplosoma virens. NCBI lineage: Eukaryota > Metazoa > Chordata > Ascidiacea > Aplousobranchia > Didemnidae > Diplosoma > Diplosoma virens. The sequence goes on along the minus strand of OY796880.1, from coordinate 49,938,457 downwards.
CGAGTCAATGCCTGAAATACAAGACTAGAATATAAGTTTGCTCAATTGGCTTAAAGTTGGTTCAAAGATCAAATCAAAGACAAGTAAACCATCATACAAATATTTAGCTAAAAAATCTCATCCTCAATTTACTGAAATACTTAATCTGATTTTATCATTAAACAGCAACAAGGCACTTGGGCATGATAGCATACCAGCTTACATCCTTAAATTTTCAAGGTACATAGTCACTCCATACTTTAAATTTTTTACAGATTCTATTTTTAATAATGGAGAGTTTTCTAGCAATTGCAAAATAGCAAAAATTGTGCTCATTTTTAAAAATGGCTATAAAGAAGAGACAAACAACTATCGTCCAATTTTGATATTAACTTGCTTTTCTAAAATAATTGAAAAAATGTTATACTGTATAATAGTCTAATAACTTTTATCTTAAAACAAATAAATTTATCTATTTTCATCAATTTGGTTTTCAAAGTAAAATTTCCAGATCCCATGCTAAGGTTGATTTGGTCACTGCTGCCTTCGACAATATTGATCATGCTCTGCATACAGGTCTTGTTCTAAGAGATTTAAAAATTTTTTTGATACTTTCTGTCATAAAAGATTATTGGCTTACTATGGTGCTTGGAGAGTAGCATTTAAAGTTATTAATTTCCTACTTAAATCACTGGAAACAATTTGTCAACTTTCACCAAATTTAATCTGATCTCATGACATAAAATATGGTGTGCCTAAAGGATCTTTTTTTGGTCCATACTCTTTCCATACATGTAAAAAACTTACAAAATGCTGTTGATTGGCAACCTAGATTATTTACTGATGATACTTTTCTCCTATTCCAGGCACTTAATCCAATTATCCTTCAAGGTATAATCAATAAAGAATTGAAAAACTTAAAACATATGGTGCTGTTCAAATAAATTAACATTTAATCTGTCTAAATTTAATATTGTAGTTATTTTTGCCAAGTTGACCATGATATCAGTGAGCAGCTCACAATTGATTATGATAGTTTCCAAATTCACACAGCTAAAAGTGCCAAATACTTAGAAGTAATTATTGACAATAAATTCAAATTTTTACAAACACATTAAAGTACTTGAATGTAAAATTGCCCTTTCTTTTGGCATAATAATTAAATTTAAAACAATTCTTTGTAAACAAAATTTATTACATCTATATTATACTCTTGTTCATTTACACTTAACTTAAGGAGTTATTATTTGAAGCTCAATATATCCATTCCACCTTCAAAAATTACAAATATTTCAAAACAAAACAGTTAGAGCTATTTGTAATGAACCATATCAAAGCTCAGCTAAACCACTTTATACTAAACTAGATATTTTGCCAATTCAATGAATTTACAATATAAACATGAAATTGCCAAGTATATGTTCAACTGCAACAAAACTATAACTCCTTCCCATTTCTTAATTACTTAACAGGACTATTGGCAGAGCATGATAATTTATAAATTCCTAGATATTGTTGTAATAGACTGTAGCAGTGTATAAAATATAACAGAGTAAAGGTTTGGAATTCCTTACCAAAATAAAATTAAAAAATTTTCTTACAATATCTTACTTCACTAAATAAAAAAGATAATTTTTATCCATTTCTTTAAATAACAGCACAATATGATTCAGAGAGCTAAAGTGTTAAATTATTTTCATTAAAAAATTATGATAATTAACATAAAAATGTCTGACATTAGGTGGTTGCTTGACTTGGTGATCATGAGGTCTATTCACATCTTTCCTGTCACATTTGCCAATTTTATGTGATATTTTCTATTGCTATAAGAGATGTGACAAAAATAAAAATGATTGATTGATTGATTGAATAAAACCACCAGTACCTTCTCAAAATGCGCTTAAAGCTATTGATTGTAGTACTAATGAAGACAATTTGGATGAACTCATTTCTTCCAACTGTACAGATTCTGAATGTGATATCACAAAAGATCCCATCTTATTTTCATCAAAACATCTAAATGACCTAATTAGAGATTTATGTCTATCTAAGAAAAAGGTAAATTTTCTTGCATCAAGGTTAGAGAAATAAAATATGGTTGAAAAAGATGTCAAAGTAAGTTACTATAAAAAATGCGATATTAGGGACTTTTGTTTTAACATTCAAAGTTGAGGAACCTCTTTGTTACTGCCATGATATTGAAGAACTATTTTGAACTTTGGGTATATTTCACATTGTGATAAATGGAGGCTTTTTATTGATTCCTCAAAGAGAAGCTTGAAAGCAGTTATTTTACATGTTAGAAGTAAAAGACTCTCCATCCCTATTGCACACTATGCCCTGTCAAAAAGATCTTATAACATTATTAAAATCTTGTTGAATGCAATCCACTATTCTGACTACCAGTATAGCTTATGTGAGGATATTAAGATCATTATAATGTTAATATAATTGCAAGGGGGTTTACTAAACACTATTATTTTTTATGTTTGTGGGACAGTAGCGCTACTGCACAGCACTATGAAACAAAATAATTGATTACAAGGAATTTATATGTACCTGGAATGAAAAATATTCAAGACAATCTTTTAGTAAATCTTGATAAAGTTTCAATGCCACTGTTGCACATCAAGATAGGATTAATGAAAAACTTTGTCAAAGCTATGGACAAACACTATTCAAATGGCTTTGAATTTCCCTGCAAAAAGTTTTGCAAACTAAGCCAAGCCAAGTTAAAAGAAAAAATCTAAAAATCATTGTTGGTCCACAAAGTTGGAAAGTTTTGAAGACACAGAGTTTAAAAAAGCTTTAGTACATTGAAACTAGCTTGGCTTGCATTTAACCACTTCCTTACAGTATTAGTGTGACATGATTGTGTACACATAAAGCAGCATTTTTTGCTAGGCTTTCGCAATGCAATGCAATCGCATGTGGCTATACACACTCTCCATTGTTTTGTCACTGAAACGATGAGCGGCTACAGCCACTTCCCATGTGGAAGTGGTTAAATGAATTTGCTCAAGGTTTCAGGAAAATTTAATTATTTCATATCAACATGTTCTTATTATTATTCTTATCCTTATTTTATATTTAAAATTTCATTATTTAAGTTCATATCAAAAAGCTGTTGCAGAGTTGCTTGCAGCATACAAAGAGATAGGGTGTTGCATGTCTTTGAAAATGCATTTTCTTCATTTGCACCTTGAGTTTTTTCCTGAAAATTTTAGAGCAGTTAATGATGAGCAGAGTGAAAGATTTCACCAAGATATCCAAGCAATGGAAGAAAGGTGTCAAGGAGTTTGGAATGAGGGTATAACGAGTGATTTGTGCCAGATATTGTACCATGGTAATTCAACCCATTCAAACAAATGGAAATTTTATGCCAAATATTTTAAAACCTTCTTAGAACTGGTATTGATTGCAGTCCTAAGTGGTTCCCAAGTTGAAAGCAATTATTTTGCCATGCTACTCTTAAACAAGGCTACCCAAAACAACCTATATTTAAGCTATTCATAAACAGCCTTTGTTAAGGTTACTCATGAAGAACTATTATTTTTTTCAAGGCCACCAAAGAAGAGGTTGTTTTAAAGATTTCAATAACCAGTATTTTTTAGGAACCCAATAGAGAAAAAGAGTTGGCTTGTTGTCTGATTTTCAGTGTATTGGTAAACACCCACACCAGCACATCAAACTTACTTGTTTAATTTTTTGTTAATTATAATAGCATGTTAATCTGTTTAGTATGTCAAAACCTAAACAATTGTTATGATAATGGAAAAGATATTGCCATTTACTGGGTATAAAATGCTTGCATCCCCTGATATCTCTAAGACCTGTTGTATAAGAAAAAAAACTAATGCCAGACTCAAAATCAGTGCTTCACTGTTACCCAAAAATAAATACGCTTGTTCCAGTTTAGAAAAAAAGCTATTTTTTGTTGACTAGTGTAATCAGCAATAATATTGATCATTTTATTGAAAGGTATATTGGTAAAAAAGACCACAAGATTAAAACTAACCAATTTGTCATTGAAAGAAATATTAGAATTATTAAGCTTTAATAAAAAGTTATCAGTAGAATGTAACATTTACTTGTTTGGGATCAGTAGTTTAATTAAAGAGTCCATAAATTTTGTGATATTTAGAAAATCATTCATTGATATTACGGGTCTAAGAAGATAATTGTTTTTATGAACTATCACTAAATCATATATTTTTCTGAGTTTGCTGGCAAATGGTATTAATTTTTGAATTACTTCAGGATCATAATTTTCCTTGTCTTTACATACAAAAATAGGTGACAGATTTTTTTTTTGAAATTATAGGATGTATTTTGGTTAATTTAGATTCATCACAAACTATGGAGTGTAATTTTGAATAATAATTTGATGAGTCAAGAATTGCTGTGCCATTTATTGTAGTTTTTTATGCAGTCTAGACTTCTGTCTTGTTTTATTTATAAGTTCATTAACTTACAGCATTGGTTCCTCAAAATAGTATTTAGATTTTTACTTATCACAGTTTTTCAATCAAACTAAGTCTTGAAAAAATTTTAGATTTTTGACTTACAACTTTCTTTCAGTTTTTATTAGTATGCTTTTTACTTATGTTTCAAAATAAGTTTTTCGATGAAGCATAAATCTTCAAATTTGGGGGTTTGAACTTTAAAGATTCAGGACAGATTTTAAGATTGTAGTGTATTTTTAAATACCTTATGTTGAGTTGTAGCTTGCCTGTTTTGTAACCAAGTTTAACAAGCTTTCTCAGTTCTCTCACTGTAATATCTCTTTATCTCTTTTAGATTTATAAAGAGTAAAATCATATTATGTCTGACAATATTTGTGCTAATGCCAAATACCTCTTGAATTCTTTTTAAATGAAAAAAAATCTAATTCAAATTTTGAAGCCAAAATTCACTAAGCTTCATTAATCAAAAAACAAAACTCTTATTAATCAAAAACATAAAAGCATAACTTAATTGAAAATTATTTGCAAATGGGTCATTGTTTTTGTTGAATATATTTTAGATTGTTATTTCTGTTATTTGGATTTTGCGTGTTGATCAACTTTGCAATTATTATTTTGTGTTTCTAATTTTTGATTAATATATTACCAATTCCATTTTATGAAATTCTCACATGATCAATTTGATAAACAATTACATAACCAGGTTATTGACCTTGATCTTTAAATCTGATAGCAAAATTTCTTTGCATTTTGTTTATCTGAAGAGATGTAATGTAAGTTAAAAATGTTTATGGTACTTCATATTAGATCATTGTTTCTTTTTGTTTTCTATCTTATATTAATCTGGTATAAATAAATTAGTGCTGCTGAATACAGTTGTGGTATGGTTGAAAAAATTATACTCTGCCTAAATTGTATGACAAATAAGTTTTTATCAAACAGCAAAAAGCTGACATTTCTTTAAAATAATCAAGGAAACAATTTGATGGTTGGTATATGGGGATAATGCTCCAAAAATTTTTATTTAAAATCAGCAGGTAAAATAAAGATGACAATAGTAAAAAGAAATAAGAAAATACTTTGTTTTTATATATGTTCTTTTACAGTTTGCAATATATCTGATGCCCCTGCAACTCCATCAGATGCTTCTCGAACAATAAATGGTAATGAACCATACACTCTTGGAGAGAGTCTTTCATATACATGTAACTTGCCCACACATGAATTGAATAATCCTGTTGTGGTTTGTCAAAGCAACGGTAACTGGTTACCATCATCAATTGGCAGCTGTATGCAAACAAGTATGTTTTTTTACTATTTGAAGTGCAATCACAATTCTTTACTTTTACAAAGTTTGTTTGCTGTTTTTTAAAAGTAATTTATTGTTTTGATTTGGAAGCATATTTTGTAATCATTTAAAGACAGAAACAGGAATCCAAAAAAATGCATACACATACTTTTTTAAGTGACTTCTAATTTTTAACTCATCCATTTTTAACTAATGGCCAGAATTGTTTAAAGTTTTTTGGCCTTTGAGGACACAGAAATAAAAGATAGATGGAAAACTTTTTTTTGTGACAGCACACTGTGCTTCAGAGCAAGACTCTCAGAAAAATGATTAAAATATAATTGTTTAGCTTCACTTGTGCAATCATCAGAAGTTTTTTTGTTGAGCTTAGTTGTGTTTTACCAATTGAGAGTTCTCATTTAAAATTGCAAGTTTTCACAATGTGGAACCTTGGATTTTTAGAATGAAAAGTTTTGTTAGTCTTCAGTGTAGACACAAAGATGGAGGAATGTTGCAGGCCATTTTGTATTGTACTGTTGAACCACAAAAAGAAATGCTTTTGACTTTATTTAATGTAAAGCTATTTTCTGTACTCATTATTTCACAGTCAAAAAATTGGTTTTTGTAACCAGTTTCGATTCAACATTTTTTGCAATCTTATCTTGGATTTTTTTTCATAATTAAATTATCCCAATTTATCTTCCTGAATCATAGAAAGCATCAGAAACTTTAAACTTTGGAAAACCACAAGAAGTTATTTTAGGCTGTTTTTTGAGATCCCCTAATGTAGCTGACCTGTAGAAAATTTTGCTATTTAGAGATATCAAGAAAGTAAATTCAAAAGATTAAAAAATTGACTTACTTTTTTTAAGTTATTGGTAGTCTTATTACTAAATTGCTAGTTATGATTTGTGTGTTTTATCTCTCATTTCTTGTGACAAGTGTGGCCTAAAGATTTTTATGAAATTGTAAATTCTATCAAAGTTTTAAACCAGCAAGTTTCATTTAAATCTAAAATAAGCCTTAAAATAATTGTAAAATTAATATTCCATACTAAGCCAGATTTGCTAAAATCAAACAAGATTATTAATAACAATACAAATTTCTGGCCAATGTTGAGGTAAGCCATTGAAAAAAATTTAGATGATTAATCCCAAAAATAATAAATGTTCAAATTGTTATTCAAAACTTTTGAAAAAGCAGTGAAATATTGTGGCAAGTTTGTTTTAGCCCACAAGTTAACAAAGTTAAATTGTTTATTACAAAGATGAGTTTAATAAAATAACTTGCAGCAGAACAATAATCACAGGAGAAGCACAGGCTTAGAGATTTTCAAGGATGCTTCAGTCTGACAACCACAGGTAGTTTGCCCAAACTTTTTAAAGTCTTTGACTCATTCCTCTCTCTTCTCTCTTTGAATGGTCAAGACTGAGTAATGGTACTTAAAAAAACAATTTAGTTGATATTTTTTTAGTGACCATTATCTTTTTTCTGTATGAAAATCATGGGATTTCATGATAAGCAATTGGCAATTTTATAGTAATATGCCACTTGATTAACTAATTAAAAAGGTGCTACAAATCCATGTTTAAGACCATTCAACACGTACAAAGGGAAGAAATATTACAAATTAAGCTTGGAAAAAATAACAACTTACCAATCATGGTCTGAGAAACCAAGTTTTGCAAACTAAGGATGAAATACATAATGCAGCAAGCAAATAATATTTTGCACTATAAATACACTTGAATGTTTTTTAGGAGATTAGTTTGCTACAATATTATTTTATGTTTTGTTTGTAAAAACCAAAATTAAATATGAAGAATTATATTCTGTTTGATTAAGGTATGTTTGTGTGGGCTATTGAAATAATTAAATTGTTTAATTGTAATTGTTTGATTCTTGTTGAATAAATTGAAAAAGAGGCACTGATGCCTAAACAATTGCATGCTAGAGGAGTTTGCAATGACAAGATCAAATAGAAAAGGTATAAAGCATGCACATGTGAACTCTGTTCAGCATGGATGTACACCAGCTGGTTAGAGAAGATTCATTATGCCATAACCCCACCCTTGCAGACTCCTTGTAGAAATCAAAGACAGATTCAAAGAAAAGAATTTATTTTTTTTTGAGATTACTATGTTTAAATTGACGAAATCTGGACAGATTCAAAGTGAAAAACTTTTTTTAGAGATAGCTATGCTTGTTGGACAAAAATTGACAAAATTGGAACAAATTCAAAGTTGTTAATCTTTTCTTTTATTGTTCAATCAATTATCATTTTGATTGAATGTTGTTTTGATCAAGTGTCACTTCAATCAAGTGTCGTTCGATCAAGTGTCATTTGATCAAATGTCATTCGATCAACTGTTGGGTCACAAATAATAACACTGTTCAACAAAAATTTTTTTTATATAGCTTATGTTTTTTTTGCTGTTTTGACTATGTTTTGGGTGCTGAATTCAAATCTGTTTTTAGTTTTTCTTTATCACATCAGGTTTTTAAAATACAACAAGACATGTGTGACATAAAGATTATTTTTGCTTATCAGTGTAGTTAAAATTGAGTGATTAAAGTGGAAAAATGGTTTAGTTTATTGCCACTTATAAATCAATACATGCTTTGCACTGCAATGATATTTTGTTTCTCTCTGTTTCTGCAGAAACCAACAAAAGTTTCTAACACAATGAGTATTACTTTTTTCTTTGTAGTGTTTTTCCTCTACTGTAATGTTCTGGTGAAATTTTTTATGGTGTTTATCATTTACAGTATCTAAATTTTTTTGAAAGGGTGCAAAATGTGAATGTAAGAAAGCAACTTTAAACTCAATCTACTACCAAGATCTGAAAACTTTTATCATGTTTTTCAGAATTTTGATTTTAATTTAAGCTTTATGGTTTCCAAAAAAGTTTTCAACCACCAGCTTTACACTTTGATGGCCAAGCCGTTTTGACATAACACTTTTCTGATGCCAAAATTTTTTATTTCTATTTTGTAAGTGCTCAGTGTTAGAATTAGTATGGTATAAGTTTAAGCTTCGAACTCCTATATTTGCTGTTTTTTTGGCTTCAAAGCTTAATTATTTTTGGGTAATTTTGCATTTTCTTGCTATTTCTCACATGTTTGTGTGACATATTATTTTAGATTACTCAAAGTGGCACACATACAATACATGTGTGCCAAAATTACGAATATGAACTAATTTTTCAACTTTTCTTTCTAGATTAGTCACATTAAATATAATTCAAAAGAGATTCAATTTAATTTCGAGAACCATAGTGATTTAACAATAATCTTTACATCAATATGTTTGTTTCATTGTATTTTTACTTTCAATTTTCTGTAAATTGTCTTCAAGGAAATGCATGATGCTTGATAAAGACATTGTCTGTGCCTTAGTGGTATTAGATGATTCCAATGAAGATCCCACCTACCTGTCACCAGATGAAGAAGAAGACATGATGCATTTTGGGGATTCAATGATCACAAAGATATGTTGAATCAAACCCTAAATCAATTACAGTTTGAAGAATCAGATAACAAAGATGAAGACTGGGAAGATAACCAACCAGCGTGATCTGAATACTTTGGAAAAATGAAAGAATTTGATTTTACAGGAAATAGTGGCATACTCAAATGCCAGTTGAATAACTTCAGTAGACCATTTGACATTTACAGTCATCTATTTGGTGAAAGGTTATTGGATTTGATAGTTGCAGAAACAAATATACAGTATATGCCCAACAGTTATGGGTACAGGGATGCATTGAAATCCAAGATCAAGGCAGTTTGCATGGCAGCTGACAAAACAGAATAAAATTTGTACATTTTTTGGTTTTATTATTTGAACAAGTGATTAGACTTACAAAATTTAATGATTCAACAGATTTAACAGCTTTAATCTGTTGAATTCAGTTTCAACGGCATTATGTACTGACAAATATATGGTGTAGCCATGGGATCCCCTTTGAATTCTGCACTGGCTAACATTTTTGTTGGTTATTATGAATCTTTATTGTTTAGAAGAGTCAAGAAACTACCGATGTACTATTGCTACATGGATGATACTTTTGCTATCTTTGATAGTGAAAATGATTGTGATAAATTTCTTCATCAATTAAATTCCATACACCCTTTCTTGCAGTTTATGTTTGAAAAAGAAGGCAATCAATCTCTTCCTATTCTTGATGTACAGGAGGAAAAGATGGACTCTAAACTTATTACATCTGTTTACTGTAAACCCACATTTATAAGACAATACCTGAACTGGAAATCTTTTAACCCCGGAAAAAAAAATCAGTTTAATTTTCACCCTTATGCAACAAGCCTTAATGGTCTGCTCAGACTTTAAGCTGCAAGATGAACTTAGGAATTTTTTTAATTCTACTTATGATTGGCTACCCCAAATACATCATTGAGAAAGCAATTGCTCAAACATTAAAAACTTCTACATCACTCCCTTCACATATGTTAAGAAATGCCCTGTCATCTATTCTGGTTCGGAACTTCTTCAGTTGGACTTGAAAATAAAACCAAAGCAAGTGTTAAAAAATGTTTCTTTGCAGTAAAACAACGTGTTATTTTTACATCTCACCCACTTCTTCCTGCAATTAAAAAGCATGTGTTGCTTGCTTTGCCTTTAAGCAATGTAGTTTATAATTTTTGTGCCACTTTGATAGTCAGTATGTAGATCACACATCTCAATCATTGCAGGACAGAATTTGCCAACATGTGCCAAAATTTATCAAAACCAGCCAAATTACAAACTCTCACAACATTTCTACTCATTCTGGCAAATCTTCAGCCCCAGTTATGTTCAGTGACTCTGTACATATAAAATCCCATTAGCACCAAAAATTGCAGTTATTAAAAATTTATAATATTTTCATTTGGTCGTTAGTCTTTTCATTTTTCTACTTTGAAAGCCGTTTACATTAAATCATGCAAGCCAAATTTATGCCACCAAAAGAGTTTGTTTACAACTTGAAACTCTTGCATTGCTCATGTCTTGACGCTTCTCTCATTTAACCAATCATTTTCATGCAACTCCATTTCAAAATCAACAGAATTTTTCTTTGTACATTTCGATGTTTGTCTCCAGATGAGTTTCAGATGAAAAACTTTGAGATGAGTTTTTTGTTAGCTATCTTATTATTTGGATGGGACTACTTCAAGCAGGGTCAACAGAAGATTATTGGCGAAAATCCATATTGTATTAAACTGCCATGACAAAAAATGAGCTGCAATAGGTTTTGTCTTCTTGCCTTTTCAAAAACAATGAAGAAAATATACCATTGAACAGATTGGCAATTATTGCAACAGTGTTAGATCTGATGAATGAGAACTTCCAGTCATTACATACAGGGTGCTGATCGAATTGTTAAAATTAAATAAAAGATTTTATTCTTTTACTAAATTTATCTATTTTTGGCTTATTTTGTTTGTATTAGGTTGAGGAATATGTTCATAGCGTTTTTATCAAAGATTTTTATTTAAACAAAAATGAAAAGTTTTGGCTATAAGTTAATAAATTATGTATTCTCCATTGCTGTTTATGATCTCCTCCCACCTCTCAACCGATTTGTCGATGCTGTTCTACCAAAAATCCCCGAGTCTGGGATCGAAAAATTTGTTGAGTCAGTTTTTAAGGTTTTCTTCATTGTCCAAGGTAATGCCCCTCATATGGTTTAACAAAGAGCGGAAAAGATAGTAATCCATAGGTGCAAGGTTCTGAGAATGCAGCGGATGCTGAAGGCCTCCCATTTGAGCTCTTGGAGTGCAGCTTTCACAACTTTTGCAACATGAGGCCTGGCATTGTTGTGAAGAAGTATGGTTTGGCCTTGTTGATGGGGTCTTTTCAGTCAAATAGCCTCATTCACGTGATGTAGCTGGGTTATGTAAAGCTCCTTGTTGACTGTGGCATTCTTTTCGAGCATTTCCCAGTGCATCATGCCCTCCCAGTCCCAACAAACGCAGATCATGGTCTTCCTTGGATGGAGGTCAGGCTTAACTCTTGGCTCTGGCGTATCTCCAGGAGCCACCCATTTCTTTGCTTCATATTTATATATAAGCACCATTTCTCATCTCCCGTGACAATTTGGTACAAAAAGCGCTGTTTGTGATCGCGTTTTGCTCGATGGTGGGCAAGATGTTGAGAAGCAATTTGAAGGTGATTTTCTTTGTTGTTTTTGCTAAGCTTATGAGGCACCCAGACTCTCAATTTTTCAGCAAATCCCATTGAATGAAGATGATTGAGAATCGTTTTTTGATTGCAGTTTATTTTTTCAGCCAATTTACAACTTGTTTGGTGACTTGTTGTGACCTAACCCTAACCCTATCCCTAATCCTTCAAAAGTGCTTTGAGATGGTCTTCATCAAATTCAGAAGGTCTTCTGCTGCGGGGCATGTCGTCAATGTCAAAATTGCCATTTTTGAACTTTGCAAACCATTTTCTTGCTGTAGATTCACTTATGACACCTTCCCCATATATCACGCAAATATTCCGAACTGCTTCAGCAGCTTTTTGGCCTCGATGAAAAGCAAAGAATAGCAGGTGTCAAAAATGTTGCTTTTTACGTCCTGGATATTTTATATTTAAGCCTCACGAATGATAAAATCTCAAATTAATTAAAAAGACGATCAACACAGTTTTTTACAGTAGAAAGAGCTCTATGGAATGAATATATACATTTTGCCAAGTAGTTAAAAATCATTGTAAAATAAAAAAAAATACAAAAATGCTATGAACATATTCCTCAACCCAATAAATACATACTCATATATTTTTATGTATCCAATTTAAATTTCTTAAAATTTAATTTGCATTTGTTTAAAATGAGTCAACGTGTGGCCATTATCCAATTTCTTTGCACAGAAAAGACAAACCCAGAGATTGTTAAGATTTTAAAAGCTCCAAAATTAACAGTTCAGGATGCAGTAAACTGGTAAAAAGAACTTGGGACATCAGATGATCGTCCCAGAAGTGGACAATCCTGAACTGCTTGCACCCCAACCAAAATTAAGGCCATTAGGGAGTGGATAAGGAGGAACCCTAGAAAAATGGCTAGGAACTTGAAAATTGATGAAAAAACTGCCAGAACAATCGTCAAAGATGATCTCAAGTTGTCTCCTTTGAAGAGGACTAACAGACACCAACTGACAGCATTGCAAAACCAAAAGAGAATGGAAAGAGCCAAGATTCTCCTGAACTGAATAAAGGATCGCATGGATTCTGGGAAAATTATCTTTTCTGATGAAAAAATCTTCACTGTTGAGGCCCAGTTCAACTTGCAGAATGACAGAATTTTGGCTAGGAGTGCTGATAGTATTCCCAGTTTCATAAATTCCATTTACTACTGCCAAAAACCTGCCTCAGTAATGGTATAGGCTGCCATCTCTGAGAATTGGAGATCTCCTCTCATTTTTGTTAAAGAAGGTGCCAAACTGAACACAAACTTGTACATTCAGGATATTTTGACTCCAGCCCATGTTAAAGTGAAGAAATATTAAAAGATGACCCTTTCCCACATTCCAACAGGACAGTGCACCCTCTAACACTGCAAATTAAACCCAGGACTGGTGTGAGAGTCACTTTCCAGCTTTCTGGAGAAAAGAATTGTGGCCTCCTTCATCAGCTACCTTGAAATGTTGTTGGAACTGTGAGACCAAGAAAGAAGAACATGCCCAAGTAGTAATGGAGGTACCTCTTCAAAGGAGTGAAATAATATCCCGACATGACAGACAAGGGATTGTTGTATTGAAGTGGAGAGAAGCCTGCAATGTTTTAGGCCTCTGTCCACCAAATATGCACGAATCCTTATCAATGTGAAACCTAGAGAAGAAGAACAAAAACAACGAAGTGCAGGCAGGACCATCACATGACAAACAATCAAACACAGGTACATATGTAATGAGACCAAGACCATCACATGGAAAACAACCAAACATAAGTGGATTCCCAGAAGAAATCTATTTCTGACTTAGTAGTTCCAGAAAATTTTGTGGATAAGGGAAAACAATACTTTTATTTGAATGTACTTTTGCTTTATTTAGCTTACATTTAGTTATATGTGCTTAGTTTACCTTAATTATTTTACTTATTCCATTTTTTGAATCAAGTTATAGTTTAAGTTACAATGTAGAAATAATGGAATTATTCCCAAATTTTATTACTCTTTGCAATTTGTTTTTTTCCCTGCAATTTCTATTTTTTTATTCTTATCACACTGTGATCTTTTCTTTAGATAAAACAAAAAATAAATCCACCAAATCTACTATGCCTTAAAGGTAATGCAATTATTGAATTTTGTCTCTTGTATAGTGGTCTTGGTGAAAAAAAATTATCATGAAGACATCATCCATGGAAATTAATGTTTTAGATTTGGCTCCTGTAACTTTCTCCAGATGCCATAAACATCAAATGCTCATTCAAACTCAAATTAGAATAGTGTGACACTGCAGAAAGGATGTAATAGGTGGCACACATGTGTGTGCCAAAGCCTTAAAAGAAAGCTCTGTGGCACACAATAATGTCTGCCATTGCAGTCAAAGTTTGTGTTTCAAGTTTCCAATTATATTGCATGAAGATGTTTTAGTAAATTTTCATGAGCAAAAAGTTTTCAAATTTATGGATGAATGAAAATACAAGCACTCAGTTGAGCATCTCTTTTGTAAGATCAAACATCTCCTAAATAAAGAATATAACTTTTAAATTCCCAGAAAATTTTCAAGAAAATTCAGGCTACTGTAAAGTGCTTAATGACAGCTTCATTGACTCATAAGTTTTTTTTTGTTCTACTGAATATGCTACATATATGTAAAGGTGAGTAGCAAAATGCCATTATGCAAACACACTGGCTTTAGACTTGCTTTACTCAAATCAATAATTGATCTTCAATTATCACACTTGTGTTTACATGTTAACTCCATCAATAAACCATCAATATCTTTATAGGAGCACAAGCCATAGTAGGAGTCAATGAATAAACTATTCATCATTGCATGATGAAAAATTTCAGTTTTATTTTCAAGTAAGATTCAATGTTTTTACTATTAATTGCACTATTTCAGCTTTGTAATTTCGAAAAGCCAACACTCTCACAAAAATGTTAAACATAATTTGATTTATAAAGACTAAAGTGTTTGAGCTAGCTGCAACAATGTCCAAACTACTTGATGTAGCATCACTGGAACTGTCTGCTTTAGATGGAGACTCTAGATGTTCAAAATCTTCTGGAGTGGGAGTTTTAAGAATTGAAATGTCAGTTCCAGACAAATATGATTTCAAGGTAGACTGGCAACTTGGATAAATAATTTTTCAATTTGCTTTTTTAAAAGATCCTTTTATATCAGTTAAATAAAAATACCAATCATGGTAACTGCAAAAAGCATTTTCTTTTGCTTACCAAAAACTTACTGGAGCAGCTGAGTGTTGAGAGTATTGCAGCAAATATGCAGTGCTCATTTTTTGTCCTGATCAGCAAATTTGCAAGCAATGTTCCTTTCAATTTTTCAAAGTCTCTATGCACAATTTTTTAATATTGTGCATAGTATGACAAACACAGTAATTAATTTTGTGCACAGTGTGGGTGCAAGAATGAACATAATACTGGTGACACCAGAATGAACTCATGGTGTAATTGTTGAGCAACACACGGAAACATACAACTACAATTTTTCAAATTTTTGTGTGATGACATTTTCTCTTTGTGTGTGCAAACATTTTACTACTGCACACACATCTTTTCTATGGTGGCTGTGCACACAGCATACAGGAAACATTGTGTGCAACCACATTGATATTTGTATGCATTTTATTTTATGTCAAATGTTTTGTATCTCTGCAACAATGTATATTTTTCACAACCATAGCAAAAGCTATAGGGATTATTTTTCACTTGCTTCACTTCCATCATTTTGCAAAAAATAACAAACAAGTAGTGCTGCATTTTTTAAAGCAAAACATTTTTAAGACTTTCTGAGATACAGTGCTTTTAAATGCAGCTGATTAAAACTCTTTAATAAACTAACAAATATCATGACAAACACCAGAATTGCCAAACAATTTGTATCTAATCATACAAACAAGAAGTATTAATACTACTTTGCATCCAAATAGCAAGGAGATTTATTGGCCTTTTAAGATTTTTAAGCTTTATAATGACCAGTACAAAAAATTATTATTTTACAAGCAGATATCTCAATATTCATATACTATGTTCATAGCTCAAAACAAAACTTGATGATAAAAAAAAACTGGTTGCAGATTTAGATTCAGCACACCAAAATTACCTCATATACAGTCTTAACTTATCAGGTATAAATAATTTCTTGAACAGTATTAATCATTAATGTAAAAAAACTGGAATCCAGATTGCAAAAACACATCTTTTTTACTTGAGTGATTTTCAACTGGCCAACAAACTAACATTATTTTCCTGCTTAGTGAAAACTATTACTTTGCACAAAACTTCATATTGAAACCTGAGAAAGTAAAACTGTTTTTTGTTTTTGTTTTATTTTTTGTTAAATGGATTAAAATGAATCATCAAATGAGTATTTTTGTTGTTTGTGAATGTCTGATGTTTTAAAGTTTGCAGTAGTTTGAACACACTATTAACCTGTTAACCGTTCTGGGTGTATATTTACAATTTGCCTATGTTTACTCAAAATGACAGCAGTGTATATTTACATTTGTTTATTTGCTCACTAAACCACAAATGCTTTTGATGTAATTTTACACCCATTTCATTATAGCAAGTAATTAGCAGTACTTGGCATTGAATGAACTTCCAAATTGAATGCAGTTGCTACTTGCTAGATCATCATTGACAAATTTAGCGTCCAATAATAATTGATGAGTCATGGTACTGCGGGTTCACACTCTAAAAGCCATTTCACCTGAACATTGCATCATTTACAAACATATTTTTAGCCCTTCACAATGAATGCTAAAAAAAAGCAAAATCTGAGTAATAGTTGTATAGCTGATCTTGTAATTGCAAGTGATTCTGATAATAGTTTTTGTTCAGATATTAGTGAAAATGAATTATCTGAAAGCAGTGTAGAATCATTCAATGAAAGTGATGACGACCAAATTGTTCTGCCAAGTGACTGGACAAATACAGAGTGTGCACGCTTGCCATTTGCTTTTCAAAACAATAGTGGTGTTCAATTTACAGTTGATCATAATAATAATCCCATGCAATTTTTTGAAAAATTTTTTGATCAAGAAGTTTTTGAGCACATTGTAAATGAACAAACCTATTTGCAAAAAAAAGCCTGTCATTTTGAGTTGCCCATAGGCTTGAAAAACTAATGCTTAACAGGTTAAAGATTGCTCAAAAAACCAGTAAAGGTGTTGGCACAGATTAATTGCAAAAATCCAACAATTGGTCAAATGCTTTATTATTTAGCAAATTAATAACTAAAAGGTTTTTGAAGTTTTTTGAATCAATGTGTAAAAAAAATAGGCAAAGTTTTAATATTCCAAACTGTGTAATTGATTATATCCAAACATTAATATTGTTCACTGTAGTTATTTTTCCAAATTTTTAGTTTTCTTAGGCTTTTATATGGGAACAAAACTATTTTCATGAATAAGAAATATTTTTAAAGTATTAAGCTTATTAGTTTGTTATATTGTTTTGTGTTTGTGTTTGTGTTTGATGCATGTATTTTAATATTGAGCAATTGTGATATAAAGATATTTTTCATTCAAGAGTGTGGGCCCCCATCATCACTTGGAAATGGCTCAATCAACACAGGTGGTATGATGGTGTTTTCAATTGGCACGACATTAACTTATGTTTGCAACAGTGGTTTTGAACTTAATGGAAATGCTATAACTCAATGTCAAAGTTCATTTGATTTTTCACTGGATAACTCTTTACCAATGTGTTTGAAAAGTAAGTTTGCTTATTTTATTAATATTATCATTTTGTAAATCTGATTTTGATTTTGTCTTTATTGTTAATATTTCAAAGTTTGAATATGTGATTAATGTGATCTTCTTCATATTTGACTAAGATTATTATTTGACAATATCCAGATTTGAATCTTCCAGCATGAGTTTTTTCTTGATACAACTACCAATAATTAATATTTCAACCTTTCGTCATCATGTATCTATTGATATATAAAACAAATGAAACAATTTTTATGTTTCTCTAATTGATTTTTTTGTTGATCAAGAAATGCTGGTATTACTGCATTAATTACTCTAAATGTTTTTTGAAAGTTTGTATTGTGAAACTTAAGTGAGACAAATTAAGCATTAAATTTGATGTTTCCTCAGATTATTATCAGTATTTGAAACAATGAAACTAAACGAAAAAAAAATTTATATTTAATTTGATTACTTCATGATTACTGCTTTGAATTTTAGTGTGCAAGGTCTGTCCAAAAAGTATCTGACATTATCTCCTCCCACTAAAAATAATGCCTTGCCAACAAAGTGGTTTTGGAGGATTGTGAATCACAATTACTGCCTACACATAAAAAATTTCAAACTGATTGTTGGTATTATTTCTTTTTTAAGCATTCAATGTAGTTGTATAGTATATGATCGTCCATTTTTTGCTCACAAGCCTAATGACAGAAAGCATCAACCAAAGATATTGTATCAAGTTTTGCCAAAAGCTAGGTAGTGATCAAACGGAAATAATTCAAAAGATTTAGCAAGCTTTTGGAAATTAGGCCTTAAGTCAAACTCAAATAGAAGAAAAGTTTAATCTTTTCAAAAATGGTTGAATGTTAGTGGAGAGTGTAACACTAATGGAAATTGTTGGAAGAAGTGGGAATAAGTAGAGGATCAGTTTACTCCATTTTAACTGAAGATTTGTGCATGTGGAGAGTGTTGGTCAAATGCATTCCCAAGCTGCTGATGGAGCAACAGAAGGAGCTTTGTGTGGAAATCACCCAGGACATGCTGGATTGTGCAAACAATGATCTAGAACAGGGGTGTGCAACCTTTTTCACTGGAAGGCCACTTTCGAAAATTTTAACAACGTCGAGGGCCAGTCACCGTCAAATATGTATAAAATTATAAAATGCAAAACACAACCCGTGTATTGTGTTAAAAATTATTATATAGCATCACATACAGTTAATGTTGGTTTTATTAATGGGATTCTTGGTACTGTTTAAGCACATTTGATTCAACAACAACAAAAACAATTAATGCTGGTTTTATTAATGAGACACTTGATATTGCCTGTTTTTGCACATTTCATCTATGTCTGCTCTGACTGATGTACTGGCAACTCGAAGCTGACTAGTCATGTGCTCATTTGTGAGCTGACTTCTGCTTTTGCATTTTGTTAATTTCATTCTAGAGAAAAACTGCTCACAAGAATATGTGCTGCCAAAAAGTGATATCATTTTCTTGGCATGTTTCTCTAAATTGGGATGCTTTCCACACACATGTTTTTTGTAGAAAGTCACCACATCATTACTGTCATATGCTCTATTCAAGTCCATGTCAGACTGCAAATCAATTACTTCCATTTGATAGCAGTCTGGAACATCATCAGGTGTCACATCAAATGGCTGAGAAAAGAGCTTGAACTCCATTTCACACTTCCTTAAATCATTGAATCTGTTTCCAAACTCATCACACAACTTGCTAATGTTTTCAGCATATTTGGAACACTCTAAGTCTGGTATGTGTTCTTTTCTCTCAGCTAGACATGGAAAATGGGTGAGTGCTCCTCTACAAAGCTGACTGTGAAAAAGTTTTAGTTTTTTTTCAAAGGAACAAATATGTTCATACATCTTGTTCACCAGCTGACTTTTGCCTTGAAGTTTAACATTTAAATCTGACAGATGTTGTGTGATGTCTGTTAGAAAAGCAATGTCATTTAGCCAATCATCATTACTCAAAAATCCAACATCTTGTTGCTTGCTTGTCATGAATGACTGAATTTCTGTTCTTAGATTCCAAAATCTTTTCAAAGTAGCAGCTCTACTGAGCCAACGCACTGCTGAGAGGTACACAACATCAGGATAATCAGAGTGAAGTCCTTCTAAAAACGCCTTAAATTGCCGATGATTTAGGCCTCGAGAACGGATGTAATTCACACATGTGACCACATCTTTCATTACATCAGCAAACCCGAGTACTTTAGCACACAAGTTTTGTTGGTGAATAATACAGTGATTCACAACAACTCCCTGTGAGCCAATGCTGTCCAACAATTTCAAACTTATTCATTAACTGTAACACTTGATCACTAATGTATTGCCCAGTTGTTGTTGAAGACATGCTGGCCATATCCAAAAATTCTTCAGTGATTTCAAAAGTGTCTGTGACTCCTCTTACAAACACAGCCAATTGTGCAGTGTCACTAATATCTGTGCATTCATCAAGAGCCAAACTGTATGTTGCACAGTTATTAATCCTCTCTTTTAAAGTCTCTTGGATATTCTCTGCAAGTTGATCTATTCTGCGCGACACAGTAAAACGGGAAAGACTAGTTTGCTGAATTAAATGTTTCTTTTCAGGACATACAAAATCAGAAAATATGCCCAAGCAACTTTTTATAAATTCCCCATCACTGAAAGATTTCCCTTTTTCTGCAATTGCTTCACAGATTTTAAAGCTCAGCTTTGTAACAAGTTCAGGGTCTTTCTTATGACTAGTAAAATGAGTTAATATTCCTTGTTGTTTTTTAAGTGCCTTGATCATCTCTTCTAGCTTGTTCATACGATCCTGACCTTCCACTGCATCATATATGGTTGAATGTTTTGTTGTATAATGACGTTTAATGTTATATTCCTTCATTACAGCTATTGTAGTTTGGCAGATTACACATACAGTCCCTTGGTTGTGCTGAATAACGAAATATTTGCTGCTCCAATCCTTGTTGAATATTCTTCTCTCATCATCAATTTTCCGTTTTTTAGTTGCAGACATGATTACCAGCATACAACTGAAAAAATAAAATTGTTAAAAGATAATTAAGTTTAAAACAGCTTGTTCTTGCCACTGGATGGCTGAACAATAACCACATGGTAGCTATTGTCCGACAAGCACTGGTATTATTGCCCAGAGTGCTATTAATTTTAAATGCCTACAAATACACTTTGCAATTCAAATACAATTCAAAATATCCAGTGCCGTGAAATATTACAATTGAGCTACTGAATGTTACTAAAAAACTTACCTGTAATCCTCAATGGATATACCGTATTTATTCAACTTTAACGCGCAAAATTTTGAACTGATTTTTAGGCAAAAATCAATGCTGCGAGTTATACATGAGGTCTGAGAAATGCGGTATTGAAAATGTGGTTTTAAATATCTGAAACGTGCGTGCGCTCGTGCATGCACATTCCAATGCGAGACGATTTCGTGCAAGCACATGCGCATGCAACAGCTCAGCATGCGTTTGACATTCGTGATAGAGGCTAGAAAGTTACAACACAACGTCCTTGACCCCTTGTGTGGTTGATTCGGCTATGAAAAGAATCGGATTTTTATGTAAAGCCATATAGACGGTACAAATAGCTAAATAAATCGATTTTAAAAAAAAAAAATTTTTTGTCCTGCCATCGTCGAGGGCCACATTGACTGGCCTGGAGGGCCGGATTGTGGCCCGCAGGCCGTGGGTTGCACACCCCTGATCTAGAACTTACAAAGACTATTATAACTGGTGATGAGACCTGGGTTTATGTTACAATCCAGAAAGCAAATTTTACTCTTCACAATGGAAGCATTCAGAATCACCAAGTTTCAAAGCTTGCAGCAATGTGAAAGTAATTCTGACCTGTTTCTTTGATTCCCACACATAGTGCATTACAAATTTGTACCACCAGGCAAACAACCAATAAAGAGTACTACTTGGAGGTTATAGATTGCTTTCATGATGCTGTGCAAAGAATGTGACCAGACATGTGGACAGGAAAGAACTGGCAGCTTTACAATGCCATGCTCCTGCTCATTCCGTCCATTTCGGCCAAAAACAATGTGGCACTTGTGTGACAGCCTCCTTACTCTCCTGATTTAGAACTATGTGACTTTTGGCTATTCTTCGCATTAAAACTCACACTAAAATGGATGCGATTTCAGTCACTTAAGAATATTATGGAAAAAGCAAAGACAGAGCTCAGGAGAATTCTAGAGGAGTAGTTTAAGAGTTGTTTCCAAGTGGCAGAGGCAATGGGAAAAGTGTGTGCACTTGCAAGGGGAGTAATTTCTAGGAGAGTAATTAAATAGATGTTTGGTGGAACAGAATTTGAAGATGGCGTAAAGTAAAAGATTTTTCTTTCCAAAGCTTTTCTGACACTCTTCAGGGGAAATTTTCAGAATAAAGCAAAAATGAAACTGAACTGGATTATAAAGAGGAAGCAGAGTTCTCATTGGCTGAAAAAAGTTAGCCAATGAGAGAAAAGATTAAGAAAATTTCAAAAAGTAGACAAATTCTTTTTGTTTACACAGAAGAGGGATTAAGAGATTTAATGAAAGTTGCTTTAAGAGCAGTGTGTTTTATGTCTAGAGGTCAGATACTTTTTGGACAGACCTTTTTTTAGTCTCTTTGAACAAACAAATTTTGTATTTGCTAAATGTTAATTATCCATATCCAACTAGAAAACATTAAAGAAAAATTTAATAATACCTTCATCTCTTTGTTAGATTCTTTCATTAGAAAAAAAGACTTATATTTTCTTATTGATTAAATAATTTTTTACAACTTTGACAGCTTTTCATCTGATGGATTATGTTCAATATACAGATTTTTGCAATAAAATGTTTTTTAAACTATTTTTGCAAACTTCATGCTATGAAGTTTATCTCAATAATGACTTTTTCTTAAGCCTAAATAAATTAATATAAAACTACCTAATAAAATTTTCAGTTCAATACTAACTGGAGCAGATAAAAATGCAGTTTTTAAACATTTCTGT
Source organism: Diplosoma virens (assembly GCA_963680785.1). Classification (NCBI taxonomy): domain Eukaryota; kingdom Metazoa; phylum Chordata; class Ascidiacea; order Aplousobranchia; family Didemnidae; genus Diplosoma; species Diplosoma virens. The sequence continues at coordinate 49,915,819 of OY796880.1, read as the reverse complement.
AAAGGATAAAAGATTTAATACTGAGATGAAACAAAACAAAATTGCAGTAATTGTTTTTTGACATATCTGTTTAAGCAGCTGCCAAGATATGGTTTGACAGCACACTTAAATTGTTACTTGTTCAGAGTTTTTTTTGTAAACTTTCAAAACTGCACTTGACAAATGTATAATGCGATTTTATTTTTTAGTTTGCAATATATCTGATGCCCCTGCAACTCCATCAGATGCTTCTCGAACAATAAATGGTAATGAACCATACACTCTTGGAGAGAGTCTTTCATATACATGTAACTTGCCCACACATGCATTAAATAACTCTGTTGTGTTTTGTCAAAGCGATGGTAACTGGTCACCATCATCGCTAGGCAGCTGTATGCAAGTTACAAGTAAGTTCTCTGCAACCATATTCCTGTAATTCAATAATCAAGTTTGTCTAAAGATTTAAGTTTTTTGCATTTTCAAAATAATTATACCAATTGGTTTATATTTTAAAACTCTTTTTCTGGTCATAATCATATGTTAACCCATTAATGGCCATTGTCCTTTTTTTGGGACATAAATTAAAATTTCACTGGAACTTATATTATTGCATATACTGTATTTCATCGCTATCTTTTCACACAGGATAACAATCACGTATTCTATGTTCTGGGTAAATACCAGATCAAAAAGTTTATAATTCTTGACTCCAGAGCAATACAAATATAGCTAAATTTAGCTCTTCACACCCTAACTTGCAATATTGTAGCCAGTGTCAATGTGACTACAGTCCAGTGAGGGTGTGCTGCCTAATTACTCTTAGGAAAGACAAATAGACAGACTGAAACATAAAATTGATGTGAATAAGTCATTATATGAGTATACTAAATGTTTAACTTTTATGTCCCATTTATAGGACAATGGCCTCATTTCAGCAACGTGTGTGAATTTCAATTTTTCTTAAATATTTTTTTACTTTTATGGTAACTGTTGAGAACTTCAGTTCCTAAATATTGAAATACCTTTGCAATAACCTTTTTATGTAGTTGGCAGCATGGTGGAGTGTTTAAAGCATCGGGCTCATGACCAACATGGTATCAGTTCAAAACCTACTCACGCCATTCTGTTTTGTTGTTGGGAAAGACATTTTACGGCACATTCCCCTGCTTGGTGGTCCTGGCAAGCAGTTCTAAATTACAGTCAGATCTCTATTAAATTACAAGCGGACAACAATATCTTGGTATCTCCGGAAGCAGGTTGGGGTAATTGCCTACCCTATGTATTAGCGCCTTCGTTGCTTTCCTGGAAGTCAGGAGGATAAATACAGAGATAAAATAAATGTACATTTTAAAGATGTTTTGTAAATGTATTAATAAATGTACCATGTTTTATAAACACGGCATGACTACTGAAGAAATTTACAGAGCACTTGCAGAATTAGAGGATGATGACATTGAAGTCATTTTTGTTGCAATTATTCCACCCCCTATGGATGTTCTTATGGAGGAAGAGGATGTAAATGATGAAAATATTCCTGAAGAGACTATCTTTCAGTAATCAGCAGAAACTTTAGAACCAACTGGCTACCAACTTTCTCAAGTAAATGAAGATGAGCCTTCAACATCTGCAATCCGGCATAAACAGAGAAAAAAAGATCTTAGCGTAGAACCCAAATGGGAAAAATGTGAACCAGAGTACAAAAGTGAAATGATGACTCCCTCAAAAAATTCTTACGAGAAGTTAGAAAGCCTTCAAGGTAAAAGTACTATAGAAATTTTTGAACAATTACTATCTGATGTACTTGAACTTATGCTGCAGCAAACATTGGCTTATGCTTTACAAAAGAATGATCCACAGGTTACACTTGAATTGAATGAAATCAAAGCATTTATGGGAATTCTTCTCTTCAGTGGGTATCATAAACTGCCACAGCAAAATAATTACTGTAGCAGAGTCCAGATGCTGGGATACCATTAGTATATAATGCTATGACAAGACAAAAATTCCAAACGATAAAACGGCATCTACATTTGAATGACAATGCTATGATTGATGCTAGTGACAAAATGTGTAAATTGAGATCTTTTCTAGATGTCCTAAACACAAATTTTCAAAAGTTTGGCATTTTCACTCTGATTTGTCAATTCATGAAATGATGATAAGGTACTATGGGATGCATTCCACAAAAATGTTTATGAAAGGAAAGCCTATAAAATTCGTGTATAAATTTTTGTGTTTGTGTAGTGAAGATAGATATTTATACAACTTTGCACCTTACCTTGATAAAGAAAACGAGCCTAACAATGAACCTCTTGGGATAAGAGTCATAAAAAACCTAACCTCAATTATTCCAAAAGAAGAGGCCACCAACCATGAAATTTTTTATGATAATTTCTTTACGAGCATCGAGGTTTTAAAGCATTTAGGGGACAACTTACTGAAAGCAACTGGTACTATCAGAGTAAATCGTACCAAAAAGTGCCCTCTAATCTCTTCTAAAGTAATGGAGAAAACTACGGAAAGAGGGTTTACCGATAATAGGTTTGATCGGGAAACCCAAATCTTAATAGTCAAATGGCATGACAACACTCCCATTTCTATTGCTACCAATTACAGTTCTGTGTATCCAGTTGGAAATACCACCAGACACTCACATAAATTGAAAAAGAAAATTACTATAAAAATCCCAAAAGTTGTATCTGAATATAATAAATCAATGGGAGGAGTTGAGCTTTTAGATAAACAGGTCACTCTATATAGAACAAGGATTCGCGGAAAGAAGTGGTGGTTTCCAACTTTTACTCAAATGTTGGACGTAGCTGTTGTAAATTGCTGGAGAATACATAACATTGTAAATAAAGATGAGAATCTTACTCTGCTAGAAGCCAGAAGAAGGCTCACTTTAGTATTGCTTTCAAAAACATTGTCTTCCAACTGACATCGTCCAAAACCACAGAGGAGCATGCAAAGAAGAGGAAGAGTAAGTAAAGAAGTTAGATATGATCCTGGGAATCATTTTGTTACAGTAATTCAAACTCAGAGGCGTTAAGCACAGTGTGGAAAAAAGGTTGAAAGAATTTGCAGTCGATGTGATGTTCCCCTTTATGATGCATGTTTTGAAATATTTCATACTAAATAATATCAAGGTCATAAATTACAATGCAGCAGAATCATAATATCTTCAAATGTAAAAGGAAAATAAAGTTTACTCTACAATTATTTATAAAGAAATTGCATTCGAGTTCTTTTTACATTGCATTGTGAATTTTTTTCTAAATATTATATTTAGAATAATGGCTTGATTTTTCACATTTTACTTTTTATCACATTATTGGGAGTAAATACCTTAATTTTGTTTTAATAAAGGAAGAGAAACTCAGTTTTTGTTTTTCAATCTAAAAAGATTACAATATTATGCAATAAATAGCGATTAATGATGTACAAATGGTAATAATACATTATTGCTGCCAATACCCTGAATCAGGGCCAACGTCCCATAAATAGGACACCTCATTTTGAATACAAAATGCATTGCGATTTTTTCAAAATTCTTACAGTATACTTCTGAAGTCACCAGAAGATGGCAACAATGTATTTTTTTCAAAAAAACTTACCACTTTAATTTTGGTCTGTAATGGGTTAACTAGCAACATATAAGTAGAAAAGAAAACATAAAAAAATGATTTAGTCCTACTGTAGTTGATAAACTGATGAGTTGTAAGGAAAAAACATGTGTTGAAGTTTTTGAGGTTGATAAAGCTATTTGAGTGGTTTATTATAATTTAATTTAAAAAAAACATTTAGTAGTTTTTGTGATATAATTATATGCAATGTTGATGATGAGTAATTTTTATTTCTACTCACATACAACTAAAAACTAATCATAGTGCAAATAAAATTAAAGGTTGTGAATAAGAAGGCAGCGACTAAACAAAGTATGTTATTACATGTGCAATGTCAGTTCTGCATAATCCATGTACATTTAAACAATCCAATGTGTTGTTGAGAAGAAATGGAAAGTGAAAAAAGTTTAGAAAAATTAATACACACATTTAAGGTATAGTCAAAAAATGCTATATAATTATAGGTGTTAGAAAAGACAAACTCAGAGACCAAAAAGGTCTGGACCAAAAGGGTCAGCAAGTTAGAAGTTTAAAAGCCAATGTGGATGTCCTGTTCACAATTTGCACTCATAAAATTTTATTTTAGAGTCCTGCAGTAATTGAAATCTAAGCTTTGTTTCAGTGAATTTAACCAGACTTATCACAAAACTTAAGCAATGACATGGAATCTGTAGTTTGCAATACATTTCTAGGCATTTACAATGCTGATCTCTATCTAAGATTGAAAATGAGGAGACATATCCATATTTGTAGTGAGAGAAAAGATAACAACAAAATATATATTGTATAACATAATAGTAAAAGTATTTATGTAAAAATGAATTAAGATGTAATAAGTATATACATATATAAAGATCACTAAGACATTGAAACATTTTCATTGTGTTAAGGGAGTAGTTTATAGAAAAAATAAGCAACACTCTCAGAAAATTACACCAATAAAATAATAAGTATAATGAAAAGTAAGGACATGATTTCATTTTTTACTTTCAACAAAGTTCCATTTCAACATTGCACCCTTAATAAAAGGAAATATTTCTTTTAAACAGTAATAATTATCAGAAGTGGGAGTTTTATTTAAACACTTTTTTGGAATGTTAGAATGTGACCTTTCTGACAAGTTTTGGATGATGTGTTTGAGCATGGTTTGGTAACCTTAGCTCTTCAAAGGTTCATTTGGGTATTTCTCTCCCTCAAAAAGCAGTTTATTGACATGTAAAAGTAAATTAACACTGCTCATAATATTTCACATAACAATAAAAATGTAAAAGTATTTGCCAAATAATAATCTTTAAATAAAAATAAGAAGTGAAACACACAATTTTGAAAATAACAAATAGAATTGAAGTTATTCTCTAAACTTTTCATTTGACACTCTTCAGAAGAAATAGTCAAAGTGTGCAATAAGCAACAGGAACTGAGTTATAAAGTAAAGAAAAGAGCTCTTGTTGGTACAGAGTGATTGACCAATAGAAAGAAAGAAAGCTAAATTAGTTACAGGCCATAGACAAAATCTTTTTGGTTTATAACAAATAGGTTCAAAAATTTTGATACATGTAGTTTCTAGAACATAAAAGAGAGAGCAACCTCAAGCAAGAATAATGAATTTGTTGTCACTATAGCAAAGAGCAAATTGCATATTCTCCAAAAAAATACTAGCTTATGGCAAACTAATGAAAAAGGCAATGTTGGAAACTACTGTTAACTTTGTAAGAACAAGGAAGACCATTGTTGCTTTGGGAGGGAGTAAGGTTAGTGACAGACATGGGAATGTGTTGTTTATTATGTTTTTCAAGTTTTGAGACATGTGACAAACAAACCAACTAAATGTCCACCAGACAGCAAACGTTTGGCATCTTAAAATTTTTTTATAGGTCAGCAGGATAGATGAATGTGAAATAGTAACAAAAAAATTAAAAATGTGTAGCTTGTATTTATGTTCTTTTACAGTTTGCAATATATCTGATGCCCCTGCAACTCCATCAGATGCTTCTCGAACAATAAATGGTAATGAACCATACATTCTTGGAGAGAGTCTTTCATATACATGTAACTTGCTCACACATGAATTGAATAATCCTGTTGTGGTTTGTCAAAGCAATGGTAATTGGTTACCATCATCAATTGGCAGCTGTATGCAAACAAGTATGTTTTTTACTATTTGAAGTGCAATCACAATTCTTTACTTTTATAAAGTTTGTTTGCTGTTTTTTAAAAGTAATTTATTGTTTTGATTTGGAAGCATATTTTGTAATCATTTAAAGACAGAAACAGGAATCTAAAAAATGCGTAATCATATTTTTTTTACTTCAGTGACTTTTAATTTTTAACTCATCCATTTTCATTCTAAAATAAGGGACATGATATATTTTTCCCACTGGCAGAGGTTAGCTGTTTCCTGCAGGCTTACCTCAACTTTTACTTTAGCCTGTTTTGGTTGTAACCCTTTTCTGTCAGATTTTGTTTAACACAATGATGAGAAGCTAGAGCCAGGAGTTGTAGATCAGCCAGTTTTGGAGTAGCTGCAGCAGAAACCAGAGCATTTGTTATCATATTTCCAAAGTGGTGAATTGGGATGTTTGCTAAAAAAAATCTGTCCCTAAAAAGCAGTGTTCTCTAGAAAAAAAACAAAGGTTTTCATTTGGAATTTGGTTTGGATTTCTTAATTTTTGTGACTAAAATGTAGTGATCTCAAAATAAAGGTCTTTACTTAAAAATAAAATTTACGGGAAATAGTGGTTAACTGGGCAGGATGCCGGGACAAGGCCTAAAAACCGGGACTATCCTGGTTAAAACAAGATGTATGGCAAACCTACCTATTGGTAGTGATGGGATTAAGGGGGTTTGCATAAATACGTGCAAACCAGTTCTTGGAATTTCTTGACCTTTAGCTAACCCACTTTTAATTTAAAGTAATCTATGTTTCTCTATATTAGGGCTGGGTTTTAAATAATGAAATTTTTTATTTAAGTAATAAGTAATTTTTACAGATTACTTAAGTAACTTAAATAGGCCTAATTTAAGTAAATATGAAAAAGCGATTTCAGGTGGCAGAAATTCATGATGGCCAGCCTGATTTAAGTTGTGCAAACATAGCTCCAAGTTTATATGCTTGAATAACAAAATAAAAACATATCAAAATACGAAAAAAATTAGTCCATTTTTCAAAAATTTTTGTGAAAAAGACAAACTGTCAATTATCTCATCACTTAATGATGGGCTCAACTTTGATATCCAGCCTACATCTTTCAACTTCCAATGAAAAAGGTGGAATTGAATCAGGGATGAATTTCAATTTTTTAAAAACTTTTAAGGCATTCTTTAGTTGTTTTATAAAATACCATTTTTTTATGCGAAGTAAGGCATTTTTGTGATTTTATTTCTTTAAAAGGCATCTGGTGGTTCAGAAAGAATATTGTTAATCTCTTCTATTTTTTTTTCATGAATGGTTTTTATACATCAACAACGCCATTGCAAGTTTCATAAGTTTCATATGCAATTGCAAATTTCATAAGCAATGGCGATGTTGATTTAGATTTAGTTCTAGTAAAGATTTAGTTTCCCTACATTAAAAAACAAAAAAATAGATTGTGCTTTTGCAAAATTAAATTATATAAAGTGCAGTGCAACAAATTTCATGTGGCTATTTTATATAAGATTACGTTTTCTAAGCATTTTGCTTTTTTAAAAACAATTTACTTGAAAAGGTCAAGTAAAGAAAAATTACTTAAGTAAGAAACAAATAAAGGTTTTCAAGTAAATAATTAACTGATAACTTAACTTGAACCCAGCCTTACTCTCTCTCAATCTCTGTATAATGAGAGAACCTGTTATTGATAAGTTCTATACAAAAAAAAATACTGTTTTTAAAATTTCGAATCCCAACACTGCTGATTGGGTATACATGGGCTGCACAGGTTAACCTTTTCACCACAAACTGCATTAGCACTTGGCCAATTTGGCCTGTTCCTGAACTAAAGCCTACTTTTTTCATACAATTTGTTTTTAAAAATTTTTGATTTATTTTATTTTTGTCTGCTGTCAAAGCTGCAGCAGACAAAAATATTTGGGAGGAACGAAACAATTTTGACAAAAGTTTTTGCAACAAATGCTCAAATGATAATTTTGCATCATTTTATAGAGATCCCCAAATACAATTAAACTTTATTGTGACAATTTTTTAGGCCTTCACTCATTCTTAAGCTGTAAATGAAATAAAAATGCAATTGTACATGCAGATAGATTGGGTTTGCAGAAAAAAGTCTTAGAGACCAAATAAAAAATGAGCGCTGACCCCATTCGTTTTTTCATAATGAGGTAAATTAAAAAATTGCCTAAAAGCAACTTCTGCACAAAAAATGCATGCTCAGTGCCTGCTCAAATTTTTTGGTATTTCAGAAAAATTCCCACGCCCTTTTCGCTTTGCTCAGAGTGTACTTACGTAAAAAATCAATTTTTTTAGCTAAAGAGCACTTATTAGATTGAGAAGCACAAATCCTTGCTTTGTTTGGATTGGAAGCCCTATGTATACACTAAAATGCAAAAAGACTTTAGTTGATTTGTTTACAATATTGTAATGTTTTCTCATTAATCACAAATTATCACCTTGTGTTTAGGCATATTAATCATGTGCAGGATGATAGCTTTGGTTCTGGTTGGTTTTTGAATGGCCTATCTTTAAATAACTATAGTTATTTCCAATGACACACGATGCAGCAATTGTAGAGCCTTAATGTGAAATGTTGCAAACTTCAAATACCTCACTAGTGCTTAAATAAAGTTGATTTCTTACAACAGAAATATCAATCAATCAGTCAATCAATCAAGGTATATTTTTTTGTCTGTTACACAGCAGATAATCATATTAAAATGCACACATGTGGTTGAAAAAAAAGGAATCGGCAACAAAACGATACACGTTGAAACATGTGCTAATTCAAGGTTACGAAAGTAATTATTTAAAAATGCATGGTCGCTGACCACTCACACTGCCAATGTGTGCAAAACAAGTAATAAACAATCATAAACAGAACACCAAAGTAATGCTAATTGAGCATAGAAATGAAGCATCATGCCATCAACCTTTAAGTTAATTTCTAACAATTTTAACCAAATTTTATCAATTAAAATATAAGAAAAATTAAATTGTTTTCTATTATTATTTTTTTTTAATTTTAGTAACCCATGTTTGGGGAGGCTCACAGGTGCTACACCTTGCCCAAGGATGACCTGGAGGAAGTTGTGACAGGGTTTCCTCATTCGTCCCAACTTTTCAAAGATAAGCTCACAGCTGGATATAGTTTATTCTCATATTCAGGAAATCAGTGACTAAAAGAAATTATAAATACTTGCAGGATACAACTTGTGAAAAAAGAAAACTAATGAAGTTACAATTTTTTTAAAAGCTGGTCAAATTGTATTTAGCTATTTTTCTTTATATCATCTTCTATGAGGTATTGTTGAAAGTCTAAACATTTGATCCATTCGAGAAGCATAGGTTGAGATGCTTCTTAAACCTATAACAAAAAAAGAAAACAGCAGTATCTGTGGTTTGATACTCTGTTAGCTGTATTAGATTGAAATTCCAAGCTACTATATGAATAGTTAAATTTATTTTAAAATAAGAACTTGCTGGTGATATTGCTTTCTAAAAGATCTAAAAGGCTTGTTTTCTCTAATTGTTGGTGATATTTTATTCCAAATTAATGGGCCTCTATAACTTAAAGATTGCTTTGTTATATCTATTCTACAAAATAGGGGAAGCAATTTCGATTTACTCCTAGTTTGCCCAGATTCTTTGCTACTTAAATGTAACGTATTTTTATTTAATATCCCTTCAAAGGCCACAGGCAAATAGTTATTACAATACTTATACATAATATGAGCAATTTCTCTTTCCATTAATTGATTTATTGATAATAAGTTTTGTACTCGTACTTTCATTAAACTTTTGACACTATCTTTTTGTCAAATTCCAAAAATTAATCTTATAAAATTGTTTGCTGTTAATTGAAACTTTTTAACTATAGTTTTATTTCCATTACACCAAGTTAAGATACAATATTAAAGGTGACTTTTTATTGAACCATTGTAAAGCAAAATAAGTGTTTTTCAATTTAAATAGGGTTGACTTTTTCTGACAATACCATAACAAACTTTAATTTTTGTAATAGCCACTTCATGTGGGGTTTCCAACTTGGATTTTCATGGACAAAAACACATAAAAATTTTATGTATTGCACTTGCTTTAAGTTAGCATTTCTCAATTGAAGGTTAGTGTCTGGAATTTTAGAATGGGGAGTATGAAAAGCATTATAATTGGTTTTGTCTATGTTCAATGACAATTTATTAAATGTGAGCCAATTATCAATTGTTTTTAGTTGTTGATTGGCAAATGTAAACTATTTTTCAAAAGTTTTTTCACTAAAAAATACATTGGTGTCATCAACAAACATTAAAGGTTTTTCTGTTGTAAGACATTTGGGGAAATTATTTATTAAAAATAATAATGGCCCCAAGATTGAACCTTGTGTCACCCCACAATTTAGACACAAAGACTTTGAGATTTTTCGATTAAATAGTACTTTTTGTGAATGATTACTTAAGTAACTATGTAGAATAGAATGTACATACATAGAATAATAGAAAAAGTACATAAATAGAAATAGATTAAAACATCATAGATTAAGTACATAAATAGAAAAATACGTAATTTAAAAACTTTGCTCTTTTTTTGAAATTTGACTGTTTTATTGCAAGTAATAAAAACGGAAAATTACTTTTAGAATTAAATTAAAAAGCAAAATTAGATAAGCATGCATGATGCATTTGACGTTAGCTTTCGCTTTATTTTAAGGTTTTTTGGTGACACAGCAATGATATACAAAGTTGCTGATGTGTACACCTACTGATAGTTATTTTTGAATTTTTATTTTTAAGCCTAAGATATAAAAATTTGTAACACTTTTTGTGAAAAAATTGGTAGGCCTATTCTCACATTTTTTTTATTTAATCACCATTAAAAATACCATTGTTAACAACAATTTTTCGGGAAATAAATCATTTTTAATCATAATATTGCAATGAATAAACAATAATCATAAACAAATCAATGAAAGAACATTTGGCCTAGTAGTGTAGTTAGGGTGGAGGCATTGTGCATGTCGCCCTTTGGAGATCACAACTTGGAGATAATTTGAGAAATCAGAGACAGATTCAAGTGAAAAATTTTATTTTGGCAACCACGTAAAAAAAATTTTCCACTTAGCGTATTTTATGGTGGTTGTATGTCTCCCCACTTTTCCATTTAAAAATCTCTGATACGCCACTGATTAGGCCTATATAGTATAATTCAGTTAATGAATCCATTGGCCAGTCAATTTTGGATATAATAAGTGGTGGTTCATTGGTTGCATTAACCGATTTTTCTTAAACTGCAAGTGACCATTGTGAGCAAATGCAATCAATGTAAAGTATTTTTGGAAATCATTCAGCACAATTCGGTTTGTCCAGGTGTACAGTTTTTCAAAGATAACCATTTAAGTTTTTTATTTTTTGATAATTATTTTTAATTTGTTTTTTCTTTGTTATGTTTACTTTCTTGCGTTTTTAGTCCCTAAAGTGTTCAGTTTTGCTTTTTATTTTTTAACCCTGATGAAAGATAGACAGAACAAATGAAATATCTAACACTACAAATATTCACAAGATTTTTTTTATTAAAATGGCTTTAAACTGACTTGCAAAGCAATTCTGTTAAATGGTTTATAGTAGATAATCATGTTGTTCAGAGTCTTAAGTTGAGGACTAAAAAAGAAATAAATAAACCTATTTTTATGTTTTGTTTCAAATGTATAAAATGTTTTTTTACAGTATATAGTCTGCTCAACCAGTAATTGTTTGCTCTAATGGCCAAAATTGTTTAAAGTTTTTTTGGCTTTTGAGAACATAGAAATAAAAGATAGATGGAAAACTTTTTTTTGTGACATCACACAGTGCTTCAGAGCAAGACTCTCAGAAAAATAGTTAAAATATAATTGTTTAGCTTCACTTGTGCAATCATCAGAAGTTTTTTTGTTGAGCTTAGTTGTGTTCTACCAATTGAGAGTTCTCATTTAAAATTGCAAGTTTTCACAATGTGGAACCTTGGATTTTTAGACTGAAAAGTTTTGTTAGAAACCTTGAGAGTTTTCAGTGTAGGCTCAAAGTTGTGGAAATGTTGCAGCCCATTTTGTATTGTACTATTGAACCACAAAAAGAAATGCTTTTGACTTTATTTAAAGTAAAGCTATTTTCTGTACTAATTATTTCACAGTCAAAAAATTGGTTTTTGTAACCAGTTTCGATTTAACATTTTTTGCAATCTTGTCCTGGACTTTTTTTCATAATTAAATTATCCCAATTTATCTTCCTGACTCACAGAAAACATCAAAAACTTTAAACTTTGGGAAACCCACAAGAAGTTATTTTAGGCTGTTTTTTGAGATCCCCTAATATTGCTGACCTGTAGAAAATTTTGCTATCAACAGATATTAAGAATGTAAATCCAAAAGATTAAAAAATTGACTTACTTTTTTTAAGTTATTGGTAGTCTTATTACTAAATTGCTAGTTATGATTTGTGTGTTTTATCTCTCATTTCTTGTGACAAGTGTGGCCTAAAGATTTTTATGAAATTGTAAATTCTATCAAAGTTTTAAACCAGCAAATTTCATTTAAATCTAAAATAAGCCTTAAAATAATTGTAAAATTAATATTCCATACTAAGCCAGATTTGCTAAAATCAAACAAGATTATTAATAACAATACAAATTTCTGGCCAATGTTGAGGTAAGCCATTGAAAAAAATTTAGATGATTAATCCCAAAAATAATAATTGTTGTAGCAAATTTGAAACGTTTAAAATGCGCACCAATAAAAGAGAAAAACCATTTTATTTAATTATAATTTCAATGTGATGTGATCCAAATGATATAATGTGATCTGAATTATGCAATGAGATTCAGAATAATGCTAAATTATGCTTAAATCATTTTTAACTTCAGTTTTTAAAAAACCTGCATTTATATTCGTTTTTATGAGATTGAATTGCACAGGACGAATAAGGTGACTATTTCTGTGCACTTTTGTGCAAGAGAACCATTAAAGCTTTTTGGTCCAGCGGTTTCACCGTCTAATTTTTTAAATATTGGCCTTAAAGGTAGCTTCTTTTGATGTAATGAATATCCAATGCAATGAAGATTTCTTCCTAATATTTTTTCCAGAACTACTACTAAGCTGCTGTTAGTTCCAGTGTTTACAGAGGTATTGTCTACTAGAAGTGCTGTTAGGCTGTTGGTACTATTAAACTCTTCAAGAACATTGTATATTTCCTTGGCCAATAGCTTTCCAGTAGCTCTAACGAGAAGTATTTCTCTATATGTAAGATAGCTTCTATTTAATTTTCCATTTTCTTTGGTAAATGTTAGATGGTGTTCAGCAGCAAATGTTTTTTTATCATAAATTTTCCATGAAAAGTATTAAAACTGAGAATAAGTTAATGTATCTTCATCTATTTTTCCATCCACTCCAAGACAAGTTAATGCAAATTTATCGCTATTTTCTACATTTTTCACTGACAACACAGACTTTAGTCTTGGCTCAATCAAGCTTAGATTTATCTAAAATAATGTGGTTAAGGTCGACATTTTCTTTAAAAGAAGGTTTTAAATTGTGAATTAAGGCATTTGTTAGTGAATCTCCTAATGTTGATGAACATTCACTTCTTACTAGTTCCATAGCATATCTGGGATATTTTTAAATATTATATTTTTCGAAAGTCGATAATTTTTTTGGTTGCCAAAGATTATTTTCCTGAAATAAATTTAAAATACTTAAACATGGTAGTAGTACTGTATAATTTGCTTATATGTACTTGGTTCAACAATAGAAAGTTTACATGGTCCACCACCAAATTTTTTGTTTGTTTTATTTTGTGTATTGACTTTTCTTTTGGCATTCTTTTAATTTGTTTGCAAATGACAATCAATCGCCAGCTAACACTCTTAAAAACTATATTTAAAAAATTAAAATAATTTTATTTTAAAATTTTAAATTTTATCACAAAATTAAAGCAAATTCGGAAATACTTGCTTCTAGACTAACTATAAAATAAATTTATTTAGGCTCACAAAAAATATAGATATTCTTCTTATATTCATAAAGTAGAAAAACAACCTTAAAGTATACTTTCAGTAAAATAAGTTATGAAACAAAATAATAAAAATTTTTTCTCTTTTTATTTTCTGTTAAACCTTGCTTTTATTTATTTAAACTTATTTAAATGATAGAACAAATTATGGTTTTCAATTTACCGTGCACCAGTTGAGGAGCCAAAAGCAAATTGCTTACAATGTTGCTATGGAGAAAAGCATTTAGCGCCACCAAAATAGTGCTTTTTTTAAAAAAAAATAAAGGAAAAATTTTGCTCAAATAAACATGAATGCGCAAAAGAACAACAGGTTTGAAGTATTTTTTTTTTTTATCGTTTTGGAATATAAGTATGTTTTTCCAACCACTCTTACCCTTACCTAAGCTTGGTTTCAAAATCGATCTACCCTAGTGCACAGTGACTTTCCAAACACCCTGTATATGATATATGAGCTGCATCTACCGCTTTTGGTAATGTAAAGATAAATATGAAAAAAAAAACAGTTAACTAAAAATATCAGATGCATTCTGAACAAAAACAATGCAATAACAACAACAATAATTTTGCAATATGTTTTTTCTTGGGTGTATTGGTGTAACAACAGCAACAACAATTTTTGCAATAGATTGCATATTGTTTATTCTTCAGCAGTATCTTATTATTTACTTATCTTCACTCTAATTTTGCAAATATGCATTATGTAAATTATTGCTGAAGTAACTTCAACATGTAATTAAGATAACACAGAAATACAAATACAAGATAGTGTTCATTGATACTTTTTTTTTTTACGAGTCATTTTTATATCATTTTCATGCAAAATCGCATAAAGTTTTTGATGATCCATATACATTTTTGCTTGATTTCATTTTTAAATAAAAAATTTGTGAAACAGATACTTATATAATGGTGCTCAATCTTAAGAAAAATTTGCTATATTTGTAATAAGACAATTGTTTAGTTACAAACTATATTGCATTCTTCAAAAACTACAATAAAATGTCACTTTTAGACAAAAAAAGTAGTTTTTTCAAATTTACTCCAAAACGAGTGGGTTTACAAAAAAAAGTTCTTTTAAGACAGATATAAACATGGTGATTCTGCAACTTTTAAGATCAATACCAACTTTCTACCATGTGTAGTTTTCAAGATATGTCAATTTTTTAAAATTTGACCTTTTTGTGACTTTTCACCTCCGGTAGGTGGTTGGGTTCAAATGTCAACTCTGCAAAACTTTCCAAAAGTTAGTTTTGGGTGATTTGCCAGGTTTCCAAATGGGTGATGTGGTGTTAATAACGAAAAAGGTTTTTTCACTCCACCCCATTCTGCACCAACAAAATTTGCCCATTATCACTATATAGTTCAAACGGTTTACCTCGTTGTTGTGTTTTCCCTTTTAACACAATGCTTTAGTTTTAATAAACTACTCAAATCAGAAACTGTCTTTATTTCTTTATTACTGTATTCAAAACATGCTAATAGTACAATGTGGTTTTTCTATATATATACAGTATATATGAGACAAAGAAAACAAAGAAAAGAAATTTTCTCCTTAGTCATGTGACATACAATAGTGTTACCATTTACATCACAACACTCGTCTTCTCATAAATCTTCTTAAAGCATTAACGAATGAGTCTGTAGAGAGTGTGGGGGCTACCTCAATGTGCACCGCTCTGGTTGTAAGACATGTAAAGATACAACCCCATCGTTTCATGTTGCTTCTTGCTTGTTTCACAAGAAATGGTCCAAAATAGTCTACATTTGTAAAATAAAATGGGGTTTTTTTTGGCTTCAGTCTGCATTTTGGAAGTTTGGACATCAATTGATTTCCTGCTGGAGCATTTCTTCTTTTGCATTGTGAGCACTGGCCAAGGACTTTTCTAACTGTAGGAGCTTCTAGTTCCAGTTTAGGTATTGACGTAAATTTAATTGGAGAGAGTCTAACTTTACCAATTAGAAAGTTACATGAAACTTTACCAGAAGTGTCATAGACTCGTAAGTATGCAATGACTCCATAGGTGCTCGATGCATCAGTGAAGAAATGCACTTGCATGATTTTCAGAGGGTTATCAAAAAACATCAATTTATTTGAAAAAAAGAAATTTGAGGCAACTCTGTTATCCACATTTTCCATGCATCGGCAAAACAATTAGGTATTGGTTCATCCCAGTCTATTCCAAGATGACATAAATTCTGAAGAATCAACTTTGCTTTAAGAACGACAGAGTGGAAACCTTTACTACACCATTTACAAGTCTATTTGGCAAAAATGAAAATCAATTTGGCAGAAATGAAATTCAATTTGGCACATATGAAAATCAATTTGGCAGAAATGAAATTTAAATTGACATTAATAAAACTTATTATACTGTTTCTTGCTATTTTCACATTTTGGTATAATTTAAAATTTTTTTTTAAAATTCGTATATATAGTTTTATTATACATTAGTAACAAATAACATAAATATGTACATATATAGTGACCCAATCGGAGACCCTATATTTAGACTCAATATTATGGAGACTTAATTATGGAGACCCAATATCTATATATATAGATTATTGTGACTATATGTATTATATTATGGAGACCTAAAATTATGGAGAGTATATACATATATTATAGAAACCTAATTATGGAGATCTAATTTGGAGACCTAATATATGTAGAGACCCTATATTATCTATATATGAATATATACCTGTACATACTGTAATATAGTTATAAATATGACTTTTTTGCATAAAAGCATATAAATATATACAAATCAATAATATTAGGTCTCCAAATTAGGACTCCAAAATATATATATATAGTCTCCATAATATTGGGTCTAAATATAGGGTCTCTGATTGGGTCGCTATATATGTACATATTTATATTATTTGTTACTATGTAATAAAACCATGTACATGTACAGCATATTATAAGAATTTTTAAAAAAATTTTTTTAAATTATACCAAAATATAAAAATAGAAAGTAAGAAACAGGATATAAGTTTTATTAATGTCAATTTGAATTTCATTTCTGCCAAATTGATTTTCATTTGTGCCAAATTGAATTTCATTTGTGCCACATTGATTTTTATTTGTGCCAAATTGAATTTCATTTGTGCCACATTGATTTTTATTTGTGCCAAATTGAATTTCATTTCTGCCACATTGATTTTTGTTTTTGCCAAATAGACTTGTAAATGGTATAGTTTACAAGTTTAATACATTAGACTTTAATAAACACAAAAACAATGTATTCTGCAAATAACAAAATAAGGAAACAATATTAAATTAGTTATTACTCTACATTAACTATATCGATAAATTAAAGCTTTCAAGTTGTCTCAAACTATGTGGCTGACTACTGTGTTGAATGATACATGTAACAATGCATAGGCAATAAAACTCAAACTGGTGTGCAAGGTAATTGCGATAGCTTTGGGAAACGAGTCGATCAGACAATTATTGCAATGTAACAGAGTACTGTAAAGTAAATGAAAATTTTCACAGACAGGTGCAGCAAATCCGAAAGGATTGAAAAGAGAACTTACCATGGATAAGACACCTCTTTGTGTCAATGGTCTTTGATGTTCACATTAAACTGAAAGCAGTCAGTTTTAAAGTCCCATTCTTCTCCAAGAACCTTTTGTACACCATTGCCAATTTTAATAACATCAAGAATTGTGTTGTTTTTACACTCTTGTGAAATCTTTGTTAAAACTTTAGAATTACTCAACCACTTAGTCAAATGAAACACGCCTTTCTTTAACAATTTAGTTAGTTTAATGCTGAGAGTAATTGCTTCATTGATGAAATGAAGAGAATTTAAACAATCATCCATATAAAAATTTTCTGCAACTGTTTGAACAACTTCATTAAAGTACAAATGTGCATTATCTTTAGGCGTTTGTTGCATAGCATAGTTCACACAGGTGGGAGATGATGTAGCTCCAAATATGCAGTATGCAGTATTCAATATTCTAATTCATGGATAGTCATGCAGTATTTTGAAATTGAAGTATTTCTGTTCGGCCACTGCAAAAATCTCAAATATTTTTGGTCTTTTGGATCAACATGGACTTGACAATACATGGCTTCTATATCTGCAACAAGTGCAATTCTTTCTTTTCTAAAATGAGAGAGGACTCCTATTAAGCTATTTAGTAAGTCTGGTCTGGGTAATAATTGTTCGTTTAATAAAGTTCTGTATTGACGAGCTGCGCAATCAAAAATCTACTCTTATCTTGTTTGGTTTGCATGGATGAAAAACTGCATGAGGTGGCAAATACTAACAGTCTTCAGAATCGCAACATTCCTCCTGATTGGTGAGCGGTCTTGCATATCCTTTTGCAATCTAATTGTCCATTGTAGTAGTGTACATATTACAAAATTTTCATACTTTTGCATTCATTGTTTCAGAGTTTGAAGTCATTGTAAAGCTTGTTGATGATTACTTTTCAATTTTGGTGCCCTGGATGCCACAACAATCCAACTTGACAATGACCTTCTTTGGATTCTTCCAATATTTTTATTGCATATCAATCATTTTTTGACATGCCTACACCTAAGCAAGACAAAGTAGGCATGTTATAATCCAGCTTCCATAGACATTCGACTTCTTTTTGTAACAGGTCATTGGTTTTTCTGACAAAATTTACGTTTAGGTTGTGGTTAGACTTATCAACAGTTCTACCTTATAACAATCAACCCAATATTTTTGTAACAGCAAACAGATCTCCTTGTCTTCCATGGCGTTCCTCAAGAGCCAAAACACTTCTGGATTGTCCAGCTCTTACAGCTGGCATTTCCAATCCTTGCAGATGCAGCCATCAAGTGTATTATCTTCAGTTAATTTAGGATTAGGTCGAATTGGTAACTTATTCAACACAGTAGACATTTTTTAGTTCAATAGTTTCATTACTTGTAACTGCTGATATTAATAACTTAGCCTTTCGTCCATTGCATTGTTCAGAAGTCTGATTCACTGTTGTAATGGAATAGCTTGTCTTTTCTCCACTAATTCCAAGGCGCTTTAGCAAACATACATCACACAAAGTGTCGTAGAACTTTGATCCAAAAATGCCAATGTATCAACACTAAATTTTTTGGAATAAACACATACAGAAACAACATTTAAAAATACTTGATTCGAAATTGATTCCTTTAAAATACTCAATGTCATACCAACTGTACTTGGATTAGATGCACTAGCATGTGATTGATTTTCTTGTGCATGCAAAGGCTTCCAGTCTTGGTGCAATAAATGGTCATGTTTCCATTTACATTCTTCCACCATACACAAACCATCATTTTGGCAAAACCGAGCAATGTGTCCCTGTTTAAAACAATAGTCACACAATTTATATTGTCGCATGAATGAAATCCTCTGGTGAAGTGGTTTCCAACAAAATTCGAAACAATTTCATTGATAATGATTTCTGAAACACAAATAACATCTTTTAGTTTTAGTTAATTTCTCCTCTACTCCGGTGGCATGAGTAGCAAATCTCCTGAAGCCTTTTGGCTTTTGAACAGCAAATCTTGCGTAGGACGACTTCACAATTTCTGCTTTATCTTTAATGAATTTCATCAAATCAACAATTGTCAGTTCTTCTTTTGTTTTCTTAATTTCCGCAGCTATACAAACCTAACAATTTTGCAGGGGGTATGGTAATTGCTTTATAACTTTGCCAATCGCTTCAAAATTATTAATGTCAGATGAGAGAGGTCTAATTTTATGAAGGCAAGTTCACATTCTTCAAGATCGCAAGCTAAGTTAACTAGACAAATCTCAATATTAGTGTCGATCATAGTATTGCTGTGCACCTTGTCAATAAATGCTCTTGCTATCTGATTCTTCCAAAGTTATTCTTTAAAATTGACTTTGCATGCAAATAACCTCTTTGTGAGTCTAGCATTATGCAGAACTCTATTAGTTTTTTCAGCTCGCCTTCACAGTGTTGAATTAACAATAACAAACGTCTATTAGAATCTTTAATTACACTTTCTACATTCACTTCGAAAGTTTTAATGAATTGAATGTAATTGGTTGGGTCTCCAGTAAACTTTAAAATCTCGATTTTAGGAAGATCCATTTCACTTGAACTGGGTTTTGTAGATAATGGCATAAATGTATAGAGGCTGGTTGCACTAAATTTACGCTAGCTTCTGGTTTATTGGAATATACTTCTGAACTGTGTTGTGACCTGGTTCTTCTAATAGAGCCTGATTCTGAAAGGTTGGAAAATTAGAATTATGCAAATCCCACTTAACTTAGGGCTCCTGAAATTGTGCATTTTTCTCCTCTGGCAGTAAATAACCTCCGCATTCCATTTCTTCTATAACTTGATGCTCGAGAGATACTTCCTCCAACTCTTGACATGCTTGAAGCAACTCTAAACTAAATCTTTTTTCTTCGGCTTTCCTCTTCATAAATTCTAGTTGCTTGTTCATTTCTTCTTGTTGCTTGTCATTTTTTCTTGCATCTCTCTTTCAAGGCGTTGCTTCTGCTCTAAATGTTTTAATTTTAGCTTCACAAGTTCTTCTTTACCCACTAATTTTGCTTTCAATACACTACTTGATTGAGATCCACTCTTACTACTTCTCTTTCCTGCTGACGTACGAAATCTCAATGTATGTGGAGTGGAGACAATGTTGGAAACCTCCTTTTCTGACATCTTATCTGTAAGATAGACAGAAACTCGCTCTTCAAAGGCAGACTTAAAGGTGTGATACTGTTTTAAAGCATTCTCCAAGAACTTTTTTCTTCATTCTTCATTCTTCATTTCTTCATTCAACTCTTTTAAAGCTAAACATTCCATCTCGGCACAAACATTGTTAGCTGATGAAATGTTTGCTTTTATCAAAAATATTTCTTCATTATCAACTATTAAACAATCAACTTTAGCATAGAGTTCCTCAAGACGCTCCTCCAGATCTTCAAAAGTCTTTTCTGTGGCAGACATTTTTTTTCTCGTCTTGTCTTTTACTTCTTTCAAAATCAATTTAAAATTTTCTTTGCTGTAGCAAATTTAAAACATTTAAAATGTGCTCCAATAAAAGAGGAAAACAGTTTATTTAAATATAATTTCAATGTGATGTGATCCAAATGATACAATGTTATCCAAATTATGCGATAAAATTTAGAACGATGCTAAATTATGCAATGAGATTCATAATGATGCAATGCTTGCATGTGATGTGATTTTAAATTGTTTTTACTTCCAAATATCTTCTGCAAATACAACAAATAAATTCAAACAGTCTATTTCGTAACAGTCTTCTACAAATCACTTACAAACCCAATTCTTCTCTCTTGATAACTCACTGTGGATTACAAGAAATGATTTACAATAAATAAGAATAAAACATGCTTAAACATAGTTGTTTTACAAAAAGAATGC
This sequence comes from Diplosoma virens, assembly GCA_963680785.1. Taxonomy (NCBI): domain Eukaryota; kingdom Metazoa; phylum Chordata; class Ascidiacea; order Aplousobranchia; family Didemnidae; genus Diplosoma; species Diplosoma virens. The sequence continues at coordinate 49,894,631 of OY796880.1, read as the reverse complement.
AGCATGGAAAAGAAAAGAATTAATTAAAGCAAGCAGAAGGTATACTAATAACAAAGAATCATAAATAAAGGAAAGCAGTTCAAAACTCAAGTAAAGCTTGCTGTGACAATAATTGTTCAAATTTTTATTCAAAACTTTTATAAAAGCAGTGAAATATTGTGGCGAGTTTGTTTTGGCCCACAAATCAACAAAATTGAATTGGTTTATTACAAGATGAGTTTAATAAAATAACTTGCAGCAGAACAATAATCACAGGAGGAGAAGCACAGGCTTAAAGATTTTCAAGGATGCTTCAGTCTAACAGCCACAGGTAGTTTGCCCAAACTTTTTAAAGTCTTTGACTCATTCCTCTCTCTTTTCTCTTTCAATGCTCAAGACTGAGTAATGGTACTTAAAAAAAGAATTTGATATTTTACATCATATATATATATATTAAATTAAATTACAAAAGCCATATAATAATAAAAGTGGCAAGACTGCCAGTAAAGAGCTCAATGAAAACTCAGAGCATTAAATTAAATTACAAAAGCCACAAAAGAGATTTTATTAAAACCTCAACAGTCTGTTTCGCCTTTACGGCTCATCAGGAGGTGATTCTAAACGCAGACGAAAAGTTAAGAAAAAACGTACGAAAAAGCTAATTATTAAAGTTAAGAGCCAAAAGTAATAATACGGATAAAGTAAGTATAAGTGAATTAAAATAAAATAAAAAAAAAAAAATTTAAAGTTTAAAAATTTAAAAATTTAAAATATTTGAGTAAGCAAGCTAGTTGTAAGGCTCAAAATTTAGAATAGAATTTTGTAATCAAACTAGACATTTGCATATCTGACGCTGCAGAAAACTGACTGGCGATCAAATTACAAATGCGCGGTAGATAATTAAAATAAAATAAAATAAAATTGAAAATTTAAAGTTTAAAATTTAAAAATTTAAAAATAAGCAAGCTAGCTGTAAGGCTCAAAATTTAGAATTTAGAATTTAGTAATCAAACTAAACATTTACGTATCTGACGCTGCAAAAAACTGACTGGTGATCAAATTACAAATGCGCAGTAGGTAGTGGGAGAGAAAGAACATTGTAAAGGAAGGAAGTAGCGAGGCATGGACGGACAGCGAGGAAATGGCTATAGGGGAGATCGGGGGTGCAGGAATATATATAGTGGGAACACGACAACAATGGGTGGGAACACGACAACAATGAGTAAACACGGCATAAACGGGGGTAAAGGATTGCAAAATTAAAAGTTTAAATATCAGAAAATCGAATTAAAATTAAAATTAAAGTTAAATAAAATTTGAAAAAATTGGAAAATATTAAATCAGGCTAGGCTTTCTTTAATTTAAATTTGTTCCGGTGTCGGCATTTGGAAACAAACTCGGATCACTTGTTCAAGAGCGTGCGCTGATCGGCTTGCAAGATGGCGAGTTTTTCTGCTAAGCAGAGATTGCAGCATTTGGTTCCGCTGGTGTATGCAAATGATTTGCAAACAATTGACCAAGTTATTCGTGGTTTGATTCCTTTGTCTTTATATTTCCATAATGTTTTGGAGAGTTCGGTGGCATTTGCTTTGTTTCGGTGATTGAAGGATTGTCGGTGATTATAAAAACGGGTCTTGAATTCAGTTTCGCAGCAGCCAAAATAGTGTTGGGTCAGTGAATTGGGAGCACTGATGGATGCTTTGTAAATGATAGATTTTGTTCAGCATTTTCCATTGAGTGGGCAGTCATGAAGGTTTTTGCAGTTGCATGGTAAATCTTTGTCGTTGGTGTGGGGGTGCAGAAGGTTCCTATTGTGATTGTTGATAATGCTCATCATTATATATATATATATATAGATATTTATAGATATATCATAATAAGCAATTGGCAATTCTATAGTTATATGCCACTCAATTAACTAAGCAATAAAGGTGCTACAAATCCATGTTTAAGACCATCCAACATGTACAAAGGGAAGAAATATTACAAATTAAGCTTGGAAAAAATAACAACTTACCAATCATGGTCTGAGAAACCAAGTTTTGCAAACTAAGGACGAAATACATAATGCAGCAAGCAAATAATATTTTGCACTATAAATATACTTGAATGCTTTTTAGAAGATGAGTTTGCTACAATATTATTTATGTTTTTTTGTAAAAAATATAATTGAATATGAAGAATTATATTCTATTTGATCAAAGTATGTTTGTGTAAGCTATTGAAATAAGTAAATTGTTTAATTGTAATTGTTTGATTGTTGTTGAATAAATTGAAAAAGAGGCACTGATGCCTAAACAATTGCATGCTAGAGAAGTTTTCAATGATAAGATCAAATACAAAGGATATAAAGCATACACAACTCTGCAAAGTATAGATGTTCCACAGCAAGTTCCTGGGCAAAGTATTTTTAGGGGGGCAACAAATAGATTTTTTGTCATGGTTATGTTTTTTTAGATGCCTATTGCTGCCATTTTTTTGCATTCTTTTTACATTATAGTCAGTTATTTAGAGAAGATTCATTGTGCCATGGCCCCACCCTTGCAGACCCCTTGTAGAAATCACAGAAAGATTCAAAGGAAAGAATCTATTTTTTTTTTGAGATTACTATGTTTTTGGAATGAAAAATTGACAAAACCGGGACAGATTTAAAGTGAGAAATTTTTTTAGAGATCACTATGTTTATGGGACAAAAATTGACAAAATTGGGACAAATTCAAAGTTGTTAATTTTCTCTCATTTTTCAATCAAGTGTCATTTTTATCAAATGTTGTTTTGATCAAATGTCATTTAGATCAAATGTCTTTTTGATCAAATGTCATTCGATCAAGTGTTGTTTGATCAACTGTTGTTTGATTAAATGTTGTTTGATCAACTGTTGGGTCACGAATAATAACACTGCTCAACAAAAATTTTTTTTATATAGCTCAGGCTTTTTGTTGCTGTTTTGACTATGTTTTGGGTGTTGAATTCAAATCTGTTTCTAGTCTTTCTTTATCACATCAGGTTTTTAAAATACAACAATACGTGTGTGACATAAAGATTATTTTTGTTTATCAGTATACCGTATTTTCACAACTATGAGGTGCACTTAAAAGCCAAAAATTTTCTCAGAAACTGAACATGCGCCTTATCGTCCAGTGCATCTTTTGTGTGGATAAGATTATGCTTTATAAGATTACTGCGAACCATGTTTGATGTTGCAAATAGTGGTACTTTTTTGTTTTAGTATTTCAAATGCCAAGAATTGTTTTGTAAACAGAACGGTGTGTACGCAATAAGTTTATTGGAATGTTGTATTATGTAATGAACTATTAAACAATTATTAGAAAAAAAGGAATTTATTTTTTCTTCAAGCTTGTCTTTGTAAAGAAAGTTTTCTCAGTCTTTTTTCTCTATTTCTATTCCCGCCAAGTTGGTAAAGAGTACTTTTTTGTTTGTCTTTTTCTCTTTGTTTCTTTAGAGCAAATTGCTCTGTTTGCGATTGAAAAATGTTGATATTTTACACATACACACTTCGCTCATTTCACTCGTTCATTTATTTGTTCAAATAGTCTTTTGTTTACATGTTTGTTAGTCGTTTGTTTGTTTATTTGTTTGTTTAATCGTTTCTTTTAAATTTAAAACATGCAAAAAACAATTTAGGATTTTGTCTGATTTATTGCGCCTTATAGTCTGGTGTGTCTTATGTAAGAAAAAAAAGTATTTGGAGCAGTTTTTGATACTGCGCCTTTTATCCCGGTGTGTCTTATGATCGTGAAAATACAGTAGTTAAAATTGAGTGATTAAAGTGGAAAATTAATTTAGTTTATTGCCACTTATAAATCAATACATACTTTGCACTGTAATGATATTTTGTTAAACCAACAAAAGTTTCTAACACAATGAGTATTACTTTTTTCTTTTTAGTTTTTTTCCTCAACTGTAATGTTCTGGTGAAATTTTTCATGGTGTTTATCATTCACAGTATCTAAATTTTTTTTGAAAGGGTGCAAAATGTGAATGTAAGAAAGCAACTTTAAACTCAATCTACTACCAAGATCTGACAACTTTTATCATGTTTTTCAGAATTTTGATTTAAATTTAAGCTTTATGGATTCCAAAAAATTTTTTGCAACCGATTTAAAAGTGTTTTAAGTTTTCAGTTATGTTGCATTAAGATGTTTTAGTAAATTTTCATGAGCAAAAAGTTTTCAAATTTATGGATAAATGAAAATGTAAGCACTCATTTGAGCATATTTTTTGTAAGATCAAACATCTTTTAAATAAAGAATATAACTTTTAAATTCCCACAAATTTTTCAAGAAAATTCAGGCTACTGAAAAGTGTTTAATGACAGCTTCATTGTCTCATAAGTTTCTTTTAGTTCTACTGAATATGCTACATATATGTAAAGGTGAGTAGCAAAATGCCATTATGCAAACACACTGGCTTTAGACTTGCTTTACTCAAATCAATAAATTATCTTCAATTATCACACTTGTGTTTACATGTTAACTCCATCAATAAACCATCAATATCTTTATAGGAGCACAAGCCATAGTAGGAGTCAATGAATAAACTATTCATCATTGCATGATGAAAAATTTCAGTTTTATTTTCAAGTAAGATTCAATGTTTTTACTATTAATTGCACTATTTCAGCTTTGTAATTTCGAAAAGCCAACACTCTCACAAAAATGTTAAACATAATTTGATTTATAAAAACTAAAGTGTTTGAGCTAGCTGCAACAATGTCCAAACTACTTGATGTAGCATCACTGGAACTGTCTGCTTTAGATGGAGACTCTAGATGTTCAAAATCTTCTGGAGTGGGAGTTTTAAGAATTGAAATGTCAGTTCCAGACAAATATGATTTCAAGGTAGACTGGCAACTTGGATAAATAATTTTTCAATTTGCTTTTTTAAAAGATCCTTTTATATCAGTTAAATAAAAATACCAATCATGGTAACTGCAAAAAGCATTTTCTTTTGCTTACCAAAAACTTACCGGAGCAGCTGAGTGTTGAGAGTATTGCAGCAAATATGCAGTGCTCATTTTTTTGTCCTGATCAGCAACTTTGCAAGCAATGTTCCTTTCAATTTTTCAAAGTCTCTATGCACAATTTTTTTATATTGTGCATAGTATGACAAACACAGTAATTAATTTTGTGCACAGTGTGGGTGCAAGAATGAACATAATACTGGTGACACCAGAATGAACTCATGGTGTAATTGTTGAGCAACACACGGAAACATACAACTACAATTTTTCAAATTTTTGTGTGATGACATTTTCTCTTTGTGTGTGCAAACATTTTACAACTGCACACACATCTTTTCTATGGTGGCTGTGCACACAGCATACAGGAAACATTGTGTGCAACCACATTAATACTTGTATGCATTTTATTTTATGTCAAATGTTTTGTATCTCTGCAACAATGTATATTTTTCACAACCATAGCAAAAGCTATAGGGATTATTTTTCACTTACTTCACTTCCATCATTTTGCAAAAAATAACAAACAAGTAGTGCTGCATTTTTTAAAGCAAAACATTTTTAAGACTTTCTGAGATACAGTGCTTTTAAATGCAGCTGATTAAAACTCTTTAATAAACTAACAAATATCATGACAAACACCAGAATTGCCAAACAATTTGTATCTAATCATACAAACAAGAAGTATTAATACTACTTTGCATCCAAATAGCAAGGAGATTTATTGGCCTTTTAAGATTTTTAAGCTTTATAATGACCAGTACAAAAATTATCATTTCATGTGCACATATCTCAATATTCATGTACTATGTTCATAGCTCAAAACAAAACTTGAAGATAAAATAAAAACTAGTTGCAGATTTAGATTCTGTGCACCAAAATTACCCCATATACAGTCTTAACTTATCAGGTACAAATAATTTCTTGAACAGTGTTAATCATTAATGGGAAAGAACTGGAATCCAGATTGCATAAACACATCTTTTTTACTTGAGTGGTTTTCAACTGGCCAACGAACTAACATTATTTTCCTGCTTAGAGTAAACTATTTATTTGCACAAAACTTCTGAGAAAATCAAATTGTTTTTTTTTTGTTTTACTTTTGGTTAAATGGATTAAAATGAATTATCAAATGAGTATTTTTGTTGTTTGTGAATGTCTGATGTTTTAAAGTTTGCAGTAATTTGAACACACTATTAAAGATTGCTCAAAAAACCATCAAAGGTGTTGGCACAAATTGATTGTAAAAATCCAACAATTGGTCAAATGCTTTATAATTTAACAAATCAATTAATCAAAAGGTTTTTGAAATTTTGTGAATCAATGTGTAAAAAAAATGGCAAAGTGTTAATATTTCAAACAGTGTAATTGATTATATCCAAAACATTAATTTTGTTCACTGTAGTTATTTTTCCAAATTTTTAGTTTATTTAAGCTTTTATATAGGAACAAAACTATTTTCATGAACAAAAAATATCTTTGAAGTAATAAGCTTATTAGTTTGTTATATTGTTTTGTGTTTGTGTTTGATGTGTGTATTTTAATATTGAGCAAGTGTGATATGAAAATATTTTTTATTCAAGGGTGTGGGCCCCCATCATCACTTGGAAATGGCTCAATCAACACAGGTGGTATGATGGCATTTTCAATTGGCACAACATTAACTTATGTTTGCAACAGTGGTTTTGAACTTAATGGAAATGCTATAACTCAATGTCAAAGTTCATTTGATTTTTCACTGGATAACTCTTTACCAATGTGTTTGAAAAGTAAGTTTGCTTATTTTATTAATATTATCGTTTTGTAAATTTGATTTGGATTTTGTCTTTATTGTTGATATTTCAAAGTTTGAATATGTGATTAATGTGATCTTCTTCATATTTGACTAAGATTATTATTTGACAATATCTAGATTTGAATCTTCCAGCATGAGTTTTTTCTTGATACAACTACCAATAACTAATATTTCAATCTTTCAGCATCATATATCTATTGATACATAAAACAAATGAAACAATCTTTGTATTTCTCTAATTGATTTTTTTGTTGATCAAGAAATGCTGGTATTACTGTAATAACTATTGTGAATGATTTTTGAAAGTTTGTATTGTAAAACTTAAATGGTATAGATTAAGCATTAAATTTGATGTTTCCTCAGATTATTATCAGTATTTGAAACAATGAAACCAAACTAAAAGAAAAGCCTATATTTAATTTGATTACTTCATGATTGCTGGTTTAAATTTTAGTGTATTAGTATTATAAAACAAACAGGTTTTGTGTTTGCTAGTTGTTAATTACCCACATCCAACAAGATAACATTAAAGAAAAATTTATTAATGGCTTCATTTCTGTGTTAGATATTATCTTTAAAAATTAGATATCAATTTTTTTATTGATTAAATGACTTTTTACAACTTTGATGACTTTTTACCCCATGGATTATGTTAAATCTATGGATTTTTGCAATAAAATGTTTTTAAAACTGTTTTTGCAAACTTCATATTATCAACTTTATCTTAATAATAATTGTTTTTTAAGCCTAAATGAATTAATATAAAACTACCTAATGACATTTTCAGTTCAATACTAACTGGAGCAGACTATAATTCCAGTTTTAAACATTTCTGTAAAGGATAAAAGATTTAATACTGATATGAAACAAGAGAAAACTGCAGTAATTGTTATTTGACACATCTGTTTAAGCTTTTGCATGCTGTCAAGATGTGGTTTGACAGTACACTTGAATTGTTATTTGTTCAGAGTTGTTTTTTGTAAACTTTCAAAACTGCACTTGACAAATGCTTAATGCAGTTTTATTTTTTAGTTTGCAATATATCTGATGCCCCTGCAACTCCATCAGATGCTTCTCGAACAATAAATGGTACTGATCCATACACTAATGGAGAGAGTCTTTCATATACATGCAACTTGCCCACACATGACTTGAGTACTCGAGTTGTGTTTTGTCAAGGCGATGGTAATTGGTCACCATCATCTCTAGGAAGCTGTATGCAAACAAGTAAGGTTTTGTAATGTTGTTTAGTAATCTAATAATGTAGATGTCTTTTTACTCTTATATTGTTAAGGTTATTTTTTGCTTGGTTGTTTTTTCAAAATAGTTTTTTGATTGTTTGATTGAGTTTGAAAGCATACTAACAATAATTATTAAAGTAAAAGAACTGGAATCCAGATTGCATAAACAAACACATCTTTTCTACTATAGTGGTTTTTAACTGGCTAGCAAAATGACATTATTTTCCTGCTTAGAGGAAACTATTCCTTTGCACAAAGCTTCATATTGAAACCTGAGAAAATAAAATTGTTTTGTTGTTTTTGTTTAGTTTTGGTTGAATGGATTAAAATGAATTATCAAATGAGTATTTTTGTTGTTTGTGAATGTCTGATGTTTTAAAGTTTGCAGTAGTTTGAACACACTATTAAAGATTGCTCAAAAAACCATCAAAGGTGTTGGCACAGATTGATTGTAAAAATTCAACAATTGGCCAAATGTTTTATTATTTAACAAATCAATAACCAAACGTTTTTTGAAGTCTTGTGAATCAATGTGAAAAAAATAGGCAAAGAGTTAATATTCCACACAGTGTAATTGATTGTATCCAAACATTAATTTTGTTACTGTAGTTATTTTTCTAAATTTTTAGTTTATTTAAGCTTTTATATAGGAATTAAACTATTTTCATGAACAATATATATCTTCAAAATAATAAGCTTATTAGTCCAAACAGTGTAATTGATTGTATCCAAACATTAATTTTGTTCACTGTAGTTATTTTCCAAATTTTTAGTTTTTTTAAGCTTTTATATAGGAACAAAACTATTTTCATGAACAAAAAATATCTTTGAAGTAATAAGCTTATTAGTTTGTTATATTGTTTTGTGTTTGTGTTTGATGTGTGTATTTTAATATTGAGCAAGTGTGATATGAAAATATTTTTTATTCAAGGTTGTGGGCCCCCATCATCACTTGGAAATGGCTCAATCAACACAGGTGGTATGATGGCATTTTCAATTGGCACAACATTAACTTATGTTTGCAACAGTGGTTTTGAACTTAATGGAAATGCTATAACTCAATGTCAAAGTTCATTTGATTTTTCACTGGATAACTCTTTACCAATGTGTTTGAAAAGTAAGTTTGCTTATTTTATTAATATTATCGTTTTGTAAATTTGATTTGGATTTTGTCTTTATTGTTAATGTTTCAAAGTTTGAATATGTGATTAATGTGATCTTCTTCATATTTGACTAAGATTATTATTTGACAATATCTAGATTTGAATCTTCCAGCATGAGTTTTTTCTTGATACAACTACCAATAACTAATATTTCAATCTTTCAGCATCATATATCTATTGATACATAAAACAAATGAAACAATCTTTGTATTTCTCTAATTGATTTTTTTGTTGATCAAGAAATGCTGGTATTACTGTAATAACTACTGTGAATGATTTTTGAAAGTTTGTATTGTAAAACTTAAATGGTATAGATTAAGCATTAAATTTGATGTTTCCTCAGATTATTATCAGTATTTGAAACAATGAAACCAAACTAAAAGAAAAGCCTATATTTAATTTGATTACTTCATGATTGCTGGTTTAAATTTTAGTGTATTAGTATTATAAAACAAACAGGTTTTGTGTTTGCTAGTTGTTAATTACCCACATCCAACAAGATAACATTAAAGAAAAATTTATTAATGGCTTCATTTCTGTGTTAGATATTATCTTTAAAAATTAGATATCAATTTTTTTATTGATTAAATGACTTTTTACAACTTTGATGACTTTTTACCCCATGGATTATGTTAAATCTATGGATTTTTGCAATAAAATGTTTTTAAAACTGTTTTTGCAAACTTCATATTATCAACTTTATCTTAATAATAATTGTTTTTTAAGCCTAAATGAATTAATATAAAACTACCTAATGACATTTTCAGTTCAATACTAACTGGAGCAGACTATAATTCCAGTTTTAAACATTTCTGTAAAGGATAAAAGATTTAATACTGATATGAAACAAGAGAAAACTGCAGTAATTGTTATTTGACACATCTGTTTAAGCTTTTGCATGCTGTCAAGATGTGGTTTGACAGTACACTTGAATTGTTATTTGTTCAGAGTTGTTTTTTGTAAACTTTCAAAACTGCACTTGACAAATGCTTAATGCAGTTTTATTTTTTAGTTTGCAATATATCTGATGCCCCTGCAACTCCATCAGATGCTTCTCGAACAATAAATGGTACTGATCCATACACTAATGGAGAGAGTCTTTCATATACATGCAACTTGCCCACACATGACTTGAGTACTCGAGTTGTGTTTTGTCAAGGCGATGGTAATTGGTCACCATCATCTCTAGGAAGCTGTATGCAAACAAGTAAGGTTTTGTAATGTTGTTTAGTAATCTAATAATGTAGATGTCTTTTTACTCTTATATTGTTAAGGTTATTTTTTGCTTGGTTGTTTTTTCAAAATAGTTTTTTGATTGTTTGATTGAGTTTGAAAGCATACTAACAATAATTATTAAAGTAAAAGAACTGGAATCCAGATTGCATAAACAAACACATCTTTTCTACTATAGTGGTTTTTAACTGGCTAGCAAAATGACATTATTTTCCTGCTTAGAGGAAACTATTCCTTTGCACAAAGCTTCATATTGAAACCTGAGAAAATAAAATTGTTTTGTTGTTTTTGTTTAGTTTTGGTTGAATGGATTAAAATGAATTATCAAATGAGTATTTTTGTTGTTTGTGAATGTCTGATGTTTTAAAGTTTGCAGTAGTTTGAACACACTATTAAAGATTGCTCAAAAAACCATCAAAGGTGTTGGCACAGATTGATTGTAAAAATTCAACAATTGGCCAAATGTTTTATTATTTAACAAATCAATAACCAAACGTTTTTTGAAGTCTTGTGAATCAATGTGAAAAAAATAGGCAAAGAGTTAATATTCCACACAGTGTAATTGATTGTATCCAAACATTAATTTTGTTACTGTAGTTATTTTTCTAAATTTTTAGTTTATTTAAGCTTTTATATAGGAATAAAACTATTTTCATGAACAATATATATCTTCAAAATAATAAGCTTATTAGTCCAAACAGTGTAATTGATTGTATCCAAACATTAATTTTGTTCACTGTAGTTATTTTCCAAATTTTTAGTTTTTTTAAGCTTTTATATAGGAATTAAACTATTTTCATGAACAATGTATATCTTCGAAATAATAAGCTTATTAGTCCAAACAGTGTAATTGATTGTATCCAAACATTAATTTTGTTCACTGTAGTTATTTTCCAAATTTTTAGTTTTTTTAAGCTTTTATATAGGAATTAAACTATTTTCATGAACAATGTATATCTTCGAAATAATAAGCTTATTAGTCCAAACAGTGTAATTGATTGTATCCAAACATTAATTTTGTTCACTGTAGTTATTTTCCAAATTTTTAGTTTTTTTAAGCTTTTATATAGGAACAAAACTATTTTCATGAACAAAAAATATCTTTGAAGTAATAAGCTTATTAGTTTGTTATATTGTTTTGTGTTTGTGTTTGATGTGTGTATTTTAATATTGAGCAAGTGTGATATGAAAATATTTTTTATTCAAGGTTGTGGGCCCCCATCATCACTTGGAAATGGCACAATCAACACAGGTGGTATGATGGCATTTTCAATTGGCACAACATTAACTTATGTTTGCAACAGTGGTTTTGAACTTAATGGAAATGCTATAACTCAATGTCAAAGTTCATTTGATTTTTCACTGGATAACTCTTTACCAATGTGTTTGAAAAGTAAGTTTGCTTATTTTATTAATATTATCGTTTTGTAAATTTGATTTGGATTTTGTCTTTATTGTTAATGTTTCAAAGTTTGAATATGTGATTAATGTGATCTTCTTCATATTTGACTAAGATTATTATTTGACAATATCTAGATTTGAATCTTCCAGCATGAGTTTTTTCTTGATACAACTACCAATAACTAATATTTCAATCTTTCAGCATCATATATCTATTGATACATAAAACAAATGAAACAATCTTTGTATTTCTCTAATTGATTTTTTTGTTGATCAAGAAATGCTGGTATTACTGTAATAACTACTGTGAATGATTTTTGAAAGTTTGTATTGTAAAACTTAAATGGTATAGATTAAGCATTAAATTTGATGTTTCCTCAGATTATTATCAGTATTTGAAACAATGAAACCAAACTAAAAGAGAAGTTTATATTTAATTTAATTACTTCATGATTGTTGGTTTGAATTTTAGTGTACAAGATCTGTCCAAAAAGTATCTGACATTATCTCCTTCCACTAAAAATAATGCCTTGCCAGCAAAGTGGTTTTGGGGGATTGTGACATCAGAATTACTGCCCACACATAAAAAATTTCAATCTGATTGTTGGTATCATTCTTTTTTTTTTGAAGCATTTAATAAAATGGTAAAGTGCATGATCATCCATTTTTTGCTCACAAATCAAATGACAGAAAGCATTAAGCGAAAATATAGTATCAAGTTTTGCCAAAAGCTAGGTAGTCATCAAACTGAAATAATTCAAAAGATTTAGCAAGCTTTTGGAGATAAGGCCTTAAGTCAAACTCAAATAAAAGAAAAGTTTAATCGCTTCAAAAATGTTCTAATGTTAGTGGAAAGTGTAGCATGCTCTGGCAGGCCATCCACAAGCCAAAATGAGAAAATGATTGAGAGGGTTTGGCATATTGTGATGGAAGATTGCCATATACTGTAACACTAATGGAAATTGTTGGAAGAAGTGGGAATAAGCAGAGAATCATTTTACTCCATTTTAAGTGAAGATTTGTGCATGTGGAGAGTGTTGGTCAAATGCATTCCCAAGCTGCTGATGGAGCAACAGAAGGAGCTTTGTGTGGAAGTCACCCAGGACATGCTGGATTGTGCAAACAATGATCTAGAACTTATGAAGACTATTATAACTGATAATGAGACCTGGGTTTATGTTACAATCCAGAAAGCAAATTTCAATCTTCACAATGGAAGCATTTGGAATCACCAAGTTGTAAAAAAGCATGACAAGCTTGCAGCAGTGTGAAAGTAATTCTGACCTGTTTCTTTGATTCCCATACATAGTGCATCACTAATATGTACCACCAGGCCAAACAACCAATAAAGAGTACTACTTGGACATTTTAGATCATCTTCATGATGCTGTGCAAAGAATGTGGCCAGACATGTGGACAGGAAAGAACTGGCAGCTTTACAATGCCATGCTCCTGCCCATTCTTTCCATTTAATCAAAAGTTTTTGGCCAAAAATAATGTGGCACTTGTGTGACAGCCTCCTTACTCTCCTAATTTAGAACCACGTGACTTTTGGCTATTCTTCACATTAAAACTACACTAAAATGGATGCGATTTCAGTCACTTAAGAATATTATGGAAAAAGCAAAGGCAGAGCTCATGGGAATTCTAGAGGAGGAGTTTAAGAGTTGTTTCCAAAAGTGGCAGAGGCAATGGGAAAAGTGTGTGCATTTGCAAGGGGAGTATTTTGATAAAGAGTAAATAAAATTTGTGATATTTATTGTGTTGTGTGTTATATGTGTAAAGGTCATATACTTTTTGGACAGACCTTGTGCTAGTCTCTTAAAGCAAACAAGTTTTGTATTTGCTTAATGTTAATTATCTGCATCCAACTAGATAACATTAAAGAAAAATTTAATAATACCTTCATCTCTTTGTTAGATACTTTCATTAGAAAAAAATACTTAAATTTTTTTATTGATTAAATAACTTTTTACAACTTTGACAACTTTTTATATCGTAAATTATATTCACTGTACAGATTCTTGTAATAAAATGTTTTTTAACTATTTTTGCAAACTTTATATTATCAACTTTATCTTAATAATGACTTTTTCTTAAGCCTAAATAATTTAATATAAAACTACCTAATAAAATTTTCAGTTCAATACTAACTGGAGCAGACTAAAAATTCAGTTTTAAACATTTCTGTAAAGGATAAAAGATTTAATACTGAAATGAAACAAAACAAAATTGCAGTAATTGTTTTTTGAAATATCTGTTTAAGCTTTTGCATGCTGTCAAGATGTGGTTTGACAGTACACTTGCATTGTTATTTGTTCAGAGTTGTTTTTTGTAAACTTTCAAAACTGCACTTGACAAATGTTTAATGCAGTTTTATTTTTTAGTTTGCAATATATCTGATGCCCCTGCAACTCCATCAGATGCTTCTCGAACAATAAATGGTACTGAACCATACACTCTTGGAGAGAGTCTTTCATATACATGTAACTTGCCCTCATATGCATTGAATAGTTCTGTTGTGTTTTGTCAAAGCGATGGTAACTGGTTACCATCATCTCTAGGAAGCTGTATGCAAGTTACAAGTAAGTTCTCTGCAACCATATTCCTGTAATTCAATAATCAAGTTTGTCTAAAGATTTAAGGTTTTTGCATTTTCAAAATAATTGTACCAGTTGTTTTATATTTTAAAACTCTTTCTGCTCTAATCATATGTTAACTAGCAATAAATAAGTAGAAAAGAAAACATAAAAAGATGATTTAGTCCTACTGTAGTTGATAACCTTATAAGTTATAAGAAAAAAACACGCATTGAAGTTTTTGAAGTTGATAAAGCTATTTGAGTGGTTTATTATAATTTAATTTTAATAAAACATTAAATAGTTTTTGTGATATAATTGTATTCAATGTTGATGATGAGTAATTTTTATTTCTACTCACATACAACTAAAAACTAATCATAATGCAAATAAAATTAAAGATTGTAAATAAAAGGGCAGCGACTAAACAAAGTATGCTATTACATGTGCAATGTCAGTTTTGCATAATCCATGTACATTTAAACAATCCAATGTGTTGTTGAGAAGAAATGGAAAGTGAAAAAAAGTATAGAAAAATTAATACACACATTCAAGGCATAGTCAAAAAATGCTATATAATCATAGGTGTTAGAAAAGACAAACTTAAGAGACCAAAAGGGTTAGGAAGTTAGAAGTTTAAAAACCAATGTGGATGTCCTGTTCACAATTTGCACTCATAAAATTTTATTTTAGAGTCCTGCAGTAATTGAAATCTAAGCTTTGTTTCAGTGAATTTAACCAGACTTTATGACAAAACTTAAGCAATGACATGGAATCATTAGTTTGCAATACATTTCTAGGCATTTACAATGCTGGTCTCTATCTAAGATTGAAAATCAAGAGAAATAACCATATTTGTAGTGAGAGAAAAGATAACAACAAAATATGTATTGTATAACATAATAATAAAAATATTTATGTAAAAAATAATTACTGTATTTTTTTGAATAGAATGCGTGCATTCTTTTTTTTTTTTTATCACGAGTTTGTGTGCATTCTAAACAAGTGGACGTTCTTATCAAGGGTACATTCTATTTTTTGCTAACAACTTTCGACCAACTTTAACCCTACCATACTCTATTTTAAAGTAGTTTCGAGCATGTTAAATCCAAAATAATGGGTGTTTTTATACTGAATAAATTATAAAAGTGCTCATGCAGAAGGCAAGCAGCACTAGTTTTGCACTGTCCACTACGTGACTTTATTTATGCCACTAGGTGACTTTATTTATGCACACTGTATTCAAGGGCACATTCTATTTTTTTTTTATCACGAATTCATGCGCATTTTGAACAAGCGTGCATACTAATCAAGAGCACATTTTAATCGAAGAAATACGGTAGATGTAATAAATATATATATATATAAATCACTAAGACATTGAAACATTTTCAGTGTGTTAAGGGAGTAGTTTATAGAAAAAATAAGCAACACTCTCAGAAAATTACATCAATAAAATAATAAGTATAATGAAAAGTAAGGACACAATTTTATTTTTTACTTTCAGCAAAGTTCCATCTCAACATTACACCCTTAATAAGAAGAAATATTTCTTTTAAACAGTAATAATTATTAGAATTGGGAGTCTTATTTAAACACTTTTTTGGAATGTTAGAATGTGACCTTTCTGACTAGTTTTGCATGATGTGTTTGAGCATGGTTTGGTAACCTTAGCTCTTCAAAGGTTCATTTGGGTATTTCTGTCCCTTAAAAAACAGTTTATTGACATGTAAAAGTAAATTAACACTGCTCATAATATTTCACATAACAATAAAAATGTAAAAGTATTTGCCAAATAATAATCATTAAACAAAAATAAGAAGTGAAACACACAATTTTGAAAATATTAAATAGAGTTCAAGTTATTCTCTAAACTTTTCAGAAGAAATAGTCAAAGTGTGCAATAAGCAACAGGAACTGAGTTATAAAGTAAAGAAAAGAGCTCTTGTTGGTACAGAGTGATTGACTAATTGGAAGAAAGAAAGCTAAATTAGTTATAGGCCATAGACAAAATCTTTTTTTGGTTTACAACAAATAGGTTCAAAAATTTTGATACATGTAGTTTCTAGAACATAAAGATAAAAGAGAGAGCAACCTCAAGCAAGAATAATGAATTTGTTGTCACTATAGCAAAGAGCAAATTGCATATTCTCCAAAAAAATACTAGCTTATGGCAAACTAATGAAAAAGGCAATGTTGGAAACTACTGTTAACTTTGTAAGAACAAGGAAGACCGTTGTTGCTTTGGGAGGGAGTAAGGTTAGTGACAGACATGGGAATGTGTTGTTTATTATGTTTTTCAAGTTTTGAGACATGTGACAAACAAATCAACTAAATGTCCACCACACAGTAAATGTTTGGCATGTCTTAAAAACAATTGAGGTAATTGTTTTATGTCTTAAAATTTTTTTATAGGTCAGCAGGATAGATGAATGTGAAATAGTAACAAAAAAATTAAAAATGTGTAGCTTGTATTTATGTTCTTTTACAGTTTGCAATATATCTGATGCCCCTGCAACTCCATTAGATGCTTCTCGAACAATAAATGGTAATGAACCATACACTCTTGGAGAGAGTCTTTCATATACATGTAACTTGCTCACACATGAATTGAATAATCCTGTTGTGGTTTGTCAAAGCAACGGTAATTGGTTACCATCATCAATTGGCAGCTGTATGCAAACAAGTATGTTTTTTACTATTTGAAGTGCAATCACATTTCTTTACTTTTATAAAGTTTGTTTGCTGTTTTTTAAAAGTAATTTATTGTTTTGATTTGGAAGCATATTTTGTAATCATTTAAAGACAGAAACAGGAATCCAAAAAAATGCGTAATCATATTTTTTTTACTTCAGTGACTTTTAATTTTTAACTCACCCATTTTCATTCTAAAAAAAGGGACATGATATATTTTTCCCACTGGCAGAGGTTAGCTGTTTCCTGCAGGCTTACCTCAACTTTTACTTTAGCCTGTTTTGGTTGTAATCCTTTTCTGTCAGATTTTGTTTAACACAATGATGAGGATTTCCCACTGGCAGAGGTTAGCTGTTTCTTGCAGGCTTACCTCAACTTTTACTTTAGCTTGTTTTGGTTGTAACTCTTTTCTGTCAGATTTTGTTTAACACAATGATGAGGAGCTAGAGCTAGGAGTTTCAGCCAGTTTTGGAGTAGCTGCAGCAGAAACCAGAGCTGAGTTGTTATAACTTGTACAGTCAGAGCAATCAAATTTCTTCTGGCTCCAACTCTTAGCTATATATTTAAATTGAAATATCTTTTGTTTTTCGATAATTATTTTTAATACAATTTAGGAAGAGAATAAAATGTTTTCTTAATCCATAAAACGACAAAATATAGCAGCATAAATGCCGCAATATAGCAGCATAAATGCTGCAACAACTGCCATAATGACAACAACCGCCATAATGACAACAACAACCGCCATGTTGTTGTCATTATGGCGATCGCATTTCAAATGAATTCCTTTATGTTGAAAAAACGCGTGTAGAAAAGATGTGACAAATAATTACGTCACTCAAATCATTGACTTCGTCTTTTTAAATTACAGTACATAGTTTTTGTTTTTTTCTTAAATCATTTATTTATCTGAAGAGGGCTGAGGCAAGCCGAAAACGTTTATGGTTTTTTCTTTTGTTTATTTTTGTTAAAATTTTTTTTTTATTTTTTATTTATGATGAATACATTTATGCTGCTAGATTTTGTCGTTTTATGAATTATTTTTAATTTGTGTTTTCTTTGTTATGTTTACTTTCTTGCATTTTTAATCCCAACTAAAGTGTTCAGTTTTGCTGTTTATTTTCTAATCTTGATTAAAGACAGACAGAACAAATGAAATATCTAACACTACAAATATTCACAAGATTTTTTTTATTAAAATGGCTTTGAACTGACTTGCAAAACAGTTCTGCTAAATGGTTTTTAGTAGACAATCATGTTGTTCAGAGTTTTAAGTTGAGGACTAAAAAATAAATAAATAAACCTATTTTTATGTTTTGTTTCAAATGTATAAAATGTTTTTTATATAGTCTGCTCAACCAGTAATTGTTTGCTCTAATGGCCAAAATTGTTTAAAGTTTTTTGGCCTTTGAGGACATAGAAATAAAAGATAGATGGAAAACTTTTTTTTTTTGTGACGTCACACTGTGCTTCAGAGCAAGACTCTCAGAAAAATAGTTAAAATATAATTGTTTAGCTTCACTTGTGCAATCATCAAAAGTTTTTTTGTTGAGCTTAGTTGCGTTTTACCGATTGAGAGTCCTCATTTAAAATTGCAAGTTTTCACAATGTGGAACCTTGGATTTTTAGACTGGAAAGTTTTGTTAGAAACCTTGAGAGTCTTCAGTGTAGGCTCAAAGAATGTTGCAGCCCATTTTGTATTGTACTGTTGAACCACAAAAAGAAATGCTTTTGACTTTATTTAAAGTAAAGCTATTTTCTGTACTCATTATTTCACAGTCAAAAAATTGGTTTTTGTAACCAGTTTCGATTTAACATTTTTTGCAATCTTGTCTTGGATTTTTTTTTCATAATTAAATTATCCCAATTTATCTTCCTGACTCACAGAAAACATCAAAAACTTTAAACTTTGGTAAACCACAAGAAGTTATTTTAGGCTGTTTTTTGAGATCCCCTAATATTGCTGACCTGTAGAAAATTTTGCTATCTACAGATATTAAGAATGTAAATCAAAAAGATTAAAAAATTGACTTACTTTTTTTAAGTTATTGGTAGTCTTATTACTAAATTGCTAGTTATGATTTGTGTGTTTTATCTCTCATTTCTTGTGACAAGTGTGGCCTAAAGATTTTGATAAAATTGTAAATTCTATCGAAGTTTTAAATCAGCAAGTTTCATTTAAATCTATAATAAGCCTTAAAATAATTGTAAAATTAATATTCCATACTAAGCCAGATGTGCTAAAATCAAACAAGATTATTATTAACAATACAAATTTCTGGCCAACATTGAGGTAAGCCATTGAAAAAAATTTAGATGATTAATCCTAAAAATAATAAATGTTCAAATTGTTATTCAAAACTTTTGAAAAAGCAATGAAATATTGTGGTGAGTTTGTTTTAGCCCACAAGTTAACAAAGTTGAATTGGTTTATTACAAAGATGAGTTTAATAAAATAACTTGCAGCAGAACAATAATCACAGGAGGAGAAGCACAGGCTTAAAGATTTTCAAGGATGCTTCAGTCTGACAACCACAGGTAGTTTGCCCAAACTTTTTAAAGTCTTTGACTCATTCCTCTCTCTTCTCTCTTTGAATGGTCAAGACTGAGTAATGGTACTTAAAAAAAGAATTTGATATTTTGCATCATATATATATTTATAGATGTATCATAATAAGCAATTGGCAATTTTATAATAATATGCCACTCGATTAACTAAGCAATAAAGGTGTTACAAATCCATGTTTAAGACCATCCAACACGTACAAAGGGAAGAAATATTACAAATTAAGCTTGGAAAAAATAACAACTTACCAATTATGGTCTGAGAAACCAAGTTTTGCAAACTAAGGATGAAATACATAATGCAGCAAACAAACAATATTTTGCAGTTGCTCTAAAATGAACTGCAACAAAAATTGTTAATTTTAATCAAGATTATTTTCATCTAAATGGGTGCTCAAAAACATTTTCAAACAGTTAATTGCAGTACTGATAAAAACTTTAGAATTAATTGAAGAATCCATTTGTGAAAGTGATTTGCATAAAGCTAAATTGTTAAGAAGCTCTGAAGTATTAGATAGCTTGCTACCTGCTATTATATGGCAAAAAAATGATGATGGCAATGGTGTGGATAAAACAAAAGGTTTAACAATAAGGTCTTTTGTCACAACTACAGAAGACAACAGCTTTGGTGTGTCATAAAAATTTTCTTGGAAAGCAATGTAATGAAATTTCATGCTCTTGGGAGGTAGACTACTTTACCCACTTGGCAGGGTTTCATCAGCAATTTTGATTTTAAAAGAAGCAAACGAATCAAACTGCTCACAATTAACTAAATTACTATTGCAAGACTCTATTTTTGCGTTTTCTAGTTCTTGACGAGCTAAAAAAGTAGAAGCAGTCATAGAATGAGAGAAAGTTTTTTTTGAAAGATACTGAGGTAAGTTTGGGAAAATATGGGGAATAGCCATAGGTTTTAATTGAGTTCACATTAAAGCAAGAGAGTCTTGGCACCTGTTTCTTTTATCAGTTGATATTGTAATAAAATCATTGGTATCAAAATGAAGAGCAGAAACTTTTTAATTTCAGGTAATTTTGGAATTTTTTCGTGGTACTGCTCTAATCCATTTTTCTCAAAACTTTATCAGCAAGAAAGTTAAAAAGAAGAATTTTTTTTCATGATTGTTTTTTTCATCTTTTTTAGGTTTGTAACCTGTTTGGCATCCAGTGACAAAGCAAGTGTATACTATATTCAAAGAAATAATCTAAATAATTTTATACATTACATAATCACAAAAATAAAGAAAAAAAAATTATTTTTTTATAAATATTTTAATGTTTTAAACAGATTTTAAGTAAGGTATTAATAATCATAAAATGAAGCTTGTTGAAAACTTATATTTAACAATATAAAATTATAGAAATTACTTTTCTGTATTGTAAGACTAATTTTGGGCAAACTGAAATGTTGTTTCAATTTTTAACTGTCTAGCATCAATAAGATGACATTGGAGTTAACATTAAAATTTCCTCGCTTTAAAATCCATTTGAAAAATCTTTTTACATATCTGATTACACATAGATGATAGTCATGAAAAAGAAAATAGAAGAATAAAAAAACAACATAAGTTTAACATATTTATTACATAACATTTTACATTTTATTTTTTGCTTTGTTTACTAAATTCACCCTTGTAAGTTTTGCACCCAGGGGGCTGGTAAAGAGAAAGCCATGTGAGGATTAGACATGAGAACATGAGAACTTACTTTGAGAAAATCATAAAAAAACAGTTTTTTTAGTTATGAATAAAATATCTCACTTAATCAAAGTACTGGTATATGTTTTCAACTTATCTGTATAATCAAAACTGAGCTGCTTTTCATAGTACTACAAACCACCAATACCAAATTTACAGACTAAAAACTTTGGTTTAAAATTGATCCATGCTAATTGTACTTGAGTTAATTACTATATGTACACTCATAAGATAAAATTGTTCAGCATAAAGTATCATAATTTGAAAATAGCTGTGTTTACACAGTAAAAATTGTTGGTACTGGTAACCTATCATATCAGCAGTTTTTTTTACCTTTACGCTCATAGCCTTGGTTTTAAAGCACAAAAAAAGTTTTTGAGAGTAATATTCTTACTATTCAATGTTATAATCTCAATTAATATCAAAAACTGATCAGTAAACTATACTATGAAGAAGAATGTTTGGTATGCAGTATGCTTGCTTGCTATCAATTCAATTAAGGTTTTTGCCCCACTCTGTATTGACTTTGTGATAGGAAAAAGTGGAGTTAACACTCTGGAGTAACACTCTCTAGCCTGGCTTCAATAATTCTTTCTCATACCTTCATTGTATGGCTCATCAGCTTTATTCCTCTGTAGTTTTCCACAGCACTGTGCATCCCTTTTGTTTTTATAGATTGGGATAAGCATAGTTCTCCATTCTTCTGGCATCCATTCACCCATTAATAGTCTGTTGAACAGTCTAGTCAAAAACTTTATCCCCATCTTTCCCATGCACTTCCAAACTTCTACTGGTAACTCATCTGGCCCAATTGCTTTACCTTTTTCATCCTTTTTAGTATGTTCTTTACTTTTTCTCTACTGACACAATTTACCTCTTCGTTAACCACTTCTGCCTCCTCTGTCCTAGGTTCTCTGTTATTTTCCTCATAGTTTCTCAAAGTACTCCTTCCATCTCTTTATACTGCCTCCAAATTTACCATAACATAACCATTTTTATGTTTTGTAACCCTCACGTGCTGTACATCTGTCCCTGCTCTGTCTTTTTGCCTAGCCAATCTTTACAACTCCTTTTCACCTTCTTTTGTTTCCAATCTAGCATACAAATCATCATACGCATGTCCTTTTGCCATCACAACTGCCTTCTTTGCCTTACTCTTCTTTGTAGATCTTTTTAGCAGTTTTATCTCTTATTTTGTCCCATGCTTTCTTTGCCTCTTTCTTTCCTTTTATTCTCTCCTGTACTTCCTTATTTCACCATCATGTCTCCCTGTCTTCTTTTCGTTTTCCAAATGTCATTCCTAGTACAGTTTCAGCTGTTTTTCTTAGCATTTCTGCTGTTTTGTCCCACTCATCGGGTAACCCATCCTTGCCTTCCAAAATCCTGTTCACGTCTTGTCTAAACGCTTCTTGACAGCTTGTTTCCTTCAGTTTCCGCCATCATATTTTTGACTTTTCTCTGTTTTTTTCTTTTTCACCATAGAAGCCATTTTGCATGCCACCATACGGTGCTGTTTTGTGACACACTCATTCACTATTACCTTACAATCACACATTTCCTTCAAATTCCTCCTTCTGCACATCACAAAATCTACTTGGATACTTTTTCCTCCACTTTTATACATCACCCTGTGTTCATCTTTCTTCTTGAAATAAGTATTGGCAATCGCCAAATCCATCCACTTCCCAAAATCCACAATCATTGATTCTTTCTTATTTCTTGTTTTAGCACTGTACCTCCCCATTATTTCTTCATCTCCTATGTTTCCTTTGCCCATATGTCCATTAAGGTCTGCACCAAGAACTATTCTCTCTTTTGATACACTTTCTATCAACCCATCCAGGTCTTCTCAAAAATCATTTTTCTCCTCCATGCTGTTGTTAACCTGGGGAGCATATGAGCTTACTATATTTAGGATGGACCCTTTTACTTTCAGCTTCATGTCTATTAGTCTGTCTGACACCTTCTTTACCTCCAGAACACTTTCAGCCAGCTTCTCCCTCACTATTATCCCTATCCCATTTTTTCTTCCATTAGCACCATTCTAAAATAGTTTGCATCAACCTTCAATGTTCCTTGCTTTACTCCCTTTCCACTTTGTTTTCTGTAGGCACAGTTTGTCTACATTCCTTTGCTCCATCATATCTGCCAGCTTTCTTTCCCTTCCAGTCATTGTTCCAATATTTCAGGTACTCATCCTTATGAATAAGTGTCTTCCTTTTTACACTTCCCACTGCCTCTTCCCTCACCTTCCTCCTCTCTTTCTGCTCTTGTTTACACTATGTTTAGCACTAGTATGATTTCCACAGGTGGCCTGCTGTGTGACATCTGAGGCGATTATTGGTAACCCAGGCCTTGACTGATCCAGTATGGATTTATCAATAATATGCATTTGTATAATCTGGCAAAAATTTTTTATGCTGGATGCTCTTCCTGCCACAACCCTCCCCATTTATCCAGGCTAGGGACCGGCATTAAGAAACACAGGAATGTGCCTCCGATGGCTGGGTTAGCAACTTTGCAACTAATGTTCTTTTTAATTTTTCAAAGTCTCTCTGCACAATTTTTTGCTGTTGTGCATAGTATGACAAACAGAAATTAATTGTGTGCACTATGTGTACAAGAATGAACATATACTGTTCACACCAGAATGAACTCATGTTGAGCAACACACTGAAACATACAACTACAATTTTTCAAAATTTTTGTATGATGACATTTTCTCTTTGTATTTGCAAACATTTTACAACAGTGTGCACATCTTTTCCATTGCAGTGTGCACACAACATACAGGAAACATTGTCTGCAACCACAGCAGTACTTGTATGCATTTTTATTTTATGTCGAATGTTTTTTTTCTCTCTGCAACAATGTATACTGTATTATCCATAAGCATAGCAAAAGCTATTGGGATTAGTTTAAATTTCTATTCACCATTTTGCAAACAAAAACAAACAAGTAGTGCTGCATTTTTTAAAGCAAAACATTTTTAAGACTTTCTGAGATACATTGCTTTTAAATGCAGCTCATTAAATGCTTAGCTAAACTAACAAATATCATGACAAATACCAGAATTGCCATACGATTTGTATCTAATCATACAAACTAGAAACATTAATACTACTTTGCATCCAACTGGCAAAGAGCTGAATAGGCCTTTTAAGATTTTTATCACAATTTTCATCTACTATTTTTATAGCTCAAAAACAAAACTTAATAAAAAAAACTGTTGCAGATTTAGATTCAGCACAGTAAAATTACTCCATATACAGTCTTAACTTATCCGGTACAAATAATTTGTTAAACAGTGTTAATCATTAATGTGAAAGAACTGGAATCCAGATTGCATAAACACATCTTTTTTACTTGAGTAGTTTTCAACTGGCCAACAAACTAACATTATTTTTCTGTTTAAATAGGAAACTATTCCTTGCACAAAGCTTCATATTGAAACCTGAGAAAATAAAATTGTTTTTTTTTGTTTTGGTTTTGGTTAAATGGAATAAAATGAGTCATCAAATGAGTATTTTTGTTGTTTGTGAATGTCTGATGTTTTAAAGTTTGCAGTAGTTTGAACACACTATTAAAGATTGCTCAAAAAACCATCAAAGGTATTGGCACAGATTGATTGTAAAAATCCAACAATTGGTCAAATGCTTTATTATTTAACAAATCAATTAATCAAAAGTTTTTTGAAGTTTTGTAAATCAATGTGAAAAAAATATGCCAAGAGTTAATTTTCCAAACAGTGTAATTGATTGTATCCAAACATTAATTTTGTTCACTGTAGTTATTTTTCCAAATTTTTAGTTTATTTAAGCTTTTATATAGGAATAAAACTATTTTCATGAACAAAAAATATCTTTGAAGTAACAAGCTTATTAGTTTGTTATATTGTTTTGTGTTTGTGTTTGATGTGTGTATTTTAGTATTGAGCAATTCCGATAAAAAGATCTTTTTCATTCAAGGGTGTGGGCCCCCATCATCACTTGGAAATGGCACAATCAACACAGGTGGTATGATGGCGTTTTCAATTGGCACAACATTAACTTATGTTTGCAACAGTGGTTTTGAACTTAATGGAAATTCTATAACTCAATGTCAAAGTTCATTTGATTTTTCACTGGATAACTCTTTACCAATGTGTTTGAAAAGTAAGTTTGCTTATTTTATTAGTATTATCATTTTGTGAATCTGATTTGGATTTTGTCTTTATTGTTAATGTTTCAAAGTTTGAATATGTAATTAATGTGATCTTCTTCATATTTGACTAAGATTATTATTTGACAATATCTAGATTTGAATCTTCCAGCATGAGTTTTTTCTTATTGATACCTAAAACAAACAAAACATCTTTATGTTTTTCTAGTTGATTTTTTGTTGATCAAGAAATGCTGGTATTACTGTAATAACTACTCTAAATGTTTTATGAAAGTTTGTATTGTAAGACTTAAATGATATAAATTAACCATTACTTTTGATGATGTTTCCTCAGATTATTATCAGTGTATGAAACAATGAAAATAAACTAAAAATAAAGCTTATATTTAATTTAATTAATCCATGATTGCTGGTTTGAATTTTAGTGTATTAGTATTATAAAACAAACAGGTTTTGTGTTTGCTAGTTGTTAATTACCCACATCCAATAAGATAACATTAAAGAAAAATTTATTAATGGCTTCATTTTTCTGTTAGATAGTAATATTTTTATTGATTGAATAACTTTTTTACAACAGTGATTTTCAAACTTTTTGGCTTGCAGACTCCTTTTACTTTTTCAAAATAACAGTTGTCCTCAACAATTTTCAAAACAAAAATATTATAAAAAAACAAATACAGAGCACTCATTCCAGTACAGCATTTACTGTAAGTTAGCTATTACTCTTTTTGGGGATGATGTGCTTGCAACTCAGCACATAGCTTTTTTATTCTTGGTTGTGCAGATGAAACTGCCAGTCTCATGTGATCTTGCACATCAAGTCCATTCTTTGCTTTTATTTTGATTTGAACTAGTGTAGAAAATCCATGTTCACATAAGTAAGTGGAGACAAAGGGTAATGATTTTAAATGCAGCCACACTGATCTTTGCATATGACCATTGCATAGCAACCCAAAATTGAAAAAGAGCTTTTTCCACAAAGAGATCATATGCAGAGGAATCATTTCTCATTTTCAATAGTTTGTCCTAAAGATTATCTGAAATCTTTGAGATGTCAAGTTGAGAAGCAAAAGGGTTTTGGGCCAGGTTAATTTCTTCTTCATTCAGCATATCTGGAAAGTAACTGCTCAATTTTTCTTCAAGAGCATGTAGATGCTGTCATATTTCTGATTTAAGCTGTTCAGTAGGATCAATTCCACTTCCATGCAAGTCAGAAACGTTTTCAAACATGGCAATGTTACCTAAATCAACTTTTCAGCACCAATTCTGAAGCTTTGCAATAAAACAACGTAAAGTGTCTTTAAATGTGATAAGATTTAATTTGGTTCCTTGAAGTTTTAAATTCAGCTTGTTTAAATGCCCAAAGATATCAGCTAAGTATTTCAATTGCTTGCACCAGTTTTTGTCATTCAATGCAGCCACAAAATTTTTTTTTTGTAGCTGTAGAAACTCTTTCAGTTCTTTCCTCAAGTTGAAAACCTGACATATGACACTATCCTTTGATAATCATTGAACTGCACAGCAAAATAGAAATGATTCATGGTCGGCATTCATATCTCTGCAAAACTCTTTAAATAAATGAGAATTTAATTTGCTTCCCTTGACAAAATTAATGAGTTTTATTACTAAGTTGAGTACTTCTTTTAAAGAAATTGGTAGCGTCTTACAGGCAAGAGCATAGCGATGTATGATGCAATAGAAACCTTTTGCCTGGGGAGAATTTGCTTTTACTTTAGTCTGGAATCTCGACCTTGAACCAAGGATAGCTGGTGCACCATCTATGCATATCCTGCATAATTTATTCCACTCTAAGCCTTCTGTATCAAAAAGTGCAGAAATTTTTTTATGACATTTTCACTTTTTGTAGTAGTTTTTAAAGAAGTTCAAAATAAAAATTCATTTTTGATATCATATTCATGAATATATCTCACAAACACTAATAATTGTGAGCATAAAGCCACATCTGTAATTTCATCACCTTGAAAGGCAAACAAAGGAGAGACTTTGATTTCTTCCATTACTTGCTGTTTAACATCAAAGAGATGTGTGAAATCCTTCTAATGGTATCATCAGATAAAGATATTTGTTCAATTTTTTTGAGCAAATTTTCATAATATCAATTTCACCATAGTCATTGCACAAGGTTTCACCAAAGTTTCTCTGATTCAATTAGACTTAGTTTATTTAGCAATTGCTATCACAGTTTTATAAGATGCCTCAACAAGGGCTTTGTTTTGCTGTTGAAAATATCCTTTGGAATCAAGTTTCTGCTGTTTTTAAGTTAATTCTTTGCCTTCAAAAAAGCTGAGGTTCTTCTCTACATGTTCGAAGTGTTTCATATTGAGATGACATTTCAGTTTGCTAGGTTTCATTGCTGTGACACTTGAAACATCATTGCACAACATACATTGAGGCTTAGTCATGCCATTCTCACTAATTGAAGTAAAGCCAAATTTAATATATTCGTTATTGTATATTTTCTGTTTAGCCATTTGCCATTAATACAAAAACTTTGATACTATATTAATACACTTAGTGCAAATCTAATAAAAAAGCAAAAAATAAACAAATAAGTAGCCAACCTGAAAGCTTGAAGCTATAACTGACATGATAACATCAATACTAACCAGAAGCAGCTAAGTAACTTCAAAGGCTAGATTTTTTTAGCTAGGCGCCTTTGCTAGAAACATAAAAGAAAAGCTGCTAACCAGTTTTTGTGTAGATATACGGTAATTTTGTAAGCTTCTTAGCAGTTTTTAATTGTATGTATCTGATTGTTGGAATGCTTTAAAGAGCTCTGCAGGTTGCCTTTGATAAGCAAACTTCAAACAGCCCTAAATCAAAACCCTTTCAGAGAAAAAGAAAGCGTTAACTGCCCTTTACATTTTTTCCTTGCACATTGTCAAGGACTGATTGACAGCACAGTGCTTTAAAGTACTATGGTTCTAGTGAAAATGAATGAGTTTTGCAAAAGTAGAGAAAGAGAACCCATGCACACGAAAGGCTATTCGATAAACTTGATTTTGGTAATTAAAAGGCTGTGAGTTCATGTGAAACAAAATCTAAAAAATTCAAAACAACCTGAGTCTATATCTCAAAAACTCAAACTGTTGCGGACCCCCTAAGAATTCTTCGTGGACCCCTGAGGATCCATGGACCCAGTTTGAGAACTGTTGTTTTACAACTTTGACAACTTTTTAACCCATGTATTATATTCAATGTACTGATTTTTGCAATAAAATGTTTCTAAAACTGTTTTTGCAAACTTCATGTTATAAACTTTATCTTAATAATAACTTGTTCTTAAGCCTAAATGAATTAATATAAAACTATCTAATGACATTCTCAGTTCAATACTAATTTGAGCAGACTAAAAATGCAGTTTTTAAATTACATTACATTGCTGTAAAGGATAAAAGATTTAATACCAAGATGAAACCAAACAAAATTGTAATAATTGTTATTTGACATATCTGTTTAAGCTTTTGCATGCTGACAAGATGTGGTTTGACAGTACACTTGCATTGTTATTTGTTCAGAGTTGTTTTTTGTAAACTTTCAAAACTGCACTTGACAAATGTTTAATGCAGTTTTGTTTTCTAGTTTGCAATATATCTGATGCCCCTGCAACTCCATCAGATGCTTCTCGAACAATAAATGGTACTGATCCATACACTCTTGGAGAGAGTCTTTCATATACATGCAACTTGCCCACACATGACTTGAGTCCTCGAGTTGTGTTTTGTCAAAGCGATGGTAATTGGTCACCATCATCTCTAGGAAGCTGTATGCAAACAAGTAAGATTTTGTAATGTTGTTTAGTAATCTAATAATCTATACCATTTCCAATTCAAAATGAGACTAAGCAAATTCAAAGTGGACTAAGCAAATTCAAAGTGAGACTAAGCAAATTCAAAGTGAGACTAAGCAAATTCAAAGTGAGACTAAGCAAATTCAAAGTGAGACTAAGCAAATTCAAAGTGAGACTATGCAAATTCAAAGTGAGACTAAGCAAATTCAAAGTGAGACTAAGCAAATTCAGAATGAGTCAAAAAATAAAATAAATATATAAGCGTTAATGTTTTTTAGAAACCCACATCTTCAAGATTGATTGCACCAATTACTTTGGACTGGATGCTTGCTATAGAACTATTACATAGTGCTGGTGTAACTAAGTCAACTGCAGATAACATTAATCTTTCCAGTACCCGTATTCTCTGTTCCTTTATTGTTACTTCCCTGTTTGTTGAACTTAAAATAGCATTGAGTTCGGAAGCAAGGTTACGTTTGACTTGGCTTTTCATGACAGACCAAATATTTTCGATTGGATTAAACATAGGGCTGTATGGGCCAAGTCTTAAAACCTTGCAATCAGCTAGATCTTCTTTCAACAATTCAGCTTCTATATTTGAATGGCATGGAGCATTATCAATTACAAGTACTATTGGTCCACCATGTTTCTCCATCACTATTCTTAAACACGTTCTCATCCACACCAGAGCGTTTTCTTTCTTGAAAGAACCCCTTTTTAATTCGTAGTGAATTAAACCCAGATTGCTTATGGCACCAATACAATGAACATTTGCTCCCTTAGAACCTGCAGCGACTGTAGTGCATCTGCTCCCTTTTACAGACCTGCCTTCTGATCTCAATATGTGGATATTGAAATTAGTCTCATCCATAAACACAATGGGTATATTTTGACCTTGATAATTTAAAAGTTTTTCGACAAACTGCTTTCTTTTTATTTTGTTATCTGGGTGATTTGCCCTTTCTGGCTCAAACCGTACACTTTTCAAAGTATATACCATGCTATCCAGATGATTGGAAATGGTTTGAGCGCAGACATGGAGATTAAACTTTTCAGCTAGGGATGCCACGATTTCTCCCAATGTAATCTGGCAATTAGACTCAATTATTGAAACTATGTGCTCATGGTGAATATCTCACTTTTGAGTAACGCTTTCCACCTCTTTTATCCTCTATACCCTGTTCGCCTTGTTCCACCCACCTATAAGCAGTTGAACGCTTTATGTTCTCATCTGCTGGTGTATGCCTCCAATCTCCATCTGCAAGGTAAACTGCAACGATCTTTGCTCTCTTTCTCACTCTCTCACTTTTATTCATCATTAGCCACGTTGTGAAATTTTAACATCAAAAATATTTGTAAATCCAACTGTTCTGATTGATAAAAAAAAAATGCTTTTGAATTTGCAGAGTTTAATTCCGATGGTTTAACTTTTTGGCACCTGTAAAGAAGGTCTCGCCGATAACACAGTCCTAGTTGTTTACTAAAGATGAACTTCTTAATCGTATTACTGGCTCAGCCCTAGAAACCAGTAACCTCAAAATACAGTTGAGCAACACCACAGCCCAGACTATTACAATGTATTCTTTATTACAAATAGTATACAATCCACTTCTTCAGCAATCACGTAAACAACCAGCGACTTACGTTCGAAAACTATGATTTTACACGGCTAGCCAATCTTACAGTACCAATTCCATTATTACGTAACATTCGATTTTCAAAATAAACGATGTGGGCGATTTTTTAAGAACGGAACACCAACCTTTATTTTTGTCTCATTTTAAATTTGCTTAGTCCCATTTTGAATTTGCTTAGTCCACTTTGAATTTGCTTAGTCTCACTTTGAATTTGCTTAGTCCACTTTGAATTTGCTTGGTCTCACTTTGAATTTGCTTGGTCTCACTTTGAATTTGCTTAGTCTCATTTTGAATTGGAAATGGTATAGATGTCTTTTTACTTTTATATTGTTAAGGTTATTTTTTACTTGGTTGTTTTTTCAAAGTAGTTTTTTGATTGTTTGATTGAGTTTGAAAGCATGCTAACAATAATTATTAAAGTAAAAGAACTGGAATCCAGATTGCATAAACAAACACATCTTTTCTACTAAAGTGGTTTTTAACTGGCTGGGAAAATGACATTATTTTCCTGCTTAGAGGAAACTATTCCTTTGCACAAAGCTTCATATTGAAACCTGAGAAAATAAAATTGTTTTGTTGTTTTTGTTTTGGTTTTGGTTGAATGAATTAAAATGAATTATCAAATGAGTATTTTTGTTGATTGTGAATGTCTGATGTTTTAAAGTTTGCAGTAGTTTGAACACACTATTAAAGATTGCTCAAAAAACCATCAAAGGTATTGGCACAGATTGATTGTAAAAATCCAACAATTGGTCAAATGCTTTATTATTTAACAAATCAATTAATCAAAAGTTTTTTGAAGTTTTGTAAATCAATGTGAAAAAAATAGGCAAAGAGTTAATATTCCACACAGTGTAATTGATTGTATCCAAACATTAATTTTGTTCACTGCAGTTATTTTCCAAATTTTTAGTTTATTTAAGCTTTTATATTTTCATGAACAAAAAATATCTTTGAAGTGATAAGCTTATTAGTTTGTTATATTGTTTTGTGTTTGTGTTTGATGTATGTATTTTAATATTGAGCAAGTGTGATGTGAAAATATTTTTTATTCAAGGGTGTGGGCCCCCATCATCACTTGGAAATGGCACAATCAACACAGGTGGTATGATGGCATTTTCAATTGGCACGACATTAACTTATGTTTGCAACAGTGGTTTTGAACTTAATGGAAATGCTATGACTCAATGTCAAAGTTCATTTGATTTTTCACTGGATAACTCTTTACCAATGTGTTTGAAAAGTAAGTTTGCTTATTTTATTAGTATTATCCTTTTGTGAATCTGATTTGGATTTTGTCTTTATTGTTATTTCAAAGTTTGAATATGTGATTTATGTGATCTTCTTCATATTTGACTAAGATTATTATTTGACAATATCTAGATTTGAATCTTCCAGCATGAGTTTTTTCTTGATACAACTACCAATAATTAATATTTCAACCTTTTAGCATCATTTTCCTATTGATACATAAAACAAATGAAACAATCTTTATGTTTCTCTAATTGATTTTTTTGTTGATCAAGAAATGCTGGTATTACTGTAATAACTACTCTAAATGCTTTATTAAAGTTTGTAATTGTAAGACTTAAATGATATAAATTAACCATTACCTTTGATGTTTCCTCAGATTATTATTAGTACATGAAAGAATAAAGCTAAACTAAAAATAAAGTTTACATTTAATTTAATTACTTCATGATTGCTGGTTTGAATTTTAGTGTATTAGTATTATAAAACAAACAGATTTTGTGTTTGCTAGTTGTTAATTACCCACATTCAACAAGATAACATTAAAAAAAATTTATTAATGGCTTTATTTCTCTGTTAGATATTATTTATAAAAATAAGATATTAATATATTTATTGATTAAATAACTTTTTTAACTTTGACATTTTTTTACCCCATGGATTATGTTCAATGTACAGATATTTGCAATAAAATGTTTTTAAAACTGTTTTTGCAAACTTCATGTTATAAACTTTATCTTAATAATAACTTTTTCTTAAGCCTAAATGAATTAATATAAAACTACCTAATGACATTATTTCAGTTCAATACTAACTTGAGCAGACTAAAACTGCAGTTTTTAAACATTGCTGTAAAGGATAAAAGATTTAATACTGAGATGAAACAAAACAAAATTGTAATAATTGTTATTTGACATATCTGTTTAAGCTTTTGCATGCTGACAAGATGTGGTTTGACAGTACACTTGCATTGTTATTTGTTCAGAGTTGTTTTTTGTAAACTTTCAAAACTGCACTTGACAAATGTTTAATGCAGTTTTGTTTTCTAGTTTGCAATATATCTGATGCCCCTGCAACTCCATCAGATGCTTCTCGAACAATAAATGGTACTGATCCATACACTCTTGGAGAGAGTCTTTCATATACATGCAACTTGCCCACACATGACTTGAGTCCTCGAGTTGTGTTTTGTCAAAGCGATGGTAATTGGTCACCATCATCTCTAGGAAGCTGTATGCAAACAAGTAAGATTTTGTAATGTTGTTTAGTAATCTAATAATCTAGATGTCTTTTTACTCTTATATTGTTAAGGTTATTTTTTACTTGGTTGTTTTTTCAAAGTAGTTTTTTGATTGTTTGATTGAGTTTGAAAGCATGCTAACAATAATTATTAAAGTAAAAGAACTGGAATCCAGATTGTGTAAGCCTGTTTTTTTTATTATATCAGATTGTATAAAATTATGTAAAAAATGCAGCTTATGGAAATTTTCTCTGGTATTCTAATGTAAAGGAAGTAACTTGAAGTGCGGCAAGATTGTTTGTTTGTAATAAATGAGATGAAGCAAAAAATGGTGCAGAGCAGTGTGCAGCAGAAAATAATATTTGGTAAAGTGAAACTGTGAGGGGTTTTGCTATTTTGCTGATAGGTTGAATGCCAGTGAAGGATGTGAAACTTCAGTGATTGCAAGAACAAGATTGGGAGGGAAGATATTCAGAGAGTGTGGTCAGACACTGTTGGGAAAAAGATTCTCTTTGTAGATGAAAGGAAAGGTTTGTAAAAGCTATATGAGTTCAGCTATATTATATGGAAGAAGAGCGTGGTATTTGACAGAAAATGAAGTAACTATTTTGGGAAATGCAGAAAGATCTATGGTGAGGGCAATGTGCTGCTTAAAGTTGGTGGACAAGAGGAAAACAGTGGAACTGATGGACATGTTAGAATTGAAGGAAGCAGGAGATAAGCTGGCAAGATTGAATAGTGTAAAGTGGTATTGCTATGTTTTGAGACAACTAGAAGGAGATGTTTTTATGAAGGCAATGGTACACGAAGTGATTAGAAAACATGAACAAAGCCAACCAAGGATAAAGTGAAAGAAACAAGTTGAAAGAAACATGTGAAAGATTGGTTTAAGAAATAAAGGTGCAGCAAATCAGTGTTGGTGAAGTGAAGGTGTAGGAAGAATTGTGGAAGTAGTAAGATGCATCTGGCCACCTCAATTCACTGGAGGTATTTAAATTGGATTGATGATGATAAACACATCTTTTCTACTCAAGTCAGTTTTAACTGTTACTACGACATTTGATCAAACAACAGTTGATCGAAACGACAGTTGATAAAAAAAAGAAAAGATTTACAGTACTTTTCTATGTTTCTGCAATTAAACAATGTCTTTGCTACTGTAAATTAGATTCATAAAAAGCAGAGGCCACTAGTAAGAAGTCAGTATATTTTTATTTCTTAGAATTTTTGCCATTGTCCAGGTCAGGTTTTTAAACAAGTTTTTTGGGCCAAACATTTTTTGCAACAAGTAGATCTCTTGTCATGGTCATGTTTATTTAGATTCATATTACTGCCATTGAAGTCAGTGGTGTATTTAACAAGGCATTGTGCCATGGCCTCTCCTTTGGATATCCATCATAGAGAGATTCAAAGGCAAAGCTGTTTTTAGAGATTACTATGTTTTTAATATAAAAAATTTGCAAAACCGGGACCAAAGTGAGTTTGAAAAATTTGCAATGAAAAATTTGCAAAACCGTCCATCAGTTTCAAGTCAAACTTTTTTTTGGAGATCATTATGTTTTTGGAACAAAAAATTGACAAAACTTGAACAGATTCAAAGTTAAAAACTTTTGTTTTCATTATTTGACCAAGTGCTGTTTCAATAAAATGTCAATTTGATCAAGTGTGGTTTCGATCAAATGTTGTTTTGATCAAGTGTCGCTTTGATCAAATGTCATTTTGATTAAGCATGGTTTCAATTAAGTGTTGTTTGATCAACTGCCTGGTGACATTTTTACCTGGCTGACAAAAACTGAAAAAGAAATATCTGTGAAGTAATAAGTGTTTGATGCATGTATTTTAGTATTGGGCAAGTGTGATATAAAAATATTTTTCATTCAAGGGTGTGGGCCCCCATCATCACTTGGAAATGGCACAATCAACACAGGTGGTATGATGGCGTTTTCAATTGGCATGACATTAACTTATGTTTGCAACAGTGGTTTTGAACTTAATGGAAATTCTATAACTCAATGTCAAAGTTCATTTGATTTTTCACTGGATAACTCTTTACCAATGTGTTTGAAAAGTAAGTTTGCTTATTTTATTAGTATTATCGTTTTGTAAATCTGATTTGGATTTTGTCTTTATTGTTAATGTTTCAAAGTTTGATTATGTAATTAATGTGATCTTCTTCATATTTGACTAAGATTATTATTTGACAATATCTAGATTTGAATCTTTCAGCATGAGTTTTTTCTTGATACAACTTCCAATAATTAATATTTCAACCTTTTAGCATCATTTTCCTATTGATACATAAAACAAATGAAACAATCTTTATGTTTCTCTAATTGATTTTTTTGTTGATCAAGAAATGCTGGTATTACTGTAATAACTACTCTAAATGCTTTATTAAAGTTTGTAATTGTAAGACTTAAATGATATAAATTAACCATTACCTTTGATGTTTCCTCAGATTATTATTAGTACATGAAAGAATAAAGCTAAACTAAAAATAAAGTTTACATTTAATCTAATTACTTCATGATTGCTGGTTTGAATTTTAGTGTATTAGTATTATAAAACAAACAGATTTTGTGTTTGCTAGTTGTTAATTATTAAAAAAAATTTATTAATGGCTTTATTTCTCTGTTAGATATTATTTATAAAAATAAGATATTAATATATTTATTGATTAAATAACTTTTTAACTTTGACATTTTTTTACCCCATGGATTATGTTCAATGTACAGATATTTGCAATAAAATGTTTTTAAAACTGTTTTTGCAAACTTCATGTTATAAACTTTATCTTAATAATAACTTTTTCTTAAGCCTAAATGAATTAATATAAAACTACCTAATGACATTATTTCAGTTCAATACTAACTTGAGCAGACTAAAACTGCAGTTTTTAAACATTGCTGTAAAGGATAAAAGATTTAATACTGAGATGAAACAAAACAAAATTGTAATAATTGTTATTTGACATATCTGTTTAAGCTTTTGCATGCTGACAAGATGTGGTTTGACAGTACACTTGCATTGTTATTTGTTCAGAGTTGTTTTTTGTAAACTTTCAAAACTGCACTTGACAAATGTTTAATGCAGTTTTGTTTTCTAGTTTGCAATATATCTGATGCCCCTGCAACTCCATCAGATGCTTCTCGAACAATAAATGGTACTGATCCATACACTCTTGGAGAGAGTCTTTCATATACATGCAACTTGCCCACACATGACTTGAGTCCTCGAGTTGTGTTTTGTCAAAGCGATGGTAATTGGTCACCATCATCTCTAGGAACCTGTATGCAAACAAGTAAGATTTTGTAATGTTGTTTAGTAATCTAATAATCTAGATGTCTTTTTACTCTTATATTGTTAAGGTTATTTTTTACTTGGTTGTTTTTTCAAAGTAGTTTTTTGATTGTTTGATTGAGTTTGAAAGCATGCTAACAATAATTATTAAAGTAAAAGAACTGGAATCCAGATTGTGTAAGCCTGTTTTTTTTATTATATCAGATTGTATAAAATTATGTAAAAAATGCAGCTTATGGAAATTTTCTCTGGTATTCTAATGTAAAGGAAGTAACTTGAAGTGCGGCAAGATTGTTTGTTTGTAATAAATGAGATGAAGCAAAAAATAGTGCAGAGCAGTGTGCAGCAGAAAATAATATTTGGTAAAGTGAAACTGTGAGGGGTTTTGCTAATTTGCTGATAGGTTGAATGCCAGTGAAGGATGTGAAACTTCAGTGATTGCAAGAACAAGATTGGGAGGGAAGATATTCAGAGAGTGTGGTCAGACACTGTTGGGAAAAAGATTCTCTTTGTAGATGAAAGGAAAGGTTTGTAAAAGCTATATGAGTTCAGCTATATTATAAGGAAGAAGAGCATGGTATTTGACAGAAAATGAAGTAACTATTTTGGGAAATGCAGAAAGATCTATGGTGAGGGCAATGTGCTGCTTAAAGTTGGTGGACAAGAGGAAAACAGTGGAACTGATGGACATGTTAGAATTGAAGGAAGCAGGAGATAAGCTGGCAAGATTGAATAGTGTAAAGTGGTATTGCTATGTTTTGAGACAACTAGAAGGAGATGTTTTTATGAAGGCAATGGTACACGAAGTGATTAGAAAACATGAACAAAGCCAACCAAGGATAAAGTGAAAGAAACAAGTTGAAAGAAACATGTGAAAGATTGGTTTAAGAAATAAAGGTGCAGCAAATCAGTGTTGGTGGAGTGAAGGTGTAGGAAGAATTGTGGAAGTAGTAAGATGCATCTGGCCACCTCAATTCACTGGAGGTATTTAAATTGGATTGATGATGATAAACACATCTTTTCTACTCAAGTCAGTTTTAACTGTTACTACGACATTTGATCAAACAACAGTTGATCGAAACGACAGTTGATAAAAAAAAGAAAAGATTTACAGTACTTTTCTATGTTTCTGCAATTAAACAATGTCTTTGCTACTGTAAATTAGATTCATAAAAAGCAGAGGCCACTAGTAAGAAGTCAGTATATTTTTATTTCTTAGAATTTTTGCCATTGTCCAGGTCAGGTTTTTAAACAAGTTTTTTGGGCCAAACATTTTTTGCAACAAGTAGATCTCTTGTCATGGTCATGTTTATTTAGATTCATATTACTGCCATTGAAGTCAGTGGTGTATTTAACAAGGCATTGTGCCATGGCCTCTCCTTTGGATATCCATCATAGAGAGATTCAAAGGCAAAGCTGTTTTTAGAGATTACTATGTTTTTAATATAAAAAATTTGCAAAACCGGGACCAAAGTGAGTTTGAAAAATTTGCAATGAAAAATTTGCAAAACCGTCCATCAGTTTCAAGTCAAACTTTTTTTTGGAGATCATTATGTTTTTGGAACAAAAAATTGACAAAACTTGAACAGATTCAAAGTTAAAAACTTTTGTTTTCATTATTTGACCAAATGCTGTTTCAATAAAATGTCAATTTGATCAAGTGTGGTTTCGATCAAATGTTGTTTTGATCAAGTGTCGCTTTGATCAAATGTCATTTTGATTAAGCATGGTTTCAATTAAGTGTTGTTTGATCAACTGCCTGGTGACATTTTTACCTGGCTGACAAAAACTGAAAAAGAAATATCTGTGAAGTAATAAGTGTTTGATGCATGTATTTTAGTATTGGGCAAGTGTGATATAAAAATATTTTTCATTCAAGGGTGTGGGCCCCCATCATCACTTGGAAATGGCACAATCAACACAGGTGGTATGATGGCGTTTTCAATTGGCACGACATTAACTTATGTTTGCAACAGTGGTTTTGAACTTAATGGAAATTCTATAACTCAATGTCAAAGTTCATTTGATTTTTCACTGGATAACTCTTTACCAATGTGTTTGAAAAGTAAGTTTGCTTATTTTATTAGTATTATCATTTTGTGAATCTGATTTGGATTTTGTCTTTATTGTTAATGTTTCAAAGTTTGATTATGTAATTAATGTGATCTTCTTCATATTTGACTAAGATTATTATTTGACAATATCTAGATTTGAATCTTTCAGCATGAGTTTTTTCTTGATACAACTTCCAATAATTAATATTTCAACCTTTTAGCATCATTTTCCTATTGATACATAAAACAAATGAAACAATCTTTATGTTTCTCTAATTGATTTTTTTGTTGATCAAGAAATGCTGGTATTACTGTAATAACTACTCTAAATGCTTTATTAAAGTTTGTAATTGTAAGACTTAAATGATATAAATTAACCATTACCTTTGATGTTTCCTCAGATTATTATTAGTACATGAAAGAATAAAGCTAAACTAAAAATAAAGTTTACATTTAATCTAATTACTTCATGATTGCTGGTTTGAATTTTAGTGTATTAGTATTATAAAACAAACAGATTTTGTGTTTGCTAGTTGTTAATTATTAAAAAAAATTTATTAATGGCTTTATTTCTCTGTTAGATATTATTTATAAAAATAAGATATTAATATATTTATTGATTAAATAACTTTTTAACTTTGACATTTTTTTACCCCATGGATTATGTTCAATGTACAGATATTTGCAATAAAATGTTTTTAAAACTGTTTTGCAAACTTCATGTTATAAACTTTATCTTAATAATAACTTTTTCTTAAGCCTAAATGAATTAATATAAAACTACCTAATGACATTATTTCAGTTCAATACTAACTTGAGCAGACTAAAACTGCAGTTTTTAAACATTGCTGTAAAGGATAAAAGATTTAATACTGAGATGAAACAAAACAAAATTGTAATAATTGTTATTTGACATATCTGTTTAAGCTTTTGCATGCTGACAAGATGTGGTTTGACAGTACACTTGCATTGTTATTTGTTCAGAGTTGTTTTTTGTAAACTTTCAAAACTGCACTTGACAAATGTTTAATGCAGTTTTGTTTTCTAGTTTGCAATATATCTGATGCCCCTGCAACTCCATCAGATGCTTCTCGAACAATAAATGGTACTGATCCATACACTCTTGGAGAGAGTCTTTCATATACATGCAACTTGCCCACACATGACTTGAGTCCTCGAGTTGTGTTTTGTCAAAGCGATGGTAATTGGTCACCATCATCTCTAGGAAGCTGTATGCAAACAAGTAAGATTTTGTAATGTTGTTTAGTAATCTAATAATCTAGATGTCTTTTTACTCTTATATTGTTAAGGTTATTTTTTACTTGGTTGTTTTTTCAAAGTAGTTTTTTGATTGTTTGATTGAGTTTGAAAGCATGCTAACAATAATTATTAAAGTAAAAGAACTGGAATCCAGATTGTGTAAGCCTGTTTTTTTTATTATATCAGATTGTATAAAATTATGTAAAAAATGCAGCTTATGGAAATTTTCTCTGGTATTCTAATGTAAAGGAAGTAACTTGAAGTGCGGCAAGATTGTTTGTAATAAATGAGATGAAGCAAAAAATAGTGCAGAGCAGTGTGCAGCAGAAAATAATATTTGGTAAAGTGAAACTGTGAGGGGTTTTGCTATTTTGCTGATAGGTTGAATGCCAGTGAAGGATGTGAAACTTCAGTGATTGCAAGAACAAGATTGGGAGGGAAGATATTCAGAGAGTGTGGTCAGACACTGTTGGGAAAAAGATTCTCTTTGTAGATGAAAGGAAAGGTTTGTAAAAGCTATATGAGTTCAGCTATATTATAAGGAAGAAGAGCATGGTATTTGACAGAAAATGAAGTAACTATTTTGGGAAATGCAGAAAGATCTATGGTGAGGGCAATGTGCTGCTTAAAGTTGGTGGACAAGAGGAAAACAGTGGAACTGATGGACATGTTAGAATTGAAGGAAGCAGGAGATAAGCTGGCAAGATTGAATAGTGTAAAGTGGTATTGCTATGTTTTGAGACAACTAGAAGGAGATGTTTTTATGAAGGCAATGGTACACGAAGTGATTAGAAAACATGAACAAAGCCAACCAAGGATAAAGTGAAAGAAACAAGTTGAAAGAAACATGTGAAAGATTGGTTTAAGAAATAAAGGTGCAGCAAATCAGTGTTGGTGAAGTGAAGGTGTAGGAAGAATTGTGGAAGTAGTAAGATGCATCTGGCCACCTCAATTCACTGGAGGTATTTAAATTGGATTGATGATGATAAACACATCTTTTCTACTCAAGTCAGTTTTAACTGTTACTACGACATTTGATCAAACAACAGTTGATCGAAACGACAGTTGATAAAAAAAAGAAAAGATTTACAGTACTTTTCTATGTTTCTGCAATTAAACAATGTCTTTGCTACTGTAAATTAGATTCATAAAAAGCAGAGGCCACTAGTAAGAAGTCAGTATATTTTTATTTCTTAGAATTTTTGCCATTGTCCAGGTCAGGTTTTTAAACAAGTTTTTTGGGCCAAACATTTTTTGCAACAAGTAGATCTCTTGTCATGGTCATGTTTATTTAGATTCATATTACTGCCATTGAAGTCAGTGGTGTATTTAACAAGGCATTGTGCCATGGCCTCTCCTTTGGATATCCATCATAGAGAGATTCAAAGGCAAAGCTGTTTTTAGAGATTACTATGTTTTTAATATAAAAAATTTGCAAAACCGGGACCAAAGTGAGTTTGAAAAATTTGCAATGAAAAATTTGCAAAACCGTCCATCAGTTTCAAGTCAAACTTTTTTTTGGAGATCATTATGTTTTTGGAACAAAAAATTGACAAAACTTGAACAGATTCAAAGTTAAAAACTTTTGTTTTCATTATTTGACCAAGTGCTGTTTCAATAAAATGTCAATTTGATCAAGTGTGGTTTCGATCAAATGTTGTTTTGATCAAGTGTCGCTTTGATCAAATGTCATTTTGATTAAGCATGGTTTCAATTAAGTGTCATTTGATCAACTGCCTGGTGACATTTTTACCTGGCTGACAAAAACTGAAAAAGAAATATCTGTGAAGTAATAAGTGTTTGATGCATGTATTTTAGTATTGGGCAAGTGTGATATAAAAATATTTTTCATTCAAGGGTGTGGGCCCCCATCATCACTTGGAAATGGCACAATCAACACAGGTGGTATGATGGCGTTTTCAATTGGCACGACATTAACTTATGTTTGCAACAGTGGTTTTGAACTTAATGGAAATTCTATAACTCAATGTCAAAGTTCATTTGATTTTTCACTGGATAACTCTTTACCAATGTGTTTGAAAAGTAAGTTTGCTTATTTTATTAGTATTATCATTTTGTGAATCTGATTTGGATTTTGTCTTTATTGTTAATGTTTCAAAGTTTGATTATGTAATTAATGTGATCTTCTTCATATTTGACTAAGATTATTATTTGACAATATCTAGATTTGAATCTTTCAGCATGAGTTTTTTCTTGATACAACTTCCAATAATTAATATTTCAACCTTTTAGCATCATTTTCCTATTGATACATAAAACAAATGAAACAATCTTTATGTTTCTCTAATTGATTTTTTTGTTGATCAAGAAATGCTGGTATTACTGTAATAACTACTCTAAATGCTTTATTAAAGTTTGTAATTGTAAGACTTAAATGATATAAATTAACCATTACCTTTGATGTTTCCTCAGATTATTATTAGTACATGAAAGAATAAAGCTAAACTAAAAATAAAGTTTACATTTAATCTAATTACTTCATGATTGCTGGTTTGAATTTTAGTGTATTAGTATTATAAAACAAACAGATTTTGTGTTTGCTAGTTGTTAATTACCCACATTCAACAAGATAACATTAAAAAAAATTTATTAATGGCTTTATTTCTCTGTTAGATATTATTTATAAAAATAAGATATTAATATATTTATTGATTAAATAACTTTTTTAACTTTGACATTTTTTTACCCCATGGATTATGTTCAATGTACAGATATTTGCAATAAAATGTTTTTAAAACTGTTTTTGCAAACTTCATGTTATAAACTTTATCTTAATAATAACTTTTTC
Source organism: Diplosoma virens (assembly GCA_963680785.1). Lineage (NCBI taxonomy): Eukaryota > Metazoa > Chordata > Ascidiacea > Aplousobranchia > Didemnidae > Diplosoma > Diplosoma virens. The sequence continues at coordinate 49,851,783 of OY796880.1, read as the reverse complement.
TTAAGCCTAAATGAATTAATATAAAACTACCTAATGACATTATTTCAGTTCAATACTAACTTGAGCAGACTAAAACTGCAGTTTTTAAACATTGCTGTAAAGGATAAAAGATTTAATACTGAGATGAAACAAAACAAAATTGTAATAATTGTTATTTGACATATCTGTTTAAGCTTTTGCATGCTGACAAGATGTGGTTTGACAGTACACTTGCATTGTTATTTGTTCAGAGTTGTTTTTTGTAAACTTTCAAAACTGCACTTGACAAATGTTTAATGCAGTTTTGTTTTCTAGTTTGCAATATATCTGATGCCCCTGCAACTCCATCAGATGCTTCTCGAACAATAAATGGTACTGATCCATACACTCTTGGAGAGAGTCTTTCATATACATGCAACTTGCCCACACATGACTTGAGTCCTCGAGTTGTGTTTTGTCAAAGCGATGGTAATTGGTCACCATCATCTCTAGGAAGCTGTATGCAAACAAGTAAGATTTTGTAATGTTGTTTAGTAATCTAATAATCTAGATGTCTTTTTACTCTTATATTGTTAAGGTTATTTTTTACTTGGTTGTTTTTTCAAAGTAGTTTTTTGATTGTTTGATTGAGTTTGAAAGCATGCTAACAATAATTATTAAAGTAAAAGAACTGGAATCCAGATTGTGTAAGCCTGTTTTTTTTATTATATCAGATTGTATAAAATTATGTAAAAAATGCAGCTTATGGAAATTTTCTCTGGTATTCTAATGTAAAGGAAGTAACTTGAAGTGCGGCAAGATTGTTTGTTTGTAATAAATGAGATGAAGCAAAAAATAGTGCAGAGCAGTGTGCAGCAGAAAATAATATTTGGTAAAGTGAAACTGTGAGAGGTTTTGCTATTTTGCTGATAGGTTGAATGCCAGTGAAGGATGTGAAACTTCAGTGATTGCAAGAACAAGATTGGGAGGGAAGATATTCAGAGAGTGTGGTCAGACACTGTTGGGAAAAAGATTCTCTTTGTAGATGAAAGGAAAGGTTTGTAAAAGCTATATGAGTTCAGCTATATTATAAGGAAGAAGAGCGTGGTATTTGACAGAAAATGAAGTAACTATTTTGGGAAATGCAGAAAGATCTATGGTGAGGGCAATGTGCTGCTTAAAGTTGGTGGACAAGAGGAAAACAGTGGAACTGATGGACATGTTAGAATTGAAGGAAGCAGGAGATAAGCTGGCAAGATTGAATAGTGTAAAGTGGTATTGCTATGTTTTGAGACAACTAGAAGGAGATGTTTTTATGAAGGCAATGGTACACGAAGTGATTAGAAAACATGAACAAAGCCAACCAAGGATAAAGTGAAAGAAACAAGTTGAAAGAAACATGTGAAAGATTGGTTTAAGAAATAAAGGTGCAGCAAATCAGTGTTGGTGGAGTGAAGGTGTAGGAAGAGTTGTGGAAGTAGTAAGATGCATCTGGCCACCTCAATTCACTGGAGGTATTTAAATTGGATTGATGATGATAAACACATCTTTTCTACTCAAGTCAGTTTTAACTGTTACTACGACATTTGATCAAACAACAGTTGATTGAAACGACAGTTGATAAAAAAAAGAAAAGATTTACAGTACTTTTCTATGTTTCTGCAATTAAACAATGTCTTTGCTACTGTAAATTAGATTCATAAAAAGCAGAGGCCACTAGTAAGAAGTCAGTATATTTTTATTTCTTAGAATTTTTGCCATTGTCCAGGTCAGGTTTTTAAACAAGTTTTTTGGGCCAAACATTTTTTGCAACAAGTAGATCTCTTGTCATGGTCATGTTTATTTAGATTCATATTACTGCCATTGAAGTCAGTGGTGTATTTAACAAGGCATTGTGCCATGGCCTCTCCTTTGGATATCCATCATAGAGAGATTCAAAGGCAAAGCTGTTTTTAGAGATTACTATGTTTTTAATATAAAAAATTTGCAAAACCGGGACCAAAGTGAGTTTGAAAAATTTGCAATGAAAAATTTGCAAAACCGTCCATCAGTTCCAAGTCAAACTTTTTTTTGGAGATCATTATGTTTTTGGAACAAAAAATTGACAAAACTTGAACAGATTCAAAGTTAAAAACTTTTGTTTTCATTATTTGACCAAGTGCTGTTTCAATAAAATGTCAATTTGATCAAGTGTGGTTTCGATCAAATGTTGTTTTGATCAAGTGTCGCTTTGATCAAATGTCATTTTGATTAAGCATGGTTTCAATTAAGTGTCATTTGATCAACTGCCTGGTGACATTTTTACCTGGCTGACAAAAACTGAAAAAGAAATATCTGTGAAGTAATAAGTGTTTGATGCATGTATTTTAGTATTGGGCAAGTGTGATATAAAAATATTTTTCATTCAAGGGTGTGGGCCCCCATCATCACTTGGAAATGGCACAATCAACACAGGTGGTATGATGGCGTTTTCAATTGGCACGACATTAACTTATGTTTGCAACAGTGGTTTTGAACTTAATGGAAATTCTATAACTCAATGTCAAAGTTCATTTGATTTTTCACTGGATAACTCTTTACCAATGTGTTTGAAAAGTAAGTTTGCTTATTTTATTAGTATTATCATTTTGTGAATCTGATTTGGATTTTGTCTTTATTGTTAATGTTTCAAAGTTTGATTATGTAATTAATGTGATCTTCTTCATATTTGACTAAGATTATTATTTGACAATATCTAGATTTGAATCTTTCAGCATGAGTTTTTTCTTGATACAACTTCCAATAATTAATATTTCAACCTTTTAGCATCATTTTCCTATTGATACATAAAACAAATGAAACAATCTTTATGTTTCTCTAATTGATTTTTTTGTTGATCAAGAAATGCTGGTATTACTGTAATAACTACTCTAAATGCTTTATTAAAGTTTGTAATTGTAAGACTTAAATGATATAAATTAACCATTACCTTTGATGTTTCCTCAGATTATTATTAGTACATGAAAGAATAAAGCTAAACTAAAAATAAAGTTTACATTTAATCTAATTACTTCATGATTGCTGGTTTGAATTTTAGTGTATTAGTATTATAAAACAAACAGATTTTGTGTTTGCTAGTTGTTAATTACCCACATTCAACAAGATAACATTAAAAAAAATTTATTAATGGCTTTATTTCTCTGTTAGATATTATTTATAAAAATAAGATATTAATATATTTATTGATTAAATAACTTTTTTAACTTTGACATTTTTTTACCCCATGGATTATGTTCAATGTACAGATATTTGCAATAAAATGTTTTTAAAACTGTTTTTGCAAACTTCATGTTATAAACTTTATCTTAATAATAACTTTTTCTTAAGCCTAAATGAATTAATATAAAACTACCTAATGACATTATTTCAGTTCAATACTAACTTGAGCAGACTAAAACTGCAGTTTTTAAACATTGCTGTAAAGGATAAAAGATTTAATACTGAGATGAAACAAAACAAAATTGTAATAATTGTTATTTGACATATCTGTTTAAGCTTTTGCATGCTGACAAGATGTGGTTTAACAGTACACTTGCATTGTTATTTGTTCAGAGTTGTTTTTTGTAAACTTTCAAAACTGCACTTGACAAATGTTTAATGCAGTTTTGTTTTCTAGTTTGCAATATATCTGATGCCCCTGCAACTCCATCAGATGCTTCTCGAACAATAAATGGTACTGATCCATACACTCTTGGAGAGAGTCTTTCATATACATGCAACTTGCCCACACATGACTTGAGTCCTCGAGTTGTGTTTTGTCAAAGCGATGGTAATTGGTCACCATCATCTCTAGGAACCTGTATGCAAACAAGTAAGATTTTGTAATGTTGTTTAGTAATCTAATAATCTAGATGTCTTTTTACTCTTATATTGTTAAGGTTATTTTTTACTTGGTTGTTTTTTCAAAGTAGTTTTTTGATTGTTTGATTGAGTTTGAAAGCATGCTAACAATAATTATTAAAGTAAAAGAACTGGAATCCAGATTGTGTAAGCCTGTTTTTTTTATTATATCAGATTGTATAAAATTATGTAAAAAATGCAGCTTATGGAAATTTTCTCTGGTATTCTAATGTAAAGGAAGTAACTTGAAGTGTGGCAAGATTGTTTGTTTGTAATAAATGAGATGAAGCAAAAAATGGTGCAGAGCAGTGTGCAGCAGAAAATAATATTTGGTAAAGTGAAACTGTGAGGGGTTTTGCTATTTTGCTGATAGGTTGAATGCCAGTGAAGGATGTGAAACTTCAGTGATTGCAAGAACAAGATTGGGAGGGAAGATATTCAGAGAGTGTGGTCAGACACTGTTGGGAAAAAGATTCTCTTTGTAGATGAAAGGAAAGGTTTGTAAAAGCTATATGAGTTCAGCTATATTATATGGAAGAAGAGCGTGGTATTTGACAGAAAATGAAGTAACTATTTTGGGAAATGCAGAAAGATCTATGGTGAGGGCAATGTGCTGCTTAAAGTTGGTGGACAAGAGGAAAACAGTGGAACTGATGGACATGTTAGAATTGAAGGAAGCAGGAGATAAGCTGGCAAGATTGAATAGTGTAAAGTGGTATTGCTATGTTTTGAGACAACTAGAAGGAGATGTTTTTATGAAGGCAATGGTACACGAAGTGATTAGAAAACATGAACAAAGCCAACCAAGGATAAAGTGAAAGAAACAAGTTGAAAGAAACATGTGAAAGATTGGTTTAAGAAATAAAGGTGCAGCAAATCAGTGTTGGTGGAGTGAAGGTGTAGGAAGAGTTGTGGAAGTAGTAAGATGCATCTGGCCACCTCAATTCACTGGAGGTATTTAAATTGGATTGATGATGATAAACACATCTTTTCTACTCAAGTCAGTTTTAACTGTTACTACGACATTTGATCAAACAACAGTTGATCGAAACGACAGTTGATAAAAAAAAGAAAAGATTTACAGTACTTTTCTATGTTTCTGCAATTAAACAATGTCTTTGCTACTGTAAATTAGATTCATAAAAAGCAGAGGCCACTAGTAAGAAGTCAGTATATTTTTATTTCTTAGAATTTTTGCCATTGTCCAGGTCAGGTTTTTAAACAAGTTTTTTGGGCCAAACATTTTTTGCAACAAGTAGATCTCTTGTCATGGTCATGTTTATTTAGATTCATATTACTGCCATTGAAGTCAGTGGTGTATTTAACAAGGCATTGTGCCATGGCCTCTCCTTTGGATATCCATCATAGAGAGATTCAAAGGCAAAGCTGTTTTTAGAGATTACTATGTTTTTAATATAAAAAATTTGCAAAACCGGGACCAAAGTGAGTTTGAAAAATTTGCAATGAAAAATTTGCAAAACCGTCCATCAGTTCCAAGTCAAACTTTTTTTTGGAGATCATTATGTTTTTGGAACAAAAAATTGACAAAACTTGAACAGATTCAAAGTTAAAAACTTTTGTTTTCATTATTTGACCAAGTGCTGTTTCAATAAAATGTCAATTTGATCAAGTGTGGTTTCGATCAAATGTTGTTTTGATCAAGTGTCGCTTTGATCAAATGTCATTTTGATTAAGCATGGTTTCAATTAAGTGTCATTTGATCAACTGCCTGGTGACATTTTTACCTGGCTGACAAAAACTGAAAAAGAAATATCTGTGAAGTAATAAGTGTTTGATGCATGTATTTTAGTATTGGGCAAGTGTGATATAAAAATATTTTTCATTCAAGGGTGTGGGCCCCCATCATCACTTGGAAATGGCACAATCAACACAGGTGGTATGATGGCGTTTTCAATTGGCACGACATTAACTTATGTTTGCAACAGTGGTTTTGAACTTAATGGAAATTCTATGACTCAATGTCAAAGTTCATTTGATTTTTCACTGGATAACTCTTTACCAATGTGTTTGGAAAGTAAGTTTGCTTATTTTATTAGTATTATCATTTTGTGAATCTGATTTGGATTTTGTCTTTATTGTTAATGTTTCAAAGTTTGAATATGTGATTTATGTGATCTTCTTCATATTTGACTAAGATTATTATTTGACAATATGAAAATTTCAACATTCCAGCCACATTTTATACAAATAACTTTTTTTACGATGCACTTAAGGATAATTATTATATTGTTTTACTGGTATTTATATAATTTTTTTTGTTGGTCAAGGTTAAAGCTCTTGTATTAATAACTATCAAAATGGGTCACTTTTGCCAATTCATGTTTCTACCTTCAAAAATCACAGAAAGCTAATTTTTTATTTGTTAATTTTTGGTATTTAGTCATCGTCAGTCTTTTGAAAGACCTGTGATAAGTGTATATTTTTACATTAATTTAGGCTGCTATATTGTTTGGATCAAATGCTGGCAAGATGGTTTTGAGGTGAGGTTCATCATTTAAAGCCATCAGGTTTCATGTTCCATATGGTGCATATTGTATGCAACACATTATTAGAACTTCATCTTCAGTTTGTTCAGGGATACCACACTTGGAATTTGGTGAAGGAGTGATGTTCCATTTGTGCATAAACAAGGAGAATCGCCCAACACTCCTCCAGGTGATTGAGCTGAGCCAAATTGTATGGAGCAAGCTCATTTTAAAAGCCATGGTATTGGTTATGGCAATGAAAGCATTTGTCCTCAATGTATTTTCACAATATTCCATGTTTTATTTATACTTCTTTCACTGAGAAGCATGAACACTTAGTTTGGCAAGGTTTTCTTTCATTGATTCCAAGCAGCTGCCACAGACAGGTGTCTAGAACTTTGTCTCTCAAAAGGACATACAGGATAGGATCAATGTCCAGATATCCATGGTAAGCCAAGGAGAGTGTCACATCTGGTTGACAAAGCTCAGCTGCTTGGTTGCCTGAAAGTATGGGTGAGTGGTCCATTGGAGCAGGACACAGTCATCCAATGACTATGTGCAAGGTGTTATTCAGAACACCTTCTATGAGGCAACCAGAAATAGGGCAAATGTGTGCAGTGTTTTGGCACCAGCACTTCATCCTGAGCCTTCAAGTTGCCTCAGCAGTGTGATGTGCAAAGAGAGCTTTTGCCAAAGTGCCAGGTAGCAAAAGAACCTGAACAATCTGTCCAGTTTTACTCCAAGATAAGTGAGAGTTTGACAAAACAGTAAAAGTCAAGTTGTTGTCTTTTAGCTCATGTTTGATCTCTCAATTATTTATATGAAAAGTTTATATGAAAACATATAAGACAGTTACTTATAAGTAAAACTGTCACTGTTTTATTGTGACTGATCTTCAAGCTTCAAGTTTGAAGATCCGCTGAAAGTGTAGTCATATCTTGACTTCCTCAGGTCCTTCTAGTTTTTGGAAGAGTTAAATAATGCATAAGCAAACTTTCTAAAGATCATAGTAGACAAGTGGTAGGTATAAAGCCAAGACTCATCCCTGAGGAACACCATTTTTCAGCATAGCATCCTTTGCTTTCTGTCACAAATAGTAAAGGTGAAAGTTTAGCATCAAATAAGTTTATCATCATTCTGACCATGTGCTTATCTTGCAGAAGCCTCAGCAGCTTGCAGGTATGATCACGGTGCCAGAAAGACATACCTGTATGCCACTGACAAATTGACAAATACAGCAATGGCCCTTCTTAGGTTTTAAAAAATTGATGTTCTGTGTCAACAGAAGACTCAATCCGTGGTTGATTTTCAAGGTTGAAAACCAGCCTGCTTTTTAGGGAACAGTTGATCCATGATTGGATTGACACAGGCATTGGGAAATCTTTCCAGTATCTTGTAGAGAACACAGAGCTGAGATATTGATCAATAACTTTTTGGTTTGTCATGGTCTTCAATGGCTTAGAGATTGTGACTACAAGTGCTCTTTTCCAGAGTTTGGGAATTTTTAATCAGCACAAGCAGAAAGAAAAGAAGTCATTTAATCAGGACTACAAACCAGCTCCAGCAGGGATTTATAAGCTCTGGGCAGATGGAGTCAGGGCCCAAAGCTTTGCCTGATTTTGAAATGTTGGAGGCAGTGGTGAATTGTCTCTGTAAGAACTTCTCATAGATATTCACTGGGTTTGGTGTTGTGGTCCAATAAATAATAATAATAATAATAATAATAATAATAATAATAATAATAATAATAATAATAATAATAATATTGCCAAATGCACAAACATAAATTTTATAATACGCACACACGGTAAAGAAAATCAAAATATGTGTGAAGGCAGGGGGCACCGAAGAACATACGTTATCAAGTCAAGTACCCCCGTTATCAACTGTTATCAATGTCAAGTGCCAATAAAGGTCAGACTCTTCTCTTATAAACAAATAGATATAACTTGTGTTCAACAGACTCATACTCACATGTTTGATTAGCTGAAATACAACAGTATCAGCAGAAATAACAGAGTGACAAGGAGAGTGTCAAGACCTACTGGTAGAGTTGTTCAATATACTTCATGCTTTGCAGCTAGACTGTAAAAAGTCAATGTTTTAAATTGCTTTGGACCATCAATTCTTCTGCTTCCCATCAATTTTGGCAAGTAAACTTGTAGCTTCAGTTCAGTTCAGTTTTCTTTTATCAATCAAAACTTCATGTCACACTTCATTCTTAATTGCAATTCTACTTTAATTTTTTTTACTTTTTTTTTTTTTTCTTTAACTTTTTTTTCCTTTAAGTAATTTTTTTATTTTAAGCATTGTATTTTAGTAATTAAGTATTTAATTATGATGTCATATTCTCCATTGTTATATAGTGACTGCATAATCAGTACATCATTTAATTTATTTTGTCTGCAAGTTTTTAAAAGTAATTATAAAGACTTTTTTTACTGTTTTATTCAAAGTTAATTGATTGAATAAACTTTTTTAGCCATATGTGAAAATAATGTGGCAGTGATGATGTATTTTTCAATGTCATCAGCATGGTTAAAACACCATGCTTATGATCATCATGGTCTGGTCTTAATTCAAAACCACTTGCATCATTTTGTTGTGTTCTTGAAAAAAACACTTTATGGCACTTTCCCTTGTTTGGTGGTCTTGTCAAGCAGTTCTAAATTACAGTAATATCTCTATTAAATTACAAGCTGACAGCAATATCTTGGCGTCTCCAGAAGCAGGTTAGAGTAATTGCTTACCCTATGTATTAGTGCCTTAACATAAACAAGGTTTATCAAGGATGAAATACAGGGAACAAGTTAAAAAAAAAACATGAGAAGAATTGGTTTAAGGAAAGAAGATGTGGCAGATTGTTGTAGATGGAGAGAAGGTTGAGGAAGAGTTGCAGAAGTATTAAGATGCATCTGGCCGCTTTCATTTACTGGGAATATTTAAACCTGATTAAAATTGTATTGTTGTCATTTGTTGGAAGAATCTGTTTTGAATTACTGCAGTTTTTTAATTCAATCTGTAAATGTCTGCAAAAAACTTGAAAGAAGAATAACCATGTTGATTTCATGTTATTGATTAAATGCTAATTGAATTATTTTGATATTTTTTTATTTTAGGAGTGTATTTTAAAATTTTGAATAAGGCTTTTGCTGAAAAATTTTTTTTGGGTTTGAGCTAATTTACTTGTTTCATATCATCTTTGCAACTCTAAATCAATTATGTTTTGCTTGTATTTTTTTCAGTATGTCCATCTCCAGATAATGTTCCTTTTACAACTCGTTCTCCAGATGAACCAACCTACTTGGTTGGAGAAAACTTTACTTATATCTGCAATGGACATCTTATTGTACTTAATAATGCTGAGGATATGAGCACCTGTAATTTTAATAACATTGGAAATCCAGTTTGGAGTTTATCTACGACAAATAGTAATCTTCCTGAATGTGGTGAGTGAAGTCTGTTTACAAGGTATTTTTACTACTGTTTGCTATGTTCATCTGAAAACTTTATCGTTTTTTAGAAATGCTTTTTTATAATTTAAGGTTAATTAAAAAGTTGTCAAAAATTTTTATTTTTTTACTATTTTTCCTTTTTTTTTGTAAATGCTTAGCTAATTTTTTTGTAAATTAGATTAATATTTTTTTCTTTTTTTAAAAATCATCAATATTTTAACTTAATATCAATATCAATTTATATTGTGTTTTCCATATTGAAACATTGGTAAAAACCAATGTTTCAATATGGAAACACGATATAAATTAACATATCTTTGAAAAAGATAGTATTTTCCTTTTTTTTTTCTTTCATGCTTTCCCTTATAAATATTAAATTAAAACTTATTTTTTAATCTAATTTAAAATAAACGAAATTCTGCTGTAAGACAACAAGTATAACTTTGACAAATTTTTACAATAATGTATCCCAAAACAATCTATTAGTACATTTTACTTCTTTTGCAATGGAAAAATCTACAAGTGCAAGTAGCATAATAATTTTGTTGTTGAAATCACCAGCATTTTTTTGACACACAAGCCTTTAGATCAGGTTTGTTGACAAGTAGGAAATGCATTGAATGTTAGCATGAATAAATCCGTGAAGCCTACTATGCATTGAATGTTACCCAGCCTCACTTTATTTGTTCCTAAACAAAGGTTAAAAGATTTCTATGCTAAAGTAATTTTTATGTGTTATCTTTCATAGTCAAGCTAGATAGAAGTATTTTTATTTTTATTGTTGAAGATATGGGCGGCATAAATGTTTATGACAACCTTTTTGATAGCTAATGACCAAGAATTACAGAAAAGAAGTGGTACTACCAGCTGTTTATCAACATTCTCAACACAAGTGTGATTGCAAGTTGACATATTTAAGGAAAAGTTTAACAACAAAATGTCTTGTCTAAATTTCTATTGTAAAATCGCATTGTGTTTACTCAAATTTGTGAGAGTTTTTTTCACAAATGAGAGGCATGCACATCTCATCTTTCCTATGAACTACTATCTTACTGTGATGGGAAAGTTGTGTGTCTCTGTGACCTGTAAAGCTGTGTTGGCCAAAGATTTTAACTCTTCTGTTAGGAATGTCAATGCCAAAGAGTCTTGCAGAGAGAGACCAGACAAAATATAGTTCACAAGATGGCAACTTTAAACCTGGTAAAACTGTGCTCAAAAGCTATGGCAAGTAAGCAGTCTAGAAGGAAATCTCTCCCCTCGCAGTAGGATACCCTGCCAAATCATGATATGTCATGTAGAATGTATTTTCATGCTGCCTTGGGCATTGTGCAGATTAAAAAGATCTGTGTTCAAGTACTTGGCAGAGGTGTTTGTTCAAAAAGTACTTTTCTAAATGAGTCAGCCTCATTCAAGTTAGGACACTGGTGGTTGATTTTTAACCACTACAAATTGGCTCATTTCTGTTTCCTGTCTGATCTTTATTGGGTGTAGCTCTTGCTTTATCTGTTGAGAAAAGACTCATCCCTGACTTTTTGGGACAGTCAAATTTTCAGTTTACTCACAAACTGGAGGATAAAAATTACTATTTCTTGGGTTCAACGTACAGTACACCCAAACCCTGGACCACAAACACACAAATAGGTTTTCTGACATTTGTCTTAAACCTATCACTAACATCAAACATCTATTTTATGTAACTACACAAAGCACAGGGTGCATTTAAAATGTTCCCAAATCACAAAAACTTATGGTACTGCACACTTCACAGCACTTTTAAGCACAGAACACAAATGAACACAACATCACCAAAGAACTTTCTCAAAGTCCTGCAACTTAATCCAAATGGAATTTGCAATAAAACAGATGAAATGCAACTACTCATTAAAAATACACAAGCAGATGTCATAACAATACAAGAGTCAAAACTTAATCAATCTCACAAAACACCAAACATTCCTCAGTTCACACTTATCAGAACAGACTGCACTCACAAATAAGGGAAGGCCTTCTAGCTTACATTAAAAACAATGTCAGTTTCTCTTAACTTAATACATCAAACACTTTTCAATTAAACTACAAATCATCAAAATCAAACTTTCAATATCATAACAATTACTTATTGCAAACATGTACATTTCACCTAGCTATCACAAACAGAAGAAGACTCAATTCTATCCAGCATGCTTACAACCATAACCAATTTTTCAAACACAATCATCACAGTAGATATCAACGCTCACTAACCGTTATGGTATTTGCCCACTGAAGACCATAGAGGAGAACCGGTCGAAGACATCCTACTAAACTCTCATCACATCAAACTAAACACAAACACTCCAACAAATTTATTACCCAATCAAACACGAAAGCCTACTTCACCAGACATCACTACTACTTCAGCAGACTTACCTGACTGCACTACTACCTTCACAACAAATCACTTACCTTTACTCAGTATTTTTGTTTCTACATTTATTCTCCTGACTTGCAGGAAAGTGACGGAGGTGCTATATATAGGGTAAGCAATTACTCCGATTTGCTTCTGGAGATGCCAATACATCACATCTATACATCACAAGACCAAAACAACTTGCTCTCATTTTACTAAAACAATAACAAACTACCAAAAAGCTGATTGACATCACTTAAACAACATGTTGAGAATCTCATCTCCTTCAGACCTTACAGCACAAATGTTCATGAAGCAAACAAACACCTTATCAAGGCAATTTTAGATGCTGACAGACTCTTTAATCCCTAAAGGAAATGACAACAACACAAATCACACTCACACATGGATATCTGCAAGCTTATCCATCACCATAACCATATTTGCAAACAAAACAGATCAGACCCACAAATCATTACTCTTAACAATTACATAAACAAATAAATATATGAACACAAAAAGAACCTTGGAAACAACATCATGACAAAATTAATCACAAACACAATTTACACTTTCTGTGAGGCACCATAGCAAAGCTATCCAACAAAAAATGACCTACAAAACAGAACAGTAACATTTACTTTGGAACTAAAACAGCCATCATTGACATGGGTTGAGGATTATTTGGCAAAGCTGTTTTGGCACCAGTCCATTTGAAACTAGCTGGAAGGTTTGAATAAAACAGTATAATCAATCACTCTAACCCAAACCTAACTCCTAAACCCTAAAATTTTCGAGATTTTATGAATAAGAAAATGACTCACTGCCATAATGACTGGTGCCAAAACGGCTGTGGCAAAACGACTTTGCCAAATAGTCCCATCTCACATTGACATAGGCAAAGCAAAAACATTTGATTAATAATTCACAAATGGCACAAATTAAAATTAACAGGCATATAAACCATACAATCAAGAATCTTTCCACAGACCCACATTTTGAGAACCACTGAACTAGTCAATCAGGACCCTTCTCACTAAAGAAATATGACTTACCACTATACAAATGCAATTAGCCATCTCAAACAGTACAAACAACAGTTCCACTGGACCTGGTGGCATAAACATCAAATACCTAGGGCCACTTGCCATCAGATATCTTACCAACGTTAGCAATATTGCTCTAAACACTAGCAAAATACTTCATCTTTGGAAAAGTGCCACAATCATCATTCTCATTTCAAAATCGAAGACCACAACATTTGCACAAACTACAGATCCATATCACTTTTATCAGCTATTGCCAAAATACTAGAGAAAACACTATTAACATACTTAACAGAAAACATTCTAGTGATTTCTCATCAATATGGATTCCATAAACACTTAACACATACTGCTTTGCACAATATCTCCCTGCAAATCACAAAAGGTTTCAACAATCCAACACTGCCACATTGCACTGTAGCTGTAGCTTTGGAGATGAGCAAGGCGTTTGACTCAGTAAACATACACAAAATTATACACAAACTCACACTAACAAACATTCATAACTACATCATCATCCTCAAGTTCATAGCAAACTACAGGGTGTCAAGAAAGTTCCCGATCCTAAACAAAATTATATAGGGCTAATGACAGAAGGTTAAATCAACAAAAGGTTTATTGTGGTGATAGAACAAAGCTCCATGAACATAAAAAAATCTGGTTTATTCAAAATGACCCCCATCTGTATCAATAACACATTGGAGCCTCTGTCGGAAATTCTGACAAGCAGCACGAAGGGCATCTTGAGGAATTTTCTCCCATGCTCGTTTCAGGGAAGCTCGAAGATCCTTCAGATTGTTATGGGGTGAAGAACAGGCTTCTTTTTCCAGAATACCCCACACACAGAAATCCATAGGATTGAGATCGGGCGAAGATGGTGGCCACAAATCTTTGGTCCAGAATGAAGGAAAGTGCTCTTCGCACCACTTCTGCATCTTCTTTGATGTGTGAGAAGGCGCGCCGTCTTGTTGGAAGGTGAAGAACTTATTTTTGAACTTTTCCTTCATCGATGCGAGGGCAGGGGTTAAAATATCATTGACATACGAATCTGTATTCACTTTGACCCCCTCTTTAACAAAAATGAGGAGAGATTTCCAAGATTTGGAAATCGCACCCCATACCATCACAGACAAGGGTTTCTGTCGGCGTGAAACGAATCGAAGATGATCAGGGAGGTCCTTGGGCGACTTTCCGAGAATCCTGTCATTCTGGGTGTTGAACTTCGCCTCCACCGAGAAGAGTTTTTCGTCTGAAAAAACGATTTCGCCTTTCTCCGTGCCTCCCTTCAGACGGTTCAGCAGAATTTTGGCCCTCTCCTTTCTTTTTCGCTTCTGGAGGTCAGTTAGGAGTTGTCTTGTCCTGATTTTGTACGGGGACATTTTGAGATCCTGTTCAACAATTGTTCTGACAGACTCATGGCTGATATTCATGTCTTTAGCCGTTTTCCTCAAGGATCGTTTGGGGTTCCTCCAAATTCTCTCCCTGAGGGCCTTGATCTTTGCTGGAGTGCAAGCGGATCAAGGTCATCCACTCCTATCCCAATCCTCCATGGTTCCAAGTTCTTGGAAGCGCAAGATTGTATCGCGAACAGTTGATTTTGGTGCTTTTAGCAACTTCATAATTTTAGAATTTGAATGTCCCGCACGATGAAGTTGAATGATTGCAGCTCTTTTATTCATTTTATTATTATTTTAGCCAAAAAAATTTGAAAAGTGTATCTGAAACATTGAAAAGGAGGATTAAGTGGAAAAATGACGTACAGAACTTCTCATAATTTATTGAAGTTTTTGAATTACATTAAATTTAAAAATCGATCGGGAACTTTCTTGACACCCTGTACATAAAAGGACAACAAGCATGCACTCAATATAATGGCAAACTCTCAAAACTCAAACAAAGCAACACTGGAGTACCACAAGTGGAGTTCTGTCTTCAACATTATTCAACACTTACACCTTTGACATTCCACTTTCCTCAAAAGACATACAAATCACAACATATGCTGATGACATAACAATCACTGCATCTTAAACAAAACACCCTAAAGCCTAAACAACTTATTCAACCATATCTCCACAAAATATATGAATGGCCCACCACTAATAATCTTCATATAAATACAGACAAAACTACCACCACACTTTTTAAAGCAAACCCAGCTGAATATGGCACAACTCTATCACTTAAATTAAACAGCCAAACATTACCAACAACAAAACACTCAAAAATTCTTGGAATCACTCTTGACACAAAACAACATTTTCACAACATATAAATGTCACAATCACTAAAGCAAAGCAAACACTTAACATTCTAAAAGCACTCACATCTACCAAATGGGGTAAACAAAAATAATTAATTGTTTCCACATTCAAAGCTATCATTCACCCCATTTTGGAATATGCAAACACCAAATGGATCCCAATCATATCAAACACCAACATCAAGAAACTGCAAAACATTCAAAACACAGCTTAGCAAATTGTTTGTATTTTTTCTTAACGCTTGTTAACACTGGCTTATGCTTTAACATTGGTTAATCCTCTTAAGGCTTGCTTTTTACACTTGATAATACTGTGACTATATTTTTTGTTAACGTTTGTTAATGCTAGGGGATTGTTTATTAGTGCTTGTTGCATTCTTGTGTTAACACACCTAATGCTGCATTTTTTTAATTTTTTCTAGAAAAAATTTTCGCATTTGTTAACACTAGGGGAAAATTTTGCACTTGATCAAAATAATTGATTGTTATGAAACAAAATCAATTAATGGCTTATTTTTTTATGCATATTTTTACATTGTTATATGAATTTTTAATTATTTCTAAAATCCAAATTTCAAATAATCAATCGTGTTTATCAAAAACTACATATTTGCTTGCCAAACATAGTAAAAACCAAAACTTTACAAGCAAATAACAAATTTCTATCTGCTCAGTAAAGGGCTTTTGATTTGTTTAGTGGCTAAAGGCTTGTTTCCACTACAAGTGTAAAATAAAGTATTTCTTATTTGTTTAATTGATTTTTGTTTGTTTCGCTTAGCGTTTACTAAGATTTTAAGTGCAGAAAAATAATAAAAAAAAGAAAGATTGCTCCATTTCATGCTTATTCTAGAAGCAATCTCTAACGTTTCAGTTCAGTTTTCTTTTATTTTTGCTCTGCCACATGAACAAAATAACAAAATGTTGAGAAGTTTGTGTGTTGTTAAAGACGGGGCTAGAAAAAGGAAGAAGCAACAAAACGAGTTGATGTTGTGACTTGCTAATTAGCAATGAAAAGTGTGACTTGTTGTATAATATAGAAGCAAGGTTGCTTCACTTCATTATAAAATTGTTTAAAAAAATAGAAAGAGAAAAAGAAAGAAAATAAAGTATAGGACTGAGGTTATTTGCTTAATAAAACACTGCTATGGGGTCAGTGCAATGGTGGGACCATAGCAGAGTTTGGCTTGATTAATATGATCAATTCTAAAAAATATGTAAAAGCATGATCATATTCTACCAGCCCAACAGGCAAACAAACCCACCAAAAGAAATCCTGTTGCAGATCAAAAGATCATTTCTTGAACAAAAACCTCAGTAAGAAAAATACAAGAACAAAAATATTACACCATTAGTAAAAAAACAAACAAAAGAAACATACTAAAAAAATCTACAAATACCGATGCAAAGTAGTAACAATAAATAGTAAAATAAAATTTATGCAATAGCTAAAAATATTGTTCAGGTAGAAACAAGAGTGATCCTGCAAAACTTTCCTTGAGTCTTTTCTTGACTGTTGTAGAGTTGAAGATTTTTAAATTGTTCAGTTGTTTTCCTGAAACATAAGAAAAGGAAGACCAGCAAAAGATATTAAATGATGACCTACATAAGAGTTTATAAGTTTGATTATTGTTCAAGGAAGAATGCTTTACATTTTTTAACAAATGTACTCAAGGATTTACATAGTTTTATTTTTTCAGGTAATTCATTCCAAATTTTTGGGCCAATGTATCTTATTGATTGTTTTGTTACTGTGTTTTTGCATGATATAGGTATGATTTGAGAGTTGCTTCTAGTAATTACAGTGGACGTTTTTCTTTGAAATATATTGTTAAATGCTGAAGGTAATTGCTTGTGGAATGATTTGTACATGAAAATTGAAATATTTAATTTATAGAGTTGTTGTATATTAAGAATATTATCTTTTGTTATTTCTTTGTTGCGTTTTTTTGCGGGATTAGTACAGATTATCATATTAATAAACTTGTTGCAGATTTTTTGTAATTTATTGAGTAACACAGAGTGTTCATAGCACCAAATTGTAATGCAATACCTGATGTGACTCAGAATTAGTGAATAAAAAAGTGTAAGTAGAGCTTCTTGAGTTAGAAAAGGCTTTACTCTCATTACTGCATATAGCGATGATTTTAGTTTGCTGATTAGCATTCCCATGTGGTCTTTCCATGTTAGGCGTTTATCTAATAACTTGACTAAAGTGACTCTTTCAATTTGATTTTTTCTAATAGTTAAAACTGATTCTTTTGAAAATGTTTTTGTGGTACGAGAGCTAAATAAAATCTATTTTGTTTTTTGACATTAAGGGAAAGCTTATTTGCTATTAGCCAGTTGTCAATGTTTTCGAGTTCTTTATTTCCTTTTTGAAATAATAAATTATTGTTTTTTGCACTAAGAATGATCGTTGTGTCATCAGCAAAAGACAGGTTCTTGCTATATTTGAGACATTTTGAGAAGTCATTAATGTAAATTATAAACAAGAGTGGACCGAGTAATGAGCCTTGAGGTACCAAGGAAGAAATGGGTTCTATATTTAAAATACTTGAATTATAATCAACTTGTTGGGTTCTTCTAAATAAATAACTTTTAAACCAATCATGAACTGTGTCTCTCACATCATAATGATACAATTTATTTAGTAATATTTCATGATTAATAGTGTCAAAAGCTTTAGATAGGTCAAGAAAAATTCCAAGGCTATTCATTTTTTCTTCAAATGATGTTGCTATTTGATCAGTAAGCAGGGAAGTAAGATGACAACTTGAGTGTCCTCGTCTAAAACCGAATTGATTTTCAGTAATTAAGTTAAACTTATTTAAAAAAGAATATAAACAAATATAGACAAGTTTTTCAATTATTTTAGAAAAACAGGAAAGTAAGTTGATAGGCCTGTAGTTAGAAACATCTTTGGGACAACCTTTTTTTATAGAGGGGAATTACTTTAGTGTGTTTAAAGCAAGAGATAAATTTTCCTTGTGATAAAGATTGGTTAAAGATGTTGCTAAGAATGGATATTACATTTTTAGGGAGATGTTTAAGTATAAATGAAGGTATACCATCCAAACCTGAACTCAACTTTGGCTTTAAAGTAGATATAATTCTTTTGATTTCTTGTGGTCATATTGGATAAAAAACATGAAAGAGGGATTTGAAGAACCTAAGTAATCTTGATAGTTAGCTGCAGAAGCAGGGAGCTGAGATATCAGTTTACATTAGATAGTAGAAAAGTGTGTGTTAAATGTGTTTGCTATTTCTTTAGGTTCATATATCATTTTTCCAGCTTCTAAGATACAATTAGTTTTACTGATGTTTGCTTTAGTCCTTCCCAAAATTTCAGTAATGGTTTGTCAAGTTTTTTTTATATCATGTTTATAATTTTTAAATTTGTTCTTAAAATATATATATATTTTTTTGCTTAATGAGATGAAAATATTGATTTCTAATTTTTAGATACTTTTTAGATGCTAATAAGTTATTTTTTTGTATATATTTTTTATGTAATCTGTCCTTTTTGTGAAGTAAGCTCCAAAGCTCTTTGTCAAACCATTGGCTATTCTGTTTTTGATTTTTTGATTGTTTAAAAAAATTTTGGTTAAATTTATTTAGAAAAATATTTTGAAGGTTTTGAAAAGCTAAATCTGGGTCAGAAAATGTAGCAACATTACTGTAGTCAATATTTTCAAGAGAAGCTTGAAAATTTATCAGATTAGAAGCAGAAAAGAATAAATTTTTGACTAGACAAGATTGTCTTAACTTACCAATTTCAGATATTTGAAAAATTGGAAAATGGTCAGAGACACTATGCACTAATATGCCACTTGTTATATTGACACAAGTTATATTTGTCCAAATATGATCCATGGTGGAAGCACAATTATTTGTTAGTCTTGTGGGGCAATTGATTAAAGGAAAAAAATTATTATTAAACATGGTGTCTGTTAAAATTTCAGTGCCAGGGTCTTTTTGGTCAATGAGATTAATGTTTGTACCACCCATTATGTACACATTTTTGTTATGTTTTAATTTATTAAAGACAAAATTGAGGTATTCAAAAAATGTATTTAGAGATTTTGTATCTTTCATAGGTGATTGAGTGTCCCACAGGTAGCAACCTTATGGTCAAAGTAAATATCTATGATAATGGATTCAAAGATTTTTTCATCCGTTACATTTACATCAAAACGTGTGTCAAAGATCAGGTTTTTTTTTATGTACAAAGCTACTCCACTACCTTTATTATTTTTACGAGGATTCGACAAATAAATGTAATTCTTTAAATTTTTGTACTGTCCTGTTGAGTTAGGTTTTTCCCAAGTTTCATTAACTGCAATTATATGTGGACTAAAATCTAGAGCGGATATCAAACACTCAAACTTGGTAAAATTATTGGGGTTAATAAGTGATCTCATATTGATGCATATTGATGAAAAAGTATTTTCACTTGAGTTTTTAAGGAGTATTGCAGCTTCATCTGAGCTTAAATAACTATCATTTCCTAATGAACAAATTAGTGTCATTGGGTACTTCTGTACAAATTTCTAGAAAATATTGGTTTAATTTTTTTGCATCATAGCTATGTTTTTGTTGATTTAGATCAGTTGTAAAAAGGTTTGAAAAATCAAAAGACTCTAGAGCATGAAAAGGAAATAAGGCTGCAGAGCAATTAAGACATAGAGATTTGTTTAAAGATTTTTTTCATTAGAATGCTTATTAAAACATTGAGAGTGATAGTTTTGATTGTAGGAGTTACAAAGTGAAAATAGTTGTTTTTTTTAATTTGTTGTTTTCATTCAAAGCAAATAATTATTTGGCTATTACTAATACACATCAGTTATATAAAAAACACAAAAAAGAAAAAAAATTTACACAGACAAACAAAAAGATTAACAAAGAGAGAATATCAAAAATAAAAAAATGCTAAAATAGCTTCTATTAAATTTATTAAATTAAATACAAAATTTACAAATAGGTAAAAAAGAAAAAGTAAAATAAAATTATTATGAGATAAGGGTACATGAAACCAGTCAATTTATAAAGATATATTAATAATTTTTAGTTTAGACTAAATAATAGAAATTGACTAATTCAGTATAGAATAAAAAAGATAGATCATTGTTTTACAGTTTGTGCATAACTGAGTTTACTTTTAATTTTAGTTATATCAATAAAATCATCAATTACCTTTTTTTTATTGTTATGAAAAACAAAAATCTCACCCTTCCAACTCCAAACTGGGCATTGTTTAAATTCTGTGTGAGCTTTCTCTAATAGTTGCAGTCGATGTTTTGTAAGGGATTCTGTGATAATCATTTTAGTTCCTTTAAGAAGTCTTTTTTTTCTATATACTTTATTTTTTGTGTCCTACGAATGAACTTGACAATAATTGGGGTGCCTTTTTTTGAGAATAGTGGATGTGCAATGTCAAGATCATTTGCCTGTAAAGGGGAATCAAGTTGTAAATGTTTATTTAAAGTATAACAAACAAAATTTTCTATTTCTAAATACTTTCCCAGTTTTAATTTTGGTACATTTTTACATCAATGAATGACCAAACAATTTAACCGACTATATTGCTCAAGGTCATGTTGTCTTCTTTCTACAGCAGATAACCTTTTCATGGTTGAATTAATCATCTGCTGCAGTTTTAGGAGAGCTTCTTTTATGCCATTGAGCTCATTCTTTTGTTCATCGTTTTTTGATACACCTGTAGCACAAATTTTGGAGGCAGCATCTGATCTTAGATTTTTAGATTTATTTTCATAATTTGATTCATAAACTGCCAACCTTTTTTTCATTGATTCCATTTCAATTTTAATCTTTTTTAAATCCTCCATTTTTTGTTTGTTAGGAAAATAATAAAATTCAAAGTTTTTAATTTAACAATTGAGTGCACCCAATACATTACAAAGAAATTTTGGCTTTAAATTATACACCACCTATTCCATGTACCTTATTCAAATAGAATGATAGAATGATAGTTTGGTGCGCAAATTTCTTATGTTTGTCTAAATTTCCCACTTGCTTGGCTTACATCACTGTCTAAGGCACAAGTGAGCACATGCATTCCTGCTGCTGCACACTCTTGTAATCAAGTTACTGGAACCAAAAATAAGGAAGAACTAAAAATGCTTAGAAAATTTCAAGATGCTTTTTTTTTTAAGATTTAAAGTAGATCTTTAGCTAAAGATAGCAACTAAAAAGTTTGAACTAGTTAACCACACAATGGCACAAAATAAAAAATAAGTGTTTTTTCCAAAAAACTAGGGTTAATATTTTTATCTATTACTAACTCATTTTTCATCAAATGTAAACAAATTTTATATCATTATCTTTTTAATGATAGACAAGTTTATATACAATATACAAAAAAATTATTTTTTTAATGATATACAAGTTAACTACTTTCTCAGAACAAGCAAAAGGTGATGATTTATTGAATTAAGATAAAAATTTTAAGTCAGTCAAAATCTCCTGCTATGTGCAAAATTCATTTTAGAATTTCCTGTTGCAAAAGAGTTAAGCAACTGACTCAAACACAAACACACCCTTTACATTATCTTAATGCATACTTAAATCTGCCCATAAACATGAAATCCATAATCTTTCATGACAATAAGCACACTAACATTATCGTCTCAAAACCAGACATAACACCTGAGTAATGTAGAGAAAACCTTATACACATTCACACTACCATCAACTCACAATGCCTCAGTTCTAGAAAAAACAACAAAGTAATTAGCATCACACCCTATGACATACATTTATCAGGAGAAATATTGCCATGTCATATGCATGCAAAACTGGCACAGCTCAGCCAACAAATCACCACTCTTGCAAAGTTACCTAAATACACTGAACCCTGAAACATACATGCCACAATGCCCACTATGCTTGTCTCACACACATGACACTAATCACCTCTTTAACTGTAGTCAACTACCAACACAACACAACAACATTAGTCTGTGAAAAAAGCCTTTGAGGTAGCAAAGGTAATCCAAGAGTGGGAATCAAGATTGGCTTCTTTGAAAGATTAAGGAATGACTACTCCAAGATATCCTTTAGAAAAAGGGCAACAACAACAACAACAACAACAACACATGTCATGTTTTCTGAAAACCGTAACGATAAATTGCATTGCTTCCTGGTATTCCTCATCCAGGAAAGATACAAGATTTGCCACAATAAAATTTGTGCGTATTGCACAAAGTGTTATGTCCAGTTACACCAAAGCAGGGGTGCTGTGTGCTGGGACATGTGTCACAATTCAACATATAATTAAAGTACAAATTGGATAAACAAACAAAATTTTTGTATTTTTATATTGTCTGGTTGTTTCCAAGAAACTTTCTTATGTACAATTGTAAACATGGTCATTTTTTAAAAGCATAATATTTATTGATTTTTTTTTAATTGACAATAAACAAACTGGTTCTGTAAGAATCAAAAAAATTTGAATAAATTCTTGGTTATGCAGAACTTTAACAAAACTATAATTTTTTTAATTTTTCAGTTTTCTTTAGAAAGACTGGTAACTTAAGAGCTTTTTTAACCAACTCTCGTCTGAAAAAATTTGTTGGCAAATAATGAACTTTAAGAAAACTGTGGTTAATATAGTACAGGGTGTCCATAAAGTCTCTTTACAATTTAAAAAAATTATTATAAAGTGAAATGATGAGATATTGCAATGAGGGTTGTTTTATGTTAATTAGTATTTCATTAAGTTTTTATTCACAATAAAATTTCTTAATTAAAATTTCTTATGTTTAATGATTGAGTTATATGAACTGAACCCCCATAAAATGACTACTCCTAAAGAAAAAGCACAATGTATATCCTGGTTCATTGAGACAAAATCAGATGTTCAGACCCACCAAAACTACAGAAGTAAGTATGGAAGAGACCCACCATCACGTCCTTTAATTCATTTATGGCACAAGAAATTTATAGAGACAGAGACAGTGTTCGATACAAGGAGGAGTGGGGAACCAAGAACATCTGAAGAAAACATTGAGTGTGTAAGACAAGCCTTTTAATGTTTTCCTACAAAGTCCATCTGTACTACTGCCAGACAATTGGAACTACCATGTTCAACAGTGCACAAAGTCCTACACAAGAATTTAAGATTGTATGCTTACAAAGTGCAAATGTTGCAGGCACTTCAGCCAAACGACATGCCAAGACAAAAAGAATTTGCAGCGAACATGTGCTTCATACAACTAATGGTGCCCATATAGAAGTGTATTAAATAGAGTAATGATATTTTTAATTAAATATTTAGTAGTGTATTAAATGTGTTAATAAAAAATTTATGAAATACTGATTAACATAAAACAACCCTCATTGTGATATCTCATCATTTCACTTTGTAATAATTTTTTTAAATTTTGAAGAGACTTTATGAACACCCTGTATTTGAAGACATCAAAAGCAACAGTGCCTCATATGATTTTCCTATAGTTAAAATAGAGAACTAGTTAGCATCAAATTTTTCTGCACAATTTTTGTTGTCTAACAGATGTTGAGCAAAAGTTGTGCAGAAAAATTTGATACTAACTGGTTCTCTGTTTCAGCTACAGAACAAGCATTTTTTCATCTTGAAATGCTTGAAGCCACCTTAATAGAGTCTCTTGAATCATCTCTTTGTTGCCAAAAAGAGTTCATCTATGGATTGAAACTTTCTTGCTTAAGGTGCAAGTAAATGTGCAACCAATCTTGTGCTTGTTTTCTCCAACCAATCAGAGGCGCCATTATTGCCAATTTTAAGAATAGTTGCCAATTTTAAGGGTGTTATTGCCAATTTTAAGAAATATTACATTTGTTGTATGTAAAGGCAAGCAGTAAAAGCAGTGGAGGATGATCCTAATATGACCTTAAGTGACTTTTGGAAGTCATTTAATAATCGACATGTGTATTACACACATTGATGCCACATGGTATGAAGTTTCTCAGACCAGCATGAATGGTGTTTAGAAGGTTTTGTGTCCACAGTTTGTCAACAGTGTTGAAGGAGAAGATCAAGAGGACAAGAAAATCCTTGAAAATCCTGTTGAAATATTTAAAAAGCTGGACATTGACTTGGAGGAAGAAGACTTCCAAAAGATGTTCCAGTCGCATTTTCAGTAACCAAGAAAAAAAGATCTAATGAAATTAGAAACCATGCAAGGACCAGAAGAAGATAAAGAAGAAGAGATTCTCCTTGTGAAGAAATTTAAAACAAAGTTAATTGCCAATGGGTTTAGTTTTATGGGAAAAGCTCTCACTATTTTTGAGAATCAAGATCCGAATTTTGAGAGATTTTTAAAGTAGCAACAAGCATCTGCAATTTCTTCCAGTGTTATTGCATTATCTACAATGAAAACAAAAAAAGACAGTGCAAACATCAATAAGTGTAGTGATCCGCAAGAAAATGTTAAATTTGTGGAAAATGTCTAAAAATATGTACAGTCAATACCTTTATCTCTGCTGCATTTTTCATCAAATGCTGCTTCCTCCTTTGACAGACTGCTGCAACTCCATAACATACTGTACTGTACACAGTATATTTATGTAATTGTATTTTGTGTTTGTATTTTATGTTTGCGTCTTTAGAATTAGAAAACAAGTTCAATGAGTTATGTGTGTGATTTAGAAATGTTTGGTAGGCATTTGTATTGAACTGTCCACCGAATAACAGAATATACCAACTTATGAATGAATTCAACATATGAACAATTGTGCAGAACATAACTCTTTCATAAGTTGGGGAGCGCCTGTAGTAAAATACAGGTTAAGTTGTTATATTAAATGTTCATTCTATTGATTTCCTTTTTTTAGTCTTCAAAAAATTTTCAAGCTACATCAAATTGAAAATTACTTGATAAATGTGAATACTTTATGACAAATTGACCTTGGTCAAAAAGTAAAGTCCTTTTTTATCTTCTCTCTTTGTGACTTTAAAAAGGAAAAAATGTTTGACTAAAAAAGGATTTTAACTTAAGTTAATGTGTTTTTTTTCCAAAATGAAAGGCAAATAGGTTTTTATTTTTGTTAAAGGTAACAACTGACATTTTATGTGTTCCCTTTTTTATTTCTTGCACTAACCTCTCCTTTTTGGTAAAGCCATTACTTCTTTTTTGTGCTTTCACTCAATTTGAAATGAAATGTTATCGTATATGGTTATACAGGCCAAAAATTAGTTTATCATATCTGTAAATTTCATGCTCCACAAAAGCTTTATTAGAACTGTATAAAGGGGATATTGCACATTTTACACAACTTTTCACAGTTGTCCTCTGATGTTTATAAGTTTCATTTAAATCAGGGGAGTTGAACCTGCATTCTCTCAAGCAAATTTATGTTGCTGCAGAAAGCTATGCCTTTGATAAAAAGTGATGACTTCACCAATCAAAGTAATTTTAAATAGTTTTATAGCCTTACAGCTCTACTTTTTTTTGAATCTAAGTAAAGTGATTGGAAAAATATGCCAATTTTAAATCTCTCATTTAAGCAAATGCGAAAGTCTTTTTCATAATTTGCAATAAAACTAAATTGCTTGAGTAAATAAAAAGAGGTATTGTTGTTCACAATGGCTTTAAAGAAAAATTTGTTTTAAATAGGACTAACCATAATTGAAAAAACTTTAACTTGTTTTTTGTAAAAGATAACATTTTATTTTATTGTTAGTTTCAGAGCAGCAGTTAGCAACTTATGGGCCATGGGATAGATCTTGTCCACCAAGCAAAACTATTCAGCTTGAGACATGATAGCTAAATATTAAAAGAGTTGACTTGCTCTCCTATAAGTTCAAACAATATATGCAGCAGTAAAACTGTGGTATATCTAGTTACAGCAGAAGTGCAAAAATATTTACTTTTTGTTATTTTTATCATAATTAACACTGCAGTTCATAACAGCAATTATGTCTCGCAATGATTTTGCATATAAAAAAAAAAATTAAAAATTTTAACCAAACTAAAACTCAAATTTTTACTTTTAAAAATTTATGCTTTTGTCAAACATTTGCAAGAGCAATTGAATTAATTTTAGCATATTATGACCCACACATTTTCAATCAAAGTAAAAAACAGTTTTTATGAATTCTTGTACATAGACATTTACGCTATAGAGCTAGAAATTAGTATATCTATAACACTTCATAAACTTAGTTAAATTTTAGACAAAAGTAAAAGTCTAGCTTTGCATTGAAGCAGTCATTAATGTGCAGCTTGTTTCTTACATGAATCTAACCTATGGCATTTTTTAGCACTGATCTGGACATCATCCAAGCAAGTAGATATAGAAACAAAAAAATTATTTATTTCATATGACTTACATAAGATTATGTAAAAATACAAGGTTATGAGGTTATTTTTTGATTAATTATTTGTGATAATACAATTGTACAATCAAAAGTAATTAAAATAGTTTTCTTAATATTTAACATCTTGATTGTTAAGCTACAATTGCAATTTTTACTTGCTTTTACAAGATGAAGCTAGACCTATTCTACATCAAGATAGTTTAGCCTGAATAACAATTTTTAATATTTTGTTTTTAACTTTTTTAAATTGTTGACTGGTAAAAATAATAACTTGCTTTTAAACACTTACAGCTATTTTTTATCTTTCTGCAACCTATTACCTTTATTATATATGTTTAGTGGTCATTTGCTTAAACCTAATATCAATTCTTAAACAATCTTTAACTCCCAGTTGTAGTATTAACTAGTATGAAAAGTTATTCATAATGATGACCTAAAACATTATTATTTACAATTTACAGAAAAAAAACAACTCATATTAATAAAAGCGTAAAAATAAGCCTTCAGGTTTAGATGACCAAGCAAAACTTTTAAGCAAAGCAAAAGATAGTAAACTGTAGCAACTAAGAATGTTTATCTCCAATTAATAGCAACAGCTTTCTTTTTAGTAGGTATTGTTAATCAAGATTTTTGACATGCTTTAATCAAGTGCTTGCCAACCTTGAGCCATGATACATTTTTTACATTAACAATAATCACAGGGCTCACCAACATAAAAAATTCCACAATAGTATGTGCCCCATAAAAATCAACTAAAGACAAAAAACTAGAGTTTAATAATCAGAAGCTGAAAATTAGCTTAATAATTGAGAAAGTCAAGCAAAAAAATTTTATTTTTATAAAATGAAAATTTTTTATTTAAGCATGTTTTATCAGTACAAGACAATTAAAAACAAAACATTTTTTAGTGTGCAACATTACTGCAATACCTCTTAATCCCAATGTAAGGGGGCCCGGTACCACATCAATAATTGGAGTTGGTGATATATATACTTATGGATGTGATACAGGGACTCTAGTGGGTAGTGCAACTAATTTTTGTAATGGAACTGGAGATTGGCAGAATGATGCACCAACCTGCGTATAAGGTTTGCTTTTTATTTAAATATTTGATTTATGTAAAAAAAATGCACTTTTTTGTAATTTTATGCTTGTCACTAATTTAACCACTGTTTTTACATTTACAAAAACAATTAACATCAGTATGACATTAAAGAACTATATATTTCATTACAGTTAAGATATTTGGTGGTTTAGTATATGAAGAAGATTAAAGACAATAACTCTTTTAGACAGACGCATGAAGAAGTGCCATTAAATATCTAATGCTAAAAGAATCGGCTAAAAAAACCTTTTGTTTTTTGGAAAAAACTTTTCGTTTTTTGGAAACCTTCACTTGCATGTGCAAAGTAGTGTTTTCAAGAATAAAGTATGGTTATCTCATATCTGAACTAAGGTTGATTGTATCCAGTGTGTTAACTAACTTTGCAAATTTATCTGCATAAGTACAAGATAAAGAAAATCATTAATTTATATAGTGCTTTAAAACTTTTCTTGAATAAATACATCAATATTTTTTGGCATTTTTCTATTTATTGTTTATTTTATTATCTCAGAGTCATAGAAAAATGTCTAGAGTTTTTTAATCATAAAGCTAGATTACTAAATTAGAATTTACAATGAAAATTAATATAAACTCTTTCAACTGCACTTCTATAAAGTTAAAAGCTTTGAAAATGCTTAATAAAACAAAATTAATTATATTTTTACATTAAAAAAATAAAATAAGAAGACAAACTAAATGACTAAAAGTTTTTATAAAGAAAAATATTACCATACCAACCTACATTTCAGTTTAATGCCAAACTTATCATTTTGTGTCAAAACTCAACTATCATTATAATAAAACACACAAACTTCAATTTATTGTTAACAAGTTGTGTGATTTTTGCACTATTTTATTGACTGCATTATGACATAAAAAAGCTCAATATTTGTCTTTAGTAAAGTGTAGCTAAGCTTAGAGTTAATAAGATAAAGAAATTTTTACTTTTGTGTTGAAATTAAAAAAACATTAATTTGTTTTGTTGCTGACAAGCTGTGTGTAGTTTTGGTTTTTTAACTCAAAATTTAATTCTAGCAAAACCTAGCTTTGTAAATAGTATGTAATTATCTTTGTCAAAATCTGACAACTATTAAATTACAATGCATAAAATGTCAATTTGTTGCCATGAACAATTTTACAAACTGGACTACAATTGTAATTAATACAAAAGTTGAAGTGAATATCAATTAGTATACAATATGATAGTTGCATCTGTTACAAAAAGTTCAAAATTTTTAGTTCATGTGGTTTGTTCTTGTTTCTTGAAATGTCTTTTTTTCTTTTTTCATGATTATTATAAACCATTGTCAATTTTTTATCAATTGAGTAATTAATTTTTCTCATTCGTGGTTTGGCATTTTTTGTTTTGAAACATATTAAGTTTTACCTGTTAATTTTGGTTTGACATCTTGTCTCATAAACTTTTGCTAATGACCTAATAGATTCTAGTTTGTAGCCAGAACAAAATTATCAAATCAAAGTAATACTCTTTGGATGTTTGTCTTGACTATATACCAAAATATCCAAGTAATGAAAGAAAAGTATCAAGGAGTTTGGAATGAGGGTATGATGGGTGATTACTGGATATTGTACCATGATGATCCAACCCAAGCTCACAAACAGAAACTGTATGCCAAACATTTTAAAATCGTTTTAGAACTGTTATTGATTGCAATGCTAAGTGGTGCCAAGATCTAAAGCAATCATTTTGCCATGCTATTCTTAAACAGCCTTTCTTAAGGCTACCCAAAACAACCTTTTTTAAGGCTATTTGTAAGCTGCCTTTGTTAAAGCTACTCATGCAGGACTATCAGTTTTTCAAAACCACCTAAGAACAGGTTGTTTCAAGACTTAAAATAACCAGTTTTTTTCAAGGCTACAAAAGACAAAAAAGAGTTGGCTGTTGTCAGATTTTCAGTCTATTGTAAATACCCACACTGGTACATCAAACTTGTTTAATCTTTTATTAACCATGACAGAATGCTAATCTCAGTAATCTGTTTAGTCTGTCAAAACCTAAAGAACTGCTATGATAGTGGCAGAGATTGCGATTTATAGGATATAAAATGCCTGCATCTCCTCATATCTCTAAAACCTGATGACTAAAAAAAAAACTAATGCCAGATTCGGAATCAATGCCTCACTGTTGCTCAAAAATAATTGCTCTTGTTTAAAGAAAACTATTTTTAAAAAGATTTTTTGTGGCACAAAATTTTAAAATAGCCTGAAATGTCGCTATAGACGTGGCCATCTATATAGACAAAACTCTTTGATAAAGAGAGGGGGTAGCCTTGATCAATAACCAATACAAACTTCGACCAATACATCTAAAAACGGTAGTGATTTTGATACATCTAAAAACGGTAGTGAATAAAGTTAATCAATCACTACCGTTTTTAGATGTATTGGTCACCAAATCAACCAACAATTTTACTACATCTGTTTACAGGAAAGCTACATTTACTGGTGAATATATTAGATGGAACTCGTTTGGTCCAAAGACACGCAAAACTAACCTAATCGCAACTTTAACACACCGTGCATTGAAAATCTGCTCAAAATCTTCCCTCCAACAAGAACTGGACACTATTAAATCTTCTTAAAAATGGTTACCCAGAATCAGTGATCAATGCAAGAATTTCAAAGAAAACCCTGCAATTTCAAAAACATTCGATAGAAGGTCCTCAACGATGCCCCGTTTACTTGAAGTTACCGTGGATTGGTGAAACTTCTGTTATATTTGAAAAGAAAATTAAGAGTAGTATTCTAAATTGTTTTTCAACAGTTCAACCGCGAGTTATTTTCACCACCAGACGAATTCTTCCTGCAATTCACAAAGACGTTCTGCCTGCTTCTCAACTAAGCATGGTCGTATACCAATACGTGTGCCGCTGCGAATGCCGGTACGTGGGCAGAACTTCTCAACGTCTGCAGGACAGAATCCGCCAACATGTCCCGAAAACTATCCGCAACAAAACCAATCAAGAAAGAATTCAGCCAACGCGAAAAAGTAAAATTAATTCTTCCACACCTAATTGTGATTCGGCTATTGGCACTCATCTTCTGAAACATCCAAATTGCGCCCTTCACTACAATGATAATCAATTTTCAATTCTATCCAAAGCCAGATCTGATTTTCATCTTGCTGTATTAGAATCCATCCACATAACCTCAAGCAAACCTGCATTGTGCCGTCAAAAAGAGTTCGTTTATAGGCTTAAATTATCAACATAATTATATTGGTTTTATTTTATTCTTTTTCAGACTTCAAATTACAACTATAATTTTGCCAAGTTAAACATTCAAATTCCGTCCAATAAAAATTGTTCCATTTCTAACTCGACGAAACAAAATTTTTCATTTTTCGACCGCTTGGTGGCTGATGCTTCTAATCAACTGCGCTTCAGTATAATTTCTTACTCGGCGAAACGACAATCTTATTCAATATATGTAATTTCGACATTTCAGTTCTTTACTAATTGTAGCGATTTCTCCTGATGAGAGCTACACGAAAACGTTTGAGTTTTCTTAAACAGCCTTTTTCAAGGCTCTTACCCCCTCTCTTTATCAAAGAGTTTTGTCTATATAGATGGCCACGTCTATAGCGACATTTCAGGCTATTTTAAAACTATTTTTTAATAAAAGCAATGCACTACCAGCATAACTGCGTAAACCACCACTAAGTTGCAAAGGCATACTGACGGTGGTGTTTGCAACTTATTTACTGTAATTGCATCTTACTAAACGTTTGCAAACTATTTTTTGTTGATCAATGTTACAAAATCAAAGAAAAGATATTTAAATTAAGACCTTTGTAATAAAGTTGTGAATGAAAATGTGTTTCATTTTTTTTGCAAGTTTTAAGAGCATTTCTTAATAATTACTACTAATGAGATTAATCCGAAAAATTCATTTGCTGTAAATCAATTATTAAGTACTTGACAATATGAAAAGGTGTAATTTTTTTTTATTTTTGCAGATACTAAATAATTAAAATAAATGTTATTGTTTGCATAAGTAACCAAATGCATCACGGAATACTTGTTATTAAAACTATTGATGCTCTACATCAGTGGTCCCCAAACTTTTCAAGCAGGGAGCCGTGTATACATTTTTTTGGACCTCCTCAGGCCAAAGCAAAAGACTAAAAACAAAGGTTTTCACTTGAATTCAAACTCTGATTTCACTATTTTTTTCTGAAAATCATATTGATCTCTGAAAAAATAAAGAAAAGGTTTTCACTTCGATTTGATCTCTGATTTCATTATTTTTCCAAATTCTTGGTGTGTTCTCTAAAAACATAAAAAGATAAAAAACTGAAATTGGGGTATACCTAACATAATTCTATCCAACTATGGCTCAAAGTGAGTGTATATATTTTTAAAGAGCTCTGCGGGCCGGATAAAAAGTCTTCAGTGGGCCGGATCTGGCCCGCGGGCTGTAGTTTGGAGACCACTGCTCTACATGAAAGCAAAAAAATTTACTAATTTTATAAATAAATAATTGTATAATAAATAGTTTTTTAAAGTTGAAATTTTAACAAGAAGCATCAAATTCACCGGTGTCATTCTAATCATAAAATTTAAAAACTTTGATTAAAAGCAATTTAATGATATTTTCAATTTTATAGTACATTGCTTGTTTAGGCATTGTCTTGTTTTTTATCAAGAGAAAAAGAGGCACTCTGAACATTTTTAATTTTTAGCATAAGCTAATATGTTCTTTTTTTTTAAAAGTTATGTTTTTGGTTTTTATTTTTATTATTTTTTATGCAAGTTGTAGAGTTAGTGTGAATTTGTATCTTCACGAAATATTTTTGTAGAAATAAAAAATTTGTTAGATATTTTTTTTATTTTTTTATTTTTTTTTATTTTTATCGCTATATTTATCCTCCTGACTCGCAGGAAAGCGACGGAGGCTCTATACATAGGGTAAGCAATTACCCCGACCTGCTTCCGGAGATACCAAGATATTGCTGTCCGCTAAATTTAGTAGAGATATTACTGTAATTTAGAACTGCTTGTCAAGACCACCAAGCAGGGGAAAGTGCGGTAAAGTGTCTTTCCCAAGGACACAACGGTATGGGGAAAGTGGGTTTAGCTGTTCATGAGAACAACTGGGCTGGTACTGGAAATTTCAGAAATCAACTAAAAAATTAATAATGGCATTATATATAAAATAAAATGTCTACAAATTATTTACAGTAAAAAAGTAGGTAGGGCTCAAAAATGATAAAAATAGTTCAAACTAGTTCTCGATAACATAGGCTTTTAGGAAATGACAAACTTATCAAAAAAAATATTACTTTATTGTAAATCACTTCAATAAATTGCATTACCAGAAATGAAAAATCAAGGAATTAAAACACAAATCAAATTGCCTGATTAAAGTTTTTGCAAAAAATAGTTCTTGTAAAGTTTTGAAAGAGCTTTAATCTCAGTATGATAGTTTTGTGAACTCGTCGTCGTCGTCGTTTGAAGGGCATCCACTCCAGGTCAGATACAAACAGGACTGGGGCCGAGGGTTTATCCTTTTACTACCCCAGACTGCTGCACTGCCTGGATCAGATGCTGGCAGTGATGTCATTAAGCCAGCATCGAGTTTTGTCATCCAAAACCGTCAGACCTCGTGCTCCATGTGGTGCCCGATGTATAGGGCACACTGTTAGTACATGGTCTACAGTTTGCTCAGAGGCGCCACACTCGCAATTCGGTGAAAGAGCGAGACGCCATTTGTGCATGGACGAATGGAATCGCCCAACACCAGTCCGCAGGCAGTTGAGCTTAACCCAAGCTGCTCGGGGTAAGCCCATTCCAACAGGCCTGGCACTGGTCCCGGGCACAAAAGCACGGAGCCTGGAAGCATTTTCACAGTACTCCGCGTTCTATTTCTGATTTGTCCATTCAGAGGCGCGGATGTCAAGTCTGGCAAGATTGTCCAAGAGATTCCGCGCACCTGGCACAAACGGGCATCTGGATCTTGGTCTCACTTGGCCAGTATCTGAGGACCCACTTAAAAGACCATGCAAGATATGATCGGGGTCCAGAGATCCACGGTAAGCCAAGGAGAGTGTCGCTCCCATTCGGCGAAGCTCAGCTGGCTGGATGCCTGAGAGTACAGGTAGGTGGTCCGTTGGAGTGGGACGCAGGCATCCAGTAACTATGCGCAAGGCGTCATTCAAGACACTGTCAATGAGGCGAGTGTGAGCACTGCGACACCAGACTGGCGCACAGTACTCAGCTGTTGAGTAACTAGAGACAAGGTGGCTATGCGTAGTGTTTTAGCACCAGCACCCCATCCCGAGCCCACAAGTCGCCTCAGCAGTGTGACGCGCGATGATAGTTTTTTGCGCAATGCCACTAAATGGTGACAAAACGTGAGCGATCTGTCCAGTTTTACCCCAAGATAAGTAGGGGTTGGACAGAACGGTAAAAGTCTATCGTTGTTGTAGACCTTTAGCTCACGTTTGGCCTCTCGGTTATTTTAGTGAAAGGCTGCCGTCACCGTCTTAGTGTGACTGAGCTTCAACCTCCAAGTCTGGAGATACGCTGACAGTGTGGACATGTCTTGGCTTAAGATCCTCTCCAAGTCCTTCCAGTTTCCAGAAGAGTGCAACAATGCTAAATCATCAGCATAAGCAAACTTTCTGAAAATCATGGAAGGAAGATCGTACGTATAGATGTTAAATAGGAGGGGAGCCAAGACCGATCCCTGAGGAACGCCGTTTTTAAGACGGCGTAGCCTGCTTTGCTTGCTGTCACCGGTGGTAAGAGTGAAACTTCGATTTCGAACAAGCTACATGATCATTTTGACCATGTGCTTATCCGGAAGTAGTCTCAGCAGCTTGCAGGTAAGGCCACGGTGCCATACAGTATCATAAGCAGCTGTCAGATCGATAAATACGGCACCGGCCTTCTTTTTAGCCTCGAAAGAATCCTCGATTTTCTGGGTTAGCAGAACAACTTGATCCACGGTTGACTTCCCGCGTCGGAACCCTGCCTGCTCTTTAGGGAGCAGTGGATCGATTAATGGTTCAACGCGGGCGTAGATAAGCTTCTCGAGGATTTTGTAGGGGACACAGAGCAGAGATATCGGTCGATAACTCTTTGGGTCCCCCACGGGCTTTTCTGGTTTTGGGATCGCGACCACGAGCGCTCTTCTCCAGATCTTGGGAATTTTGAGTCGGCGCAAACAGGAAGAAATAAAGTCACGTAACCAGGACTTCAAAGCAGCTCCAGCATGGAGTATAAGCTCTGGGCAGATGGAATTAGGTCCCGGAGCTTTACCTGGTTTTAAATGTTGAAAGGCAGCAGCAAATTCTCTCTGTGAAAAATTGTCAGAGATATTTACTGCGTCTGGTGTTGTGGCCCTCCAAAGGTCAGACACTTCTTGAAAGACAAGTCGAGATGACTTGCGATCAATAGCCTCGTATTTCCCATTTCTAATCAGCTGAGATGCAATAGCATCGGCTGAAACGGGACAGTGACGAGGAGAGTGTCGTGACCTACCAGTAAGGTTGTTCAAAATACTCCACGCTTTTCGACTAGAGTGTGAGAAGTCAATGCTCCGAACTGCCTCGGACCATCGATCCCTCCGCTTTCTGTCAAGCTTGGCAAGCAGAGCTGTAGCAGCCAAACTTGAGTCGTCTCCCTGAGGAGACTGCAGAAAGGTTTTGTTGAGGGTTTCACACTCTGCATCCCAACACGGAATATAGTTATTTCGATACCCGCGTGGGATAGTCTTTTTGGCTGCTTTCTCAATGGTGTTACAGAAGTCCTGGTAAGCCGCATCCACATCAAGTGAATCAGGCGGCAACAAAGTCTTTGCGAATTTATTCGTCAAAGCAATGTAGTGACTCCATTTGGCCTTGCGGAAGTTCCATCGCTTAACAGGCATGCTTGGCATTGCCATAGCAAACCTTGGTGGTGTAATAAGCGAGGGTCGATGTTGTGACCTTGGAAACTTCTCAAGGACACGTCTATCCGGTAAGCGACTTTTTGGACCTACGCTAGCGAAAGCTAGGTCTGGATTGGTGCCAGTGTTCCAGCGGCCGGAATAAAAACTGGCAGCATCCTTGGCATTATATAGGAGGGCAAGACAATTAATACTTGCCCAGCCAGCCAAGCACTCACCGTCCGGACTGTTGTCGTCGTAACCCCAGTCAGCATGAAGATAGTTAAAATCGCCAGCGTAGGGACAGGGGTGAGGAAACACTGGGAGATCCAGGGTTTGCAATCGCGTTGGCGGTGGTTTGTAGATGTTGACTATTTTATAGCCATCAATGTCCACACACAACCACTCGATCTCCGATGTCGGTGGAGCTGGTCCAAAAGCGTGTATCTCAGTCGCTCGTGGACAAACGTGGCAAGGCCATGCTTCCTGCTTAAAGAACTAATGTATCAGTATAGAGCACATTAAAACACCTTACTTATCAATCATTTTGATGATTTGTCTTATGCCTGAAAAGTCTTGTAAATCCTGCTCTAAGACTTGAGTAACATTATCAAGCTTTATATAAAAAAATATATGCAGTAGAATATAATCCGAACAAATTAATCTAATTAATGCTAATAAATAAAATTATAATATATTTTTAAAAGTATGGATTGCAAATTGCTGATTTATGTAAATCGCAAATTCAATTTTAAGTAAAATTAATTTTGAAAAAAAAAGTTTAAGTAAAGGTTTTCTTTAAATGCACATAACGTGTAGCTTTTTGCTACATTATGCAAGAACAAAGTCAATAATTAAAAACTCATTTTGAAATTGTTTTTATTGTATTTCATGCTAACTAAAAAGTTATAAAAATGTGTTTTTACATGTATTGAATCATGTAAAGACTATAATAGTATTAAATTAAATAAATCTGATATTGATTTTTTTATTTTACAGTTATCCGTGGTAGCTATTTAATGATTGTTTCCCTTTTCCATGGTTTGAAAGAAACAAAGCTTTTATAATAACTGTTAGTATAATAGCGTCCAGTGTAAGTTGGTCTCAATCAACATTGGTGTGGGTTTTTGTTGTTGCTATTTTTTCCTTGTTTTTTTTAATCGTTTGTAAAGTTGTTGAAGTTTTTAACATATGAATTGAAACAACTGTATGGGTAATAATGATTCACCACTTCTATAAAGTAAAATGAATTAAATTACAACTGCTGTTGAACACTTGGATCGACTTTGCACCAACTTGAAATAAAACATCGATCCTGAACTGAATTAAGTTTGCTTTTTGTTTGTATATTTGGAAGAGGAAAGTCAACCAATGCTCATGTGATTTCGGAGCAAACGGTAGGTGTTTAGATTTATTACAGATGGAAGGATAGAGATTAGAAAATGTAAAAAATTGCATCAAGTAATTTGTCATTGCTTTCTCACAATCAAGTCGCGAACCGGATCCGTGAATCGGTATAAACGGTTATTATTCTTTGAACAGAAACTTAAATTTTATATAGGCTTATATGAATCACAATTTTGAAATTGCCACAGTTTGTTTGGTCATGGACTTGCTCTGTGCCAAAACAGAGAGAGAGATCTGTTTATTTGCATCAAACCTTTTCAATATATTACCGCTTAAAACAAAAAAAAACAATGATTTTACATTTTGAAATTAAACAAACTGATAATAAGCCATATGATCAAATCAAAGTGCACTATTAAGATGTGATGCAGGGGTAGGAAGGGACAAAAAGTCATTTAAACGACTACCTAAGGCGATAAATGAAAGCAAAATATGGGTCACGTGATCTAAATAAGGAAAACGCAATTTCAAATATATAGAAAGTTATGCTAAAGCAGAAAAATAAAAATATATTGAAATGAAGACGTATCAAATTAACAAAACAAAGTCGTAGTCATATATCAGATTATGAGACTATGATGATTATTTTTAACTACGTTAAATATCTTAATACAACACGCACAACTTTTTGCTGTTAGCAGTATAAAAACGGAATTTTGTTTGGTGTCGCCAGGCGCAGGAGCAGGAGCGCTGACGTCATCAGTGGAGGGTGGATCCTATTCCTAATCCTAAGAAAGACAGTGGTTTTGAGTTTGATTCCCTGCCCAAGACAGAACCAAGACTTCAAAACATGACATAAGATTATTTTAAGACATTCTGCGAGATTTTAAAGCAATAAAGTCAAACCGTTTTCTGTTTTAGGCACGCATAAAACGAACCTGTCAAGCCATTTCTTGTTTTCAAGCGCAAGCGAAGCGACCCTTTCAAACCTTTTCCTGATTTTAAGCTCACAATGAAAAATCTTTCAAACCATTTCCTGATTTTAAGCGCACAATAGAAAATTCTTTCTACCCGTTTCCTGTTTTTAAGCACTCCATAGAAAAAACCTGTCAAACCTTTTCCTGATTTTAAGCGCATAATGGAAAATTCTTTTAACCAGTTTCCTGTTTTTAAACACTCCATAGGAAAACCTGTCAAAATATGTTCTGCAAAGGGCTAGTTTGGACACGTCAGTTTTGTTGTACAATATTCAGTTTTCCCATGGGGAACTCCCTAGGTTTTTACAGGGATTTTTTGTATAGGTTTCTTTGTGAGTGCATTGCGAAACTTTATCTTGATTTTTGTTCTAAGAATGTGTGGTTTTTAGATTTTCTCTAAACAACCTTGATTTTTATTATAGCTTTCTTTAATTTTTCTAAACAATCTCCAATTTTTTCTAGACAAATTTGATTTTTGTTATACCTTTGTTTAATTTTTTTTGGCAACCTTGTTTTTTTATCATAACTATCTTCAATTTTTTGTAATAAACCTCGATTTTTATTACACCTTTGTACATTTTTTTCTAAACAATCTTAATTTTTGTTATATCTTTTTTCAATTTTTTCTAGACAAACTTGATTTTTGTCACACTTTTGTTTAATTTTTTCTAAGCAATCTTGGTTTTGTTTCACCTATCTTTAATTTTTTCTAAACAAGTTTGATTTTTGTTACATTCTTGATGAATTTTTTAGAATTTTTCTTTGTCAACCATGATTTTATTATACTTTTTTGAATTTTAAAAGTTCTTTTTAGGCAATCTTGGTTTTTAAATATCTATCTTCAATTTTTTCTACGCAAGCTTGATTTTTGCTATGCTTATGTTCAATTTTTCAAAAATTTTTCTTAGTCAACATTGGTTTTTGTTATACGTATCTTCAATTTTTTTCAAGATAAATGCAATTTATGTTATACCTTTGTTTAATTTTAAAGCTTTTTCTCTAAGTAACCTTGTTTTTTGTTATACTTGTGTTCAATTTTTCAAAAATTTTTATTGGTCAACCTTGATTTTTGTTATACCTTCGTTCAATTTAATAGTTTTTTTTTTGGTAACCTTGATTTTTAGATGTTTAACATTTTCAATTTTTTTTTCATGACAACCTTGATTTTTGTTATTTATGTTTACTTTTTCAAAAATTTTTCCCAAGAAGCTTGATTTGAAGATATTTAGTTTTTTTCTCAACAAATTTAATTTTTGCTACACCCTTGTTGAACTTTTCAAAATTTTTCTTTGTCAACCATGATTTTTATTATACCTTTGTTGAATTTTTCAAAATTTTTCTTTAGGCAACTTTGATTTTTGTCATTCCTATCTTCAATTTTCTCCTAAACAAGGTTGATTTTTGCTACACATTTGTGCAATTCTTCAAAAAATTTCTTAGTCAATCTTGATATTTAGATATCTATCTTCATTTTTTTCTTGACATCCTCAATTTTTGTTATACCTAACCTTAATTTTTTCTTGGCAACCTTGATTCTTGTCATAGCTATGTTTAATTTTTCTTAACAATCTTGATTTTTGTCGCACCTACCTTCAATCTTTTTCTGAACAACCTTGGTTTTTGTCATACTTTTGTTTAATTTTTCTTGTTAACCTTGATTTTTGTCATACCTAACCTCAATTTTTTCTAGACAAACTTGATTTTGTTATATCTACGCTTTATTTTTTCTTGGTAACCTTGGTTTTTGTTATACCTAACATCAATTTTTTCTCTAACAACCTTGACTTTTGTTATAAGCTTTGTTCAATTTAAAAAAATTTTTCTAATCAACCTTGATTTTGTTATACCTTTGCTTAATTTTTTCTTGGCAACCTTGATTTTTATTATACTTATCTTCAATTTTTTTTCTAAACAACCTTGTTTTTTGTTATATCTAAGTTCAATTTTTTTCTTGGCAATTATGATTTTTATTCATAGTCAATTTTAAAGTATTTGTTAAAAGTTTTAAACAAAAATTTATTGATAAGATATTTGTGTTCAATAAACAGATGCTCATAATAAAAAAATTTGTCTTTTTTCCATTTTTATTATCTTGTAAACCAAATTCAAACATAGTTATTATTTTTATGCAGTATGAATTCGCTTTCTAGTGTTAACATTTTAATTGTTTCAAAAATGAATTCAGTTCTAACTATGTTTAATTTGGTCATTTTTATTAACTTTTATTAATAATAAAACTACTGTAAGCTTGAAAACGTATTTTAAGGTTTCCTCTTACACAGAAGCTTGCAATTCATACCGTATCGCGTTTCCTGTTAAAAACCGCGACATATTCAAGATCGCTGTGTGAAAATCTGGTTACCTGAATTTCCAGTGTAAAAATAGACTAAGCGAAAAAAAATTTTTATAATGCACCTTGATTTTTATAGTTTTTAACAACCGTCTGTAAAAAGAAATTTCATGACAAGCTCGACCCAAAAACTTTGATTTCAAAACACCGACTTAAGCAACAACTGTTTATATTAAAAAAGTTTTGCATTTTTTCACTTTTAAATGAAGATTTTAATACATTTTATCAACTAAATTTTCTAAAATTAACATTTCTTTAAAATTTGAAGTCAAATAAGGCCGACGTAAGTAAGATCAATTCCAAGAAAAGTTGGTTGTTTTCTGAAAATATAATAGGATTTATTTTATCAAGTTCTATCACAGTTAGTTCTTGTGTCTAAATGAAAACAAACCAAACTGAAAATATTTAATAAACTTATTGACTAGCTCGAAATCTAAAAATAAACCTTTGAAAAACCAGGGTTTTTTAAAAAATGGCTAAAACTTTGCTTTCAGGACACGGGTAAGAAACACAAATAAAGTAAGAAATCAACGAATTCACTCTTTTATCTTGAACGTTGCTAACCTCTGAGAAAAAAGTTTGGACAATGACCTTGTGAAAGAAACCACTTATGGATATTAAAAATTAGACTTTTTAACTTTATTTTCCATTTTCTACACCAACATTTTAAAGTATTGTAGAAAAGTTTTTAAAAATTCCCCCAAAAGTCGAAAATGTAAAATATCCAATAAAGTGTAAAAGTTTTTAAGGGTTTTAATCTTAACTCGATTTTTAGTCAGGTGTAACTTCAATGTTTTTACATTTAATATTTTAATTGGTTTATTTAACATTTTACGTTTAATATTTTAATAAAATTCACAATGCTTTTAATATTTTTAATTGATTTTTCCAAAATGAAACTTTTTTATTTAAATTTTGCCAACGTAGCATTGCTTGAGGTGTGAAAAAAGAAATTCTATGCAGAAACTTATTGGTTAATTCCAAGAAAAAATTTTGAATTCATTGTAATAAGAATTAAATAGGCGGCTGTTGTTTAACAACCAATTACGATCAGACATCATCCCCCAAACTTAACGATAATCATTAGGACAAACCAAGTAAAAATGATTCAAGTTAAACCAACTTTTTTATTTTTACTAGCTTAATAAATCTTTGAAACGTAAATTAAAAAAAAAAAGACCGCTTAACACTAGTTAAACCAAAATACTTTAGTTTTTCTTTCTCAAAATAAACGTTTTAACCAAAAGTTTCATCAATTGATATTAAAATTGATCCACGAATATAATTGTATATATTTTTCACACGGAGGTTTTGTGGTCAAGTTTTTAAAATTATCACTATTAAAATTCACATTGTAAAGTTTTAGTATAGAAAACAGTGGATTCCTTCTACGTAAAAAAATTTAACTTTTTTTGAAAGGCCGACCTTTCTTCCTAGTGTCGCAGAAGTTTTTTAGTTTTTAGAACCAAATCTTAAACAAATTCTACTTTATGTTAGATTTTTGCCATTGTTTCAATGCAAAGCAACAATTCAATCTCAATTTTTTTGTCACAATATTGCTTTCTTAATTTCGCAAATGTTGTAATTTTGTCAAAATCTTTGTATAATTGTTGCACAGAAGCAAATATTTCGACTTTTGCACGGTTTAAAAATTCTCATTTTACTTAGATTTTTCTTTCCAAAGTGAAGAGTCACATGAAAGGTTTTAGTTTAACTAAATATCGATTTGTTTGTTTTTAAATTATTAATACTAAGCAACAATACAAACATTTCAAAGTAAACTATCAAATAGTTGACTAATCAAGTTTATTAGGCTCATCTCTTCATGAAAAGATAACAATTTTTGACTTAAAGATCTTTTATTTTCACATTGTAACTAAATTTTTTCAATGTACTTTGCATTAAAAAGGTGTTTACTGTTTAGCATGACAAAATTTCACAAGATTTTCTTAAGTTGAAACTGTCTTGATTGAAAAATAGCAAATTTGGCGTTAAAAGTTGTTCGATTTGCAAATCAATATCTGTTTTTAGCAACTGTTTATTCATCATGTGACCTAAATGTGATACTTTAAAGTAACTTTATGATAAAAATTAGTCAACCTTACAAATTTTAACTAGTTAAAGTTGAAACCGTTTGTGCCTCAAAAAAATCGGAAACATTACGTTTCAGCATGATTTAATTTTACTTTTTTACAAGCAAACTTTTCGATTCTAGTGAAACAAACCTACATTTTACTATGTTCGCGTTTCAATAGCTAAGTTTGTTGTTTTAAAAGTTAGACCAAGAATTTTTTTTTATTTTTCAATTTGAAGTCACAACTTGCATATTTTGATTTATAAACCTAAACTTTCTGAATCTATTATGCATGTAAATTGTAGAGCATATCAAATTTTATGTTTTCAACTAATCTGTTACATTTTTATTTAAAAAAATTTTCTCGACTTTACGTATTGTTGTCGTTAGTTATAAAAAATTATCACAATTTGTTAAGAATTTTCTTTTATCATGATTTAAGGCCCGTTTCCACTACGAGCGTGAAAAAGAGCATTTTTTGTTTCTTTTACTGATCTTCGATTGAAGCGAGCGGTTGAAATTGAAGCGAGCGCAAAAAAAATCAATAAAACAAACAAAGAATGCTCTTTTCCACGCTCGTAGTGGAAAAGGGCTTTTATAAGTTCGTTTGATGGTAAGATATTAGATAAAGTTACAATTTGAAAAATTTTTTATAATAGTGTTTTTATTGCTTTTGAAAACAAAAGTTCATGCACAAACCTTGAAAAATACACAGATCGTCATGAAAAGTTTTTTTTAAATCACAGTGTTGTCTATTTTACCAAGTTTTTTTGTATCATAACAGCAATAAACCTATTTCTCAAGTCAACTGTTGAACTCTTCGTCATAATCACAGTCTTTCTTTCCGTTATTCTCGTTTTCAACACAATCTTTGTCATTTTTAAAAGGAAAACAATTTATTTTTTGTTGCTCCATGTGATCATTACTAGCCCATACAATCTAGTTAATTTTACACTTTACTTATTTTTGTTAACATTCACGTGTCTGTTTTATAGCTTCTGCTTAATTTTTTTAATTTTTTTACAATTTT
The DNA here is from genome assembly GCA_963680785.1 of Diplosoma virens. Taxonomy (NCBI): domain Eukaryota; kingdom Metazoa; phylum Chordata; class Ascidiacea; order Aplousobranchia; family Didemnidae; genus Diplosoma; species Diplosoma virens. Next base: position 49,808,214 of record OY796880.1, on the reverse strand, counting down.
AAAAGGATTCTTGTTAAAATTTTTATTTTTTTCGAAATTAAATTCTGAAAGAAATCACGAAAAATTAAATACAAGTAAATTAAACCATTAATAAGTTCAGTTAAGATCAATTTTTATACAAGTGATTTGATTTTAAATAATACCAAACTAACCATTGCACACTAAATAGACTTTTCAAAGTTAGATCTGGTAATGTTTTATTAAAGCATATTGCATAATAGCTTAATATGCAATTGCAACATGAAGAGAAAACAATGTAATTTTAATGCATTTATACAAATCTTTTTTTGCAAAAGGCCTTTATTTCTTTACTTTCTTCGATGAAAATAGGTCATAAACTGTCATATAAGATTAGCAACTGAATTACAAACTCCTTTTTTGCAGTTTGTACACATCTACTTAATGGTGCTTTAGCTTTTTTTTTAAGATATTTTGCCAAATGTAACACGTTAACACTGTGGTGTATGTATTTTAAAATATTTAAACAGTTTCTAACATGTTACAAAAAGAATTGCTTATTCTCCATTAACACATTTTGTATTACACCCAAGTTTAATTGGCTTTTATTAAATCAATTGAACTATGTTTACCATTTTGAACTTTTTTGTAATATATAAAGATAGCTTTAAGCTTTGTCCTAACTATGTTGGTAATAATATTATAGTATTTTTTAATGCTCTACTGAATTCATAATTTACATAGTTGCATAGATATTAGGGTGGAGTGAAAATAATTTTTTTTTTGAAATTGAAAAAAGTGTAGTTCTAAAAACCTGCCAAACAGGTAAAATCCAAGAAAAAAATTGGTTTTGGCGATTTGCTACCTTTGGGGGGCTAGCAACCCCTCAAAATGTGTTTTGAGGGGTAAAATTTCCTAAAAATGTCGTAACTCAGTAACCGCTTATCGTAGAGGCATGATTTATGGCTCAAAATTTGCAGAATCATCATGTTTCTATATGTGCTAAGAGAAAGTTTTGTCTGTTTCCACTAGAAAAAAAGTTATGATAGAAAAACTTTAATAAGTTTGTTTGTTTGTACTTAACTAATAGTTATCTGAAAAGTTATTATTATTTTTTGCAGGTATATTGTTAAGTAATTGTGTAAATCAAAGCTTTGGCCAAACTGCGAAGTAGTAAAACATGAAAAGATGGAGTTCAACTTCTGTAAAGAAGATTTTACATAGTGGACACACTTTCTCTACCCGTGATAGTTTTCCACCAGGAGTATTGCCTACCAAGCGACATGTAATAGAACGCATTCTTCATTTGAAAAACTTTCGAACCTTCAATGCTGCAAATGACATTGCCAGAGAAATTTATGACAGATGGGTATGGTGCAACGTATATCCCATTCATCTGTACACCATTTCGAAAAAAGTTCAAAGTTTTGTGAATTGTTTCAGTGCACTTGATTGCTGGTCAAAGAAAAAACGAGGAGAAGCATTTTTACAAAAGGAAAAAGAGTTTATGTCAACTATTGATGAAATATTTGATGTTTTTTGTGCTGACGATAAGCAGCGCAGAATTTTGGAGAAACAACATGGTTTGAAAATGACAGATGATAATTATGCTTTTTATAAAGATCAAACTAGTAAGCGAGTTGGAAAATGTGTGGATGCTGTGGTTCCTTCAACGTCAGCTGACATACGGTTTTTGAGGCGCTCTCGACTCTTACAACCTCATCCAGAACCACCAACATGTTCTTCCGTTACATCAGTTACATCAGTGCCTGAGTCAGCTTTGGATTATCTGTCAGATTCTAGTTCAACCAACACAGACCAAACGCAATCTTCTGCTGCTTCTGAATTTGTTTCTCAATCAATGCTACAGTATATGAAAATCAGAATCGAATGATTTGGTCAAACCTTGCAAGGATGAGTGAGCGTTTTCAGATATCGGACAGAGCTGCTGCTGCAATCGCTAATAGTGTGATGCAAGATTTGGGTCTAATTACTGATGATGATAAGACATACGTTATTGATCGTAGCAAGCTTCGAAGAGAGCGAGAACGATGCCGTGCTGAAACTGGGAAAAAAGAGCAAGAAAATTTCAAGTTAGTGAATGCCATATACTTTAATGGGCGCAAAGATGCAACACAGGTCACCATGCAAGGGCCAAATGACAAGTTTTACAGGTCTGTGCAACTTGAAGATCACTATACAATGGTTGGGCAGCCTGGTGAATACTATCTTTCTCATTTTTCCACAGAGGATGGCAAAGGAAGAACCATAGCACAAAAGATCTTCAACATCATTGCCAACACCGAATTACATGACAAGCTTACAGTAGTTGGCACTGATGGAACTGCAGCAATGACAGGCAAGTTCAATGGTTGCATTCGTAAGTTGGAAGAACTATTGAACAAGCCACTACAATGGGTAATTTGCCTACTACATACCAATGAACTACCCTTGCGCCATGTCTTTACTATGCTTGATGGAACCACCAATAGTCCTGACACATTTGCAGGACCAATTGGGAAGTGTTTAACTGGAGATGTCTGCTAATTTTAAGTCAATTTCAAACCCTCAGTTTGTACAGTTGCCAGAATCAGTTGTTAATGATCTGAGTACTGATCAACACTATGCTTACAAGATATGTTCAGCAATAATCATGGGAGTTGTCGACAGCGACTTGCAATATTTAAAAATAGGTCCCATTGTGTATTCACGCTGGCTAACTCTGGGCTGTCGAATCCTCAGATATTATGTTTCGGTGGATGAACCCTCCTCAAACTTGGAAACTCTGACAAAGTTTTGTCTTCAAGTTTACTTTCCAAGTTGGTTTGAAATTAAGTTAAATAGTCAACTAACTTGCGGATCTAGAAATTTTTTCAACTTGGTCCAACGAATTCTTCAGGTGCCTGACGAAGCTGTTCGGAAAACTGCTCTGAAAGTTGTGCAACGAAATGCATTTTTCGCACACCAGGAAAATCTCTTGATCGCCATGTTGGGTGACAACGATGAGGAGATACGAATGCGAGGAGTGAACAAAGTGCTTTCGATTCGTGGAAACTTGCCATCAACGGTTTCATTTGATAATCATGACTTGGTTGACAGTCGCAGTGAAGAATATTCTTTGGAAGGAGCAAAATATTATGATACCGCCTCAACTGTACGGCTGTTTGAACCGCCCACACTGGATCTAACAGTGAACTCGTACTACAAGATGGTGAATTTAACATCTTGCCATCAGCAGCCTCCGGTAATTGAACATTTAACTGATTTAGATATTGAACAATGCCGGATAAGACCACTGCAGCTCGACCACCCATGTCACAACCAATGTGTAGAGCGCCATGTCAAAATGGTAACAGAGGCCGCAGCACAAGTTGAAGGATTTGAGCGAAGAGATGGGTTGATTCGCCAGAAAATTAAATCTCGAAAACTTTTGAAAAAATTTGACACTAAAGTGCAATTTTGATGCGCTTCATTTTGCGTAGGGTATTTGGTGTGTAACTTGCTTTCTTATTTTTCTCTCACTCCTTAGGCAAAACAACCCAATATCAGCATCAACAGTTCGAAAGTAATGAGATGTAACAGATTTTCTTTAAATTACTGAAATACTAAACATTTTATGGGCAGTAAAGCTAGCACGTTCTGTACCTTATGAGTAGGCCTATTTAGGTACTTTGTCTGGTGACCAAAGTTATCCCAAATTATCTTGTTAATATTGTGATTGTCATAATTAGTCTTTATCAGTTAGACATATATCATTTCAAATGTTAGATCAAAGTTATTTCCATACAGCGCAATTTTCGAGTATTGAGCATAAAAAACGGTTTATCGATTATAACTTTTTTTCTTGTGGAAATAGACAAAAACTTTCTCTTAGCACATAACCTATAGAAACATGATAGTTCTGCAAATTTTGAGCCATAAATCAAGCCTCTACGATAAGCGGTTACCGAGTTACGACATTTTTTGTCAATTTTACCCCCCAAAAACACATTTTGGGGGGTTGCTAGCCCCCCAAAGGTAGCAACTCGCCAAAACCAATTTTTTTTGAATTTTTAGCCTATTTGGCAGGATTTAAGAACTACACTTTTTTCAAATTTTTTTTCACTCCACCCTAATAGATATAGCATTTAAATATTATAAAGGTATTGAGACACCACCAGAAAAACTTTCAAAAACTCATTTAAAAAAATACTTGCTATGGAGTAGACTTTTCAGTTAAACTTTAAAAAAAAATTAAGAAATATCTACTGTGCAAGTTGCTAAAATTAATTATTGAAATGTAATTACTTATTAATGGTTGGCAACTTTAATTTTACATTGAGAGAATTTTTAAAAACTCGTTCTTCAGTTCTATGTCTGATTTTATAATCTGCTTAAATTAGTATTTCCTATATAAAAAACAATGGCGTTTAAAGTTTGGGTGTTTTTTTACTAAGTAACACAATAGGATATTTTGTAAAGAAGGTTTATTAGGCTAAGCAACAATAGTTGGTTCTCGTTTACTATTAGCAGAGTTTAGTTCATTACCTTTTAAATTTTGGGATATCCCCAAAAGCTGCGAGTTTAGTTACGGCGAAAAGTGAATAAAAATCCTAATAAATGATAAAAAAGCTAAGACTTTGGTTTGGTATTGAATAACCGGGTAAAAGGTATAAAATAATCTAAATGCCAGGTTGATTAAAAAAGTGGGAAACCTTCAAATGTTCTAATACAAGTTTATCTTCAAAATTCACATTGCTTATTCTTTTGTAGTAATATTTTATACAAGCCTTTCTTTGCTGTACAATTAGTGTAGAAGCCGCAGCACACCTTCGTTTGACTCTACACCAGTGGGCGTCTGACCTAAGACGACCCACTGCAAACTATTAAAGTTGACTTGGATTAAATGCGTCAACTGATCCGGAAAGAAAATTTCTATACACTGAACAAGACCTAGGTGTTCACGCTTGTATAATATTTTATTATTGCCGGCCACGGCGGGATCGTATCGACGATTTAAATCGTTAGTCCACTTTTTTTTGCTTTACGAGACCACGAATAACCTTCCGACACACTATCGCTGGCGACGACACGTCTATCTACCACGACGACGATTTCGAACTGAATAAATGGAAACCGCCATCGAAGCAAACGACCACGCCGCAGCCAGTGAAGCGCATTGAATAAACCGAAAAGAGAAAAAAGGAAAGGGAGTAACTATTTAGACGCAACATACCGGCCCCAAAATATCTGCTGCTGATATTTTAACAAAGTCTAAATTGCAAATAAACTTAAAATAACCTGGCCTATCGAAGGGGCAAATGATATGTGAGCGTTTCGCACTGAACAACATAAAACAACATTAACTAATTAAACAACAAAAATCACATAAATTGTCCAACGTATCTGGATACGGATGAGTTTAGTCCGAACCTTCCAAATGGCATAGTTTTCGTATGTCCCTGACGATCGAAGAGCTTTCAGTTCGTACACGAGCAGAGCGCACCACCCCATCAGGGCCAGGATAAGTCTCTTCAATAATTCCTTTAGGACACTGACCTCTGCGCGATTGTTCACCAATAATCAACACTATATCATTCACTGAAAGATTGCGCTCAGGGCACAACCATTTTTGTCGTTGCTGCAGCAAAGGGAGATATTTCTTCAGCCGACAGCTCCAGAACTGATCTGACAGCAGCCCGACGAGTCTCCAAGACTTTCTATAACCGTCAGCTTTCGTAAATACTCCCATAGGTAGGGAGGCCTCAAGATATCCTTTCAACAAAGCATTTGAAGTCGATGCTTCTACGTCTCGTGAATCTGCAGCAACTTTGGTGATGGGGCGACCATTGAGGATCCGCTCGATTTCAATCAAAAAGGTCGTGAACGTCTCGTCAGTCATCGTTACTCCTTCGGAAATTGCAGCAAGAGTTCTTTTCACTAATCGCACAATTCGCTCCCAAGATCCTCCCCAATGGCTGGCTGCTGGAGGATTGAAATGCCAACGGATTTTTCGTAGTGCGAGTCGGGACAACAGAGTTCCACCTCTCTCCCGGTTCCACCTGTTAATAGAAAGCCGGAGCTCTCGCTCGGCAGCGGTTAAGTTTGTCCCGTTATCGCTATAAACGTCGGTTAGGACACACCGTCGACAAGAAAACCGCTGGAAGGCCAGAATAAAAGAGTCCATGTCAAGGGAGTATGCACATTCCAAGTGAACCGCGCGCGTGGCCATGCAAACAAATAAACACAAGTAGCATTTTGAGAACCTACGGCTTACTTTAGTCATATAGGGGCCAGCATAATCTACATCCACACATGTAAAAGCTGGTTTACCGGGGACATTCGTGGCTTCGGAAGAGGGGCCATTATTTGTTTACTTGGTCTGGGGTTTTTAATTTTGCACTTGAGACATTTCCCAATTACTCTACAAACGGTCGCGTGTCCCTTTATTATCCAATAAAATTCTTGAAGCGCGCACAACGTATGTAGTGGACCTGCATGGCCTTCCCGTTCGTGATAATGCATGATAATGAGCTCGGTCACGTGGTCTCTTGCGGGAAGAAGTACAGGATATTTTCTTTCAAGAGGTAAATTCGAATGCCGGAGGCGACCTCCAACGCGTAATACACCCTTAACCTTGACGGGGCACAACTTTCGCAGGGGTGATCTACGTAACTTTTTAGACACGTAAGTAGTAGCAAAGTTCTCGTTGTCCTCTAACAAACTTAACTCATTTGAGAAATTACTTTTTTGAACAAGTTTAATAATGCCTGTAGTAGCTCCCTCTAGATCAACCGTGGTCAATATGTGTTGAGTTGGCACGGAGAAAGTTTTAAGGCCCGTTTCCACTACGAGCGTGGAAAAGAGCATTCTTTCTCTCTTTTATTGATCTTCGATTGAAGCGAGCGGTTAAAATTGAAGCGAGCGCAAAAAAAAATCAATAAAACAAACAAAGAATGCTTTTTTCCACGCTCGTAGTGGAAATGGGCCTTTAACGTTTCTGACTTCAGCAAGCAACAGACGCCTACAAAGCCTCAACCAGGCAACCGCCTTTCGAAGCCGCGCAAAACATGAATAGTGTTCTAGCAACCGGGCCATAGGGTAGTTAATTACATTTGATATAACTTTCGTCACGTGATTAACAGCGCGTAGTTCTTGACCTTGTGTATCTAGTGTCAAGGGTCCTGGAGTGTGTTCTATTTCTTCCTTTGGTATTTTAAGCGTAACCCGGCTTTACGTATTTATTCATCTTCTCTTGGTAGTTCATGTGAAGTTGTGTATCTGCCTTGAACGTTTTTGGCTGACACGCTAGTCGTCTTACCACTACAAATTTGTTGTCGGGGAGCTTTAGATTATCCGACTTCCAGGGGAAAGCTATCTGATATTGTCCCTCTATCCTGGAAACGTATTTCTCAATTGCTGCCAATTCCTTACAGTCATCTACAGAAACGTCATCACCAAACCTTTCATTCTTGGTTACAAAGTCTACGTCGTACATCTTTTGCGATTGTTGATGTAGAACGGCGTTATCAATTTGCACAGAGTTTACACTGAACTCTAGTAAATTATCTGGCTGCACACGAGTGATAGGCCCAACAAGACTCCATCCTAGCGAGGTTTTCAGTACATTGGGACCCTCCAAACTATTTATTCTGTACACTAAAGTTCGGTCAGCTTCTGGAACATCTGCACCAATGAGAAGTTCGACTTTACCTTTGACATTTGGGAACGAGATTCCCCTTAGCACTTCAGCGTGAATTACTTTAACTCTAAGTGAAGGTATGCTTTGCTTTAGCTCAGGTAGGTGAGGGGCACTATAAGAACCGAACGTAAGTTGATAATAGTTTGCTCGCCATTGCCTTGCACACTTAGACGGGTCTCAAAACCTTGTTTATTATCAACCCTACCGAGGGTGGAGAGAGTATATTGCACCGACTTACCTCTAGCGCCCAGTCTCTTTATAAGTGCATTGGTACAGAGAGTGATATCAGATCCTTCGTCTAAAAAGGCGTATACTTTCTCGTGTTTACGACTAGTGTCACTCCAGACAGTCACTGGAATCACCTTTAACCTTACGTTGCGACTGGCCTTGGCTTTGGCATTAATGGTTCCACAAGTGACGCTGCTCTGACTGCAACTAGACTCCGGCATCCCAGGCTTTAGATTCTCTTTTGCAGCTGATACTACTGACCTCACACCTAGCGAACCACCGGCCCCGTCAGACGTCTCCCGCTCCTCCCTAAACGAGCCAGGAACCGTGTGACGAGACTCCATGCAGTAGACTGTGATGCCGACCGTCACAATAGCTACACCTCGTCTTTGACCTACATTCGCGAGCAATGCGGGTACCCAAGCAATTGAAACAGAGTTTAGCTGTTTTTACGAGATTCCAACGATTTTCAATAGATTCCTTAATAAATTTATCGCATTTCCAAAGTGCATGGGGAGCTCTGCAGAAAGCACACGATTGCTCTCGGGGGTCGAGAAGGGTGTTATTCACGTTCTTAGATTTGCTTTGGCTCGCATTTACTGAAGCCTTCCTGAAAGGGTGTAAGTTGCGAGGGCTCTCAACCGATGACTTGTCAACTCGTCGGCTCATGAGCTGACCTAAATAACTTCTCTCCACTACAGTAAATCGTTGTATAAACCCGGACAGCTGTGCAAACGCAATAGGTTGACCACGCTCTAACTGTAAACTGAACTCAGCCATGAACTTATCTTGCAAATAGCGAGGGAGGCGCTTAAATATTTTTGAGACAATATGCTGCGTGTCTAAGCCAGCACTGGGCGTGCCACCACAAGATATCTCACAGTTTTTCATATGCCGCGCCAACTGTGACAACGCATCACAGTCATTTTGCTTTATGGGCGGTCCTTCCGTCAGCTTATTCACATACGCGTCGACGATTGCGTGCTCTTGACCGTAATACATCTTAAGTATTCTACGCGCTTCAAAGTAACCTTCCTCCGGAGAATTTGCCATTATGCAGTTTTCGATATTTTTATGAGCCTCACCCGCACACGAGAATATTAAAAGGTCCAAGCGAACAGACATATCGACAACGCCCCTGGCAGTATAAGCGTCAAAATGTCTAATAAAACGCTTATAATGCAGGGGGTCGCCAGCAAACAACTCTCGCTTATCCTGTGGTACAATCTGACGGCGGTTGATCTGACTCGTCATCAAATACAAAGCATCGACTAATCCTTGCATGCTTTGATCATTCTGATGCAGCGTCTGGCTGTCGTATGGCGCATGCCCATTGGCCACAACTGGTCTACCACGTGGTTGCAAATGACTAGCAGAATGGTTGTTCAGTAAGTTTCCTGAATTTAGATTGGGAGGGCCAGGGCTCCAATATTGCATTGGGCAACGTTTAGCTGGTTATTCAGTAACAGGAAAGTCCCTTCTAGGTAATGAGTGGTCGTAATTATCAACATACTCGTAATGCGGGTCCGGCTTATTTAAGAAATCGCACGAGTCACCTTTGAAACTATCACTATTACTATTGCTGGGAGTAAGAAAGGCAGGGGGAGGAGGCCAATAATCAACGATTATTAGATCCGAAGAGCAAGGGTTCTGGTCATTAAAACCACGTGACAAAGCAAGCTCCCTCTCACGCAATTCCTTTTCACGGCGGTCTAGCTCATGCATTCTAATTTCCCATTGTTTACTTAAGTGATTATCGCTCAGTATGCCGTCACCACATGGAGCAATCTCTTGCTCTAAATTGTCAAAAAATTCGAACGAATTACTGCATTTAGCTCCAGCCATAATTACAAAAGATATTAAACCCAAAGATCCAATATAACTAAGATATAAGATAAGCCAACAATCAATCAAATAAACCAAATCCAAAAATGAGCCAAAAATCTAATAAGATGCAATTATAAAGCGGTCTAGTCAAAAATAAGATCAAATATAGCCAAAAAATCAAACTCAGATTACTTATAGAGTGGTCAAATCAAACTTATAACAATAAACAGAATGTACCAAAGAACACAATTTTAATGAATGCTAGGCAGAAAGGAGAGTGAATAAGCTTATGCAATGTAACAAGGTTAACGATTCAAGTGTATACTATTCAGCAAAGAAAACGATTTAAATATACGAGTATGTAGAAGCCGCAGCACACCTTTGTTTGGCTCTACACCAGTGGGCGTCTGACCTAAGACGACCCACTGCAAACTATTAAAGTTGACTTGGATTAAATGCGTCAACTGATCCGGAAAGAAAATTTCTATACACTGAACAAGACCTAGGTGTTCACGCTTGTATAATATTTTATTATTGCCGGCCACGGCGGGATCGTATCGACGATTTAAATCGTTAGTCCACTTTTTTTTGCTTTACGAGACCATGAATAATCTTCCGACACACTATCGCTGGCGACGACACGTCTATCTGCCACGACGACGATTTCGAACTGAATAAATGGAAACCGCCATCGAAGCCAACGACCACGCCGCAGCCAGTGAAGCGCATCAGATAAACCGAAAAGAGAAAAAAGGAAAGGGAGTAACTATTTAGACGCAACAATTAGATTTCATTGTTTTCTTTACGTTTAGGAGTAGTTCACCTCTCTCTTTATTTATTTTAGTTTCTCTCATATTTCTTTTTTCTTTTTGGTCGCTTTACGTGCTATTTATATTATAAATTACTGGTACTATGGAAAGAGGCTATTCAGTTGATTATGCTCCTGACACATTGCTTTATGTGATTAGATTAATGAAGGGGAACAAATAAATCGGCAACCCAAGCAATAGCATTATGCGAAATAAGATTTGCTTAAAATTTAAATATAAACTTTTTATAATTTGCACGTGGTGCGGTACACGGCAAGATCCTCCAAAAAAGGTTACTATGCTGCACTTCACGGCCGCACGTGTCAGCGTACGCTGCGCAGTTGACATTAGTGATGTCAAAATTTTGTGTCTGCAGCCCACAAGTAATTTTTATTTGTCACACTGCACTGCACCGCAAAGTTGTTACCAAAAACTTACGCCGCACCGCACTGCACCGCAAATCATATATCTAAATAGAAAATTTTTAGACATCTTTTCCTTTTTTTAAAAAAGGTGTTTATTCAAACAATACTCACTGTTGTAATCATCAACGTAAGCCCTATATTTCAGATTCTATAGCTATTGGCTATTGGCATAATAGCTATTGGCATAATCTTGCTATATCATTGGAAGCACTTTAAGCACATTACTCTGTTTGGCATCCCAGCAAGCAGCCTTAATTCAGTAATGTCTCTATAGCTAAAAAACAACAAAAAATTTCAACCCAACAGCAATATCTTGGCATCTTCAAAAGCTGATAAAATATAATTAGGGTCTTTTTTTGCAAACACATACCTTGCTTACTATCAAGTTTGTTTTTATTAATGTTTTTAGCTTGGAATTTAAAAAAATAATCACTCGAACATATTGCATAAATTACTTAGATTTTTTAACCATAAAACCTTACCAAAACCCTTGATATGCATTTGTGGTTAAAGCAATAATTGTTGTCATGCTAAGCTATTTTTGACAGCTATAACAGTATATCAAATCCTCACAAATAACCTTTATTAAACTATATTCAATAAGTACATTCAATTTAAGACGTAGTTAATTACTATTAAAAATTACATTCTGAAAGAAATCACAAAAAATTAAAAACAAGAAAATTAAACCATTTAATAAGTTCAGTTAAGATCAATTTTTATTCAATTCATTTGATTTTAAATAATACCAAACTAACCATTGCAGCTAAATAGACTTTTCAAAGTTAAATCCAATAATGTTTTGTTAAAGCATGTTGCATAACAGCTTAATATGCAATTGCAACATGAAGAGAAAACAATGTAATTTTAATGCATTTATACAAATCTTTTTTTGCAAAAGGCCTTTATTTCTTTACTTTCTTTGATGAAAATAGGTCATAAACTGTCATATAAGATTAGCAACTGAATTACAAACTCCTTTTTTGCAGTTTGTACACATCTACTTAATGGTGCTTTAGCTTTTACAGTTTTTTTAAGATATTTTGCCAAATGTAACACGTTAACACTGTGGTGTATGTATTTTAAACTATTTAAACAGTTTCTATCATGTTACAAAAGAATTGCTTAATCTCCATTAACACATTTCCCCAAATTTAAATTGGCTTTTATTAAATCAATTGAACTATGTTTACCATTTTAAACTTTTTTGTAATATATGAAGAATGCTTTAAGCTTTGTCCTAACTATGCTGAGAATGATATTATACTACTTTTTAATGCTTTATTTAAATCATAATTTACATAGTTGCATAGATATAGCATTTAAAATTAATATAGAGATATTGAGACACAACCAGAAAGACTTTCAAAAACTTATTTAAAAAAATACTTGCTATAGAGTACTTTTCAGTTAAACTTTAAAAAAAAATTAAATATGTACAAGTTGCTAAAATTAATTATTGAAATGTACGAGGTAATTACTTATTAATGGTTGGCAACTTCAATTTTACATTGAGAGGACTTTCAAAAACTCATTCTACAGTTCCACGTCTAACTTTATAATCTGCTTTTTTGTTTTGCTTAAATTAGTATTTCCTATATAAAAAACAATGGCATTTAAAGTTTGGGTGCTTTTTTACAAAGTAACACAAAAGGATATTTTGTAAAGAAGGTTTATTAGGCTAAGCAACAATAGTTGGTTCTCGTTCACTATTAGCCGAGTTTCATTCATTACCTTTTAAATTTTGGGAAATCCCCAAAAGCTGCGAGGTTAGTAACAGCGAAAAGTGAATAAAAATCCTAATAAATGATAAAAAAGCTAAGACTTTGGTTTGGTATTGAATAATTGGATAAAAGGTATAAAATAATCCAAATGCCATGTTGATTAAAAAAGTGGGGAAGCTTCACATACTCTAATTCAAGTTTATCTTCAAAATTCACATTGCTTATTCTTTCTTAGTAATATTTTTAACAAGCCTTTCTTTGCTGTACAATCAAATTCCATCGTTTTTTTTAAGTTTAAGAGCAGTTCACCTCTCTCTTTATTTATTTTAGTTTCTCTCATATTTCTTTTTTCTTTTTGGCCGCTTTATGCGCTATTTACATTATAAATTACTGGTACTACAGAAAGAGACTATTCAGTTGATTATGCTCCTTACACTTTGTTTTTGTGATTAGATTAATGAAGGGGAACAAATAAATCGGCAACCCAAGCAATAGCATTATGCAAAATAAGATTTGCTTAAAATTTAAATATAAACTTTTTATAATTTGCATGTGGTGCAGTACGTGGCAAGATCCTCCAAAAAAGGTTACTATGCTGCACTTTGTGGCCATGTACGCTGTGCGGTTGACATTAGTGATGTCGCGAATACAATTTTGTGTCTGCAGCCCACAAGTATTTTTTATTTGTCACACTGCACTGCACTGCACCGCAAAGTTGTTACCAAAAACTTACGCCGCACTGTGCTGCACTGCAAATCATATATTTAAATAAAAAATTTTTAGACATCTTTTCCTTTTTTTAAAAAGGTGTATATTCAAACAATACTCACTGTTGTAGTCATCAAAGTAAGCCCTTATATTTCAAATTCTATAGCTATTGGCTATTGGCATAATAGCTATTGGCATTAGCAATTCAATAGCTATTGGCTTAATCTTGCTATATCATTGGAAGCACTTTAAGCACATTACTCTGCTTGGCATCCTAGCAAGCAGCCTTAATTAAGTAATGTCTCTATAGCTAAAAAACAACAAAAAATTTCAACCCAACAGCAGTATCTTGGCATCTTCAAAAGCTGATAAGATATAATTAGGGTCTTTTCAACAAGTCACCGTATGCAATTTTTGTATGTGAAACTAACTCCAAATCCTCAATGGTTACTGTCGCTTCTTGAAAGGCCTTTTTTTTCTCTTAGTTTTTTTTTATTCCATCCTGGTGCTGAATGGAGATTCTGGGTAAGTTTCACTGAAAAAAATTGCTTACCATGACTTTTTAAAGAGAGCCAATAATTACTCTTAGTATAATGCCCTTCAATGTTTTCCTGCAAGTTAAATAGATATATAAAGAAAATATAATTATCTCTGTTTTTGCAAACACATACCTTGCTTACTATCAAGTTTTTTTTTATTAATGTTTTTAGCTAGGAATTTGAAAAAATAATTGCTTGAACATATTGCATAAATTACTTAGATTTTTTAACCATAAAACCTTACCAAAACCCTTGATATGCATTTGTGGTTAAAGGCAATATTTGTTGTCATGCTAAGCTATTTTTGACAGCTATAACAATATATCAAATCCTCACAAATAACCTTTATTAAACTATATTTAATAAGTACATTCAGTTTAAGGCATAGTTAACTACTATTAAAAATTACATTCTGAAAGAAATCATGAAAAATTAGACACAAGTAAATTAAATTAGTTCAGTTAAGATCAATTTTTGTTCAATTCGTTTAATTTTAAATAATAACAAACATTGCAAGCATTGCAGCTAAATAGACTTTTCAAAGTTAAATCTGGTAATGTTTTGTTAAAGCAGGTTGCATAATAGCTTAATATGCTATTGCAACATGAAGAGAAAATAATGCACTGCTTTAAGCCTTTAAGCTTTGTCCTAACTATGCTGAGAATAAATATCATAGTACTTTTTAATGCTCTACTGAAATCATAATTTACATAGTTGCATAGATGTAGCATTTAAAAATTATAAAGATATTGAGACACAACCGGAAAGACTTTGAAAAACTTATTTAAAAAAATACTTGCTATAGAGTACTTTTCAATTAAACTTTAAAAAATTAAAAAATATTTACAAGTTGCTAAAATTAATTATTGAAATGTAATTACTTATTAATGGTTGGCAACTTCAATTTTACATTGAGAGGATTTTCAAAAACTCATTCTACAGTTGTATGTCTAATTTTATAATCTGCTTTTCTGTTTTGCTTAAATTAGTATTTCCTATATAAAAAACAATGGCGTCTAAAGTTTGGGTACTTTTATACAAAGTAACACAATAGGATATTCTGTAAAGAAGGTTTATTAGGTTAAGTAACATCAGTTGGTTCTCGTTCAATATTAGCCGAGTTTCATTCATTACCTTTTACATTTTGGGAAATCCCCAAAAGCTTCGAAATTAGTAACGGCAAAAAGTGAATAAAAACCCAAATAAATGATAAAAAGCTGACTTTGTTTTGGTATTGAATAATCGGGTAATAGGTACAAAATAATCGGACTGCCATGTTGATTAAAAAAGTGGAGAAGCTTCACATACTCTAATTCGAGTTTATTTTCAAAATTCACATTGCTTATTCTTTCTTAGTAATATTTTTTACAAGCCTTTCTCTGCTGTACAATTAGATTTTATCATTTCATTGCTTTCTTTAAGTTTAAGTGCAGTTCATTTCTCTCTCTATTTATTTTAGTTTCTCTCATATTTCTTTTTTCTTTTTGGCCGCTTTACGCGCTATTTACATTATAAATTACCGGTACTATGCAAAGAGGCTATTCAGTTGATTATGCTCTGACACTTTGCTTTCTGTGATTAGATATGAAGAGGATCAACTAAATGGACAACCCAAGCATGCAAAATAGGATTTGCTTAAAATTTAAATGTAAACTTTTCATAATTTGCACGCGGCGCGGTACGCGGCAAGGTCCTTCAAAAAAGGTTACTACACTGCACTGCGCGGTTGACATCACTAGTTGACATCACTACTTGACATCACTAAATTGAAGATAGTTATGACAAAAAACAAGGTTGCCAAAAAAAAATTAAACAAAGGTATAACAAAAATCAAATTTGTCTAGAAAAAATTGAAGATAGTTATAAAAATTAAAGATTGTTTAGAAAATTATAAAAAGTTATAATAAAAATCAAGGTTGTTTAGAAAAAATCTAAAAACCACACATTCTTGGGGAAAAATCAGGGTGTCGAACCGGACCCGAACCGGATCCGTAAACCCGTATTAACCGTTATTATTTTTTGAACCCGAACCGGAACTGAACCCGAAAAAATAAAATTTGCTGAACCTGAACTGGAACTGAACCCCTAAAAATAAAATTTGCTGAACCTGAACCGGAGCTAAACCCGTAGAAAAAAAAATTGCTGAACTCGAACCTGAACCGGAACTTTATTTTAAATGGATCCGGTTCGACCGTTTGATGCTCTAATTTTAATTTTAAAGTTATTTGTAGAAGAATCAGAATTACAATTTTGTTTTTGAAGTTGGCGCAATTTTTTTGGTCACGATACTTGTTGTGTGGCAATACAGAAACGTTAGAAACGACTTTTTAGGCGAGAAGTTAAGGCAAAAACATGTCACTTGCTAGATAAAGAAAGCGAAATCTAAAGCAGTTGTTCTTAAGCTTTTTACAGTGCCATACTATTAAAAAAAATACATATTAATATAGAGACGTAGCAAACATAGTGAAACCATCGTTGGTGAAGCAAAATTATTTGACGCCATTAAAAAATCAAAGCTGCACAGTGCAGGCTGTTTGGGAGCCACTCGATTGAAATTTAGTTGCGTGGAGAAGTTTAATAAAAAAAGCAGTGTAAACTTATCGAATGATTCGAATTCAGTATAACTTATAGTTGCCTCAAATGGTTTTCACTAGCATGATAGTATCCCTAACAGTCGAGATTGAGTAAAAAATATTGTTGAGCAACCAATGCAATAAAGTTAATTAATTTTTGATTTTTCTAAAAAACAAAACTTTTTCAAAAAAAAAAAAAAAAAAACGTTTATCTAGCGTGCTTTTTCATTTATCAAGTATTACGTTAAAATTAAATTTTTGTTAACTTTCAGGCTTACCAAAATTGTAGCAACAGGACAAATAACTTTTAATACAAGAACCACATATTTGCTGGTTCATTACAAAAGTTTTGCGTCAGTTATCTTTATGTAGAATGCAACCGAAAAACCATAAGCAAATTACATTGTTGTATAAGTTACCCCTGCAAACAAAATTTAGTAGCACAATTTGACTTTGAGTTAAAACTAAATAGTTTTGGTCGCCAATAGTTAGCTTGGCAAACAAAACATTATGGAGGAGTCAGAGTATTTTTCTGCCAATATCAAGCTAGTGTTTATCAAAAAAGTTTTTAATCAAATGCTGAAAAACCATTTTGCTGGTTTTACGAATTGAGAAATGATTGTCTCCCGTAAATTTGAATTTGCTTGAATTTAAGACTTTTTTTAAACAATTGGACCCACACCTAATTTTTACCCTTTCATTGCTATACACTTATAAAAATAAAAAGCAGCAAGTTTTTAGTACCAGTTTGTAAGCAAGCAGTGATCAATATACAAAATTGCAAAGTTTGATTTCAGTTATCTTAAGAAAAAAAAATCTTATACAACAAACTGATTTAATTTTTAATTTATTACTAGTTGTAATTGTTAAATCAAATGTTACCGTTTGAAGTTGCCACAATTTGTTTGAGCACTTGTGTGCCAATAAAGAAACGTCATAAACGACTTTATCAGCTAAGAAATGAAGAAAAAATATGTGCACTAGATACATGAACGTGCGCCAGGAGAACCAAAAGGGGGACTCGCTTTTTCAAATTTTAAATTTTACAAAATAATACATAAAAATGCATTAAAAACTTCTAAAAGTTAAGGCTCGTTTCCACTACGAGCGTGGAATAGAGCATTCTTTGTTTCTTTTGACCATCTTTCCGCTCTTAAAATCTAAGTGAGCACATAAAGTCAATAAATCAAGTAAAGAGTACAGTGGCGAACAAAAAAAGTAAGACTTTTTTATTTTTTAAGATTTTTTAAAAATATCATTGTTAAAATTGAAATATATTAATATATATCAAGTAATATATCATTAAAAGAGCACAAAAAATTATATTAAATCCAATGTTAATTTATTTTTTTTTAGAAATATAATTCAATTGCAACTACAGTGGAACCTTGGTTGGCGACCACCTCGATAACACGACCACCCCGTTATCAGGACCACTTCAGTGCGGTCCCAAATAATTTACTATGGTAATGCATTGCATTCTGTTTCAATAACGCGACCACCCCGGTTTCCAGACCAGGACCGCCATATTTTGGTCCAAAACTGCAAATTTAACTCCGCTAAAGCGACCACACGTGCTCAATAATTTGCTTTTGTGACCAAAATAATAAGGTTAAATTTCTTTTGTGATCAAAACAATAAGATTAGATGAGCGCGTGCACACACACAAAGAAAATGCAATTGCGCAATGAATGATTAGTGTGGCAAACAGAACTGAATTTTATAAGATAAACTTCAGTACTAACAGTTGTTTAAATTCATTCTGCAGTATCTGATAAAAATAATGGCACTTAGTAAAAAGAAACCGAGAGAACTTTCAATCAAAGAAAAGGTTATGGTAATACAACAAAAAGAAAGTGAGGGAAAATCTCAGAGGAACTTGCTAAGATTTTCGGCGTTAGCAAGACTCAAATAAAGAACACACTTAAAAGAAAGGCAGACGTTTTGGCTGCATATGACGACAACTTATCGAATGACCGGAAGAGGGTTAGAATCTTTCAATTTGAAGGAAATATCGATTCACTAACTTTCCGATGGTTTCAAAGAGCTCGGTCTTTAAACCTACCGATAAGTGGGCCTCTGATTCAAGAAAAAGCTCTAACTTTGCTAAATCTATGAAGAAAAATGGCTTGAAAGCCTCAAACGATTGGTTAAACAGGTTTAAGACACGACATAGCATTTCTCAGGCTGTTATTTGCAGAGAGAGTGGCTGTGTTGACAAAAAAGTCGTGCAGAGTTCGAAATCACGCCTACCAGATATTACTGCGGGTTACGCCACTTGTGACATTTACAACAAACAATTGCTACAAACAGGATGCTCCAAAGCAAAATTCGCTAACACGACCACCCCGCTAACGCGACCGCTTGATGACGGTCCCGTAGGTGGTCAGGTAAGCGGGGTTCCACTGTAACTTATTTTTAAAAAATTTAATTTAATTTAAAATAAAAAATCTTACTTTTTTGCTCGCCACTGTACTCCATTCCACGCTCATAGTGGGAAAAGAGTCTTTATGCGTCAATTTTTTATTATTATAAACTTGAATGACTAAATGTTTAATTTGTTTAAAACTTTAAATTTAGATTACGTAAGATAAAGGCCCGTTTCCACTACCGGCGGCTTGAAACGAAGTATTTTTTGTTTTATTAATTTTTTTACTTCTTTCCGCGCTTAAAGGCAAAACGAAGCAAAAAAATCATTAAAAGAAACAAAGAATACTCCAATCTACGCTCGAAGTAAAAATGAACCTTAATGACGTTTCATAACTAGTAAACCTTCTGCGTGAGGGCCGCCACTAAAAAATTATCAAAAAATTCTTAGACAGGTGTATCAGTGGCTAGTCGAAGAAAGATCTATATAAACTCATGTAAACGCAATCTATAAGAAAGTTTTGAGATCACAAAACAACAAAAAACTTCCGTTTCCGCTTTTGGCGCTCGCATTGATACGTAAATAAATTTATTGGTAAGACTTGGTTTTTACAACCAAGACCCATGCCGGTGAATTAGTTTAATTTAATTTTTTTAAAACTTGTACCAAAATTTTTAAAAAAACCCTTTTTAAGAATATTTTTTGTGTTTCCGACTGTTTGCCATCACTCCTCCAGGAAGCTCGTCTACGGACGCCCATAATAACATGAGGTAAGAAATTGTGTTTACAGTCCTAACGCTTGTAAGAAATAGATAAAAAATATATATTCCGAACCCGAACCGGAGCTGAACCGGAACTGAACCCCTAAAAAAAAAAATTGTTGAACCTGAACCGGAACTAAACCCGAAAAAAAAATTTTTGCTGAACCCGAACCGGAACTGAACCCGAAAAAAAATTTTTTGCTGAACCTGAACTGGATCTGAACCTTTAAAAATAAAATTTGCCGAACCTGAACCTGAACCGGAACGTTATTTTAAACGGTTCGATTCCCTGGGAAAAATCGAGAAATTGAATATAAGTATAACAAAAATCAAGATAAAGTTTCGCAATGCACCCACAAAAAAACCTATACAAAAAATCCCTGTAAAAATCTAGGGAGTTCCCCATGGGAAAACTGAGTATTGTACAACAAAACTGTCGTGTCCAAACTTGCTCTTTGCAGAACATATTTTGACAGGTTTTCCTATGGAGTGTTTAAAAACAGGAAACTGGTTAAAAGAATTTTCCATTGTGCGCTTAAAATCAAGAAAAGGTTTGACAGGTTTTTTTCTATGGAGTGCTTAAAAACAGGAAACGGGTAGAAAGAATTTTCTATTGTGCGCTTAAAATCAGGATATGGTTTGAAAGATTTTTCTATTGTGAGCTTAAAATCAGGAAAAGGTTTGACAGGGTCGCTTCGCTTGCGCTTGAAAACAGGAAATGGCTTATTTTTATTTTTATCTCTATATTTATCCTCCGGACTCGCAGGAAAGCGACGGAGGCGCTATACATAGGGTAAGTAATTACACCGACCTGCTTCCGGAGATGCCAAGATATTGCTGTCCGCTAGTAATTTAGTGGAGATATTACTCTAATTTAGAACTGCTTGTCAAGACCACCAAGCAGGGGAAAGTGCCGTAAAGTGTCTTTCCCAAGTACACAACAGAATGACGCAAGTGCGTTTTAAACCATCAGTCCGGTGCTTTAACCACTCGACCACGTTGCCGACACTTGACAGATTCGTTTTATGCGTGCCTAAAACAGAAAACGGTTTGACTTTATTGCTTTAAAATCTCGCAGAATGTCTTAAAATAATCTTATGTCATGTTTTGAAGTCTTGGTTCTGTCTTGGGCAGGGAATCAAACTCAAAACCGCTGTTTTTCTTAGGGTTAGGTTTTATACTGTTTTGTGTAGGAATCAAACTCAGGATTACTGACTTTCTTAGGATTAGGATTTACAGCTTTGCTGTCTTGGTTGGAGATCAAACTCAGGACCACTGTCTTTCTTAGGATTAGGAATAGGATTAGAAATAGGATTAGAAATAAGATTAGTTATAGGATTAGGAATAGGATTAAGAATAGGAATAGGAATAGGAATAGGATTAGAAATAGGATTCGAATTCGGAATAGGAATAAGATTTGGAATAGGATTAGGAATAGGATTAGGATTAGAAATAGGATTCGGATCCACCCTCCACTGATGACGTCTTCTGCTCCTGCGGCTGGCGACACCACGCAAAATTCCTTTCATATACTACTGTTGTTGTTAAGCGCATTAGAGTTAGTTCTATAGAGTGGCCTCTAGTGAGTTACGGAAAATAGATGAAATTACGTATTAGGCCGTATGATGTACATTGCTGATATACTTTTTACTTATAACCGATTGTAATGGAACACAATGTCACCATTTTTACGATCAAAATTATTTAAACACAATTCGTAAAACATTGTAGGCCTAATGATGATTTTGTTAATCGTTCATATTTGCAAATAAACTTGTTGTTGTTGTTGTTGTTGTTGCCCCTCCTCCAAGGATGGAGTGCCATCATAACGCCTCCAAGAAGCCAATCTAGATTCCCACACTTGGATTATTTCTGTTGCTTCCAAAGGCTTTTTCCACAGACTAGGTGTGTTATGTTGGTACTTGGTTACAGTTAAAGAGGTGATTCGTGTCATGTGTATGTGTCAAGCATAGTGGGCATTGTGGCATGTACGTATCAGGGTTCATTGCATGTAGGTAACTTTGCAAGAGTGGTAATTTGTTGGTTATGAGCAGTACTGGTTTTAAATGCATATGATGTGGTAACGTTTGTTCGGATAAATAAATGTCATAAGATGTGTATTAGTAACTTTGTTTTTCTTTTCTAGAACTGAGATATTGTGGGGTGATGGTAGAGCAAATGTGGTTGAGGTTTTCTCTACATTCATCAGGTGTTATGTATGATTCTGATATAATGATGTTTGTGTGCTGGTTATTATGAAATATTGTAGCTTTCATGTTTCTGGGTGGATCTGAGTATGCATTAAAATGATGTAAAAAGTGCGTCTGTGTTTGAGTCAGTTGCTTGAATTGAGTAGCATTAAGGTTGAGATGAGTGTTCATTGGAAGGACCTTGATTTCGTCGTATAGGTATTGAGACTTTGTAGATCGTGTGTAGCCAGTAGAAATCTGCAAAGCTGTGTTTAAAACAGTTTGCAGTTTTCCATGAACTACTACCTTATCTTGGTGCGATAGTTTGCGTTTCTCGGTGACCTGTAAACCGAAATAGCTTTAATAGGGTGCGAACGGTGCGGGCGCACCGAGCCCTACCTAAAATACATCAAAAAGTGACGCCTACACAAGAAATCGCTCTACTTTTTCATAGTAGCACCAGGACGTTGATTCTATGTCAAAAATAAAATAATAAATTTTGTTTTTCATTTTAGAGCTAACTTTATTTTGAGACATTAAAAAGTGGCCCCTTCTAAAACATTGACTGTTTTTTAAAACTAGATTGATTTAAACACTTAACAGTGGCCCCTCTAAAACATAAACTTTTTTTCATAGATAAATTTGTTTTGAGTCGCTAAAAAGTGGCCCTCCAAATCAGACGACGACTTTTTAGAGATTACAATGCTTTGGATTACTCAACAGTGGCCCGCCTAAAACAAAAACCTTTTCTTTTTTAGGAAACACTTTGTTTTCATGTACTAAAAATTGTCTCCCCTATGGCAACGGCCTCCTTTTAGAGTTTGCTGTGCCTTGGAACTCTAAATAGTGGTCCTTCTTTTTGTAAGGCCATCACTGCCTGTAAAGTTGTGTCAGCCAGCAATTTTTATTTCCCCTATTAGGAATGTCGATGCCAAAGAGGTTTACAGATAGGACCAGACAAAATGTAGTTCAGTTCAGTTCAGTCGTTTTTTATTTCCGCTACTTGTCGAACAAAATAGGCTACTTACATTAACATAATTGCACTATGGGAAAAGGGAGATGTAACAAAATGAAACAACGTTAAAACGTGCAAAAACTCAAAAATTCACCATAGTCTTATTTTCTAAGATCGGTTTGTTTTATAATAAAGGGAAATGCCTCAAGTTTACGTTAGATGCTTCAGTACACCTTTACGTGTACAACATCAGTCGCACGTACGATATCCAACCGACATTCAATTTCTTTTTTTTTTTAAATTTTTATCTGTATACTTATTCTCTTGACTCGAAGGAAAGCGACGGAGGCGCTAATACGTAGGGTAGGCAATTAACCCGACCTGCTTCCGGAGAACTATTTTCAATTTTGTACCCATGGAATCGTACTTTACATATTTTCAACCAATCGAAATTCAAAACTTTTTTTTCTGTTCCAAAAACTTTTCTATGTTAGTTGTCATGGCAAAGCTTTTTTAGCGACTTTTTAAGATGATAGGCAAACCAATCTGTTTTTTGTATTGGATTTGCAAATGTATCGAAAAAATAAATATGATTTAACTGTCTATATCATACCATACAACTGTTTATATCATAATTTATATAACACACCATACATCTGTTTATAAATAGTTATATAAACAGTTTACATAACTGTTTATAACAAGAACCTTTAAAACAAACTATTTATATTATACCATAAATTTTTACACAAAATTTATAAAAATAAGTATATAAAATGATATTTCAATTAGAGTCTTCAAATATGCTTTTTGATTTGGGTTTAGCCTGCAAGAAACGGTTTTTTTACCGAAACTTGTTAAATGGCACATTGATTCAAGAGTCTTGTAATGTTATACTGACTAAATTAAAATGCTATTTGGTATGAGTTAAGCCTGTCAAGCAAAAACAAAAAAAAAACGTTTTTTTGTAAATAATTGGCATCTCGTTCACTGTTTGCCATTCCGACTTTATTATTTTAAAAATTTTGGAAAATCTCCAAAGCCTGCAAGGTTAGTAACGGCAAAGAGTGAACATGACCCCATAATTGCATACTAGTTTGAAATTTAAAATAAGCTCGTTAAATTATATTGATATTGGATTTGGTTTCAGCTTGCAACAAAACTTTTTTAATTAAAAATTTTTAAATACTATTTACTGCAATGCAACAAACCATTGCTGAGCAGAAAAAAAAAATTCCAATTTTAACATGCAACAAGCTGCTTTGTTCAATAAAATATAATTTTAATTTATTGATTTTTAATAAGTATTTAAAATGCATCTTAGTTAACTCTAGAAAACCCTAAGGGAATTATTTTTGACACATTTCTAATTTTTAATTTATTTGATTCAATTACTAAAAAAATTTTCCAAGAAATTAAATAATGCTTCTTAATTTGATATATATATAAAGAGATATTAATGTAGTATACACATTATTTGCAAAATTTAATAACTTTTGGAAGAAGCTGAATTATACCAAGAAGTACCACATAAGTCAAAATTGACCCATATAGTTAAATAATCTTAGTCCCATTTCAATATATTTGTAATTGAAGCCTAGTTAATGGCAAGCAATTTTTATACTATATTTTTATACAAAATACAATTTTTATACAATATTTATATATAGTAATTGTTTGGTGTATTATCATTGTCACTTCTAGCGTTTCTTGTGTTAAGATAGTGAAATAAAATACTGACTGAATTAAACTGTTTTTCAATTTGGATTTTTGAGCCTGCAAACAATTTTTTTATTTTAAAATTTCTGTCATTACTAAGCAGATGAAAAACTTGAGTGCTATAGCATGGGACAAGCACAGAGAAATAAAAAAATATGAAGTTAATAGCAGAATTGGTAGAAAAATAATGGTTTTTTATGTAAAGCTTTTTTGTAGATTGCTTAAGATGTGCTGTTTTTTCAGGCCTTTTATTTGTCCAATTGAAGATAATACTTTTTTTGGTTATATAAAATTGGGTTTGCTTAAATTCATGAAATAATTATGTTTTATCCTCAATAAGTATAAGACCCAAACAAAAAATTTATCAAGTTACATTGAAAAATTTACATTTCATCTAACTAACTTTATCTACTGTTGAATATTAGATATTTTTATTGAATCACAATTAGAACACATTACATGACTTTAATCTTGTGAAAGAAGATTTAAGAAATGTTTTGTGATGGAAACATATAAAAATCAAAAATATATAGCCCATACACTAGCAAATACGTTTTCTAACCATGATTATTGAATAACCTATGCAACATTGATTGTTCTTACACATGCAAGTGTAAAAAGGAAGCTATACAATTTGTTTTGTAGCTCAACAAAGTGTTGAATTTGAATAATTTATTAGCATGCACAAAGTAAGTGATTTAAAATTAGTTGTCTTTTTAATGTTAAGTTTATATTTAATTAAAACTGTATATATATTTGAAGTTTTTAAAATTTGTTAATTTTACATTTTCTCACAATCTTTTTTTTTATTCTTATAGTTTGCAATAGCATTCTACATGTATATATTGATGTATGTTACACTGGATGTAAATCAATGAAAAATTTTAAGCTTCTCTGTAGTGTTATCTAGACATTTTTACTGTTTAAGATTGACCATAAAATTGAATGTTGAGCTTCTGAATAACAAGCCA
Source organism: Diplosoma virens (assembly GCA_963680785.1). Lineage (NCBI taxonomy): Eukaryota > Metazoa > Chordata > Ascidiacea > Aplousobranchia > Didemnidae > Diplosoma > Diplosoma virens. The sequence continues at coordinate 49,782,779 of OY796880.1, read as the reverse complement.
AAACAAAAACTTCTTTTAATTTTTTAAATAGCAAGGACAATTGCAGTCATTATAAAAAGATTATTTTTATGCAATAACTATTTTACCCAAGATAAATGATCTATTTCATCCTGATTAAAAATTATGTAGGTATTAAATTAAAGAGCAGTTTTTTTTTATTTCGATGCTGATTTCAACAAAAATTTTTGATTTTGATACTTGTAAATAAAAATTTACTTTGTTTTTATTATAAGAGACTGACGAAATGTTTCTTTTTTTTTTTAAAGCATCTTGTTTAATCAGTCGGATGATTGATGTTCATTGCCTTTCTCTTAATTGTTGTAAATTAGCCATTGTAAATTGAAGATTATATATATATTTTTTTTTTGTTTATTGAGGAAAAAACATCTTTACAGCCTGTTTTATCTGTTACAGATGAAACTCTACGAAAATGCCTCGATTAACTTTTTTCTAATTTATAAATGTATTGCAATACTGTGGCTTAAACCACAAGTAAATGATTAGCCACAAGGCATAAATTGGTGTGCTTTGTTCTTTCTCAGCACAACTTCACTGCACTGATGAGACCCGAAAGGTAGAAACAGCACTGTCTGCAGTACATGTAGACAGAGAAAGAGAGAGAGAGAGAGAGAGAAAGAGGGTAAAAGTAAATTAATCTTCAGTGCAGAATGTTCAAGAAAAAAATAAGAGCAATTTGACGTAAAATTTATTTGAACTCTGTTTAAAAAAAACCACGACAGTCTATTTCATCCAATAAAATCAGTCTGTTTCATTCGTATTAAGGTAAGAGAAGAGAGAGTCAGGCTACCTAAATATGAATGCATAACTTTTTTACCTGCATCTGCTATATTTTGAGTCATTTTTTCCCTTTATGATGTTACAGAAATTGCATTATTTGCTTGATTAGTATAACAAACTGCACATTTCAAAGCATAAATTTGAAAAGCTTAAATAATATTTCTAGTTTTAGAAATGATTTAAAATTTTAAGATGACCCCTTATAAATTATGTTTTGCAAAACTACCTATTATTTATCAAAGTATGATTGACTTAACATACTATGTTTTCAATACTAAAGATTATATTAAGTAACCACCTGACGATTCTATAGAATGAAACAAACTGTTTTGTTTTTTAAAAAAGTACTTAAAAATAAATTTTTTATGATATATTCATATCCTTTTTTAAATAGAATCTTTCTAATTAAATAAGGAACAAAATTTTATTTCAATAAAGAAGCCACAGATGTTTGTAGTATATTAAACAGTGATTAAACAAATTTTGTGTTAAAATATTGCTCTTATCTTTTTATTCGGCACTCTACCAAGAAGATCGCTTCACTTTTCCAATATATTATATATATATATATATATATATATATATAACACAAAATTTATTTTAAAATGTTTAAAAATCCACAACAGTCCATTTCATCCTATAGAATTGTCAAGTGGTTGCTTATTTAAATAAAGCAACTAATTGATGATTTGATTTGAATAAGTAATCACATTACAATTCCATGGGATGAAGCAGGCTGTTTTGATTTTTTGAACATTATTGAATTGCTCTGATCTTTTCATTTAGCATTCTGCAAGGAAAATTGATTCACTCTTGCTATATATAAGTACATATTGGATGGGAACATTTGCTGCCTCCAATTTGCTGCTGACAGTTAGTCATTGCTAATTAGGGTTAAGGTTAGTAACGATAGTGTTGTCAGGGCTTGTTTCTACTATAAGCATGGAATAGAGTATTCTTTGTTTTATTGATTTTTTTGCTTCATCTCGTGCTTAAGCACGGAAGAAAAATAGCAAAGTCAATAAAACAAACAAAGAATGCTCCATTTATTATTATTATTATGTAATGCATGTATAGTAATATGTTCAATTAAATAACAATAGAAACGTATGATTAAATCATACAGTGTTTATAATTACTTTATTAAAAGTAACAAACACTTGGCTCAAAATAACAGTGTTTATAATTACTTTATTAAAATTAACAAACACTTGGGCTCAAAATAATTGTTATTTTCAGATAGCTGATTTCCATGTGTGGCAATTACTCAGTGCTCACCAGTAAATGAAATTTGATTGCATTACGTGTTTAAGACTGTTCAGAAAAATTGAAATGATTTTTTTTGAAATAATTGTCTAATTGACTTTAATTATGAAAGTATAACAAAGCTGGTTTGAATAAAAAGCAAAATATTACTGCTTCAACAAAAGAAATTTATGGCCTGTGAGATAGCAACAAAATCTTACATAAAGAGCTTCTTTGTGGTACAGAATTTTAATATCGCTTTAAACAAAGTCGATTTTATCGGAGCCATAAGCTTTTCGTGACGCTCTTATCAGTGGCAATCGCGTCAAAATGGGAAGAACCAGAGAAAAATCAAGGTATTTATAGTCTCAACAGTTGGGAGAAAGGTGCTGCAGTCTCGGAAAGGAGAAAGGCACAATTACACAGTGTGGTGCAATACAGTGTAATCCGGAAAGGAGAAACGCACTATGTGCAATTACCCAGGAGAAACACTGTTACTCGCAACTTAGGTTATTTGAAAAGTTTTATGTGTAAACAAATTCCTTTATTTTTACATAAAACCGGATGTTTGGTTTTGATAAAAGTTGCCTCGAGTAGACACAGATGGAACGAATTGCGTGCCACAGCAAGAATTTTAAAACGTTTGTCGTTATAGTTTGCAGCACATTGCTCGTTGTCAAGCAAGTGTTGTCCTATGGCAGAGTCACAATCTGGATTGTTACGTTTTAGCTTACAGGATCTGCCAGGTTGAGATCGTGTAGGGCGCTTCGCTTGCTGTTGTAGCCATTTAGGAACATGCTGCTTGATTCTATCTTGTAGTCGCTGTGATGTTCGTCCTACGTACCTATTGTCACAGTGGCATGAATATTCATAAACAACGGAGCTTTTCAGCGTGGTAGGTAAAACATCTTTGCGGGCTACAGGCAACATGCGTTTCGATGTAAATACAACTCTGGTGGTAATGGAGCCATAGTAGCTTTCAACAGCCGTTTTGACGTTTTTATCAAGACCAATGGAAGCTTTCCCTATCCAAGGAACTCTCAAATATACGGGACACTTCTCAGGATGAAATCGTTTGGGCATAGAAAACTGAGCATTTTTTTTGGAAATGTTGCAGTCAATAATAGATTCAGGATAACCATTGTCCAATAGAATGTTCTTGATATGCTTAATTTCTTCGTTTAGTTTAGATTTCGTGCATATCATTAGTGCACGGTGTACCAAAGTTGATATAAGGGTTAAAATAAACTGTTTGTTGGGCCGGATTTGGCCGACGATCTTGTTATCTTAAGGTCACGACAAGTTATAAGCTTTTACTTTTTCAAAAGTTGCATTTGTTTTTAAAAAAAGTTTGGTGATCACCGCTTTAAATCACAGTGTTTTTTTATACGTATATTTACAATGCTACGCATACTTGCAATGAAATAATTTTTTACGTTACCTTTTAAATATGCAGAGGTGGGCATATTTTTTTTACTTTAGAAAAGCGCAGCGCAACTTTCGGAACGCGTTTTTTAGATCAGAGCTTCTGAAACTGTGGGTCGCGACCCCATTTGGGTCTAAATTTTTTTAAATTAAGTAAAAAAATTTTGGGGTCACAAAACAAATTGACTTTTTGTGCTTTTGAAATTGTTTTTTTTTTTTTACAACAATATTTATTGACAATCAAAAACTAGAAAAAGTAAAGTGTTATTACACCATTGTTGCGTGATAAAGTGGAAAGGTGGCGTGATCAGAAGGTGGGTCGTGCGGTGTAATCAAGAGAACAGCAAGAAACAAAAGCAAAAAAATTACTTACTGAGTCTAAAGCCAAGATTGATTTTTATAGATGAATGCAAAAAATTAAATTATTTATTTGCCTTGATAAGGTAGCTGTGAAAGAGTTTAGAGTAACCTTTCCATTCTATTAAATGTGCTTGATAATGTTTATTAAATGAAGTCTGTTTTTGTAAGTTTGTTTATTCGCTATAGCAGTGGTTCTCAACCTTTTTGTGCTTGAGGCACACTAAAGAATGAAAAATTCATCCGCGGCACACTTTCACATTACAAAATTTAAAACTCAAACATACTCCAAACATAAATGAAATGAGATTGAAATGAAATACTGAATTGAAATGAATACATAAATGAAATGAAAATACTCCAAACATACATGTTTAATGGGACGGTTGTGCTTGCTTTTTCGAGCAAATCAATTCGAATCGAGGCTCTAATGACGTAAGACATACTCTCATTTCATCGTCAATAGCAAGAAGGCGTTGTCTTTTTTTACTTTTGATTTCAATGAGTGCGGAAAATCCAAATTCGCAAAGCCAAGATGATGCAAATGGAAGAAGAATTTTGATTGCTTTTATCCTTAGCAAAGGATATGTTTTTACGATGGACAACCAAAAGTCATGTAGGTTTTCTTCGGAAAAACTGGACCGATAAAAACAATTGTTTTGTAGCTCAATAAGCTGCTCCTCTTCTTCGGTAGATAGATTCGTTGTGTCGTTATTTTTTCCAAATGGATTGATTACCCACCCGTAATCTTTAACACTGAATTCTGGAAAGTAGTTTCGGAGTGAAAACTGGAGATCTGACAAAGTGTTTAAAATTTCCGGAATTATTCTTTTTTTTAAAGAAGACTTGTTGACTGTAGGAAAAGTATCTACATTTTCCTCAGATACTTTTCTCTTCCATAAAGACAGTTTTTCGTCAAAAGAAATCAATGTTGATGTAGCTGTTATTGTATTTTCGGATGGCCCTTGTAAGCTTGAATTCAAAACATTCACTTTTTCAAATAAATCTGCTATAAATTGCACTCGTAACCACCACAGTTCGTCATGTACAGAAAACCCGAAGTCTTTTTTCTGAGCGTCCAGGAAAGAACAAATTTCAGCCTTTAGTTGGCATACACGTTTCAGTACCTTTCCTCTCGAGAGCCATCGGACCTCTGTGTGAAACAGCAAGCATTTAAATTTTGAATCCATTTCTTGACAAAGTTGCGTAAAAAGTCGGCTTTGGAGGGGACGAGTTTTTATGAAATTTACGACTTCAATAACTTGCTTCATTACTGAATGTAAATTTGTTGGCAATGTTTTAAAGACGAGAGCTTCTCTATGTATCATACAATGCACTACAAACACGTTTGGATTTTGGTGGCGAACATAAGCAACAAATCCCCTGTTTTTCCCTTGCATGGATGGGCAGCCATCAGTGCAAATGCTAACACAGTTTTTCCACTGTAAGTTCAACAACAAAATGTTTTCGTCGACCAGTGTAAATATGTCTTCCCCTCTAGCAGTGGTTTTTAACTCTTTGCAAAATAGGCATTGGTTTACAAACGACCCGTTTTTTACGAATCTAATAAAAGCTAAAAGGTGCGCTTTTCCTGTACTATCAGTAGATTCATCAACTTGCAGTGCCCAAAGTTGAGATAACTCGTCATCTTGTCCTTGCACATCAAAATGCTCACGAATTTGATCATTTATATCCGAAGATAGGTCTTCAATTCTTCTCGAAATTGTGTCATTTGATAATGGAACTTTGCTTACCGTATCTGCAGCATCACTTCCAAGCATAGTTTCTACAATAATGGATACTGATGGTGCAATAACAGATTCGGCGTCAGTGTGAGCTTTTTTGCGTTTAGCCAACAAATGAGCCACTTTGTAGCTGGCAACTAACCCCTTTTCTGGCAACTTCATGTACTTGTTAAATCGTTTGGCTTCTATATCTTTTTGTAACAAGAGATTCTCAAAGTATGCTTTTGGTTTATCTTTTAAAGATTCGTGATTGGTTTCTAAGTGTCTGCTTAGTTTGCTAGGAACGAAGGCCTCATTTGACAAGGAAAGATTGCAAATAATACACAAAGGAAGTTGGTGATCGTAGGATCCAGAAGCAACAAAACCGTACTTTATGTAGTCTTCTTTATATTTACGCTTGACTCCTTTTTTTGCAGGTACTTTCTGTTGCAATGCACCACTTTTGTTACTGGTACTGCTTATTTTTAAATACTTTTTCATGGTTTGACTACTAAACTAATGACTAAATTTTGTCACTAAAACTAAGTCCATGCATTATTTAAACTTGAATTAATCTGTTGGACCTATCCACGTCGTTTGCATCAAATGGAGAGTCAGCCGTGATAATTTTTTTTTAAGACGTAACCACTGATTTTTAATGTTAATTATAAGTTATAATAAGAAAGTCGTTAATGGATTCAATTTAATTAGTTTTCTATTCCCTGACCATTTTACCCGCACCCTAATTCCAATTCCATCCTCTCTGTTTTCAACTAAATTTCAATCACGGCCGACTCTCCATTTGACCCCCTCGCTTTACCTTATTACTGTAGCCTTGCTAACTTACCACCATAAAAACAATGTGCTATGACGACCTGCTTTACTACAGCAAGCTCCTGGTATAACACATTATTTGGAATGGCCGTGATAACTGAGAACGCCATACTATCATGTATTTGTAGAATTTCCGAACGTGGTAAAAACCGCGCAGTGCATGAATTTTTAAAAATATTATCTCACTAAAAATAGCAGAGCCAAAGTTATTTTAAATATATTTAATACGGATACTATTTGAATAACAGTGGCATAGAATTATAATTTATTCTAAACGTCTACTTTAATAAATATGATCAAATACCGTAACCTTGGCTCTGCTATTTTTATTAAGATTAGATTTTTTTCTTAATGTAGTTGTAGCTTATAAAACAACTGCTTTTATCTCTGAGAAACCGCTCTCATCAGGCATAGCTTTAGTTTGCCTACTTAGGCTTTAAGCAGCTCTCGAGACTATTTCATGGCTCACTGTATTGTATTTTGACTTTTAAAAAGTTATCTTGTCTTTCTATATTAAAAAAGATTTCGTGTTCTATATCCACATGACTCTGCTAGAATGAGATAATTTTCATGATTTCGGAAACTTAGCTGAGCTAGATCTGCGACCAAGATTATCAGACTCTCTTCTTTCACCCTTTTTTTTGTCACACAAGTCACGCTGTTGCATCCTTCGATAAGCTGCTTCACGATTAGGCTTGTACTGGCTACGCTCGAAGGTTTCAAACGAACAGCAATTTAAAGAATTAAGAATCGAAAATGCAATTGTGAACAAGAAATAATGGTAACTTTTAATCTTAACGACGCTGGATTACGTTCAGAGCTTCTCTACCTTTAACTCATCACACTTCCTTGTTTTATTTGATGTGACTTGAGTGCTGAATTATCGGAAACTGAAAATAGATGAAAGATGTTTTACGACGTAACAATTGTATTGTTTAATAATAAAGAAGAAATAAGCAAACGAGTTGCACAAGGAAAAACAACTAATTTTTTGTTATTGAGCCAAGAAATAGAATAATTCAATTTGGTTTTGCGGAAAAATAAGCGATCAAAGACAAAAATATACGCGGCACACTAAAAATTCCTCGCGGCACACAGGTTGAGAATCACTGCGCTATAGGTTACTATTTCCATTTCTCTTTGTTATTCCATGATTTTTCGTGCACACGCCTGGTTTTCCACAGGAAAAAATGTACGTAAAATTAAGCCTACACATATTGGGGTCGCACAAAAATTTATTTTTTGAAAATGGGACTGCAGAACAAAAAAGTTTGAGAAGCCCTGTTTTAGATCACGTAAAACGCAGCGCAATAAACGCAATACGCGTTTGAAATTTATGTAAAGTGTAATGTAGACCATTTTTAAACTATATAAAGTGTGGCGCAATGTGATATTTATATTAATAAAAACGTAATGTACTTTTTCATAAAGTCGTAACTCATAAGCGCAACCCAATCGTTTTTCCAATCACCTACATAAAAAAGCAACCAAAGTTGATTGCGCTTTTGCAAAATAGGATTACTGTATATAAAGCGAAATTGATTTATTTAATTTTTAACGTGCAGCCCAATAGAACGGTACTAGTCTTTTCATTTCTCGGTGCGCAGCGCAATTAAGCGCAACTTATAATTCTTCAACTGAGAGTGGAGCGCAAAGTGCGAAGCTTCAAAAAAGTATGAAAGCGCAATGCAACTTTTGCAAATGCGCAATTTGCGAAAGTTGCTCTCTGCCCACCTCTGTAAATAAGTATAGTTGCAATGCTGCACATACTTTCAGTGATATCCCAATAGAATAATTTTTTACGTTTTTTCAAAATCTCTTGCTATTTCGAATTTTTGTAAAACTATAAGAAAATAAAAGCCAACAAAGTTTAAAAATAATAATAGTGTACGTCACAAGTTACAGAAAACTTTTTAGTTTTTCCAAATTATTTTGCCCAACAGAATAAAGCCCGTTTTATTAGATATTATAGGAGAAACGTATTTTTACTTTTTTGAACAATTATTTAGAACCTAAAAGAACAAAAAGTTATTATTAAAATTGAATTGAAAAAATTTTAGCTTGTACTGTAATAATTTCAAGCGATAAGCCATTTAAATTCGTTTTAGTTTGTGACGCAGCCATGCTGTGGAGTGTTTTTATTTCTTTCCGTGCCTCTTGCATGCTTTAACAAAACAGAACAAAACAGAACAGAATTTATTGTTTTCCTTTAAGATAAAAATAACACAGCGAGAAACAAGGAATTGACAATTTAAGGCATGGAAGCATCGAATAATCGTGAGGTTTTCTAGTCAAAATGCTCCTTTGTCGGATTATTAATTGATCGATTTCATTTTATGGTTTGTTTGTTATTCAGATTAATTAACTTATTAGTAATGATGATATAACAAAAACATCACCAGGAATACCAATAATTTCGGTACATAGTATGATAATATAAACACATGAATTGTAAAGTAATACTACTGTATATACAGTACGATAACATGAACACAATACGATAATACGATAATACGATAATATAAATTGTAAAGTATACGTTAAAAATATTATGTAAACATAAAAATAACAGCATTTTGTACATATTCTTACTGCTGCATAGGCAACAAATTAAACTTTACTGCATATCATCAATGTTTATAATTGTTGATCAGATGTTGTTTTAACAATTTGATAAATGCATGTATATAATGTGATGATTTAATAGAATTTGGCAAATCATTCCAATATTTTGCACCCCTGTATTGTAGTGCTCTCTAACCAAATGCTCTTTGTTTTCTCTGTATGAAATAATTGCTTTGGATAGCATTCCTAATGTTGTATGTATGGATTGCATTGATTTTACAAAATTTGTTTAGGAAAATATTTGGGAGTAGATTATGCTTATACCGGAACATAAATTTACATAATTCAAGTACATACATGTCATGTACTTCAAGTACATTTGACAATATATATAATATTTGACAATATATATTCACCGTAGCATTTAACCATCTCGTTCACTATTTGCCGTGTGGAAATGAAATAATTAATGTAAGCTTAAAAAATCAAGCTTGTATGCAGGATTGTTATAATAAACAGTTTTATTATGTTTAAAGCGTATAATAGGATTTCAAAGTTATAATGCTAACTTCTATTTCAGCATCTCGTTCACTATACACTGTGGACAAATAAAATGATTAAGGTATGTTTAAAAAATCAAGCTTGTATTCAGGATTGTTATAATAAACAGTTTTATTACGTTTAAATTGTATAACAAGATTTAAAAGTTATAATGCGAACTTCCATTTTACCATCTCGTTCACTATTCACCGTGGCAAAATAAAATGATTAATGTATGTTTAAAAAATCAAGCTTGTATTCAGGATTGTTATATTAAATAGTTTTATTATGTTTAAAATGTATAATAAGATTTAAAAGTTATAATGCGAACTTCTATTTCACCATCTCGTTCACAATTCACCGTGGCGAAATAAAATGATTAAACCAAGTTTAAAAAATCCAAGCTTGTATGAAGGAGTGTTATAATAAACATTTTTATTATGTTTAAAATGTATAAGGAGACGTAAAAGTTATAATAGGAACTTTTTTTTGAGAATCGCCTTCACTGTAAACTGTGGCGAACTATCTTATTCACGATTCATTGTGACATTTAACCATCTCGTTCTCTATTCAACGTGGAAAAATAAAATGATTAATGTGAGCTTAAAAAATGGAGTTTGTATACAGGATTGTTATAATAAACAGTTCTATTATGTTTAAAATGTACAAGCAGACTTAAAAGTTATAATGTGAACTTTACGTAAAGAGCTTTTTTGTGGTACAGAATTTTAATATCGCTTTAAACAAAGTCGATTTTATCGGAGCCATAAGCTTTTCGTGACGCTCTCATCTCATCAGTGGCAATCGCGTCAAAATGGGACGAACCAGAGAAAATCAAGGTATTTATAGTCTCGACAGTTGGAAATAAGGTGCTGCAATCTCGGAAAGGAGAAAGGCACAATTGCACAAATTCAAAGAAGTGTGGTGCAATACAGTGTAATCTCGGAAAGGCAAAACGCACTATGAACAATTACCCAAGAGAAACACTGTTACTCGCAACTTAGGTTATTTGAAAAGTTTTAATGTGTAAACAAATTCCTTTTGTTTACATAAAACCGGATGTCTAGTTTTGATAAAAGTTGCCTCGAGTAGACACAGATGGAACTTTTTAGAATTCTGTGCCACGCAAATCGTTCCATCTGTGTCTACTCGAGGCAACTTTTATCAAAACCAAACATCCGGTTTTATGTACACAAAAGGAATTTGTTTACACATTAAAACTTTTCAAATAACCTAAATTGCGAGTAACAGTGTTTCTCTTGGGTAATTGCATATAGTGCGTTTCTCCTTTCCGAGATTACACTGTATTGCACTTCTTTGATTTTGTGCAATTGTGCCTTTCTCCTTTTCGAGACTACAGCACCTTATTCCCAACTGTCGAGACTATAAATACCTTGATTTTCTTTGGTTCGTCCCATTTTGACGCGATTGCCACTGATGAGAGCGTAACGAAAAGCTTATGGCTCCGAAGAAACCGACTTTGTTTAAATGTGAGTTTTCTTTTGAGAGTCTCGTTTACTGTAAACCGTGGCGAACTATCTTGTTCACATTTCACCATGGCATTTAATCATCTCGTTCACTATTCACCGTGGCGAAATAAAATGATTAATGTAAGCTTAAAAAATCAAGCTTGTATTCAGGATTGTTATACTATTGTGTTTAAATTGTATATAAGGAGACTTAGAAGTTACAATGCAAACTTTTTTTTGAGAATCTCGCTCAATGTAAAATGAGGCGAAATATCTCATTCACGATTCACCATGGCATTTAACCATCTCGTTCAATATTTACCGTGGCGAAATGAAATGATAAATGTAAGCGTATAAGATCAAGCTTGTATGTAGGAGTGTTATAATAAACAGTTTTATTATGTTTAAAATGTATAATAAGACTTAAAAGCTATAATGCGATCTTCCATGTTACCATCTCGTTCACTATTCGCTATGGCGAAATAAAATGATTAATGTAAGCTTAAAAATGGAGCTGCTATGCAGGATTGTTATAATAAACAGTTCTATTATGGTTAAAATGTATATAGAAAGATTTAAAAGTTATAATGCAAACTTTCTTTTGAGAAACTCGTTCGATCACCGGCATTTAACCATTTCGTTCACTATTTACCGTGGAGAAATGAAATGATTAATGTAAGCTTAAAAATCAAGCTTGATGCAGGATTGTTATAATAAACAGTTTTATTATGTTTAAAGTGTATAATAAAATTTAAAATTTATAATGCTAACTTCTATTTTACCATCTGGTTCACTATTCACCGTGGCGAAATGAAATGATTAAACCAACGGTAAAAAATCAAGCTTATATTCAGGATTGTTAAAACACCAGTTTTATTAGGTTTAAAGTGTATAATAAGATTTAAAAGTTATAATGCGAACTTCCATTTTACCATCTCGTTCACTTTTCACCGTGGCGAAACAAATTGATTAATGTATGTTTAAAAAATCAAGCTTGTATTCAGGATTGTTATAATAAACAGTTCTATTATGTTTAAAATGTATAATAAGATTTAAAAGTTATAATGCGAACTTCCATGTTAACATCTCGTTCACTATTCACCATGGCGAAATAAAATGATTAATGTAAGCTTAAAAAATCAACCTTTTATGCAGGATTGTTATAATAAACAGTTTTATTATGATTAAAGTGTACAGTATAATAAAATTAAAAAGTTATAGTGCAAACTTCCATTCCACCATCTCGTTCAAGATTCACCGTGTAGAAATAAAATGATTAATAAAAGCTTAAAAAATCAAGCTTGTATGCAGTTTTATTATGATTAAAGTGTATAATAAAATTAAAAAGTTACAAGGCGAACTTCCATTTCACCATCTCTTTCACGATTTACCGTGGCATTTAACCATCTTGTTCACGGTTCACCGTGAAGAAATAAAATGATTAATGTAAGCTTAAAAAATTAAGCTTGCATGCAGGATTGTTATAATCATAGGCGTACGCAAGGGGGGAGTTTCAGGGGTCAAAACCCCCCCTTGAAGAATGGTGTTCAGTCATATATAGCCTACAGTACATTGTAATAAATAGGCTTTAATAATAGGATTTTGGTTTCTATCGTTTACCGCAATTTTTAAACTTAATTACTGCTTGCGCATCAATTTTTGCTATCGTTTAAATTGCTTCAAAGTTAGCTCATGTACTGTACATTGCCACTGTAAAGAAGACTTTCAAACTTGTAAAATATTGAAAGTTAAGCATGGGAATGGAAATAAACTGCATGGGAACAATAGCTTCAGTTCACAATTTTTTAATGCTCCAAAACTTCAAAACATTTTGCGCAAGTCCATCAACACGATTTCGTCAACATCAAAAGCTTAAAAACATGTTCAAAGTTGTGCTATCAGATGGGTCAATCGACACGAGAGTGTTAGTACTTTTTCAAATTTACAATTTACCGTTGTAGAAGCTTTGGCAGAAATTTCAGCATGGCCAGACAGAGAAACCTCATCACGAGCTCTGCAGTTGCTATCGACAATTACGCAAAGTGAATTTTGCATTGCTCTCTTAGTTTTAAAATACGTTTTTGGATACGGTGTTGTTTTGTGTAAAGTTAAGCAAAAAAAGTCGATAAACCTTCTTGAGGCCGTCAACATTGCACAGGATATTGCAAATGAGTTGAAGTGTCTTAGAGAAAAAATCGAATATGAATTTCCCCAGCTCTATATTTTGCGTAAGAAACGGCCAAAGCCGAAGATTTTATTTTGAAAATACCATGCCCTCTTGAAGACAGACCAATCGATGCAATATTGCTGCTGTAACAGATGAAGAACATTTTAGACTAGGGATTTTTATTCTATTTCTTGATAACTTTATTGTCACTCTCAAAGCAAGATTTTTAGCCCACAAATCGATTATTGGTGAATTTCAGTGTTTAATTTCTGCTGATCAAACTAGTGCACCAACTCCTCAACAAATTAAAAGTATTCAAGTTTTGGAAAAATTTTACGAAAATGATTTAACGAAATCCTGGGGAGAATTAGTGCCTGAACTGATATTATGTTACAGGAAACTTTTTCGGTTGAACGCAGCAGAAAGACCAACTGATGCGTTGAGCAGCATCAAGGAATGCACTTCCGATGCTGTTTCGAACATATTTACATTGATGACCATTTTGTTAACTCTTCCAGTGATAACATGCACTAGTGAACAATTGCAAAGCTTTCCACATTACGCAGACTAAAAACGTGCTTACGAAACACAAGTGGTACCACTCGAATGAATGGATCTGCATTACTAAACATTTATAGGAGCCACACGCGTGCCTTGCCCTGATGATGTAATTAACAGATTAAGTGAAAAAAACAGGCGTTTGAATATAAGCCTTTAAAAAGATTTTAAATATTTGTTAAGTAAGGTTATTTTTTTGTTCGTTTGATTTTCCACCTATTGTTCTCATCATTTACACGAGTTGCTTTTAATTTGAAAAGTTTCTTGTCATGATTGAATTACTCGCACATACCTTTTCAATAGTTAGTTTTACGGTTTGGTAAAAAGAAATTCATGCTACTGCAAGATGTTCTTAAAACCAAAACACTTTATTTTTGAATGTAGGCCTAATTTTGGAAGTTTTTACCCATTGCCAGGACTACTGAGAGCAATCACATTTTCGGCTCCAAAACCCCCCCCCTTTACAAATTTCTGCGTACGCCACTGGTTATAATAAACAGTTTTATTATGTTTAAAGTGCATAATAAGATTTAAAAGTTGTAATGCTAACTTTCATTTCACTATCTCGTTCACTATTTACCGTGGCGAAATAAAATGAGTAATGTACGTTGAAAAATCAAACTTGTATTCAGGATTGTTATAATAAACAGTTTTATTATGTTTAAAGTGTATAATAAGATTTAAAAGTTATAATGTAAACTTCCATTTCACCATCTCGTTCACTATTCACCATAGCGAAATTAAATTATTAATGTAAGCATTAAAAATGGAGCTGCTATGCAGGATTGTTATAATAAACAGTTCTATTATAATTAAAATGTATGTAGAAAGACTTAATAGTTATAATGCAAACTTTCTTTTGAGAATCTCGTTCACTGTAAACCGTAACGAACTATCTTGTTCACGATTCAGCGTGGCATTTAACCATCTCGTTCACTATTCACCGTGGAGAAATAAAATGATTAAACCAGGTTTATAAAATCAACCTTGTATGCAGGATTGTTTTAATTAACAGTTTTATTATGTTTAAAGAATACTATTTCCAATAGACAATGTTATATAATTCGACATGTGAACTAAAGATTGTGAACTAAAGTTTTTTGTTTATTAACGATGTTATTTGTTATAGGCTAGCTTGTTATCAAAAATTGGTTTGGTTCAAAAATAAAAAAATTAAAGAAAAGCGATCTTGCATTTTGTTTCATATATACCCTCCTGCTCCTAATGTCAGTTTAAACTGACGGAAGTAAAACCATTCATATCTCACGAAAAAAACGTTTCTCAGAAAAAGAGCATTTTTTCCCTTCAAGTTACATCATTCCAAAGCTACAATAGAGAAGTGAACAAAAAACTTTGATTCAGGAGGATATGGGTTAATTGTGACATAACAATGATCTGGCAAAACAAAAAAATTGAAGATTTTACCTATCCAACGAACCCAATTGTCACAGACTTTGTTTGGGAATCTTAAAGGACCAGTTTAGCAAAGTAACTCGAATACCTGCGCTAAAACATAGCTGTGTCTAAATTTTATTTTATTCCGGCTCAAGAAGTAGTTTGCTATGAGCCTGGAGCTTTTATACAGTCGGCTTAAACCAAGCTCTGATTGGTTCGTTGAAGACTCTTCTCGACAAACAAACAGAGACCACTGTCTCTAAGAAGAACGAATGTATTACAAAATTCCAACTCACAATCGACGAAAATCCTCATCCACGCTCTGCCAAACTACAAAGCGAAATAGGTGCTACAACATAATTCGATCAACGCAAATAATTGTACCTCCGTAGAACAAAACTCCAAACACTGGCGCAAAATAAATTCAACACTCGTCAACTGATACAAAATATAACGGATCCTCTGCCCACACTCTGCGCCCAAATTTTATTTTCTCTCGAAGCGACTTTACTTCAACTGACACTTTTTCGCTCTCTCTCTCTCCGCGAATGAGCGAACAGATATATATATATATGGTGCGAGACATGCTCTGTTAAAATATTGTTGATTATGCTTTTAACTCGTGCTCGCCTTAACTGTAATTTTTTCATTTGCAGTGTTTTGCCCTAAGGCGATTAAATTTGTGTATTTTTGCTGTATATAAACCGTGCTGATTCTCACTCCGGCAGCAGCCCTGCGATCGGCCACTATAGTGACATTATACTACGAATGTGAAGTTCACCTTCGCGGAGCGAAATGAGTACATCAGAACGATTTATTTTACTGTATATATTGCTTTATATTCGTATTAATGCATGTTTTATAAGCGTCATACTGTGCCAAGTACTATATCTTGGGTCCGTATGTTTCAATCGTGACCAGTTCTCTATCTGGTGCCAATTGTTTTGTCAGGCAATATTTTAACTGAATCGGTTTGTCCTTCGTAGCGTTGTAACTGCAATTCGCTTTTTCTATTCATGTACCTGATGAGTCCCTTAAGGATGAAACAGGGCCTTGTCGTACATTTGAAATGCGAATACAACCAAGACACGATTAACTTTCAAATTTATTGTATGGTCGGACATGTAGTAGCTTCCCTGGCATTGTCCAGTCATTTGCTTAATATATATATATATATATATATAACTGGAGACAGTACTGTTTCGACCTTTCGGGTCTCATCAGTCCAGTGAAGTTATGCTGAGAAAGAACAAGGCACACCAATTTGTACCTTGTGGCTAATCTTTTACTTGTGGTTTTTAAGCCACAAGTAAAATCAAAGCCCAGTGATGCCAAGAGTGCTCAAATCATATAAAATGATGAGCAATGCATAGTGCAACAGCATCACTGTCTTCTCAGCCAGAGTGCTCGACCTGCAAGAGCAGGGAGCATAAGTAACTGGAGACAATAGGGGAGACTGGGGCAAATCGGGACATGGGGTAAGTTGGTCCAACCTATGTACTGCTTATACTGTTGGTTGAAATAAACTGTTGCGTTAACATTGGCTACATCTTGCTGTAGCAACAATACTAGTTATGCGATACGGTCGTTAGCAAGTACTTATTTAAGCTGATAAGAAAAAATTCAATTTTTTGCAAAAAAAGTTAATCTTAAAAAAGCAGGTATGTTGCTTACTATTTCTGTATGTATATAGTTTAATGCCACAATGATAACAATGCTGATTGTGATAGAATAATGTAGTAATTTAAAATTTATAGCTGGCCTAGATCTTGAAGTAAAGTAAAGATACAACACTTAGTTTTAAAATGGCGCCTTTGGGTTAAGTTGGGACATTGTCATGGGGGCAAGTGGGACCACTGTCCCAACTTACCCCATTACACTTATAACTTAACTTCCAAGTGGTAAGCATTTGTAATGTCGGCTGCGTAATGCAGAAAAATATTAAATAACCTTGAGCTATTTACATGTAAGTTTATGTGATAATAAAACCTTTCAATCTAGCTAATCAGAAAGTTCACGTATTCAAATCTTATTAAAAGCAAGAAATATAACCTACCGGTAAAAATCTATTAATTATGATGTTATCTACAAGTAGAACCAAAACAAATAATAAAAATAATGCTCGTTTTAAATTGCTTATATGGTCTTTTTTAAGTGGAAGAGTAATAGCCTATGCCTCAAAAATATACAAAAAAGACCAACAGAGGACAGACTTCAATAGATGTCCTGAAAGGGCAGCAGGTGCCTTACGGCAAAGTGGTAAGCTGCGGCAGTATGCTCGAGAGTTTAACGTGAGTAAAACTACACTGAAGCGCTTTGTCGATCAGATGTCAATTGATGAGAATATACAGCAAAAAAGTCAGGCTGCAAGTGTGTGGGTGACAGGCATCGCATTTTTTTTACAAAAAGGTAAGAAGATTTCGCAAACCATATTAAATCATTAAGTAACATGTTTTATGGACTCTCAACAAACAAATGTCGCCGACTAGCTTTTGAATTCGCAATACGAAATAATATCAGGATACCGGACAACCGGGAAAAAAAGATAGCAGAAATTGACTGGTTCTTACCATTTAAGTTTAAATATGGACTATCTGTGCGAAAGCATGAAGCAACATCTTTGGCACGTGCAACAGCGTTCAATCGCCACACTATTGGCAAATTTTTTGATCAATTAGGTGATTTGTATGATCACTACAAATTTGAAATGCACGATATTTACAACTTAAACGGAACGGGTTGCACAACTGCGCAACAACCGGGGGGTGTGGTTGCACCCACAGGAAAATTGGGTCAGTGACTAGTGCTGAACATGGAGAACTGATCATTGTCTTATACGCTGTGGGAGCATCTGGAGTTGTAGTGCCACCAATGTTTCTCTTTCCCAGGGTTAATTTTTGGAATAATTATTATTGGTGGGCCATTAAGATATATAGGAGGTGCTAACAAGTCGGGCTGGATGAATGAAGACTTGTATGTCAACTTCATTAAAAAAGTGCCTCAAGTTGTAGGACATGTGCCAGTGTTTATAATAAACAAAACTGACATCGCCGCATTTTAACGGAATGATGTGATTGCAATGTTACCGGAACCAGTAAAGAACACTGGAAGCACCAGAAAATGTAATCAATTGGTGTTTCCTGTTGATATAACAAATTGGTTGAATTAAATTTTAGCTGAAAATTGGTCACTGGGAAAAAGATGTGTTGTTCCTGTTGTCCGCAATGCACAGTTGCATGTATGTATAGTAGTAGCCTACAGTTGATTGCTTTTAAATTCTTCTTTTTCTAATAAAATTGCCTTTATGCGTGTGTGTGTGATAAATGTTGTAGCTGTCCCAATTTGCCCCATAGCTTGTCCCAACTTGCCCCATGTATGGGGTAAGTCAGGACGTTTGACTGCGTCATTTTAAACCCTGTTTTTGGCTGTTTCCCAATTTTGAAAACAAATGGTACTGTTCATGTTAATTTATTAGTTTTTGAAGTTTTCTATCCAAAGTTTTATTTTAAAATATCTCATGTAGTTTCCGATTTATGGTCCAAAAACTGAAATTTGTCCCGACTAACCCCAGTCTCCCCTACTGTTTCGACCTTTCGGGTCTCATCAGTCCAGTGAAGTTATGCTGAGAAAGAACAAGGCACACCAATTTGTACCTTGTGGCTAATCTTTTACTTGTGGTTTTTAAGCCACAAGTAAAATCAAAGCCCAGTGATGCCAAGAGTGCTCAAATCATATAAAATGATGAGCAATGCATAGTGCAACAGCATCACTGTCTTCTCAGCCAGAGTGCTCAACCTGCAAGAGCAGGGAGCATAAGTAACTGGAGACAGTACTGTTTCGACCTTTCGGGTCTCATCAGTCCAGTGGAGTTATGCTGAGAAAGAAAAAGGCACACCAATTTGTACCTTGTATATATATATATATATATATATATATATATAAGCCACAAGGTTCAAATTAATGAGCTTTGTTTTTTCCCGGCAAGGTCGAAACAGTACTGTCCGCAGTTAATTATGCTCCCTGCTTTTTCAGGTTGAGCTCTTTGGCTAGGGAGATAGTGATGCTGCTGCGCTATGCAAGGCTCATCATTTCGTATGATCTTGAGCTCTCTTGGCATCACTGGGCTTTGACTCTACTGTGGCTTAAAAACCACAAGTAGAAAATTAGTCACAAGGTTGAAATTGGTGAGTCTTGTTTATTCCCAGTATAACTTCACTGCACTAAAAAGACCCGAAAGGTTGAAATAGTACTGTCTGCAGTTATATACAGTATATATATAGATAAACGCCACGCACCGATTAAGTTACTCGAATAAGCTGGATCATTTTTCAACCCTCTAGGGAGAATGCTTTCGCTAGAACCAAATCGTATATGCGCGAACATTCCACTACTAGCGGGATAGTGACGCAGGACAAAAACACATTACGTCATTGCTGTCGGGCGAAAAAAAAAAGGACAAGAAAATACATTCAAACACTCGAAAGCGAATCGTAGACATTAATCACACAACACGAAAGTATAGCTTCACCGGTCACACGATTATTATTTCATAATAAAACTTTGAATTACTTTTAACGGGAATAAGCTACATCGCCATGATTCAAATTATTATGAATGAAGTGTGACACCAATTTTATCCTGCTACTTTTGCCAGTTACCGAGATATGAGATTTTGTAAAGTGAGATATTGAGATAAAACACCCTGTATGCCTTATCGCGCAAAAGTTCGTCATGCAATCCCTAAAAATTTGGTCATGCAACGCATGACTTGCATGCCCCGACAGCACGCCACTGGTAAGATCTTAAAATCCGTCTAATACGTATATTAGACCTTTCATCAGAAGTTGCTAATCTGCTGATCATATTTTAAAGTTTTTATTGTCACTCAAACTTTTAATTCCATATGCACTTATTATGACATACCCACACAATAATTTTATAATTTACATACGATAAAAATAATTTTTATTTGTAAGCCTATATGGTTTTGCATAAATATTCACCACAAGTCTTAGAAGCTAGTTCTCTTTGTTTGTCCCTTTCAAGTTTTTTTCGTTTATATTTTATTGTTTTTAAGGTGCAGTGAGCACACAAATTATGATGACGTTGTTATAGTATCTGTACAATGTATTGTTTGCATGTCTTACAACGTATATCATTTTTACTGCTTGCTTTTTTTGAGCTTTATTGTGTTTTTGTGCTGTTGCGGTTGAGAAATAAAAAAACTTATATACATACTATTTTTTGTACGATGACGTAATAAACCACTGATATTTAATTGTAATATCTGTATTGATAACTGTTTTTCAAACCGATTTAAAGTAGGATTTCTTTCGGATGGTTTGATTATTGTGACTATAAATCAAATATAGATAAATAGTTTGAGGTAGATTGTAAAATAATTGTCAGGAATGTTATTTTGCTTTTATTATACATGATATTCTTTTTTTAATTATTTTAATTTTTATACTTATCAAAACCCAACGATACCATTTTCAATTTTGTACCCAAGGAATCGGAATCTATCCATTTTCAACCAATTAAAATTCAAAATTTTTTTCTATGTTCCGAAAAATTTTCCGAAAACTTTTTTATGTTAGTTGTCATGGCAAAGCTTTTTTAGCGACTTTTAAGATCATAAACAAACCAATCTGTTTCTTATATTGCGTTTGCAAATATATCGAAAAATAAATATAATTAAACTGTCTATATTATACCATACAACTGTTTATATCATACTTTATACAATAGGCTATACCTTATACAATGTTTATACAACTGTTTATAAATAGTTATATAAACAGTTTAAATAAGTGTTTATAACAAGAACCTTTGAAACAAATTATTTACATCATACCATAAATTTTTAACAAAATTTTAAAAATAAGCGTATAAAATGATATTTCAATTCGAGTCTTCAAATGAGCTTCTTGATTTGGGTTTAGCCTGCAAGAAACGGTTTTTTTACCAAAACTTGTTAAATGGCACATTGATTCAAGAGTCTTGTAATGTTATACTGACTAAATTAAAATGCTATTTGGTATGAGTTTAAGCCTGTCAAAAAAAAACAACATTTTTTTAAAGAAATGTACTGTAAATAATTGGGGTCTCATTCACTGTTTGCCGTTCCGACTTGATTATTTAAAAAATTTTGGAGAATCTCCAAAGCCTGCAAGGTTAGTGATGGCAAACAGTGAACAAGACCCCATAATGGCATATTGGTTTGAAATTTAAAATAAACTCATTAAATTATATTGCTGTTGGATTTGGTTTCAGCTTGCAACAAAATTTTTCTAATTAAAAATTTTTAAATACTATTTACTGCAATGCAACAAACCATTGCAGAGCAGAATAGAAAACTTCCAATTTTAACATGCGACTAGGGCTACCAACCGTCCCGGAATGCCCGGGACAGTCCCGGAATTGACGTCTGGCGTCCCGTGTTCCGGGCTGGGTCACTTTTGTCCCGGAATTCACTGACAGCTCTTTGGATTGTTTTGGGGCAACTTTTTGGGGCTCTGTCCTACCTATTTTGGCGAAAATTGCGCAGGAAATCGAAGACAGATTTTATGTAAAAACTCCTTTTTTCTTGTTTTTTCCGACATCGCTAGTTTTCAGAGAAAAATAATAAAATCCGTGATTGATTTCAAGTAAGGTTCTTTTTTTTTTTAGAGATCACTATGATTTTGGAACAAAAATCGAGGTGTTTCATTTGTTTGTCCCAACAATATTTTTGATGAGCCAAACTCGCCTTCGGCTTAAAAAGATTCAACGCCCCTGTATTAAGGTGTCCCGGAATGGCGAAACAGAAAGTTGGTAACCCTACACGGTACCTGCAAATACTACAGGAGCCGCATGGAGTCACTGTGTAAACTTCGAATACTACAGGAGCCATATGGAGACCCTTTTAATTAAGTCTAGAGATGCATGGAGCTGCATGGAGCCGCATGGAACCGCATGGACCCGCATGGAGCCGCATGGAACCACCGTGTAAACTTTAAATACTACAGGAGCAGTATGGAGACCCTTTAAATTTAGTCTAGAGATGCATGGAGCCGCATGGAGCGGCATGGAGCTGCATGGAGCAGCATGGAGCCACTGTGTAAACTTCAAATACTACAGGAGGCATATGGAGACCCTTTAAATTTAGTCTTGAGATGCATGGAGCCGCATGGAGCCGCATGAAGCCGCATGGAGCTGCATGGAGCAGCATGGAATCACCGTGTAAACTTCAAATACTACAGGAGCAGTATGGAAACCCTTTCAATTGGGTTTAGAAATGCATGGAGCCGCATGGAGCCGCCTGGAGCAGCATGAAGCCACCGTTTCAACTTTAAATACTACAGGAGCCGTATGGAGAGCCTTTAAATTAGGTCTAGAGATGCACGGAACCGTATAGAGCCGCATAGAGCCACATGGAGCTGCATACAGCTGCAACGAGCCGCATGGAGTCACTGTGTAAACTTCAAATACTACAGGAGCCTTATGAAGACCCTTTAAATTAAATCTAGAGACGCATGGAGCCGCCTGGAGCCGCATGGAGCTGCATTGAGCAACAGGGAGCCGCCGTGTAAACTTTAAATACTACAGGAATTGTATGGAGACCCTTTAAATAAAGTTTAGACATACATGAAGCCGCATGGAACCAGTTTGTATACTTCAAATACTACAGAAGCCGTATGGAGACCCTTTAAATTAGGTCTAGGTCTAGAGATGCATGGAGCCGCATGGAGCCACCTTGTATACTTCAGATACTACAGGAGCCGTATGGAGACCCTTTAAATTAGGTCTAGAGAGGCATGAAGCTGCATGGAGCCGCATGGAGTCGCATGGAGCTGCATGGAGCCACCTTGTAAACTTCAAATACTACAGGCGCCGTATGGAGACCCTCTAAATTAGGTCTAGAGATGCATGGAGCCGCCTGGAGCCGCATGGAGCCACCGTGTATACTTCAAATACAACAGGAGCCGTATGGAAATCTTTAAATTAGGTCTAGAGATGCTTGGAGCCGCATGGAGCTGCATGGAGCTGCATGCAACCGCATGGAACCGCATGGAGCCACCGTGTAAACTTCAAATTCCTACAGGAACCGTATGGAGATTTTTTAAATTAGGTCCAGAGATGCATGGAGCCGCATGCAATCGCATGGAGTCATTGTGTAAACTTCAAATACTACAGGAGTCGTATGGAGACCCTTTAAATTACATCTAGAGATCCATGGAGTTGCATGGAGCCACCGTGTATACGTCAAATACAACAGGAGCCATATGGAGACCATTTAAATTAGGTCTAGAGATGCATGGAGCTGCATGGAGCCACCGTGAAAGCTTGAAATACTACAGGAGCTGCATGAAGACCCTTTAAACAAAGTCTAGGAATGCATAGAGTGGCATGAAGCCACCGTGTAAACTTCAAATACCACAGGAACCGCATGGAGCCGCATGGAGACCTTTTAAATAAAGTCTAGAGATGCATGGAGCCACAATGTATACTTTGAATATTACAGGAGCCGCATGGATACCTTTTAAAATATGGTCTAGAGATGCATGAAGTCGCATGGAGACTTTTAAATTATTATTTAAAGGTGTATAGATGCATGAAGCCACAGGATAAACTGAAAATACTGCTGGAGCTGCATCGAAACTTTCAAAGTTGTGCGTAAAGATACATGGCACCGCATGTAGCCGCAGATTACATTTTAAATACTATAGGAGTCGCATATAGGCATCTAAAAATGTTGTTAGGAGAAGCGTGGAGCTGCATGAACACTTTTAGCATATTGTGTAGAAACGCGTGGAGCGGCATACAGCAGCCGAGTAAACTTCAAGTACCGCAAGAGCTGTGGAGTGATAGTGATTTTTTGTTGTTTTGTTTTGTCTAACTGTGAAAGGTCAAAGGCCGCTACTACTTATTGTGCAATCGTTCTATTCTTATGCTTATTCTAACTTTTTTACGAAAGCAGTCAAATAACAGCTCTTATTGTTTAATTTTGGATTCTATTCTGACATTCAAACATAAATTACACCGTTGTTCTGTTGCTTCACCTTGTATATCATCTCTTGTTTCTTAATTTGACAAAATAAATAATAAAACTTTATTCTTCTGGGGCAACACAGGAAATGAAAAAAAACAGTTAAAGTAATTGCTGATAATAAAGAACGCCAAGAAAAAATTCGGTTCAAGCCTTGCAGTCATCACAGCCACATGTAGACCTCTAAAAAGTTGTCTAGAGATGCCGCATGAAGACCTCTAAAAAATTGTCTACAAACGCATGAAGCTGCAGATATAATTCAGATGTAGCAAGACCAGCAAATAGATTTTTTAAAGTGGTTCAGAAGCCGCAATTATCGTAAAATGTCTTTCTTTTTTCACTATTGGCGTTTTCGGTATTGTTTACAACAAAATAAATATTGTTTTTAGCTTTCCTGGGTAAATGTTTAATGCATGTAGTAGAAGACGAGAGTACTTCAATAGCCTGTCTGGTTGGCATGAATCGATTATTAAGTTTTCCTTCGGTGATTGTTTTGTTGAGTTCCTGCGGCTCTTCTACTTTAGAATTGTGCAAACATACCCGTTTTGGTCGATGTATTGACGTTAAAAGTGATGTTTCACTGGAATCACCTGGAAGTTCTAATGTGCACCTCTTATTTTTAACCGAATCGGATTGGTTTGAAGAGCTTAACAAATTATTTGCATGATCATCATCAGCTGAGTTTTCGATTTCAACTTTTGCATCAGAGCTGATGTTTTTTTCAGTCTCTTTGGAGTTATCAGAAAAAAATTCTCCTGTAGTATTTCAAGCTTTCACGGTGGCTCCATGCAGCTCCAGGCATCTCTAGACCTAATTTAAATGATATCCATATGGCTCCTGTTGTATTTGACGTATACACGGTGGCTCCATGCAACTCCATGGATCTCTAGATGTAATTTAAAGGGTCTCCATACGGCTCCTGTAGGAATTTGAAGTTTACACAATGACTTCAAGCGGTTGCATGCAGCTCCATGCAGCTCCATGCGGCTCCATGCATCTCCTGACCTAATTTAAAAAATTTCCATACGGCTCCTGTTGTATTTGAAGTATACACAATGGCTCCATGCTGCTCCAAGCGGCTCCATGCATCTCTAGACCTAATTTAGAGGGTCTCCATACGGCTCCTGTAGTATTTGAAGTTTACAAGGTGGCTCCATGCAGCTCCATGCGACTCCATGCGGCTCCATGCGGCTTCATGCATTTCTAGACCTAATTTAAAGGGTCTCCATACGGCTCCTGTAGTATCTGAAGTATACAAGGTGGCTCCATGCGGCTCCATGCATCTCTAGATCTAATTTAAAGGGTCTCCATATGGCTCCTGTATTATTTGAAGTATACAAACTGGTTCCATGCGGCTTCATGCATGTCTAGACTTTATTTAAAGAGTCTCCATCGGCTCCTGTAGTATTTGAAGTATACAAAGTGGCTCCATGCAGCTCCATGCATCTCTAGATCTGATTTAAAAGGTCTCCATATGGCTCCTGTAGTATCTGAAGTATACAAGGTGGCTCCATGCGGTTCCATGCGGTTCCATGCAGCTCCATGCGACTCTATTTATTTCTAGACCTAATTTAAAGGGTCTCCATATGGCTCCTGTAGTATTTGAAGTTTACACGGTGGCTCCATGTGGCTCCATGCGGCTCCTGTAGTATTTGCAGGTACATCTCTAGACTTAATTTAAAGGATTTTCACACGGCTCCTGTAGTATTTGAAGTTTACACAGTGGCTCCATGCATTTCTAGACTTAATTTAAAGGGTCTCCATACGACTCCTGTAGTATTTGAAGTTTACACGGTGGCTCCATGCGGCTCTATGCGGCTCTATGCGGTTCCGTGCATCTCTAGACTTAATTTAAAGGGTCTCCATACGGCTCCTGTAGTATTTGAAGTTTACACAGTGGCTCCATGCGGCTCGTTGCAGCTCCATGCGGCTCCATGCGGCTCTATGCAGCTCTATACGGTTCCATGCATCTTTAGACCTAATTTAAATGGTCTCTATACGGCTCCTGTAGTATTTAAAGTTGAAACGGCGGCTTCATGCGGCTCCAGGCGGTTCCATGCGGTTCCATGCATCTCTAAACCTAATTGAAGGGGTCTCCATACGGCTCCTGTAGTATTGGAAATTGAAACGGTGACTCCATGCTGCTCCATGCAGCTCCATGCGCTCCATGCATCTCTAAACTTAATTGAAAGAGTCTCCATACGGCTCCTGTAGTATTTGAAGTTTACACGGTGGCTCCATGCTGCTCCATGCAGGTCCATGCAGCTCCATGCAGTTCCATGCGGCTCCTGTAGTATTTGCAGGTACATCTCTAGACTTAATTTAAAGGATTTCCATACGGCTCCTGTAGTATTTGAAGTTTACACAGTGGCTCCATGCTGCTCCATGCAGCTCCATGCGACTCCATGCGGCTCCATGAGGCTTCATGCATCTCTAAACTTAATTTAAAGGGTCTCCATACGGCTCCTGTAGTATTTAAAGTTGAAACGGTGGCTGCATGCGGCTCCACGCAGCTCCATGCGGCTCCACGCAGCTCCATGCGGCTCCACGCAGCTCCATGCGGCTCCATGCATCTCTAGACTTAATTTAAAGGGTCTCCATACGGCTCCTGTAGTATTTGAAGTTTACACAGTGGCTCCATGCGGCTCCATGCAGCTCCATGCGGCTCCATGCGGCTCTATGCGGCTCTATGCGGTTTCATGCATCTTTAGACCTAATTTAAATGGTCTCTATACGGCTCCTGTAGTATTTAAAGTTGAAACGGTGGCTTCATGCGGCTCCACGCAGCTTCAGGCGGCTCCAGGCGGCTCCATGCGGCTCCATGCATCTCTAAACCTAATTGAAGGGGTCTCCATACGGCTCCTGTAGTATTGGAAATTGAAACGGTGATTCCATACTGCTCCATGCAGCTCCATGCGGCTCCATGCATCTCTAAACTTAATTGAAAGAGTCTCCATACGGCTCCTGTAGTATTTGAAGTTTACACGGTGGCTCCATGCTGCTCCATGCAGGTCCATGCAGCTCCATGCAGTTCCATGCGGCTCCTGTAGTATTTGCAGGTACATCTCTAGACTTAATTTAAAGGATTTCCATACGGCTCCTGTAGTATTTGAAGTTTACACAGTGGCTCCATCCGGCTACATGCAGCTCCATGCGGCTCCATGCATCTCTAGACTTAATTTAAAGGGTCTCCATACGGCTCCTGTAGTATTTGAAGTTTACACAGTTGTTCCATGCGGTTCCATGCAGCTCCATGCGGCTCCAAGCGGCTTCATGCGGCTCCATGCATCTCTAGACTAAATTAAAATGGTCTCTATACGGCTCCTGTAGTATTTAAAGTTGAAACGGTGGCTCCATGCGGCTCCATGCAGCTCCATGCGGCTCCATGTGGCTCCATGCATCTCTAGACTTAATTGAAAGGGTCTCCATACCGCTCCTGTAGTATTTGAAGTTTACAGGGTGGTTCCATGCAGCTCCATGCGGTTCCATGTGGCTCCATGCGGCTCCATGCATCTCTAGACTAAATTTAAAGGGTCGCCATACGGCTTCTGTAGTATTTGAAGTTTACACGGTGGCTCCATGCTGCTCCATGCGGCTCCATGCGGCTCCATGTGGCTCCATGCATCTCTAGACTTAATTGAAAGGGTCTCCATACCGCTCCTGTAGTATTTGAAGTTTACAGGGTGGTTCCATGCAGCTCCATGCGGTTCCATGCGGCTCCATGCGGCTCCATGCATCTCTAGACTAAATTTAAAGGGTCGCCATACGACTTCTGTAGTATTTGAAGTTTACACGGTGGCTCCATGCGGCTCCATGCGGCTCCATGCGGCTCCATGCGGCTCCATGCGGCTCCATGCGGCTCCATGCATCTCTAGACTTAATTTAAAAGGTCTCCATACTGCTCCTGTAGTATTTGAAGTTTACAAGGTGGTTCCATGCGGCTCCTTGCGGCTCCTGTAGTATTTGCAGGTACCCATTTTTATACTCATTAGTAATTGTTTGGTATATTATCATTGTCACTTCTGGGGTTTCTTGTGTTAAGGTAATGAAATAAAATACTGACTAAAATAAACTTGTTTTTCAATTTGGATTTTTAAGCCTGCAAACAATTTTTTTATTTTAAAATTTCTGCCATTACTGCTATGAAAAAAAGCCATTGCTAAGCAGGTAAAAAACTGAGTGGTATAGCATGGGACAAGCACAGAAAAATAAAAAAGTATGAAGTTAATAACAGAATTGGTAGAAAAGCAGTAGTTTTTTATGTAAAACTTTTTTTATAGATTGCTTAAGATGCTGTTTTTTCAGGCCTTTTGTCCAATTGAAGATAATACTTTTTTTGGTTATATAAAATTGGGTTTGCTTAAATTCATGAAAGAATTATGTTTTATCCTCAATAAGTACAAGACCCAAAAGAAAAATTTTATCAAGTCACATTAAAGAATTTACGTTTCATCTAACTAATTTTATCTACTGTTGAATATTAGATATTTTCATTGAATTACAATTAGACACATTACATGACTTTAATCTTGTGAAAGAAGATTTAAGAAATGTTTTGTGATGGAAACATATAAAGAGCAAAAATATATAGCCCATACACTGGAAAATACGTTTTCTGTCCATGACTATTGAATAACTTATCCAACCTTGATTGTTCTTACACATGCAAGTGTAAAAAGGAAGCTATACAACTTGCTTTGTAACTCAACAAAGTGTTGAATTTGATCAGTTTTTCATCGTGCAGAAAGTAAGTGATTTAAAATTAGTTGTCTTTTTAATGTTAAGTTTATATTTAATTAAAACTGTATATATATTGGATGTTTTTAAAAAATTGTTAATTTTACATTTTCTCACAATCTTTTTTTTATTTTTATAGCTTGCAAAAGCATTCTACATGTATATATTGATGTAAATCAATGAAAGGTTTTAGGCTTTTCTGTAGTGTTATCTAGACATTTTTACTGTTTAAGATTGACCATAAAATTAAATGTTAAGCTTCTGAATAACAAGCCAAAAAAAAAACTGTCTTTAATTTTTTAAATAGCAAGGACATTTGCTGTCATTATAAAAAGATTATTTTTATGCAATAACTATTTTACCCAAGATAAATGATCTATTTCATCCTGATTAAAAATTATGTAGGTATTAAATTAAAGAGCAGCTTTTTTTTATTTTGATGCTGATTTCAACAAAAATTTTTGATTTTGATACTTGTAAATAAAAATTTACTTTGTTTTTATTATAGGAGACTGACAAAATGTTTCTTTTTTTTTTTAAAGCATCTTGTTTAATCAGTCAAATGATTGATGTACAGTGCCTCTCCCTTAATTGTTTTAAATTGTTTACCATTAGCCATTGTAAATTGAAGATTATATATATATTTATATTAGAAAAGTGAAGCAATCTTCCTGGCAGAGTGCCAAATGAGAGAATAAGAGTAATATTTTAACACAAAATTTGTTTAATAACTGTTAAAAATACTACAAAAATCTGTTGCCTCTTTATTGAAATAAAATCTTGTTCCTTATTCAATTAGAAAGATTCTATTTGAAAAAGGATATGAATATATCAAAAAAATTATTTTTAAGTACTTTTTAAAAAACCAAAACAGTCTGTTTTATTTCATAGAATTGTCAGGTAATTACTGGAAAAATAAAGAATATAATCTTTAGTATTGAAAACATAGTATGTTAAGTCGATCATATTTTGATAAATAATACATAGTTAAATGTGTAGTATTTTAGTAGTATTTTAAAATGTTTAAAAATCCACAACAGTCCATTTCATCCTATGGAATTGTCAGGTGGTTGCTTATTCAAAGAAAGCAACCAGTTGATGATTTGATTTGAATAAGTAATCACCTGACAATTCCATGAGATGAAGCAGGCTGTTGTGATTTTTTGAACATTATTGAATTGCTCTGATCTTTTCATTTAGCATTCTGCAAGGAAAATTGATTCACTCTTGCTATATATATATATATATATATATACACACACATATACCAGTATAAGTATATACCAGATGGGAGATGGGAACATTTGCTGCCACCAATTTGCTGCTGACAGTTAGTCACTGCTAATTAGGGTTAGGGTTAGCAATGATAGTGTTGTTAGGGCTCATTTCTACTATAAGCATGGAATAGAGTATACTTTGTTTGTTTTATTGATTTTTCAATAATCAAAATTTTCTTGAAAAATCTTTTGATTCCTAAAACTTCTTTGATTAACAGAGAACAACTTAATTGAAGCATCATACAACTCATTATCTAAGAATGCATAACTTTTATATCTATTATTATGTAATGCATGTATAGTAATATGTTCAATTAAATAACAATAGAAATGTATTGATAAATCATACAGTGTTTATAATTTCTTTATTAAAAGTAACAAACACTTGAGCACAAAATAGTTGTTATTTTCAGAAAGCTCATTTCCATGTGTGGCAACAGTAAATGAAATTTGATTGCATTACATGTTTAAGACTGTTCAGAGAAATTGAAATGTTTTTTTTTTTTTGAAATAATTGTCTAATTGACTTTAATTATGAAAGTATAACAAAGCTGGTTTAAATAAAAAGCAAAATATTACTGCTTCAACAAAAGAAATTTATGGCCTGTGAGATTGGAACAAAATTTTAAATTTATTTTCATCATTGAAGTGATCGCAATTTAACATCCAAATTAATCTTCTACGATTTTTTAACGTCTGACTCTGATACTTTATGTTAGAAAATATGCTGCAAGAAAAAAAACAAAGTAAGAGATACATATTGTATTTTACAGATTTCTAAAAGTTTATAATTTCTAAAAGGATTTGTAAGCTGTCATATTCTGAATAATTAAAAGCCAAGGTCAATGAACAAGAAAAAGATGAGATATGACCAAAAAATACTTCCAAGAAAAAACTAATCAGTGGTCTGAACACTGCAATTTGTAATCATTGCTTTAGAAATTTTTCGTAATTGCCTCACTGTCGCTACATGAAATCCTTAGAAAAAGAAAATATATGACTTTAAAAGTTTTGCAGAAAAGCTGCAATGCTGTGACAATGCTTGATATATTGTTCGCGTAATTACAGGGGTTCCGTTCATCAATCGTATCTGCCTAAAAAATTTTTTGTACCGCAATCATTATAATGTTTTTTTATTGTGCGTTACAATATGTTACCTATCCTATGATATTGATGCTTTTAAAAATATCAATTGTATCTAATTCTTAACATGGTATTAATCTTTTGTTTTTCGTATTGCACCCGTAATTGTTCAATAACTGGCGTGCCATTTCGTTGCACCAACAGATTTTCAAACGTTTTTTTGCTTATTTGTCTTTGAAAAAATGCATCATTGCTGCAACCGAATGAACGAGTTTTATACAAAAAAAAAAATCCAGAAAACGCAACCATGTAATCAAAAAATTTCTATTAAAAGTAAGT
Source organism: Diplosoma virens (assembly GCA_963680785.1). Taxonomy (NCBI): domain Eukaryota; kingdom Metazoa; phylum Chordata; class Ascidiacea; order Aplousobranchia; family Didemnidae; genus Diplosoma; species Diplosoma virens. Next base: position 49,751,235 of record OY796880.1, on the reverse strand, counting down.
TTTTTCAGGCCATTTTAAAATTCTAATTGTTCACGAAATTCATCTTTCAATTGTATGTTTGCATCAATTTGTACTTTCTTTAAGCAATGGTCATCAAATTGTGGGTCGAGACCATTGTTGCAACCTAATGAACAAGGTAAAAAAAATGCAGCAAACGGAATGTAATGAAAAATGTTTATTACGTTTGTCAAGAATAAGTAATCATGTAAAGTAACATATAAGTCATTTAAAAATTTTAATTATTTAATCAATGCAGTTTTAATTTTCAATTGCGTATGTGGTTCAATTTCTACTTTGTTTAAACAGTGGTCATCAAACTTTGGGTCGAGACCCCATATGGGGTCGCTTGAAAACTTCTCGGGTCGTCTGCTGCTTGAATTACATTTTTTGACTTTAGTTACTTGCTCGTTTTTTTATAAAACTTGTGGACTTGTAAGACCAAATAAATTTTTTATAAACGGCATTTCTTGATCAATATTTTATCATTTTGCCCAGGGGTGGGCAAACTTTTTATTTTGCTAAACAATTTTTTTCAAAGTTTGACCGAGGGGCCAATGTTAGGCTAGTCCAATGCACATTGGGTTTTGATTAATTTTTTAATGACCCATATAAAAACAAAGCTTTCAAATGATTTTATGTTAAGATAAACTGTTTGTTGGGCCGGATTTGGCCGACGATCTTTTTATCTTAAGGTCACGACAAGTTACAAGTTTTTACTTTTTCAAAAGTTGCATTTGTTTTTAAAAAAAGCTTGGTGATCACTGCTTTAAACCACAGTGTTTTTTAATATGTGTATTTACAATGCTATGCATATTGGCAATGAAATAATTTTTTACGTAACCTTTTAATATGCAGAGGTGGGCATATTTTTTTACTTTAGGAAAGCGCAGCACAAGTTTCGAAATGCGTTTTCTAGATCAGAGCTTCTCAAACTGTGGGTCGTGACCCCATTAGAGGACTAAAATCTAAAATAAAGTAAAAAATTTTGCGGTCACAAAACAAATTGGCTTTTTGTGCTTTTGAAATTGCAACAATATTTATTGATAATCAAAAACTAGAAAAAGTAAAGTGTCATTACATCATTGTTGCGTGATAAAGCAGTAAGGTGGCGTGATCAGAAGGTGAGTCGTGCGGCGTAACCAAGAGAACAGCAAGAAACAAACGCAAAAATAATTACTTACTGAGTCTAAAGCCAAGATTGATTTACATAGATAAATGCGAGAAATTAAATTCTTTGTTTGTCTTCTTGCGCAATTTGCGGAAGTTGCGCTCTGCCCACCTCTGTAAATAAGTATAGTTACAATGCTGCACATACTTTCAGTGATATCCCAATAAAACAAGTTTTAAGGTTTTTTCAAAATCTCTTGTTATTTCGAATTTTCATAAAACTATAAAAAAATAAAAAGCAAAAAAGTTTTAAATTAATAATAATGTACGTCACAAGTTACAGAAAGCCTTTTAGTTTTTCCAAATTATTTCGCCCAACAGAATAAAGCCCGTTATATTAGATATTATAGGAAAAACGTATTTTTACTTTTTTGAACAATTATTCAAAACGTAAAAGAACAAAAAGTTATTATTAAAATTGAATTGAAAAAATTTAGTTTGTAACAATTTAAAGTGAAAAGCTATTTAACTTCGGTTTTAGTTTGTTCTTTTTGGTGACGCAGCCTTGCTGTGGAGTGTTTTTACTTCTTTGCGTGCCTTCTTGCATGCTTTAACGTCTAACGTTTTCCTGCGCCTTCCTTTTCTTGACTCGTGACTACTCTTTATTGTGCAAGAGTTACTATGTTAGTTGTCAAGAATAAAATTAAAATGAATAAATAAGCATACTTTTTGTAGTTTGTATTTTTCGCAAAATTAGAAGTGAGTAAAACCTGCTTTTAAAGGGTCATCTCTTTTTATCCGCGGATTGGCTTGCAATAAGCTCTTTACATACGATGCTTAGCCTAGGGAGTAGACTAGCTATTGCATTTCAATATGCTTTGTTAGGGTAATTTTTACAATTTAGTGTCTACGACAGGGGTGGGCAATTGTTTTCGCTTGCGGGCCGCATTGCGGCCGTGGAAGCTAACTGAGGGTCGCATTTAGATGTTGAATTTGTTCGCGGGTCGCAAATTACGCTATTTTTCTCCCAAAATCGTAGTGATCCCTAAAAAAAAAGGTCTTCTCTTCGATTTGATCTGAAATTTCGCTATTTTTCTCCCAAAATCGTAGTGATCTCTAAAAAAAAAGGTCTTCACTTACATTCGATCTGTGATTCATTATTTCTCTCCCAAAATCTTGGTGTGTTCTCTAAAAGCATTAAAACATAAGAAACTGAAACTGGGGTATTCCGGACATAATTCTATGCAAATGTGGCTCAAAGTGAGGGTATGTATTTTTTAAAAAGAGCTCCGCGGGCCGCATAAAACGTCGTCCGGGGCCGCATGCGGCCCGCGGGCCGTAGTTTGCCCACCCCTGGTCTACGACATACTTTTTCATGTTAAGCAACATAAATAAAGTTAAAGGTCTGCGATAGATGCGTCTTGCAATTGAAAAGATCTTCTCGTCGTGCCTGAGAGCGCTGAGCGCTGTTTTAAAAATGAAAATAATCGTGGTTCAACTTCAGTCTTATTTAACCCTTAGATTACTTTAACTTTTTGCGACTAAAACACTAATTCCGGGCCTTTGAGGCCCGGTGTACATATAGCAAGGAAACCAGAATAATACTAAGGTTGTTTCTTTATTTTTTTGTGATACCACCCTGACAAATAACTTTGCTTAACTATTAATTGGATAAAGTGTCCAAAATTTTGAGGGCTGTTGGCCCTTAGGCTTTGCCAACACGTCGTTATTACAAACAAATTTTATTAAAATGATGACCTTTTTAGCTTTTTTGTCTTTTTCTTGTCCAACGCATAGTCAAAAAATTAAATAATTTTTAAAAATGATCTTGTACTAATGTAAAATTAGAAAGCCCAGTAGCAGGCCGATCGAAAGCCCACAGAGTGTTGGAAATGTTAGCCGACTAGTCTAGACACAAATTTTACAAAACTGCAATTAACGAACATTGAACTACATAGGGTGGAGTGAATAAAAAATTTGAAAAAAGTGTAGTTTTTAAATCCTGCCAAATAGGCTAAAACTTAAAAAAAAATTGGTTTTGGCGAGTTGCTACCTTTGGGGGGCTAGAAACCCCCCAAAATATGTTTTTGGGGGGTAAAATTGACAAAAAATGTCGTAACTTGGTAACCGCTTATCGTAGAGGCATGATTTATGGCTCAAAATTTGCAGAATCATTATGTTTCTATATGTGCTAAGAGAAAGTTTTTGTCTATTTCCACAAGAAAAAAAGTTATAATCGATAAACCGTTTTTTATGCTCAATACTCGAAAATTGCGCTGTATGGAAATAACTTTGATCTTACATTTGAAATGATATATGTCTAACTGATAAGGACTAATTATGACAATCACAATATAAGGACTAATTATGACAATCACAATATTAACAAGATGATTTGGGATAACTTTGGTCACCAGACAAAGTACCTAAATAGGCCTACTCATAAGGTACAGAACGTGCTAGCTTTACTGCCCATAAAATGTTTAGTATTTCAGTAATTTAAAGAAAATCTGTTACATCTCATTACTTTTGAACTATTGATGCTGATATTGGGTTGTTTTGCCTAAGGAGTGAGAGAAAAATAAGAAAGCAAGTTAGAGTACACCAAATACCCTACGCAAAATGAAGCGCATCAGAATTGCACTTTAGTATCAAATTTTTTCAAAAGTTTTCGAGATTTAATCTTCTGGCGAATCAACCCATCTCTTCGCTCAAATCCTTCAACTTGTGCTGCGGCCTCTGTTACCATTTTAACATGGCGCTCTACACATTGGTTGTGACATGGGTGGTCGAGCTGCAGTGATCTTATCCGGCATTGTTCAATATCTAAATCAGTTAAATGTTCAATTACCGGAGGCTGCTGATGGCAAGATGTTAAATTCACCATCTTGTAGTACGAGTTCACTGTTAGATCCAGTGTGGGCGGTTCAAACAGCCGTACAGTTGAGGCGGTATCATAATATTTTGCTCCTTCCAAAGAATATTCTTCACTGCGACTGTCAACCAAGTCATGATTATCAAATGAAACCGTTGATGGCAAGTTTCCACGAATCGAAAGCACTTTGTTCACTCCTCGCATTCGTATCTCCTCATCGTTGTCACCCAACATGGCGATCAAGAGATTTTCCTGGTGTGTGAAAAATGCATTTCGTTGCACAACTTTCAGAGCAGTTTTCCGAACAGCTTCGTCAGGCACCTGAAGAATTCGTTGGACCAAGTTGAAAAAATTTCTAGATCCGCAAGTTAGTTGACTATTTAACTTAATTTCAAACCAACTTGGAAAGTAAACTTGAAGACAAAACTTTGTCAGAGTTTCCAAGTTTGAGGAGGGTTCATCCACCGAAACGTAATATCTGAGGATTCGACAGCCCGGAGTTAGCCAGCGTGAATGCACAATGGGACCTACTTTTAAATATTGCAAGTCGCTGCCGACAAAGCTGACTCAGGCACTGATGTAACTCATGTAACGGAAAAACATGTTGGTGGTTCTGGATGAGGTTGTAAGGGTCGCGAGCGCCTCAAAAACTGTATGTCAGCTGACGTTGAAGGAACCACAGCATCCACACATTTTCCAACTCGCTTACTAGTTTGATCTTTATAAAAAGCATAATCATCATCTGTCATTTTCAAACCATGTTGTTTCTCCAAAATTCTGCGCTGCTTATCGTCAGCACAAAAAACATCAAATATTTCATCAATAGTTGACATAAACTCTTTTTCCTTTTGTAAAAATGCTTCTCCTCGTTTTTTCTTTGACCAGCGATCAAGTGCACTGAAACAATTCACAAAACTTTGAACTTTTTTCGAAATGGTGTACAGATGAATGGGATATACGTTGCACCATACCCATCGGTCATAAATTTCTCTGGCAATGTCATTTGCAGCATTGAAGGTTCGAAAGTTTTTCAAATGAAGAATGCGTTCTATTACATGTCGCTTGGTAGGCAATACTCCTGGTGGAAAACTATCACGGGTAGAGAAAGTGTGTCCACTATGTAAAATCTTCTTTACAGAAGTTGAACTCCGTCTTTTCATGTTTTACTACTTCGCAGTTTGGCCAAAACTTTGATTTACACAATTACTTAACAATATACCTGCAAAAAATAATAATAACTTTTCAGATAACTATTAGTTAAGTACAAACAAACAAACTTATTAAACAGTTTTTCTATCATAACTTTTTTTCTAGTGGAAATAGACAAAAACTTTCTCTTAGCACATATAAAAACATGATGATTCTGCAAATTTTGAGCCATAAATCATGCCTCTACGATAAGCGGTTACTGAGTTACGACATTTTTAGGAAATTTTACCCCTCAAAACACATTTTGGGGGGTTTCTAGCCCCCCAAAGGTAGCAACTCGCCAAAACCAATTTTTTTCGTAGATTTTACCTGTTTGGCAGGTTTTTAGAACTACACTTTTTTCAATTTCAAAAAAAAATTATTTTCACTCCACCCTATTATGCAATGTAAAACCGGGAAACTTGTGAATACTGCCAACAGTGCACTTGTCTTCTACATGCAAGCAGACCTAACAGTAATTACAATACGAATAAACAAACCTCAGATGACTAAGTACTGATATTTATTGCTACTCTATCGATGAATTAATTTAGACTAAGTTTGTCTGTCCGGTCTTCACGAAGTCAAACACAATAAGAAAAAGCGATAATAAATGAAGACGCTAGTCACATCTTTCACGTGGTGGCATGAAGCGTTTAATATAATAGGTCACTAGAACCAATGACAAAAAGGCAGGGGAAAAGTACATGCGTCTCCTACAAAACTAAATCAGTAAGAGCCTTTTGACTGAATAACCTTGCCGGGCCTCAGAGGCCCCTATTTACATTTTAAGGATGGAGTTTTGAAAACAAAAAATAAACAAACAAAAAAATGATTATGAGCTAAACAATGCAGTTCAAGACTAGTAAAATAAGGCGATTGAGGCTTATCAGGAGGAGTAACATCCCAACTCGTAAAATAAAATATTTACGCAAAATTTAGTTTCAAACGGGCCTCATAGGCCCCTAAAAGTAGTCTAAGGGTTAATGTACCGTCGCAAAAGCTTGAAGCAACATCATGTCCTTTGCTTGTGTGCTTGATGGTGCTAGAAGCATTGAATTTCAATCATATCATTTTTGCAAAAAAAATAGATAATGACAGTGTGGTCCAAGCTCTTCACTCCTTTAGGCCGCTTTTGAAATTGTTTGAACTTTCGCGCCGCAATTAGTCTTGTACAAATGAAAGCCAAAAAGGTTTGTTTTTCACATTGAACTGAAAATAATGACTAAAAAAAGGTTTTGAAAGATTAAAGAAAATTCGTATTAAATAAAAACATTTTGCGCAATCTCGAACCATTTGCTCGGGCTGTTTCAACAAAAAATCTATTACTGCCACTAATCAAGAATATATATAAAATTGTTTGCGAGCTGCGGTTTGGATTGCTTTTGATGACAAAATTTTATTAGCCTGTTAACCGTTCTGGGTGTATATTTACACTTCGCCTATGTTCACTCAAAATGACAGCGGTGTATATTTACATTTGTTTATTTGCGCACTAAACCACAAATGCTTTTGATGTAATTTTACACTCATTTCATTATAGCAAGTAATTAGCAATACTTGGCATCGAATGAGCTTCCAAATTGAATGCAGTCGCTACTCGCTAGATCATCACTGACAAATTTAGTGTCCAATAATAATTGATGAGTCATGGTACTGCGGGTTCACACTCTGGAAGCCATTTCACCTGAACGTTGCGTCATTTACAAACATATTTTTAGCCCTTCAGAATGAGTGCTAAAAAAAGCAAAAGCTGAGTAATAGTTGTATTGCTGATCTTGTAAATGCAAGTGATTCTGATAATAGTTTTTGTTCGGAAGTAGTATATAATGATCCATTTGTGTTGCGTCCGGTGGCGCAGGCGCAGGCACGTGCAGGCGCGCAGGAGCGATGACGTCATCATCCGCTTACGGTTCCGAACCCTAGACTCCATGAGTCAGCAAAAAGTCGAAACCCTAGCTTTTACTTTCTAATGCCTATACGCTTCAAATCAATTTAGTTTCAAATTAATATTAATAATAAGATTAATAAGTTCTAAAAGAAAAAATAAGATTAATAAGTTCTATTGAAAACGATTTTATGCGCTAGATAGTTACGACGTATTTTCTGAAGCGTGAACGTCGTTTCCTGTTCTGAATCGTATTGATTTGACCTTAAGTAAACTCTAACTACGTCCAAAAAGTGATTTAATATTTTTTTTTTCTAACTTTAATCTCAAAGGCAATACTTGTGCACGTTTAAGCGTTAATTTTTGTTCGGCCTTTGTTTAATCTTTTCTTGAAAACCTTAATTTTTGTCATACCTAAACTCAATTTTTTTTCTCTAAAAAACCTTGATTTTTATTATATAACTTTGTTTAATTTTTTTTAATCATTTTTAATTTTTATAATTATCTTCAATTTTTTCTAGGCAAACTCGATTTTTGCTATGATTATATTCAATTTTTCAAAAATTTTTCTTAGTCAATATCGGTTTTTGTTACATCTATCTTTAATTTTTCTAGATAAATTCGATTTTTATTATACCTTTGTTCAATTTTAAAACTTTTTCTCTAAGCAATTTTAACTTTTGTTATACTTATACTCAATTTTTCAAAAAATTTTTCTTACAAAACCTTGTTTTTTGTCATAACTATCTTCAATTTTTTCTAGACAAATTTGATTTTTATTATACCTTTGTTGAAATTTTAAAAGTTTTTCTTTAGACAACCTTGATTTTTGTTACACATTTGTTTAATTCTTCAAACACTGCAATTTTTAGATACCTAGTTTAATTTTTTTTTTCTAAAGAAGTTTGATTTTTGGTATACCCTTGTTGAATTTTTCCAAACTTTTCTTTATCAACCATGATTTTTATTATACTTTTGTTGAATTTTTAAAAGTTTATCTTGATTTTTGTCATTCCTATCTTCAGTTTTCTCCTATACAAGCTTGATTTTTGTTACACCCTTGTTGAATTTTTCAAAATTTTTCTTTGTCAACCATGATTTTTATTATATCTTTGTTGAAATTTTAAAAGTTTTTCTTTAGACAACCTTGATTTTTGTTACACATTTGTTTAATTCTTCAAACATTTTCTTAGTCAACAGTGATTTTTAGATATCTATCTTCAATTTTTTTCTTGACAATCTCGATTTTTGTTAAACCTAACCTTAATTTTTCTTGTTAGCCTTGATTTTTGTCATACCTATGTTTAATTTTTCTTAACAATCATGGTTTTTGTCATATCTTTGTTTAATTTTTCTCTAAACAACCTTGATTTTTGTCATACCTTTATTTACCTTAATTTTTCTTAACAACCTTGATTTTTCTCGTAACTATCTTCAATTTTTTCTTAACCAACCTCGATTTTTGTCATAACTTTGTTTAGTTATTTCTTGACAACCACGATTTTTGTCACATCTATATTTAATTTTTCTTAAAAGCCTTAATTTTTGTCGTAACTATCTTCAATTTTTTCTTAACAACCTCGATTTTTGTTATGCCTTTGTTTAATTTTTTCTTGAAAACCTTAATTTTTCTCATAACTATCTTGAATTTTTTCTTAACAATCTCGATTTTTTTTCATAACTTTGTTTAATTTTTTCTTGAAAACCTTAATTTTTTTTATAAGTCTCTTCAATTTTTTCTCGGCGATCTTGATTTTTGTCATACCTTTGTTTAATTATTTCTTGACAACCTCGATTTTCGTCATACTTATCTTTAATTTTTCTTAACAACCTTGAGTTTTGTCATAACTTTGTTTAGATTTTTTCTTGAAAACCTTAATTTTTATAACTATCTTCGATTTTTTTTCTCGGCGATCTTGATTTTCTTATATCTAGGTTTAATTTTTTCTTGGTAACCTTGATTTTTGTCATACCTTTATTTAGGTATTTCTTGACAACCTCGATTTTTGTCATAACTTTGTTTAATTTTTTCTTGAAAACCTTAATTTTTTTTTATAAGTCTCTTCAATGTTTTCTCGGCGATCTTGATTTTCTTATATCTAGGTTTAATTTTTTCTTGATACCTTGATTTTTGTCGTACCTTTGTTTAGTTATTTCTTGACAACCTCGATTTTTGTCATACTTATCTTTAATTTTTCTTAACAACCTCGATTTTTGTCATAACTTTGTTTAATTTTTTCTTGAAACCCTTAATTTTTTTTTATAAGTCTCTTCAATGTTTTCTCGGCGATCTTGATTTTCTTATATCTAGGTTTAATTTTTTCTTGGTACCTTGATTTTTGTCGTACCTTTGTTTAGTTATTTCTTGACAACCTCGATTTTTGTCATACTTATCTTTAATTTTTCTTAACAAACTCGATTTTTGTCATAACTTTGTTTAATTTTTTCTTGAAACCCTTAATTTTTTTATAAGTCTCTTCAATGTTTTCTCGGCGATCTCGATTTTCTTATATCTAGGTTTAATTTTGTCTTGGTAACCTTGATTTTTGTCATAGCTTTGTTTAATTATTTCTTAACAACCTCGATTTTTGTCATACCTATCTTTAATTTTTCTTAAAATCTTGATTTTTGTCATACTTTTGTTTAAGTTTTTTCTAATCAACCTTGGTTTTTGTCATACCTTTATTTAATTTTCTCGGTAACTTTGATTTTTCTCATATCTAAACTCAATTTTTTTTCTAAACAACCTCAATTTTTGTCACACCTTTGTTTAATTTTTTTTGAAAACCTTAATTTTTGTCATAACTATCTTTAATTTTTTCTAAACAACCTCGATTTTTGTCATATCTTTGTTTAATCTTTTCTAATCAATCTTGATTTTATAACTATCTTTAATTTTTTCTAGGCAACCTTGATTTTTGTACTTTTGTTCAAGTTTTCAAAAATTTTTCTTAGACAACCTTGGTTTTTGTTACACCTATCTTAAATTTTTTTCTAGACAAATTCGATTTTTGTTATACCTTTGTTCAATTTTTCAAACTTTTTTCTTTCAACAATTTTGACTTTTGTTATACTTATGCTCAATTTTTCAAAAGTTTTTCTTAGCCAACCTTGATTTTTGCTATACCTTTGTTTAATTTTTCTTGGTAACCTTGATTTTTGTCATAACTATCTTCATTTTTTTTTCTAATAAATCTCGATTTTATTATACCTTTGTATTTTATTTATTTATTTTTTTACAATCTTGATTTTTGTTATAACATTTTCAGTTTTTCTTTTTCTAAACAAACTTGATTTTTTGTATCACCTTTGTTGAATTTTTAAAAGTTTTTCTTTAAGCAATCTTGGTTTTTAGATATCTATCTTCAATTTTTTCTAGATAAACTCAATATTTGCTATAGTTATGTTTAAGTTTTCAAAAATTTTTCTTAGTCAACCTTGATTTTGTTATACCTTTGTTTAACTTTTTTCTTGGCAACCTTGATTTTTTTTATACTTATCTTCAATTTTTTTACAGAGGCAAATATTTCGACTTTTGCACGGTCCTCATTTTACTTAGTTTTTTCTTTCCAAAGTGAAAAAAGTCGCATGAAAGCCTTTAGTTTAACTAAAATCGATTTGTTTGTTTTAAATACTAAGCAACAACACAAACATTTCAAAGTAAACTAACAAAAAGTTGACTAATCAAGTTTATTGAACTCATCTCTTCATTAAAAGATATCAATTTTTGACTTAAAGAGTTTTTTCACCTTGTAACTTAAATAATTTCAATCTACTTTGCGTTAAAAAGGTGTTTGGCATCACAAAATTTCAAAAGATTTTCTCAAGTTGAAACCGTCTTGACTGAAAAATATCAAATTTGGCGTTAAAAGTTGTTCGATTTGCAAATCAATATATGTTTTTAACAACTGTTTATTCATTATACAACCTAAATGTGATGCTTTAAATTAATTTTACGATAAAAATCAGTCAACCTTACAAATCTTACCTAGTTGAAACCGTTTGTGCCTCAAAAAATCAGAAACAAATTGCTCCATGTCATCATCACCAACCCATACAATCTAGTTAATTTTACACTTTCTTTATTTTTGTTGAGATTCACGTGTCTGTTTTTAGCTTTTGTTTAAGACATTGTTTCTAATTTTTAATTTTAAAAGGGTTCTTGTTAAAATTTGGTAAATGTGGTTATTTTAAACCGTCAAAAATTTACACGTTTTACCGCTAAAAATAATCACATTTTCGAAAAGATAAAATAAAAACAAGAATCCTTTTAAAATTAAAAATTAGAAACAATGTTTTAAACAAAAGCTAAAAATAGACACGTGAATCTCAACAAAAATAAAGAAAGTGTAAAATTAACTAGATTGTATGGGTTGGTGATGATGACATGGAGCAATTTGTTTCTGATTTTTTGAGGCACAAACGGTTTCAACTAGGTAAGATTTGTAAGGTTGACTGATTTTTATCGTAAAATTAATTTAAAGCATCACATTTTAGGTTGTATAATGAATAAACAGTTGTTAAAAACATATATTGATTTGCAAATCGAACAACTTTTAACGCCAAATTTGATATTTTTCAGTCAAGACGGTTTCAACTTGAGAAAATCTTTTGAAATTTTGTGATGCCAAACACCTTTTAACGCAAAGTAGATTGAAATTATTTAAGTTACAAGGTGAAAAAAACTCTTTAAGTCAAAAATTGATATCTTTTAATGAAGAGATGAGTTCAATAAACTTGATTAGTCAACTTTTTGTTAGTTTACTTTGAAATGTTTGTGTTGTTGCTTAGTATTTAAAACAAACAAATCGATTTTAGTTAAACTAAAGGCTTTCATGCGACTTTTTTCACTTTGGAAAGAAAAAACTAAGTAAAATGAGGACCGTGCAAAAGTCGAAATATTTGCCTCTGTAAAAAAATTGAAGATAAGTACAAAAAAAATCAAGGTTCCCAAGAAAAAAGTTAAACAAAGGTATAACAAAATCAAGGTTGATTAGAAAAATTTTTTTAAAATCGAACAAAGTTTATATCAAAAATCAAGTTGTTAGAGAAAACTTGAGGTTAGGTATAACAAAATTCAAGGCTGCTAAGAGAAAAAGTTTTAAAATTGAATAAAGCTGCCTAAAAGTCAAGCTTTCTTAGAGAAAAAATCGAATCCAGGTGTCTAAAAATTAAGATTGATTAAGAAAAAGTTTTGAAAAATTAAACATAAGTAAAATCAAAGTTGACAAGAAAAAACTTAAACAAAGGTATGAAAAAATTCAGGGTTACCAAGAAAAAATAAAGCATAGATATAACAAAATCAAGTTTGTCTAAAACAATTGAGGTTAGGTATGACAAAAATTAAGGTTATCAAGAAAAAATTAAACAAAAGTATCACAAAACCAAGGTTGTTTAGACAAAAATTGAAGGTAGGTGCGACAAAAATCCAGATTGTTTAAAAAAAAAAATTAAACATAGCTATGACAAAAATCAAGGTTGCCAAGAAAAATTAAACAAACGTATAACAAAAATTGAGGATGTCAAGAAAAAATTAAAGATAGATATCTAGAAATCAAGGTTGACTAAGAAAATTTTTGAAAAAACAAAATTGAACAAATGTGTAGCAAAAATCAAGTTTGTTTAGAAGAAAATTGAAGATAGGAATGACAAAAATCAAGGTTGTCTAAAGAAAAATTTTAAAATATAACAAAAATCATGGTTGACAAAAAAAAATTTTGAAAAGTTCAACAAGGGTGTAGCGAAAATCAAATTTGTTGAGAAAAAATTAAATATACTCATAGGTATCTTCAAATCAAGCTTCTTAAGAAAAATTTTTGAAAAAGTGAACATAAATATAACAAAAATCAAGGTTGTTAAGAAAAAATATTAAAAATTATAGATATCTAAAAATTAAGGTTACCAAGAGAAGCTATTAGAATTGAATAAAGGTATAACAAAAATCAAGATTGACTAAGAAATTTTTGAAAAATTAAACATAAGTATAACAAAACACAAAATTGCTTAGAGAAAAAGCTTTAAAATTAAACAAAGGTACGAGTATAACAAAAATCGAATTTATCTAGAAAAAAAAAATGAAGATATGTGTAACAAAAACCAAGGTTGACTAAGAAAAATTTTTGAAAACATAAACATAACTATAGCAAATATTGAGTTTATCTAGAAAAAAATTGAAGATAGATATCTAAAAACCAAGATTGCTTAAAGAAAAACTTTTAAAAATTCAACAAAGGTGATACAAAAAATCAAGTTTGTTTAGAAAAAGAAAAACTGAAAATGTTATAACAAAAATCAAGATTGTAAAAAAATAAATAAATAAAATACAAAGGTATAATAAAATCGAGATTTATTAGAAAAAAAAATGAAGATAGTTATGACAAAAATCAAGGTTACCAAGAAAAATTAAACAAAGGTATAGCAAAAATCAAGGTTGGCTAAGAAAAACTTTTGAAAAATTGAGCATAAGTATAACAAAAGTCAAAATTGTTGAAAGAAAAAAGTTTGAAAAATTGAACAAAGGTATAACAAAAATCGAATTTGTCTAGAAAAAAATTTAAAATAGGTGTAACAAAAACCAAGGTTGTCTAAGAAAAATTTTTGAAAACTTGAACAAAAGTACAAAAATCAAGGTTGCCTAGAAAAAATTAAAGATAGTTATAAAATCAAGATTGATTAGAAAAGATTAAACAAAGATATGACAAAAATCGAGGTTGTTTAGAAAAAATTAAAGATAGTTATGACAAAAATTAAGGTTTTCAAAAAAAATTAAACAAAGGTGTGACAAAAATTGAGGTTGTTTAGAAAAAAAATTGAGTTTAGATATGAGAAAAATCAAAGTTACCGAGAAAATTAAATAAAGGTATGACAAAAACCAAGGTTGATTAGAAAAAACTTAAACAAAAGTATGACAAAAATCAAGATTTTAAGAAAAATTAAAGATAGGTATGACAAAAATCGAGGCTGTTAAGAAATAATTAAACAAAGCTATGACAAAAATCAAGGTTACCAAGACAAAATTAAACCTAGATATAAGAAAATCGAGATCGCCCGGAAAACATTGAAGAGACTTGTAAAAAAAACTAAGGGTTTCAAGAAAAAACTAAACAAAGTTATGACAAAAATCGAGTTTGTGAAGAAAAATTAAAGATAGTTATGATAAAAATCAAGGTTGTCGAGAGAAAACTAAACAAAGACATGACAAAAATCAAGGTTGATTATAAAAAACTTAAACAAACGTATGACAAAAATTAAGGTTTTTAAGAAAAATTAAAAATAAGTGTGACAAAAATCAAGGTTCTCAAGAAATAACTAAACAAAGTTAGGACAAAAATCAAGGTTACCAAAAAAAAAATTAAAGCTAGATATAAGAAAATCAATATACGAGTCAAGATAAAAATTGAAGATAGCTATAAAAAATTAAAGTTTTCAAGAAAAAAATTAAACAAAAGTATGATAAAAATCGAGTTTGGTTAAGAAAAAATTGAAGATAGTTATGAAAGAAATCAAGGTTGTTGAGAAAAAATTAAACAAAGTATGACAAAAATCGAGTTTGTTAAGAAAAAAATTGATCTTAGGTATGAAAAAACTCAAGGTTGTTAAGAAAAATTAAAGACAAGTGTAACAAAAATCGAGGTTGTCAAGAAATAACTAAACAAAGGTATGACAAAAATCAAGGTTACCAGAAAAAATTAAACCTAGATATAAGAAAATCAAGATCGCCGAGAAAAAAAAATCGAAGATAGTTATAAAAAAAATTAAGGGTTTCAAGAAAAAATTAAACAAACTTATGACAAAAATCGAGGTTGTTAAGAAAAATTAAAGATAAGTATGACAAAAATCGAGGTTGTCAAGAAATAACTAAACAAAGGTACGACAAAAATCCAGGTACCAAGAAAACTTCTTATAGCATTTATATTGCGATGCATGAATTTAATATTAAAATCGGTCAAATTTCAATTTAACATAGAAAATAAAAATTAAAAAGTTAAAGCCAACTGTATTGTTACGAAAAATCAAAAAATATGATGGAGCAAAGGAATTTAGACATATTGTGCGTGCAGGAAACAAAGTGAAAAGGGAGTAAAGCAAGGAGTTGGAGGTGGATGCAAACTATTTTACAACGGAGTTGATGGAAGAAAAAATAGGATAAGGATAGTGGTGAGGGAGGAGCTGGCTGAAAGTCTCCTGGAGGTGAAGAGGGTGTCAGACAGATTAATGGCCATAAAGCTGGAAGTAAAAGGGTCCATCCTAAATATAGTAAGTCGTCGTTTGAAGAGGTATCCACTCCAGGTCAGACACAAACAGGACTGGGGCCGAGGGTTTATCCTTTTACTACCCCAGACTGCTGCACTGTCTGGATCAGATGCTGGCAGTGATGTCATTAAGCCAGCATCGAGTTTCGTCATCCAAAACTGTCAGACCTCGTGCTCCATGTGGTACCCGATGTATAGGGCACACTGTTAGTACATGGTCTGCGGTTTGCTCAGAGGCGCCACACTCACAATTCGGTGAAGGAGCGAGACCCCATTTGTGCATGGACGAATGGAATCGCCCAACACAAGTCCGCAGGCGGTTGAGCTTAACCCAAGCTGCTCGGGGTAAGCCCATCCCAACAGGCCTGGCACCGGTCCGGGGAACAAAAACACGGAGCCTGGAAGCACCTTCACAGTACTCCGCGTTCCATTTCTGTTTTGTCCATTCAGAGGCGCGGATGCCAAGTCTGGCAAGGTTGTCCAAAAGATTCCTCGCACCTGCAACAAACGGGCGTCTGGATCTTAGTCTCACTTGGCGAGTATCTGAGGACCCACTTAACAGACCATGCAAGATATGATCGGGGTCCAGAGATCCACGGTAAGCCAAGGAGAGTGTCGCTCCCATTCGGCGAAGCTCAGCTGGCTGGATGCCTGAGAGTATAGGTAGGTGGTCCGTTGAAGTGGGACGCAGGCATCCAGTAACTATGCGCAAGGCGTCATTCAAGACACTGTCGATGAGGCGAGTGTGAGCACTGCGACACCAGACTGGCGCACAGTACTCAGCTGTTGAGTAGACTAGAGACAAGGTGGCTATGCGTAGTGTTTTAGCACCAGCACCCCATCCCGAGCACACGAGTCGCCTCAGCAGTGTGACGCGCGAAGATATTTTTTTGCGCAATGCCACTAAATGGTGACGAAACGTGAGCGATCTGTCCAGTTTTACCCCAAGGTAAGTAGGGGTTGGACATAACGGTAAAAGTCCACCGTTGTTGTAGACCTTTAGCTCACGTTTGGCCTCTCGGTTGTTTAAATGAAAGGCTGTCGTCACCGTCTTTGTGTGACTGAGCTTCAACCTCCAAGTCTGAAGATACGCTGACAGTGTGGACATGTCTTGGCTTAAGGTCCCCTCCAAGTCCTTACAGTTTCCAGAAGAGTGCAACAATGCTAAATCATCAGCATAAGCAAACTTTCTGGAAATCATGGAAGGAAGATTGTACGTATAGATGTTAAATAGGAGGGGAGCCAAGACCAATCCCTGAGGAACGCCGTTTTTAAGACGGCGTAGCCTGCTTTGCTTGCTGTCACCGGTGGTAAGAGTGAAACTTCGATTTCGGACAAGCTCCATGATCATTTTGACCATGTGCTTATCCGGAAGTAGTCTCAGCAGCTTGCAGGTAAGGCCACGGTGCCAGACAGTATCATAAGCAGCTGTCAGATCGATAAATACGGCACCGGCCTTCTTTTTAGCCTCAAAAGAATCCTCGATGTTATGGGTTAGCAGAACAACTTGATCCACGGTTGACTTCCCGCGTCGAAACCCAGCTTGCTCTTTGGGAGCAGCGGATCGATTAATGGTTCAACGCGGGCGTAGATAAGCTTCTCGAGGATCTTGTAGGGGACACAGAGCAGAGATATCGGTCGATAAATCTTTGGGTCCCCCACGGGCTTTCCGGGTTTGGGGATCGCGACCACATGCGCTCTTCTCCAGATCTTGGGAATTTTGAGTCGGCGCAAACAGGAAGAAATAAAGTCACGTAACCAGGACTTCAAAGTAGCTCCGGCATGGAGTATAAGCTCTGGGCAGATGGAATCAGGTCCCGGAGCTTTACCTGGTTTTAAATGTTGGAGGGCAGCAGCAAATTCTCTCTGTGAGAAATTGTCAGAGATATTTACTGCGTCTGGTGTTGTGGCCCTCCAAAGGTCAGACACTTCTTGAAAGACAAGTCGAGATGACTTGCGGTTAACAGCCTCATATTTCCCATTTCTAACCAGCTGAGATGCAATAGCATCGGCTGAAACGGGACAGTGACGAGGAGAGTGTCGTGATCTACCAGTAAGATTGTTCAAAATACTCCACGATTTTCGACTAGAGTATGAGAAGTCAATGTTCCGAACTGCTTCGGACCATCGATCCCTCCGCTTTCTGTCAAGCTTGGCAAGCAAAGCTGTAGCAGCCAAACTTGAGTCGTCTCCCTGTGGAGACTGCAGAAAAATTTTATAGAGGGATTCACACTCTGCATCCCAACACGGAATATAGTTATTTCGATACCCGCGTGGGATAGTCTTTTTGGCTGCTTTCTTAATGGTGTTACAGAAGTCCTGGTAAGCCGCATCCACATCAAGTGTATCAGGCGGCAACAAAGTCTTTGCGAATTTATTCGTCAAAGCAATGTAGTGACTCCATTTGGCCTTGCGGAAGTTCCATCGCTTAACAGGCATGCTTGGCACTGCCATAGCAAACTTTGGTGGTGTAATAAGCGAAGGTCGATGTTGTGACCTGGGGAACTTCTCAAGGACACGTCTATCCGGTAAGCGACTGTTTGGACCTACGCTGGCGAAAGCTAGATCCGGATTGGTACCAGTGTTCCAGCGGCCGGAATAAAAACTGGCAGCGTCCTTGGCATTATATAGGAGGGCAAGACAATTAACACTTGCCCATCCAGCCAAGCACTCACCGTCCGGACTGTTGTCATCATAACCCCAGTCAGCATGACGACAGTTAAAATCGCCAGCGTACAGACAGGGGTGAGGAAACACTGGGAGATCCAGGGTTCGCAATCGCGTTGGCGGTGGTTTGTAGACGTTGACTATTTTATAACCATCAACGTCCACACACAACCACTCGATCTCCGATGTTGGTGGAGATTGGTCCAAAAGCGTGTATCTCAGTCGCTCGTGGACAAACGTGGCAAGACCATGCTTTCTGCTTAAAGAATACCCAGCTAGTTGGTAGTTTGGATGTACCAACTTCTCTGCATCAGTGCAGTGGATCTCCTGCAATAGGATGACGAGTGCCTCAGACTGCATAGCGAGATGTTGAAGAACGTTCATCTTGCATGCAGTGAGGCCTTCGATGTTCAGCTGATCAATAGTAGGTCTTCGGAACTTGTTGGCAATGTGCCCTGAAAAGGGCAGTTTTATCCTAGCATTGCCCCGTCCTGAAAAGGACGTTTGCCGATTAGCAGACCCACACTGAACATCGGAATGGGTGGATACCCTTCCGTTTTGGTAGGTTCGGTTTCGGTCTGTCATTTTTAAAATCAATGAACAGACATACTCACGGCCCAGGCTGCGAGAAAGCACCTACCATCTGGCCATATAGTAAGTGCGTATGCGCCACAGGTTAACAGCAGCATGGAACAGAAAAATGATTTTTGGGAAGACCTGGATGGATTGATAGAAAGTGTATTAAAAGAGAAAATTACAGTTCTTGGTGCAGACATAAATGGACATGTGGGCGAAGGAAACATAGGAGATGAGGAAATAATGGGGAGGTACGATGCTGGAACAAGAAATAAGGAAGGATCAATGATTGTAAATTTTAGGAAAAGGATGGATTTTGCGATTGTCAAAACTTATTTTAAGAAGAAAGATGAACACAGGATGACGTATAAAAGTGGCTAAAAAAGTACCCAAGTAGATTATGTGATGTGCAGAAGGAGGAACTTGAAGAAAATGTGTAATTGTAAGGTAATATTGAATGAGTGTGTCACAAAACAGCACCGTATGGTGGTATGCTAAATGGCTCTCATGTTGAAAAAGAAAAAACCAGAGAAAGTAAAGCCAAAGATACGATGGTGGAAACTGAAGATAACAAGCTCGTCGTCGTCGCTTCGTCGTCGTCGTTTAAAGGATATCCACTCCAGGTCAGACACAAACAGGGCTCGGGCCGTGGATTTATCCTTTTACTACCCTACATTGCTACACTGCCTAAATCAGATGCTGGCAGTGATGTTATTAAGCCAGCATCGAGTTTCGTCATCCAAAACCGTCAGACCTCGTGCTCCATGTGGTGCCCGATGTATAGGACACGCTGTTAGTACATGGTCTGCGGTTTGCTCAGAGGCGCCACACTCGCAATTCGGTGAAAGAGCGAGACCGCATTTGTGTATGGACGAATGAAAGCGCCCAACACAAGTCCGCAGGCGGTTGAGCTTCATCCCAACAGGCCTGGCACCGGTCCGCGGCACAAAAACACGGAACCTGGAAGCATTTTCACAGTACTCCGCGTTCCATTTGTGATTTGTCCATTCGGAGGCGCGGTGCCAAGTCTGGCAAGGTTGTCCAAAAGATTCCTCGCACCTGGCACAAACGGGCGTCTGGATCTTAGTCTCACTTGGCGAGTATCTGAGGACCCATTTAATAGACCATACAAGATATGATCCGGGTCCAGAGATCCACGGTGAGCCAAGGAGAGTGTTGGTCCCAGTCGGCGAAGCTCAGCTGGCTGGATGCCTGAGAGTATAGGTAGGTGGTCCGTTGAAGTGGGACGCAGACATTCAGTAACTATGCGCAAGGCGTTGTTCAAGATACTGTCGATGAGGCGAGTGTGAGCACTGCGACGCCAGACTGGCGCACAGTACTCAGCTGTTGAGTAGACTAGAGACAAGGTGGCTATGCATAAAGTTTTAGTACCAGCACCCCATCCCGAGCCCACGAGTCGCCTCAGCAGTGTGACGCGTGAGGATAGTTTTTTGCGCAATGCCACAAAGTGGTGACAAAACGTGAGCGATCTGTCCAATTTTACCCCAAGGTAAGTAGGGGTTGGACATAACGGTAAAAATCTACCATTGTTGTAAACCTTTAGCTCACGTTTGGCCTCTCGGTTATTTAAGTGAAAGGCTTCCGTCACCGTCTTAGTGTGACTGAGCTTCAATCTCCAAGTCTGGAGATACGTTGAAAGTGTGGACATGTTTTGGCTTAAAAGTCCCCTCCAAGTCCTTACAGTTTCCAGAAGAGTGCAACAATGCTAGATCATCAGCATAAGCAAACTTTCTGGAAATCATGGAAGGAAGATTGTACGTATAGATGTTAAATAGGAGGGGAGCCAAGACCAATCCCTGAGGAACGCCGTTTTTAAGACGGCGTAGCCTGCTTTGCTTGCTGTCACCGGTGGTAAGGGTAAAACTTCGATTTCGAACAAGCTCCATAATCATTCTGACCGTGTGCTTATCCGGAAGTAGTCTCAGCAGCTTGCAGGTAAGGCCACGGTGCCAGACAGTATCATAAGCAGCTGTCAGATCGATAAATACGGCACTGACCTTATATTAAGCCTCAAAAGAATCCTCGATGTTATGGGTTAGCAGAACAACTTGATCTATGATTGACTTCCCGCGTCGAAACCCATCCTGCTCTTAGGGAACAGTGGATTGATTAATGGTACAACGCTGGCGTAGATAAGCTTCTCGAGGATCTTGTAGGGGACATTCCTTCACAAATCCCATCCTTGTCGCCACTTTTGCCTGTTGTATCTTTGCACGAATACACAGGTTTATTAAAAAACAATAATTAAATTCACAAAAAGTACGAGTACTTAGCCAAAAAACAACCGTATTGAAATAGAATGCTTTTAGTTCGTTTGCTGTAGTAGCTTGATAACTTTGAACTGACTGATGAACCACAATAAAGGCGCATATTTAACTTGTAACAATTATGCTTGGAGATGCGCGTGTCCAATAATTGTTCGAGCAGAAGGCGCTGATTAGGATTAGAAGCGTTTAAGAAAACACTACGTCATCTATTGCACAATATCACAACAATACGGCTATCTGGTAAGCGACTGTTTGGACCTACGCTAGCGAAAGCTAGATCTGGATTGGTGCTAGTGTTCCAGCGGCCGGAATAAAAACTGACAGCGTCCTTGGCATTATATAGGAGGGCAAGACAATTAACACTTGTCCAGCCAACCAAGCACTCACCGTCCGGACTGTTGTCATCGTAACCCCAGTCAGCATGACGACAGTTAAAATCGCCAGCGTAAAGACAGCGGTGAGGAAACACTGGATGATCCAGGGTTCGCAATCGCGTTGGCGGTGGTTTGTAGACGTTGACTATTTTATAACCATCAACGTCCACACACAACCACTCGATCTCCGATGTTGGTGGAGATTGGTCCAAAAGCGTGTATCTCAGTTGCTCGTGGATAAACGTGGCAAGACCATGCTTTCTGCTTAAAGAATACCCAGCTAGTTGGTAGTTTGGATGTACCAACTTCTCTGCATCAGTGCAGTGGGTCTCCTGCAGTAGGATGACGAGTGCCTCAGACTGCATAGCGAGATGTTGAAGAACGTTCATCTTGCATGCAGTGAGGCCTTCGATGTTCAGCTGATCAATAGTAGGTCTTCGAAACTTGTTGGCAATGTGCCCTGAAAAGGGCAGTTTTATCCTAGCATTGCCCCGTCCTGAAAAGGACGTTTGCCGATTAGCAGACCCACACTGAACATCGGAATGGGTGGATACCCTTCCGTTTTGGTAGGTTCGGTTTCGGTCTGTCATTTTTAAAATCAATGAACAGACATACTCACGGCCCAGGCTGCGAGAAAGCACCTACCATCTGGGCCACAAGCTGTCAAGAAGCGTTTAGACAAGAGATGACCAGGATTCTGGGAGGCAAGGATAGATTACCTGATGAGTGGGACAAAACAGCAGAAATGCTAAGAAAATCAGCTGAAACTGTACTGGGAGTGACATTTGGGAAACAAAAAGAAGACAGGGAGACATGGTGGTGGAATGAAGAAGTTCAGGAAAACATAAAAGAAAAGAAAGAGGCAAAAAAAGCATGGGACAAAATAAGAGATAAAAATATTAAAAATATAGAAAGAAAAGAAGAGTAAGGCAAAGAAGGCAATTGTAATGCAAAGGGACGTGCGTATGACAATTTGTATAAAAGATTAGAAACAAAAGAAGGTGAAAAGGAGTTGTACAGATTGACCAGGCAGAGAAACAGAGCAGGGAAAGATGTACAGCACGTGAGGTTATAAAGAAAGAAAGCGGTGATGTTGTGGTAAATTTGGAGGCTGTGTTAAAAAGATGGAAGGAAAACTTTGAGAAACTGATGAACAAGAAAAATAACAGAGAACCTAAGACAGAGAAAGCAGAAGTTGTTAACAAAGAGGTAAGTTGCCTCAGCAGAGAAGAGGTGAAGAATGCACTGAGAAAGATGAAAAAAGCTAAAGCAGTTGGGCCATACGAGTTGCCAGTAGAAGTTTGGAAGTGCATGGGAAAGATGGGAATAAAGTTTTTGACCAGACTGTTCAACAGACTATTAATGGGTGAACGTATGCCAAAAGAATGGAGAACAAATGTGCTTATACCAATATATAAAAATAAAGGGATGCACAGTGCTGTGGAAACCACAGCGGAATAAAGCTAATGAGCCACACAATGAAAGTGTGTGAAAGAATTACTGAAGCCAGGCTGAGGGATAGAGTAGAGATCAGCAAACAGCAATATGGATTTATGCCAGAAAAGAGAACCACCGATGCCATGTTTGCCTTAAGAATGTTGATGGAGAAGTACAGGGAAAGTCAAAGAGAGCTCCATTGTGTATTCGTGGACCTAGAGAAAGCTTATGACAGGGTTCCGTGGGAAGAACTATGGTACTATATGAGAAAATCAAGAATGGGGGAAAAGTACGAGTATGTGCGGCTTGAACAGGATATGTATGAAGGAAGCGAAACAGTGGTGGGGTGTGCAATAGGAACTACAGAAAATTTCAAGGTTAACGTTGTGCTGCACCAGGGATCAATGTCACAAACTTTGTTTGGGAATCCTAAAGGACCAGTTGAGCTAAGTAACCCGAATACCTGCGCTAAAACAAAGCTGTGTCTAGTTTTATTTTATTCCGGCTCAAGAAGTAGTGTACTATGAGCCTGAAGCTTTTATACAGTTGGTTTGAACAAAAGCTCGGTTTGGTTCGTTGAAGACTCTTCTTCACAAACAAACAGAGACCACTGTCTCTATTAAGAACGAGTGTATTACAAAATTCACATCCGAGGAAAAATTCTCTTCCACGTTTTGCCACACTGCAAAGCAAAATCAACGCTACAACTTAGTTCGATCAACACAAATCGTTCTATTTCCGTAGAACACAACTCCAAAACACTGGTGCAAAATAAATTAAACACTCGTCAACCTATACAAAATACAACGGGCTCTTTTTCCTCAAAATTCTACTCTCTCTCAAAGCAATTCTGCTTCGACCGACACATTTCGCTTTATGCATCTCTCTCATCTTCGTCTCTCTTTCGTCGTCGTCTCTCGTCTGTGTATTGCGATCGAGCTAGCGTATATATATAGATAAAAGTTACATGACGACAAATTTACTCGTATATGCGGGACTTAACTCAATTCCCTGGAGAGAGGACTACGCTTAAATGTGCCAGAACATTCTACTACCATCGAGATAGCGAAGCTTGGACAAAAACATAATACGTCATTACTGTCGGACGAAAAAAGAAAAAAGACAAGAACATACGAGTACATTAAGCAATAGAAAGCGGATTGGACGATATAACACATAATACGAGAGAAGCGCTTCACTGGCCACGCGATAATTATTTCATAATAAAACTTTGAATTACTTTTAACGGGAATAAACTACATCGTCATAATTAAAATTATTATGAATGAAGTGTGACAACCAACGTTAAGTCTGCTCCTGTTTGCAGCGATAATGGACAGGCTAACGGATGAAGTAAGGAGAGAACCACCATGGACGATGCTGTTTGCTAATGATATTGTGATTTGCGAAGAGACCAGGAAAGAAATGGAGTGGAGACTAGAATGCTGGAGGTATGTATTGGAATGAAGAGGGATGAAAGTAAGTAGGTCAAAGACCGAATATCTGTGCATTAATGGAGGAAATCACAACGAAATAGTGAAGATGGAGGATACAAAAGTGCCAAGAGTAAAGGAATTTAAGTATTTAGGATCAACGGTGCAAGAAAGTGGTAGTTACGAGAGGGAGATAAAGAAGAGAGTGCAAGCAGGATGGAATAGATGGAGAAAAGTATCCGGAGTAATCTGCGACAGGATGTTACCAGCTAGAGTAAAAGGAAAACCGTACAGTTCAGTGGTAAGAACAGCAATGGTGTATCGACTTCAGACGGTGGCAGTCACAAACCAACAAGTGAAAGAGATAAAAGTTGCAGAGATGAAAACGTTGAGGTTTGCTATGGGAGTGACGAAAAAAAACAAGATTAGAAACGTTTTTAACTTTATTTTTTAACAGTATTAACACCGGAACAATTGATAATCAACTAGAATTTTTAAATGTACTCCGTGTAACAAACCTAAATGCCGAAGGTGGTTTTATTAGAAAATTTTTATAAAATCTACTGCCAAAGACCGATGTTTTCTCAATGGCGCATCGCATCATCTTACATCATTATACAAGTCAATTGTTTTTGGTGAAGCTGCCCGACTTCGTCGTCTTAATGAACGTAAATCCGATTTCTTAAAAAATTTAGTTAATCTAAAAGATAAATGTTTTTGTTTAAATTTTAACCAAAAAATGACAGAAAATATATTGGAAATTGCTAAACACTGGGAAGATCGCTTCGAGCCAAAATCACAACATCACAAGAAAAACAGAATTGTTTGGGCAACGCAGTTTACCAAATTACTTCAACTTTCTAACCAAGAAAAGAAACTAAAACTATTGTGTTAAAAACCCACCCACATTAGCTACTAAATTAACGAATCGCAAACAACTATCACAAATTCTTCCTAATACAGATAACCCAGGTTCATAGCCATGTGGAAAATGTGCTTTATGTGGAAACTTTAACAATTATAAAATATGGTTAAAACAGCTGGTGCTTTTATTTCGTATTCAAATAGCAAAAAATTTAATTTAAAACAACATCTTACTTGCAAAAATTATGGTATTTACGTGGCAGAGTGTAAATTTTGTAAAATGCAATACGTAGGACAAACAAAAAATAAATTTTCTACCTGATGGAATAACTACCGCTCATTCTGAAACAAATTTAAAGTTATGGATAACAATGACCGAGCTGCCCTCTTTAATCATTTTTATAAATTTCATTTCGACGCTTCTAATGCTGAACCTGATATCACCAAATGCTACATGGTCATATTTGTAGAACAACCGGATAAAACTTTATTGAATTGGTGTGAAAATAAATGGATTAATTATTTGAATGCTAAAATTAATATTAATAGAATTTTTTTGTCTTATAATTGCGATTGAGTTTTAAACCCGTTTATTTGTTCACTATGTTCAAACTATACGCAATTAATCTTTTCAGTCAACACTTTGAATCTTAGCGGGAGTTTGCAGTTTTTCATTTTACTACAAGTTTTACAGTGTACGTTTTTTCATTTTGTTACGTGATACATAATCATTATGTTAGTTGTTGTGTCGTTTGCCTGTTAGTTTTTATTGGAAGCTTCATTTTGTGTCTTTTGAGTCAGGGCCCGAATAGTATGAGTAAAGTTTTTAAAATTTTCAAAAAAAATTTTGTCAAATATAATTTAATTTAATTTTTTACAGAAACTGATGATGACCTTTATAGGTCGAAATCGATTTTTAGTAATGATACAGTTGACTTTAAATTTTTAAATTTTATTTTCTATATTAAATTGAAATTTGACCAATTTTATTAATAAATTCATGCATCGCAATTTGATCATTTAAATAAAATCGTCAATGTGACTTTACTGAAAAAAAGGTAATAGATTTCTGATAAAAGACTGTTAAGATGGTGTTTATATTGTACAACTATATTACAGAAGAGAATAAAAAGAAAAAATATGAATGCATAAAAAATCAGAATTTTGAAAAAAGTTAACATTTTTTAGTAACACGGATCTTATTTTTTATTGTTTAAAAAAAATTATGAAAGGCATAAAGTTAATAGTATTTTGGCTGTGCAAGCATTTACTAAGGTATAATTAATATCTTTCAAACAATATTTCCATTTCTTAAAGTCTTTGACGCATAAAAGCGAAAAATTATAGTTATCCTTACGGCTGAAATACACATTAAACTTGAATGTATTTGATTGTGCTTGTCATTAAGTTTTCACATTATGCCTTTACTATTAAGTTATTAAGAACTGACTAATTGTATTAATCTTAATAATACTGTACAGTGAATATAAGTTTGTTATCAAAATAATTCTAACGTTAACATTAAGTTGAATTCCATCTTTTAAATGAAAGAGAATGCAAAGCTTTTTAATTATTGATTCAGGTCTACTTTACACCATCATATGATTCTGTCCCTAACACCAATGTCTCCAGCAATCCTCAAAGTTTTTTTAACCTTAAGGCATTGCAGTGTTTATAATTGCTGTATAAGTTGGAGAAATCGCGAGAACGTATATTACGTTACTCATTAGGCACGTGACCTAAGGCGTTCATTCTTCAGTTGTCTTTGTTGTATGACAAAATTCGTCGCTTTATTTTGTTCAACAATCTTTGGTCATTTGCACTTTACATGTTTTTTGTCTAAAAACTTTAAATTGAATTTACGCAAATGCAGTCTGTCGATATTTTTCTCTGATAAATGGTTGTTTATCATTCTTTTCTTCACTGATTAAAACTAAAATTTCTTGTTAAATCGACTCGGTTAAATACACTTTGAAAAAAGCGATAAGAAAAATATAATAAAAAAGTTTGTGTGTTGATGTACTGTAAATGTCATAGCTGAACAATGAACCTATTTTTTTTGAAAAACCAGTGCTTTAAAAGTAATTACAGTAATCATGATTTTATTTCGTTTTTAAAATTTTTGATAGACCTAGTCACTTTTAAGTTTTATGTACCGTTGTCGAAATCGGTTGGCAAAACAATTGTTTATTACCTAAAATTTATTACTATAAGTTTATTTCGATAATTTGATCATTTAAAAAACAATGAAAAAACTTAAACTCTTTTTTATTTGATTTATTTTTGAATAGAAGACATCTATTAGGGTTGGAAAAAAGTAATAAAAAGTTAAATTATTACATTTTTAAATTGTACAAAACTGCAAAAACATTTTAATGAAATAAAATTAGGATGTTTATGAAATTGATTGTCAGCAAAAAACATTTTATTCAATTTAAAAAACAAGATTAAAAATTCTAAATTTTTGTTGTTGTTATTAAAAATGTCAAACATTTCAACAAATTTCAAATATGAATCAATTTTCTGGTCTAAAAATCCAATTGAAATTATTGAGTTGCGGATTCTCGACGCTTCTTCAAATTTGTGACTTTACAAAAGTGATAAAATATATAAAAAATCAAAACCGCAGTCAACAAAACTCGTAAACAGACAAAAAAAAAATTAATTAAAAAAAATCTTTTTGCTAAAAATATTGTAGATTTTTTTTGAAGAAAGACAGCAAATTAGTTTTTTTCAAAAAGTCTTATAAAAAGCAGAAACATTAGTATTTTTTATAATCGCTGAAGTCAAAAGCAAAAAAACTTAAAATAAACGTGTTTTTACAAAAATTGTTTTTACAAACTTTACATATTGCAGTCCTAAATGTTTGAATTGATATAGAATTTAAATATAAATTAATTAAAAATTCCTGAAAATAACTTGCATGTGTATTATCACTTAAAGTTGCCGTGTTTATTAATCAAGGGTTTGTCCAAATCAAATTTTTTTCTTTTTCTGCAAGATGCCTCCGGGGTAAACTTAAAAGATTAAAATTTTTTTTACCATCATTTAAAGAGTAACAACGAAGATGGGTAGAGGCTCGATTTTCTTTGCTATTACTGTGACCTCCTTCTTACATTATGCATTAACACAACGATATTCTTTAAGACGACAAAACACCTGCACCAGACCTTTTGGAGCAACCAGATCTTTTTGTGGCCAACGCACATCACAAAGAGAATGTGAAGACAGGTAAGCTTTATTTAGGTTTATAGCTTTATTTTAATACGTTTCTTTTTTAGTAGTATATAGAATGCATACAGTTAATTTACTTGAAGTTTTAGAGTGTTTGCAAAAAAACAAAAAAAAAAATGTAAAAAAATAGTTAAAAATTTTCTTTAAAAGCAGCAAAACAATTTTTTTGTAGTTAAAATTTTATCTGTAGTTCTTAAGTTTTTAACAAACCGAACCGACAAAAATGCTCTTAACTTTGTTGCGGACGATTAAAAAAGATTTCAACTGCTGTTGCTTTAGTGTGATTAAATAAGATACTACATACACATATAAACAAAAATATAGACTGGAAAATTTAGTGATGCTAAAAACGTTTCATTAAAAAACAGCTTCTTGCAAATTGAAAAAACTATTTTTAAAAATTTTACAGTTTTGGTTTCTGGCAGACCGAAAAAAGAAAAAAAAAAATTTTGGTTGAATAGCAATTAAATGATTATTAAATTTCGCATTGGTCCAAACGCTTCAAATAACTTTTAAAATGACTATTTAAATTATCAAAACCAAGTAAACCAATAGTTTCTAAGTTAAAAGATTTCTAAACTTGTTAAACACTTTGACACCAAGGCTAATCTTCATAGACGCGGAGTCTAAATATTTTAACGAATTCCAGTGATGATCAAAAAAAGTGCAGTAAATTATTTCTTTCAACAGTGATGTAAAGATATTTTTTATTTTTCCTTAAAAATATCTTACTTTCATGGACATCAAGACTAATTTTTTCCAGTGAAGACAAACAAAAAAGGTCCACTCTACTGTTGAAACAAAAAACCTACTCAAATAATTGGTCAAGTTGAAGAAAAAACTTATTTGAATAGTTTGATTTAAAAATGCTTTTGAAAAAAGTGGTATCTAGATTAGGGTTACCATATTTGATGTGGCACAATCACGGACAAATTTACGTCAGTCATGTTTACCATTTTTTTAACCAAAGCACTTTTATTAAAGTATAAATTCCGGATGCATTCAAGCACATTACCGCTGTAGCAAATTTCCAGTGAGAGTAAGATAAATACAGAACAAAACAATAAAAACAAATACAATTTATGAAAATATTTATTAAAACAAATGAATAGAACAAAATTAATATAGACAACAAACCAAAAGGCAAATAAATAGATAAAGTAAAACGATTTACAAACAGTAATTTCTCCAACTATTCATATTTTTCCGAAGATCTGTAACGATATGGTAAGGAATAAAATAGTAACGAACGATGTAAAGTATTGAAACTTAATGTAAAACTGTTAAAATTGGGGGGAAAACAATCTTATGATAAAAATACGATATTATACGTTATCAAATTAGAAAATGAAATTTAGCTGAAAAATCCCGGACATTTAAGCTCTTTTCAACTTTTCTCCTTAATGGAGATTTGACCCCTAAAATCTCGGACATGTCCAAGAAAAACCTGGCGTATGGCAACCCTAATCTAGATAGACTAGCTAATTATTTTTATAAAAAATAAACTTCGTGGACCTCTTGTACAGATCGCTATGGACCCCTTGGTTGTTTAATGGACCACAGTTTAGAAAATCTTCAATAGTAACTGAAATATTTAAGTATTTCCACTTTTTTATTTTGTTTGAATTTTTTACAAAAACATTTTTGCTGCTTGTTAAATTTGACAACAATTTATTATTTAAAAAAATTTTTCCAAGTAAACTAAAATTAACTTTAATCGTTTAAAAAAAATGATTTTTCTGAAAATTTGAACACAATACATTTAATGTCAAAATATCCCCACCAGAAAAAAATTAAAAAATCGATTAAGCAAGATAAAATTTCGGAAGAAACAAATTATTTTTAACTTTAACAGGACAAGTAGATTATATTGATTAAAAAAAACTTTAATGAAAAAATCAAAAATGCTTGAAAAGCACTATAAAACATATGACATATAGTTAAAAATTTGAAATTTGAAATTATTGTGTGAACAAAATATGACCCGATATTTTTTAATGTTCTATAAAATTTATTTCAAAACCTATTTCAAATTTCCAAACAAATTGTATCTTACTTCTATATAATTGCTATAATTGTTTTTAAACTTTTTTTTATAAGTTATAACATTTTTTTACAGTAGCTATTTAATTATCATTTGTATACCGCTCAGTCTCGACCGCTCATAAAAATTTAGTTCCGCAAAAAGAAGTTATTTCCACAATTATATCGTTTCTTAACTTTAAGTGATGGTACAATAAACGGAAGATTGTCTAAAAAGATTCAATAACAACAATTTATTCCACATGATTATGTTTTACTTTGAACGATTTATCAATAAAAGTTTGGAAACACTCATTGACAAGAATAATAGGAAAGCGTGCGCCAAGGAGTCAACTATAATCACTTTGTAGAAAAAGGTAAAAAATTTAAGAAAAAACCTTGGGACCAGTTTTGTATTTAATTTAATCCAAAATATACTGCTGTAAATAATATGTTTTAAGATGTACTCACCACTTAGCTATTAAAAACTATACCTAACAAGAATACAGCAGGTAATATGATCAATGATATAAACACAGCGAGCAAATATTCAATTTAATAAAACCCTAAAAAACTATTAGAAAATGTCAATAACTAAGCCTAAAATGGTTTAAAAAGTCAACAACACAAAACAGTCACTTGCAAGAGCTTGTCAGTGCTGCGTTAACTACTAATTGTTAGGATTGTATAAATAACTTAAAGCAAATTTTAAATTTTATCATAATTATGTATGGTACAGTCAAGGCTATATTGTACGCTATGCTGACAACTACACTGCTCTTGTTTAAGTTTTTTTTAGCAATTACTGGCTATCAGTAGTCTAGATTTTGACAGTATGGTTTGGTCGTAGTAAGCTGACATATTTGTCTCTATTTCACTGGCGATCTGTTTTGTCAACATAAGCCTACAATTAAAGGACTTGGGACAAAAAGTAAATAAATTACAAAATACTACTTTTGGGTAAATTGCATTCAAAGTTTTGGCATGAGTCATAAAATCAGGTTTTATAGTAATTTTTAATTTTAACGTGATTAAAGTGTTTACATATCTTATCTTAAACTTATTACGTCGTTTATTGATAATTCGATTGTACATTTAAAATAATTTTAATTATATATTAATTTGGACTTAGATACTTTTATCACGGTTTTGTGGATTTTTAAAAGCAAACAATAGTTATCCTTGATTGCAGATTACTTACAATCAAATTTTGATAAACGAGTAAAATATTTCCTCTTTATGGTTTATTATTGGCCTGTACTTACTTTAAAACAAAACATAGGCAAAAATATTTTTGGACGGGAATATTCAATGGGAAACTATAGCATATGTTTTATAAGAGATACTCATTCACATATTATAAATGAATCATATTTATTTATATTAAATTCGGTGTAAATTTGTGCTGTTAGAGCAATTTATTTGAAAATTTTACACTGCTTTATTGTTACTGAAAAGAATAGCACAGCAACAGATAGAGTTCGTTCTACTTAACTTCTTTCTTAGCCAAACTCTTAACAGATTCAGTATCTCGCAACGTTGCATAAAAATTTTCACGATCCAGCAAGAACACATATTGGATGACTTATGTACGGTATATAAAATTGACCGGCAGACATGCAGTTAAAATTGAGTCGGAGTGGATATAAGGGCACAATCAATTTTGAAAAACAGTTAACGCTGTTTTCCTTAGCAGGCAGGCTTCTGAAGCTCGGCCTTTGCAAACACGTCTGTAATTACTTTATTTGTTTTGTTAAATCCTGGAATATCTTGACTTTACCTCATTTGAAATGCTGAATAAAATCGCAGTAGTTTTGTTGGCCTCGAACAGGGGTTAACGGGTGAAATAAATGTTTTTTACCAAATTTGTGTATTTGCTAGTTATCGTAGCAGTGGTTGCAATTACAATTTCACACTTTCATTAAATAACATGGATTTTATTAATTTATTATATTAATTGACATGTATATTATTATGTTATTAATTTAAATCTCTTCTGGATAAGAACGTGAATCAAATGATTATAGAGCTTGTCCAAAACCGATGTTTCATTCTTGTACTAACATGACAGCAAGTAAAAAAGTCTGTGTGTCAAAAAAACAGCGTTTGTCCTGGATCAGTTTTGGCTTCCTTCTTTTAAATATCTATACGTATGTTCTACCTTTTACAAATCCAGATTATAAAAAAGTATGACCTAAAAACTTTTACCATTATGTCCAGTTAGCACTTATTTTGAGGTAAAAGTGAATAGATAGCTTGTTATGTTTAGTTTTATAACAGGAAATAAATGTTACCATTTAGCATTGAGAAAAAAAAAATTCTTTGCGCTTTACGCTCCAGAGACAACTTTCGGGTGCGAGTTGCGAACCTAAACATCACATACTGCTGTCTTTTGTGTGGTCTACTTGCAGCTTGGTACTGTGATCCAGTTTAGGCTTGCAGTGCACATGCTTTATTGACAGTGTTTTGAATGACACCTTGCGCATAGCCACTAGATACCCGCGTCCATCTCCAATAACCACTTACCAATTTTTTCAAACATCCAGTCATTTGAGCTTTGTCAACTAGAAATGAGACATTTCTTGACTAACGGTTGCACTTTAACCCTTTGCGGTCAAAGGTTATCTCACAGATGATTTACAAAATTATGAAACTCAATTCAACGGCCTCTTAGAGATAATCTTTTGTTTTTCTTACCGTATACTGTCCAAGATTCACTCTAAAGTGATTTTTTGACGTCATATCGTATCACATTTTTTCATTGGGCATTTCAGCATGGCCACGCTACGCGCTTAGACGGTTTTTTAGCATAAGCTTTGCTGGTAACAAGGTGGTGATTAAAAACGAAACAGTTAGCTTTTTGTAGCGGGGACCAAAGAAATAGTTGAGCACATGGCATAATTATGAATCAAAGACATGTGTGCGCCGAGTACGAGGTGAAAGAGAGGATGAAGTGGATAAGCCAATTGTAATTAGCGATTATACGGAGCACATGGGTGCTGTAGATCGTGCTGACCACTACTGTGGCTTTTACTCTTTTACTCGCAACACGCTGAGATGGTGGAGGAAAATTTTATTTTGGCTACTGGAGGTGTGTGTTGTAAATTCTTTCATCCTGTACAAGAAAGTAACAGGACTTACAAGGACTCAGGCACTTGGCAAACAGGAAAAACCTCATCCTGAAACTTGTTGAAACAACCAGGAACAGTAATGCAAAAAACGAGGCAGGCAAAGCTTGACAGATGATTACGAAAGGCTTCGCAGAGTACAAATCTTATGGCAAATGCCACAAGTGGGCACAATAAAATCTGCATGCTATATTTCACACGCCATCAACGGAAAACAACTGTTTACTATTGTGAAAGTGCTCGCGAAAACCTGGTCTGCATCAAGGAAAGTGCTTCAAAGATTACATTGCGAAGCAGACCAACAAACAATAGTTAAACAATGAACATTTTATTGATTCTGGTTGTACCGTTTTCTTGGGGTTGTCGAACGACATCTACGTAAGACGTGATTTGTTGTAAATAAATTTTTTGTTCACTACATAAACATTTGGAAATAAACAAGCTGCTAATAATGTGATTGCCTTACCCCAACCCCGGCCTGAAAAGCGAAAAAACACCGATATCTATAATTAGAATTTTTCAATAATTTTGGCAAAAACCCCCAAAAACTAATAAAAATCTAAGTTTTAGGATAATTGGACTGGTGAGCCAAATACAGTAAAAAAATGGACCGCAAGGGTTAAACTTTCAGTATAGTTTATTAAACAGGTTTCAGATGCCTGCCAATAGAGACTAAAATTTAGAGGCTCATTTGTGCTATCTGCGTCGAAATTACAGAACAATTGTGCCAAACTAGACATCCGCGGTGCCCAGTAAACAATCATAAATGGAGACAGAATACTGTAAAAGTACATCCCGACCTTGCCTGCCTTCATCAACAAGGCCGTGCCTGTACCTCACTCGTAAGAAAGAGCTTGCCCAGAACAGCTTAGGTTAAGCTCAAATACCTACTTACTGCAGTTGCGTAGTTATATTCGTTCACGTAAAAATGAGGTCTTGTTTTTTTATTCAATAGCGCAATCACTTAAACTCGAGATTATATTGTATTGATGTAATACATTTATTGGGCATTACATGGAGCATCAGGTCTGACGGGTTTGGATGAAAATGATGGTAGCTTCGTGAACTGCTGATAACTTCTGATCTAGGCAATACATACTGTATAAACTTAAATTATTAATAAGATAAACCCTCAGTGTTATTTCTATATTTGTGTGTCCTGGTGTAATACCCTTACCTACAACGACTAGTACGACAGCGACTTCGGAATAAAAGAAGCAATTTTGCGTTTGGCATCATGTTGAAATTTATTATCGAAAATACCTTAATTAAAAAAATATTTTGAATTGAACTAAATACTATTGGTACTAGAAAATCTAAATTTTGTTTAAGCTATTTATATGGCCTGGTCAACATGTACTGACGAAATGTAAGTACTAGTCAACACAGCACTGACAAAATTCTAAAGACCGAAACAGTGACACTGTCTGCTGTAATTTATTAGACAAATTAAAAAAACTTTTTTGTTCTAAAAGTTAAATAAATGATTTTTCTTGTGTTCAAATTTCAATAGGAAAGCTTTTGTACTTTTTGAGTTATGAATTGTCCAAGTTCAGTGAGCTTCTGAAGCCCACGTTGAGAAGTCAATAGTTTGAAAAAGATTGGGAGGAATAAATTTGAACTATATTTTGCAAGCTTTTAATTTGAGTCCTGCAAAAATTAATAGTTTCTTTTAAAAATTATTTTCTACGTTTTTATATTGTGATAATTTTTTGACATCGGCACTCAAAGACAAAAAAAGTAACGATAAAGAGTTTAGGCAGGTTCAAAAAATTGAAAAGTTTGTGAATCAAGTACGTGAGGATTTTTATGAACAAAAAAGGTTACTGACGGCACGGTCCACGAAATATTGGGCCTTCCAGGTATCATGTTAGAGTACCAATAAAGTTGAAAAACAAAATAAAGTTAGCAAAACTACAAACCAGATTATAAATTTCGTTTAAGCCTCTTATGCTTTATCGAAAATACTTTTTGAAATAAGTCAATGTTTATTAATCAAAGTGAGGACTTGAACAAAGCATCGCCTGAAGCAAGGAATTAGTATGTCTATATGTTACATAATTTTGAAAACCTAAAGAATGAAAGATTTTTCGGTTAGTAAAGATGTAAATGGTTAACACGCTAAGTGAATATTAACCGAATAGAAGCGATAACTGCATTGCGGGAGTTTTCAAATTCTTGCCACAACAGTTTGCCTGGAGCTATTGCAAAGAGTGGTTGTGTGCTGTTTAGTGACAGTAACTACTACGTATTACTAAAATAAAATGGCGTGTCTACGTGTGGCCACGCTGCAGTGTGAATATCATTTAATTTCTTTTATGAAACTTGGCCACATGTGGGCACACTGTTCATCGCTAGGTCAAAACAATATTTGTGCCCACGGGTGGGGCACGCGCACTACAAAAATCCTTCCCGTGACCACCGGTGGGTCACACCGCAGTCAACGTGTTGACATGCATTTTAAATTTTGATCTCACCACAACCTGCAGAGTATGCTTATAAGTACTGTTTAGGCAAAGCATTAACAAAGCTTACATTTTGTTTAGAATTATATTCATTGAATTTATTTCATCCTTCCTAAGGCCTACTTTATGAGCCAAGTTTTTAATGAAACACGTAAGCATATTGCTTTTTTAGGTTTTTGTGTAACTAAACTAAAAAATCAAGCCTAATTGACCAATTTTAAAAGTTTACATGACGAACTCAAAGCAAGTCGCCGCAACATTTGACAAAACGAATCACGGTATAATAAAACTATCACAGCATGTGACTTAATATTATAAAGCGATTGAATTAAAATCAACTTAGTTATTTGATTGAAATAAGCGGATTTAGTCACTTTAAAAAAAATTCCGGGCTTTTAACAAAAGCTTGTTTGTAAAATTGAGAATTAGAAGCACTTTAGGCAAATAATATTTTGCAAAGTGATTAAGGATACCAAAACTAGCATGTTTCAGTATCTACGAGTATTATTTCTACGAGTACATACGTAATTAAAGATATTTAAAAGGCTTTGACTTTACCAAATATTGGCACAGTAAAGGTTAAATTTTGTTTATGCCAAAAATCTTTTGACCGTTAAGTTGTTTTACTCTCATTCTTCAGTTTTTTTCAAACAGTCAATAAATTTCAAAAAAAGTTTTTGTGTTTAAGGGCCTCCGGTATGTATACGTCACTTTATAAAGATATGGGTTAGGTTTGCAAGTACCCGCAAATTGACTATTATGCCAAGGGTTGCAAAATTTTAGGGCCAGAGTTTGCCGAACATGACTTTGGGGCGCACCTAGTTTGATAACGTACAAATTTCAGCGCGCTAAAGTTTGACGTCCGTGCTTTGATTACTTACTCAATCCAGAAATCTATTGAAAAAAGAGGGCCTGCTTTTCAATACGTAGAATTAATTTTAAATCATAAACAATTTTTGGACGAGTTTTTGATAAATAGTCACCTTAAAACGCTTGTTTAGTTAGTTTTTGCGAGTTCCAAGCACAAAACTCTGCTTTTATTGTTTGTGTTTTTTCTAATAAACGACGATTATATTAAAAGTTCTAGGTTAGTGTGACGAAGGACAAGCGTGAATCTAAGAAAACGTGAAATTAAAAACGGAAAAAAGAGTCTAGGGCAAAAAATTGGTGTGGTTTAAACTTGCTAAGCCCATGTGAAATATTACTTTTGTGATTATTTTCAATAGAGTTCTAGCAATTGTTTAAACAACTAGCGGACAGCAATATCTTGGCATCTCCGGAAGCAGGTTGGGGTAATTGCTTACCCTATGTATAGCGCCTCCGTCGCTTTCCTGCGAGTCCGGAGGATAAATATAGAGATAAAATAAAAAAAAATAAAATAAAATAATAAAAACAAAGAAGTTTTGTTTTGGGAGTGAAAAAAGCACTTTTTTTAATCATTTTACATGCTGCAGTTTAGAAGATTTAGCTAGTAGCCACCCAAACATTTTGAAATATACTTTGGCGTAAATTAACCAAAATCTCTAACAAGTTTTGAAGTAGCCAAATAAAACAAAATTTGGCTTGACCAAAAATATTCAGTGGTAAAAACCGCGAACGTGCTTGGGTAACATGCGTCATGTAGGCCTATTAATT
Source organism: Diplosoma virens (assembly GCA_963680785.1). NCBI lineage: Eukaryota > Metazoa > Chordata > Ascidiacea > Aplousobranchia > Didemnidae > Diplosoma > Diplosoma virens. The sequence continues at coordinate 49,713,802 of OY796880.1, read as the reverse complement.
TTTTAAAACCCGCAGTTTTTTCATAGCCTTTTTAAGCCACAAATTTAAACACAGATTTTTTCAATTTCAAATGTATAAGATCTAGATTTATATGTTGATAGTAATGTGTGTTGATTTATAATTTCAGCACATAAACATAAAATCCAAACTTTGTCTTTATACAGATGCTTTGCTTTTGCTGGCAAGTAAATGAGAATAATACCATCATTGAAAACGAGAACTCAAAAAATACAAAGTTCTATTGTTTTCCCTTGACTTATTGTTTTATAGTTTGTATTACATCATTCTAAACCTAATTAATAGCAAAACAGGTCAAAGCATTTTTCAACGGATGCCCAACTCTCGCGCGCCAAAATCTTTACGTCGCCAAACTCAGTGCGAATAGAAATCTCATTTGCCAAACTCTCGCTGACCGGTGAGTCAAAACCGAAAGTGTTCAAATCAGCAGCCTGCTATTCAGGCTTTTTGTTGATTCTGAAATTTTTGGCCTATTCACATAATATCTTTCATCCAAATGAAGATCTTTTCAATGAAAATAAACAAAATTGTAGTTAATTGTACTTTGTCAAAAATTTTTTAAAAATAATACAAACTCATCAGATGAGGTAACTCAAGCTACAGCTACTGTTCCCGCGGCAGTAGGGGATTTGTAATATAGAAAAAGATTTTTCCAAAGCTTAAAAGAAAGCTTAACGAAAGGATTTTCGATAACTTTTAAAGATAGGTTGCCTACCCTATTACGACTAGGAGTGGGGACGGAAATTACCGCGCTGTTAAAATGCTGTATGCTACTCAAAAACTGCTTGTACGAACATCTTCAAATTTTATGTCTTTTTCTGATTTTTATTTAGTTAAAAGTCGGGCGATTATCAAAAAAGTCGCCCCAGAAATTTGGGAGTCATTAATAATTTTTTAACACCTAGTCACTAGTTTTCTGACTATTTCATAAAACGCGAGAAAAAAAGCAGTCAAAAATAAGAGAAAGGCAAAGTGTAAACTGTTTACCAAAGCAATTACGACTGAATGGTTTATTAACTATGTTTACTCAAATACTTTGCGAGGCAATAAAACGCTTTCAATCTCGTTTTTTAAAAGAAGTTGTGAAAGTTGAAAAAGTCGTAACTGTAGATTAGATTTCTTTTTGTGTAAAATTTTCAAACAAATTTGTAAAAAAATTCCGACTCCTTGATTTGGCTTCATTGTAAGAGTTTATCTTACGATCGATTATACACTTCAATATCTTTGGTACAATGGCTTTTGGAACAGAAAATTCCTACCATTGGAACAATTCAAGCTAATCGTAAAGAAATACCAAATGAAATAAAGCAAGTGTGTAATAGGGATATTAGTTTTTATAAAGTCTGTTGGTATAAACTGAAAAAATATCAGCCTCAATTTTTTTATTGTATACTCTAAAACCACAGGAAAGCGAAACTTATCAACAATGTACCCAATTTTTGGAATTTCAAAAGATCAAAAAAAGAAACCGGCTTTATACAAGTTATATAGTTATACGAAAGGAGGTACAAACATTGTAGACTAAAAATTAGTTTCTAATTTTGTAAACCAAGTCTCGAAAATGAACCACAATTGCATTTTCGTATTTGCTTGACATTTGCCGTATAAATGCAGCAAGTGTATGAGCAATGAATGAACACACGGAGCCGCGTAAACAGAATTTGTTTGAAGTTGGCTTTAGTCTTGTTTTGGAATTAGTAAAACTTTTTATCCAAAAAAGACCCAGAAAAGGTCTTACCAGTGAAAGTCTACAAAAAATAAAGTTGGTACTTGGCAAAAACGCTTATGGAATCAAGTATTGATACCGCTTTGTTATCTATATTTTCTTCTCAATTGAAAAGAAACGTCGGTATGAGATATGTATGTCAGAAATATTAGGTCCAGAAAAGAAAAAAACATCAATTGCCCAAACTTATTAGCCAATGCCAAAACCGTGGAAAAGCAGTGTGCCAAAAACATTGCTTTCAATTTTGTAATAATTCCCATTGATGTCAAATTTCCAAGCTGAATATCTTTTTACGTAAAGACTGCTTTTATCTAATAAACATAAAAATAAACTTTTTCGATTGTGTACTTTTATAATCAATGTTGTGCTATTGTTTTTTATTATTCGCTTGTATGCTTTTTAATTTGCTGAATATTGTCCAAAAAATAAATATAAAAAGGAAATTTTAGCGTTCAATTCATTAATACAACGCACAAACTTTTGCTAATTCGAAGTGTTTAGTAATACAGGATGTCCATAAAGTCTTGAACACTTTTCAAAATTTTATTGCTAAATAACTAAAGTAGATAAAATTATACAGCTTTTTGCAAAGAAAGTTTGTTTATTAAAATTTTATATTTAAAAATTTCTAGCAGTTTAAGTAATAACCATATTTTAAAATTTTAATTTTTCATGCTATTTATAAACTTCAACATGTGCTCTCAATATATCAAAGCGATACTCAATTTAGCGCCAAGTGTTCTCCAGCATTTTTAAACCATCTCTTAATGCTGTTAGTGTGAGGAGGGTCTTGTCCAAACTCATTTCTAAATTTACGTTGTACTGCAGTTGGTGATTTCAATTTATGGTACCAAAGAACACATTGTGCTTTTTGTTAAATGGTCAACATGTTTCATACTTTGTTGCAAATTTACGTCTTTATTAAAAATGACTTATTCTTGCTTATTTTAACAATAAAATAACCTGTAAAAAAAAAACCAAAAAAACAAAAACTTTATGGTGGTATATTTTACTGTCAAAAATTTAAAGTTTCTACCTTATGCGGTTTTTGAGATATTAAAATTTTAAATGTGTGCAGGACTTTATGGAAACCCTGTATTTTTAAACGTGACCAATGTAAAGATTTTTTAATCAACTATAGAGCATTAGTCTTAGGTCTTAAAATTTTATTGCTTTTTGAATAATAAAATTTAAGAATTAATTATATTCATGTAAAAAATTTCATACTATAATTTTTATGGCTTCCATGACTTGTCAATTTTATTGGGTTTCTGCAGTGAGTAGATAACATCAACCTCCAAAAAACGAAATAGATATATTCACGGTAAATACTGTTCGAAATTTGTGTAAACGCTATTTAGTGTAAATATGAATGTAAAAAATTATAGTTCAATGTAGAATCAAACTTTTATTAAGTACAAAACTCTAACAATTACATCACTTTTAGTCGAAAGATATAAACAAATAAACCGAAATTATTTTTCAAGAAATTTTTATTAATTCCACTGCTTATGACGCAATCTGCATCGGTTTTTTGATGCTTGCAGTATTTTTGAAGAGCCAACATCGCGTAACCTGATACAAAGATCGATATGCCTTGTATTCACCTTTTTGAAAAGCCTTTGAATATTTTTACTACGTCCACAAAGCTGGTCGGATATTGAATTCGTAAAGATTACCCATAAATTTCTAGAAGCAGGCACAAACTGATGAGGATTTGATAAGTAAACTAAGCGACCATATGTACATTATGGTCAGGTTTAGATGTTTCACATGGCTGAGTGGATTGTTGGGTCTTAGTAGCAAAACTGATTGCTATCTGAGAGAGCCGATTAATAAAACCAGGCATATTATGATAAATGGCCAGAAGTTTTTTAGAAAAAAGTGTGCATAGAAACAAGTTTGCTTGTTACGACAGCATGTGCAGGGGTAAGTAAAAAATTAGACAATGGTAGGCATTGTTTTGGAATTAGCATTTAGTGTCGTGCTCACAATTTGTCTGAACAGGGATCCGGAGTCAGGATGACATTGATGTGAACAACCCACTCAATTTAGCCTATACAGCAGGGTTTCCCAAACTTTTAGTTCATTGGTACCCTTTGGATACTATAGCAGGTTTGCATGAACCCTCGAAATTTTGTGACGTTTCTCTAAAAAAAAAGGCTTTCAGTTAGAATCAGCCACTAATTTTCCCCCAATTCATGCACAAAAATCAGTGGCGTACGCAGATATGCCAAAGTTTGATTTCGTCTCCGACTTTGCCATTTCCCTCCCAAAATCATGGTAATCTCTAAAAAAAAAAAAAGGTCTTCACTTCCATTTTGTCTCCAATTTCCCTATTTTTCTCCCAAAAACATGGAAATCTCTAAAAAAAGTTTTCACTTCCATTTCGTCTCCAATTTCCCTATTTTCCTCCCAAAACCATGGTGATCTCTAAGAAAAAATTTTCATTTTTATGGTCTGAGGGGAGGGCCATGCCACGCTATTGCTTTTAAAACTCTGTGGTTTTGCTTCATATTTTTCATTTTTAGGGTCTGAGGTGGGGCCATGGCACAGTGATCAAGGTGATCTCTGAAAAAAAAAAGGTTTTCTCTTTGAATCAGATATAAATTTTCTCAATTCATGCCGAAAATCAAAGTAATCTCTAAAAAATAAAAACTCTTCCCTTTTCAGCAGCCACAAATTTTTCCCATTTAAACCTAAAATCACGGTGATCTGTAAAAAAATTCTTTCTTCTTAATTGTCCTGTTTGACGTAATTACTGTACAATTGACCGGATTCGAAAATTCTAGACATTTGAGTCTATTATTTCTTCCGGACATGGAATTTAACTTAAATAAGGACATTCTCTTACATAATAATGTACCCCTTAAAAAGCCTAAATGTAGCCCTAGGGGTACATGTACCCCAGTTTGGGAACCCCTGCTCTACAGGGATAGAAATCAGACAGAATGGCCTCTTTAGGTTGTTGTTTGACCGTAAGCACACGTTCAACGTCTCGGTTGTTATGATAAAAGATATTTCTAATTATGTTAGTATGGCTGAATTTTAACCTACAAATTCAAAGTTTTGAAGATGGGTTCATGTCGCACTTTATTTGCAATAATTTAGACTTCACAAAGCTATAGTTTATTCTTCGTTTTCCAATAATTTTAATTTTATTATGACGTAATATTTTCATAGCCAGGTAATAATCGCATAGTCGGTAGAGCTCCCACTTATCTCATGTAACTTATTTGCTCGATGTTTTACGATTGCTTTGAATTTTTTTCATCAACCAGACATTTAATGCGTAATACGCTTTCATCCCGATTCTTCGATTGGTTGTTTCTCTGTAGACGCATACGATGAAGAAGTGTGAACTTTGTTCTACAATGTGATAGAACAAACGTTATGATTCTGGCACATTCGAGTGCACCCTACTGTGAGGTAGTGTCACGTGACGTGATTTTATATGAGCGAGCGCTTGGTTTGCAAAATTATTCTAGTGTCGTTCGAGTGCAGTGATTGTTCCAGTATCTTTTCCAGTGTGTTGATTAACAAGTGTTGGAACTGCTTTGGCCAGTGTTTTCGGAGATTAATTCTATAGAGATAGAATTATATTTGTGTCGGAAGAATTTAAGTTTTAACGCTGGAATCGCTTTGAAGTTTGGCAAAGCGTGGGAGACAAGTTTTCGTCAATTGTTAGTTTTATGGATTTTGTGAATATATTTTTTCTAGTAGAGACAGTAGTCTCTGTCTGTTTGCGGAGAAAAGTTTTCAAACGAATCAATTCGATCTTAGTTGAAGCTAACTGTATAAAAATGCTTCAATCTTTCAGCAAACTACTTCCTGAGCCGGAATAAATAAAAAATAGACACGCTTTACTTAAGCGCAAGTATTCGGGTTACCTTGTTCAACTGGTCCTCTTGGATTCCCAAGTACAGTCTGTGACAGTTCACATTTTTAAATTTTGAAAATTTAGTAATAAGAAATTTTTGGTATTTATTTTTGTCTTATTTGTGATTGGAAGTCTGCTTATTAAAACAACCTAGCAAAACAAAAATGAACACAACGTTTTTCTTTGAGGACACAACAGCATGAGGATAAGATTTGAACCGATTGCACTCCACCACAGTTACATTGAAATGAGGCTTCAATCTTTCATCTGTTCTGGTAACAGTTTTTAAAATTCATATTAACTAATTCAAAAAAATTTCAAACAAGCTACATTGAGCTGTGCTTGAGTGCAATATCATTCTGTGGTTGTACTGGTGTTTTAGTTTTCAATCTATAATGTTGAAATTCGGACTAACAATTTAACAATTTTTATCGTAAAAAAGAAATGTCAGTATAATAAGTTTTGAACAAAGTTACGATAAGTCAAAAGTACTCGTCTCAGTTGAAATTTAAGTTGATGATAAATAAATTACTTTTTTGGTAAATGTTAGCTTTTTGTAACTCTCACTAAAACTAGACATAACTAATTCAACCAATCATGCAAAAATTGAAACTTAAACGATTACGTCAGAAAACATTAGCAAAATTATAAAGACAAATTCAAGTATTTTATTATTTGAATTAGCGTATTTAACCAAAAGAAAAAACATTCGAAATAAAAAAATTTCTGTAAAATTTAAAAAAGTGATGTAATCAAAAGCAATCAACTCTAACTCAATTAGTCAAGTCAAAACATTCTTTTATAGTGAAAAAAAATTAAAGTAAATCTTCTGCAATGTGGAGCAACAAACAATTTTTTTGTTATGATTTGCCTTGTTATAAAGCTTTTTGTCTAATTTGTTTACAAATTTGAATGAATTAAAAAAAAATTTCATAAAATAGCAAAGATCGAAGCGTCATAAACACTAATAAAACAAGCTTTTAGCAAATTTGCTGGTGTACAATTTCTTTCTTTGTTAATATAATAATTTTGCAGTTCTTACTTTTAGTTTTACGAATCAATGACGTTTGACAAACAGCTAAAGTCGTTAATTCTCACAAATCGCACTCTCGTTTTAAAACCAATTTCCAAAAATTGACCACCCTTTAAAAACTAGCTTTTACAATTTAAAATAATGTTTAATTGCTATATACAAGTATCTGTATTAAAATAGTATAAAATTATTTTTCTATGCAAACTTGAATAACAATTCTAGCGCTAGTAATCGTCGAGATATAAGCAAGCAAAAAGCGTGGACACTTTCCGCCCCCCCCAGTTGTACAAAGTTTCCAAAAAGCCCAGTCGGAATAGAGTTAATGCAGTTTTTAAATATTTGCACTTAGTATAATCCTATAACCATGCTTGAAAAGCAAAAAAAAATAGTTGTGATGGAGTCGCAAAACTGCCTCGTCCTTCCAGCTCCGCACAAACCCGGTTCGCGACCAACACCAGATTTTATCATTTTATTTTATTAAGATCAAAACAATAATTACGGCGCTAGTCGGAAACGGTTTTCAACAATGTTGGGCGGACGAGCAAAGGAAATCAAACACCAAATTCTCTACCCTAAGTAGATAACGTCCAGAGGGACAAATAGGAAGCCAATAATCTAAAGGATTCTCTGCGAATGATAAATCACAGCCAGGTTTCAAGTCGAAAGGCTTACCAATACAACGTGGCATCACTTGATGCCCTACAGCCGTGCGAGAACGCACTAAAAGGTAGCGCTGATTATTCAGCGCCAACACAAAAGGCGCTGGCTAGAAACCCGTACCCAACACCTACTTCGCAAATATTTTACGCAAACGACGTAACAATAGAATTAACATGAACGTTGTTTCTTTTTTTGTCTTTTTGGTTCTTTTGATATCGAAAATATTTTAATGTTGTTTTTTATGAAACTGTTTTTGCAGGGGTTGCTGTTACATATTTTATCCCTTTTCATTCTCAACCCAGAGACGTCTAGGAGGATGCTACATTCCAAGACGTTAGTTTTGTTAATTCACTGTGGTTGTAGATGTATTTACAATTTAACATATACGGAATATTGTACATAATTTTTTTAAATTGTGCATTTGTACATAATTTTTTTAAATGTTTTTAAGACAGCTCAATTATTCTTCTTTTTTTTTGTAATAATAATCACCTTAACCCAGTTTTTTGTTCATTTCTCCATTGTAGCTTTGGAATGAAATAACTTGAAGGGAAAAAACGCTCTTTTTGTGAAAAACCTTTTTTTTGTGAAATACGAATGATTTCACTTTCGTCAGTTTAAACTGACGCTAGGAGCAGGAGGGTACATGTAAAACAAAACGCAAGATTGCTTTTTAATTTTTTTTTTAAACCAAACCAAGTTTTGATAACAAGCAAGTCTACAAACAAATAACATCGTCAATAAACAAAAAACTTTAGTTCACAATCTTTCGTTCACATGTCGAACTACATAACATTGTCTATTGGAAATGGTATTCTTTAAAACAATCAGGCTGTAGATAAACATTGCAGGTTTTGCAGTAGTACCGGGAGGTTCTGAGCATTCTGGTTTGGTACATCGTCGTGCGTCCCCTCAACAATCCAGTGATTGGTAGCACTGAAACATACATGTTCACAATGCTTTGACCTTGATCCAGGAAATACAACCTGTGACACATCTTTACTGTATTACAAGTGTCTTTACTAACGGACGGAATTGAACACAGCATCGCGACGGCTTTGCCTGTACCCACAGCTTAGGTAGCCAAACTTAATTGGTTTCCATCAATACCATATAATTGTTTGGGTCCGTGCTTCCCAAAGTATAGTACCATGGATTTGTCAACGCTTAGATGTTGATCGGGTTTGTAGTAAGCCACACACTGTTTACCGCATAAAACTGGTCTAACCCTTTCAATACCGATTTTGTAATGAACATATTAACATTTTCGGTGCCAAAGAACGTATATTTACGTCTAAGAACGGGTCTCATTTATCGTTAACCGTTACTAACTCACCAAGCTTTGGGGTTTTCCCTAAATTTAAAAAACAATTAATTAAACTTGGCAAATAGTAAACAAGAGCCCAATTGCTTAACTTTTGACACCGAAAAAGTTAAATTAATTCAAGGAAATTTATGTCATATATGTGTTTTAAATAGATTTTTGTTACTCTGCATTGTATTTCTTCTACTTTTCTTAATTGGTACACATTTGTCCCATGGGACATATATGTCCCGACGGTATCGAAAGGGCTAAACAGGTCTAACTTTGGAAAATCTGTCAGTTTTGTCCAAGCTTTTATTATCAGCAAGATAAAGAAAGTGTTTGCTTTCTTCAAACTCATTCTTGATCATCAGCGCCGTGAGCATTCGGTCCTTGTTGTCCTCCCTCTTCTGCCAATACATTTCTTGCCGTGGCAATTGATTACAACCGCTCAGCACAAGGATGGCAATAAATTATTTCAACATTTTTATGGTCATCATGAACAAGCGATTGCTTTTGTATCGAGCATACTTATTTCATTCCAAACATATTCTTTCCATCTCTTCAGTCGTCAAAAACTTTTCAAATATTTCATGTGCAAGATATGCTTTTCAAAGAAAGGGTGTGTCAAGGTCCAGTTATCAAGAACTTTGTGCTCATCCATTTTACCCTTCTTTTTTTCAGTTTTGAAACAAGAAGTTTCATCATCCTTCTCTGAAAAACACATTATGAAGTTGAATACCAACATGAAATACAAAACTATACAATTTAAAAACATTTGGCGTTATGTACCAAGTTCACATAAAGCAAGCATTGCAGCAAGATTACATAAAACAGTTGAATGAAGATACTGTATATCATAGTATAGCAAGAACTATAAATTCATTATTGAAATATGTATATATGCTACTTTTTTGTTGCTGGCGGAACACCACTGGTTTCTTCTGACAGGGAAACATTTTTTGTTGAAAGTCATCAGCAGGTAACCTGGCCCAGATGGTAGGTGTTTTCACGCAGCCTGGGCCGTGAGTATGTCTGTTCATTGATTTTAAAAATGACAGACCGAAACCGAACCTACCAAAACGGAAGGGTATCCACCCACTCCGATGTTCAGTGTGGGTCTGCTAATCGGCAAACGTCCTTTTCAGGACGGGGCAATGCTAGGATAAAACTGCCCTTTTCAGGGCACATTGCTAACAAGTTCTGAAGACTCACTATTCTTCAGCTGAACATCGAAGGCCTCACTGCATGCAAGATGAACGTTCTTCATCACCTCGCTATGCAGTCTGAGGCACTCGTCATCTACTGCAGGAGACCCACTGCACTGATGCAGAGAAGTTGGTACATCCAAACTACCAACTAGCTGTGTCTTCTTTAAGCAGGAAGCATGGCCTTGCCACGTTTATTCACGAGCGACTGAGATACACGCTTTTGGACCAATCTCCACCTACATCGGAGATCGAGTGGCTGTATGTGGACGTTGATGGCTATAAAATAGTCAACGTCTACAAACCACTGCCAACGCGATTGTGATCCCTGGATCTCCCAGTGTTTCCTCACTCCTGTCTTTATGCTGGCGATTTTAACTGTCGTCATGCTGACTGGGGTTACGACGACAACAGTCCGGAATGGTGAGTGCTTGGCTGGCTGGGCAGATATTAATTGTCTTGCCCTCCTATATAATGCCAAGGACGCTGCCAGTTTTTATTCCGGCCGCTGGAACACTGGCACTAATCCAGATCTAGCTTTCGCTAGCGTAGGTCCAAACAGTTGCTTACCGAATAGAAGTAAGCGTGGAGTATTTTGAACAACCTTACTGGTAGGTCACGACACTTTCCTTGTCACTGTCCCGTTTCAGCCGATACTATTGCATCTCAGCTGGTTAGAAATGGAAAATATGAGGCTGTTGACCGTAAGTCATCTCGACTTGTCTTTGAAGATGTGTCTGACCTTTGGAGGGCCACAACACCAGACGCAGTAAATATCTCTGACAATTTTTCACAGAGAGAATTTGATGCTGCCCTCCAACACTTAAAACCAGGTAAAGCTCCGGGACCTGATTCCATCTTCCCCAAGCTTATATTCCATGCTGGAGCTGCTTTGAAGTCTTGGTTACGTGACTTCCTTTCTTCTTGTTTGCGCCAAATCAAAATTCCCAAGATCTGAAGAAGAGCGCTTGTGGTCGCGATCCCAAAACGAAGAAAGCCCGTTGGGAACCCAAAGATTTATCGACCGATATCTCTGCTCTGTGTCCCCTAAAAGATCCTCGAGAAGCTTATCTACGCCAGCATTAAATCATCAATCGATCCACTGCTCCCTAAAGAGCAGGCTGGGTTCCGACGCGGGAAGTCAATCATAGATCAAGTTGTTTTGCTAGCCCATAACATCGAGGATTCTTTCGAGGCTTAAAAGAAGGTTGGTGCTGTGTTTATCGATCTGACAGCTGCTTATGACACTGTCTGGCACCGTGGACTTACCTGCAAGCTGCTGAGACTATTTCTGGATAAGCACATGGTCAGAATGATTATGGAGCTTGTTCGAAATCGAAGTTTCACCCTTACCACCGGTGACAGCAAACAAAGCAGGCTACGCCGTCTTAAAAACGGTGTTCCTCAGGGATTGGTCTTGGCTCCCCTCCTATTTAACATCTATACGTACGATCTTTCTTCCATGATTTCCAGAAAGTTTGCTTATGCTGATGATTTAGCATTGTTGCACTCTTCTGGAAACTGGAAGAACTTGGAGGGGACATTAAGCCAAGACATGTCCTCACTTTCAGCGTATCTCCAGACTTGGAGGTTGAAGCTCAGTCATACTAAGACGGTGACGGAAGCCTTTCACTTAAATAACCGAGAGGCCAAACGTGAGCTAAAGGTCTACAACAACGGTAGACTTTTACCGTTCTGTCCAACTCCTACTTACCTTGGGGTAAAACTGGACAGATCGCTCACGTTTCGTTACCATTTAGTGGCATTGCACAAAAAACTATCTTCGAGCATCACACTGCTGAGGAGACTCGTGGGCTCGGGATGGGGTACTGGTGCTAAAACTTTACGCATAGCCACCTTGTCTGTCTCTAGTCTACTCAACAGCTGAGTACTGTGCGCCAGTCTGGTGTCGCAGTGCTCACACTCGCCTCATTGACAGTGTCTTGAACGACACCTTGCTCATAGTTACTGGATGCCTGCGTCCCACTCCAACGGACACCTACCTGTACTCTCAGGCATCCAGCCAGCTGAGCTTCGCCAAATGAGAGCGAAACTCTCCTTGGCTTACCGTGGATCTCTGGACCCCGATCATATCTTGTATGGTCTCTTAAATGGATCATCAGATACTCGCCAAGTGAGACTAAGATCCAGACACCCGTTTGTTGCAGGTGCGCGAAATCTTTTGAACAACCTTGCTAGACTTGGCATCCGTGCCTCTGAATGGACAAATTACAAATGGAAAATGGAATACTGTGAAAATGCTTCCAGGCTCCGTGCTTTTGTGCCCGAGACCGCTGCCAGGCCTATTGGGATGGGCTTACACCGAGCAGCTTGAGTTAAGCTCAACCGCCTGCGGACTGGTGTTGGGCGATTCCATTCGTCCATGCACAAATGGGGTGTCGTTCCTTTATCGAATTGCGAGTGTGGCGCCTCTGAGCAAACCGCAGACCATGTACTAACAGCGTGCCCTATACATCGGGCACCACATGGAGCACGAGGTCTGACGGTTTTGGATGACGAAACTCGATGCTGGTTTAATAACACCACTGCCAGCATTTGATTCAGGCAGTACAGCAGTCTGGGATAGTAAAAGGATAAACCTTCGGCCCCAGTCCTGTTTGTGTCTGACCTGGAGTGGATACCTCTTCAAACGACAACGACGACAAGCAGGTAACCTAGTATTTTAGAAACAAGAGAAAATATAGAACTTTACCTGACCGCTTGCAAAAGCTTGCGATTCATCAGTAATTAGTTTTGTACCTCCTGTTCCTTGCAAATCCTATTCAGCATCTGATGGAAGTTGCCTTCCGCAAAAATTGTCCGAAATACAATTAATATCATTTCCATTGTCTTCGTCGGTGTCTATACCATCATTTTTTGGGAGGAAAATGATAACATTTGCGGTAGACACAAATTCACCAGCAACAAAGCTGTACTTAGACTCCAAAGCTTCAAGTACCTCTAATGCTTCAAAAACGGTCATCATTTTGTTTTCGTGCAACAGGTAGGCCACAGCGGCCTAATGGATATAGCCTAGGAATGCTAGGATTAGCAGTTGTAAATATTACTTTTGTCGCTTATAAAAAACAACTGAAGCTACACGATACTTTCGGTCAACTGCGTCATTTAATTTATAGTGATTTTCAGTGTCAATAAACAGACACAAGTAAACAATTAAATCCTAGGTTATTTAGTTCTAATTAACAACTTTAAAGTTAACACAATTCAACTGGATTTAAACTTGTTAGGCTGCCTGTTAAAACAATAATCCCAGTAAAGTGTATCCGACCAAAATAAAATAAAAAAAAACTATGTGTATAATACTCTAACTCCTGGCAAGAGTTGCTCCCAGCGTGCTTTCTGTCTAGATAACCAAAAAACAAGAAACTTGGCTTATCAACTAGTTATCGACTAGTCCTGTATCAGTTCTCAATTACCAATTAACTAACGAAGTATTTGCAAATAGTCGAAAACCACAACCATTCTGTGACATCACAATGAAACGATACAATTCTATCAGGTTTTTGCGTTTGACAAAAGAAATCGTGTTTAACGTCTGAGTGTAACCTCCTGCTCCTAGCGTCAGTTTAAACTGACGGAAGTAAATGAATCGTAAAACTTTTAGAAGCCTCTTTTTGATTCTTTTTTCGCTTATTACCACTTTAATAATATATGTTTTAGCTATCTTTAGTAATTTTTCAATTTATTTTCAATTCACAACCGTTTGATGGCACATTGTAAATTTGAAAACAAACCTAGGGGTGGAATTTGCTTACATTTGGGGTGGTCCATTCGAGGATAGGATTTTTCATGTTACGATGGAAATAGACAACCCTAGGGATGGAAATTTTGAAGATGGTATTTTCCATCCTTAATGGTTTTCCATTTTACAATAGAAATAGACAACCCTAGGGATGGAAATTTTGAAAATGGTTTTTTCCATCCTCAATGATTTTTACCTTTCCGTCCGATTGTACCATGGTATATACCTTCTCTAAATTCAACAAACTTGAAATGGTCGAAAAGTTTATTTATATAGCAACAGGGCAATTAAACGAACATCAAACACCATTTAGAAAACACAAAAAAAAAACAAAATTTTAACGGTCTTTCTTATAGCAAAGCGTTAATCATTTTTTAAACACTCATGTTTGTGATTTTTTTTAAAATGTTTAAAAAATAACTCAAAAACTGAAGAGAACATGTAAGTGCTTTTGGAAATTTGATATCAAAAATCCATTATGAGGTTATTATTATTATCAGAGCATCTTTAAAGGTTGTACAATTGCACAACCAGCATTTTTGAACAAAAATTGATATGGCATGGTCGGTAGGCACAACACATGGATACGGTGTTGTCACGGAGGTTTTGTTCTGCAAATTATTCGAGTAATTATTGATAGGTAATATCAAGAAAAGTTACCTTGATAAACATTAACATACCTGGTCAGAATATTGGATGAACATGTCCAACTTGCTATTAAATAGAAGTGATACAAGGCACAAAGCTGAAGCAATTTCTAAAACAGAATTTACATTTAACAATGTCAAAAGTCTTTTAACAGAAATCTATTACCCTTTTCAGCAAAGTCAAATTGATGATTTATTTAACTGGTCAAATTGCGATACATAAACTCATTAATAAAATCAGTTTAAGTTCAATGGGCCCAATATTTAATACGGAAATTAAAAAACATTTCGACCTATAAAGATCATCATTAGTTCAAAAAATGTAAAAAATCAGAAAAGTTTTTTTAAGAATTAAAAAAATGAAAAACTTTACTTATACTAATCGGGTCCTGACCAGGGGCGCCGGAAGCGGGGGGGGGGGCAATTGCCCCCCTGCCATTGATATTCTGAAAACACGGGGGCACAGAGGGGAACATTGTGCCTTTTGAAATTTGCTTTACAGAAATGAAACGATGTTTCTGAAATTAAAGACATCCGTAAATCAAGGTACAGTAATGGAAGTCGCGAAAACCGTAAGTTTTAGGTAGTGATGGATTTTGGGTGAGGCGAATGAGGCAGATGTTTGTTTAGAGTGAAAGAACAATTTTGAGTGAAGATTTTTGATTTTGGGAGGAAAATAGGAAAATCAGAGATCGATTACAAGTGAAGATCTTTTTTTTTGTTAGAGAACACTATGATTTTGGGGCGAAAATAGGAAAATCAAAGATCGATTACAAGTGAAGACCTTTTTTTTGTTTTAGAGAACACTATGATTTTGGGCCGAAAATAGGAAAATCAGAGATCGGTTACAAGTGAAGACCTTTTTTTTTTTAAAAAAGCACTATGATTTTGGGGCGAAAAGAGAAAAATTGGAGATCGACTACATGGGGAAAACCTTTTTTTTTTAGAAAATACACTAATTTGATTGCGACATGGTTGCTATAATCGACTTTTGTTGGAGTGCCTTTTTAACAAAAAGTGTCCTTTTTTTGGAATTTGCCCCCCCTGGAAAAAAAAACTCCGGCGCCCCTGGTCCTGACTCGAAGACACAAAGTGAAGCCGCAATAAAACTGCAAGGCAAGCGGGACAACAGCTGACGTCATTATTATCAATCACGTAACGAAGATGAAAAAATGAACACTGTAAAAACTGTAGTGAAATCAAATGCCGCAAACTCCCGCTAAGATCAAAAGGGTTGATGGAAAAGATCAACAAAGCCGCTCTATTTCCTCTCAGTGTGTGCACTTTAAACGATAGTAAACAAATAAATGGGTTTAAGGCTCAATTACAATTATACGACAGAAAAATTTTATTCATATTAATTTTAGCATTCTGCACTGTAGACTAACCACGAAATCCCAGGCCCTGTCTCCAATAACTCTTTAAAAAATTTACTAAACTCTCTAAGTAAAAACTAACTAAATTCTCCAAACACTGACTTTTATAATATTAATAAAAATTAATAAATTAAAAAAAAATTAATAAATGTTTTACCGGTATACTTTTCTCTAACAGCTTCCTAAAAGAGTTTATTAATGAACTTAAGCAAAGTAGTCTAGTCGCCACCTAACATTATCACTTTTACTTGTGATTTAGTGAAAATGACTGAAGTGAAATCGTAACAATTGACTTTTACAAAAGTCGTTTGTGATGATTTCAAAAGTCAATTGTGACAATTTCCCTTTAATTTTGCCTTAACCTAGCAGACTAGTGGCACACTGGGATTTATGACGTTGAAAACAGCTTTGAAAGTTAACTTTTAAATATTTTTTCCTATTGTTCACTATTGTAGAAGCAGATTTTGAGAGACCGCTGCACAATTTTGAGAGATCGCTTCGGTTCCTTAAAACGCCTTAAAAAAACATTGTTCTGTGATATCAAGTAGCATTAAGAACGTCAAAATGAAATTTATAAAAATAATCAAGGAGGACAGCTCGGTTATTGTCATTCTTAACATTCTAAATTTGTTGCAGAATGAGCGGTGGTTATTTCATCGGGTAGAAAATTTATTTTTTGTTTGTTCTCCGTATTGCATTTTGCAAAATTTACACTTTGCCACGTAAATACCATAATTTTTGCAAGTAAAATGTTGTTTTAAATTAATTCAAAATTACTTGCAAAAATTTTAATTTAATTTAAAACAACATCTTTAAATTTAATTTTAAATTTAAAACGTATACAGAAAAGTCCTTGGCAATAAAATGCTAATTGGTTGAATCTGCCTACGATAAAAAGTCTAGAAATAGACAAGTGAACATTGAAAAAAAATTAAGCATGTTAATTTCCACCCTCAAGGGTGTTTGCTTGTTTGATGCCAACGCGAATGATGGAAACAATCATCTTAAGTATATAATCACATCCTCGCTGCATGAAAATTAACATCTTTTTCTAAACAATAACAGGCAGAAGGTGGTAAAAACCATGCTTTTCAAAATTTCCATCCATAAGATTGTTAATTTCCACCCTTAAAAATACCCAAAATTTACAGTGCAGTTACATCTTTTTGCAATACAAAAAATGCTTTTTTTTTTAATTAGGCTGATGTAAATATGGCGATAGCTTTTTATTTATAATTTAAAACGGTCAGACAATTAGCTTGATTCCTCATTGTGAATTTAATCTAAAAACTGGAGTCCTACAAGTATCAACGTGCTTAAAATTCTTCTTTTTGCGCCGTCAGTTTAAACTGACGCTAGGAGGATATGGGTTAAGTTGCGTCTGAACAAGAATTGCGTTTAAGTAGACAGCGATAAAACGATATACGTTATGCTTACAAAACCTCAGTTGTAGCATGCTTGGTAGTGCTGTATCTTTAACTCTAAAATTGCCGGGGCAGTCACTTTGACTGTTTTTTTAATTTTCAATCTTTTATATCTTTCCTCAGTAAAATTTTGAAAGTTAAAACTTACTGACTTTTCTAAATCTTGTCAGTTTTTAAAATTTTTATTTTTATTGCTTTGCAATAAACCCAGTAAGGGTTGGAAAGCCATTCAACTTAAAAAATACCAAAAACGCATTTTAATTTAAAAACAATTTTTATTTTTCCTTGATACAAAAACTTTTGTAATAAAATCTTTTTTTGTTTCATAAGAATTAAAAATAAATGAAGAAATTTGCAAAAGTAGTTATATTTTCATGACACTTGTAAACTTCAAGACTATATTCAGTTTTGAGATAATTGTAGCATTTAAGGTTTAACTCCGACCAAATGCATATAAAAATCTCATTTGGAAGAGCGAAAAACCTCGCAAAAAATTAGACTAGGAATGAAATTTGCCTTACCCAATAAATGATGTACGAAAATTTGATCTATATATAAACGATCTTTCTGCCTCCTTTGGAATCAATAAACTGGTTGTATGATAAGTATTTTATAAGGGATAAAAGCAACGATATTGTTTAATAACTTTTTGGATTATGTACAGGCTTTAACGGGTTTGGAATCACAACTACGGCACGTTTCACAATTACATTTCTCAGATTTTAGAAAATTTGAAACCGCACAGGCTAGAACAAACAAAATCGAGCAATGAAAATTTTTCACCATATATTTTAAGCTCTCCCAAGATAAAATAAGCACCCTTATTTTCTTTGCTTATAAGGATTAAAAGGCTAAAGCGAGTTTTCTATTCGTAAGTTTAATCGCTCAACCGACCAGCTCGGAAACCCAAAGCACTCTTGGTTGTGAAATTAGCAAAGAATGATGTGATGGTCTGAAAACTTCTATCTACCAAGTAAGTAACTATGTGAAACAACAATCTCAAACGCTAAATCTGGGTTAGTGTCATTCGTTCAGCAGACAGAATGAAGCTATTGGCGTTGTTGAGATTGGACTGAACGCGATATTCTTAATACTCTTTAACCAGTCAAAAACTCCTCGTATGCACAAGATAAAAAACGAAATGAGTTTTTGGTGAGTGCCGAAAAAAGTAGATTTTTTCCTCAGTAAACTGGTTTCACGGACAAAAAGATTGTTTAAACAATTTGCTGGTTAACCATTTTTCTTTCAGAACTGAAAACAGAGTGATCGAATTTTTTAAATCGTGTTTTTACAATTTATTGGCTTTGATTATTTTGTAGCCGTCAACGTTGACTCAATCTCAAAAATAGGTTGAAATTGGTCAAGAAAAGTGTAACCTATTTTACTTGCTCATTGACCCAGTACTAAAATACTGGTTGTTGTTTAAAAAAGATAAAGCTAGTAACTAAACTAGCTTTCATGCATACATTCCAGCCAATAATGCTATTCAAGGCCTGCAAGAACCCCGTTCAGGCTACAGTAATGGCCCTGTGAGGGAAGCCTGTAGAATACAAGTATTAATTTAAACATGGGAACTTTTTAAAATGGCCCCGAATAGGCTTACTGCACGGGTTTCATGTTGGTTTGCTGCCAATAATCTATACGTGCACCGATTTTATGGTGATATAATGCCAATTTTCTGTTTGGGTTTCATGGTGGTTTAATGCCGATATTCTGTTTAGGCTTTATGGTAGCTTACAGTCAAGTTTTGTTTTCAGTTTTATGGTAATTACGTGCGGTAATTACTATAAAGGATTCTATTGTTTGTTTTAAATAATTTTGTAAAAAAAATCAGACCATTTTAGACAATAGTAGAAAAAAAGCATAATACTATTTAAGTTGTACATGTTTTCAAAAAATTAGTTTTCCTTTACTAAAACTGCTTTAGTTCAACTATTCGTTTTGAATACCTAAAACAAATAAATAAATCTGTTACTCTTGTATTTTTGTATGAAACATTAAAATATTAATTTTATAAAAAACACAAAACAATCGATTCATTGAAAATCTTTGATATTGATTTTATGCGATTTTCTCTTTTACCATAGCGTTTACGGCTGTCTCGATGTTATTTTGCAACAACTTTTTTAACATCTCTTTGCATTTTAAAATATTTAAAAAAAAATTTAATGAGAGCTTTTAGTTTTATAAAGTTTAAATTTTAAATTTTTTATTTTGAATTTTTTATTTGGTTAAATTATTAAACATGTAACCTTAATCTAAAGACATATAACTTTATGTTAGCAGTAGCTCAATTTTGAATAAGTTTTTACAAAATTTTATGCATAGAATCAAAATTTCTGTGAACTACAATAATCTTGATTAAAACTTGTAGATTTGTTTCACTTATCAAATAAAAATGCTCTGTTAGTCTTGCAACTTTCTTTAAAAAGACAAGTAGGAAATTTTTCAGGTAGATAAAAAAATGAAACGAAAGGCTAAAGTTTAGATCTTTTGAGAAACTAATTAATAAAACTTCTTTAAGAGGTGACCAATTAAGAATAATTTTTTAAATATAATTTTGAAGTCTTTTCTTTTCAAAAAAAGAAATAGTTGACTTTGTTTATTGGTTTATAATACTTGCAAAGACTATAATCAAAGTGTATTTTTATCCCTTTTTGTTGTCGCAAATACTTGGTCATATAAGCTCATTGTGTTTATCTTAAGGCCCAAACAGATACTGGAACTAAGATTGTGTTTTTTTTGAAGCTGACAATAAGATCTATAAAAGCGAGCAACTTTTATGTCCAACCGTGAAACCAGTCACCAAAAAAAGACAATGAAATCCTAACTCATGAAGTGTTTTAAACAGAGGAGAAAATTTTATATAGGTAGCACAGATGTAATTCGTGCATTTCACCCAATTCCACCATGAAATTTTCATCTTAGGCCATCCCATAAAAGTTCATCCCAAGTAACTTTCACTACATCAGTTTTTCTCCCCATGGGGTGAATAACTTGCGGGATAATAAATTTATGAAAAGAATACTTTATTGGGTAGTTATTTTGTTGGATGCTTTGGGGTGTAAGTTTTGGGGTGAAAATTAAGGATGTAGAATTTACATGAAAGCAGCACAAAAAAATGGAGCAGAAAATACTTAACTGCTTAGCAAATTTTTGTAAAGCCAAAAGAAAAACAATTTTGAAACATTTTATAAGTTGCATGATATTGAAAAACCACAGTTTTATGCAGAAACATCTATGGATGTGCTATTTTTTTTTAATCCAAATTTAAAAAAAGTTAATTGTAAGAATGCCTTAAATACTTGTTGCCATTGATGCTAAAAAATTTTGCGTTTGCAAAGATCTTTATTTTAGCACCTTGGGCGTCACTTAAAAGCAACCTATTGCAGAAGTTGTAGAAACTGGAAAGTTCTATCCATTTTTATAAGTTTTTGAAAAAGTTATCTTTTCCTGTTTATGCGAAAAATGTATTCATGTTTACGTAAACTTGATAATGCAAATACAATCACATTACTATAGATCTCATTTAAATAAAGGGCATACTATTACATTTAAAACTTTTTTCAAGTTAATTTTAAGTAGAAATATTCGAAAATAAATATTATGAACAAGAGCATAATAAGATCTACAAAGTTACAATCTTCATACTTCTATTCAAAGAGCTCACAGGTATGAGGAACGTTAAAGTCCTTTAAAGTTCAATGCTTAAGGTACAACAAACAAAAACTTTGTGTGATCGCTTGAAAGACTAGTTTAGCAGAAAACTTTACATCCATTTGTGCTCTTCTTATAGCATTAACAACAGATATTGGCTCCGCGGATTTTGGCTCAGCGTTCTCTCATTTTTTTTTAAAATGAAAAAATTTCAGCTAGATACAATTTCAATAACCTGGACCACGGTATGAAATAGCTTGCTGACGTACTGTGCTAGAAAATTTTTTTGGAATAAAGATAGATTGGTTTCTGGTATTGTATTTAGATTTGTTTTTAGTAAAAATATCTTTAAATGCAATTGGGTTTTTACCATTTTTTTTACTTCAACATAAACACAATTAGTTTTTTAGTTAAAAGTTGATCTATTGTTAACAATTTATTTTCTATGATAATATCACAAACAGTTGAGTTACTATTAAAGCTAAAAACTAATTTAACAAATTTATAGCACAGTCGTTGTAATCTTTTAAGCAAGGTTTTATTGCCATAACACCAACTTAAAATGCAATAAGAAAGCTGACTGTTTATAAGAGAGTGATAGAGTAGGAAAAAAGATCTTTTGGTTAACAGTGACTTCACTTTAATTACAGTTCCAAGAACGCTACCTAGTTTAGATAATTATTAGGTGATTTATGTGTCTTGACCATGATAAGCTTTTGTATATAAACACCAAGAAATTTAATATATTAAACTTATTTAATTTTATTTTGTCGCAATACAAGAGCTTGCTTTTTTGTTGTTAATTTAGATTGTGCAGTCCTGAATAAAACGTATTTAGTTTTAGAGATTTTTCAGATAATCTATTTGCAATCAAACAGTGGTCAACTAGTTGAGGTTCTTTATTACCAGCATCAAAAAGCTTTTTTATGCCTTTATTTTGTAAAAAAATGCTTGTATCATCAGCAAACATCAACGAATTACTATCATTCAAACAATTTTTGGAATCATTGACGTATATAAAAAAAGTGGTTTTAGATTAAGACCCCTGTGGTACACCACTTGTAACTTCAAGACTCAAGAGTAGTTGTAGAAAGAATTCCTCAATATTTTAGTTGTTGTGTACATTCTGTTAAAATTACTAGTAGATTACTTTAATGCATTGCCTCTAACCCCTATAATGATTAAGTTTGGAAAGTAATATTGAATGATCAATTGTATCAATGCTTTAGATAAATTCCAAAAAATTCCAAGGGTTGCCTTTTTACAGGCAAATGACTGAGGTATTTTTTCCACTAAAATTGAAATTGCAGGTGTAGCAGAATGATTTTTTCTAAAACTAAATTGATAATTGTAGAAAAAATTTTGCTTTAGAAAGATGAGAAAACTTATTTTAACTTATTAAAAACTTTTTATAAAGATGAGAAAAATTTTGCTCATCTTTGCAACGACAAATTCAACTTTGTTAACATGTGTGCCCAAAACAAACTTACTAAAGACTCATCCTGAGGAACTGGTGTTCTTGCTGAATCCAAATTTGAATTTGTTATTTTGTGTATTTGTTTAAAAAAAAAACTTTTTTTAGTTGAGACAAAAATTGCAATTCTGACAATGATCTTTGAGTTCACGCTAAATCATTGTTACAACAAACGGCATAGAAGAATACTGTTTATTTATCTAGTTGCACAAATCTAAACAGCATTTTTTGCATATTTTATGTGGTGCCCAGGTCTTATTTTGGTTAGTTAATAGGCAACCAAAATATGACATATAAGCTTACATCTTCTTGATATCACGAGTGATATTTCTTTTTAATGTTTTTGTTGCCCGTAATGTTTCTACAAACAAAGTAGAACCTATCTGGATAGTTTAAGCACTTTCTAGCATTAGAATATATTTTGAAATAATTTTTGAAAATACTATTAGCGTACCTATTTTACACCTGTGGAAATAAATAATTTATTTAATATAACATGTTGCCACGCAATGTTTATATTATTTCCTTCCTTTGCGCCGGCTTACATTCGAACATTTTTTATATTCTCTACTTAAATAACTTGTAAAACCGTATACTTCCATTCTTTCATTGCCACTCAGCGCTTTCATTTACGTTGTTTTACTATTTAATAGTGTTATTCTTTGACGTCATGTAATAAAATAGACCCAAAACACAATCGGAATTTAGGTTTTAATAAACTAAAAAGCATAGTTATCAAAACAGAAATGTACGTTAATAGAAAAACAAGCAACACAACTCAAAAGAACAATACAACTTAAATAGGTGCGTGTCGCGTTGACAGCGCTCTGCAGTAACCACAGAAAGAATGCACTGAATAAAAACTTAAAACAAAAATATGCTTCAGGTTTAATTACGCACAACGCTTTACATAACAGCAATATTCTATTATATTGGGACTTTAAAATAATTAATAACAAAAATTGATTTAAAATTATGAAAATGGAAATATCTTAAAAATCTGTAGTGCTAGAAAAAAATCAAGATTAATTTTGGAATCAGCGTCAAAAATACTCTTCGTTACGACCACCAGAATTTTGTTTAAAATTTGCTGTTGAACAGGCATATTTATCAATAATAAACAAAACTGCTTTTGTTTTTGATTGCCTACTTGAAACCCGGACAAAATCTGCATAGCAAACTTCACAAGACTTGCACAGGTCCTGCATATCATTTCTATATAAAAAATACACCTTAAATAATGTCATCCGTTATTTTCCAAATTATCAGGACCTGCACGTATCTGCACAGTGCATATATCTACTTTTCAAGACAGCTCACTTAAAAATACAGTTTTTTCTTATAAAAACTGTACAAAATCTGTGTCGGGACCTCACGACTTTGAAGTGCTCAAATTTCACCTTTAAGGGCACCGCCCGGGCAAGTTGGCTGGAATGATGCAGCTTGTCTTCAGTAGTTAGATGACAAGTGGGTCAGAATATAAAGCAAGATGTTGAAAAACGTTTATTTTGCTTGCAGTAATCTTTAGATGTTTATTATTTAGCTAAATATGGCGGGCTTTTAGAACCTGTTGAAAATATCTTCTGAGAAGGTAAGTTTATTGTAAGCACTGCATGTTCAAAAAAAGTTCCGATTAGTAGATTCAGGGTGAAATTCGGGATGGGAAGAAACCCTTCTATTTTGGCCGATTTGGTTTCGGTCTATTGTGTATTTCATCAATACATACTTACTTACAACTAGGCTACAATAAGGCACATTTTATTTGAGCCATTAACCAAAAAGGTGGCTTGAATCATTTGATTCATTGTACCACCACATGCATAGTCTTATCACTTTCTTTAAATAAAAACTTGCCAAACAGATTTTTATATAAAAACATTTTACTTTTACCTATTTTAGTATTAACATTTTTGGGAAGAAATTAATTTGACTATTAAGTAAAAAACAATTAATTATTTAAAAGGCAATGAATAATTTAATGTTTGTCTTTAAGTCAACTTTTAAATTTTTGTAGGGATCTAACTTGGTATAAAAAAAAAGATTTAGGGTAAAAAAGCTAGTCGGCTGATAGAAAATTTGTATTACTTTAGCAAATGCTAACAAACCAACATTTAATTTGGCGAGTTTATAAAATGTTTTATTTTCAGGTTATCAGATTGGTCTTCCGTCTTACAACGTGAGAGAAATCAATCTAGCCACAGCAACACCTAGCCCTATCATCAGTAAGATTATTCTTATAATTTGTATAGGCTGTACATATTTAACTAATAGCCATCTTTTTAATACAAATTAGATTTTCTTTGTCAAACTTTGTTTGTTTTTTAATATATTTTTTTAAACGTTTTATTGCAAAGACCGTATCTACTTTTCTTCTGTAAAAATAATCGTATAGTATCTTTTCTTTATATATCTAAAAAAACATAGTTATGCGTATAATTTTTTTCCTGTGTATATGAATTTGGCTAGGTAATATGTAAGCCCATTTAGCTGCGGGTTGAATTCTTTTTTAGAATTGAAAAAACTTTCGAACAGTTTGTAATAATCTAATCTTAAAAAAAATTTTTAAACTCAATACAGATATCAAAAAAAGTTACATTTTAAAGTTGTTGTTGTGCAATATTTTGTGCAATAGATTCATAAAAAGCAGAGGCCATCAGTAAGATAACAGTTTGTTTTATTTTTTATAGTTTTTTGCCAACGTCAAGGTCAGGATTTCTTAACAAGGTCCTAGGCAAAGCATTTTTAGGGGAGCAACAAATAGATCTCTTGTCATGTTTATGTTTCATTTGATGCCTATTGCTGCCATCTTTACGCATTCTTTTTAAATGGTACTCAGTAGCGTATTTAGGGGAGGGGGGCATTGTGCCATGGCCCCACCCTTGGAGATCCCTTTGAGAAATCAGAGACAGATTTTAATGGAAGATCTTTTTTAAGAGATTACTACGTTTTGGGACAAAAAACCGGGACAGTTTCAAAGTTGTAAATTTGCTCTTTCATTATTTGATCAAGTGTCGTTTCAATCAAATGTTGTATCGATCAAATGTTGTTCGATCAAGTGCTGTTTCGATCAAGTATCGTTTCGATATGAACGCGTTTGATCAACTTTCGGTCTCTATCAGCTGTCAGATATCCATCAAAGCAAAAAAGTTATGTCCTTTTTTAACATGAGTGATAATTTTTGTTATATTTTTTTAGAAGAATTTTGTTTAAATACCTTTATTTTTTGTTAATTACATTGGCCAACACAATTTTTGGTGCTCAAGGTTTTAGAGCTGATGTAGACTAATTTTGGGTCACCAATTTCAAAAATGCAGTCCGTTTTTTTCTAATAGGTCAACTTTTTAAGTTATCTAAGAATTTCATTTTTTGTAAAGGTCTTGGTGAATGGTTTAGCTGTATTACTCTTAGATCTATATTACTCTTTATTACTCTTAGACTTCCCTGTGACATCACAGATTTCAATTCATTTGCTATCTGTTGCATGTTTAAATTATCCATTGGTTGTTTGTGACATCATTAATGTTTACGTTGGCTACTGTACTCTACATTATGTTTAATTGCTTGTTCAATTCACGACTGAACACCTCTCTTTTATTCTAGTTTGTGACTTAAAATTCATTAATATTACAGGTTGCTTAAGTTTACAAGAATCTTGATTATGGCTACCTCATCAAGAAGAACTGTGTAAATCAGTGGTTCCCAAAGTGGGCGCTACCGCCCCCCTAGGGGCGTTGGCGAGATTTAGGGGGGCGGTAAGAAGAAAGGGGGAGATTGGGGGGCGGTAAGAGAACAAGGGGGTGATAGGAAACAATGAGAAGAAATATACATGAAGGACAATTAAAGACCTTTTATAGGTGATCTCGCAGCAGTGTTTCCCAAAGTATTCAATACAAGATCGATTCAGGGTAAAGACCTTTATTTTTTTAGAGATCACAATGAATTTGGGAGAAAAATAGCAAAATTACAGTTGAAATCAAAGTGAAGACCTTTTTTTTTTAGAGATCACCAAAAATTTGGGAGAAAAATAGCAAAATTACAGATAAATATTCTCTGTCGAACATTCTTTTCACTTAAAAAAGAAGCAAGGGCGCGCTAGGAATCAAGCTGAAAATCAAGGGGGCGCTGGGAATTTATCTGGAAGCCAAAAGGACGCCAGGTCAAAAAAGTTTGGGAAACACTGGTGTAAATGAACCAAATGTTTTCTGCTATATCTGTGGCAAATACACGTTTGAGCATAACAAGAAAGCAATCAGTAATTTTGTATAGCGTGCTTATCTTGCCTACTTCAAAGTGATGCTGGGTGATCAAGACGAGCCTTGGGCACCCTACATTGTGTGTAAACCTTGTGTAGAACATTTACGGCAATGGACAAACAAAAGTAGAAAAAGCCTAGGGTTTGCTATTCCAATGGTGTGGCGAGAGCCAAAAGATGACTGCAACCACTGCTATTTTTGTGCAGTGAAAACTAAAAGCATTAATTGGAGGAATAGGAACTCCTTGACATATCCAAACTTAGACTTTGGAATGGGTCCAGTTTCACACAGTGAAGAACTTCCTGTTCCAGTTTTTGAAGGCTTGCCACAACTAAAATCTTTTCTTTCCAGTGAAGAGGAGAACGTTTGAATTGACAGTGATAACACCCTTGCGGATAACGATTTTCCCCAATCTCTTTTATCCCCGCAACTTTTTTTCCAAGAAGAGCTGAATGACTTGGCAAGAGATTTGAATCTTTCTAAGAAGTCTTCTAAGCTGCTGGCTTTCAAGGCTTAAAGAAAAAAAATCTTTTAAAACTGGGTAATCTCATCACCTCTTACCAGAAACGTCATGAAGAATTTTTGCCATATTTTACCCAAGAAAATGAGATTGTGTACTATAACAATGTTGAAGGTCTTCTAAAAAAGCTTTGAATATAATCCTAATGATTGGCGACTTTTTATTCATAGCTGTGAAAGAAGTTTGAAATATGTTCTTCTGCATAATGGTAACGCTTTTGGATCTGTTCTATTTGGGCATTCAACAACTCTTAAAAAAAATATAGCAAAATTAAATTTGTACTGGAAAAAATTTCATACTACAAACACAACTGGGTCATTTGTGTTGATTTAAGAATGGTTGGATTTCTACTTGATTTGCAGTGCAATTATACAAAGTTTCCATGCTTTCTATGCTTCTGGGAGAGCAGAGCTAGAGCCCAGAACTGGATAAAACAAGATTGGCGTGCAAGAGAAGGATTGGTGCCAGGTGAGAAAAATGTTTAAGCTCACCCTCTGGTGGAAAGATCTAAAATCATTTTACCTCCCCTTTATATCAAGTTGGGTATCATAAAAAAAATTGTAAAAGCACTCAACAAGGATGGTGACTGCTTCGAATATATTTGCACCAAATTTCCGGGATCAACGATAAAAAAATTAAAAGCTGGTATTTTTGATGGCCCTCAGATAAGAACACGAATAAAGGATTGTGACTTTCCAAATTTCATGAATGAAAAAGAATCCTGTGCTTGGAATGCCTTTGTAGAAGCTGTTAAGAATTTTTTGGGAAATAGAAAAGCATTCAAGTACAAAAGGATTGTGGTCAAGTTACTAAGCATTTTAGAAGATATGGGTGCTAACATGAGTATCAAGCTTTACTTCCTATATAGCCATCTTGACTGCTTCCCCGAAAATCTTGATAATCTGAGTGATGAGCAAGGGGTGCAATTTCATCTGGATATTAATGAAATGGAAGTAAGGTATCAAGGGGGTGGGATGCTGCCATGCTAGCTGCCTACTGTTGGTCGATTAAACGTGACAATGCTTTTGCCATTCATTCTCGGAGATCATTAAAACGCATACTTATGGCTGACATTTGAGCATTTTAAAGGATTCCATCAAAACGGAAGGGTACACCCATTTTAAAAGATTTCATCAAAACGGAAGGGTATCCACCCACTCCGATGTTCAGTGTGGGTCTGCTAATCGGCAAACGTCCTTTTCAGAACGGGGCAATGCTAGGATAAAACTTCCCTTTTCAGGGCACATTACCAACAAGTTCCGAAGACTCACTATTCTTCAGCTGAACATCGAAGGCCTCACTGCATGCAAGATGAACGTTCTTCATCACCTCGCTATGCAATCTGAGGCACTCGTCATCCTACTGCAGGAGACCCACTGCACTGATGCAGAGAAGTTGGTACATCCAAACTACCAACTAGCTGTGTCTTCTTTAAGCAGGAAGCATGGCCTTGCCACATTTGTCCACGAGCAACTGAGATACACGCTTTTGGACCAATCTCCACCGACATCGGAGATCAAGTGGCTTTGTGTGGCTATAAAATAGTCAACGTCTACAAACCACCGCCAACGCGATTGCGAACGCTGGATCTCCCAGTGTTTCCTCACCCCTGTCTTTATGCTGGCAATTTTAACTGTCGTCATGCAGACTGGGGTTACGATGACAACAGTCCGGAAAGGTGAGTGCTTGGCTGGGTGGGCAAGTATAATTGTCTTGCCTTCTTATATAATGCCAAGGACGCTGCCAGTTTTTATTCCGGCCGCTGGAACACTGGCACTAATCCAAATCTAGCTTTCGCTAGCGTAGGTCCAAACAGTCGCTTACCGGATAGACGTGTCCTTGAAAAATTCCCCAGGTCACAACATCGACCTTCGCTTATTACACCACTAAGGTTTGCCATGCCAGTGCCAAGCATACCTGTTAAGCGATGGAACTTCCGCAAGGCCAAATGGAGTCACTACAACACTACATTGCTTTGACAAATAAATTCGCAAAGACTTTGTTGCCGCCTGATTCACTTGATGTGGATGCGGCTTACCAGGACTTCTGTAACACCATTAAGAAAGCAGCCAAAAAGACTATCCCACGCGGGTATCGAAATAACTATATTCCGTGTTGGGATGCAGAGTGTGAATCCCTCTATAAAACCTTTCTGCAGTCTTCTCAGGGAGACGACTCAAGTTTGGCTGCTACAGCTCTGCTTGCCAAGCTTGACAGAAAGCGGAGAGGTCAATGGTCCGAGGCAGTTCGGAGCATTGACTTCTCACACTCTAGTCAAAAACCGTGGAGTATTTTGAACAATCTTATTGGTAGGTCACAACACTCTCCTCGTTACTGTCCAATTTCAGCCGATACTATTGCATCTCAGCTGGTTAGAAATGGGAGATACGACCGCAAGTCATCTCGACTTGTCTTTCAAGATGTGTCTGACCTTTGGAGGGCCACAACACCAGACGCAGTAAATATCTCTGACAATTTTTAACAAAGAGAATTTGCTGCTGCCCTCCAACATTTAAAACCAGGTAAAGCTCCGGGACCTGATTCCATCTGTCCCGAGCTTATACTCCATGCTGGAGCTGCTTTGAAGTCCTGGTTACGTGACTTTATTTCTTCCTGTTTGCGCCGACTCAAAATTTCCAAGATCTGAAGAAGAGCGCTTGTGGTCGCGATCCCAAAACGAAGAAAGCTCGTAAAGGACCCAAAGATTTATCGACCAATATTTCTGCTTTGTGTCCCCTACAAGATCCTTGAGAAGCTTATCTACGCCAGCGTTGTACCATTAATCAATCCACTGTTCCCTAAGAGCAGGATGGGTTTCGACGCGGGAAGTCAATCATAGATCAAGTTGTTCTGCTAACCCAGAACATCGAGGATTCTTTCGAGGCTTAAAAGAAGGTCAGTGCCGTATTTATCGATCTGACAGCTGCTTATGATACTGTCTGGCACTGTGGACTTACCTGCAAGCTGCTGAGACTATTTCCGGATAAGCACACGGTCAGAATGATTATGGAGCTTGTTCGAAGTCAAAGTTTCACCCTTACCACTGATGACAGCAAGCAAAGCAGGCTACGCCGTCTTAAAAACGGTGTTCCTCAGGGATCGGTCTTGGCTTCCCTCCTATTTAACATCTATACGTACGATCTTTCTTCTACGATTTCCAGAAAGTTTGCTTATGTTGATGATTTAGCATTTTTGCATTCTTCTGAAAACCGGAAGGACTTGGAGGGGACATTAAGCCAAGACATGTCCTCACTTTCAGCGTATCTCCAGACTTGGAAGTTAAAGCTCAGTCATACTAAGACAGTGACGGAAGCCTTTCACTTAAATAACCGAGAGGCCAAACGTGAGCTAAAGGTCTACAACAACGGTAGACTTTTACCGTTCTGTCCAACTCCTACTTACCTTGGGGTAAAACTGGACAGATCGCTCACATTTCGTCACCATTTAGTGGCATTGCGCAAAAAACTATCTTCGAGCGTCACACTGCTGAGGCGACTCGTGGGCTCGGGATGAGGTGCTGGTACTAAAACTTTACGCATAGCCACCTTGTCTCTAGTCTACTCAAGAGCTGAGTACTGTGCGCCAGTCTGGTGTCGCAGTGCTCACACTCGCTTCATCGACAGTGTCTTGAATTACGCCTTGCGCATATGCCTGCGTCTTGCGCATATGCCTGCGTATACTGGATGCCTGCGTCCCACTCCAACGGACCACCTATCTATACTCTCAGGCATCCAGCCAGCTGAGCTTCGCCGAATGAGAGCGACACTCTCTTTAGCTCACCGTGGATCTCTGGACCCCCATCATATCTTGTATGGTCTTTTAAGTGGATCCTCAGACACTCGCCAAGTGAGACTAAGATCCAGAAACCCGTTTGTGCCAAGTGCGCGGAATCTTTTGAAAAACCTTGCCAAACATGGCATCCGCGCCTCTGAATGGACAAATTACAAATGGAAAATGGAATACTGTGAAAATGCTTCCAGGCTCCGTGCTTTTGTGCCCGAGACCGCTGCCAGGCCTGTTGGGATGGGCTTACACCGAGCAGCTTGAGTTAAGCTCAACTGCCTGCGGATTGGTGTTGGGGCGATTCCATTCGTCCATGCACAAATGGGGTGTCGTTCCTTCACCGAATTGCGTGTGTGGCGCCTCTGAGCAAACCGCAGACCATGTTCCAACAGCGTGCCCTATACATCGGGTACCACATGGAGCACGAGGTCTGACGATTTTGGATGACGAAACTCGATGCTGGCTTAATAACACCACTGCCAACATCTGATTCAGGCAGTACAGCAGTCTGGGATAGTAAAAGGATAAACCTTCGGCCCCAGTCCTGTTTGTATCTGACCTGGAGTGGATACCCTTCAAACGACAAAAACGAAGCATTCCATTGTCAGTATGCTTGCTCAAATTCATTGATTTGGCTTGTTATTGATAAATCAAAAAAAATATATGCAATTGTGTTTGTACAATACCATTTTATTATTTTGTAGTAAACACTGCCTAAGCTCATTTTGTCACTATAGTGGGTGCATCATAGCAGGAAAACTAGACCTGATAGAAAAAAACTAACTGCATTTTTGAAATCAGTACCCAAAAATTAGGTAAAAACAATTGAAACATCTTTGGCACCAAGAAAAAAATTTTTTGTCGGCCAGTGTTATTGAAACATGCACTGGAGCAGTGCTTCTCAATCCCTGGGTTGTGACCCAAAAGTGGGTCGCCGTTTAATTTGATTGGGTCACCGACAAGTGTAGTTGTGTTAAAATTACATCATTTTGGTTGTGATTTGATAGTGATTTGATTGATTTCTTTATTGCAGTGCTTCTCAAGCCGTCGCCGACCAACAAATAACGAACTTTTGGGTCGCCGACCAACGAACTTTTTTGTAGTGACCTTTTTTTTACTTAATAAAGAACACCACGATTTTGGGACAAAAAAAATGAGAAATCTGAGATTGATTTCAAGTGAAGACCTTTTTTTAAAAACACCACGATTTTGGGACAAAAATTGGTCTTCGTTTTAGAATCCCACACAGTTTTTTGTCCTACCCATAAAGTATTGCATATCAATTGCATGACCAGCTTTGTCATACCAACTGCATGACCAACCTCAGAGGTCACCGCATCCCACTGCAGTACGGTTAGATTTGGGTTAAACAATCTTTTGTTTAGTTAGATTTGGGTTAGATTTGGTTTAAACAATTCTAATAGTAAAATTTATTACGTGTTCATCTGTTTTTAGATGACACAGTCAATGACAAATTCAAAAGTTTTGAGACTATGTATGTATAGACTATCACTTTCGATATAACGTAATTCAAATTTTATTTTTGACATCCTGAAAATATTTACAAATAAACCGTTTATTAGCTATAATTAATATAAAATAAATTTAAGTTTATTTACAACTTCAAAGTTTACAACAGTTTTAAAAAGTTCTCGAAAGTAAGCTAAACTTTGCGAAAGAGCTGGCATAAAATTTTTTTAAATTTTCAAGCCTTTAATGTTGGATTTTATTTAAAGTTTATTTTTAACTACTTTGTCGCATGCCCTAGGTTTTATTATCAAAAAACTAAATTGTTACAACCATGAAATCATTTTTAGGCAAAAAATTCGAAACATTTATTGGTAGAGCAATTCAAAATATTGTCCACAGTTTCCTTGAACTAGTTTTTTTTATAAAACTCTTGTGTGAAAAAAGTAAAAAATTGACTTTATTCACACTAAATATCATTCATAAACTATAAGTAAATAGATACAATTTTAATATTTCAAGTACGAGATTAAGCGCATTTAACAAAATCTCTAGTCGAATTTATATTGCACAAATAAGTTAAAATAAAATTTTTCCTTTTTATACCCAAAGCTATAAAAGACTAAAGTGAAGAGGCACGCAGTAATTGTTAACCGAAATACAGAAGGCATTAATGAAACTAATATAGTAAATCCGGTTTGATTCATCAAACTCTGGACATTATATGCTTTATTTTTTATTGTTTTCCAGTATTTTTCAAAAGGATACTTCTGCATTGGCTTTGTGTAAAAATCTGGTTTTTCAACATTAATTAAATTTTAAAGGATTTGTCGACGTTGGGGGACAGAATGGGTATCCTGGTTCAAAGATGAGGATTTACTGTCCAAGACAAACTCCATCTAACTATTTCCTCCCTTGCGGTTTAGGATTGAACAGGTATGGTTTATTTCAAACCACTGGTTTTCAACTTTGTGGCTACTTTACGAAAATTTTTAGCGCGTGGTTATCATCTCCTTAATTAACCCAATTTTTGTCGACACTTAAACCTAATTTTTGTCGACACTTTTCTTAACAATCTTTCCATAAAAATTTTTATTTTATTTTTGTAATTATCTGTGATATTTTTCAAAAGATTTTCCAAAACGTGTAGTTTCAATTGGTGAAGATAAATTATTCTAAAAGGCACATGGAAATATTATAGCAATAACAACAAAGGCATCAGTAACTTTAAAAAAGAATTTTTTTGAAAACTCATTTGCTTTCGTCGAGCTTGCAAATGGTTTCGTTTTATTGCATGGTGGATCTGAAACCTATGCTTTTATAATATAATGCTTAAATCGTAAACACCTTTATACCAAATGCTAGAATTAAAAAAAATTCTATTTCAAAGTTAGATGTTTGAAAATAAGTTTTCAAAATGACATTAAAATTCTCTTCGACAGCAAAAAATTCTTGAAACTTAGTAGAGCACTTTGAATGAATCGTTTTGATCATAAAATATATTTGTGTAAAAAACTTAAATTATTGTAATACTAAAGTAAAACATTAATTTTTTTATAATAAGTTTCACAAAACGAGACTAAAACAAAAAGCCAGAAAAAATAAATCAAAAAGTTTATAATAACTAGCCTTGTTTTCTTAATATCTTTGAAAATAAATCTTACAATATAAACAATATAAAAAATACTAATATTTTAAAAAAGTATGCTTATGTCAAGATATTAACAGCAGTATTAAACAGAATAGCCAAAATTCACAGCCCTGAGTATTTAACAACATCATAAATCTTTCTTTGCGACGACTCATCAATGATTACGACATATTTTATAACAATTTTTAAAGAATCTAAATGAACATAAAAAATATTATGGTTTTATCGAAACTTGAAAAAGGGCATTGTGTAATCAAATCAGCAAACTTTTTATGAATAACATTATAGTTTTTGGATAGAAAACTGCTAACTAATGATTTATTGCTTGCTACAACTATGCCTAAAAATCTTTTTTGTTACTGTAAACGAATTACTTGTAAGTCACTTCCAAGATCAGTGTCTTGCTACGTTTGCTTTCAAACTTAAAACAATACCCATAAATTGTGTTTCATTAGGTTTTAAACGCTTGAATCAAGCATTTATTTTACATCCAGGATTTTCAGATTTAAAAAAAGTTGAATGAAAATTTTTGTCGACATATATAAAGAAAGTATAAAAAAGAACTTACTGACAATTATTGTTCATTTCATAAAAAATCATTAGATAAACAAACAAAAAGTTACAATCAATTTTTTTGGAAGACGTTCCGAGAAAAGGGTCTTTAAAATAGCTTAGTTTGCATCTTCTAAAAAGCGGAGGAAAATGTTTTTGATTGTACGTATGTACGTGAGTAAGCAGTTCCAGAAAAAGGAGTTTTTGTCTGTTGGTTGGGGGTTTTTGAAAAATTAAAAAAGAAAGGGGTAAAAATTAATCGAAAAAATTTTGAGCGAGTTATATAACTTTTATAATAGAAGACAGTAAAGAAGAATAAGTTTAATGTTTCAAATTTTAAAACAATAAGTTATAAAAATTAATTAAAAAAAATTTTTAAATAAATAGTTCAGGTTTACTAATTTATAAAATTTTATTGTTAGTGTGAGTTTTTTAAGGATCGGTGAAGATTTAGTGTTAGAGACAGAGCCGTAACTTCGTCAGGTGGGGCCCCAATACAAACATCTATTATGAAACCCCCATTTTTTTTGTACTTAACATTTAATTCAGCTACTTTTCTCAACACAGGAATCATTGACGACTATAGTAAAATAGATTAAAGCTAAGTTTACTCTGCCTGCAAATGAAAGGCTATAATTGGAATAAAATTTTACCAAGTTTGTACGGTTCAACATATTTTTTGTCATTGCGGTGTATTCAAATTGAAATAGCTAGGATTTCGTGAGAGCCAGGCTGCAAAAACATTTTTTTTTGTTTAACAAAAGTTGAATCAAATAAATGTCGCAAACCAAAATCGTTTTTTAATGACCAAAAAATTGTGTGCAGTTTTTTGAGACAAGGTGCTTTGTGAACACTGTTAACGATGATAAATTGTTTAACCTAAAAAGAATTAACGTACAGTATACTGACATCACCACAAAAGACACAAGCTAATAAAACACAATAATTTGAGGCCAATTAATTAGGCTACGGTAATTTACTTGCTGGTCGTTGGAAACTTGAAATGTTTCCGTCTTGTTTTTGCACTAGTGAACTGCTGGATAACATTTCTAAAATCAAAATTTTTTATCTCGTTGATTTTTTATCGATTGCAGAGCCAAACCGCTAAGTCTCTCTTGGGACATAAGGCTTTGAAGCAAGTTTTTGATCAGTTTGAGTTTAGATAAAAACCTCTACCGTAGCAATTGTTACAGGTACTGTCATATACATCATGTATGCTGTACAAACGTCAGAATAAGTTGTTGCAAGTAATGCATTTTCAATAAACAAAAAAAAAACTCATTTCTTTAGCAGATTTTAAATGGGCAATCTTTTCTCTAAACGACGTTGTGATGGAGAGCATTTGGCTATGAAGCAACGGAGAAACGTTATCAGAAAATTTGTTAGAAAATTTTCTTGCTTCAACTTCAAGATTCAGATGAGAAGCATTTGATAGAAAACTTGGTTCCAAAGCTTGATATGACGTCCAACGGAGAGACGTTATCAGAAAATTTGTTAAAAAATTTTCTTGCTTCAACTTCAAGATCCAGATGAGAAGCATTTGATAGAAAACTTGCTTCCAAAACTTAATATGACATCACCACTGATTTCATTCCTTCAAAGTGATTAATTAGTTGGCAACAAAGTATGTCCATCATTGGAAGCAACACAATTACGCAAAATCGCATTTTAGGATCGCTTAACATTATTTGTTGGGATATTTCATCGAAGTAGGCTTTTGTTTTTTTTTGCTCTTTTGTTTAAAAACTGTCTTGGCAAACCCCATGTAGAAGCAATAGTGCAAGCTTTGTTTACTACTGCCTCAAAACTCCTTTTGAGTTGAGCAATGTCTTCAGCAGTAGTTTGCAAAAGTTTATGAGCAAAAATTAATCAATTGTTTTACATTGCATAGCTTTTGAAGGAATGTTGACGATCTGCAAAATCTTGTATTTCACAATCAGCATGCGTACAAAGTGAAAGTTTTCTATCTGTTTCTTTATTGCCATAGGTTCATCTCTTTCCTTTGGCTTCGTGTTTGTAAATATTATGTGAGACAAGCAGTTCATAACGTCAGAAAACCTTTCCTTCAAAGCATAGACAGCATTATATCAACCTGATTACCCAGTTGGATTTAACGGTTTTAATGTAGGATTTGAGCAATAACAATCATGGACATTCTGAAGCTTTTGCCATCGCACAATATTATGTACGAAAAAATTTATACCGAATCAATGGTGTCGTAAAATTGACGGGTCTCAGTCACGACTTCCATGGCATCTTTAAACGCCAAATTTAAATTGTGCAAACCACAATACACTGTAAGCATGTGGAGTCACATGTTGGATCTTCTTATGCAAGTTGGAGTTCTTCCCGCTCCTCACTGCAGCGCCGTCATGTGCTTGTCCAGGACATTTTTTAATATCAAGCCCATTCTGCTGAATGGAATTCGTTATCAACTTCGATAAATCAGGTAAACGCTTCAACAACTTTCAGTTCTGATGGCGTTCCATCATCGTTGTAATCAATTTTGACGTAACAAAATACTTCACTTAACTGGTCTTTTTTGCTGACATTTTGAGTGGTATCAAGAATAACGGAAAAAAAAGGAACGCTTTGTAGTTTGCTTTTTATATCACGGAGAACTTCTTCAGCTAATATTGATATTAGTTCATTTGGTATCAAAGGACTTAAATATTTTGGAGAACCTTTAGATAGTTGTAAAAGTTTGTCTAAAACTGTGTCGTCTTTGGAAAGAAGCTGTATGATAGAGAGAAAATTGCCCTTGTTATCCTTCAAAGTTCTTCGTAAGTTGCACTTTGCTAACATCAACCTAACATTCCCTAATCTTTCCAATACACTTGGCAAAAACTTTGTTTTTTCCAGCAAGGACTCATGCAATGCTTCTTCTATTGTCCCCCTGTTTTTCCATTGGTCATATATGACACACGCCTCCGCATGATATGTGGAGCTTTCATGGCTTCGAATTCGCTGTGATAAATGCCTCCAGTCATTTAAACCTGTTGTACTCCAATGCTTTTCAAGTGCTTAAGAAGTCCCTGAAGAAACATTTTCATGAGAAAATAACCAGCAGGGCAGGCAGTAAACACGGTCCATGCTTGATGAATAGCATAACCAATATCTTTGTAGTTGTACACCTAATTGTGTTACGTAATGGTAATAATTTGTTGAAAATAAACGACTGCTTTGGAGCGGATCTTTAGGGAAAGGTCTTTCAGTTTGTTTGGGACCTGCTGCAGTAATTGCTTTTTGATCTCTGAATTTATAATAATGGTGTGAAAGTCGTCATTCTTGCTTGTATCTGATCTATCTTTAGTAGTATCGGAATTTTTTTCATTGGCACTATTGTTGAAACTGTTAACGACAACTAGTTGGGGAGTAGAATCTGTCTCACGAATGCTGACGTCTTGCTCATCCGCTTTAAATGTTTCTGGTCGAGTTAGCCACGAACCAAATCGCTGAGAATTTCTGGCTGCCTCAGCTATTTTTCTCGTCTTAGCTTGTCTCTTTTGTGCTCCGCTTTGATAATTTCTTTTCATATTAAATTGCAGTCAAGTAGAGTTTTACAATGTTGTTATTCAAAACCTAAAAAGCTTAATAAAATTTAGACAACGGTTAGTAAAGTTTAATGTAACAAACTCTCTTCGTTATTGTTTTTCCGGTTCACAAAATAGTACTGCTGCGCACGTCAGGACTACGGTATGTTTAGCTAAAAGGATTCAAATGGAAAGCTCAAACCTGACTTTTCAATCACTCAAATCACAACTTTTTTCAACGAAAAAAGTTTATTAACAAAAATTATAAAAATCTGATCACTGACTAGCATCCAGATTGCTAAACTAAATCGACGTAGCTTATTCAAATAGAATAATCACTATTTTCAGAAACCTTTAAAACTCTAACTCCTGTCACACGGGCAAAACAGTAACACAACAAAATGTTGACTTTCACAGCACAAATTACGAATTTATCTATTTATATACAACGGGAAAAATTTACCAGAAAAAATTAGCAACTTTAAGAAGATACTATATTTTCTTAATTAATTATTTTACGAACGATACATGCAATCCAGACAGTTACTGTTACGTCACAAAGCACCAAGTTGAAAGGTTGGTAAACAAGTTATGTAACATGTGATACTATCAAGTTACTGAACTATAGTGGAAGATTGAAAAATTATCTCGAAACCATCACGTGACATTACGTATGACTTACCTCACAAAGCAAAACTTGTTTACAATTACAAGATAAATAACGCGGATAAATATGAAGCTATATGATCATTATAGCTTAAACTTATTTTACTAAACATACTTGAGTGGGGGTAGCGTACCGATTACGTCATTATTACGTCACAATTAAAATGAAAACGTCACAATCAAAACTTTAAATATGTCAAGAAATAATTTAAATAAATTAGATGGTTAAATAAAAATTAAAATTACTGATGAAGTGTAACATTTAATAATAATACGTTTACTTGAGTTTTAGTGAAAATATTTTCCAATAAAATGCAGCAATATGAGCCCCCTCGTGCTGGGGCCCCGGTGCATTGCACCGGCTGCACCCGCGATAGTTACGGCACTGGTTAGAGATGCTTTTTCAATGTAGATTTGACGTGGGTTAGTAAAGATTAGAGTTGGATGAACAAAATAGATAATGGCAGCATCTCAAGGGCTTCACGCATTTTAATTTACCACGATTTCATTAGCAAGACTAAATCCCAACTATTTTTAATACAATCTTCAATATGCTTTAATTAACAAGTTCTTGGCCGTCATAAAAGTTTTTTCCGTTTGTTTTGACAGATAAAACTTTTTTGAGAACTTTTCTCTAAGATATTTTGCTCACAATATATCATCTAAAATGCATACTGAGAAAAACTGCATTAGCCATCTTTTACAAGTAATATTGGCAAAATTTCTGGTCGAAGTTTTTATTCAAAGTAAAAGGTACCTAAAATAATTAAGCTAACAATGACGTTTTAAAAAATTTAAAGATTGATTGACGATTGCGCAACGCTGAAAGTTTCTATATGGCTTTCTTAAAGTAAAAAAAATGTTCGAATAATAAAAAGTATTCTTTCTAAAACCCACTTTTTAATATTTTCAAGGTTTAGCCCAAGATTATTTCAGAACTGGCATCCAAAGTAATTCAAATATTTTTTTACAGTAATCCATATGATTGCACCCGCATTGGATGTTGTTGGTCGCCTCAACGAAGATGCTTCAAATCGAGGTTTAACAGTAAGTTCCAATTTAAGCTAAATTTTTTTCGATGAAAGCTTCTCAAATTTACAAACTTATAACCACACAAAAATTCAAATTATTCTTACTCGCAATTCATGTTCACCTTTATTTTTGCGAAAATAATAAAAAGAAAAAAATATTGAAAAATCGGCAATAGAATGGTTAGCAATTTTAGAATTTTTTTAAATTCAAAAGCTATTTACAAAAAAATATCGAAAAGTTGCTTGCTTGTAAAAATTGTGAGATTGCTTGAAGAAATTGTTAACTTATTTCTTAAACTTTTTGTCTAAAACACAACAACAGAAAGTTATCAAAATAAAATAGAGGTTTGAAAAATTTCCTCACTCCATTAAATAATATCTAAAAAACTTTTAAATTAAATTTTGCCAATTTGTCATACTTTATTTGCAATGAAATCTAAACTTTATAAAACTATAGGTAATTGCTGTCTTTTTCAGTAGTTTTAAATTTATTATGACGTAATCTTTTTCATTAATAAGTAGTATTTATGTAATCGGCACGCCAAACCCCCATTCAATTTAATTTATTTCCAAATTTTTGTTTTAATTTTGAGTGCATAGTGTCCTTTGCATAGTATTTATGCCTTTTCTCTATTTTTTTTGTTTCTCTTTTCTCGAGTCATTTCGAAATTATGTAGTTGATTTGACGTTACGTAATCGTTTACTGTCTTAATTCTCTGTGATTGGCTGTTTTGCGGTGGCGCGAACTGAGACTTTTGATAAACTTTATTTTAATCCTTAATTATAAATGGTCCGCAGTAATCTAAAAGTTTTTATTATAATCTAGCATCACGTCACGTGATCTTATAACTAATGCGCTTTTTTTGCGAATTATTCCAGTTATAGCACTGCAGTTCAGTCGTTCGTGTTCTTGTGGATGTGTGGCTGGTGTTGTTAAGGGTCAAATGCTGACGCTTGGAAATTAATTCTATAGAAAGATCGTACTGTTTTGCTTGTGTTACGGACTAACTAACGAACTATTATGATTAATATTAGCCATCAGGATACTAATTATTTTAATTGTTTGTCAGTACAAAGTTGTGAGCGATTATTTGTAGTTGTTGGCGCTGTGAATTGTGTTAAAGTTTAGTGAAACTTGGATGCCAAATTTTATGTGAAGCGATCAGTTTTTGAATTTGTAAATATATATTCTTTATAGTTAGAAACAGTTGTTTCTTTTTATCTGCGGAGAGAAGTTTTTTAACGAGTCATTTCGTATTTAGCCGGAACTGACTGTATTAAGAACTTCAGTTTCGCGGCAGACTGTTTTCTAAGCTGGAATAAATAAAATAAAACACAGCTTTCCTTCAGCACAGGCATTTAGATTACCTAGTTTAACTGGTTCTATTGGATTCCCAAGTAAAGTTACGAGACATTTTATGAAGAGCATTTGCAGACTGTTAAGTCAAGAAACTACTGATTGATGATGTAAATGAGTGGACCATATAAATGAACTACTGATTGATGAAATTTGATTAAGCGTTTTTATTTTTTAGTTGTTTACCTTCGTAAAAAATGTGCACCAGGATTTACCAACCATCCTAAATGCGAAGGTAAATATATTAGTAAAAAGCACGTAAAAAATTTTTTTTAATATTAAATTTGGTTAATTGTTTAAAAAAAAAACGCTCCTATCAATTCTACCACGTTTTCAAGTAGATAATGTTGTCCTAGAAAAGCGAAATCGTCATTTTATATAACGATGAAGTTTTCTTGTACATTATCAGTATTTTTTTCAAAACAAAAAAGTTACTATTAACTTTAAATAGCCGAAGCATTTACACAAATATATTTTTTTAGATACAGAAAGTGTTTTTAAACGCGTCTTTTTATATATCTATTCTTATGGAATAAGCTGCAGTCTTAATAAAACTGTTTAAAATTATTGAGAAAATTTTGAACAAGGGCAACCATCTTAGAATTAATTTTGCTTCAAAATTCATAAAAATTCTTTTCTTTTCAGAAATTAATGAATGTGAAATAAACGGCGATCCTTGCCAAAATAACGGAGAGTGCACAGATCTCATCGGAGCTTACACGTGCAGATGTCAAGGAAACATAGCAGGACCGAATTGCACAGAAGGTAGGCTACATTTTGGAGTAAATTTAGTTACATAAAAATTACTTTTTAAAGAAATTTGGTATTTTAAATTTGGATTTTACATATTAAGCTAAGACTTTCTATTTGTATCAACTCATTAGACTTAGTTTATTGAGAGAAATTAACTTTGTTTAAATTTACAAAGAATTTAGCTGTTAAAGAAGAAACGCTTAGAGGACGCTAAACGTTTTGCAACTCTATATTTAGCGTACAATTTGGGTTTAAAACAGACTTTTGTGGTCATATAAATTACAAATGGAAAGTTTTTGTTAGCTGGTTAAGTATTTCACTTGAGTGAGATAAATTTTATGATATACCGGTATTGTAATTTATTAGTGATTCAGTTTTTAAAAATTTTACAATATTAAATATACGTACATTCATAAATACATGTTTACGGTTTTTATAAAAATATCACTTGTTGTGGCCATAAGTTCAGCAAGATAACATTCTCTAGAAAATGCACCACAAATTTAAAACTTAAAATTGGTCGTTCATTTGCCGAAACAAAGTGAGTTTAGGACTTGAAGTATCAAACTGTTTGAATTATTTTTGTAAACGGCTACAAAAAACTTTTTTCTAAAAAACCGTTTATTTAATTTTACTGTAAAAAAACTTTTACATCTTTATTTTTTAGTGATAATTGAATTGGAAACAATTTTTAAAAATATCTATATTAAGAGCTTTATGGGTTAGTTGGAATGTTGAAACAATTTTCCATACTTTAGTTGCCTTAATTATTATTTAATTTTATGAAAAATTAGAAGCAACTGATCAAATTCATAGAACTAATAAACCTCAATTTTGCACAGTTTGCGGTACTCCGCCTGCTGTAAAAAACAGCACTAACACCTATACAGGAGGCTCTCTGAATACCGGTGAAACAATTACCTATTCATGCAACAATGGATTTCGTCTAATTGGTTCACCTACTGTTACGTGCCTTCAAACTCAAACCTATACAAATCCACCAAGTTGCGCTAGAGGTTTGTCAAAATAGATTTGAATTCAGTTTAGCGTGAGTTAATCTAGCTGAGTACGATGAGCGACCGCTTCCTGATCTAAAAATACGTTCACTTTAGTCCACGGGCTTAGGATAATATACTTTCTTGCATAGTATCTAAAATAAAAATAAAAAGTAAAACAGAAAATAGATTATAATGGTTTCAATTATTTAGTGTAGCCTTAATTTAATGGTATGATTGGCAAAAAATCAGTCTCTGACTTTTGTTTTCAAGAAAAGAGAATGAATTACTTGAGTTTGCTTTTGTTCCTGGAAATCCAATTTGAAAATACTTTAATATTTGAAACAAACGATTTGATATTAGTTTAATTTCTTTGAAAAACTTGCCAAGTAATGTAAACATTTTAAACTTTATTGTTTTTAACCATTTGAATTTTAAAATCGCTTTATAGGCTTTTATAGCACTGCGTAAATTTTCTACCAGCATGGTATTGATTGAAGTTTTAGTTACGTTTACAACCAGCCGCGTTCGTTATGATCGTAAACTTTGTTTGAGAAGATATATATTAACAACTATCAAGTTAGTTTTAAAACAGCTAAAACTGAGTTCTTTAAACTTTTATTTAAAAAACACAATTTTATTTCAACTACAATCAATAAAAACAGTTTAATAGTAGTTTTAACTGATCTTTCACAAAAATTAGAAGATTTTGCAAATTAAAGCATAATTTTTCTATTTTTTTAGCCTGTCTTCTTAGTGCAACAAGTCCTCCCAGAAATCCCAACGTTTTATTTGAACCTAATCAGGCTGATTATATACAAGATGAAATTGTTACGTATTCCTGTGGTAGCGGAACAACTCAAAATCCTTCTATTGCTACCAATGAATGCGTCAATGGTGCTTGGATAAGACCGGCTCCCAGCTGCTTTAGTAAGTGTAAAAATTAGAGGTGGCGCATATTGATTAACAAGCTAAGAACTAATTATTGTTTAAAAAGCAACTATCCGAGCGCAAATTTTAAATTCGGTTTAAATTTCATCGTTCTCAAAGTATTTTAAAAATAATTAAAAAAAATTAGGAAAGTTGTTTTTACAAACACTTTTCAAAACTATTTGCGACAATTTACCCAAATGAAATTAATCGCGGTAAGTAAACAACAATGTCAATTTTTGGATTATAATTAGAGTCATTTTTTGACTTTACTTTTGTTAAACTTTGACTTCACAATTTCAGCATGTTGTAAATAATTTTATAAACCAATTTCAGTTGAAACGTTGGAAAACACAACTATTTATATCAATTTAAAAATGTATAGTAATGTCTT
The DNA here is from genome assembly GCA_963680785.1 of Diplosoma virens. Taxonomy (NCBI): domain Eukaryota; kingdom Metazoa; phylum Chordata; class Ascidiacea; order Aplousobranchia; family Didemnidae; genus Diplosoma; species Diplosoma virens. The sequence goes on along the minus strand of OY796880.1, from coordinate 49,669,748 downwards.
TTTGTCATCAGTGAGATAAAAAATTTATTTTATCCGGTATATTAATGATACATAATCACAAAAACTACTAAAAAACATTTTTTTTTGTTACAATTAATGCATATAAAAACTTTATGGATTCAGAAATTTATTTTTATGTCTAAACGATTATGATTTTGTAATTAATATAAACACTGTTACCAGGGATATTACTTATTTTAAAATTCATATGTTCTTCTGGTAAATTCAGAGGCAAGTAAAACTTCAACAAATATAAATTTTTCCGCTAAAGCTTAATGCCAACTTGCAGTCATAACAGATACAATTGACACACTAAATTATACACAAAATACGTTTGTCATAGCACTAACATCTAGAATCTAAATCTGCATCTGAATCTGAATGAATCTGAATCTCGCTGCTGCCCTATATATATATAAATCTGTTTAGCAACCACGTGCAAAGAAACACTCTGTACTCATTCTTTCTCAACAATGGGAACAGAGTCACTTCACGAACATTAATCTATAATCAAAACAGCGGACCAAAGCAACAGCGACAATGGAAGGACACTGGCAGTTAGTCACAGATACAAATTACATAACCGCGTCAACGTTAATGCGATAAAACAACAACAATCGCTCGGTTCTCGACAGCAGCGCTTTCTAAACCGGCTCCTGGCGATGCCCAATTAAGAAAATGGCGAATTTTCTATTTAAACCATTAATTTAGAAAGGCGCAATGATTCTATTTGATAATAATTCAAAAAGTAGCGTGACAATGCTCTAGTAGGCAACATGGTCTCAGCATTTCATGATTTGGGATGCAAAATAACATCAAAGTGCACTTTCTGTTCAGCCATTTGGACTAATTGTCAGGCAATATTGGAGTGTTGAAAAAATAGAAAGATTTCACCAGAACTTGATGACATTAGAAGAACGCTACTAAGATAGATGGGATTGTCATATTTTGGCAGATTACTGCTTAAAGATTAAATGCGACTGTCCAGAAATAGTGTACAAGCAGAAGAGCTATAAGCGCCAATTTTTTCCCTGATACAGGTGCTTACAAACAATTTGTATCTTAACAAATCATTTGTACATGGATTAATTGATTGCCTATCCCTTTTTTCAATGCCATTGATGTCAAGTACTATATTGTTCGCTGAATTTTGTACCATTTTTACTTGTTAACCATTTCTATTTGCTTCCCATAGTTGGTGTAAATTTGCTGCAAGTGATTTTTCTGGTGATACAGTATTCAACATCTTGCTCAACGTTACTATTTTTGGGATTTTTATTTTACATGCTAGCCATAAATCCAAATTCATTTAAAATGCTGCTTTGCTAAAATTTTGTCCAGCATAAAAAATAAAAATTATGATTATAAAGAAAACAACTATTGCTTAGGATTTACTTTCTTTAAAATTTAAGTTCTTTAAAAGCTTTTAATGATTTAAATTTAAATTGTTTTACGAATTCGGTTTTAGGACTTTTCTGATAACAGGCAAAGTTCTTAAGCCAACGAACAAGGAGAAGCAAAGCGGTAAACAAACTATAGCTTTGAAGCGCAAAGCATATGAAGAAATTTTACGAAGATTGTGATAATCACATGAGTACAAAACTTAAATGTTAAACCCACATGTTTTCAGTCGCTCAATAGTATAAATTTAGCACTTAACAAGACAAAAAAAGCACAATATGAAAAAACAAGACGATGCGGTGGGAAAGTGAGAGATGAGATAAGGTGATACATAGTAAGATAAATTAAGGTGAAGGTTAAAAAACGAATTTGTAACCACTATTTACAATAGCACGCAGGTAGTATTATTGTTCGTCAGTGTATAGTTTGTCTCGCGGCACTCGCGACACTTTCTGCCCCTGGAACAATAATACACTCTATTAGAACTTCAAAAAAGTCTAATTTTAATTAATTTTAAAAAAATAATGCTTGCAATGTCTATTTAGTAAAATTATTGATAAAGATAGATGTACCAACAGCATCCTGTTCAATCAACAGTTAAAGCAAGCCTCAGTTAGACAGATTATTTAAATTGGTAACGTTTAACAATGCTAAAATATAACAATCAAAAATTCAAGAAACAAAAGTTTCCATTTTATAAAACTTATCAACTTCTAGCATTGAGTTTGGTGATGATTATTATAGTTTAGGCTAATAATTACTTATTGGCTGTATTTACCAAATCAGAAAGCTTTGAATTGTTTGTAACAATAAAAGAAAATGCATTAATATATATAATGTTGTTTAATAGTATGGCCAACTATAGGGCTGGCCAAAAATCGATTGCCTTCTATGCTAGTCAGTTACGCTTGATTTTGTGCCTGCTTTCTTACGTGTGTAAAAATTGCTCGTTTTATAAGGTATTCTAATTTTTAGAAGGTTTTTACACACCAGCTACATTTCCTACAGCCCAACCTACAAATAATTTACCTCCATACACATTAAGTATGCTAACATACTACCATAGGTGATTATATAAAGTTGTTATTAACGGGATATAAACCCAGGGATACCTAAAATCCGATTGTTTAAGGTATCCCTGATACAAATCTAAATTTTTTTATAAACTAGGTGAACAACATAATAACTTAAACATCTTACTGATTAGCCCGATAAAATAAAAAATTAATTGAAGGACTCGATATTTTTGAATTTCATTTAATTAAAGTTTTTATGATATTTCTTAAAATTGTTTTATCTGCCACAAAATTTTTGTGACAGTCGATTGCAAATTTCCAAAAAAATTTAAGTTGATCTTACAGAAAAACAAACTTCCCACCCTTAGGCTACCGCAGAAAATAACTTGACCAAAAATTAGTTAAAGAAGGGGTTTAAACCAGGGCTGCGAATTCGAAGCATTTTCATTTAATAAAATTAATTAAATATTTTACACATATCAGAGTTTCTAGCCTGGTTAAATGCAAATTACTTTGTTGCCCCCTGGCCACGACTAAAGTGAGGTGACAGTTTCAATTCTATTCTATATATGTCACATGAGGTCCCATAATTTTAGGTCATGTGTGTCTCGTGCAATCTTATGACTATTACGCGATCCCGTGACAGTGGCGTAAATCAAATTTGTAAGAAGAATCGTTAGTCGTTGAACCAATTCGAAGGAGCTAATCACATTGTCAGTTCACTGAACAATGGCAATGCTGTCAACTAACTTTTATTTGACATACAAAAACAATAAACTATTTAACATTTATTAACTTTGAAAAATTAATTGTCGTTAAGTTTAGAATTTACACGAATCATTAACCCTATTACGACTGGAAGGAGGGGGCGGAAAGTACTACACCTAACTAATTTAAAAAAGCGGTGCAATAATTAAAAGTTAAATAATTACGTCAGAAAGAACGTTAACAAAATTTTAATGAACAAATATTTTATTAATGAATTAGCGTACTTTACCAAAAGAAGAAAACATCGAAATAAAAAAAATTTCTGAAAATTAAAAAAATCGATGTGATCAAAAGCAATCAACTCTAAATAAATTGGTCAAGTCGAAATATTTTTTTATTGCGAAAAAAATTAAGGTGATTTTTTTGCGATTTGGAACTACAAATATAATTTTTTGTGCAGTGATTTGCCTTTTTTTTTTATGTATGAAGTTTCTTACCTAAATTTTTCAAAAAAGTAAGTGAATTTAAAAAATCATTTGATAAATCGCAAAGGTCGAAGCGTTATAAACACAAATAAAACCAGCTTTTAGCAGATTTTCGGGTGAAGAATTTCTTTCTCTGTAAACAGTAATAATCTTGTCAAATGGATTTCAGCTGTCACCATTCCTACTTCTAATTTTACGGATTAATGACGTTCGACAAATAGCCGAAGTTATTGATTTTCTCAAATCGCTCTCTTGTTTTCGAAGCCAATTTACAAAAATTTACACCTCTTTTAAAACTCGCTTTTTTAATCTCAAATAATGTTTAAATTCCACATTTAAGTATTTATATTAAAAGACTATGAAATTTCCTTTCTATGTAAACTTGAATGACAATTCTACCGTTAGTAATTGTCGAGATATAAGCAAAAAAAGAGCGCGAACACTTTCTGCCCCTCCCAGTTGTACAAAGTTTCTAAAAAGCCCAGTCAGAATAGAGTTAAGAGGATATTTGAACTGTGAAAAACTGAGCACATGTTAAAATTGCTTTATCATCAATGTTACCAATTTTAATCTATTATTAAACAAAATAAAAGAGGGCAGCAAATTATAATTGGGCACCATCGCTGAGAAATATTATAATCAAATTTACTCATTAAATGAACTCGAACTCGACAAACTTTTTTCAAGTTCGAGTTCAAGTTCGAGTTGAAAAAATTTTTATTTTTGGAGTTTGAGTTCGGGTTTGGGTTCGAGTTCGAGTTCGCAGCCCTGGTTTAAACAGAGGATTTAAATTTCTTTGCTAGTATGCATGACATTGTTGTTGATACAAGTATTGAAGCAAGGTTTGTGTATGTGTTAATTTTTATGTTTTTAAAAATATTTGCTTGAGGTAGCTGAGGCATTGTTAAATTTTCATATTTATACGTTGTCTTTCGTAATATTATTGCACGTTAATAGAATTTATTTTAACAGCTCGGTTGCATATCACCAATTGCTTACTAAACAAATGTCCTTTGAGATATTAATATAGTATCAATAACATGAAGTCTTTTTAATAAATATAAATTGAAGAGCTTGGTTTTAAATATACCTAAGTCACATAATGCTAGTTTTGAGAAAATGAGGTTTAAAATTTTTAACAACCTGGCAAATCAGAGTAATGATGGAAAAACCCTAAATGGCTTTTTATTATATTGTTTAAGTATCTCTCCCTATTTTAACAAATTTTTCGAATTCAATTATGATGTCATAAGAATTAAAGCTTGTTTTGCAAATTTGAACTTTGGCACTTTTATTGCAAATTTTGTTTTATACTCGCTTTTCTACCAAATTGACAGTGTAGTTTGGCAGAAAAATCGACCACAGGTAATAATAATGATATTCTGCATTCTATTTTTTAAATGTGAAATATCAGAAAAAAATTTAGGATCTGGGGAAAATCAAAAATTATGTGATGCGAAGTTGATTTTCTGAAAATTTTCATACCCAAACAAAAAAACATAAAAAAAAACATTTTAATGATCTATAAAAGGCTAAATCAATATAAATTAATAAGTAGAAATTGTTTGTAAAAAACTTTTTAAATATTAATATATGAGCTGATGCTTTGTGACTTTAATACGTAGAATGCTTTGTAGCTAAATCGTCAAGTTATTGACAGAAATCAAAGGCTTCCAATAAAAGTAAGAATAACACTTAATTTTAGAATAATGATTAAAATAATAATACAGGTAAACCTAATGCAAAAATAAGCTACTTAATAAGCTTGTCTAGAATGAAAAAGAAAGCTATTACTTCATTATAATGCTTGCGCTATTCAAGTATTATTAACCTACGAGTAATTTAACCAACTTTCAAAAGCTTCTATTTCAAGTTTTATTTAACAAAAGTCAAAACAAATTTGTTCAGGTGAGACTGCTTTGCAGGACAAGCCTTTAAACAATAGGTTTAATGAGCTTTCAAGTGTGCATAGGAATTTTTAACATAAAACAGTTGGACTTCGGTACTTCTAAAAAAATATACCCAAAGATTTCAAATCTCTATGCAACTTAAAAGAGGACTTCGGTACATTATCTTGAAAAGATTTTTTGTCAGAATATTCCTAGCGAGTAAACAAAGAATTTTTTCTGCTTATTTCATATTTTCAAAAATGTGACTTAGGTACTTTTAGAAATAGGGCCTTCAATTATATGTATTACATTATAAAGAGCCATTTTTCCTCCAAAAATTTGAATATGATATCAGACTTGTACTTCTATTTGTCAAGTAAGCCTCTATAAAGACAAATCAGCACCAAAACCTTTTGTAACGAATGTTAAACTGAGATTAAAAATCTTTTTTTGAGTTGTGCTATGCCACGCTAAAATTGTCAAGTGATGCAATAATTTCTTTACAACAGTTTGAAAAGATTATACTGTACATTACCTGTGTTAAAATCATAAAAATAGAAATCGCACTGAAATTGAAAAAGTTAATTAACAATAGAAGTCTTTTTTGAAACCTCGTAATTAATTCTTTTGTTTGCGTTCATTGCTTAATAGGCAGATCACGTGCAGTGATTTTAATGAAATCTGATTGGCTCACACGTGGCGAGCACACCATAAATTGAGATGTTGGTAAATTTAATTCCTTTCAGTCGTTGTTGATCAAGTGGTTCGGTGATTTGGTTTGGTTTGAAGAGAGTTTGTAGATCGCAAGCGAAACTTGGGAAAATTTCGTTTTGCGATTGCATCGTTGGCTGCACGTTGGTTGCATCGTTGGCTGCACGTTGGTTGTATCGTTGGCTGAACGTTGGTTGTGCGTTGGCTGCACCGTTTGAACTGTCGTGTTTAGAAAATAATTGTGGTCGTTGGCTTGTGGAAACCTGTTATACCTTCATATCAAAATCTCAACTTTAATAAATATTATAAAGCCATAAGACGTGTGGAAAGCCAGCGGCGTGATTGGGGAAGGCTCGGATAGCTTCCCCATAGTTGAAGAAATTGAAGCCAAGAAGAGAGGGATTCGCTGTGCGGTCTACAGTAAACTTTTGAAATTAACAACCTGCAGATAAAATACTGCTGTAGACTAATTTGTTCAACGGTTAAATATTATTGTGATTTTGAAATGTGTCCCAAAAATGGGTCATTGCTCGGTAATGGGTTAACAGTATTTTCATCTATTTTTAGAATGTAAAATATTTTTAGTGACGTCATAGATAATTTCATTGATGACTAACTGTCAAATAAATTTCGCATAAAATAATCTTTGAATTTTTATGCGGGATTTACAGCACAAACCACATTTTACAATACATTTCTCACAAATTAGTGATCCCATGTCATTTTAAACCGATAAACAGTTTTCACAAAATAAACAAAAAATTTTTTAATTTTTTTAATTCACTGTCTAACTATATGAGACCTAAATAAAAATAGTAACTAAACAAAAAAAATACACTTTGGAATAATATAGGTCAAAAAAATAGAAGAAAATGTTATACAAAAAATATCAATATCAGAAATTGCCTCTAAAATCTTTTTAGTTTGATCGCTTTATGGTAGCATTCATTTTATTGTTTTTCTTGACACAAAGATTTAATTTTTTTTATAATAATAATGTTATTGCTTTTTATGTTTTTATCAAGTTACGTCAAAGATTTGGTTCATTGTTATGACTATTTTAACCCCAAAAAAATTTTTCAAAATAAGAATCAGTTCTGACTAGGGCTGTGAAATTTAAAAAAAAAATCGAGTAATCGTTAATTTATTTTACAGATTAAATTTTTGTTTAACTATTAATCGAAATCAAATTTTATTTTTAATCCATCTAGATAAATGTATTAACATCCAAAAAAATAATAGTGATAACAGTAAAACGGCAACAGAGAAGAAGTGATTTATTAAATACAAAACCTGTAGCCTATCTGTGTCACACTTCATTCAAAATAATTTTAATCATAACGATGTAGTTTTTTCCCGTAAAAAGTAATTTGTAGTTTTCTTATAAAATAATAATCGCGTCGCCTTGAAGCGCTGCTCTCGTATTATGTGATATAACGTTCGATTCGCTTTCTATTGCTTGATGTATGTATCCCTTTTTCTTTTTTCGTCCAACAGTAATGACGTAATATGTTTTTGTCCAAGCTTTGCTATCTTGATGGTAGTGAAATGTTCTGGCACATTCAAGCGTAGCGCTCTCTCCAGGGATTCGAGCTAAGTCTCGCATATACGAGTAAATACGTCGTCACGTGACTTTTATCTATATATATGTGCATGCGAAGCGAAGACGAGAGAGAGATGAAGTAGACAGAAGAGAGATAATTTGAGACAACTCGGGAGACGACTCGAGTAAAAGTAATTTGGTTTGGGCGCAGGACGTGACCCGTTAGACTTTGCATCGGTTGACGAGTGTTGAATTTATTTTGCGCCAGTGTTTTGGAGTTGTGTTCTACAGAGATAGAATTGTTTGTGTTGGTTGAATCAAGTTATAGCGTTGATTTCGCTTTGCAGTTTAGCAAAGCGTGAAATAGAATTTTTGTCGGTCATGAATTTTGTAATACATTCGTTCTTATTAGAGACGGTGGTCTCTGTTTTTTGTGAAGAAGAGTCTTCAACAAAACCAATCCGAGCTTTCGTTTAAACCGACTGTATAAAGCTTCAGCTTTAAACCGACTGTATATAGCAGACTGCTTTTTGAGCCGGAATAAAATAAAATTTAGACACAGCTTTGTTTCAGGGCAGGTATTCAAGTTACCTTGGTCAACTGGTCCTTTAGGATTCCCTAATAAAGTCTGTGACAATCAGGTAAATTACAAGAACATTTTGAATTTAAATTGTTGGCTGCCCATAATATCAAAAATGCTGACCTAGTATATTGCATTCTTAGTGACAAATCGTTTGCATGCCATAAATCTAACAGGTCGCGAACTTACCACCTTAAAAAAAATACTCGCTACAATATTTAAAATTTCAGCTTGCAAAATCAGTTTCATTTAGTCAGTTAATAAATTCACTGCAGAAATTTTGATTTAATCGAAATTAAATATTAATTAATCGTTAATTTCCTAAAAGTTAACTATTAAAAATAAATTAATCGTTACTAGCCCTAGTTCTGACATTTGCTCCTAACTTTGCTGAAATAAAGTTTTTTTGAATTAAGCTATTGCTTAAAAGCAGTTGATAGGAATTGATACCGCAGTATTATCATTTTATCGCAGTATCATCGCTTTTATTTTCGATAAATAAGGTTTCTTTGGCTTTCAAATTGTATTCATCCAAGATACTTTTTTCTGTATTCCAAATATGCTTTTTTATTTTTTTTAATTCAGTCTAATAATACTAGTAAAACTGGAAAGAAAAATAACCATGTGGATTTCTTGCTATTCATCAAATACTTATCAAACTACTTCCGTATTTTTCTATTTTTTTAAAAAAAATATTTCAAATTTTTAATAAAGCTTCTCCTAAAGAATTTTTTACGTTGTGTTAATTCACATTCTTCCTGTATATATTTAATTATTTGTGTATTTTTCAGTATGTCCAACTCCAGATAATGTTACTTATGCAACTCGTTCTCCAGACAAACCAACCTACCTCGTAGGCGATACACTTATTTATAACTGCAATGGACGTCTTATTGCAAATCCTGCTGAGGTTATGAGCACATGTAATTTGAATAACACTGGAGATCCAAATTGGAGTTTAAATGCAAACCTTCCTCAATGTGGTGAGCTTTTAAACTAATAATTCAACTAAAATTTGCTTACTATTGTTACAATTTTACAAGAGAATCAAAAACGACCAGTTGCACTAGTTAAGCCAAATACCCGCGTTGATTTTTTTTGGCTGTTATTTTTTTTATGCCGGCTTTAAAAATAATTTGCCACAAAACTATGATTCTTAAACAGTTAGTTCTAGCTATGTACAAATCGATTTGCTATAAAACTTATTTTTTACAAACACTAAGAAACCACATTTTCTACCTATAAAAATATCATCATCATCATCATCATCATTTTCAGGGAAAACATTGAATTAGTCCAGTGTATTTTCCTATGCCCGCTTATCCTTCTGGGGTTGTGAGGGCAGCAGCTCGAGTTGGGATCTTCAAGCATCCCGATCTCTTGTAACTAACGGCAATTCCGCCGGTGAAATTTCTAGACTTGACCATGCCAGGTCTTCAACATATTTCCACCTAGGTCGTTCTCTAGGCCTTTTGCCACTCGGAAAAGCAGCCATTAGTTGCTTTGCTGTTCGGCGTGGGACATTCGTGTCACATGGCCATACCAGCGCAGTTGCGATCGTTTTATGCGGAGTAGCTGCCGTTCGATGTTAAACGATTGGTGAATATCAGTGCCTTCAACCTTGTCAAGTAGGGATAAACCTCTGAGTTTTCGCAAGAAACCCATTTCGGCCGCCAGTACTAGGGATCTCACTTTTTCGGTCATTACCCAGCACTCATGACCATTTGTGAATATAGGAACGAAAACTGATCTGAAAATAGAAAGTTTTTGTTTTGTACACAGCTCTCGTTTCAATACAATTGATTTGTAAAGCTGGAGCATTACTGAACTTACTTTTCCAATATGTGTGTCCAGTTCGTTATCCTGTCTACCATCACTCAGGAATATGACTCCAAGATACTTAAACTTCTCCGCTGCTGAAGATTTACTTCATTTGTTTGGAAAGAGCACTGGACAAGGGTGCCTTGACATGCACATAATTTCAGTTTTAGCCATACTAATTTTTATTTCAGCATCCAAGCATGCATCAGAAAACCGATCAAATACATTTTGGAAATTACTTTTGATCGAGCATAGCAATGCAAAGTCATCTGCAAACAGCAGGCGTCAAACATTACACTCCCAAAATGTGACGCCACTACTGCAGAAATTGCCTCTGTCTATTTTGTCCATGTATACAATAAAAAAAGAGGAGAAAGAACGCAGCCCCGTCGTAGTCCAACACTGATACTAAAAGGTTTTGCTTTCATGCCATTGACACGAACACAGACTTCTGACTGTTGACTATTTGTATTGCATCTAATTTGATAGAAGTAAATAGCTGACCTCTCACGTCATACTTCAGCATTACTGCCTAGAGCTTGTTTCTTGGGACACGGTTATATGCTTTTTCAAGGTCTACAAAGCATGTATACACCTCTTTGGCATATTACCACAATTTTTTAAAAAGTTGTTAAAGGGCAAAGATCTGGTACAATTTTTTTTTATTTCTTGTAGTCCTCTTCAATAGATTGCTGCATTAACGTGGTGAAGGGGTTTGCATTTTCTATGATCCTAAGAACAATGCCGTCTAGCGTTTTCAACTCCTCTTAGGGCTACCCATGGCGGCAAGGTTGAAGGTGAGAAACGTATCAAAAGTAATCTAAGGAATGTAGCAAAATGAATAGTCTGAATGACAATATTCATACTGCATCGGGTGTCGCGCAGGATAAAAAGGTCCGCGTTCGGGCTTTAGACAGAGGGCCCGTTCAAAAAGTAAACTACATTCTCCCCCACAAGCAAACCATAACTGAAAACCCATCAATGCATTTGGTACGCGTTTGGGGAGGCAAATGGGGCAGCGTCAAGTTGGTCCCAAACATCGAGATTTTTGCGTGGGCAACAGGATTGTCACTTCAGTCAATGGAAAAAACAGGAACTAGTTTGGGAGGCAGAGCAGTATCATCGTGATATTGTTGGAATTTCCTTTACCAAGTGTCGTGGATCTTATATCGTTGAGTTTAATGAAGGTTTTAAGATTTTCTACTCAGGTGTAGATGTAGCCATATCTACTTTAGCAGGGCTAGGCATTTTTGTAAGCCCTTGCTTGGCTCACTGTGTCACTGATTGGATCCGACTCAGAGGAAAGGTTTGTATCCTCAAGCTTAGGTTACAGGAACGGTCGCTGTGCATCTTGCAGGTATGCACCAAACGCTGAAGCACCGTACCAGCCTTTCTTAGATGAAGTAGGTATTGTTTTACAGAAAGTAAAATTTGCTGAATCAATTGTGCTACCGGGTGGTTTCAATGCGCATATGGATACTGACTACAATACATGGAAGGATGTTATCGGAAGACAAGGAGACGTCGACATTAACAGAAGCCGAAGGTGTTTGCCATAGTTCTGTGCCACCAACGGATTAAGGATAATGAATACCTTTTTTCGGTACAAGGGGATTCACACGTACACGTGGTACAGAGATTCAACGGGACAGCGTTCTATCATTGGTTTCTGTATTGTCTCAGGGGACTTGTTTTCCTCTGTGGTCGATGTTTTTTTTAAAAGAGAAGCTATACAGTCTACCGACGATCATCTAGTCGTCTACATTCTGAGAGGCCTGAACCATCCAAGAACAAGGAAACTGTTCAGAGCACGAAGAGAATACAGAATAAAATGTAAGTTACTAGGCGACAAAAAGGTGAAACACACTTTTGCAAGAAAAATTGCTTTCGTTGTTTAGAGAACTCCTTGGCTATACTAAAGACGTTGAAGCTGAGTAGTATTTATTAAATCAGCAGTCATTACATTGGCAGCTGCTAGTTGTGGATCCAAACGTGTGGGAGGTCAAATGGGTAGTGAGAAAAAAATGCTTGATGGAACCAAGAAATTAAAGAAGCTACCCGTGTAAAGAAATTGCATTTAAAGCTTGGTTAACAAACAAGTCATCTGAGCAGCTTCGATTGCGTTACTCCGCAGCACGTAAGACTGCCGCAACTATTTTCAAACAATTTAAAGAAAAGTTGTGGGAAGAATTTGGACAAAAGCTGCATACAGGCTACAGATCGGCAAACAAAATAGTCTTGCAAGCCATACGTCGTTTGCGTGGCAAACGAACATCAGTTGCGACCTTCATCGAGATACTAATGGTGTGCTTTTCAAGCATCAAAAGGGTATCCTAAATCGTGGGTGAGAATACTATTGTGAGATCTTAAATCCAGTAACAGTCCAACATTTGGATATATCTTACGAACAAATTGGTGAAGAAATTCATCTGACCGAAGCAGAGGTGAGCACAGCAATTAAATCTTTAAAAGCTGGCAAGGCTCCTGGGAAAGATGATATTCGACCCGAAATGTTAAGGGCCATGAACAACTTTGGGGTTCGTTGGCCGACTCCTGTGTTCCAAGTAGCTTGAAAAACTGGTGAGGTACCGTAGCAATGGCAGATCGGTGTGCTGATATCTATTTACAAAAAAAGAGACAAGAAGAAATGACTAACTACTGGGGCATTTCTTTATCAAGTACCTCAAAAAGAGATGCCGTGAATTAGTCGAACTATAAAAACATATTATTCACAATTTTGATTAGCTCTCGTAAAATTTGATTTTCAAACTTTACAAAACTTCAAAACAATTCAAAGCGCCAACAATTGCGAATAATCAATCGACAACTCTGTGCTAACTTTAAGAATAAATTAGCATTAGAAAGGTTAATATTAATCTGAATAGTTTGTTTAAACAATTCTATCTCACCAAAAAATTAACTTTCAAGGCGTTCATACTGACCCTTGACTACTTAACCACGGCTACAAAAACACAGTAGCTTCAAAAGATTCTAACCTAGTGTTTCTCAAAGTGAGCCACTTGGCTCCCCAAGGAGGAATTTGTAACCTGAAGGGAGAAAAAATTGTTAAGGGAGGTATTGGGGAGGAATGTAAATAAAATATTAAATTTATTCTTGTGAATGAAATATATTAAATTTATACCTGAGTCCGGAAAGGAAGGGGTGCGGCAAAAACTTTAAGAACCACTGTTCTAACCACTTTAACTAGAATTAGCTAGCTAAAATGAAGAAGTAATAAACTACCAGCTATATATCTGTATATACGTGTATATAATGAAAGAGTAAATCGATCTTCCTTGAAGAGTGCTCAATAAAAAGTTCAAACCAATTTAATACAAAATTTATTCAATCAATGTTTAAAAAACGACAATGTAGGGAAAGTAAGAGACCAATCGGACAAAATCTATTAGGCCTAAAGTTGATTTTCTGCTTGAGTGGTTGGGCAATGTTTAGTGTTCTCAAGTTTTTTTTTGGTACGTTGGTCTATGATAAACTTACACTGCTTTGGAAAAAGAAATTCAGGCAGTTGAAAGTAAATTTATTTACAATACAAAATTCACAAAAAAAGCGTCTGCATGGTCCCCACCCATGGAGACTTTTTGTCCACAGCTAGGGGCCCTCTCGGACATTTAAAATTGTATGTTTAATATACACAGAAAATAAGAAATTACGAAGAAAAAATTACAGAAATAGACATTACTTTTGTCCTACAGTAACAATTTGCTAAACATCGTTAATGCACATGAAAAACTGTCACCAATATTAGCTACAATACATAAAAAGAGAGGTCACAAGCAAACTTGAAAACGCCACAAAGTTGTTTGGTTGTACGAGTAGCAACGGAAGTTGGTTTTGGTAGTAGCTTAACAATATCATTCAGTAGAACAGATGCAATATAGACTTTTTCAGAAAACTGAAAACCATTTTTGATTTTTTTCGATTACTTCATAAAACTTACCTTGTAGTCACCATCTTCATCCGACCCCTTACATATTTTTCCAATAAAATTTTTATGTTTTTCTCTGCTGAAAAAATTTTTACCACAGCAAAATCTCCAATTTTTATATGGCATTCCACAGAGCCTCGACTACTCGTAGTGGCGCTAATTGTACTCGTTCTGGATTCATTGTCACTTGTACTATCGGATAATAGATGCATGGATATATCACTTTCGCTACTGGAGGAGACTGTTCTTTCTGGGCGTTTTTGCGAAACTTTTTTGCAGCGATAAACTAATTTTTCTTTTTCAGGTGTATCAGTAATTATCGCAGACTTGCATCTTCCTTTGCTGGGGCGTTTTTATGAAACATTAGCTTTAGGATATGGATTGATTTCTGTAAGAGGTTTTCATCATTCAATGTCTGAGGCTCAGCAACGTTTGTGAATGTTGCAGACTCACTTGTCGATGGAGCAGTGGATGAATCAGCCTCATCAAGCTGAAGGGCAATATATGTAACAAGAGCCGGTAAAAATGTATCATTGGGGAAAACGTCTGGATTGAAAAGATGAATTTCGCTGGACCTGAAAGAAGTTGTATTTTCAATAGTAAATGCTTTATGAAACGCATGGCCTGACAATTCTGCAACTTCATAAACTAAAAGGGGTTTTCCAGGATTTGATGTTATCCATGAATCGCAAAAAGAAGAATAGTAGCGTTTGAATGGCCCATACACTCCAATATCAAGTGGCTGTAGCTTGTGGCTACAATGCGGTGGGAATGTACGTAAACAAAGCCCTCTTTGGTCATATTGATTGCTTCAATTGAGAGATGACTGATGTGATTATCTATTAGAAGTAGACCAGGATTTCTCTTACTTATTTTCATAAATTTAATAAACTGGCCTAATGTTTCTGCAAAAAGAGCACTAGTCATCCACCCAGATGGATATGTCAAGCCAAACCTACCTGCCGGAGCATCCTTTAACATATAATTTTTAAAGTGGACTTGTGGGAAAATGTAAACTGGTGAAAGTGCAATGCCAATCGTGTTGATACAACAACACATTGTCACTAACACTCCCCGCTCAGCTGACGAAATTCGTCCAATTTGTTTTAGTCCTTTTTTTTCCAGAATTTTGCTTGGCTTGACAACCGTAGATATTTCTGTCTCGTCGAAGTTCCAAATATTTTGGGGAGGAATAATATCATATCTAAGAAGAGCTTCTTTTAATTTACAAAAAAAGTTGTCGACAGCAGGACGACTAAATCCTATTGATCGAGCCAAACTTGTTGATTCTGGATTGCGAAGTGATTATTTTCCGGATCTCTTGCAAAATCCACGAAGCCAGTCTTCTCCTGCAGCTTCTTTCTCGGTCCAGCTTTTAAACATAGGGATCTTTTTTGCTTTAGCAAATTTATACGCTAGTTGTCGCACCTAAAGTTTAGTTAGACCATAAAACATCTTCAAAACATGAAGAATATAATGTTCTAAGGCCTTTTCTTCATCAAAGTTGAATACCTGTAAATAAAGCAATGTAATAAGTCCAAAGTTAATAAAGACATATTAGCTTTTGTGATACGCACTTACAGTCATTAAAAAAAGCAAGCAGCTTTCAACTTAAACGATAGAACATGAAAAAAATTATTGTTGATATTGCAAAAGCTGATTTAATATCAATCTACCTGCATCGTTGTCATGGACATCTTTGGCACAAACTTTTTCCAACTCATCTTAACTCGCCTAACATAATCTGCTAGAGTGGACTTAGAAACATGGAATTCTTTAGCCGCCTTTCTAATAATTATTACATCTTCAAGTGTGCTCTTTAAAGCGAGTTAAAGTTGATCATCAGTAAACAAACCATATTTTTCTTTTGGTTTTTTAATGTAAGCGTTGTGAAATTAATAGCCTATCCTTAATGTATTTCTGCCAAAAAAGTAGACATCAATAACATTTTACAGAAACGGGGACCATTCGGACAGTGTCAAAAAAGCATGTCCAAAAGGTCCCCTGTCAGCCATATTGAACACAATTACAAATTTTATCAGTATAATGAAATACAATAAGTTTTCACTTGATTTATTTCTATGACTATGGCTCAGTCCTACATTTTAACATAGAATGAACTAACTAGTATATCTGGGTTATCTTAGAAATTGTAATATTTTTGACTGCTTTTTTTTTACTTTGAAGCATTAAAAACACTTTTCTATTAAAAAACACACGCTTCACGCTCAATCCTAAAACAAACATGTGCACTAGCAACAAATAAAATCTCGGTTCCAGAGAAGCAATAGTTAAATAAATAAACCACGTGATGGCGGAAATTCGTCATGTCCGATTGGTCCCAGTGTCCGATTGGTACCACATCACCCCTATTTTATCCAATTGAATCATCAGATGGTTACTTGTTCTAATATAACTGACAATTCTATAAGATAAAACAGGCTGTTGTGGTTGTTAAACAGTGATTGAATAAATTTTGTATTATACTGTATATATAAATAAATCAACCAGTTTTACGAGATAAAAATAAAAAATACTGGAACAAACAAGAATTTAAAAATTAATTACGCATTATATAAGTTTACCAATTGGACAAAGTGCTTTATGATGTCACAAACAGTGTTTTTTTTAAGGTTTGGCTTGAGGAACCTCTAAGCAATTTTGAAAAACCGCTAATTTTTTTCCTATTTTTCCTGAGCATACTTAACTTTGTTTACACTATTGTAGTAGCCATAGCCGTACCAGCCCAAAAAATTTTGGGAGGGCAATGAAGTTTTTCCCAAATTTTGTGACGTTTGCCCAAATCATGATTTTAGAGTACATTTCGGATATGACAAAAAAATTGTCTGAGTTTCTCAGACAAAAACCAATTTTGTCCTAAAATCATGGTGATCTCTAAAAAAAAAAAAAAAAAAAAAAAAAAGGTCTCCCCACCTGCACCCCCGGCAGGTACGGCTATGGTAGTAGCAGATTTTGAGAGACCGCTGGACAATTTTGAGAGACCGTTTCGGTTCCTCAAAACGCCTTAAAAAAAACACTGGTCACAAATACAATCATTTGGTAAAGTACAAAACTGGTTATGTAACGTATAAAACAGAGTTTGCTTGACAATATTAGAAGATATCGCTTTTTACATAAATGCTCCAGTCAAAATTACGTTATTATTATTGTAAAGAACGTCGTAATGGCTCAAAACTTCAGTCAAAGTGCTTTGAATAAAAAAGTAAGTAAAGCCACCCTGTAAAATGTACTTTTTAGAACAACTTGTAGACAAAATAAATTAAGTAAGGGGATGATGTATCGATTACAAAATTACTACCCAATAGTAACAAAGATTACGTCAAAATCAAAAGTTAAAAGTTACTGCAAACGACTGAAAATTAGTATAAAGCTACAAAACTAAGATTAATATTATAAATAAAATGTGACAACTATGTAGTTTTACTAATGTTTGCAATGCTCATGCAGTACCGTAATTTTATTCTTTTTTAATTATATAAAAAGCTTGACAAAAACTCTTATTTTCTGAGCATTTTTATGAATCTTTTTTTAAGCTGATGTCATGGCAAATTGGATCAGTTTTAAGTTAATCTGGTAATGATCATTCAAATTTTTATTTTCCTTTTTTTTTAATAATTATTTTTAATAATTCTTTCTAAGGATGTATTAAATAGAACTTTGAAGATTTTAAAATTCTAATGGTGTACAATTCGAATGCTATTTTTGGTATTTGAATTTATAAAATAGAAATATCTATTTTGGCTAGCAAACATTTGAAGTTAGGTAGCCTACGAAGCACAAAAAGTTTATCCATTTTTTTTATCTTTATTATAACAATTTGCACTTTGCAGCATCAAAACATAAGAATTAGAGGTGTTCAAATTGAGGTCATTGTGAAAAAGTGCATGTTTTTGGAGTTTACATAGTGCAATGGACCTTAAAAACACCTCCCATGCAAAAAAAAATTCGAAAAAAAATATCTCTTTGCTTTCCCTCATAATGGTTAAAATAATACACCTAATTTGCTCAAAGGGGATCCCTGATGACGTCATTTTTTGATTTATTTATTATAACTTGAGTTTCAGAGCAGATAGAAAAACAAAACCAATTGTATTTGTTTTCAACAAGCATGTGCTTTATTTTGAGAGTAAACTTGATGACGTCAATTGTGTATGGCGACGTCATAATGACAACTTCATTTTCACAGTAAATGCATAGAAAACGTAATAGACGCTGCTTTTTGAGTGATACATGCCATAAATTTCACAAAATTACTTAGTCTTCAGTAATTCACTAGTTCAAAATATAGGCTACTTTTAAAATTAGACTACCGGTACTTTTACTAGTGCAGTATTGCTTTTTATCGAAAATGTTTGTACGGGCTGTGTTTGCGAATTATAAATTAAGAGCCAAAGTTGATTTTTTAAAGTCGCCAACTTATTTTTAATGTTTTCAACGACCTGCAACAGACTAACTCGTTAGCTCTTTATTTTCTGTTAAAATGGCAGCATAGTTTGAATATAGTTTCACAGTTCTTTAGTTGCATCGTTAACAACTTCAATGTTGGCAACAAATTTTTTGCCCTTTTTGAATGATTCATTCGCAGTCCACTGCTCTGGTTTGTCGTAGAGCCGGTCCTTGTCCATTCTCAGACATTCAAGAATTTTCAAAAGCCACGTTTCAGGTCCAATAAAGTCGTAAAGTTTAGAACACCTATCAATGTTTCTTTTAAAAACGGGAATTCCTCTGCGAAATTCATCTGGTGGTGATATTGAAAGGAGCTGGAATGCCATGGACTCTTTCATTTCATTTATAAGCAAAGGATGCTGGCTAAAAAAGGAGAATGCCACCGTTTCTTGCGTCAAATACCATTGATGCGATAAAAATTTGTTGAAAAAGGTATCATCTACAGTCGGATCTTCGTTCTTTGCCTTAGCATGTCATGCAGAAAAGTTAAGTTGTTAATAGGAGCATCCATACCGATATTAGATTTTAGCCATGCTGGAACATAAAAAAGAGCAATAAACAAATTTATTTGATGAAGCTTTTCTACAAACTCACGGTCATAAGACATTAGATCGGCCCACATGAACATTTTTTGGCGGTATAACACTTTGCCCATCCATCGGGCGCTGGAAATAGCGCCAGGTTTGTGATAAAAAAAAAATAGAAGGAGCAGAACCTAGCAATGCAAGTGTGTTTTCTACATATTGCCTATAATCTCCTTTCACAAAAGCTTTTTTTGTTGCTTTTTCCTTTTCAATGATTTGTTGCAGCTCACATATGACCAGTTTCGACTTTTCTTTAAGCCATTCTGAAGATATTTCCAAAATGTGATAGTCTTTAGAGAGGTCTATTTTTGGCCACTCTGCTTGAAAACATTTGAAATTAGCATCATCTGGAGCTGATGAGTCACCAAATAAGCATGCATATACAGCACCAATAATAAACTCGTATATATGATGACGACACGCGTTGTAAAAAAGCTTTTGCTCTAAAAGTTTTTTGCAGCACTGTTGTTCCAACCAGTGTTGCTGGCAGTTGTATCAAAAACCAAAGCTTTCACATGTTGCTTCAGATTACACACCACAAGTAAATCATAACTTGCATCTGCTTGAGCTGTTCCACTTGCTTTTCTAACCTCTGTACTCTCAAAAGCTTGCCCTCTTTGTAGGTTGATGTTCCTGAAACCAGCACAGAAAGCGCCTCATGTTTATTGCCAAAATAATTCTTTGTTAGTTTACCGTCCCAGTGGAGAGCCATATCCTGAGATGGAGCTTCACGTATTCTTAAAAAATTTCATCAGAAATTTACAATCTGTTTGCTATACGAGCTCTGTAGGTGGTTGAGCGTGAAAGACGGAAGTCGTTAACGTCACCTTGGTAAGCTTTTATGAATGATGCTACCAACATAGTAGTAGTCTTATCTGAAATTTTGAACCTGTCTAAAACCTGAGTAATTTCAGTGCAGTTAATCATATTTTTAGGTACGTTTAAAGTTACAAAAGAACTTTGAGAGCTTGGACCAGCTTGTTCAACTTGCTCTTTTTAAGAAGGAGTTTTTTATCTTTTTATGAGACGGTTCATCGGTTGCTGCCATGGTTGTAATTTATTACACCTACTGTATCTACGATAATGATTTATGGTAAATGTCTAAATGCAATATCAAACTAACATGTTATAGCGGTTAAATAGCTCTGGTATCAACAACAACCGAAATACAAAATCTTTGAAACTAGTCTGAATTTAGACTTTACGTGTTGCTCTCTTGCTTTTTTATGTAACAACTGCAAGTTCAATTGCTTTACGTTTAGTGCTTTCTATAGTCATATAATGCACTTGTTTAATATTTATATTGCTTGTAAAGTTATTTTGCTTTAAGAAAATCTAATTTCCAACATTCTTATATATTTTCCTTTAAGCTGAATTAATTATTTCTGTCATTTCAACATTTCCTATACGAATTGCTTTAAAAAAACAATTGGCAAATATGACGTCGCCATACACAATTGACGTCATCAAGTTTACTCTCAAAATAAAGCACATGCTTGTTGAAAACAAATACAATTGGTTTTGTTTTTCTATCTGCTCTGAAACTCAAGTTATAATAAATAAATCAAAAAATGACGTCATCAGGGATCCCCTTTGAGCAAATTAGGTGTATTATTTTAACCATTATGAGGGAAAGCAAAGAGATATTTTTTTCGAATTTTTTTTTGCATGGAGGTGTTTTTAAGATCCAATGCACCGTATAAGCTCCGAAAACACGCACTTTTTCAAAATGACCTAAAGTTGAACACCACTAATAAGAATAAATCTTACCATGCAGATTTAAATTTATTTGCTGATTTTCTGAGATTTAACGATTTTTGTCAGACAAGAGCTCAGTGAGAGCGCTTTTTCGTTGAAACCAACTGAACCCAGAAAAGTAAGTACCAATAGGCAACTGCAAATTAACCCATTTGTTCCATTGAAAAGGTATGATAAAATGGGAAAATACCATTTTTTTCCGCGAACGCTGATTCTATGGTGTTTAATGTTTTCGTCCACCAATCCACGCCTCCCATATTTTGATTATACTTGCTAATCAAGTTGGGCATCTGCACATTGATTTTTTTTTTCGGAAGCACAATAACGCTCAACCCTTTTAATGGGCTGAAGACCGTGCTGGTTGGTGGCGATGCTTACTACACCATTGTCGCACCATCGCACCAAAATAATTTGTCAATCTTCATCAAGAAAATGCTCCTCGCTGTCTCTTTTATGCTTGCTAAATGTTTTTGTGTTTGAAATAGGACATTTCTCTACTCGATTGCTGCGAATAGTTCCTGTAGCGCCATGTCCTCGAGCTTGAAGTTCATCCAGCAACTTTAGAGAGGTAAAGAAGTTGCCAAAATACAAAGAAAACTTTCTGTCTTCATATTCGCTTTCCAATATGTCAACCAAATCCAAAACAACTTTTCCACCAAGGCCAAAGCGCCTTCTGTATTCACTTTCTTTGTTGCCACGATACTTTCCTTGATAAAAGTCCAAAGAAGAGACATAGCCTAAGCGTGTAGCAGCAACCCAAGCTTTCTAGACCCATCTTATTGGTTTGCCGCGTATAAACTGTTTTACAGAATGCCTTCCATAATATGGTACCATTGACTAATCAATGGATATATTTTCAGGGCCGAAAGCTGATCCAAAACTCAAAAACTTTTTGTTGACAATGTCCAAGAAAGGTCGAATTTTTGCAAATTTGTCTTCTTGATCAAGACTGGAGTTCTCAGCTGCGTGAAAATATCTCATTATCTTATCAAAGCGATTGCGGCGCATGGAATGTACTACCAATATATTGTGTATATCAGGTTCGTAGGACCAATAAAGTTTTCGCCTTGATACACTGAAATAACCTGATAGCAGCAGAATTCCGATAAAGATCCTTATTTCATCGCAAGACATGATTTCCACTCTGCGCCGCATAGCTGAAAGTTTGTGCAGTTAAGTGCCAAACAACTCTTCATCTACAAACAGCTTAAATGTTTCAGCTGGCGATCGAAGAAGGTCTGCTGGAGTTGGTTTGTAAGTAGCGTGCTCAGTAGAAATACCAGTCTTTGGTAAGTCTTTCTTTTGCCAGTGACGTGCTTTGCGGCTTTTTGCTGTTTGACTTTGAAAGCCCCGATCGTGTGCAGTTTGCGAAGTAGGCGCAGAGTCTTTTATCTCCGCTGCGGCTGTTATTTGATTTCCAGGAAGATTGGCTAACGTGATTGTATCTTCATCACCAAAATCCTCGTCGGTTATACCTCCATTGTCAGGTGGAGAAGTGTAAACAGCAATTTGTTTTGTGCTGACTATCACGTTCATTTGCTCTTCGTTTTCATCGCTTGCTTCATCCGAATTGCAATACTTTTCAATTTCTTCCAAAACTTTATCCAACCTGACTTTTCTAAAATATAAACACGTTGTTTTTTATTTTGTTTGGGTACAAATTTGAAGAAATCATAGGTTTTTACTTGAGCTTCGATTCTCAATACCAATTATACTGCAACATATTTTTGACTTTTATATAAATTTTATGAACAACCGAATAATGTAAATGCACAAGCAAAATAAATATATTACATACAAAACATAATCTATAAAGTCTCAATCAGCCTCAACCTAAAAAAGCGCTAAATTTACAGCTGAAAAAGAAAACGTTTGATATAATATTGACCATGGCAAGAATCGAACTCTTGTTCTACGTAATCGTGGTCTAGCATTAGTTGGTTGCGCCATACTAGTCGCCTGGTCAGATCTCTATTTTAACGACATATTTCTATCGAGACAACAATTTGTACCAATGCAGCTAGTTCATAAGTGATTAGTTGACTGTATAAAAACGATTTTTATAATAATTACGTGTCAAATATGCCCGTTGTTGCGTATACGCAACAACATGTCAGAACGAGACGCCCAATGTTGCGTAAGCGCAACAAAATCATTAAGGCGCTTTTATGACAAAATTTCTACTAGACGTTGTACAAACTGAAATTGTTAAACTAATTAAATATATAGTTAAGACATTACAAAACAAAGCGCATATTATAAAATTTGCAATTTAGCAAGAAGAAAGCCAACATATCTGCTTTTATTTGAAGCCATGCTTTTCAAAAACTACTTCGAAAATAAATCCACAATAAATATTTGACAAAAATGATTTTAAAGCTTTTCTTTCTTTCTACTTGATGTTGCAACACTCCTAACTCGAATGGAATGGTTAAGATTGAGAAACCACGTGGACACGGCTCTCCAGAAAGAAAAAGGCACAACCTACTTCCGTGTTGTGTATACGCAACAATGAGATTAAATAGGTTAATTTGGATGCGGTAAAAAATGAAAGCATCAGACTCAAGAAAACAGTAGTAATTTCTAAAGATGCATAGCAAAAATTAACTTTTTTAATTTTACATTTAGTTTTTTAATTGGTGAAAAAAAAAGTTATTGTATATTATACAAATTGTCAGTGTCAGAGCTGGTAAAAAACGATCTTCGACAAAAGGGTAAAGTTTTTAAAAATCCAAATGAAACTGCATTTTTTAAAACATTCAAATATAGCATTTTAGATTGTATCGAAACCAGAGCCAACTAGAGTTTTGCAATATTTACAATATTACAATACGTGGTCAAATATAAGAAAAGTTTTTTGCACATTTGCGTCCGCTGAAAGTAGTAGTTGTTAACCTATTTTTCTTCAGTACACAATTTCAACTTTGAGTAAATCTCTATTACTCACATGCTGAAATCTTAAATCTTATAACAGCAATAATCCAAATCAAACCCATTCTAGCAAAGTTTACAGTTTTTACCTATTGAATATTACAATCCGCGCACCAATCCCACTTGATTTATTTTATCTGCAGGTGGTTCCTGTAGGTACTTGTAAAGAGTTGCTTTACTGTTTTATTGAAAGCACATTGACTGAGTTTAAGCCATTGTGACGTTCTTTGCGGCAGTCATGATGTAATTTTGGCTAGATTGTTAAAGATACGATTGGTGCAATTTAGTAAATCTACTGTTGTCAACATATGGTAATTTTATAACATAAGTTGCTGTTGTGTTTTCCTTTTTTAACACAATGCTTTAGTTTTAATAAACTACTCAGTTCGGAAACTGTCTTTAATTCTTTATTACTGTACTCAAAACATGCTTACTGTACAACGTGGTTTTTCTATATATAAAAGACAAAGAAAAGAAAAGAGATTTTCTCCTTAATCTTGTGACATACAATAGTGTTTTCATTTATATCACAACACCTCCCACATAGGCGATTAATACAAAAATACTTTTAACAATAACATATTTGTGGAAGATGCGTCTCTTTGAAATTTACCCGTTAAACATCATAAACTTCTGCGTTCGTGGTTAACTATATACTGTAACTTTGTTTAGCTTGCCCTAAAACTTTATAATTTAGCGTATACATACCCGTCGTCGTCAGCAATATCTTCAGTCATCCAAGCTTCGAGCTGTGGAAAGGCCACTTGTAAACAGATTAAAAACCCTCAGGGGACCAGAAAACACTATATAAGTTCTATGAAACAGAAATTCTTTTCCGAGAAGTACGCTAGAGAGTTTGAAGACTGCATGCATATATGACTTTACAGTATATTATTCTGCTGGTGTCGAGCTCTTTGTCTTGTATATGTACGTAATTATACACACCTGATGAGACCTAATTAGGTCGAAACAGGGCCTTGTGTTGTTATTACGAAATTCGCAATTGTTGTTATCTTTAGTTTTTGGAGTTTCTTTTGAACAGATGGCGCTTATTTAAAAGCTCTTTGAGTAGCAAATTGATCGTGAATGCGGCAGCACTAATCAGTTAACTTGTAAGATATCATCTTGTACACGACTACGATTGATTCAACTTAGTTTTGCAGACTTGTTTTTTCATCTTAAACATCATAAGGGACTTTAGTTTTGATTTTCCTCTTAGGCCGGTTTACCCTATCAGTATTAGTTTTGTTCTGGTTACCCCCATTTCCCAAAATAGTGTTGTCCCCAGGATTACTAATATCAGCAAACCGTTTACGCAGTTGGTCTACGTGTCTACGCCAGATGTGACCGCTAGAGGTTACCCTAACGTTTGTTTTGCGTGGACCCAATACTTTTACAACCGTAGCAGGCGCCTAACATGGTTTTTCGGTTTGTTTAGGTCCACAGATTAATGCGTAGCATGACATGTCTTCTTTGAATTGGTTACTATCATCAACATCTTGTTCTTCCGTGTCAAATTGCTCGTCGGGTCCCATGAGTAGACGGCTCAAGGCATCAGCCCCAGTAAACATTTATCATTGGGCCAACGTTGGCTTTAGCACGGCTGGGTTGGGAGAAAGTTGACAAAATTGCCAACAGTTAACCAACAATGCTAACTTTCTGCCAATGATTTATTTTTGAGTTCTGGTTTGTTCTATTTTTTGCGTTAAGTACTAAACTGGAAAAAAACTTAAATTTACGCTGAAAAAAGCTTTTATGTCATTATCTCTTTGCTCAGTAAAATTCGTGTTCACAGCTGCTGGTAATGTGTTGGGCCAACGTTGAAGGCAGCATTAGCTGTCTCCCCTGTGACTAAGTTGGTGATACGCTGGTAAGAAGTTGGCCAAAATTTTTTATTCAAAGACATTACCAGTTGTTCGTGTTAAATATTGATGCAAGCTTTTTACAAAACAGCGACAGTAAGTAATGTACTTCTGCTACAGTTCTTTGCTTGATGAAATTTTAATTGCTTTGATTGTTAAGTAATATAACATTTTCTGATGAGGGATAGTCTATATATTTTTGCTATGCCTCAACGTTTAAAAAGAATAAAAAAAATGTTAGTCTCTATGGTCTGATAGTTGAAAAAAAATTCGAACAGTTTTTGGATGACAGTAAAATATCGGAAAAACTGCCAACTATTTGCCAACTCCGCCAACAAAATGCCAATGTAACTTTGTTCTCTTTTGTTCAAGTCTATATGAATCAATTTTATTTGAGCGGCATGAGCCCGGTGCGTGTTGCACAATGCTCCATTTGATATGCGCATAATTTTATTTGAAATAGTCAAAATTTTTATTAATAATTTGTTTTTTAAAAGTTTCTATTTGCTGAATTAAAAATAGCTTTTAGTTAATTACTTATGTTGGCATGGGTGTCCTCTGGAGGGCAAAGCGGGCGTATGCTCCCTGGAAATTGATTTTTTATTAAGAAATACGTTAATTTTACTATATAAACGCATTTTTGCAAAATTCTGCCCCTTTCTGAAGTTTTACCCCCTACCCTGGAAATTGGTTACGGGACACCCATGTATACTGGCTTTATCACCAACGTCAATCGTCGCTCAAACAACGTCAACCAACACGCAATCAACGCACTTGAAAGCATGAAGGACGAGAACAAATATAGCAACTACATCGCTAATAAAACCACAAATAAAAGATTTCTATACAGTCTACATAAATATACGAATCTCAACCAAGATCATTCTGGAGTCAACTCCAAACCAATCAATCGATAACTAAAATGTCCTCCCTAATTCGATTGCATGCCCATGAACTTCGTAATTTAACTGAAACATTTAACACCCAAATATCACCAACTTTATTAAACGAAACTCACTACAAAATCAAATGTAAATTCAAATCATTCACAAACAAAATTTCTTATAACTCTTAAGATATACAGTATATACTCATTACTTTGAACACAATTGGACATAATGCTCTCAATACTGTTACCTATTATATATATTGTACTCTGCAATGACCGATTGTGTTTGCAAAGATAAATCCATTTTTGTATTGTTTGATGATAACCCATTGTTTGATATCCTGCATTTCTTTTTCTACTAATTAAAAAAAAAAAAAAAAAAAAGACCTTAAACAAAATTGCATATTTGAACTACAATTTCGTCTTTTTTATGTGTTTCTTTTATTGTTTATGCGTTATATAATACAAATAAATAAAAAAAAAAATAAAATAAAAAAAAAATCAACTGCCGGACGCGTTCAATCGTTTAATATGATTTGTGAAAACAAATAACAAAAATAAGGCATAACAATAGGATAATAATAACGATAGGAAATAAATTTTACACAATATTGGCGAACGAATACTCAATAACAATAATCAATAACAATAGAATCTATTTGAATAAGTTTAAGAATTATTATAGTGTTTTTGGTATATTGATTATTATTAACTGCAATTGGATTATCAAGAAACTTCAAGACAAACAAAGTAAAGAGCCTGAAATTGGATTATCATTAACGGATTTATTTCTTTACTTACAATTGGAATATATAACCTCAAGAAATTTAAAGACAAAAGTAAAGGTAGGAAGATTTCTTTTTCAATCATGACAACAAAAAAGAACTCGCTCCTTTTTAAAATTAAAATAGAAAACAAAAAAATTGATTTTCAAGTAAATAATTTCATAGACTTATTTTTAGAAGGCGGACTATTTGAATCATATCTAGATGAAATTTTTGGTATAGCTACACACAATTTTAACCTTAAAATTTACAATGTAACGTTTAAAGAGTCAACCCCTAAATCCTTACTAGAAGAATTATATGAAACCTTTAAAGATCCACAGGAAATTACCTCTAAAAATAACATCGACATCTCGATACAAATAAATAGGCACCTTAAATATAGACAATTGTTAACTCTCTATCCCATGCCTTTTGACATAAATTTGGATCATTTAAGAACAATAACGAATAAATGGGAAATTATAAAGCACTTCGAATTTGGTAAACATAAGAAATGCCCTGTGATTCATAACCCTTATTTGTATATACACATTGAAAATTTTAATCGAAAGGAAGTTCCCAATCAATTAATCTTCAGAAACCGATTCGTTGCTATTAACATAGATGGTGATCCTGCTAAACCAAGATGCGACTACTGTAAAAAAAACTGACCTCCTTATAGAAGAATGCCCCCTAAAAACCCAAACAAAAGAAAACCAACCTCCTAACAATCTACCCCAACCTAAACAATCCTATGCCCAAACCGTAACATCAACCCCTAAAATAACCCAACCCCCTTTCTTCACCCTTTAACCAAAGTCAAACTAACCAAGCAGAATATAAAGAAAACTACCCAAAATTCCCCCCCACTTAACCAAAACCCCATAACCCTAACCAAAGAAAAAAAACAAAATCCCAACACCAATATATCATCCCTCAATATCAGCCAGGAAGAGGTAATTCAATCATTTGACAATATCCAGTATGCTAAAATGCCCCAGCCCTTAACAACCAAAAAAAACAACCCCAAACCCCTTCACCCCTAAACGATATCTCCCTCCTCACAATCGTTTACCATATCCATAGATCTAAAACCAAGAAAAAAGAAGCCAAACTTGAAAGAAAAACACTGGAAAAATAGCGTATAATTGTCTTTGTATATTATCATATAAAAATCAAATAAAAATTGTTTCAAAGTGCTCTACAAATGAATTGTAATTATGTTTTTTTTTATGTATTTGCTTTTTTCTCGTCACGATATTATGAAGTTGACAGCTAAGGTAAGTCCTTCAAAGCTTTTCTTTTTTTGTTGAAACCTTTTTTTCTTCTATTGCTTCATAACTTCACAAAAATTTTAACCACACCCAATACGCACGTGACACTAACTCGTTCAAAACAACACCATATTAGGTCATTTCACAACCACAATTTATATCTGTTTTCCACGCACACATTTCTCGCGCACTTCCTTTCACATAAATACTTCACATGATCCAAATTCACGCGTCCGAATCCTGGGGTTTTTTTCTTCTTTCTCTTCTTTTTCACACGCACGCATTTTATCCACACTTCCCCTTCACATACACACTTCACATGTCTCAAAAAAACACGAGTTTGATTCCTAGACCTTACGTTTTTTTTGTTTTTTTTCACTTAACTTTTTCACACGCACTCCTTTATCACATACATACTTCACATGTTTCAAAAACACGAGTTCGATTCCCAGGCCTTATTTTTTTTATTACTTTTTTAAATTTCTTTATATATTCATGTCTTTTACTTATGCACCTAATATCTTTTTATATACAAATTATAAAATTCATTAATCATGCAAATAAATTTCGCTTCTTTAAACATTAACGGTTTTAACAAATCTTCAGATAAATTTGCACTCTTTATTTTTCAACACAACATACACGTCACATTTATTCAAGAAACGCACACAATACAGCACCAACAATTATCACACTTCTTACACCAGCACACCCTTCTAGCTTATCCTAACACTGATCACTCACTAACACCAAAAATTGCACATAAACAAGGAGCACTTATACTTATAAATACCAAACACATACACCTAACCTCACAAATAATCACATCCCATCTAATCCTCCCTAACTATATTCAATCTATTTCCTTTACTTTGTTCAATATAAACTACACCCTTATAAATTGTTACCTTCCCTCTGGAAAAACCTCTACTCAAACCTCAAACCGAATTAAAGCCATCAAAACCCTAACTTCCAACCTCCAAAATTTAGATTTAAAAAATAACTACGTAATAATTGCCGGCGATTTTAATTTAGTTTTAAACCCCATCGATAGAACCGGACACTACACCCCAAACACAAATGATAAAATATTATTTCAAAAAATCCTCAAAAATTTCGACCTAACTGACTCATACCGCTACCTTTATCCTAATTCCAGAACTTTCTCCTTTTCCCGTTTCTTTCCCACATCAAGACTTGACCGTATCTATATCTCTTCATCCCTATTTTCCAAAATAATGCACTCCTCCTACCATAACATATCCTTCTCCGACCATAACAAAGCTCCTCTTCCCTCTCTTAAAATACCCTTTAAAATAAAATACAAATCTTCTTACTGGAAATTAAACAACTCTATCCTAGACTCCTCCTCAACAATTTTTTATATCAACTTATTTATTAAAAACCTCTTCCCTCCCCTAAATCCTATTCAACAACCCCTACAGTGGTGGGATCTAATTAAATTTAAAATTAAACAACAATTAATTTTCCAATCAAAACTAAATCATAATAAAACAATTACAAAACAAAACATTTTACAAGAAAACTTAATTAAGGCAAAACAATCTGAACAGCATGAAAAAATATCCAACATTACAAATCAAATAGAACAACTAGAACAAAACAAAAAATTAGGTCCACAAATTAGATCCCGCCTACCCCCATTGATAAGTATTGACAATCCCTCTCCTCTTGCTCCTGTGACTAAAAACTTAATCCAATCTAAATCTCTTCTTTTCATTGAATCAAATACCTCCCCTTCCACACTTACAAAGCAAAATGCTTCAAATAACTTCTCCTCCTATCTATCTTTCTTTAAAAACCTATGGACCCCAACAACCCTTCTACCTAACCCTTCTACCTATCTTGACCCAATTTTTAACTCAAATCCAAATGTCTTTACTCAAACTCTCTCAAACTCTTCATTGATAACTCAAACTGAAATCCGTGAAGCCATACAAACCCTTAATATAAACTCTGCCCTTGGCCTCGATGGTTTGACCCCAAGCTTTTATAATTCTTTTCCCTTGTTAATTCCAATCCTATGTCAAACCTTCAATAACTCCTACCTTCAAAAGCATCTTACTTCTTCCCAATCCCGCGCATTAATCAAATTAATCCCAAAAAAACACAACCCCACTTCTGTCAAAAATTGGCGCCCTATCTCTCTTCTAAATACCGACTACAAAATTCTATCTTCTATTATCTCTTCCAGACTCAAACCTATCCTCAACTCGACAATTTCCCTAGAACAACAATGTGGTCTCCCAAACAGACAGATCTTTAATAACCACCTAAACATCCTCTCTTCTATCAACTTTACAAACGATTTTGTTCAGCTCCTAGCTATAATTCAATTCGACTTTTACAAAACCTTCGATACAATAGCTCACGAATTTATTCTTCCTACCGCCTCCAAATTAGGAATTTCAGTTAAGGCCCGTTTCCACTACGAGCGTGGAAAAGAGCATTCTTTGTCTCTTTTATTGATCTTCGATTGAAGCGAGCGGTTAAATTGAAGCGAGCGCAAAAAAAAAGCAATGAAACAAACAAAGAATGCTTTTTTCCACGCTCGTAGTGGAAACGGGCTATTACTCTTCTAACCTGGATTCGAATCTTTCTCATTGACTTAACAGCCCAACTTAACCTAAATGGCTATCTTTCCGATCCTATTTCCGTTAAGTGTGGCATTCGTCAAGGGTGCCCTCTTAGCATGCTTTTATTCTTAATTGACATTGAACCTCTAACAAAAAAATATTAGCTTCATCTAAAATCCAAGGAATCTCCATTGGTACCTCCTCACTTAAAGTCAGTCATTATGTCGATGATCTGACCCTTTTTATATCATCCCCCAATCCTTTTCTGCAATTCGTGAGATAATCGAAGAGTTTTCCTCTTATTCTGGTCTCAAAATTAATCATTTCAAAAACTCTATAATCTCTAACTCCCCAACTTTACTATCATCTTTTCGATCTATATATTTTCCCAAGGTAAAACTCTTACCTCTACTAAAATCCTTGGAATAACTTTTTCTTTTCATAAAGAAGATCTGTTTAAAAACTAAGACGACCTTATTCGTTCACTCCCTCGCACCTCTTTGGCCATTCTAAATCCTAAAAACTCCCTTTACTCAAAAACTATTTCTTTAAATCAACACTTTTTATCTAAAATCCTCTTTCTCTCTAGAATTATTCTTCCCACACCCAAACAGATTAAATCTCTAACTACTCTTCTTTTCAAATTCTTATGGAACTTCTCCCCTTTTGAACCCATTAAAAGATATACCCTTCACCTACCCAAACCAGACGGTGGCATTGCCCTCCCCAATATAGGAATCAAAACATCCACAGCTTTCTTATGGAAATTCATCTATCTTCTTAAAACCCTAACCCTCATTCTTTCTTTTGGATGTCATATGCTATCTACAATATTGGTACTAAATTCCTACACATAAAACCTGAACTATACTCTAACTCTCAACCCCACCGTCCTAAGCCCAACCCTCTCTGGTCCAAAACCCTTTCTCTTTTCACAAAAATATCTACTCCCCCTCAAGACATTGATAATCTAACCTTTAAATCTCTTTATCAAACCTTACTACAATCTGAACCTAACCCTATTCCTATCCTAGATACTGAAACCTCTCATACATGGCTTCTTTTAACCCTTGTAAAACCCCGTCCTTTCCTTTTCTCAAACCTGGAAAAAGAAATATCCTTCAGGACAGCCTATAAAGGCTATACCTGGGGATGTTTCTTTTCAAACACAACTTCAAACCACGAAACCCCAACGATTTTCTTTGTAAACTCTGCTCCTTTCCTTCTGATAATCTTCATCATCTTTTCTTCTCCTGTCTTTTCCTTTCCTATTTTTTTTCTCGTAATAGTAACTGGAAACTCTTCTAATTTCCCCTAAGGCTTACCAAAGCTGTCATTTCAATCAATTGAAAAATATTAAACTATTTAAAAAAAAATAATATAATAATAATAATAATTATGATACCCAACACATTATTAACTGTAATTTACTTCCTCCCTTGATATTAAATACTTCTAACTTACCGCGTAATAATAACTTTTTTTATTCATATTCCATTGCAAATATCGCTTTTTCTTCGCTCGCCCATAATCATGTACAATTTATTTCCTATTTTTATTGATTATTATTATTGTGTATTTATCTATTCTGTATTATGATTTGTGTATTGATCTATTCTGTATTATTATTATTGTATATTGATTCTATTGTTATTGATTATTATTATTTATTTTCTATTGTTATTGATTATTCGTTTGCCTAATATTGTGTAAAATTTATTTCCTATTGTTATTATTATCCTATCGTTATGCCTTATTTTTGTTATTTGTATTTACAAATCATATTAAACGATTGAACGCGTCTTTTTTTTAATTTTAGTTATAAAACACACATATCAACAACACAATATATAACAAGCGTGATAAAAATAAAAACAGATGTGTATGCTTTTGGAATTGTGATAAGCAGTTATTAGATAGTAGAAAAATGGAAAGGGCGATTAAATCATACACTTTTCACACACAAAAAAATATTTAACATGTTGGATATAATAGATATACAATGAGCTGGAAAAAAAAATTTATACAAAACGATGAAAAAAATTAAGTATTTACATATAGAGAATGAATAATGTGTTGATTTTACTTGTAAATACAATAAACAAAAAAAACAAAAAAAACATAACAATAGGATAATAATAACAATAGGAAATAAGTTTTACACAGTATTGGGCAAACGAATAATCAATAACAATGTGAAATAAATCAGATCATCGGCATAATGACTGACTTTAAGTGAGGAGGTACCAATGGAGATTCCTTGGATTTTAGATGAAGCTAATATTTTTTTGTTAGAGGTTCAATGTCAATTAAGAATAAAAGCATGCTAAGAGGGCACCCTTGACGAATGCCACACTTAACGGAAATAGGATCGGAAAGATAGCCATTTAGGTTAAGTTGGGCTGTTAAGTCAATGAGAAAGATTCGAATCCAGGTTAGAAGAGTAACTGGAATTCCTAATTTGGAGGCGGTAGAAAGAATAAATTCGTGAGATATTGTATTGAAGGTTTTGTAAAAGTCGATTTGGAGAATAGCTAAGGGTTGAACAAAGTCATTTGTAAAGTTAATAGCAGAAAGGATGTTTAGGTGGTTATTAAAGATCTGTCTGTTTCGTAGTCCGCATTGTTGTTCTAGGGAAATTGTCGAGTTGAGGATAGGTTTGAGTCTGGAGGAGATAATAGAGGATAGAATTTTGTAGTCAGTATTTAGAAGAGAGATAGGGCGCCAATCTTTGACAGAAGTAGGGTTCGGTTTTTTATGGATTAATTTGATTAATGCGCGGGATTGGGAAGAAGTAAGATGCTTTTGAAGGTAGGAGTTATTGAAGGTTTGACATAGGATTGGAATTAACAAGGAAAAAAAATTATAAAAGCTTGGGGTAAATCCATCGAGGCCAAGGGCAGAGTTTATATTAAGGGTTTGTATGGCTTCACGAATTTTATTTTGGGTAATCAAAGGGGAGGAAGAGAAGGTTTGAGTAAAGACATTTGGGTTAGAGGTGAAAATTGGATCAAGATAAATAGAAGGGTTAGGAAGAGTAGTTGTTGGGGTCCATAGGTTTTTAAAGAAAGATAGATAGGAGGAGAAGTTATTTGAAACATTTTGTTTTGTAGAAGAGGAGGGGGTGTTATTTGGGTCAGAAATAAGAAGAGATTTAGATTGGATTAAGTTTTCAGTCACAGAAGCAAGAGGGGAGGGATTGTCGATACTTGTCAGAGGGGGTAGGCAGGATGTAATTTGCGCTCCTAATTGTTTGCTTTGTTATTTTTGTTCTAATTTATTTGTGATGTTAAATATTACTTTGTGTGGTTCAGATTGTTTTGCCTTAAATAAATTTTCTTGTAAAGTGAGTTGTTTTCTAATCTTTTTATTATAATTTAATTTTGATTGGAAGATTAATTGTTTTTTTATTTTAAATTTAATTAGATCCCACCATTGTAGGGAATGTTGGATGGGATTTAGGGGAGGGAAGAGGTTTTTAATAAACATGTTGATATAAAGAGTTGTTAGAGAGGAGTCAAGGGTGGAATTGTATAATTTCCAGTGGGAAGATTTGTATTTTGCTTTAGAGTGTATTTTGAGAGAGAGTAGAGGATCCTTGTTATGATCAGGAAAAGATATGTTATGATAGGAGGAGTGGGTTATTTTGGCTATTAGAGATGAAGAGATATAGATACGGTCAAGTCTTGATGTAGGATAGGAACGGGAAAAGGAGAAAGTTCTGGAATTAGGATAGAGATAACGGTATGAGTCAGTTAGGTCAAAATTTGTGAGTATTTTTTGGAAAAGGATTTCGTCATTTGTGTTAGGGGTGTAGTGTCCGGTTCTATCGATTGGGTTTAAAACTAAATTAAAATCGCGTGCAATTATTATGTATTTATTTTTGAAATCTAAGATAAATCCTGTGAAATATAATGCAATGCGAATTGCGAAGGTTTTAATAGATCAATAAGAAACGTCAAACTTGTGGTTTCCAGTAACGGCAGTTTGTATACTAGACCATCAATACACAACTGAAGCAATAAACCGTTCAATAAATTCAAAACCTCGCAAACTGGTTCACATTTCAACAGTTTGGAGTTGACTCCATAACGATGTTAGATGAGATTCGTATATTTATGTAGACTGTATAGAAATCTTTTATTTGTGGTTTTATTAGCGATGTAGTTGCTATATTTGTTCTCGTCCTTCATGCTTTCAAGTGCGTTGATTGCGTGTTGGTTGACGTTGTTTGAGCGACGATTGACGTTGGTGATAAAGCCAGTATACGTACATGGGTGTCCCGTAACCAATTTCCAGGGTAGGGGGTAAAACTTCTGAAAGGGGCAGAATTTTGCAAAAATGCGTTTATATAGTAAAATTAACGTATTTCTTAATAAAAAATCAATTTCCAGGGAGCATACGCCCGCTTTGCCCTCCAGAGGACGCCCATGCCAACATAAGTAATTAACTAAAAGCTATTTTTAATTCAGCTTATAGAAACTTTTAAAAAACAAATTATTAATAAAAATTTTAACTATTTCAAATAAAATTATGCGCATATCAAATGGAGCATTGTGCAACACGCACCGGGCTCATGCCGCTCAAATAAAATTGATTCATATAGACTTGAACAAAAGAGAACAAAGTTACATTGGCATTTTGTTGGCGGAGTTGGCAAATAGTTGGCAGTTTTTCCGATATTTTACTGTCATCCAAAAACTGTTCGAATTTTTTTTCAACTATCAGACCATAGAGACTAACATTTTTTTTATTCTTTTTAAACGTTGAGGCATAGCAAAAACATATAGGCTATACCTCATCAGAAAATGTTATATTACTTAACAATCAAAGCAATTAAAATTCATCAAGCAAAGAACTGTAGCAGAAGTACATTACTTTGTAGCGACCCCGCTACTTTAGTGGGCGATTGTTTTTAACACGCTACGAGTGGGTGATTACCTTTAATCGCACATTTTTTAACGTGAACAAAGAAACCAATAAAAAAGAGAGTTGAGACAGAATGAAGTCTGGACGTATTTATTTTATATGTAGTAGGCTTACAACAAGTTAGCAAACCAAACATATATACAGATATATAACAAGTTAGCCGCTACATTTTTGGTGACCCGACAGAAAGAACAGCAATTTCAGTTGGAATAGAAAACAAGCTTTAAACAAAGAAAACAAGAAAAAAAAACAGCTGGACTGCCTTCACCCATCAGCAGTTGGAGTTATAAAAAAAATAGCAGACCG
The DNA here is from genome assembly GCA_963680785.1 of Diplosoma virens. Classification (NCBI taxonomy): domain Eukaryota; kingdom Metazoa; phylum Chordata; class Ascidiacea; order Aplousobranchia; family Didemnidae; genus Diplosoma; species Diplosoma virens. Next base: position 49,633,284 of record OY796880.1, on the reverse strand, counting down.
ATACAAATTATTTACTGAACGTTCGCCTTTGTTTGTAGTATTTAATTTTTTTTCAAAGTTGAGTTTAGTTCTTTAAATCATTTATTTACTTTGCTTTTATTATTTGCATTCTGTCTAGCTCCAACAGCAGTATTTTAGAGCGACTATCACATGATGGTGACGTCACAATACTACTTGACAATTATAATTGTAAGAAACAATCTGTTATTGACTGTACAGTAAATTAATGCGCTGTAGGCTTACAGCTTACATTGAAGCAATTTCTTGAAAAAAATAAATAAATAAAAATAATAATAATAATACATCTGCGTATATAATCTGTGTCCTTCGAGATTATTATCGAGTTATCCGAAGTAGCTTATTGTATGATGCTGTTAACAATTTCGTGCTTGTGTTTTATTACAGTTGTGTTTGCTTTTAGCGTAATTTTCTACCACCGTTGGTCATCCTCGCCACTACATGCTAACCAACAGAACGCTTGCTCACTAGCTACGCCTCAGTTTTCTCGACCACATGACACTTTCACACCATAACGCCACTATTCACTCGCTGACACAAGCTTGAGACAAAATTCTACATTCAGTGTCAACCTTCCAGAATTTTGGGAATTTGATGCAACAGGCTATTTTTAATCTATTGAATTAATTTTTAACGACAACAACATAACATCTGAAATATCTAAATACTCACACTTAATCCAGGCTCTCAGTAAAACCACCCACATTTTAAAAGGACTAACAGACATAGTACGCACCACAAACAATGTCGCTCCCTACACCACTTTAAAACAAGCTTTGATTGAGCGATATACAACGACGCCATATGGTTGCTTACAAAAAATTTTGAATGACTGCCACAGAGGTCAAACTACAGTAACCGCATACTTGATACAATTACGTACGCTACTGGGTACACAGTACGACTCAAACTCCCCTCTTTAAAAAGACCTCATCAAGCATAAGTTGCTCGAATCTTTAGACTCTCATATACGGTTGTGCTTATATCATTATGAGGACGGACCACTAGATGCATTAGCCAAACATGCAGACAAACTTCTTTCTCTACACAACAACTCCCCCTCATCAAAATCATTACGCTCTGATCACAACGATAATCAAACGTTGATCAACGAATCGGTAAGTTCCAGACTTCAAAATTTACAACGCCAATTAGCCGATATCTCCAAGATACAAACTCAGTCCCCAAACACTACTAAAGAAAATACACACAACGCTCTGCCGTGCTACTATCACCAGCGATTTGGCAACCGAGCCCGCAAACGCTAAGGTCCATGCCCTGCGTTTAGCAACTCTGGAGCTCCTCTGTCAAGAAATGCGGCACCTGCCTCCATGGCTTAAGGAGTTGGAGGCAGGACAACATAGACAAAACCCCTTTGTTTTATGTGATGGACCGAATCACTACCACACGGTTTCTTGTGGATACTGGGGCAGCATGTTCGGTTATACCTCAAACTATAGCTGGCTGTGGTACCTCTTCCCACTCCAGTGTTCAGGGTAACATCTTCTTACCCACCATTGGCGGCGGTCGCCTCATCACCTCTGCGCTATTTTCCACTAAGCTTGATCTAGGATTTTCTAGGTTTTTCTCATTCACATTTCACATTTCCTCCCAACTCGACTATGGTATCCTAGGAGCCGATTTTCTCGCTCATCATCAACTTTATGTCAACGTTGCTTCGCAACGGTTTATTGAGAACCTTGAGGTACAACGCTCCTCTCCAGAAGACTCCTCATCTCTCCCTGCCAAATATGGAATTTCATCAGGCGACACTTCCCAAGCCCAACTAGTGAAAACACTTCGAGATGAATTTTCCAACGTTTTTGAAGGCGACAAACGATTGCGTTGTATCAGACATTCAGTGATAGCTGACGTCCACACTCTTACAAAAACTCCAATTAGCCTTTCAGCTCGTCGTCTGAATCCCGAACAGTATAAGGCCCTAAAGGTGGAACTTAAACGGTTGATTGACCAAGGAGTTCTCGAACGCAGCCAGAGTCCTTGGACGTCCCCTATCGTAATGGTTAAGAAAAAATCCGGAGGTTGGCGCCTGTGTGCAGATTTTACACAACTTAACAAATTGCTCAAAATTCAAAAATACGCACTACCAAATATTAACAACTTTGGTTCAATAGCTCACGGCTGCAAGTGGTTCTCAAGCATCGACATTGCCGATGCTTACTATAACATTCCCGTCAATCCTTTACACAAACACAAGCTGAAAATCACTACCCCTCTTGGCAATTATTGTTACAATTATTTGCCCATGGGTCTTTCTTCAAGCTCATGCTATTATCAACGTTTGATGAACGAAGTAGTTAGCGGATTACCTCAAGTTTACTGCTACCTTGACGACCTTATCATTATGTCTCAAAACTATGACGAGCACGTTCAGCTTCTTCGCCAAGTATTTTCGCGGTTGTGTGAACATGGTTTGGTAGTAAAAGAATCCAAATGTTTTTTTGCAGTTCACAGTCTTTCATTTTTGGGGTACCAGGTTTTCCCCGAAGGTCTAGCGCCTCTTCCATCCAAAGTTTCTGCCATCAAAGACTACCAGCTTCCACGCACAAAACGCTAGCTAAAAGCCTATTTAGGAATGTATCAATTTTACGCCCGTTTCGTTAAGGGTTACGCCGAGCTGTTACAACCATTGCACGACTTTGCTACACAGTGCCCTCCTCGACGCCCCCTTTCGTGGGACGAAGGATTAGTTTCATGTTTCCAGGCAAGTAAAGAAGCACTTACTAACGCCACGCTGCTTGCATTCCCAGACCCAGACGCTCAAACCGAATTAGTGACCGATGCCAGTGGCACCACAATAGGATGTGTTCTACAGCAACGGAAAAAAGGAACACTCACTCCATTAGCGTTTTGGTCAAAAGGACTGACCAAAGCACAGCTGCACTGGTCCACTTTCGAAAGAAAATTGTTTGCATGTTATGCGTCATTAAAACATTTTAGATATTATTTGGAAGCCAAAGACTTCACTCTGTGTACCGACCATCGCCCCATTGTGACCAAATTTACAGCACAACCCGAGTGGCTTCACCCAGACAAGAGCGGTTCTTTGACTTTATCAGCCAAATGACCAATAAATTAAAACATGTAAGCGGGAAGGAAAACGTTGCCGACATCCTTAGCCGCCCGGCTAATCCGCCGCTCTTAAATTCAATCCCCCCTAACTCTGCAGGCATCGACTATCTCAAAATGGCAGAAGAACAGCAGTCCGACTTGGATTTGCAAAATTTAAAACAAAACAACACAACTAACCTTCTGTTAAAAGATGTCCCGTTGGGAGAAACTGGCGCTACACTTTTGTGTGATGACTCTTAAGGAAGGCTAAGACCACTTGTTCCGAAATCTATGCGTCGGGCAGTCTTCCAGCATTTTCATTCCAGCTCCCATCCCGGAATTAAATCCGGAACCAAAAGCATTGGCCGATTGATGGTTTGGCATGACATGCGCAAAGATATCAGATAGTGGACCAAAGAATGCCAAGCTTGCGCCCGATCAAAGGTTATTAGGCGAAATACGGCCAATGTCGAGGCAGTCACACCCCCTCCTCGAGGACGCTTTACTCACGTCTACCTAGACATCATAGGCCCACTGGGACTCTCTAAAGGTCACAATTACGTTTTGACCGTCATTGATAGATTTTCACGGTTTTTTCAAGCCATATCGCTAGTTGGCATTACCGCCGAAGAGAGCGTCGACGGACTTCTTCGTCACTGGGTATCTCTTTTTGGATGCCCAGAACGCATTTATTGTGATAGAGGACGCCAATTCACTAGCACTGTCTGGAATGATATGTGTGTAACTTTGGGCTGCGAGCTACATCACTCCACTGCCTATCATCCTCAGGCACAAGGGTTGATAGAGCGGTTTAACAAAACAATTAAAACATCTTTGAAATGCCACAAAGAACCTAGTGAGTGGTATGATCAACTACCCTGGCCTCTCCTGGCATTACGTAACATGCCCAAAGAGGATCTGGACTTCTCCACCCCCAGTGATCTCTTGTTTGGACAACCAGTAAGACTGCCTGGAGAAGTTTTTGAGCCCGTTTCTGAAGACGCTTTTAACATTAATTCGTCATCCTTCGCTTAAAGTTTGCGCCGTTATATGCAGCAAATCCCGTATTTCGCACCGAGACGTACCAACAGAGCACATTATGTGGACAAGGCCCTTGTGGATCCTAGTACGATCCATGTTTTCATCAAAATCGATAGCCACCGCCCACCACTGCACGCAGTCTACAAAGGTCCTTTTCGAATCATTTAGCGCCATCCCAAATATTTCGTTGTAGACTTGCGGACTCATATTGACAACATCTCCGTAGACAGACTGAAGGTGGCTCATCTTTCTCTAGAAGGTTTAAACCACAATATCAAATCTCAACAGCTTAGGCTAGTCGACTCATCGCCGTCCACAAGCGAACTCGGCGCCGGCAACAGTAACATTATTCCTACCAAGCCATCTTCACCTACATCAACCATAACTTGCTCTTCTGAGGATAACATGCCTACAGATAACATTCATTCATCTTCTCTCACCTCACCACAAGTTATCACGCGAAAAGGGAGAAGAGTCAACAGGCCTACCAGGTTCCTCGATTATGACACCCGTTTCTAATATGCTTTTATTTTTTTATTTTTTTCGCTGTCGGGCTGAATTGCCGCTCTTTACACGTTGTTTTGAGGGATTCAGGGAAAGGGCCCTTTCCTCGAGTTTCTCAAAGCGGCTGCTGGTGTCATTCCATTCCGATATAAGACAAGTTTTTTTTACGGCGCTGGTCAATGTACATATTGTATATATATTCCCCACTGTACTTTTGACTTTTTGTTGTTATTTCGATTTTGTTTTGCTTGTTTTATGTTTACTACTTCCTTCCTTATTATTTTCATTTTATTTCTTGTGCGGGGAGGATTGTAGCGACCCCGCTACTTTAGTGTGCGATTGTCTTTAACGTGCTACGAGTGGGTGATTACCTTTAATCGCACATTTTTTAATGTGAACTTCTTCTTCTTCTTTCGGCTTCTCCCTACTCGGGGTCGCTACAGCGCGACAGTAATCTCCATTTTACTCGGTCTACTTCGTCTCCTTCCCTAGCTCCAACCCTTTCCATGTCTTCTCTCACCAAATCCATCCACCTTCTCCTTGGCCTTCCTCTTTTCCTTCTGCCTGGCACTGCCATCTCCATCATCCTTTTCCCCACGTAGTCTTCTTCTCTCCTTTTTACGTGTCCATACCAACGTGGCCTCACATTCCGAAGTTTTTCTCCCAGCTTTGCAATTTTCGCAGTCCCTCTTACATATTCGTTTCTTATCTTGTCCTTTCTTGTCACTCCCAGTGCCCATCTCACCATTTTCAACTCTGCAACTTTCATTTTTCCCATTTGTCGTTCAGTCACTGCCACCGTTTCCATTCCATAAAGCATGGCTGGTCTAACAACACTCTTGTATATTTTACCCTTAACCTTTGCTGATATAACTTCCTGTCGCACAGAACTCCAGATACCTTCCTCCAACTCATCCATCCTGCTTGGATCCTTCTCCTTACTTCTTCTTCACATCTTCCATCATTACTAACTGTTGACCCCAGGTATTTGAAGCTTTTGGCTTTCTTTACCTTTTCTTCTTGCAACTTCAACTCTTCTCCATCGTCCACACCCCCAACCCTCAAATATTCTGTCTTGCTCCGGCTCACTTTCAGGCCTCTTCTCTCCAGTGCATTTCTCCAAATCTCCAGGTCCTCCTCTAGCTCCCTATGATTTTGTCTACACAGAACTATGTCATCTGCAAACAGCATATCCCATGGTGCGTCCTTCCTGATGTCCTCCGTCAGCCTGTCCATAATGATGACAAAAAGAAATGGGCTGAGTTCTGAACCTTGTTGGAGTCCAACACCTACCTTAAATTCTTCAGTCAACCCTGCTGCACTTCTCACAGTTGTAATGTAAACAAAGAAACCAATAAAAAAAGAGAATTGAGACAGAATGAAGTCTGGACGTATTTATTTATATGTAGTAGGCTTACAACAAGTTAGCAAACCAAACATATATACAGATATATAACAAGTTAGCCGCTACAACTTATTGTCGCTGTTTTGTAAAAAGCTTGCATCAATATTTAACACGAACAACTGGTAATGTCTTTGAATAAAAAATTTTGGCCAACTTCTTACCAGCGTATCACCAACTTAGTCACAGGGGAGACAGCTAATGCTGCCTTCAATGTTGGCCCAACACAGCTGTGAACACGAATTTTATTAAGCAAAGAAATAGTGACAAAAAGCTTTTTTCAGCGTAAATTTAAGTTTTTTTCCACTTTAGTACTTAACGCAAAAAATAGAACAAACCAGAACTCAAAAATAAATCATTGGCAGAAAGTTAGCATTGTTGGTTAACTGTTGGCAATTTTGTCAACTTTCTCCCAACCCAGCCGTGCTAAAGCCAACGTTGGCCCGATGATGAATGTTTACTGGGTAGTAACGCGGGGCCCCCTCGTGCTGTCGCCCCGGTGCATTGCACCGGCTGCACCGGCAATCGTTAGGGCCCTGTTTGTGGTCATTTGATCAAGCTTAATATCAATCCTTTCACAAACTTTAACTCCCGGTTGTACAGCTGAACTGATAAAAGTTACTTAGTTTCAACTTGCATGAATATTTATTTATAATACATCATTATTTACATTTTACAGCTTCAAAGAAAAAAAACAACTTATATTAATAAAAGCGTAAAAATAACCCTGCATGTTTAGATAACCAAGCAAAACTTTTAAGATTGTAAATCTTATCAATTAAAAATGTTCGGCTCTAATTGATAAAGGCTGTTTTTATTTTAGTGAGTATTGTCAACCAAGATTTTTAATATGCTTTAATCAAGTGCTTGCCAACCTTGAACTACAATACATTTTTTACATTAAAAATAATCGCAGGAATCACTACCATAAAAAATTCCACAATAGTAAATTTCCCTTAAAAATCAACTGAAGACAAAAAGCTAGCCTTCAAGGCTGTCTTTACACGATCAAGTTTCTTAATGTAGAAAGATTCTTAGCTCAATGTTCTATCTGTGTGTAAAGTACCGCGCAACAAAAATCTTGCTTCCTATAAAAACGCTTTTTAAGAAAAAAGCGTGTTTTGCTGCAATATTGCTAGTAATAGAGCGAGGTTCTATTTTCCAGCAAGATTTTAACAAATTTTTGGTCAAAAATGCCATTGCGGTCAACAGCACAATTATTTGCAGCTTCTGCAACAAGGTGTTATAGGCACCCAATGCATTCCTGCAGCCAAGCCAGGGTTGTGCTCAGCATTTCCGCTTTTTATGCTGCTTATTTAAAGCTGCCACCACCATTATTGCTGCTTCCTGTCGTTTTCTTGGTCAAAGCATTTGGAAAATTATAACATTGAATAGTGATAAACAAGCAAGTCTTACAGTGCTTTACGACTTGATGCTTGGAATTAAAATAGAAACGAAGTGTAGGCTTATTTAAGCCAGTGGTGGGAACCTGATTGCACTCGTGGGCCGCATCCCCAAATTCAAAAATTAGGTGCGGGCTACAAATAAACTTTTTATTTGAGAAGCAAGGTGATTTTTTCGGTAGACCACGCTTCTTTATTTGATTTGTCATGTTAGGATTTTTTTATCTTCAGTTGCATTAAACAAATATCATATATCTTTTTAAATGTCGATAGTAGACAAAAAACTATATCTGCATGACGAACAAGATAGTGAAGAGTTGTTTTGTCAATTCACTAGCTTGTTTGGTTTTCACTCGACATTAAAATTTTTTTCTGGAGGGCTTATTACATTTTTATTATACCCTGGTCTTCAATACAGCAAAATAACTTTTTCCCAACCACACACGGACCGCAGGTTTACCGTCCCTGATTTAAACCTATTGTTATAGTATGTGACGTCATAGCGCACGGCTCTACTGCCTTCTTCTCTCTGGTTTGATAAGTGTGGTTAACCGCGTGATAAACTATTAGTATAACTTACAGATTCAGTCGTATAGCTATCGTGTAACTCCGTATAAATAAAAGAGCTAACTGCAGATACTAGTGGAACTCATAACATGGCGTCGTCGACAGTCAGCTTATAAATTTGTTTAAAGAAAATAAGCTTACGAACCATTATAAAAGTATACTGCAAGTTCGTGATCGGAGATTTGTAAAAGATTGAAGATAAAAGAGAAATGGCAAAAAATAATCGAGAGCTGCAAGCAGAATTAGAAGCAGCAAACAAACGTATAGCCGAATTATCTCAATCTAATCAAAACGCGAATAGTAATATTAATAATGATAAACCTCCTTCGTGGTTAAAAACTTTTTTAGAAGCACAGTTGTCAATGCAAAGACAAACACAAGAACAGAATGTCGAAAATCAGAGACAAATGCAGCTCGAAAGTCAGCGACAATTGCAACAAATAATCGAAAAATTTTCGCCACAGCAGCTGGCCCAATGCGCGAACAGCGAGAGAAGCGAATCACGTGAGCAAACCATTGACGTCAACAATTCTAACAACGAGGCAAGGCGAACCAAAGCGGACGCACAAAAGCCTTCGACACTGCAGGTGGGAATTTCGTTAGCTGAATTTGCGAAATGGCGTAAATCGTACAACGATTATGCTACGGTCTCGCTTGCAACAGAGCTGCCATTGAGCAGTCAGTTGGCATTGCTTCGCGGTTTTTTTTCGATGGACATGCGAGAAGCCGTAGAACACGTACTTCTTATCCCGGATGATACGACACTTAAACCAAACGAAGTGTTAGACAAAATTAAAAATTACATCCGGAGTCAAAGAAATATAGCGTTAGATTGCGTCGCATTTGAAGAGAGAAAGCAAGCGACGGGCGAAAACTTCGATTCGTTTTTAATCGCGATCAAAACTTTGGCAAGAGACGCAGACTTGTGCAATGAATGTTTAAATCGTCGTTTAGTCACAAAAATCATGTCGGGAATATATGACAAAGAGACTCGAACAAAGCTCCTAGCCATGTCCCCATTACCTGATCTTCAGACCGTCACTGATTTATGCAGATCGGAAGAGTCAGCAAAACTAGACGACGCGCGAATAAGCCGACAGCGGAATGAGAGAAGAGCGTACCAAAGCAAATTTCGCCGAAATTTCTCTAAATCTAAAGAGCGCACTAAAACGCCCTGTACAAAATGCGGTAAAAAGACCTGCCCACCAAAAGGTCAAACCCACTGTCCCGCAAAGGATACAGAGTGCTTAATATGTCGCAAAAAAGGTCACTTTACATCAGTGTGCTTTCACAACAAACCCGGGTTGAACAGACGCGAAGAAACGAAGAAAAAGTTAACCGGACAAATCAAGCGTAGATGCAATGCTAATGCAAATTTCGCTAACTCCGCGGCGCCCAAAATAACTGTTAATCTTTTTTCTCTTAAACATCGTAACCCGTTAGGTTCCACAGAAGCTACACCAGACACAGGTGCCGAAGCAAGTCTTGTTGGGGTAAACATTATTCAACGGCTCGGAATAGACCTTGCTAATCTAATGCCGCCAAATCAAGACACTCTTAGTGCAGTAAACCGGCAGACCGTAACATGCGTAGGGACTTTCCCATGCATCATCGAATACTGCGGCCGATTCGTGGAAGAAACCATTTACGTCTGTCCTGAGGTAGAAGATTTTTTGCTTGCTTGGTACGTATGTCAACAGGTTAACATTCTACCTGACACGTATCCTCAACCGATAAATTCATCAAAAACACCTCGAAAATTAGCAAGCATATTAAAAGCAGAGAACACAAGATTCATTATATCAGAGAACCCAACTGAAGCAGAAATTAATAAAATTGAGAACAAGTTGATAAAATCGTACAGCGATGTGTTTTCTGAAGACACAACATTACGGGAAATGAACAGTAAACCCATGAAAATTTCCTTGAAAGATGATGCTGTTCCATTTGCTTTACCTGTTCCACGCCAAATACCTTTAGCTTTCAGAAGGATGGTGAAGACAGAGCTTGACCAACTCGTACAAGCCAGAGTCATTGCACCAGTAACAGAAGCAACTGATTGGGTGCACCCTATGGTCGTTGTACAAAAACCCAATGGTGGAATTCGTCTCTGTATCGATTTGCAGAAATTGAACAAATACGTACGCCGTCCATATCATCCATCTAAATCACCTGCCGAAGCTATTTCGAATATTTCTTCTTCGTCTAAATTTTTCTCAACATTAGACGCCACTAAAGGATACTGGCAAGTACCTTTAGAAAAAGAAAGTCAAGACTTTACCACATTCATTACGCCGTTCGGAAGATTTAAATTCCTTCGAGCTCCGATGGGACTAGCTTCTTCTCAAGACGAATATTGCGCAAGAGGCGATGAAGCTCTGCAAGGCATTGAAAAAGTCGAAAAAGTGGTAGATGACATTCTTATTCAAGGCGAAACCGCACAGGAGCACTTGAATACCGTAGTGGCTGTACTAAACAGATGTCGAGAACACGGTATTACTCTTAATCCGAAGAAAGTGCAGTTACTACAAAATGCTGTGAGATATGTCGGATATATAGTGAGCAGTGACGGTATTAAAGCAGACCCCACAAAAATTGAAGCAATCTCTGAATTCCCTGCTCCAACAAACATAACTGAATTACGATCTTTTATGGGTATGGCAAACCAGCTGGGCGGATTTACTCACCTACTCAGTGAAGCAGCAGGCCCACTTCGGGACTTGCTCAAACCAAAAAATGCTTTTCTCTGGTCACCCCAGCATGAAGAAGCATTTACAAAGACAAAAGAAATTCTTTGTAGCCCCCATATTTTGGTTGCATTCGACCCCAATCTGGAAACGATGCTGCAAACAGATGCATCTCGGTTGAAAGGTCTAGGTTTTGCACTTTTGCAAAAACATCAAGAAACGTGGAAATTGGTTCAAGCAGGATCACGTTTTATAACTGAGACTGAGGCCAACTACGCTATGGTTGAACTGGAATTGCTCGCTGTTGTTTGGGCTATGCGTAAATGCCGCATATATCTGCAAGGCTTACCCAATTTCGAGCTGATAGTAGATCACAAGCCATTAGAGTCAATCCTGAATACCCAGACACTCGATATGGTGGATAATCCCAGGATTCAGAGACTTAAAGAAAAACTCAGCGCCTTTATATTCCACACCACCTGGAGAAAAGGCAAAGACCATGTGATCCCCGACGCGTTGTCACGAGCACCGTGCCGCGACCCAGAACCAGAAGATATCATAAACGTAGACACAACCAGAATGATCTGCAAAAACGTTTCTACAATTCTGAGAGGAAAAGACCCAGAAGTCACAAAAGAAACATTTATCGATCCAATGCTGGAAGACTTAAAAGAAAGTACTCAGCAGGACGAAGCAGCACAACAATTAATCACTGCTATTAAAAGCAACTTTTCAAAAGGAAACGAATATCCATTAGCTCAACCTTTCAAAAAGCTGAAAGATCAGCTTACTTTCGAAGATGGATTAATTCTCCTGAACAGCCATCGCATTGTGGTGCCGGTACAGAAAAGAAAAGAAATACTGACAAAGCTACATGCCTCACATCAAGGCATCGAAAGAACAAAACAAAGAGCGCGTCAAATAGTGTACTGGCCAGGAATCAATAGCGACATCAAAAATACCGTTGAAGCCTGCACGAAATGCCAAGAGCACCAACCAAGCTTGCAACAGGAACCATTACAACGCGATCCCCTCCCATCAAGACCCTTTGAAGACGTCTCTGCAGATTTATTTTATTATGCCGGTAAGACTTACCTGGTTTATGTAGACCGTCTGTCGGGATGGATTAAGCTCAGCGAGTTCTCTCATGACCCTAGTTCACATCAGATAATCAGCACTATAAGAAAATTTTTCGTGGACACAGGGGTACCAGTACGAATCAGAACTGACGGAGGACCGCAATTCACATCAAGCAAGTTTCAACAGTTTCTCAAGAAATGGGGAGTAACTTCCACCATAAGTACTCCACATTACCCACAGTCAAACGGACACGCAGAAGCAGCAGTGAAAGCCATGAAGCACCTTGTTGCCAAAACTGCTGAGCATGGTAGTCTCGACTGCGATGAATTTAGCAGCGGCCTAATCGAATGGGTTAACACACCCAAGGCCCATGGGTTATCACCAGCCGAAATTTTATACGGCGCCCCGCTACGTTCAATCGTCCCAGCTAAACTGAAGTATTTCAAGGAAGATTGGCAAAACAAATTCGACAAGTGGGACGCAGCTTTATCAAATCTACAAGTGGCTGCAGAAACCGAATACAATAAACGCGCAAAACACCTCAATCCACTAAAAATCGGACAACATGTTCGAATTCAAGACCATATTACAAAAAAATGGTTGCGATCGGGACTCATCATCGGCGTCGGGAGAAACCGCGACTACCACATAAAACTACCGAGCGGTCGAGTCTGTTGGCGCAATAGACGTTTTATTCGCCCTCTCCCCACCGAAGGGGGAGACCCCAAAGAGGAAATGATGACATCAGACGAACGTCACGTCCATTTTGAAGATGAAGTCTTTCCATCATCTCCAACCTCGCGGCGAAGCGTGAGACAAAAACGCTTTCCTAATCATTTAAGAGATTTTGTATGAAGTAGCGTAAAACTCATAACGCTTGTGCCGTATTGTATATAGTTTGTGCATGTTTATTAATCGGGCTCGTACAACGTACTAATATTTTTCTTAGACAACCTTTTCGCTAAAAAGCTTCTTAAAAGGGGGTTGTTATAGTATGTGACGTCATAGCGCACGGCTCTACTGCCTTCTTCTCTCTGGTTTGATAAGTGTGGTTAACTGCGTGATAAACTATTAGTATAACTTACAGATTCAGTCGTATAGCTATCGTGTAACTCCGTATAAATAAAAGAGCTAACTGCAGATACTAGTGGAACTCATAACACCTATCGTGACGAAATCAATGCGATACGTACGCAATGTTGCTGAAATATTGCTGAATGAACATCGTGTCAATACATCAGCAAGTTTCTTGCGCAAAAACCGCAAACATTTCTTTCTACAAAAAGTTCAGACGGAAAAAAGCCGGCGTGTAAAAGTTGGGTCAATATTTGCATAAGATACTTGATCTTGTAAAGCCAGCCTAATAATCAGAAGCGAAAAATTAGCTTAATAATTAAGAATGTCAAGGAAACAAAATTTTATTTTTACAAAATGAAAATTTTGCATTAAAGCATGTTTTATCAGTACAAGACAAGTAAAAGAAAAATATTTTTTTAGTATGCAACATTACTGAACTACCTACTAATCCGAACGTAATTGAACCTTCTCCCATTTTAACAGTAGTTGGAGTAAATGAAACGTACATTTATAGATGTGATAGTAGCCTGACTTTAATGGGTAATGGAATTAATGTTTGTAATGCAACTGGAATTTGGCAGAATGATGCACCAACCTGCGTATAAGGTTTGCTTTTTTTAAATATTTGATTTGTATAAAAAAAAATGCACTTTTTTGTAATTTTATGCATGTCGCTAATTTAACTCCTGTTTTTACTTTTACAAAAACAGTTCATCAACATCATTATGGCATTAAAGAACTATATATCTTATTACAGTTAAGATATTTTATGGTTTAGTTTATAAAGAAGGTGAAAGACAAAAACTCACCTTCTTTATTCTTGACAGAGACATGAGGAAGTGCCATTGAATATCCAATGCTTAAAGAATTTGCTAGACAACCTTTTGTTTTTTAGAAGAAATCTTTTTTTTATTTGTACACCTTCATTTAAGTGTGCAAAGCAGTGCTTTCAAGAATAAAGTGTTAAAAAAAACAATTTCTAATGATAATCTCAAGTCTGAACTAAGGTTGATTGTATCCAATAAGTTTGCATCCAATATCCCATGACTGACTTTGCAAATTTAACTGCACAAATACAAGATAAAGAAAATCATTAATTTATATGATGCTTTACAAACTTTTCTTAAATAAATGCATAAATATTTTTGACATTTTTCTATTTATTGTTAGTTTTATTTTATTATCTCTTAGGCTTGTAGAAAAATATGTAGAGTTTTTCAATCATAAAGCTTGATTAATAAATTAGAAGTTAAACCAAAAATCAATAAAAACTTTTTTAACTGCACTTTCTATGGAGTTGAAAGCTTAAAAAATGCTCAATAAAACAAAATTACCATAGAATTTGCCTAACTTGCCACTTCAAGAGGAACGTAAAAAGTGTCGAATTAGGCAAACAGCAGTTTAAATATGCATAGGTTTACACAAACTTAAAGACACCTTTGTTTCTGCAAAAGCTTAATGTTTGAAAAATAAAGATCTTAAACAAAAAGCATTTTTTGGATTTATTTCAAATAATTCAATAAGTTAATAACTTTTGTAATTGTTGTAGTTATGCTGCTTCACATAACAGTAAGATGGCTGGCTGAACTAAACTAAAACTGATGAAAACAATCTCAAATGATGAAATAATGGGGTTATAAAGGAAGTTTGTGATGCAAAGTGGAGTTGTGTTACTTAAGTAAAGATTGCAGAAAAATAGGGAAAGCAACTGTTGAGTTGTGGTAGCAGACTAAAATGTTTAGAATATAATTACACTGGCAAAGTTTTTATGAGTCTGACAGCTTAGAAAAATTTTTCTGCAAAAACGGTGGTGAGTTAGGCGAAAACAATTTAACCAAACTTAATAACATAGAAAACAATAGGCTCCCAGCTGGGACCAAGCAATATGTGGCAACTTAGGCAATCTGGCAACTTAGGCAAGTTCTACTGTAATTGCATTTTTACAGACTTAAAAAATTAAAAAACAAACAACAGGATGAATAAAAGCTTTGTAAATATTACAATACCAAGCTACATCTCAGTTTAATGCCAAACTTATCATTTGTGTCAAAACCCAACAATCAACATAGAAAAACACACAAACCATCAATTTATTTTAAACAAGCTGTTTGGTTTGCACTATTTTATTGACTGCGTTACAACATAAAAAAGCTCAATATTTGTCTTTAGTGAAGTGCAGCTAAGCTACTCTTTAGTTTGATAAATAAATTTTTCTGTGGTGTCAAAACTCAAAAAACCATTAATTTGTTGCTAACAAGCTGTGTAGTTTTGGTTTTTTAAATCAAAATTTAATTCTAGCAAAACCTGTCTTTGTAAATAGTATGTAACTAGCTGCGTCAAAACCTGACAACTATTAAATTACAATGCATAAAATGTCAATTTGTTGCCATGAGCAATTTTACAAACTGGACTACAATGGTATTTAACTCAAAAGTGCAATAAACATCATTTATTATACAATATGATAGTTGCATTTGTTACAAAAAGTTCAAAATTCTTAGTTTATGTGATTTGTTCTTGTTCCTCGAAATGTCTTTTTTTTTTTTTTTTTTGACAATTATTATTAACCATTGTCAATTTTTCATCAATTGAGTAATTTATATTTCTCAATAGTGATTTGGCATTTGTTTTTTGTCTCGAAACATATTAAGTTTTATCTGTTGATTTTTATTTGACATCTTGTCTCATAAACTTTTGTTAATGACCTAATAGATTCAAATTTGTAGCCAGAACAAAATCATCAAATCAAAGGAATACTTGTTGGATATTCTCCTGACTAAAACTAATTTGTTTAATGTAGTAAGATAGTATCATATCTGGTATCAAATTTTTTAAAGTTTTTGACCAAGTTGTGATGTTGTATATACTCAATACTGGACATCATGCATTTTATTGACATTACATATATGCAACACTGGGCACATAAGAAAGCAATAAAAATTTTTTAAAGCAGTAAAAATTTTTTTGCAAAAGAGTGAAGTGAAAAGAAATATTATATGGTATGGTGTTATAATTTTGTTGTTTTTTCTGGAACTTGAGGTATTGTGAGATACAGCCATGTGAATGTGATTGAGGTTTTCTTTACATTCCACAGGTGCTTCTGAGATAATGTTATAATTGTGTGTGCTTATTATTATAAAATATTGTAAATTTCATGTTTTTTGGGTGGATCTGAATGTGTGTTAAGGTCATGTAAAGGGTGAGTTTGTCTTTGAGGCAGTTGTTTAGGTTGAGTAGCATGGAGCTTAAAATAAGTGTGCATTGAAAAGAGACTGTTTTTTCATGTAGTTGTTGGTTATTTGTTATCATCTGTAGCCAGTGGCAATATATAGCACTGTGTTTTGAATGGTTTGCAGTTTGTTAATGTGGGAGTTTTGATATGATAGGGCTCCATATGGTGTTTGCATATTCCAATATGGAATCTGTGATAGCTTTAAATGTAGAGACAATTAGTTTCTTTCATTTAGCCTATTTGGTAGAAGTGAGTACTTTCAAAATGTTAAACATTCAGTATGCTTTAAATGATAGCAACTCTCAGGTGTTGTGAAAATGTTAGTTTTCGTTCAAGAGTGATTCTAAGAATTTTTGGGTGTTTTGTTGGTAGTATTTGATTGTTTAATTTAAGTGATAGAGTTGTGCCATCAGATGGGTCTGGTGTAAAAAGTGTGGTGGTAGTTTTGTCCATGTTTATGTGAAGATTAGTACAGTATAATACTTCATTCTTAATCCTAACCTTTACATATATATAAAGCTACAGTTGATTTTCAATCATTTCAGTAATTTATAAGCTTTTGATTATGATGTCATTTTTCTATTGCTACATAGGGGAAAGTTGGGTATTATGCACCCCTTTAGCAAAAATCCCCATAAAAATTTCATGTTTAATTTTTTAATTCAAAATTATTTTGATACAATGTCCTCAGTCTATACTTTCTTTTATAAAAATACCAGCTTGTAAATTGTTCATGTAAGCTGTAATGACCCTTCAAACTTTTTAGATAAAAAGATCCACATGAGAAACTGTGCTTGTAATGTGGACCCCTACAGGAAGTGACGTAATTTAAAAATATTTTATAAAATTTAAAACTTTAAAGTGCTTTCTTTATGATGTAAAAATTTATTTATTGAAAACAAAACAAAATAATGTCAAATCGAGCAACGAAAAAAGCAATGCTAAAATACAAATTTGATTCATTGACATCAATCTGGTTTATTGACAATTTAGCCTTGTCTCAAAGAAAGTCACTTTAGTCACATAGGCTATGCTTACACTATAGAAAAAATTTGCAATAATAATAGCATGCATCAGTAATGCACACACATTCTTCATGTGCCCACTCTTTAGACAAATTGGATTCAATCCAATCAGCATCAAAAGTCTCCAAACATACCAAACAGGCATAAGTTGCATTTTGCTGCTCATTATTCAAAATAACATTAGTTTGTCTGTTAATTTTGAAAAGTTTGGACTGTGCACTACATTTTGATTTCTTGTGTTTAGCCAAACTTTTAATCAGATTTTTGTGTGGGGAAGAAGTAAGTACAGTATCCTTTGACTGCCTTTTTCTTTTAGTAGTAATTTTGTTGTCATTTATTCATTTTGGCAATGCACTGATATCAGTCACTTTTACTTGATGTTTAATGTGTGTTGAAATTTTTTTTCCAGTTGCAATGTTTACCTCTACAGTACTGATATTTCAATCATGAGTATGGTCAAAAACTGTAGAATCAACAATATCGTTTTCTTCATAACGCAAACTTAAACAAGACACAGAGCATTTTGGCATATTGTTGAAAGTTCCAGATTTATCAGTAGAAACAAAAGAAGTTCATAGGACTATGTTGTCAATCAAGACTTGAGAAGTGCTTGGATCTGGCCTGTTAGTTACTTTAGCTGAGGTAAATTCATGCTCTTTAAACACAGAGCGATCCATGGAAAAAATCCTAGCTTTTTTTAAAGCCAATAACTGTAGCTGCTTTGCCATATGCTAAGCTAAAAATTTGACTGATTTGAAATACAGCAGCAGCCCTGCCAGGATGAGCTTTTAACCATTGCTCAATGTTCTGGTAATAGTATGTTTTCAAAGGCCTAAAAAATGTCAAATCTAATGGCTGTAGCTTGTGGCTTGCATGAGGTGGCAGAGATAACATTATCATATCCTTTGATGCCAGCTCAAGAGCAGCAAAGTTATGTGTGTGAGATTTGTGTCCATCTAAAATTAATAAAACCTTTCGTTCTTAGTTGGTTTTGCAAATTTAATAAAAGTGCTTCAGCCAATTTAAAACTATTTCTGAAGTGATCCATTCTTTTTTCTGTTAACAATAAAAATCATAAAAATGAGACAAGCAAAAAAACCCCTGAATAAGACATAAAACCTAGCAAGCACTTATTATTTGCAGGTAAAAGCTATAACATGAGATGTCATGTTACACCAGCAATAAAAGTGGAGTGATAAATAAGCAAACAAATCATTTATGAATAATTCACAAGAACTTTTTAATTTATATAAACAAATTATATGATCAAGCTGAAGGAGGTAATAAAAAAATTAGTTGCTTCATAAAAATTTAAAAAAAAACATGGTTACATCTAAAATTCAAGGACTAAAACATGTTTTAATTTTGAAAATTTTGTGTGATGTATCTGATACATAAATTAACACTCTTAAACTCACACAAATTTTTACTTTGGTAGTTGTATATAGATAAACAAACTTAAATGATTTCAGATTAACTATCAATAAAACTTGGTTAAAAAAAGTGAATTTTATCAAGTATTTAAGAGTGTTTTTTGATAATAAACTGAGTTGGGATGTTCATATTGATAACTTATGCCATCAAATAGCTAAAACCAGTGGTATCAGATTGCAAAGTTATATTCCGAGGGAAATCCTTTGTCTACTCTATTATAGTTTAGTTTACTCCAATATGGGATTTTAACCTAAGCACTGCATCCAAATCATTATTGCATACTCTTGAAGTCCAACTTAATCGAGTCTTATTAATTATTACCTCCAGCTCCATTTATATACCAATTAATTAGTTATATAGGCTATTAAACACTTTGAAATTGATAGATATATACCACTTGGAACTAGGAAAATTCATGTACCAGTTATACAACATTAAACTACCTGTAGTTTTTACTGAATGTTTTAATAAAATAAAAAATTTTCATGATCGTTTGGCTAGGCAATCAAAAAAACTTTATGTATTTTTTGCCCAGAGTTAATAAATCAATAGGACAATTGATACTTGGTTTCCAAGGTATTAAGCATTGGAATACCATAGCATTAAAGATAGACATTGGTTTCCTTCAAAAAACAATTCAAACGTTGTTTAATTAATAAATATTAATTCGAGAATGGAGATACAATCTTTCATTGCTTAGTAATTCGTCACTGCGTTTTTAATTCACTGCAGGCCTATCATGTATCATTTTTATAGATTTAGCTTCGTTTTTTTTTTTTGAATGCACATTTGTTGGTATTATGAATGTACTATGTTTAATGCATGTTATGTGTAGGCTATATGTATATTTTTTTTGTATGTCATTGATATGGCTAAGGAGCATCTGACTTGATAACATTACTGTTCTTTGGTGCTCCCTGCCTTTGCACTTATTGTTGCATATAATTCTTGTTATCAATTTGTTGTTTACATGTGTTGATTATGCTGTTTTTGTTGTTTTTGTGTGCGCTCAGGCAAATAAACACTATCTATCTATACCTATCTTCAGTTGTATTTAGGTGTGCCAGTCCTTTAATGTAGTTGGTTATAAGCTTAATGATGATGTTTGGAATGTTTGTTAGTTTGAATTTATGTATTGTTGAAGCATCTTGTGATTCTGGGACAGATGTGCAAAGCAGTTTATGTTGAGTGTTTACATTTCAATATATGTTAATGAGAAATAAATGGAATGTTTTCTGTTTCATATGGTAATAGCATTTCCTCGAGTGCTTTGGAATAAGTGATAAAAGTGATTTGGGTCTATAGTTTGTGCCAATGTTAAGGTGTTTATTTGGTTTTGGAATGAAAATGATTGTTGCTTGATTCCAAAGATGAGGTAATATATAACATCAGATCCAATGAAATTGTTGTCAGTGATGTATGAGATAGCTAATGCTTTTGAGTAGTGTCAAGTAGTATTTTCTCAGTGGGAACGTTTTTGATTGTATGGTCTATGTTTGTTTCTACTATATGGAGTGAGCTTTGTGAGTTTTATATCGAAATATTTTAGTTTTCCTTTTTAAATTTCAAACCACAAAATTTATTTTAACATTAATTTTATTGGCCACAACAGACTATTTCCCCTATTTAGGCTTGTCAGGAGGCAATTAAAATTCTAAAAAAGAAAAAAAAGAAAAGTACAATTCAAACAAAGCAATTGAATGCCAGCAGAGAAACAAGAGAACTATACAGTTGCAATATTTATTAAATAGCAAACAATCACATCACCACAAATTTTAACTTAATGTATTAGCTCAAATAGGCTGTTTGGTCCATTAGGCACATCAGGGGGTGAATAAAAATTTGTAAATAAATATAAAAAAAAAAACAATAGCGCTGTTTCATTTAACTTCAGTTTTTATCAAAATGATCATATCACGTCTTTGTCATACATTGTTGTACTTTTTCGTAAAAAAATCAAAAACAAGCATTGTTAATTGACCTTAATTTAAAAATTTAACTACGTATTTAAATATTTTTTAAATGTAAATATTCAAAATTAAGCTATTGTAAATTTCAATAAATTAGCCCTTTGCAGTCTATTGTCATCCCTGGGATGATCATGCAATTTATGTATTACAATCCACCATCATCTCTAAGACAACTTTTTACCATGGTGGCTTACAAATTCCACATACATGGTAGGGATTATAATTTGAAAATTATTATTATAGCAAAATTTTTTATCGATTTTATGTACAGTATAGAGTTCACCTGACTGGCACTGTCCAGAAAAACAGAGTTGGGCTTTTTCTTGAAATGAATTGCCTATGCCTGAGAAATTTAGATATAAAGGTGTATTGGCATTTAGAAAATGTGATGGCACTGTGTTGCCAAGAAGAGCGGTTAATTTTGATGATAAGTAGGTAACACAATGGCAACACTACACCTTACCATTGCTGGCAAAATGAAAGCCAAGAAGAAAATGTTGACAAGGCTGTTGTAATTAACGATTACGCTACACGTATGGGTGCTGTTGACTGCTCCAACAATTATTGCTCATCTTATTCATTCACCAGAAAACTTTGAGATGGTGGAAAAAGCTATTCTTCTGGCTGGTAGAGGTGTCCTTGGTGAATTCATTCTTGATCTACAAAGAGGAAAACCATTTGTCTGAAGAAAGACATTTGCGTTACAGGACAATCTTATTGTTCAACTGGTAGGCAACATTTGTTACTGCAATGTGAAACTGGGAAGACCGAGTGGACATGATGTTGCTGAGCAACTGCACAAAATGCCTCATTTCATTGCCAAAGCACCAAGAGGCTGCAACACGAACTGCTGTGTGTTCAATAATAATAGAAACAGAAATGAAGGCATTTTTCTGTGAAACTTGCCAAAGAAAACAGGGGTCTTCACCCAGGAGATCGCTTCAAAAAACATCACACGATAGTGAACTATAATGAATAATAAAACATGCCAAAAATGCTCAAAAATAAAGAACTCAATGATGGTGTAATGTTTTTGTTTGGAACATTCTTATTTCTGTTCGTCTAAAAAATGACTAAAAAATGATGTGTGCCTTTTGCTGTTGTATGTAGAAATGATAGTTTAACCTCAAGCAAAGCTCAAAAGAGTCAAAAACCTGTGAAAATAAAACCCCAAAAGAACAAAATACGGTACATGTTTTTGTCAACTAAAACTTTCAAAAACATCAATTACACATGCTAAACTAATGGAATGCAATAAAAAAGATCGGAGCTATGGTGACTGCAATGATAAAAAAAGAGGACCACAAAAGGTTGATATTTGGCTAGGAATATCCTAAATTCAATGTATTTAGCAATTTTGTATGTTAGCAACTAATGCAACCTAATTTCTATCAAAAAAATTTTATAATTTATGAAATTTATTTTCTTTGTATTAATTAATAATGTTGCTTGTAGAAATAATTGTACACTATAATAGAGCTAATAATAAAAATCACGTAAAACGGATTTTTTCATCTGTTTAAAATGTTTTCTTGTCAATACTTTAATAATGTTTTTGAAACAACATCAACCCCATTGAGACCTTTTGTGACCCATAGGGGGTCAGGACCCACAGTTTGAAGAGCCTGGTTCTAATGTAAACTTACAGCTCTGTTTTTTCTATGTGCATATTACATTAACGTTTGCCTGTCACTAAAGTCAAACTAAATTGACATAACCCTTCTAGTGTTTTCTATTTTAAATTCATTATAAAGTTCTTGCTATTTTTCTTATCATTTTTAGCAAAGTGAATTGCTTTGCAAGTAAGGCAGCAAAAAGTTGGAAACTGGTAAATCAATTAATCAGTTCTTAAATTGACTCCAAAAAAGAGGCAGTGGTGTAAGAATTTCACAACATCAGATGATAACTCAATGTTTTTCTGATTTTTTTAACATTCAATATAAGGTATTCCATTGAAAGTGTATTTAGTCAGGTAATCACACAGCAAAAACAGCCTTAGCTCATATTTTTCAGACTTATCAGGCATATACTGTCTGAAACTACTGCAACTTCAAAATGCTATCTGTTGTTTAACCATTAACACAGGTGCTGACAGCATAAAATTTTACAGTCAGAATCATAAGAGCTTTCACTATCTCTCTTCATTATTGTCAGGCTATTTAATATCTGCACTTATATTTTGTCTATTGACAATAGAAGCAGCCACTTCATACTCTTGAGGCAATGGTTGGTCATCTTCGCTCTCTGAGCAATGCCTTGATTGCTAGAGTTGTCATCTAAATTGAACCAGCAGCTCTTGCTCCATCCAATAGACTTATGGCAATTATTTTAGTTTTTCTTTATCTATGTTTTAGATCTTTAACTCTTTTGGTTGCTTTTATTTTTTTTTTACTTTTCTTTAAACAATACCAACTGTTCTAGTTTTTTTTTTGCTTCTAAAAGTATGAAAAAAGATGACGTAAACTATTTTTTTCATGCTTTTTTTCAATTTAATGTTTGTTTTATTTTAAAATTTTCTACTGACAAAATAAATGGCCATATAAAAAAAGTTGCACTGTTGCCTATGTGGATTGCTAAAGACTCTATAGGTTTTTTCTAAAATATCAATAAATGTTTTATCAATAAAATATTTTCAAGATTGTACATGTGGAACGAAAGAAGAATAAACACATTGAGAACACTAAATGTCCACAACATAAAGCAAGCTGTTCAGGGCAAGCTCAATTCAACAAGTTTGGCATAGATACTGAGTATAAAAACACGGAATTTTTGCAGTACTCTGCGTTCCATCTAGAATTCATCCACTGAGAAGCGCAAATGCCAAGTCCAGCCAGGTTGCTTAAAAAATTCTGTGCAGCTTGCAAAAAAGAGTCATCTAGATCTTAGCCTCTCTTGGCAAGTATATGAGGACTCATTTAAAAGACCATACAGGATATGATCAGGGTCCTGAGATTCACAGTAAGCCAAGGAGAATGTCGCTCTCAGTCAGCAAAGCTTAGCTGGCTGGATGCCTGAAAGTATGGGTAAATGATCTGTTGGAGTAGGATGCAATCATTCTGTAAGTATGTGCAAGGC
This sequence comes from Diplosoma virens, assembly GCA_963680785.1. Lineage (NCBI taxonomy): Eukaryota > Metazoa > Chordata > Ascidiacea > Aplousobranchia > Didemnidae > Diplosoma > Diplosoma virens. Next base: position 49,609,697 of record OY796880.1, on the reverse strand, counting down.
ATTATTCAAGCCACTGTCTATTAGGCAAGTGTGACCACAGCGATACCAAACTGTTGTGCAGTAGGCAGCTGTTAAGCAGACCAGAGATAGAACAGTTGTGCATAGTGTTTTGGCACCAGAACCATATTTTGAGCCTACAAGTTGCCTCAATACTGTGATGGGCAAAAATAGTTTTTTACTCAAAGATTGAGCAATGTCACTATTGCAATCAACAATGCTATGCAGGGCCTATGCAGGCCCTGTGGGGATTTTCCATATGGAACCCTTACTGATTTGGCTGTGGGTGCTGCAGTGGCCCCATATGTAAGTATGACATGGGGCCCTGCATAGCATTGTTGGCTGGCTTAAGATAAGTAGGGTTTGGACTGAACAGTAAAAGTCTATTGTTGTTGTAGACTTTTAACTCCTATTTGGTCTCTTGGTTATTTAAATGAAAGGCTGTCTTACTGTGACTAAACTTCAACTTTCAAGTCTGTAGATACACTAAAAAGTGTAGTCATATCTTCACTTAAAGTCCCCTTTAAGTCCTTCCAGTTTCCAAAAGTGTGTAACAATGCTAAATCGTCAGCATAAGCAAACTTTTCAGAAATCGTGGAAGGGAAATCGTACATATAGATGTTGAAATGGAGAGGAGCAAAGACTGATCCCTGAGGAACACCATTTTTCAGGCAGCATAGTTTGCTTTGCTTGGTGTCACTGGTAGTAAGGTAAAACTTTGGATTCGGACAAGCTCCATGATGATTCTGACCATGTGCTTATCTGGAAAAAGCCTCAGCAGCTTGCAGGTAAGGTGCCAGACACTGTCATAGGTGCAGTCAGATTGACAAATAAAACACCGGCTTCTTAGCCTTAAAAGAATCTCCAATGCTATGGGTCAACAAAACAATTTAATCCATGATTGACTTTTTATATCAAAACCCAACCTGCTCTTTAGGGAGCAGTAGATCAATAATTTGCTTGATGTGGGCATAGGTAGCCACTTGAAGGTCTTGTAGGAAACACAGAGATTAAATATTGGTTGATAAATTTTTGGGTTTCCACGAGCTTCATTGGCTTTGGGATCATGACTACAAGCACTCTTCTCAGATCATGAAAATTTTGAGTCTGGGCAAGCAAGAAGAAAAGAGGTCACATAACCAGGGCTACAAAGATCATGGTCAAGATTGCTGTTTTTATCTCACCAAAACAAAGAGCTTTCCCTTTAAACAGAGAGACAAAATATTCATTTTTATATACCAATTTATATATATCAATATCCATATCTCGCAGGCTTATCGCATTTTAGATTCAGCAAGAACACCAGTTTCTTATTATGTGTCAATGCCACCACCAATGCCTCTTCAAGATGGGCTTGATGCTATTGATTGCTATGCTAATAAAGACAACTCCAATGAACTCATTTCAGCCAACTCTAGAGATTCTGAGTATGAAACCACAAAAGATCCATTATATTTTCATAGAAACATCTAAATGACCTAAGTAGAGATTTATCTCTTTCTAAGAAAAAAGCAGAGTTTCTTGCATCAAGCTTAAAAGAACAAAACATGGTTGAAAAAGATGTCAAAGTAAGTAACTACAGAAAACGCAAAAGTAATTTTCTTCAGCATTCAAAGTTGAGAAACCTCATTGTTACTGCTATGATTTTAAAGAGCTATTTTGAATTCTACATATATTTATTTATTTATTTATTTATTTACATCAGACTCCCGGTCCATAACAGAGAAAAAAAAACACACTAAAAAAAAAACAAAACAAAATAAAACAGCAAAAACTGCACAGAATCTTCAAATTCAAAATTTTAAAAACTATTTTTAAACAGTACTGTCCATATAAAATTATCGACAAAACAAATGTACACATTGGAAAAACAACCATTATTAAAAACGATAAGGCATGTGCCTATAATAAGTAAAAAACTGACTATCAAAAAAGCAATAAGTGTTCATCATGTTGGTGACAAGTAAGTTAGAGGAGTTAAGGCAGTGATTAATAAAATTGTACAAAGTTTTTCTCAGAGCTTCAAAAGTAGGTATATGATTTATAACTTGAAATTCACGTGCGCTTGTGTATCTAGGTAGGTTGTGTAACATCCTATAGCAGTCATTGTAGGCTACACGAATACTGTGAAAATTTGATTTTAGGTAATTACTCCACAGATGTGAACATAAAAATTTGTAGAATACGATTTAAACAATAGGTTTTTAACATCAAACAAAAGCAGATTTTAATTGATTTGTGGAACAATATAAAGATCTTACTTGTCTATTTATATCATCATTGTCTGTTAATGCATTGGTTAAATATACACCAAGATATTTAACTTTTTTTCTAAAATTCAGCGTTTCATTACACAAGCGGACTACAGGGACATTTGTGAGATTTTGGAAGAAACTGCATACACTGGGATTTATTACTATTAAAAACAATACCATTTTTATAAAAAAAGCTATCACACACAGAGAGTAAATCTTGAAGTCCAGCAACGCTAGGACTGAAACAGCATATATCATCTGCATATATGATATGGTTAACCAAAGTGTTTCCAATATAACAACCAGCAGAAACGCGATTGAGATCTTTTGACAGTTGGTCGATATAGACAGCAAATAAGTAAGGACTAAATATTCCCCCCTGTCGCACACCGTTAGAGGCTCCAAAAGATTGAGACAGTTGAGATCCCCATCTCACTCGCATTTGCTGTTGATGATACCAATATTGCAGCAATCGTATAAAACACGCCGGAACATCACGCAATAACAGCTTTTTAAACAAAAGTTATGAGATACTCAGTCAAACGCTTTAGAGGCATCTAAAAATACTGAAAAAATAGGGCACCCTGTTGAAGGTAAGACAAAATGATTTGCTTGAGCAAGAAGATACACATATCAGTGCCAGTACCATGCTTAAACCCGAATTGGTGATCACTAGTGGACAAAAAAGGCTTTATGTAAAATAATATAAAATGTTCAAAATGCTTAGAAATAGTAGTAGCCACAGCTATAAGCTTGTAATTACCTACAATTTTAGCATTTTTATTTTTACACTTGAGATTAGAAACTATATCAGTAATAAGACAATCTTCAGGAATAAAGCCATGACTCACACATAAATTAAACAAAATGCTTAAGTAAATACAAACGCAATAGTGAGCATACTGTAAATGTTCTGCTGTAATACCATCAGCACCAGCAGATTTCTGTAAAGGTAATTTTTAATTAAATTGCACATCATAGGAGCCGTGCACTGAAAGTTGGTTATATTGCAAAAACTGGATCGGTAAGTTAGAAGGTTATCAACAAAAATTTTGTCACAACTTTTACCAGATGCACTGTTTAAAAGTCCACTGTAGTGGCTTTTCCACATATTTGCAACATCAAACTGACCAGTGGCATTGCCACCAGAGAGTGGAATGCTGTTATTATCTTTTCTGTACACTGCACATACTTTTTTCCAAAATGCTGTTCTCAAAAGAACTTGATTGAAGAGCAGTTGCTAAGGCATTCAATTTATGCTGTTCCTTGAGTCTTCTACAGTGTCTTAAAGATAGCTTAAATTTTTTACGAGTAACTTTCATTTTTTAAAAGTAAACTCCATGTTTAAGACGGCCATTATGCACCCAAGTTAAAAAAGCATAACGAGCAGCTGAGTGTAAAGATTTTATTTTTTTGTTCCACCCTGGAACCTGAGAATATTGAGGGGTATTCTGATGATAGCTTAATGCTGCTTTGGATGCTTTAGTCAAAGCAGAGATAATTTCTGAGTAAAAATGTATTATCTCATTAAGAAGAGAGTGATCATCACAGGTGGCATTTCTACACTGCATTGCAGCAGCTGGAAAAGATACATTTTTTAAGAGTTCAGATGAGATCATATTATATTTTTTTTTCTGTTCAGGAATAGCACAGTTCCAAGATTTAATGTATTGATTAGTAGCCTCATCGCTTGACAGCAAGAGAGGTAATAAGTTACAGCGAAAAGTAATAGATAGTGGATGATGGTCTGATGTAATATAATCATATAATACTGAAATGTTTTTTATTGATTTATGAAGAGATGAAGAAGATATGCAATGATCAAGCCAGCTGGTTGTATGATAAGAGTCACTTAAGTAAGTAAAAGTGTTAGAAGGTAAAATAGATCTGTTAGAGATGATATAACCTTGTTCCTTACAAAAATTATTGAAGAACTGTCCACAAGTACTTTATTGGCATTAAAATCTCCAACAATACATAAATTCGAGCTTTGCTGAGCTTCACACAAAATTTGAAGAGCACCCAAATATTTTAAGTAGGCCTCAACATTTGACAGAGAGTTAAACGGAAGATAAACATTAATAATATCTATAGAATTGTTTTAACATTTAATAACAATGCTTTTATCAACATTACTTACAGGGTAAGCAGTGAGTGATTTTCTCCATAGAACAGCAGTGCCACCATGTGGTCGACCAGTCATCACTCCATCTTCCAGATCCATGCAAGAAGTACCAACAAAAAGAAAATCATCATGAATAGAACTTAAAGAGTGAAGTTGCTGCTTAGCAAGCCATGTTTCTTGTAGTAGAATAGCATCATGTGATTTGCATAATTCTTGAATTTCAAGTAAGGAGGACAACAAACCTCTACAATTAAAAGAGACTATAAAAAGATCAGAACTAGTGCTTTTTATCTTATGATTATTCATTGTCATTGTCATAATTTAATACTGCATTTTCAGTGTTGGTATGATGTGAAACTGAGTAAAACTTTTTAACTAATATTCCTTTAGGCCAGTTATCAAGATTTAATGCATCCTATAGAGAAATGCCATGCATAACAATTTTGAAGGAAGTATATGATGGGTATCTTGTGGATAGTGAACAAGTTACAGATTTACAATCAGAGAATTGAGTTTTTACATAATTTTCCACTGAATCGATTGTAGTATGAGGTTGAAACCTTGACACAAAAATTTCAGAAGGCCAAGAAAGAGGCTTTACAGATTTGAAGATAGTTGTCATCTTTTTTCCTACTGTAGTGACTGGTTTCCTTCTTTTCTCAGTTATTTTCCATTTTTCTATGCCATTAAATGCACTTGATTCAATATTAGAATTTATATTTGTAGAAGATGAATGAGTTGAATTTGTGACTAAATTTTCTTTTAATACTTTAAAGAAAAACTTCTTTTCCTTGAAAAAGCCTTTATCAGTTGTATCACTTATAGTGGAAGATTTAACATTGGCATTTTTCATTTTCGTGAGCATTTTTTTGATTTCAATCAGAGTATCATTGTCAGCATTTCTGCTGTCTTTAATTGTATTTATTTCTTTTCTTAAAAGATTAACTTCATTTTGAAGAGCTAAAGCATCAATATTGGTGATATCCATAGAAGAAAAATGAGAATCTGATGTAGCAAAAATGAGTGGGTTAAATTTATCAGCAACAGACATTTCATGAAAGAGCTCCAGTAAATCTTTGACATTATTTTCATCTTTGTGGAGACCTTGTCTGGTTATTTTCTGTTGTAGCTTCTTAGGTCTATGTTGATCAGGAAAATGCTGGAATAATAGCTCCTTAGCTGCTTCAATTTCTTCACTATTGTAATAATCAAGAATGACTTTAATAATCATCACTTGTGATAATTGTTTCATCCTTTGGTAGACATACCATAATAAGGAGTTGATGACTATAGGTACTACCATAGTTGAGTTGTCTTATGAGAAAATCATAAATTTCACAAGACAAATAATGCAATATTTTGTTGTTTTTTTTTATTCCAGTTCTTTATCAAATTTTCTTCAAGCTTTTAACTTCTTGCAGGTTCAAATGCCATCAATTCAGAATAACTTTACAGATCACTTACTTATTCAATATTTTTTAAATCAATAATAATCAAACTTATTTAAATAACAACCTTATCACCTTATTCAAATAGAATCAATAATTATTCAAATAGAATCATATAATTTACATTGTGGATAAATGCAAGCTTTTTATTGATTCTTCAAAGAGACGTTTAAAAGCATTTCTTTTACATGTTGGAAATAAACGACCTTCCATCTCTATTTCACACTATGCCCAGTTAACTGTTTGAGGAATATAAGAATTTGATTGTAAAATAAAATAGCAATAGTTCACTAATGATGTCACAAATATCTAAAAATTAGAATTATAATGCCTTCACAAAAGTGCTTTTGTTACGTTACAATCACGTTCATGCTACACATAGGTACCACTGTCTCCTAAGGGTTTAAAAGAATCTTAAGACAATATTGAAATCTTGTTGAATCCAATTCATTAAATTGACTACCAGTGGAGCTTATGTGGAGACCTTAAAATCTTAGAATGTTAATAAGATTGCAAGAAGGGTTTACTAAACACTTTTGTTTTTTATCATTGTGCGACAATAATGCCACTGCACTGCACCATGAAACAAAAAAATGAACAACAAGGAATTCATTTCTATCTGGAATAAGAAATATTCAACACGTTTTTTTAGTAAATCCCATTAAAGTTTTAATGCCACAATTACATATCAAGCTAGGATTAATGAAGAACATTGTCAAAGCTTTTGGCCAAACACCATTTAAATAGCTTTGACTTTTTATTGAAAATGTTTTCTAAACTAAGCCAAGCCAAGTTGAAAAAAGGAATCTTTGTTGAATCATAGATTCAGGAAGTTTTTGAAGACCCAGACTTTAAAAAGTCTTTAAATACATTGCAATTACGAGTTTGGCATGTGTTCTAATGGATTTGCTCAAATTTTCTGGAAAATTTCATATCAATTTTACATCAAGAATATGATGCAGAGTTGCTTGTGACATGAAAAAAGATAGGGTGTCATATATCTTTGGAAATGGATTTTCTTCAATACACCTTGAGATTTTTCCTGAAAATCTTGGAGTAGTCAGTGATGAGGACAAAAGATTTTACCAAAATATCCAAGTACTGGAAGAAAGCTGACAAGGAGTTTGAAATGAAGGAATGATGGGTGATTACTGGATATTGTACCGTGATGATCCAACCCATGCTCACAAATAGAAACCGTATGCCAAACATTTTAAAATCTGAGAACTGGTATTGATTGCAGTACTACATGGTGCCAAAATTGAAGCTACCATTTGCCATGCTATTCTTTAACAGCCTATTTTAAGGCTACCCAAAACAACCTTTTTAAGGCTATTCATAAGCAGCCTTTGTCAAAGCTACTCAAGTAGGACTATCAGTTTTTTCAAGACCACACAAGAACAGTTTGTTTCAAGGTTTTCAATAACCAGTCTTTTTCAAAACTACAATAGATGAAAAAGAGTCCATTGTATACTTTTTAGTCTATCAGTAAACACCCACACCGGTACGTTAAACTTACTTGTTTAATCTTTTATTAACCATAACAGCGTGCTAATCTTTTTCGTAGGTCAAAACCTAAACAACTGCCGTGATAGTGGCAAAGATATTGCCATTAATGAAATGCCTGCACCCCTTTATATCTCTAAAATCAAATGTATTAGAAAAAAGGAATGCTAGATTCAGAATCAGTGCCCTGTTGTGACACAAAAATAGGTGTTCTTGTTCTCGTTTAAAAAAAATGTTTTTTGTTGACCAGTGTTGTAAAGTCAAAGAATAAATATTTAAATTAAGACCTTTGTAATTAACTTGTGAATGAAAATATGTTTTGGTTTTTTGCAAGTTTAGAGAGCATTTCCTAATAATTACTATCAATGAAATTTATCCAAAAAATTCATTTGCTGGAAATCAATTATTAAGGTATAAGGTATAACTTTTTTTTTAGTTTTGCAGATACCAAATAATTAAAATAAACGTTATTATTGGCAGAAGTTACCACGTACATTACTGAATACTTGTTATCAAAACTGTTTATGCTCTACATGAAAACAGAAAAATATATTAATTTTATAAGAAAATAATTGTACAATAAATAGTTTTAAATTTGAAATTTTAAACAAAAAACAATAAATTCACCAATGTCATTCTAATGATAAAATTAAAAAATTTTGATTAAAAGCAATTTGATGATATTTTCAGTTTTATACTACATTGCTTATTTAAGCATTGTCTTGTTTTTTATCAAGAGGAAAAGTGGCACTGTGAACATTTATAATTTTTTAAAATTTGCTTGATTGGCTTGTATGTTTAATTATTTATTTTTTTGTTTCAAAAGTGAAGTTATAAAAATGTGCTTTTACATATATTGGATCAAGTGAAGACTACAGTAGAATTAAATTAAAGAAATCTGATATTGATTTTTTTATTTTACAGTTATTCGTGGTAGCTATTTAATGTTTGTTTTCCCTTTCCGTGGTTTGAAAGAAGCAAAGATTCTATAATAACTGTTAGTATAATAACGTCCAGTATAAGTTGATCTTAACTAACATTGGTGTGGGTTTTTGTTGTTGCTATTTTTTGTTTGTTTTTTTTTTCAATCGTTTGTAAAGTTGTTGAAGTTTTTAACATATGAATTAATTTTGAACAACTGCGTTGACAAAATGGTTCACCACTTTTACAAAGCGAAATGAATCTATCTAATCAAAACTGCTGTTGAACACTTGGATCAACTTTGTATCAACTTGAAATAAAACATCAATCTTGAACAAATTTAATTTTGCTTTTGGTTTGTTTATTTTGAAGAGAAAAGTCAACCAATGCTAATGTGATTTCGGAGGGAACGGTTAGTGCTTAAATTTACATATAGATGGAAGGATAGGGATTAGAAAATGTAAAAAAATTGCATCAAGTAATTTGTCGTTGCTTTCTTACAATCAGATCGTTGAACCCGAACTCGAACCTAATCTGTAAATCGGTATAAACGGTTATTATTCTTTGAACGGGAACTTAAATTTTATGTAGGCTTAGATGAAACACAATTTTGTATTTGAAGTTGCCACAATTTATTTGGTCATGGACTTTCTCTGTAGCAAAACAGAGACGTCAAAAATGACTATTTATAGAAAGTAAAAGCAAAATATGGATCACCTGACCTAAATAAGGAAAGTGTAGTTTTAAATGGAAAGAAGGTTATGCTAAAGCAGAAAAATTAAAGGTTTATTGAAATCAAGACTCACAAAAACAACAAAACAAAGTTGTAGTCATATATCAGATTACAAGACTAGGATGATTATTTTTAACTTTGTTAAATATCTTGTACAACATGCACAACTTCTTGTTGTTGTCGAGCGCATTACAGAGTTAGTTTTAACCAATGGCCTCTATTGAGTTACGGCAAATAGATGAAATTACATATTAGGCCGTATAAAATATATTAATGATATGCTTGTTACTTCTAACCTATTGTAATGGGACACAATGTTACCATTTTTACAATCAAAATTATTTAAACACAAATCGTAAAACATTGTAGGCCTAATGATGATTTGGTTAATCGTATATATTTGCAAATAAACTTGTTGTTGTTGTTGTTGCCCCTCCTCCGAGAATCCAATCTAGATTCTCACACTTGGATTATCTCTGCTGCTTCTAAAGGCTTTTTCCACATACTAGTTGTGTTATGTTGATACTTGGCTGCAGTTAAAGAGGTGATTTGTGTCGTGTGTGTGTTAAGCATAATGGGTATATATGTATGTATCATTGTCGCATGTATGAATCAGGATTTGCTGTAGGATTCCCTGAGGAACGCCGTTTTTAAGACGGCGTAGCCTGCTTTGCTTGCTGTCACCGGTGGTAAGGGTGAAACTTCGATTTCGGACAAGCTCCATAATCATTCTGACCATGTGCTTATCCGGAAGTAGTCTCAGCAACTTGCAGATAAGGCCACGGTGCCAGACAGTGTCATAGGCAGCTGTCAGATCTATAAATACGGCACCGGCCTTATTTTTAGCCTCAAAAGAATCCTCGATGTTCTGGGTTAGCAGAACAACTTGATCTACGGTTGACTTCCCGCGTCGGAACCCAGCCTGCTCTTTAGGGAGCAGTGGATCGATTAGTGGTTCAACGCTGGCGTAGATAAGCCTCTCGAGGATCTTGTAGGGGACACAGAGCAGAGATATCGGTCGATAACTATTTGGGTCCCCCACGGGCTTTGCTGCTTTTGGGATCGCAACCACAAGCGCTCTTCTCCAGATCTTGGGAATTTTGAGTCAGCGCAAACAGGAAGAAATGAAGTCACGTAACCAGCACTTCAAAGCAGCTCCGGCATGGAGTATAAGCTCGGGGCAGATGGAATCAGGTCCAGGAGCTTTACCTGGTTTTAAATGTTGAAGGGCAGCAGCAAATTCTCTCTGTGAAAAATTGTCAGAGATATTTACTGCGTCTGGTGTTGTGGCCCTTCAAAGGTCAGACATTTCTTGAAAGACAAGTCGAGATGACTTGCGGTCAACAGCCTCGTATTTCCCAGTTTTAACCAGCTGAGATGCAATAGCATCGGCTGAAACGGGACAGTGACGAGGAGAGTGTCGTGATCTACCAGTAAGGTTGTTTAAAATACTCCACGCTTTTCGACTAGAGTGTGAGAAGTCAATGCTCCAAACTGCTTCGGACCATCGATCCCTCCGCTTTCTGTCAAGCTTGGCAAGCAGAGCTGTAGCAGCCAAACTTGAGTCGTCTCCCTGAGGAGACTGCAGAAAGGTTTTATAGAGGGATTCACACTCAGCATCCCAACACGGAATATAGTTATTTTGATACCCGCGTGGGATAGTCTTTTTGGCTGCTTTCTTAAAGGTGTTACAGAAGTCCTGGTAAACCGCATCCACATCAAGTGAATCAGGCGGCAACAAAGTCTTTGCGAATTTATTCGTCAAAGCAATGTAGTGACTCCATTTGGCCTTGCGGCAAAACATCGATGCCGTGCTAGATGTCATTGCCACCGTTGCCAAGGCGGAAGATAATGTTTGGGTTTACAGAAAAGCCTTTGATGCTTATAAGCAACAAACTGATCAAACCTTTAAAAAATTTTATGCTGAAATTGTGAATCTTGCGTCTACTGGGTGTGCAAAAATGTTCCCGGACAAGTTTAAAATAAATTATATATGATATTATATGCACTTTTTGAATGATTTTTTGTGGGAGCAAAGATAAGATATAAGCTTAATCAGGAATCTATTTTTACTCGATTTGGCCACAATTTGCATCAATTACTTTCTCCAGTCTTGATCTGAACGCTTTTACCGCAGCACGTATCTTTTTCTGGGGAATATCATCCCATGCCTTTTATAAAGATTTCTTCAAGTGATTGACAGAAAGTTTTTCTGAGAGGCATGCGTCTTTTTTGAGCATCTACCAGATGCTAAAGTGGAGTGGGTTTAGGTCAGGAGAGGAAGGAGGCAACACTTCTTTGTCCCAAAATGAGGGGAAGTTTTCTCAGCGCTATGATTGAGTTTTTTTCGAGATGTGCGATGGTGTTGAAAGGTAAACACTTCGTTTTTTCATTTCGATTTCATTTCCATCAGTGCCGGAGACAGAATTTCCAAGATATTTATAGGGTCTTTTGACTATGGAAAGCGTAGAACAGTGGTTCTTAACCTTCTAAACAACTTACAAAATTACAAAATTTAAAGTTAAAACTTTAAAACAACTTACACACTGCGGCTTTTTAATAGAATTTTCAATAACACTTGTAAAACCAAAGTTCAGAAAAGTTTCTTTGTAACTTCCTTTCTTCGGAGGCATCTTGATATTTTTTTTACTAAATTAGCCTTACTACTGCATGTAAGAAACAAAAACTCACTTTACGCCTATTACTAACTGACTAGTTACAAAAAAATCACTTGCCAAACTATTACTAGACAAAACTATCAATTGTTAACGAAACAAGAGAATTTATAACAGAATCTAGTTCTGACTTAGTATTTAATTATGACATCACAATAAGTATGGTGATAGTAAAGTAAAATTCAACTTTTGAAAATTTTTGAAATTTTACATTACCCCTTTTAAAATGCTAAATTACCCCTTTGGGGGTAATTACCCCCAGGTTAAGAACCACTGGCATAGAATATGGAGATATTCCTAGGATTTCTGCCATCCCCTTTATTATTCTTCGTGGGTTTCTCCTGATCCTCTCCCGTACGGCTTTAATTTTCTTTAGAGTACGCGCCGTTCTTGGTCGACCAGTTCTGGGATGGTCTTGTGTTATTTCCCTATTCTTTGTATCTTTTAGTTGTATCATAGACCACCGATTTAGCAACTTTAAGTTGTCTTATACAGTAATAAGAGGGGCTGATATTCCGGCGAGGTGTAATTCAATGATTGCATTTCTTTTCTCCATTTTTAATAATTAATTTTTAAAAATTTGTAAATTTTAATGCGTAAAATACAAACAATTGTCTAGAACATTAATTTCATGATTTAATAAAAAAAAAATATTATTTATTTATTAAATCAATAGAAAGTAGTCCGGAAACTTTTTGCACACCCTGTATGTGTGAATTTGGTAAAGATTTTTGTGAAGACGATAAAATTCGTGCAGTTGATCAACGTTTATTGATGAAGCTTGTGCTTCACACAAGCGATTCAATTCCCCAAAGAAAATTAATGGAAGTGCCGGATTTAGATTTATCAGCCGCGGTGCGAATATTAGACACCTATGACTCGCTACAAAAAACTTCCAACGCTTTAACTGAAAATGATTTTAACGCAATTGGACGAATCGCAAAACAACCGGTAACACAAACTTCAATTGGTTATTGATCAACTTTATCAAATCAAGGTCGAATATGTACACGCTGCGGTTACATGCATGATTCCATGCGTAAATGTCCTGCGAAAGGACAACTTTGTAATTTTTGCCGTCGTGTTGGTCATTTTGAGAAAATGTGCTTCAAAAAGAATTGGAGGCCGACAGCTAACACCTTTTCATCAAAAATCAGTGAAGCAGAAGCCCAATCGGGAGCAATAGTATCGCAAGTCGGCAGTAGGACTGAAACAGTTCAGGTACGCGTAGCCATTGACAACGATTGTTCTGGTATTATGCGCTTTATAATCGATACAGGATCTGATTGAACGGTAATCGGACTTCATCATTTAACTCTGTTGCATCTACTGCCGAACCAATTAAAAAAGCCTATAACAGAAATGAAAGCCACTGTTACGGCCACAGGCGAAAAAAAGACTCCGGAAGGCTATGTTTACGCCAGATTTTATTTTGGCCAGTTATATGTTGATTTAAAATTAGTTGTTTTTAGAGACATTAAAACCCCATTACGTTTCATCGATGTTGCTAAAAAGTTAAACATTGTTCATATTAACCCATTAATGGCCGTCGGCAACTTTAGTTGCCAGTAAGGTGTCCTTAGGAAATGTTTCATTACTTAGCTTATACACGCAATTTTTTTATATAATGGTATCAACCGAAAGTTCATTCCCTGTTGTAAACTCTAAAAAAATTAAATGTATAAAAAATTTATTCGGAAGCACTGAATGGTTTGACTGAAAAGTGATTACAGTAAAAAATGGCAAAAACTGTCTTTTTGTCTTAAATAGGTTATAAAAAAGCTGTGAAAAATAGGAAAAGCTTTGTATAAAGTTAGAAAACTAAATGTATAGTAAATCATAAATACCTTCTTGTCTAGTTTAACTTATTTGTTGATGCTAGTTAAGACTTTACTTAGAATAATGAGGGGAAATAAAGTGATGGCAACTTAAGTTGCCAGTGGCCAAATATGGAGTCAAAAATCAAATGTTTTTTATTATGTTTTCAAAAGTTAGGCTACATATATTGCCCTGATTCACTTAATTAAAATTCTCTATTTAGACTTGTAGAACTAAAGGTTATACGTTTGGTTGCAGCCATCAGCTTATTGCATTTCTATTCTAATCTGCAGACTTAGGTTAATAAAATGACTGAAAAACCTTGTTGTTCGAAAAGTGTCCCTGCATCTGCTGAAAATTCCAATAAAAGGTAAGTGCTAATACAATAGTTAACGTCGTATAAAATAATAGTTTTTAACTAATTAGCTTACTAGCACCAGAACCTAACAATTGTAGGCTTCCTTGTAATTTATAGACCAAGGGTGGCCAAACGGCGGCTCGCGAGCCGCATGCGGCTCTTTGGGCCTTTGTGTGCGGCTCTTTGTTTACATTCCTGTTATGGTCGAGCCCACAATTTTAGTTTGCATCATGCCAAATCTTTTTTTTGCGCATTTGTTCTGTTTACTCCCTTTCCTTTATTTCACTCAAACATCGCCCGAATTCATTATCATAATTACGCGCAGTAGTTGGTACTCGCAGATATTGCCTGAACCGAGTCAGTTAAAAGCTGGTAGTTCTCAAATAAGGTCAGCGTTTCAAAATAATTCTAGTAAAAAATAAGCTCCGTAGTTAAAAACACAACAGGTCCTTGATAATTCTTTCAGACTATTACCGATTCACCGCTTAGTTAGTCACTAGCCCTCTGCGATGTAAGCTGATCTTCATATTGCTTTTAGTGCAACAAACGATTGTAATTATTTTAATTATAACGTCATAATCTATCTAGATTTTAACATAATTGGTTGTGTGACTTTTCAAGTTAACATGAACTGCGCAACAGTTATCTTTGTCAGTCCAGGTAAAGTGAATAAGGCATTTCCATATAAAGGCTTTTAATTTTTTTTTTTGATTTTCAGAAAGTGTTTAGCTTTTCAAAAAATAAATAAAAACTAGCTTTCACTGTTTGGTAAAAAAATGGCGCCAGCTAGACAAAAGAGAAAATATGAGGACGAGAAAAGAACCTTTAAGCCAGAGTGGGAAGGAGAATTTGCATTTACCGACAACAGAGGAAAGCCTTTATGTCTTGTCTGCCACGATTCTCTATTACAAAGCGAGTAACATGAAACGTCATCACGAAACAAGACACAGCAACTTTTCTAATAACTATCCACTTAAGTCAGCATTAAGGAGGAGTAAGCTCACGGAGTTCAAATCGCTACTAAATTCTGAGCAGACTCTTATAAAAACGTTTAACAACGAAGGTGATACAACAACTGAAGCCAGCTTCATTATATCATGGAATATCGCACGGGCTAAACATTCATATTCTGATGGTGAATTCGTTAAGAAAAATATTGCCGAGAATATTGCAGTGCTGGATCCTACTAACAGAAAATCGCAACGGCTAGCATCGCAACCACCAGTTTCTCGACACACCGTAAGAAAGGAGGATCTCTCGGATCAGTGCTAATGTTAAAGACAAACTGCAAAAAGATTTGGCAAATGCCACTGCGTTCAGTTTAGCTCTGGACGAATCAACTGATGTAACAGATAACCTACAACTGGTTGTGTATGTTCGTTATGTTTCTTCTGATGTAATCGTTAAAGAAGAATTGTTGGACTTAATTGCGTTAAAGGAAACAACTCGAGGCGTAGATATAAAAAAAGCGCTGGACGAAATCTTAATGAAGGCTGAGATTCCATTGAATAAGTTTGTCAGTGTGGCAACAGACGGAGCGCCCGCTATGGTGGGAAGAAATGCAGGATTAATTGCACTTATAAAAAATTATTCTAGCTACCCAGATTTTCTTCCTATTCACTGCATTATTCACCGTGAAAATCTGATCTCAAGATATTTTAAATATGAAGATATCATGAAAACTGTACTTGAAATTGTTAATTTTATACGCAAACATAGCAAAACTCACCGACAATTTAGAAATTTTATTGAAGAACTGGAGCTCGAAGATAAACCTAATGATATCTTCTTCTACTGCATAGTAAGGTGGTTATCCACCAGCAAACGTTGATTTGTCGAATTTTGCACAGATTTGTCGAACTTTTAGACCCAATTATTGCCTTTCTTAAAGAAATTAAAAAGCCTTATCCTCAACTGGAAAATGATGACTAAATTCAAGATCTGATGTTTTTTACTGACATAATGCAGCATTTGAACACTTTGAATTTGGCATTCCAAGGTAAGAACAAGCTTCTTTCAGATCTTTTTCAAACAGTTTTTGGTTTTCAAAATAAAATCAGAATTTTCCAAAACGATTTATTATCAAAAAAATTCAGTCACTTTCCTAACCTCAGCAGAAGGATAAATGCATTTCCTGACATTGAAATAAAAAACGAGAAACTAGAAGACTACAAAGACAAATTGCAAGGACTGCATGATGATTTCCAAGAAAGGTTTAACGATCTGCGAAAACTGAAGCCATGCTTTACTTTTTTTGTGAACCCATTTGAGGTTGATGTTATCACCAGTGGATGTCCTATCCCTAAACCTTTGTCATCAGATGCACCTGCCGTGGAACTTGAATTAGTGGATTTGCAGGGAGATTATGCCTTAAAAATGGCCCACAAAACTCTGAATACATTGGAGTTCTGGACACAAGTTCCAGCAGCAAAATATCCAGAACTGAAAAAAATACTATCAGGCTAATTATAATCTTCAGTACTACATACTGTTGTGAGTTGTTTTATTCTATTATGAAGTTTGTGAAGTCGAAGCATCGTGCGGCGCTAACAAATCAACATGTAAAAGAACTACTGCGAACAGCTTTGACATCATATGAACCTAATTTTAAAGAACTTAAAGCACAAATGGAGATTCATAATCTTTAATGACGTATGTCAGTAAATTAAAGTTTGTACGATATCTGTGGAAATTTTGTAATTTTTTTGTATTGCGGCTCCTTAAACTTTTTGCTTTTTTGTATGCGGCTCTTGCGAGAGGCAGGTCTGGCCACCCCTGTTATAGACTATCAAGTATATTCTGTCAGGGGCTCATAAAATAAAAGCCGTGTGCTGACCTATTATTCGCTGACAACAAATTCAAACGTTAATTAGTAAACTTTATAATTTTGTTGAAGTAAAGGTAAGGGCAGACATTACGAAATTAGAGTTAGGGTAAGGGTTAGGGGCCGGGGAATAATAAAAAAACACTAATATGATCTTCTTGCGGCTTTCTCTTTACAAACCCCAACATTGCTGGAACAAAAAGGCTCTTTTTATTTAACTTTTCAAATGGTAGGTAGTCTTACTATAGATCATTCTATTGTTTAGATACTCATTGAATGATGTTCTGGACATATTGATGGATCCTGATTGTGACCTATGGTCAAAGACAGACTCAGATGATGATGAAATGACTCTTGCCATAATCCCCCCTCTCGAAAAAGCATGCGTCGACTCTGACCGAGACAGTGATGCGTCAGATGATTTGAATGAGGGTCTTACTCATCATTTGCCAAGGAGGTTGTTGAACTCAATTTGCTCTACAAACATTTTAAGTTACAGTTCAAAGTTATCACATCAAAGTGAGCAAGAAAGCCAACACGAAGCTCCCCCAACAAAAAAATTAAAAAAAAAGAAAAAAATAATTAGAAGATGGAAGAAAAATTTTCCTTTAAATAATCCTAATGTTGTACTTTCTAATTCTGTTCCTGCTATATCGGAGCAAACTAAAGATAATTTGAAAAACCCGCTAGACACTTTCAATGCAATGATTTCTTGTGATATAATAACTCACATTACTCATCAAACTAACCTCTATGCTTCCCAGAAAGGAAAAAATTTAAATTGCGATGAGAGTGAAGTTATCACTGTCATAGCAATCATTTTACTCTCTGGGTATTGCAAAGTGCCTTGTCGCGACCTATATTGGTCTGGTTTCCCTGACACCCACAATGAAGCAGTTTCCAATGCAATGAGCCGAAATCGCTTTAGAGAAATATTTTCGTGTTTGCATTTGGCGAACAATGCTGAAATAAACGAGGATAGATATTACAAGGTGCGTCCTATATTTGACATGCTAAATAATAATTTAAAAAAATATCTTTCAGCAAATGACCACAGTGTGGACGAAAGCATGATTCCTTACTATGGGAAGCATGGAACCAAACAATTCATCCGAGGCAAACCAATTCGATTTGGTTTCAAGTTATGGTGCCTTACCTCGACTGAGGGTTACTTGTTTCATGCAGAACCCTAATGTGGATCTGACACTAAGCTGAAAGACACTGGTCTTGGTCAGGGTGCTGATGTAGTGCTAGGTCTAATTGAAAAATGTAATTTATCAAGTGGTTGCACCCTAACTTTCAACAATCTTTTCACTTCCCTTCCCCTACTTGATGAGCTGTCGAAACGTGGCATAGGTGGCCTCGGAACTTTACGACAAAACCGTTTGGAAAATACACCAGTACCAACAAAGCAGTTAATGAAAAAAACAATACGAGGCTCATACCAGGGTGCTACAGACAACCACGGAAACACAGTGGTTGTTTGTCATAATACAGCTGTTGTAACTTGTGCTTCCAACTATGCTGAAGCTCTACCAGAGAGCTTCGTCAAACGATGGTCGAAAACAAAAAAAAGAAAGCTGATATTGCAATTCCAAACACTCATTTGTTGTACAATCAGCAAATGGAAGGAGTAGATTTATTCGATCAATTTGTTGCAACATACAGAGCTCGAATCCGCTCAAAAAGGTGGTGGTGGCCTTTTTTTGCATGGAGTTTGAATGCAGCCGCAGTCAATGCATGGCTACTGTATAAAAAGATTGAAGACAAAAATGTTCCTATGCTGGCTTTTATGAAAGAAATTGTTCTCACAATGCTTTCTTCATCTGGACGAAAGAAAATTTCCAGGTTGCAATACCCCCGAAACGTTTTGGAAAATATATCTGTCGACAGCATTAACCACGTTATCATCAAAGGAAAATCAAAATATACACGTTGCAAAGTCTGCAAGCGTCGATCAGTATTTGAATGCCATAAGTGCCATGTCACACTCCACCCTGCTTCTTGCTTTAAACGCTACCACGAAAGTAGTTTTTCTACTAAATGATTTAGTCAATCAGCCAAGATAGTTCTAGTTCAACAAACTTCTTTTGTTTTTGAATGGACGTCTGTTTTATAAGTTTATGCGTTATTTAAATTTGATTGAGTTTTTTCGCTTTTCTTCAATGTTTATAAAACTAAAAAATTGACTAAATTGTTGTCATTCGGTGTACACCTTTTTTCTAGGGGATGCTGAACCCCAAAATTACAGCTAAAGCATAGCCTTACATAGGTAATTAAACAGATTTGTGTTAAGAAATTAAAATCTTAATATTTCCTGAGTTAAACGTCGAAACAAATTGCTACAATTTAAAAAATCAATAAAATTCATAAATTTTGACTCTGTTGACAGCCACTGGCAACTTAAGTTGCCATTAAATAACTAAAAAACTACAAGAGAAAAAAAATTTTTTTTTCTTTTTATGTCTTACATAACATATTTTAGCAACGTATTAAAAGGATTCAGAAAAAAAAAATTTTTTTTGGCCTCGGCGTTTAATGGGTTAATATCGAAGGGTCCCCAGAACACCCTGAGTTCGAAGCAAAGAAATATGCGGCGGGTGCTACTCAGAATTCCAAGTCAATTTTAACTCCGTTTAATAAAGCTAAAGTCTTTTTAAACTGTGAAATCCGTTGTTCCTTGAGCACAATTGACCCAGAGGGTGGTTATACCAAACTATTGAAACAGCAAATCCTTCAAGAGTACGACGATGTATTCGAATCTCAACCACCAATGAAAGGTTCTCAAAATAAAGTTGCGGATTCATTTTTTTGCAACCCTTTTGATAACCCTGACGTTTCGACATTGTTCGTTTCGACAAGAAAAGCTTAAAGAGATTGCTGAAAACAACCTGGAGTATCAACTTTTAAAAGCCCAAATTAACCAAAGTTTTTCCCAAAACAAACACGACCTCTCCGAATTGCTGCACCCTTATTGGAACGTTCGTGAAGACTTATTAGTAAGTGATGATGGCTTTGTTCTTAAAGGGACACGATTACTTATTCCTCATGAATTACAAAAAGCAAATTGTCAGATTTGCATGCTAGTCACCGGGGGATCGAAGGCACAAAAGCAAGAGCCCGCTTAATAATGTACTGGCCCGATATGGATAAAGACATTACTAATAAATGCAGAAGCTGTCCCAAATGCGGATTTGATAGACCGAGTAACATCAAAGAGCCTTTGCAACATATGCCATTTGCTGAATATCCCTTTCAGATTATTTCAGCTGATTGGTTCGACCTAAATGGAAATAAATTTTTAATAATAATAAATTGGTATTCGGGATACTTTGACGTAAAAGGTCCATTTATCAACCCTGATGCAGCTGCGGTAATTAGCATTTTGCGAGAATGGTTTATAAACAATGCAGTTTGTGATGCATTTTGGAGTGATGGTGGCCCTACTTTTGGCTCATCAGATGTTAACGAATTTTTAAAAAGGTGGGGAGTTGAGTGGCGTCCGTCGTCTTCACGATACCCTCAAGGCAACTCTGTGACTGAATCAGCTGTTAAATGCAAAAAAAGCAAAAATGTCTTCTTCGAAAATGTTGGCGTGGCAGAGGACAGCCTTTGAGAACAAATAAAGAATGAATCAAAGGAATTCTGCAGTGGAAAAACACACCTCAAATATCCACAGGTCTATCTCCAGCCATCATGTTGTATGGTCATTCCGTACAGGACGCTATCCCCTGTCACAAAATTTCTTTATCACGAAGTTGGCATGACGAAAAGCTTCGAGTTGACAAGGAAGCAGCAAAAAGAAAAGAAAAATTGGAAAAGTACTATAACAGAGGTACAAGAAACCTAGAACAGCTTAAAGTTAATGATTCAGTCTGCATACAAAATAATCGCACTAAGAGATGGGATAGATATGGACGGGTAATGGAATGCTATCACCAATCACGCCGATACTTGATTAAGCTCGAATCATTAATCCTGACTCGACAAAATAGAATTCATCTTCGAAAGAGATATTCTCATCCCAAGAATGACACTAATTCCACTGATCCAAGCAATTATCTTGATTATAGTGACATTAAAACAATGAACCAAACGATGATTCTGATAACGAAGTCGGAAACAACTTCAACCGAGCAGTAACCGAGACTGAAAGTTCATGTGATGAACCTAGACGATCTGACCGTAAACATCGGCCACCTCTTCGTTTTGATGATTATGTGATGGAATAATTCAAACATTTACTTCGAAACAACCTCTCCCAATCAAACTTTTATTTTTATTACACAACCTTTTGCTTGCTTATTTGTATGTTTTCTTATTTGTTTATTGCTTATTTATGTGCTTTCTTAATCCTTTATCGCTGTAACGGGTTTATCATTCTTGAAATTAATTTTTACGTTAAAACTATATTAACTCTACATGTAGATCATCTATAAGCCTTGATATAAAAAACTTTTAATATATGGGGGATGTAATATATTGGTAATTTTGATTTGGCAACACGCAACACACAATTTGTATTTCTTAGTAACTATCACATACTAGTCAAGATGACGATGTATAATAAAGAAGAGCAAAACATATAAGACTGACTTGTGCTTTATAAAAGAGAAACGACAGAATATTACACACACCTAACACCTTTCCACATATTTCCTGCTTGAGTTGTGCTGGTATGCGAAGAACTGAGGTTGCTGAGGAAAACTTCAACGTTTATGCAATAAAATTTCAACCTTTATTGCATAAACGTTAAAGAACACTATTGTCATCATCACTACTGAGTTTTTCTATGTCGCTCTGCCAGCTGCTACAACTTCGCTGCTCAGCATTACCAGTTCTTTCGGTTTCATTTTCTTCAGAAAAGAGGCGGACACATTTTAGCATGTTGGCGCCATTGTCGATTGTAATGCTATAAATTTGATTGCTCTTAATTCTGTATTGTCCAATAACTTCATCAAGAACAGTTTTTAAGTGAAAACAAGTGTGATTCTTTTTTAGTTCTTTTTTTGCTAAAGTGGGTAATTGTACTTTTCCATCATTTATAAACTACAAGTTTACGCCGAGATGGGTCGATCACGAGACGTTGCTACGTCAACTTTTAAAGATACAAGCTTATGTTCCAATTCCATTTTTATATAATAACGGACCAATTTACCCCAATTTTCTCTCGGATATTATCTGCATTGATATTAAAATTGGCTCGCATACCTTCAAGCAAGTGGTTTAAAGTTTTTCTAAACCCAGAGTCATTCATTAGTTTAAAGGGCGGCCGTTCATTGTGACTAGTTCTGAACATTAATTTTTCAGTGTCTTTTTGTTTATTTTTACTCGAATCGTTTTTGAAAACATTAAAAATATGGCACATTGGTTTGTTTCACGCATTCGCTTCTTTTGGGGTTTGTTGGAGGAACTTGCCCCGGCACGCTGCTGAAGAGCACTTAGTTTTTCATTTTGGAACTCCTTATAGTCCTTGTCGTGAAATCGTTTAACCGCGGGTTTTTTAAAAAGCGACAAAATAGGAAAATTGTTATAAACTATATGGCTGGCGAAAACTTGTTTGTTTCATATGCTTCATAACATATGCGAGTATATCTATATTGTACAACCAGCATTTGCTTAACACATAAGAAAAAACAAGACGTTTAATGCCACAGTATCTAAAAATAATGGCATTTAACCTATAAAATGTTTTTAAAATGGTTAGTAAAGATTTCAAACTAGTCACTCGATTATTTGGCTTGTGACCTTCATTTTCCTTTTCCCGACTTTTTACAAGGGACGATGGATCTGATTATATCAACAAAACTGTGTACTTAGTTGTTTTGTTACAAATTAAAGTGATTTAAACCTAAATGATGTTCCCGAAATACGTATGCATTAAGAAATGCAGCAGCGCCGATTTGAAAAATTTAGGAGTCAATGACTAATAAATGTACAGCATTAATGCAAGAATTATCAATAGAATTGAAGCGTCCTTCGTCTAGATTGAAATGTCCTCAACACGTATTAAATAAGAGATTTTTCTTAAATTAACAACGAAAGAATTTTTAATATAAAAAAATTTAAAGATTTACTTTAGGTAGTTAATAATAATTAAAAATATCCCATTTTTGAAGTAATTTTTAAAAATTATTACTTTTTTATTTAATTTGTTATCTTTTGATATTAGAATTTGTTAAGATTAATAAAAACCTTTGGAAACCCTGAATTTGCTTCAATAAGTTTAATTAGTTAGCTGCTAGCAACCAGAGATGAGCATGGATTAGAGTCGGAGTCGAATTGGAGCCGGAGTATGGCATATTTTGTCAGACTCGGACTGGAGCTGGAGTCGGTTTTTGCTAATTTGTAATAAAGTTGGACTGGAGTCGGAGTCTATCTTTTAAAAATCAATTAATTTCAAATATTAGAAGAATAATGATTAAAAGGCAAAGCTTTGCGTTATCGAAGCTTATTTAGTAGCGTGACAAATTACGTAACATAAATGAAAAGGGATCTTGTGCTTCGTATCACAAGTATACAAAATTATTTTCAGTGTCTTTTTGTATATTATTATTACAATGTTGAATATAAATTATTATTAGATTATTATTATTACAATGTTAAATATAATTATTATTACGATGTCGTATATTATATTATTATTACAATGTTATATTATTATCGTATATTATATTATTATTACAATATTATATTATTATTATTATATTATTATCGTATATTATATTATTATATTATATTATATTATTATCGTATATTATATTATTATTACAATGTTGAATATAAATTGAAATTGTGAATATTATGTTTCATTGATTGGGTGCCTTCACCAATAAGGCATTTTAGATCCGTGTTTAACCAAATAATTTTGTATACTTGTGATACGAAGCACGAGATCCCTTTTCATTTATGTTACGTAATTTGTCACGCTACTAAATAAGCTTCGATAACGCAAAGCTTTGCCTTTTAATCATTATTCCTATTTGATTCGATGCGTTATCAGCTTCAAATTTTACTGCCATAATGAATGGATTCGACGATTTATCAACTTTAAATTTTTTTAATGGATTCGACGTGTTATCAGCTTCAATGAATTCGACGTGTTATCAACTTCTAATTTCAATTTTCAGCAAACTTTTCAAATAACTTCCCACTTCTTAGCACAATTTTGTTAATAATTCGATCTAGGTTACTTAGACAACGTCATTCTGTCATTCTACTATTTCGCTGGCGTCCGTAATTCTTCTTATTAATTTGCCTTTTAATTTTAATAGTTAGAATTCCAAATTTTCAAAAGAGTTGCATTGGAATTCTCATAGTTCATTATATTCTCGTTGATTTCTTTGGTTTTTCATCAGATTTTACCGCAATGAACTATTTCGACATGTTATCAATTCCAAATTTACAGCGAATTTTCTACTTGTAATCGTAATTATATATACCTGATGAGTAGGGCAAGTTTTTGCAACTTTTGCAACTTTTTTTTACAGCTCCCGAATGCTAGAATTTATGTAATACAATGTTTAAAGCTGTTTTAAGGAATTTTAGATTGCAACTTTTTGCAACTTTTTTCTTTTTTACATGCAACTTTTTACTGCAACTTTTATCAAGTGTGGCACAAAAATGTAACTGTGATTTAAAAAACATGCTATAAAACTATTTCAGTACAGTTCTATTCTGTTTCATTTGCATAACAAAGAGCTATGTGAAGGATTATCTGCATCTCAATGTTATCTATGACGCAACAGTTGGCTTACAAGCAAAAGTTCTACAACCCTAGCCAAGTACGACAGTGCCCGAACTCAATTAGAAACCGAAGTATGACTTGGCTTTTAGCCAAGGCCGCACAAACGGTAATAGGTTGTGTCTATATAGTATTTCGAGGTCAAGTTTTGTTGAGATAGCTTGGTTAGTTAAATTATGTGCTTATGAAAGTGCATTAGTTATTTTGCAAGTAAGAAACGATAACTTTGATATGATTAAGATGACAGTCTACGGAATAGAGAGAGAGAGAGAGAGAGAGAGAAAATTTATTTTATTTGCATCACAATTCACAATTTTCTTTAAAAAGAAAAAAACAAAGAATTGTCTCAAACATTGCAAAAAATGCTGCCAATGAAAAGATATAGAAAGCAACAAAACAAGTGAATACAATTGCAAAACAAAACAATAACAATACAAAAGCGTGATGCGGGAGGTAGGAAGAGACAATCGTCATTTAATCACTACCCCCGCAGAGCAGTCAGTAAAATTGATGATAGGCTACTGGTACCTTTAAGTAAAGTTGCTTTGCGAGTTGTGGGTAATATACAAAGAATAAGTTTTTGATTTTTAGATATAATATATATTGTTTAAAAGAGCTAGTGTTCTATCAATATTGTATAATAAAATTTGTAAAAATTTACACAAGAATGCCAAAAAAAGCGTAATCGTCACTTTCCAAGGTGCGAACCTACGAAGTACGCTACCCTACGAAATTCATGGCCACTGCTCATGGAGAACTGTTCTGTACACTATGCTCTACAATTGTGTCGCATGACAGATGATGCAATTCGCACCCTTCAAACAGACAGAGACAATTTTGTTTTATTGCTCACAGATGCTGCCAGGTATATGACAGCAGCAGGTCGTGTGGTTAAACAAACGTATCCGAGGCTTTTTCACATTACCTGCGTGGCTCATGGTTTGCATAATGCAGCTGAACGAATCCGTGCTAGCTATGAGGATGTTGACAAGCTAATTGCTGCAGTAAAAGCTTCAGTGATGAAAAATAAAGATCGAAGAGTAAAGTTTTCAACAATCAACAGTCCCCTCAACCTGTGGTCACCAGATGCGGAAGTTGGTTGAAGGCAGCAGAATACTATGCCAAAAACTTTCCGCAAGTTTGTGAGACTGTTAATGCTTTTGAAGGTACTGGCAGTTAGTGGTGAAAGCGAAGGAAGCAGTCGCGGCTGAAAGCCTTTCTAGAAGCCTAAGAGAAATTTGTCAATGTTATACTAAACTCGTTGATTAAATACAAAGAGCAGAGAGCACCAAATATACTGTTGGTCAAGCTTATGAAAGAGGTTACACATTTGAGTTTGGCAGCGATCCAGCTGGAATCAAATTGTATTTGGCTCACCGATTCGAACTGAATAATGACCTAAAAGCAATTGTAGAAATGATCCGGCCAAACATCAGTCCAGAACTGTATGCCAAATTGTTAAATTGCTAAGCAACTTCATGCACTGTGGAGCGAAGTTTTAGCATGCTAGGCAAACTGTTGGCGAAAGATCGCCATTTTTCCCCAAATAATGTTTGCAAATATTTAGCATTATATGTGAATAAATCGCTTGAGTAAATCACGGTCATTTAAAATGCTTGTTCATAAATGCAACTTTTTGCAACTTTCGTTAAATATAAATGCAATTTTTTCAGTTTTTTAGTGCAACAAAAACTTGCCCTACTGATGAGATCAAACAAGATCGAAACAGGCGCTTGTCGTATATTATTATTACAATGTTGAATATAAATTGAAATTGTGAATATTATGTTTCATTGATTGGGTGCCTTCACCAATAAGGCATTTTAGATCCGTGTTTAATCAAATAATTTTGTATAAATATTAGAAGAAACATTTTTATATCATAGAATGTTTTTTGATCTTTAAAATGTTTTATTCCTGGCATTTATTTTGAGTTTATTGCTCATGCCCGACACTTGCGGCTAGTTCTTTATTTATTATTTAAAATTAACATGTAAAATAATCGCTATTGTTCAAGCAAATCCCGGCCTAACCTAAACTTAACCGCGACGTTTGCCTTTACATGAGTTCCTATAAATGAGTCCATATCACCCTGTCTAATACACTGGTGGCTGGTATTATTGTATATTGTATAAGTATTTGTAGCCTGCAGAAAGATTGTCTTGTTACTAAAATGATGGTATAAATGCAAAGATTTTTTTCCCATGATCATAACCTATCTATATGACTTTTTTTTAATGTTAAGTTTAAGCTAGTGCAAAATTACTTGTATATTTGTGTGATATTTGCCAATGTTATGTTTAAGCTGCTAAGTTCAATCTAAGATAAAATATCATTACATTTAGTTAAAATAGATTTGATATTCTAGGATATTTATTTTGAGCAGCCTTGTAACAAAAACATGAATTTTTCTTCTAATGAAGTTTGCAAACTTCTTGAAGACAACAAATGCTGGAGATACCTAACACTTCTGGAAAGAGCACAGTTTGGCAAAAAGTTTTATATTTAAATCATATTGAAAGTAAAGATTGTATTGGATACGTAATTTGTAAAACTTGTAAGCAAGCATTAAAATATAATAGTAATCAATAAGTCGACTAGTGGAACAACACATTTAAATGATCACTTAAAACAATGCAAATATTATATAATGCAAAAATATCTCCTAAAGTAATAGCATATTTTAGTAAATCTGACATGAACTTGTCAAAAGTTATAAAAGACACAGTGTTAAATAGTTCAGTTGCATTTGTTGTGTCAGATGTAAGACCATTAAGTGCAGTGGCAGGTAATGGATTAATAAAGTTTGCAAATGCAATGATAAAAGTTGGAGCTACACATGGCATTGTTGATGCAAAAGAAATACTTCCTTCCAGATTCACTATAAAAAGAAGCATAGAAAAAATTGCATCATCTTCAAGTAAAAAGTTGATAGAGAAAGTAAATAAGGCTATAAAAAAATTAGTTTTGTTGGTGTCAGCACAGATTTATGAACAGATCTAAGATCACGTAACTTTTATTCTATCACCATACATTTTATCAGCAGCAATCTTCTTCAATTAAGAGTGATATGTGTGAAAGAATTTAATGAGGCAAAAACAGCAGAAAACCTTCAAAAAATACTTTTTGAAAGTTTATCAGACTTTAAAATGCCTTTTGAAACATTGGTGGATTATTGTTTTTTGTTTGATCATTGTTTGGCTGATTAATTAGTAAGTTACGATCAACTTACTTATTTTTACAGGATTTTGTTTTTTGTTTGTATATATAAAAATTCTATTAACATGGAGTCGGATTAAAGTTAGATCATGGTTTAAAAAAATTCTTGGAGTCGGATTGGAGTTGGAGTTTAAATCAATGGAGCCGGACTGGATTCGGACCCCAAAAAAAGTGACACCGCTCATCTCTGCTAGCAACTTGGCACGTATGACGTGTGTGCGTAGTGGAATTGCGTTACTTTAATTAATTTTATTTGTATTTACGAGTATAATTAATAACAGCTCTGGACTTTTAAATAATTTTACTTTTTTTTTTGTGCACCCCTCAAACAGCAATGAGTGAAACAAGTAAATCTAAAACGCGAAAATAATAGATGAATGTCGTGTTTTTAATGAAAACTAGAAAATAAAATATTTTTTTATTGAACTTGATGGTAAGGCAATTTGTGTCATTTGCCAACAAAATGTTGCAGTTCTAAAAAATTATAACTTGAAGCGTCACTTTGACAGCAAGCACGCAAGAAATTATATTAATTTTTCTGATAAGGAAAGAAGAAAAAACTTTAAAGATCTGGTAAGTCAGATGAACAGGCAAAGAAATGTATTTAATAACCATTTCATTACTAATGATCATCTTACTAAAGTTAGCTATAAAATTTCTCACAAAATTGCAAAATATAATAAACCTTTTTCAGAAGATTTTGTTAAGGACTGAATGATTGAATCTTCTGCTGTCATAAATCCGGAGAAAATTGAGCAGTATAAGAACTTAAGCCTGTCTCGTCGTACTGTTGTGAGACGAATAGAATGTATCGCAGAAAACGTTCAATCACAGTTAAAAAGAAAGATTCAGAATTTCACATACTTTTTACTAGCACTTGATGGGAGCTGTCACATTAGAGATACGGAACAATTACTTATTTTTTTCTGTGGCATAAATAATACTTTTGAGCTAACTGAAAAACTAGCATCAGTGCAATCAATGAAAGATTCTATAACTGGAGAAGATTTGCTCATTGAAGTTGAAGAATGTGTGTTACAGCAAGTTTTACCTGAGTTTCGAAAAGCTTTCTGTTATGTATGATTTTTTGTTATTAGTAACCTTATGTTCGTTTTAATTAATTCTTTCTTTTCCGTGCCACATGATTATCTTTAATCAACGTTTTTTATCCTTATTTATAGTAAATCGTTTTTTGTAATCTAGACAGTAAGTTATTGAAAAAGGAGAATTGGGTTTGTAAGTGATTTGCATTGCAGAAGACTGTTACGAAGTAGATTGTTTGAATTTATTTATTTTAGTTGCAAAAGATATTTGGAAGTAAAAGCAATTTAAAATCGCATCACATCGCAAGCATCTCATCGCATAATTTAGCATCGTTTTGGATCACATTGCAATCATTGCATAATTCGGATCGCATTGTATCATTTGGATCACATCGTATTGAAATTTTAAATAAAACTGTTTTCTTTTTTTTTTATTGGTGCGCATTTTAAACGTTTTCAAATCTGCTACAACAAAGAAAATTTTAAATTGTTAAACACTTCTTCAAAAGAATTTAGGCTTAGATTGGGTAAAATTGGTAAATGTTACTACAGATGGTTGTCCAAGTTTCATTAAAAAAAATTAAGGATTAATGAAAAAAATTAAATATAAAGTTCAAAAAATTAATAATGATAAAAATATTATTTTTTGCATTGCATCATACCGTACATCAGGAAGCTCTTTGCAAAAAAGTTACAAACTTTAGTTATGTGGTAGATACAGTACATCGTCGTCGTCGTCGTCGTCGTCGTTTGAAGGTCAGACACAAACAGGACTAAGGCCGAGGGATTATCCTTTTACTACCCCAGACTGCTGTACTGCCTGGATCAGACGCTGGCAGTGATGTCATTAAGCCAGCATCGAGTTTTGTCATCCAAAACTGTCAGACCTTGTGCTCCATGTGGTGCCCGACGTATAGGGCACACTGTTAGTACATGGTCTGCGGTTTGCTCAGAGGCGCCACACTCGCAATTCGGTGAAGGAGCGAGACCCCATTTGTGCATGGACGAATGGAATCGCCCAACACCAGTCCGCAGGCGGTTGAGCTTAACCCAAGCTGCTCGGGGTAAGCCCATACCAACAGGCCTGGCATCGGTCTCGGGCACAAAACCACGGAGCCTGGAAGCATTTTTACAGTACTCCGTTTTCCATTTGTGATTTGTCCATTCAGAGGCGCGGATGCCAAGTCTGGCAAGGTTGTCCAAGAGATTCCGCGCAGCTGGCACAAACGGGCGTCTGGATCTTGGTCTCACTTGGCGAGTATCTGAGGACCCACTTAAAAGACCATGCAAAATATGATCGGGGTCCAGAGATCCCAGGTGAGCCAAGGAGAGTGTCGCTCTTATTCGGCGAAGCTCAGCTGGCTGGATGCCTGAGAGTACAGGTAGGTGGTCCGTTGGAGTGGGACGCAGGCATCCAGTAACTATGCGCAAGGCGTCATTCAAGACACTGTCAATGAGGAGAGTGTGAGCACTGCGACACCAGACTGGGGCAGACAGTACTCAGCTGTTGAGTAGACTAGAGATAAGGTGGCTGTGCGTAGTGTTTTAGCACCAGCACCCCATCCCGAGCCTACGAGTCGCCTCAGCAGTGTGACGTGCGAAGATAGTTTTTTGCGCAATGCCACTAAATGGTGACGAAACGTGAGCGATCTGTCCAGTTTTACCTCAGGGTAAGTAGGGGTTGGACAGAACGGTAAAAGTCTACCGTTGTTGTAGACCTTTATCTCACGTTTAGCCTCTCGGTTGTTTAAGTGAAAGGCTGCCGTCACCGTCTTAGTGTGACTGAGCTTCAACCTCCAAGTCTGGAGATACGCTGAAAGTGTGGACATGTCTGGGCTTAAAGTCCCCTCCAAGTTCTTCCAGTTTCCAGAAGAATGCAACAATGCTAGATCATCAGCATAAGCAAACTTTCTGGAAATCATGGAAGGAAGATCGTACGTATAGATGTTAAAGAGGAGGAGAGCCAAGACCGATCCCTGAGGAACGCCGTTTTTAAGACGGCGTAGCCTGCTTTGCTTGCTGTCACCGGTGGTAAGGGTGAAACTTCGATTTCGGACAAGCTCCATAATCATTCTGACCATGTGCTTATCCAGAAGTAGTCTCAGCAGCTTGCAGATAAGGCCACGGTGCCAGACAGTGTCATAGGCAGCTGTCAGATTTATAAATACGGCACCGGCCTTATTTTTAGCCTCAAAAGAATCCTCGATGTTTTGGGTTAGCAGAACAACTTGATCTACGGTTGACTTCCCGCGTCGGAACCCAGCCTGCTCTTTAGGGAGCAATGGATCGATTAGTGCTTCAACGCGGGCGTAGATAAGCCTCTCGAGGATCTTGTAGGGGACACAGAGCAGAGATATCGGTCGATAACTATTTGGGTCCCCCACGGGCTTTGCTGCTTTTGGGATCGCAACCACAAGCGCTCTTCTCCAGATCTTGGGAATTTTGAGTCAGCGCAAACAGGAAGAAATGAAGTCACGTAACCAGCACTTCAAAGCAGCTCCGGCATGGAGTATAAGCTCGGGGCAGATGGAATCAGGTCCCGGAGCTTTAAGTGGTTTTAAATGTTGAAGGGCAGCAGCAAATTCTCTCTGTGAAAAATTGTCAGAGATATTTACTGCGTCTGGTGTTGTGGCCCTTCAAAGGTCAGACATTTCTTGAAAGACAAGTCGAGATGACTTGCGGTCAACAGCCTCGTATTTCCCAGTTTTAACCAGCTGAGATGCAATAGCATCGGCTGAAACGGGACAGTGACGAGGAGAGTGTCGTGATCTACCAGTAAGGTTGTTTAAAATGCTCCACGCTTTTCGACTAGAGTGTGAGAAGTCAATGCTCCAAACTGCTTCGGACCATCGATCCCTCCGCTTTCTGTCAAGCTTGGCAAGCAGAGCTGTAGCAGCCAAACTTGAGTCGTCTCCCTGAGGAGACTGCAGAAAGGTTTTATAGAGGGATTCACACTCTACATCTCAACACGGAATATAGTTATTTTGATACCCGCGTGGGATAGTCTTTTTGGCTGCTTTCTTAATGGTGTTACAGAAGTCCTGGTAAGCCATATCAAGTGAATCAGGCGGCAACAAAGTCTTTGCGAATTTATTCGTCAAAGCAATGTAGTGACTCCATTTGTCCTTGTGGAAGTTCCATCGCTTAACAGGCATGCTTGGCACTGGCATAGCAAACCTTGGTGGTGTAATAAGCGAAGGTCGATGTTGTGACCTGGGGAACTTGTCAATGACACGTCTATCCGGTAAGCGACTGTTTGGACCTACGCTAGCGAAAGCTAGATCCGGATTGGTGCCAGTGTTTCAGCGGCCGGAATAAAAACTGGCAGCGTCCTTGGCATTATATAGGAGCGCAAGACAATTAATACTTGCCCAGCCAGCCAAGCACTCACCGTCCGGACTGTTTTCGTTGTAACCCCCCAGTCAGCATGACGACAGTTAAAATCGCCAACGTAAAGACAGGGGTGAGGAAACACAGGGAGATCCAGGGTTCGCAATCGCGTTGGCGGTGGTTTGTAGACGTTGACTATTTTACAGCCATCAACGTCCACACACAACCACTCGATCTCCGATATCGGTGGAGATTGGTCCAAAAGCGTGTATCTCAGTCGCTCGTGGACAAATGTGGCAAGGCCATGCTTCCTGCTTAAAGAAGACCCAGCTAGTTGATAGTTTGGATGTACCAACTTCTCTGCATCAGTGCAGTAGGTCTACTGCAGTAGGATAACGAGTGCCTCAAACTGCATAGCAAGGTGATGAAGAACATTCATCTTGCTTGTAGTGAGGCCTTCGATGTTCAGCTGAAGAAGAGTCGGTCTTCGGAACTTGTTGGCAATGTGCCCTGAAAAGGGCAGTTTTATCCTGTCATTGCCTTGTCCTGAAAAGGACGTTTGCCGATTAGCAGACCTGCACTTAACATCGGAATGGGTGGATACCCTTCCGTTTTGGTAGGTTCAGTTTCGGTCTGCATTTTTAAAATCAATGAACAGACTTACTCACGGCCCAGGTTGCGTGAAAGCACCTACCATCTGGTAGATACAGTTACACACCTTGTGAATTACATTAAGAAACATGGATTAAATCACCGGCAGTTTATAAAATTTTTAGAGACACTGCAATCAGAACACACTGATGTTCCATATCACACACATGTGCGTTGGTTAAGTTTAGGAAAAGTTTTCAGTAAAGTATGGAATTTAAGAACGGAAATAAAACTGTTTTTGGAGATGAAAGAAAAGTGAATAGATTTCTTTGACTGCATATTAGATTTTGCTTTTGCTGTAGATTTACTCACACATCTGAATGAACTTAATACTCTTTGAAAGGAAAAGGAAATTTTATACATGATTTGTTTCATAGTGTTAAGGCATTTGCAAGCAAGTTATTATAGTTTATACGACAAATGGAGAAAAAGTAATTTACGCATTTTAATGCATTGCGGCAAGTTTTGCCATTAGATTGTAAAATAAATAATTACATTTTACAATTAAGAAATCTTCATGCAGACTTTTCATACAGATTTGATAATTTCAAAATGATAGAAAGCGATTTAAATTTAGTATCTCCTCCATGCACATTTGTGGTTGATGAAGCTCCAGAAAATCTTCAACTTAAGCTCATTGATCTTCAAAGCAACAAGCTGTTTTTGGATCGATTTAATGAAGTTTCGGATCAGGTCTAATATCTGCCCAGCCAGGCAGTTATTAGACCTGATCCAAGAATTCATGTGGCAAGACAATGTTCTAATTGTTAATCCGGGCAGATATTAGACTTGATCACCCGGCCGGGCAGTTATTAGACCTGATCCGAAGTTTCTATTTTAGAATTTTATGCTTCCCTTGGTGATAAAAAATTTTCAAACTTGAAAAATTTTGCTAAAATATATGTAGCTAGTTTTGGTTCAACCTATGTTTGTGAACAAGCATTTTCAATAATGAAGTGCAATTAGTCTAGGTTGAGAAAAGTAATGACTGACGAACATTTGTCTGCCGTACTAACAATAAGTACATCTGCCTTGACACCTGATTTTGATGGCCTCGTAAGCGCACAACAACGCAGCTATTCATCGCATTAACTTTATATGTACGTAAGTTCAATGCATTTAACATTCATTTGTTAAATGTTTTAAAACTTATTCAGTCTGTATTTTAAATATTTCTTCAAGAACCTTTATTTTTATTGCGTATGATATAAGTAGCGATGATGTGATGTAGTATGGAATCGAACTATACTCACCAAAGGACTGTAATTAGTTTATTGTTTCGCTTTTGTTGTTACACGCTTTTACAGTCAGTAATTAAAGAATAATCATCTTAACCAGTTATTGAAGTTGCTTCTTTTGTACCATTTCTCAGTTTAGTTATTCTTTATGTAGTGCTTATGGTTAACGTGTATTTAATTGTGTTATATTTCTTTGCAGCGTCTTAAGTTAATTAAACCTTAAGTTCAGAAAATGTGTTCTTTTAATTAACGGTTCAACTCAGATGGTTCACTTTGTTAAGTGGTTTTTTGTTAGTGTTAAAACCCATTTTGTCAGTAATGGTATAATTTGTTATTGAAGTACTTTTTAAATAAATAACCACAGTTTGTTAATGGAAAAATTGTACCCGTAACAAAGTGGGCAAAAAACAAACTGGGTGTAAAAAAGTGGAATTTATCAAAATGTAACTTTATCAAATTAGGTGCGTAACAAAATGGACCAGAAGCAAATTGTCTCACAACAAAATGTAGTAGGTACTCTCAAGTATGCATGCAAAAATGAGATGTACCTGTCAATGGCACATTATTATTAAAATTTACCAAAGTCAATTTAGGTGTGGCCCGCGAATCATTCTAAAAGCCTCAATGTGGCCCGAGGTTAAATTATTTTCCACTCCTGGTTTAACGTGTCGTTCTAAATTAGATGCATGATTTCCTTGGATAACAGCTTTGCATTTCCCCAACTTTGCATTACCCAAGACGACTTATTTTCACTTTCAAAGTACTTCAAAGATTTTCTTATTTGGCTAAGGTTAGTACGGACCATTATAATCAAAAAACAAAGCGCAGTGTTCTTAAAATAAAAAAAGTTACAGCACTATTCAACCAAACACAAAATTCAATTCACGAAGCAATTTAGCCTTAAATACTCTAAATTACGTTATAATACGACAGCAATTCTTGGAATGCATGCAAAATAAATTCTATTCATTTATCAACAGCATGACTTGCTTGGACTTTCCCAACAGCCCTCAACCTCAACGTCACTATAGTGAAATTGCTCAGGTCAACCAGCTGCAGCTACTTTAAATCATAGCCTACAAGCTGTAGGAATTACAGGTGTCAATTGCACATTGACAATAATGCATGTCCACAGTTCCTCAATCGCAAATGTATTGGAAGACTAACTGTTCTGCCTCTCTAAACTCGAAATTAATGAAATTTACAACGAATTTTATTTATTAACAATTTAAGCAACTCACTCTTGCTTAAACTAGTTTCTGCTTAGAGAAGACATGGCGTAATATGCAGTCATAGAAAAAGAGTTCCCATATCATCTTAGTAACAAGTGAATTGTTTTATTATAAAAGTCTGAACTTTAAATAAAGCTTATTAATATTATTAATAAAACATAAAATACTTAAATCATGCACACGGATTATTTATGCTACAGTATTTTGATTTCAAATAGTTGCTAAGTGATACGGGTGACGTCACGGAGCGAACCGGTTTTTTCAACTAGTTCAGGTTCAGCATGATTAATTGTTTAACTCATATTTTCAACCTATGTATTAATAAAGGTGTTTTTCCTTCTGAATTAAAAATTGCAAAAGTAATACCAATCTTAAAAAAACGCACTCCATTAGATGTTAATAATTATAGACTAATTAGCCTTCTTTCTGTTGTATCAAACTTATTGAAAGAATTGTATACAATAGTGTGTATTCATACGTATTTTAATAAAATAATTTTTTCTACAAGTTACAGTTCGGGTTTAGAAAAAATTATGGTACTAACCATGCTGTCACTAAACCTGTTGAAACAGTATTTGTAGTTGGTGCATTTCTTGATTTTTTAAAAGCTTTTGACACTATTAACCATAACGTTATTTTTAGTAAATTACTTTACTGTGGTATCAGAGGTTGCGCCTTAAATTGGTTTCAAAGTTATTTACCTAATCGTTCACAACAGGTAGAATATAGAGCTAATTTGTGACCCCCTTGCCATTTACCTTATAAACTCCGTCAAGGCTCTATACTTGGTCCTATATTACACTGGACAACAAAAAAAATTTTTTTCTGTTACACAACTAATAAGATAGTGATTTTGACAAATTCGGGGTCCCAGATTTCAAAAATGATATTAGTTTTCTTCTAACACGTCACGTTTTTAAAATAACCACATGTTCCAATTTTCTCTGATTCCATACAATGCACATAGTCAAAATTTATCATTTCGCAGTAAAGAGACGACTGCAACAGACAACAAATGTAGTTTATTTCTCTATATAACTTGTGAAATAGCTTTAGAAATATTTAATGCATTTGGCTTTTCTTTTATATGACGAGCCTTTTCTTTCACGTTGTAGGTGCCAGCAGAAATCTCCCATCATATTGGCATCAAAACGGCCCTGGTACCGCCCTTCTATGACGGATATATCCTGGTGGAATCTCTCTTCTTGTTCATCACTTACTTTGCCAAGGTTAGGGGGAAAGAAATCCAAGTGGGAATGCAGAAAGTGCATTTTTAAAGACATACGAGCTTCTAATTGCTCATATGCTTTCAGCATGTCATCAATCATATCAGCATATTGCTCATGACGGTGATTTCCCAAGAAGTTAGCAACAACTGATTTCAAAGCATTCCAAGCAGCCAGTTCTACCAGATTGAGTCGTAAATCAAACTCTTCATTCAGCATCAGTTTTTTAATTTCAAGACCCACGAAAATTCCAGCTTTTAATTTTGCATCACTTTTATGAGCTCCAAAGAAATCTTTGAGAAATTTGAAGCCATTGCCTTCCTGGTCCATCGCTTTTAGAAAATTTTTCATTAAGCCAAGTGTGATATAAAGAGGCGGTAAAAAGACATTTGCAGAACTAACCAAAGGCTGGTGATGAACATTATGTCTTCCGATTTGGGGACTTTGTCGAGTAGGCCATACTTAAACTGAATAGTGACTGTCTTCCCGACTGTTCCATAGACATAAAAAACATATATGTTTTGTGTACCCTAACTGCAATCCAAGGAGGAGAGAAAGAACTTTCAGATCACTACAAATTTTCCAGTTATACTTGGGATATTTCAAGATATCAAGTAGAATCTTCATTATATCATAGGTCTCCTTTTTTAGAATGCTGTAGCCCACGGGGATTGGTTTGATGTTGCCATTGTGCAACAACACGGCTTTAAGGCTTGTTTTGCTGGAGTCGATGTACAACCTCCAGTAAGCAGGATTATGTTCAGACCCCAGTTCAGTCATCAACCCTTCAATATCCTTGCAATAGCATATATTTTCTGCACTTGCATAATAACGAGCAAGGTTTTGATTTCGGATACGAAAAGAAGAAATAGTTGTTTCTGGTTTCAGTAGATTCCACTGTTGGAACCTAGACTCTAAAACTTCTGCATTCTCTTTGGATAGATACAGATCACGCACCAGGTCATTCAGGCGTTCCTGATTGATGAGAAGTGGGGCAGACCCATGTTGAAAAGATGGATCTGATTTAATAAGATCTTCCTTACTTTTAGTACTGGTACTCGCACCTTCATTAACAGACAAGGTATTTTCCTTTTCAGTGGGAGGCTGAGGTACAGGCAGATCTGGGTCATGGGGAACGGGTTTAATGGCTGACCTTTATAAGGGGTAAGAAATTTTGAACTTATTTTTTCGAGAAAATCCTTTTATGTTCATCATGCAAAAGTGACAATCAGTAACGTGATCACTCTGCTCACGCATGGGAACAGTGAAAAGCATTTGCTTCCGTTTACCATCCAGCCAAAACAAAAGACTTGTTCTGCAAAGGTTGCAGCAAATATGTGGGGCTCATTTTTTATCTTTGTCGCCTACTTGGCATGCAAAATAGTGCTTACGCTTATATTCATATATTATTCTGCTATTCAGCTTTACACGGTGAGCAGGAGGAGTGTATTCGCCGCAGACATAAAAATTTGTCAGTGTGATTGATACAACCACGTTTGGAGCTTGAAAGCATCATTGTAACAAGTTGTTTTAAATCAATATGCTAATTTCAATGGTTATATGGCAAATCTAAGCAAAAAATACAATTAAAATTAAACACTTCTTTAAAACTCCTACCTGCAGGAAATTCAACTGAAACCCAGTACGGTAGCTAAAACTATCTTGCTAAATTAAAAGACTGTGGCTAAAGTTACGAGACCGAAACTTTTTTTGCCGTTATTAAATCGTATTTTAAGCCTAACTATGCTTTTAAGCCTAACTGACCTAACCCTAACTTTAATCCTAAACTGAAGCCCTGACACAAAACATAAAAAATTTGGTCAAGATGAGCACCAAAAATTTACAAACCCTAAAACTTAATCCCTAACTACTCAATTAACCTTAGTCCAGAAACGGGCCTGCTGCTAAGGTTTCAGGCACGTATGCTGTAACCTTAGCTACTTTAAAATTGAAAGAGCATAGACTACTAGCATTAATACTACGAGTATTCAAGCATCTTGTTATGAAGCATTAAATCAATTGTTGCATCGCAAAGAGATTAGAATGACGTCATAAATTTTAATTGTTTATCAATAATTGACCTCTTTATTGCGACTGGATTTTAAAGTAGACCCGGATCGAAATAGAAGTAAGTGGAATAAATTAGAGATATCTCAATTTTTAGACGTTATAGAAAAAATCTGACTGCAGATTTGGGCTCAGCACATCTGAAGCACTGGGAAATGATTGTTTTTTTGCGGCATAACATTTTGCAGTTGACCAGTGTTATTTTTAATTTATGTAAATGATTTTCAAAACTGTCCGCAAAAGAAAAAGAATTTAATGTTTGCAGATGACACCAATATATTTTTTCAATATAAATGTCTGTCTGAATCAGTTTCAACAGTAAACACTCATTTAGAAAGGGTTAACAAATGGCTGACTGCTAATAAATTATCATTAAACATTACTAAAACTAACTATATAATTTTCCAAATCCCTCGTTGTAAACAAAGCACTTAACAATTAAGTATTACTTTAAATAAACACGCATTACAAAGAGTTTCTGACACAACATTTCTTGGCGTTGTTGTTCAGGAGCATTTATCTTAGAAGACACACAATGAATATTTACTAAAAAAGATTAGTTCTAGCATTTATTGCATTCAAAAAGTTAAACCATTTCTTGATCGTGATACTTTATTGCTTTTATATCACACACTGTTTAAAAGTCATATTTTATACTGTATTACTTCATAGTGTTTTGGCAATGAAACCATGATTAACAAGCTCTAATGTGCAGTGAACAAATTGATGCGCTTTTTATTTAATGTCGGCAAGAAGCAGACGGTCTCATGCGTCATGAAAGATAACAATCTACTGACTATACGTCAAATTAGGGACCTAGAGACAGCCAGTTTTGTGTATAAATCTATGAATAAACTACTACCTTTTCCATTTGACCACTCTTTAAAAACTGCGTTTAAAATTACAAAAAATACCAAGTCACAATCCTCACTTATCCATCATTTTGTAGTGTGCATATTACAAAGCAAGCTATGAGATATAAAGGGTCACTTATTCAGAATGATATTCCATTTAATATTCGGATTCGGAGGTTGTTAAATTTGGAGACTGTGTTAAATAACAGGGGCTCGGACAGAGGAGCAGAAGTTGTTAACGAAGAGGTAAATTGCGTCAGTAGAAAAGAAGTAAAGAATGTATTGAAAAAGATGAAAAAAGCTAAAGCAGTTGGGCCATACGAGTTGCCAGTAAAAGTTTGGAAGTGCATGGAAAAGATGGGGATAAAGTTTTTGACCAGACAGTTCAACAGACTATTAATGGGTAAACGTATGCCAGAAGAATGGAGAACAAATGTGCTTATACCATTATATAAAAACAAAGGGATGCACAGTGCTGTGGAAACCACAGAGGAATAAAGCTGATGAGCCACACAATGAAAGTGTGGGAAAGAATTACTGAAGCCAGGCTGAGGGATAAAGTAGAGATCAGCAAACAGCAATACGGATTTATGCCAGAAAAGGGAACCACCGATGCCATGTTTGCTTTAAGAATGTTGATGGAAAAGTACAGGGAAAGTCAAAGAGAGCTCCATTGTGTATTCGTGGAACTAGAGAAAGCTTATGACAGGGTTCCGCGGGAAGAACTATGGTACTATATGAGAAAATCAGGAATGGAGGAAAAGTATGTGCGGCTTGTACAAGATATGTATGAGGGAAGCGAAACAGTGGTGGGGTGTGCAATAGGAACTACAGAAAATTTCAAGGTTAACGTTGTGCTGCACCAGGGATCAATGTCACAGACTTTTTTTGGGAATCCTAAAGGACCAGTTGAGCTAGGTAACCCGAATACCTGCGCTGAAACAAAGCTGTGTCTAGTTTTATTTTATTCCTGCTCAAGAAGTAGTCTGCTATGAGCCTGAAGCTTTTATACAGTTGGTTTGCACAAAAGCTCGATTTGGTTTGTTGAAGACTCTTCTTCACAGACAAACAGAGACCACTGTTTCTATTAAGAACAAGTGTATTACAAAATTCACGTCCGAGGAAAAATTCTCTTCCACATTTTGCCACACTGCAAAGCAAAATCAACGCTACAACTTAGTTCGATCAACACAAATCGTTCTACCTCCGTAGAACACAACTCCAAAACACTGGCGCAAAATAAATTTAACACCCGTCAACCGATACAAAATACAACGGGCTCTCTTTCCCCAAAATTCTACTCTCTCAAAGCGGTTCTACTTCGACCGACACATTTCGCTTTATGCATCTCTCTCATCTTCGTCTCTCTTTCGTCTTCGTCTCTCGTCTGTGTATTGCGATCGAGCGAGCATATATATATAGATAAAAGTTACATGACGACAAACTTACTCGTATATGCGGGACTTAACTCAATTTCCTGGAGAGAGCACTACGCTTAAATGTGCCAGAACATTCTACTACCATCGAGATAGCGAAGCTTGGACAAAAACATAATACGTCATTACTGTAGGACGAAAAAAGAAAAACGACAAGAACATGCATCAAGCAATAGAAAGCAAATCGCACGTTATATCACATAATACGAGAGCAGCGCTTCACTGTCCACACGATAATTATTTCATAATAAAACTTTGAATTACATTTAACGGGAATAAACTACATCGTCATAATTAAAATTATTATGAATGAAATGTGACAATCAGCGTTAAGTCCGTTCCTGTTTGCAGCGATAATGGACAGGCTAACGGATGAAGTAAGGAGAGAACTACCATGGACGATGCTGTTTGCTGATGATATTGTGATTTTCGAAGTGACCAGGGAAGAAGTGGAGTGGAGACTAGAATGCTGGAGGTACGTATGTATTGGAAAGAAGAGGGATGAAAGTAAGTAGGTCAAAGACCGAATATCTGTGCATAAATGGAGGAAATCACAACACAATAGTGAAGATGGAGGATACAAAAGTCCCAAGAGTAAAGGAATTTAAGTATTTAGGATCAATGGTGCAAGAAAGTGGTAGTTGCGAAAGGGAGATAAAGAAGAGAGTGCAGGCAGGATGGAATAGATGGCGAAAAGTATCCGGAGTAATCACCGACGGGATGTTACCAGCTAGAGTAAAAGGAAAAGCGTACAGTTCAGTGGTAAGAACAGTAATGGTGTATCGACTTCAGACGGTGGAAGTCACAAACAAACAAGTGAAAGAGATGGAAGTTGCAGAGATGAAAATGTTGAGGTTTGTTACGGGAGTCACGAGAAAAAACAAGATTAGAAACGAGTACATCAGGAGTACAGTTAAGGTAGAACGGTTAGGAATGAAGATGACGGAAGGCAGGCTGAGATGGTATGGACATCTCATGAGGAGAGAAAAAGAGTATGTAGGAAGAAAGATGATAAAAATGGAGTTACTGGGAAAGAGGAAAAGAGGGAAACCAAAAAAAAGATTTTTAAATCTAGTAAAAGAAGTTATGCGGAAGTTGGTACAAAGGAGACGGACGTTGAAGACACGACGGTTTGGAGGAAGATAATACGCTGTTGGTACCCCTGATTGAAGGGAAAGGCCGAAAGAAGAAGAAGAAGAAGAAGAAGATCATTACTAAAAATCGATTTCGACCTATAAAGATCATCATCAGTTTCTGTAAAAAATTAAATTAAATTATATTTGACAAAATTTTTTTTGAAAATTTTAAAAACTCTACTCATACTATTCAGGTCCTGACTCAAAAGACACAAAGTGAAGCTTCAAATAAAAACTAACAGGCAAACGACACAACAACTAA
The DNA here is from genome assembly GCA_963680785.1 of Diplosoma virens. Taxonomy (NCBI): domain Eukaryota; kingdom Metazoa; phylum Chordata; class Ascidiacea; order Aplousobranchia; family Didemnidae; genus Diplosoma; species Diplosoma virens. The sequence goes on along the minus strand of OY796880.1, from coordinate 49,567,599 downwards.
CATAATGATTATTAGGCAACAAATTTTTGTTTAACTCCTTTTTTTAATGTTTCTTTATGTTTTCGGGGTCACTGATGACAACTTTGATGTTAGTTTTTGCATAGCGTCAACGGTTTTGAAAATATTTGCAATAAATTAAAATTTGTAATTTACCAAATAATAATTCAACTTTAGCATTAAGTGACATTTATATTACTTTTTAATCTTGTGTTATATCATTTATGACTTTTTTTATTGTTTTCATCACTTTCTAGATGGTCCTAAAGAAGTAAATTGGCAAACTGTCATTCACTATCACGTGAATAAACACAATCTTGGCGGGGCTTTAATGCACGTGTCTGAGCTAATCCAGTGCTAGCAGTTTAGAGTTGGTTTATGGGAGGTGGATTGTTGAATCTGGTAGCAATACTGTAATTAGTTTAGCAGTTAGACAAATTGCGAGTTAAGCCTACTGCAGTGATGTTGCTTATTTTAGAAATACGCTATATTTTATTCGTTTATGCAGGTTAAATTTAATGCTATTAATATTTTCAATACTTCAGTAAATATGAGTGTCAAAAGACCTTGCAAAGTTTCTTCTGACTTTTTCTGCTATGTTTGCGGCTATTACATCAGTCAACGGCAAAAGAAGCACAAAGTTATACCAGAAACCAAATTCTTCATAGCCTATGAGGCATATTTTGGCATGAAGATGGGTGATCAAGATAAATCTTGGACCCCGCATTTTTGCTGTGGAAGTTGCAGATCTACATTAGAAGGATGGATGCGCGGAAGTCGTAAATGTATGCCATTTGCCATTTCCCGAATCTGGAGAGAACCTACCAATCATCATGATGACTGTTATTTCTGTATGGTGGACATTTCCACATACAAAAAGACAAAGGAGAGAAAAAAGATTGTTTATCCAAGTATTCCTTCATCCATTGCGCCTGTCAACCATGGCCTAGAACTGCCTATTCCTCAATCTCCAACAACGCATGCTATATCATTAACCACACCGGAAGATGACGATGTTGATTTTGAAGTTGACACTCAGAGTTCCAGCAAAGATCCTCATTTTCCGAATCAAAATGAATTGGATGATTTAACTAGAGACTTGGGTCTTACAAAGGCAAAAGCAGAAATACTTTCTTCTCGTCTTAAGGAATGGAATTTGCTTGCTCTTTTGTGCAAGATTTCCAAGCCAAGGAAACGACATGTGACCTTTGCAAATTTCTATGCAATGTTCTCTGATTCTGATCATTTTTCACTTTGTTATTGTACTAATATACAGGGCTTGTTTCAGGAGATTGGTGTTGCCTACTCAGCTTCGAATTGGCGCTTATTCATTGACAGTTCTAAACGAAGCTTGAAAGCAGTCCTTCTGCATAATGGTAATGTGTATCCATCCATTCCAATAGCACATTCTGTTCAGATGAAGGAAGATCGTGAATCAGTAAAAATATTACTGGAATTAATTCAATACAATGATCACAATTGGGACGTATGTGGAGATTTTAAAATGATCGCATTTCTTTTGGGATTGCAAGGAGGTTATACAAAGCATTCTTGTTTTCTTTGTTTGTGGAATAGTAGAGCGGATGAGCAGCATTACTTGGTCAAAAACTGGCCAGCTTGCAAAGATCTCACACCAGGCTCCCACAATGTTCTAAACTCACCTCTTATTGAAAGGAGCAAAATTTTACTTCCTCCATTGCATATTAAACTCGGACTGGCCAAGCACTTTGTTAAGAGTTTGAAACCGACAATCCGTGCCTTTCGCCATATTAGACAGCTGTTCCCGAGCATATCTGAAGCAAAAGTTAGAAGTGGTATATTTGTGGGGCCACAAATAAGAAGAATGTTGGCATCTGAAGAGCTCGAGAAACAAATGTCTGATTTGGAGAGAAATGCTTCGCAAGCTTTTAGAATGATTGTGGAAGGATTTCTTGGAAATCATCGAAGAGACGACTATGCAATGGTGGTGTCAAATTTGATTAAAAGTTATAAAACGCTTGGTTGCCGTATGTCCTTGAAGTTGCATTTTTTGCATTCTCATTTCAATTTCTTTCGGGACAACTTGAAGAATGTAAGCGAAGAGCATGGTGAAAGGTTTCACCAAGACATCCAAGTGATGGAAAAGCGCTATCAAGTGAGGTGGGACAAAGCCATGATGCGAGACTATGTATGGAATTTGGTGCGGAAATGTAACATCACATACAAGCAAAAAAGTTATTCAAATGTTCATTTTTAAAAATAAATGTCCCTACAGTGCTTTTTTGACTTGCTCATATGTAATTTTTTTAAAATTTTGCGTGTAATATTTCAAATTACTAAACCATTATGTGTATTATACAAACTTGAAATTGTAATTTCATAAAATTTTAAATAGCGGCAAAATCATTGACATTACGAAATTTTTAATGTCATTTTTGAAATCAGTGCCCCGAAAAACATAAAAAAACATCATAATATTGTGATAAACACAATTTGTCAAAAAATTTGTTGTCTAGTGTTATGTATCACGTAACAAAATGAAAAAGCGCACAGTGTAAAACTTGTAGTAAAATTAAAAACTGCAAACTCCCGCTAAGATTCAAAGTGTTGACTGAAAAGATTAATTGTGCATAGTTTAAACATAGTGAACAAATAAACGGGTTTAAAACTCAATCGCAATTATAAGACAAAAAAATTCTATTAATATTAATTTTAGCATTCAAATAATTAATCCATTTATTTTCACACCAATTCAATAAAGTTTTATCCGGTTGTTCTACAAATATGACCATGTAGCATTTTTCAATGTACTCCATGTAACAAACCTAAATGCCGAAGGTGGTTTTATTACGAAAAATTTTATAAAATCTACAGCCAAAGACTGATGTTTTCTCAATGGCGCATCGCATCATCTTACATCATTATACAAGTCAATTGTTTTTGGTGAAGCTGTCCGACTTCGTCGTCTTAATGAACGTAAATCGGATTACTTAAAAAATTTAGTTAATCTAAAAGATAAATGTTTTTGTTCAAATTTTAACCAAAAAATGACAGAAAATATATTGAAAATTTGCTAAACACTGGGAAGATCGCTTCGAGCCAAAATCACAACATCACAAGAAAAACAGAATTGTTTGGGCAACGCAGTTTACCAAATTACTTCAACTTCCTAACCAAGAAAAGAAACTAAAACCAGAAGCAGCTATTGTGTTAAAAGCCCACCCACATTAGCTACTAAATTAACGAATCGCAAACAATTATCACAAATTCTTCCTAATACAGATAACCCAGGTTCATACCCATGTGGAAAATGTGCTTTATGTGGAAACTTTAATTTTTATTTTTTTATTTATTTATATCTCTATATTTATCCTCCTGACTCGCAGGAAAGCGACGGAGGCGCTATACATAGGATAAGCAATTACCCCGACCTGCTTCCGGAGATGCCAAGATATTGCTGTCAGCTAGTAATTTAGTAGAGATATGACTGTAATTTAGAACTGCTTGTCAAGACCACCAAGCAGGGGAAAGTGCCGTAAAGTGTCTTTCCCAAGGACACAACAGAATGACGCAAGTGGGTTTTGAACCGAGACCATGCTGACCATCAGTCCGGTGCTTTAACCACTCGACCACGTTGCCGACTTTTTTTTATTTTTATTTATTTTATTATTTTATTTATAAAATTATAACAATTATAAAAATATGGTTAAAACAGCTGGTTCTATTATTTCGCATTCAAATAGCAAAAAATTTAATTTAAAACAACATCTTACTTGCAAATATTATGATATTTACGTGGCAGAGTGTAAATTTTGTAAAATGCAATACGTAGGACAAACAAAAAATAAATTTTCTACCTGATGGAATAACTACCGCTCATTCTGGAACAAATTTAAAGTTAAGGATAACAATGACCGAGCTGCCCTCTTTAAACATTTTTATAAATTTCATTTCGACGCTTCTAATGCTGAACCTGATATCACCGAATGCTACATGGTCATATTTGTAGAACAACCGGATAAAACTTTATTGAATTGGTGTGAAAATAAATGGATTAATTATTTGAATGCTAAAATTAATATTAATAGAATTTTTTTGTCTTATAATTGCGATTGAGTTTTAAACCCGTTTATTTGTTCACTATGTTTAAACTATGCACAATTAATCTTTTCAGTCAACACTTTGAATCTTAGCGGGAGTTTGCAGTTTTTAATTTTACTACAAGTTTTACACTGTGCGCTTTTTCATTTTGTTACGTGATACATAATCATTATGTTAGTTGTTGTGTCGTTTGTCTGTTAGTTTTTATTGGAAGCTTCACTTTGTGTCTTTTGAGTCAGGACCCGAATAGTATGAGTAGAGTTTTTAAAATTTTCAAAAAAAATTTTGTCAAATATAATTTAATTTAATTTTTTACAGAAACTGATGATGATCTTTATAGGTCGAAATCGATTTTTAGTAATGATACAGTTGACTTTAAATTTTTAAATTTTATTTTCTATATTAAATAGAAATTTGACCGATTTTATTAATAAATTCATGCATCGCAATTTGATCATTTAAATAAAATCGTCAATGTGACTTTACTGAAAAAAAGGTAATAGATTTCTGATAAAAGACTTTTAAGATGGTGTTTATATTGTACAACTATATAACCGAAGAGAATAAAAAGAAAAAATATGAATGCATAAAAAATCAGAATTTTGAAAAAAGTTAAGATTTTTTAGTAACACGGATCTTATTTTTTATTGTTTAAAAAAAAATTATAAAAGGCATAAAGTTAATAGTATTTTGGCCGTGCAAGCATTTACTAAGGTATAATTAATATCTTTCAAATAATATTTTCATTTCTTGAAGTCTTTGACGCATAAAAGCGAAAAATTATAGTTATCCTTACGGCTGAAATACACATTAAACTTGAATGTATTTGATTGTGCTTGTCGTTAAGTTTTCACATTATGGCTTTACTATTAAGTTATGAAGGACTGACTAATTGTATTAATCTTAATAATACTGTACAGTGAATATACGTTTATTATCAAAATAATTCTAACGTTAACATTATTACAATTAAGTTGAACTCCATCTTTTAAATGAAAGAGAATGCAAAACTTTTTGATTATTGATTTCAGGTTTACTTTACACCATCATATGATTCTGTCCCTAACACCAATGTCTCCAACAATCGTCAAAGTTTTTTTAACCTTAAGGCATTGCAGTGTTTATAATTGCTGTATAAGTTGGAGAAATCGCGAGAACGTATATTACGTTACTCATTAGGCACGTGACCTAAGGCGTTCATTCTTCAGTTGTCTTTGTTGTATGACAAAATTCGTCGTTTTATTTTGTTCAACAATTTTTGGTCATTTGTACTTTATATGTTTTTTGTCTAAAAACTTTAAATTGAATTTACGCAAATGCAGTCTGGCGATATTTTTCGCTGGTAAATGTTTGTTTATCATTCTTTTCTTCACTGATTAAAACTAAAATTTCTTGTTAAATCGACTCGGTTAAATACACTTTGAAAAAAGCGATAAAATATAATAAAAAAGTTTGTATGTTGATGTAAATGTCATAGCTGAACAATGAACCTATTTTTTTTGAAAAACCAGTGCTTTAAAAGTAATTACAGTAATCATGATTTTATTTCGTTTTTAAAATTTTTGATAGACCTAGTCACTTTTAAGTTTTATGTACCGTTGTCGAAATCGGTTGGCAAAACAATTGTTTATTACCTAAAATTTATTACTATAAGTTTATTTCGATAATTTGATCATTTAAAAAACAATGAAAAAACTTAAACTCTTTTTTATTTGATTTATTTTTGAATAGAAGACATCTATTGGAGTTAGAAAAAAGTCATAAAAAGTTAAAATATTACATTTTTGAATTGTGTAAAACTGCAAAAACATTTTAATGAAATAAAGTTAGGATGTTTATGAAATTGATTGTCAGCAAAAAACATTTTATTCAATTTAAAAAACAAGATTAAAAATTCTAAATTTTTGTTGTTGTTATTAAAAACGTCAAACATCCCAACAAATTTCAAACATGTATCAATTTTCTGGTCTAAACATCCAATTGAAATTATTGAGTTGCGGATTCTCGACGCTTCTTCAAATTTGTGACTTTACAGAAGTGATAAAATATATAAAAAATTAAAACCGCAGTCAACAAAACTCGTAAACAGACAAAAAAAAATTATTAAAAAAAAATGTTTTTGCTAAAAATATTGCAGATTTTTTTGAAGAAAGACAGCAAATTAGTTTTTTTCAAAAAGTCTTATAAAAACCAGAAACATTATTATTTTTATAATCGCTGAAGTCAAAAGCAAAAAAACTTAAAATAAACGTGTTTTTACAAAAATTGTTTTTACAAACTTTACATATTGCAGTCATAAATTTTTGAATTGATATAGAATTTAAATATAAATTAATTAAAAATGTTTGAAAATAACTTGCATATGTATTATCACTTAAAGTTGCCGTGTTTATTAATTAAGGTTTGTCCAAATCAAATTTTTTTCTTTTTTTGCAAGATGCCTCCGGGGTAAACTTAAAAGATTAAAATTTTTTTTACCATCATTTAAAGAGTAACAACGAAGATGGGTAGAGGCTCGATTTTCTTTGCTATTATTGTGACCTCCTTCTTACATTATGCATTAACACAACGATATTCTTTAAGACGACAAAACACCTGCACCAGACCTTTTGGAGCAACCAGATCTTTTTGTGGCCAACGCGCATCACAAAGAGAATGTGAAGACAGGTAAGCGTTAGAAAACAATAGCTTTATTTTAATACGTTTCTTTTTCAGTAACATATAGAATGCATATGGTTAATTTACTTGAAGTTTCAGAGTGTTTGCAAAAAAACAAAAAAAATTGTAAACAAATAGTTAAAAATTTTCTTTAAAAGCAGCAAAACAATTTTTTTATAGTTAAAATTTAATCTGTAGTTCTTAAGCTTTTAACAAACCGAACCGACAAAAATGCTCTTAACTTTGTTGCGGACGATTAAAAAAGATTTCAACTGCTGTTGCTTTAGTGTGATTAAATAAGATACTACATACACATATAAACAAAAATATAGACTGGAAAATTTAGTGATGCTAAAAAGGTTTCATTAAAAAACAGCTTCTTGCAAATTGAAAAAACTATTTTTAAAAATTTTACATTTTTGGTTTCTGGCAGACCGAAAAAAGAAATAAAAAAATTTTTGGTTGGATAGCAATAAACTGATTATTAAATTTCGCATTGGTCCAAACGCGTCAAATAACTTTTAAAATGACTATTTAAATTATCAAAACCAAGTAAACCAATGGTTTCTAAGTTAAAAGATTTCTAAACTCGTTAAAACACTTTGATACCAAGGCTAATCTTTATAGACGCGGAGTCTTAAATATTTTACCGAATTCCAGTGATGATCAAAAAAAGTGCCAGTAAATTATTTCTTTCAACAGTGAGGTAAAGATATTTTTTATTTTTCCTTAAAAATATCTCACTTGCATGGACATCAAGACTAATTTTTTCCAGTGAAGACAAACAAAAAAGGTCTCACTCTACAGTTAAAAGAAAAAACCTACTCAAATAATTGGTCAAGTTGAAGAAAAAACTTATTTGAATAGTTTGATTTAAAAATGCTTTTGAAAAAAGTGGTATCTAGATTAGGGTTACCATATTTGATGTGGCACAATCACGGACAAATTTACGTCAGTCATGTTTATCATTTTTTTAACCAAAGTACTTTTATTATAGTATAAATTCCGGATGCATTCAAGCACATTGCCGCTGTAGCAAATTTCCAGTGAGAGTAAGATAAATACAGAACAAAACAATAAAAACAAATACAATTTATGAAAATATTTATTAAAACAAATGAATAGAACAAAATTAATATAGACAACAAACCAAAAGGCAAATAAATAGATAAAGTAAAACGATTTACAAAACAGTAATTTCTCCGACTATTCATATTTTTCCGAAGATCTGTAACGAAATGATAAGGAGTAAAATAGTAACGAACGATGTAAAGTATTGAAACTTAATGTAAAACTGTTAAAATTGGGGGGGAAAAACAATCTTATGATAAAAATACGATATTATACGTTATCAAATTAGAAAATGAAATTTAGCTGAAAAATCCCGGACATTTAAGCTCTTTTCAACTTTTTTCCCTAATGGAGATTTGACCACTAAAATCTCGGACATGTCCGAGAAAAACCTGGCGTATGGCAACCCTAATCTAGATAGACTAGCTAATTATTTTTATGAAAAATAAACTTTGTAGACTTCTTGTACAGATCGCTATGGACCCCTTGGTTGTTTAATGGACCACAGTTTAGAAAATCTTCAACAGTAACTGAAATATTTAAGTATTTCCACTTTTTTATTTTGTTTCAATTTTTCACAAAAACATTTTTGCTGCTTGTTAAATTTGACAACAATTTATTATTTAAAAAAATTTTTCCAATTAAACTAAAATAAACTTTAATCGTTTCTGAAAATTTGAACACAATTCATTTAATGTCAAAATATCCCTACCAGAAAAAAATTAAAAAATCGATTAAGCAAGATAAAATTTCGGAAGAAACAAATAATTTTTAACTTTAACAGGACAAGTAGATTATATTGATTAAAAAAAACTTTAATAAAAAAATCAAAAATGCTCGAAAAGCACTATAAAACATATGGCATATAGTTAAAAATTTACAATTTGAAATTATTGTGTAAACAAAATATCACCCGATATTTTTTAATGTTCTATAAAATTTACTTCAAAACCTATTTGAAATTTCCAAACAAATTTATCTTACTTCTATATAATTGCTATAATTGTTTTTAAACTTTTTTTTATAAGTTATCACATTTTTTTACAGTAGCTATTTAATTATCATTTGTATACCGCTCAGTTCTCGACCGCTCATACAAATTTAGTCCCGCAAAAAGAAGTTATTTCCACAATTATATCGTTTCTTAACTTTAAGTGATGGTACAATAAATGGAAGATTGTCCAAAAAGATTCAATAACAACAATTTATTTCACATGATTATATTTTACTTTGAACGATTTATCAATAAAAGTCTGGAAACACTTATTGACAAGAATAATAGGAAAGCGTGCGCCAAGGAGTCAACTATAACACCATGTAACAAAAATTTAATTGTGCTGAATTTTTAATATTTTCTATAGCATATTGCTGAGTAAAACATGTTTCTGGCAAGTGTTTGTCATAAGTGTCGTTTTAAAAAAAGTTATTTTAAATTTTCTAACTTTTGGCACCCTGTATTTCTAACTGGGGTCTTGTCAAGAAGTTGCCGTTAGCAAGTTTTGTTCGTAAAACTAACCCAATTTTCTTGTGGTTACCACCGGTTCTTGAGAATGATTTTTCTCTTGATTTCTTTTTTAATCCATTTTGGTGCTGAAAGGGGGATTCCGGGTTAGTTTTACAAAAAAAGAAATCGCTTACGGTGACTTATTGAAAAGACCCTCTAACTCTTAATCTAAATTCCTTATAACAAGAATAGACTGTAATGTCATAGGCGCTTGTGATTTTTATGTCATAATTGTAGCTTGTGGCATAACAACAATCCTTGCTTTGTTATATAGTTACTGTAATATAGTAATATAGTTACTGTACACAGCAAAAATCTCAAATTTTTAGCTTGCTTTATTAGGTAGACAAGTAGCGTAACTCCAGGTAAACTGAAGAATGTCGTTGTCACGTAAATGTAAGCTTTCTGCTGATTCTTTTTGCTATGTTTGTAGTCTATATATTAGTTTAAATCAAGTAACGTATAAAATAAAATTAGAAGCAAAGTTTGTTTTTGCTTATGAAAACTACTTTGGCATGAAAATTGATGACCAGGATAAAAGCTGATTACCTCATGTGATATGTGGAACATGCCGATCAAATTTGGATGGGTGGCTTAGGGGAGACCGACATTCAATGCCATTCGCTATCCCAAGAATCTGGAGAGAACCCCAAAACTATATAAATGATTGTTATTTCTGTATGGTTGACATTTCAAGATTTAGGAAAACTAAAAACCGACATAACAAAGCATATCCTTCCATCCCATCTTCGATTGCACCTGTCCTACATAACAGTGAGTTGCCAGTGCCCAAATCACAATGCAATAAAGTCTCAGAAAATTTCTGAAGATATAAAAGACTCCGATGACGATTTTAACTTATCTCAAACATATATGAGTTTAGAACCACACTTTCCCAGCCAACAAGAAGTGGATAATTTGGTTAGAGACTTGGGGCTCACAAAGTCGAATGCAGAACTTCTGACTTCAAGGTTAAAAGAATGGAACTTGTTAGATACATCGTGTCGATGTTCATCTTTAAAAAAACGGCATGAACGATTTTCAAAATATTTTTCTATGGTAGGCTCTCTATGTTTCTGTAACAACGTTGATAACCTTTTTGAAGAATTAGGAATTGTTCATGACCCAAAAGAGGGGCGTCTATTTATAGGCAGTTCTTCCTGAAGTTTGAAATGTGTCCTCCTTCATAATGGAAACCATTATCCTTCGATACTCATTGGCCATTCTGTCCAAATGAAAGAAGATTACAACAATGTAAAATTTGTCCTTGAAAATATTAACTATACCAGATACAACTGGTCGCTCTGTGGAGATTTCAAAATGATTGGGTTTTTAAAAGGATTACAAGGAGGCTATACAAAATATTCCTGTTTTCTTTGTTTATGGGACTCCCGAGCTGTTACTGAACACTACTCCCGAAAAGAATGGCCAGAGAGAAGGTGCTTTGTTCCTGGCACTCAGAATGTAAAGCATGATCCATTAATAGATTCGGAAAAAATTTTATTGCCTATCTTGCATATAAAGCTTGGCCTTGTCAAGCAATTTATCAAGGCAATGAATAAAGATGGTGTGATGGTTTTCAGCACATTTCTGCCCTGTTTTCTTTTTTGTCTGAAGCTAAAAAGAAGGCTGGAATTTTTACTGGTCCACAAATTCGACTTATGCTGCAATGTAAAGAACTTGAAGACAAAATGACTACAAGAGAAGCAGAAGCATGGAAGGCATTTCGAGCAGTAGTTCAAAATTTTCTTGGCAATAAACGAAGTGATGACTACAAGCTTTTGGTAAACAATTTGATGGAGAAATATGAAAACATGGGATGTCGCATGTCCCTGAAACTGCATTTCCTACACTCCCACCTTGATTTTTTTAGTCCAAATATAGGTCATGTAAGTGAGGAACACGGTGAAAGATTTCACCAGCATATTTCTGATATGGAAAGAAGATACCAAGGGAGATGGAGTTGCAATATGATGGGGGATTATTTGTGGTCCATAATACGAGAAGATTTCTCAGATCATAGATGCAAGTCACGCAAACAAAATCACTCCTGAAGTGTTTTTGGAATGTTTGTATCTTTGCATAATGCATATGTTAGCTATATAGGTGCATACTTTTTTAAGTGTTGTTTTTTTGTATGTGTCTCTTATTTTGTGTAGTTTTTGCTGTTTTGCTTTGTTTTTTTTCTGTTTTGAGCTGTGAGTCTTATTTAAATAAATAAATAATTCTTTTATGGGTTAGCGTGAATATACATTCAATACAAAATTTCGCTTATAAATAGAGATAACTATTGAATAAAACCAGAAATGAGAAAAAGCGATATTTTATGAAAAGTAAGGACACTTCCAAAAAAATTTTATGATTTTGTTAATTAGTTTCCAGTAGCAAAACACAATACATAAAAATTTTTATGCAACTAAGACCTTCACAAAATTTTCTTACATGGTGTAATCACTTTGTAGAAAAAGGTGAAAAATTTAAGAAAAAACCTTGGGACCAGTTTTGTATTTAATTTAATCCAAAATATACTGCTGTAAATAATATGTTTTAAGATGTACTCACCACTTAGCTATTAAAAACTATACCTAACAAGAATACAGCAGGTAATATGATCAATGATATAAACACAGCGACCAAATATTCAATTTAATAAAACCCTGAAAAAACTATTAAAAAATGTCAATAACTAAGCCTAAAATGGTTTAAAAAGTCAACAACACAAAACAGTCACTTGCAAGAGCTTTTCAGTGCTGCGTTAACCACTAATTGTTAGGATTGTATAAATAACTTAAAGCAATTTTTTAATTTTGTCATAATTATGTATGGTACAGTCAAGGCTATATTGTACGCTATGCTGACAACTACACCACTCTTGTTTAAGTTTTTTTTTTATAAATAGCAATTACTGGCTATCAGTAATCTAGATTTGATAGTATGGTTTGGTCGTAGTAAGCTGACATATTTGTCTCTATTTCACTGGAGATCTGTTTTGTCAACATAAGCCTACAATTAAAGTACTTGGAACAAAAAGTAAATAAATTACAAAATACTACTTTTGGGTAAATTGCATTCAAAATTTTGGCATGAGTCATAAAATCAGCTTTTTATAGTAATTTTTAATTTTAACGTGATTAAAGTGTTTACATATCTTATCTTAAACTTATTACGTCGTCTATTGATAATTCAATTGCACATTTAAAATAATTTTAATTATATATTAATTTGGACTTAGATACTTTTATCACGGTTTTGTGGACTTAAGCATTTTTAAAAGAAAACCATAGTTATCCTTGATTGCAGATTACTTACAATCAAATTTTGATACACGAGTATAATATTTCCTCTTTATGGTTTATCATTGGCCTGTACCTACTTCAAAACAAAACATAGGCAAAAATATTTTTGGACGGGAATATTCAATGGGAGACTATAGCATATGTTTTATAAGAGATACTCATTCATAGTATATTTTAAATGAATCATATTTATTTATATTAAATTCGGTCTAGATTTGTACTGTTAGAGCATTTATTTGAAAATTTTACACTGCTTTATTGTTACTGAAAAGAATAGCACAGCAACAGATAGAGTTCGTTCTACTTAACTTCCTTCTTAGCAAAACTCTTAACAGATTCAGTATCTCGCAACGTTGCATAAAATTTTTCACGATCCAGCAAGAACACATATTGGATGACTTATGTACGGTATATAAAATTGGCCGGCAGACACGCAGTTAAAATTGAGTCGGAGAGGATATAAGGGCACAATCAATTTTGAAAAACAGTTAACGCTGTTTTCCTTAGCAGGCGGGCTTCTGAAGCTGGGCCTTTGCAAACACGTCTGTAATTACTTTATTTGTTTTGTTAAATCCTGGAATATCTTGACTTTACCTCATTTGAAATGCTGAATAAAATCGCAGTAGTTTTTGGTGGCCTCAAACAGGGGTTAACGGGCGAAATAAATGTTTTTTATCAAATTTATGTATTTTTGCTAGTTATCGTAGCAGTGGTTGCAATTACAATTTTACGCTTTCATTAAATAACATGGATTTTATTAATTTATTATATTAATTGATATGTATATTATTAGGTTATTAATTTAAACCTCTTCTGGATAAGAACATAAATCAAATGATTATAGAGCTTGTCCAAAACCGATGTTTTATTCTTACTAACATGACAGCAAGTAAAAAAGTCTGCGCTGTCAAAAAAAACAGCGTTTGTCCTGGATCAGTTTTGGCTTCCTTCTTTTAAATATCTATACGTATGTTCTACCTTTTACAAATCCAGATTATAAAAAAGTATGACCTAAAAACTTTTACCATTATGTCTAGTTAACACTTATTTTGAGGTAAAAGTGAATAGATAGCTTGTTATGTTTAGTTTTATAACAGGAAATAAATTATACCATTTAGCATTGAAAAAAATTTTTTTTCTTTGCGCGTCACGCTCCAGAGACAACTTTCGGGCGCGAGTTGCGGACCTAAACATCACATACTGCTGTCTTTTGTGTGGTCTACTTGCAGCTTGGTACTGTAATCCAGTTTAGGCTTGCAGTGCACATATCATCTTTATTGACAGTGTTTTGAATGACACCTTGCGCATAGCCACTAGATGCCCGCGTCCATCTCCAATAACCACTAACCAATTTTTTCAAACATCCATAAATAGAAATGAGACACTTCTTGACTAACGGTTGCACTTTAACCCTTTGCGGTCGAAGGTTATCTCACAGATGATTTACAAAATTATGTAACTCAGTTCAACGTCCTCTTAAAGATAATCTTTTGTTTTTTTAGCGTATACTGTCCAAGATTCATTCTGAAGTGATTTTTTGACGTCATATCGTATCACATTTTTTCATTGGGCATCTCAGCATGGCCACGCTACGCGCTTAGACGGTTTTTTAGCATAAGCTTTGCTGGTAACAAGGTGGTGATTAAAAACGAAACAGTTAGCTTTTTGTAGCGGGGAGCAAAGAAATAGTTGAGCACATGGCATAATTATGAATCAAAGACATGTGTGCGCCGAGTACGAGGTGAAAGAGAGGAAGAAGTGAATAAGAAAATTGTAATTAGCAATTATACGGAGCACATGGGTGCTATAGATCGTGCTGACCACTACTGTGGCTTTTACTCTTTTACTCGCAACACGCTGACATGGTGGAGAAAAATTTTATTTTGGCTACTGGAGGTGTGTGTTGTAAATTCTTTCATCCTGTACAAGAAAGTAACAGGACTTACAAGGACTCAGGCACTTGGCAAACAGGAAAACCTCATCCTGCAACTTGTTAAAACAACCAGGAACAGTAATGCAAAAAACGAGGCAGGCAAAGTTTGGCAGATGATTACGAAAGGCTTCGCAGAGTACAAATCTTATGGCAAATGCCACAAGTGGGCACAATAAAATCTGCATGCTATATTTCACACGCCATCAACGGAAAACAACTGTTTACTATTGTGAAAGTGCTAGCGAAAACCTGGTATGCATCAAGGAAAGTGCTTCAAAGATTACATTGCGAAGCAGACCAACAAACAATAGTTAAACAATGAACATTTTATTGATTCTGGTTGTACCGTTTTCTTGAGGTTGTCGAACGACATCTACGTAAGACGTGATTTGTTGTAAATAAATTTTGTGTTCACTACATAAACATTTGGAAATAAACAAGCTGCTAATAATGTGATTGCCTTACCCCAACCCCGGTCTGAAAAGCGAAAAAACACTAATATTTGTAATTAGAATTTTTCAATAATTTTGGCAAAACCCCCCAAAAACTAGTAAAAATCTAAGTTTTGGGCTTATTGGACTGGTGAGCCAAATACGGTAAAAAAAATGGACCGCAAGGGTTAAAATTTCAGTATAGTTTATTAAACAGGTTTCAGATGCCTGCCAAGAGAGACTAAAATTTAGAAGCTCATTTGTGTCATCTGCGTCGAAATTACAGAACAATTGTGCCAAACTAGACAGCGCGGTGCCCAGTAAACAAATCATAAATGGAGACAGAATACTGTAAAAGTACATCCCGACCTTGCCTGCCTTCATCAACAAAGCTGTGCCTGTACCTGGCTCGTAAGAAAGAACTTGCCCAAAACAGCTTAGATTAAGCTCAAATATCTGCTTACTGCAGTTGCGTAGTTCCATTTGTTTATGCAAAAATGAGGTCTTGTTTTTTTTATTCAATAGCGCAATCACTTAAACTCGAGATAATATTGTATTGATGTAACACATTTATTGGGCATTACATGGAGCATCAGGTCTGACGGGTTTGGATGAAAATGATGGTAGCTTCGTGCACTGCTGATAACCTCTGATCTAGGCAATACATACTGTATAAACTTCAATTATTAATAAGATAAACCGTCAGTGCCATTTCTATATTTGTGTGTCCTTGTGTAATACCCTTACCTACTACGACTACTATGACAGCGACTTCGGAATAAAAGAACCAATTTTGCGTTTGGCATCATGTTGAAATTTATTATCGAAAATACCTTAATCAAAAAAATATTTTGGATTGAACTAAATACTATTGGTACTACAAAATCTAAATTTTGTTTAAGCTATTTATATGGCCTGGTCAACACAGCACTGAAAAAATCCTAACAACCGAAACAGTGACACTGTCTGCTGTAATTTATTAGACAAATTTTAAAAAACTTTTTTGTTCTAAAAGTTAAATAAATGATTTTTCTTTTGTTCAAATTTCAAAAGGAAAGCTTTCGTACTTTTTGAATTATGAATTGTCCAAGTTCGGTGAGCTTCTGAAGCCCACGTTGAGAAGTCAATAGTTTGAAAAAGGTTGGGAGGAATAAATTTGAACTAAATTTTGCAAGTTTTTAATTTGAGTCCTGCAAAAAGTAATAGTTTCTTTTAAAAATTATTTTCCACGTTTTTATATTGTGATAATTTTTTGACATCGGCACTCAAAGACAAAAAAGTAACGATAAGGAGTTTAGGCAGGTTTAAAAAATGGAAAAGTTTGTGAACCAAGTACGTGAAAATTTTTATGAACAAAAAAGGTTACTGACGGCGCGGTCCACGAAATATTGGGCCTTGCAGGTATCATGTTAGAGTACCAATAAAGTTGAAAAACAAAATACTGTAAAGTTAACAAAACTACAAACCAGATTATAAATTTCGTTTAAGCCTCTTATGCTTTATCAAAAATACTTTTTGAAATAAGTCAATGTTTATTAATCAAAGTGAGGACTTGAACAAAGCATCGCCTGAAGCAAGGAATTAGTATGTCTATATGTTACATAATTTTGAAAACCTAAAGAATGCAAGGTTTTTCGGTTAGTAAAGATGTGAATGGTTAACACGTTAAGCGAATATTAACCGAATAGAGGCGATAACTGCATTGCGGGAGTTTTCAAATTCTTGCCACAACAGTTTGTCTGGAGCTATCGCGAAGAGTGGTTGTGTGCTGTTTAGTGACAGTAACTACTACGTATTACTAAAATAAAATGGCGTGTCTACATGTGGCCACGCCGCAGTGTAAATATCATTTACTTTCTCCTATGCAACTTGGCCACATGTGGGTACACTGTCATCGCTAGGTCAAAACAATATTTGTGCCCACGGGTTGGGCAGCGCACTACAAAAATCCTTCCTGTGACCACCGGGGGGTCACACCGCAGTCAACGTGTTGACATGCATTTTAAATTTTGATCTCACCACAACCTGCAGAGTATGCTTATAAGTACTGTATAGGCAAAGCATTAACAAAACTTACATTTTGTTTAGAATTATGTTCATTGAATTTATTTTATCCTTCCTATGTCCTACTTTATGAGCCAAGTTTTTAATGAAACACGTAAGCATATTGCTTTTTTAGGTTTTTGTATAATAATAATAATAGAAACCAAACTGCTTAAAATGAGAAGCACCAGACTCGAGTTTAAAATGAGAAGCACCAGATTTGTATAACTAAACTAAAAAATCAAGCCTAATTCACCAATTATAAGTTTACATGACGATACTCAAAGCAAGTCGCCGCAACATTTGACAAAACGAATTACGGTATAGTAAAACTGCACAGCATGTGACTTAATATTATAAAGCGATTGAATCAAAATCAACTTAGTTATTTAATTGAAACAAGGGGACTTAATCACTTTAAAAAAAATTCAGGGCTTTTAACAAAAGCTTGTTTGTAAAATAGAGAATTAGAAGCACTTTAGGAAAATAATATTTTGCAAAGTGATTAAGGATGCCAAAACTAGCATGTTTTAGTATCTACAAGTATTATTTCTACGAGTACATAATTAAAGATATTAAAAGGCTTTGACTTTACCAAATATTGGCACAGTAAAGGTTAAATTTTGTTTATGCCAAAAATCTTTTGACCGTTAAGTTGTTTTACTCTCATTCTTCAGTTTTTTTCAAACAGTCAATAAATTTCAAAAAAAAGTTTTTGTGTTTAAGGATCTCCGGTATGTATACGTCACTTTATAAAGATATGGGTTAGGTTTGCAAGTACCCGCAAATTGACTATTATGCCAAGGGTTGAAAAATTTTAGGGCCAGAGTTTGGCGAACATGACTTTGGCGCGCACCGAGTTTGATAACGTACAAATTTCAGCGCGCTAAAGTTGACGTCCGTGCTTTGATTACTTACTCAATCCAGAAACCTATTGAAAAAAGAGGGCCTGCCTTCCAATACGTAAAATTAATTTTAAATCATAAACAATTTTTGGACAAGTTTTTGATAAATAGTCACCTTAAAACGCTTGTTTAGTTAGTTTTTGCGAGTTCCAAGCACAAAACTCTGCTTTTATTGTTTGTGTTTTTCCTAATAAACGTCAATTATATTAAAAGTTCTAGGTTAGTGTGATGGAGGACAAGCGTGAATCTAAGAAAACGTGAAACTAAAAACGGAAAAAAGAGTCAAGGGCAAAAAATTGGTTTAATTTAAACTTGCTAAGCCCATGTGAAATATTACTTTTGTGATTATTTTCAATAGAGTTCTAGCAATTGTTTAAACAACTAGGGGACAGCAATATCTTGGCATCTCCGGAAGCAGGTCTGGGTAATTGCTTACCCTATGTATAGCGCCTCCGTCGCTTTCCTGCGAGTCAGGAGGATAAATATAGAGATAAAAATATAAAAAAATAAAATAAAATAATAAAAACAAAGAAGTTTTGTTTTGGGAGTGAAAAAAGCACTTTTTTTAATCATTTCTACATGCTGCAGTTTAGAAGATTTAGCTAGTAGCCATCCAAACATTTTGAAATATACTTTGGCGTAAATTAACCAAAATCTCTAACAAGTTTTGAAGTAGCCAAATAAAACAAAATTTGGCTTGACCAAAAAATATTCAGTGGTAAAAACCGCGAACGTGCTTGGGTAACATGCGTCATGTAGGCCTATTAATTTTTTAGAACCCGCAGTTTTTTCATAGCCTTTTTAAGCGACAAATTTAAACACAGATTTTTTCAATTTCAAATGTATATGATCAAGATTTATATGTTGATATTAATGTGTGTTGATTTAAAATTCAACACATAAACCTAGAATGCAAACTTTGTCTTTATACAGATGCTTTGCTTTTGCTGGCAAGTAAATAAGAATAACACCAACATTGAAAACGAGAACTCAAAAAATACAAATTTCTATTGTTTTTCCTTGACTTATTGTTTGATAGTTTGTATTACATCATTCTAAACCTAATTAACAGCAAAACAGGTCCAAGCATTTTCCAACGGATGCCCAACTCTCGCGCGCCAAAATCTTTACATCGCCAAACTCAGTGCGCACGTTTGCCAAACTCTCGCTGACCGGTGAGTCAAAACCAAAAGTGTTCAAATCAGCAACCTGCTATTCAGGCTTTTTGCTGATTTTAAAATTGTTTGTCTATTCACATAATATCTTTCATCCAAATAAACATCTTTTCAATGAAAATAAACAAAATTGTAGTTAATTGTACTTTGTCAAAAATTTTTTAAAAATAATACAAACTCATCAGATGAGGTAACTTAAGCTAGAGCTACTGTTCCCGCGGCAGTAGGGGATTTATAAAATAGAAAAGGATTTTGCCAAAGCTTAAAAGAGGCTTAACAAAAGGGCTTTTGATAATTTTTAAAGATAGGTTGCCTACCCTATTACGACTAGGCGTGGGGGCGGAAATTACCGCGCTGTTAAAATGCTGTATGCTACTCAAAAACTGCTTGTACGAACATCTTCAAATTTTATGACATTTTCTGATTTTTATTTAGTTAAAAGTCGGGCAATTATCAAAAAAGTCGCCCCAGAAATTTTGGAGTCGTTAATAATTTTTTAACACCTAGTCTTCTGACTATTTCATAAAACGCGAGAAAAAAGCAGTCAAAAGTAAGAGAAAGGCAAAGTGTAAATTGTTTACCAAAGCAATTGCGACTGAATGTTTTATTAACTATGTTTACTCAAATACTTTGCGAGACAATAAAACGCTTTCAATCTCATTTTTAAAAGAAGTTGTGAATGTTGAAAAAGTCGTAACTGTAGATTTAGATTTCTTTTTGTGTGTTAAATTTTCAAACAAATTTGTAAAAAATTCCGACTCCTTGATTTGGCTTTATTGTAAGAGTTTATCTTACGATCGATTATACACTTCAATATCTTTGGTACAATGGCTTTTGGAACAGAAAATTCCTACCATTGGAACAATTCAAGCTAATCGTAAAGTAATACCAAATGAAATAAAGCAAGTGTGCAATAGGGATATTAATTCTTATAAAGTCTGTTGGTACAAACCTGAAAAAAATATCAACCTCAATTTTTTTATTGTATACTCTAAAACCACAGGAAAGCGAAATATTTTAATCTTATCAACAATGTACCCAATTTTTGGAATTTCAAAAGATCAAAAAAGAAACCGGCTTTATACAAGTTATATAATTATACGAAAGGAGGTGCAAACATTGTAGACTAAAAATTAGTTTCTAATTTTGTAAAACCAAGTCTCGAAAATGAACCACAATTGCATTTTCGTATTTGCTTGACATTTGCCGCATAAATGCAGCAAGTGTATGAGCAATAAATAAACACACGGAGCCGCGTAAATAAAATTTGTTTGAAGTTGACTTTAGTCTTGTTTTGCAATTAGTAAAACCTTTCATCCAAAAAAGACCCAGAAAAGCTCTTACCAGTGAAAGTCTACAAAAAATAAAGTTGATACTTGGCAAAAACGCTAATGGAATCAAGTATTGATACCGCTTTGTTATCTATATTTCCTTCTCAATCGAAAAGAAACGTCGGTATGAAATGTGGATGTCAGAAATATCAGGGCCAGGAATGAAAAAAAAACATCAATTGCCCAAACTTATCAGCCAATGCCAAAACCGTGGAAAAGTAGTGTGCCAAAAACATCGCTTTCAATTTTGTAATAATTGCCATTGATGTCAAATTTTCAAGCAGAATATCTTTTTACATAAAGACTGCTTTTATCCAATAAACATAAAAATAAACTTTTTTGATTGTGTACTTTTATAATCAATGTTGTGCTATTGTTTTTTATTATTCGCTTGTATGCTTTTTAATTTGCTGAATATTGTCCAAAAAGTAAATATAAAAAGGAAATTTTAGCGTTCAATTTATTAATACAACGCACAAACTTATGGTAATTCGAAGTGTTTAGTAATACAGGGTGTCCATAAAGTCTTGAACACTTTTCAAAATTTTATTGCTAAATAACTAAAGTAGATAAAATCATAAAGCTTTTTTCAAAGTAAAGTTTGTTTATTAAAATTTTATATTTAAAAATTTCTAGCAGTTTAAGTAATAAGCATATTTTAAGAGTTTAATTTTTCATACTATTTATAAACTTTATCATGTGCTCTCAATATATCAAGGCGATACTCAATTTAGCGCCAAATGTTCTCCAGCATTTTTAAACCATCTCTTAATGCTGTTAGTGTGAGGAGGCTTTTGTATAAACTTATTTCTAAATTTACGTTGTACTGCAGTTGGTGATTTCAATTTATGGTACCAAAGAACACATTGTGCTTTTTGTTTAATGGTCAACATGTTTCATACTTTGTTGCAAATTTACGTCTTTATTAAAAATGACTTATTCTTGCTTATTTTAACAATAAAATAACCTGTAAAAAAAAGAAAAAACTTTATGATGGTATATTTCACTGTCGAAAATTTAAAGTTTCTACCTTATGCGTTTTTTGAGATATTAAAATTTTAAATGTGTGCAGAACTTCATGGAAACCCTGTATTTTTAAACTTGACCAATGTAAAGATCTTTTAATCAACTTTGAGCATTAGTTCTAGGTTCTTGAAATTTTATTGCTTTTTGAATAATAAAGTTTAAGAATTAATTATATTCATATAAAAATTTCATAATATAATTTTTATGGTTTCCATGACTTGTGAATTTTATTGGGTCTCTGCAGTGAGTAGATAACATCAACCTCCAAAAAAAACGAATAGATATATTCACGGTAAATACTCTTCGAAATTTGTGTAAACGCTATTTAATGTAAATATGAATATAAAAAATTATAATTCAATGTAGAATCGAACTTTTATTAAGTACAAAACTCTAACAATTACATCACTTTTAGTCGAAAGATATAAACAAATAAACCGAAATTATTTTTCAAGAAATTTTTATTAATTTCACTGTTTTATGACGCAATCTGCATCACTTTTTTGATGCTTGTAGTATTTTTGAAGAGCCAACATTGCGTATACTGATACAAAGATCGATATGCCTTGTATTCACCTTTTTGAAAAGCCTTTGAATATTTCTACTACGTCCATAAAGCTGGTCGGATATTAAATTCGTAAGGATTACCCATTAATTTCTAGAAGCAGGCACAAACTGATGAAGATTCGATGAGTAAACTAAGCGACCATATGTACATTATGGTCAGGTTTAGATGTTTCACATGGCTGAGTGGATTGTTGGGTCTTAATAGCAAAATTGATTGCTATCTGAGAGAGCCGATTACTAAAACCAGGCAAATTGTGATAAATAACCAGAAGTTTTTTTTGAAAAAAGTGTGCATAGAAACAAGTTTGCTTGTTACGACAGTATGTGCAGGAGTAAGTAAAAAATTAGACAATGGTAGGCAATGTTTTAGAATTAGCATTTAGTGCCGTGCGCACAATTTGTCTGAACAGGAATCCGGCGTCAGGAGGACATTGATGTGAACAACCCACTCAATTTAGACTCTACAGCAGGGTTTCCCAAACTTTTAGTTTATCGGTACCCTTTGGACACTGTAGCAGGTTTGCATGTACCCCCGAAATTTTGTGACGTTTCTCTAAAAAAAGGCTTTCAGTTAGAATCAGACACTAATTTTCCCCTAATTCATGCCGAAAGTTAGTGGGGTACGCAGAAAGTTTCCGAGGGGGATGCCAAAGTTTGATTTCGTCTCCGACTTTGCCATTTCCCTCCCAAAATTATGGTAATCCCTAAAAAAAAGGTCTTCACTTCCATTTCGTCTCCAATTTCCCTATTTTTCTCCCAAAACCATGGTGATCTCTAAGAAAAAATTTCATTTTTATGGTCTAAGGGGAGGGCCATGGAACGCTAGTGCTTCTAAAACTGCTTGGTTTTGCTTCATATTTTTTCATTTTTAGGGTCTGAGGGGGAGGCCAAGGCACATTGATCAAGGTGATCTCTGAAAAAAAAGATGTTCACTTTAAATCAGATATAAATTTTCTCAATTCATGCCAAAAATCAAGGTGATCTCTAAAAAATGAAAACTCTTCTCTTTTCAGCAGTCACAAATTTTCCCCATTCAAACTCGAAATCACGGTGATCTGTAAAAAAATTCTTTCCTCTTAATTGTCCTGTTTGACGTAATTACAATCAACCGGATTCGAAAATTCTAGACATTTCAATCTATTATTTCTTCCGGATACGGAATTTAACTTAAATAAGGACATTCTCTCACATAATAATGTACCCCTTGAGAAGCCTAAATGTACCCCTAGGGGTACATGTATCCCAGATTGGGAACCCCTGCTCTACAGGGATAGAAATCAGACAGAATGGCCGCTTTAGATTGTTGTTTGACCTTAAGCAAACGTTCAACGTCTCGGTTGTTATGATAAAAGATCTTTCTAATTACTTTAGTGTGGCTGAATTTTAACCTACAAATTCAAAGTTTTGAAGATGGGTTCATGTGACACTTTATTTGCAATAATTTAGACTTCACAAAGCTATAGTTTATTCTTCGTTTTCCAATAATTTTAATTTTATTATGACTTAATATTTTTATAGCCAAGTAATAATCGCATAGTCGGTAGAGCTCCCACTTATCTCACGTAAGTTATTTGCTCGCTGTTTTACGATTGCTTTGAAATTTTTTCCATCAACCAGACATCTAATGCGTAATACGCTTTCATCCCGATTCTCCGATTGGTTGTTTCTCTGCAGACCAATGGTGGGAAAACTGCGGCCCCCGATGACGTTTTGTGCGGCCCGCAGAGCTCTTTTTAAAAAATACATACCCTCACTTTGAGCCACAGTTGCATAGAATTATGTCGGGAATACCCCAGTTTTAGTTTCTTATGTTTTAATGCTTTTAGAGAATACACCAAGATTTTGGGAGAGAAATAGTGAATTACAGATCGAATGTAAGTGAAGACCTTTTTTTTTTATAGATCACTCCAATTTTGGGAGAAAAATAGCGAAATTTCAGATCAAATCGAAGAGAAGACCTTTTTTTTTTTTATTGGGTGATCACTACAATTTTGGGAGAAAAATAGCGTAATTTGCGACCCGCGAACAAATTCAACATCCAAATGCGGCCCTCAGTTAGCTTCCACGGCCGCAATGCGGCCCGCAAGCGAAAATAATTGCCCACCCCTGCTGTAGACGCATACGATAAACAAGTTTAAACTTTGTTCTACGATGTGATAGAACAAACGTTATGATTCTGGCACATTCGAGTGCACCCTACTGTGAGGTAGCGTCACGTGACGTGATTTCATATAAGCGAGCGCTTGGTTTGTATAATTATTCTAGTGTTTGTTCGAGTGCAGTGATTCCAGTGATTGCAGTGTTGGTTCTAGTATCTTTTCCAGTGTGTTAATTAACAAGTGTTGGGACTGCTTTGGCCAGTGTTTTCGGAGATTAATTCTATAGAGATAGAATTATATTTGTGTCGGAAGAATTTAAGTTTTAACGCTGGAATTGCTTTGAAGTTTGGCAAAGCATGGGAGACAAGTTTTCGTCAATTGTTAGTTTTGTGGATTTTTTGTGAATATATTCTTTCTAGTAGAGACAGTAGTCTCTGTCTGTTTGCGGAGAAAAGTTTTTAAACGAATCAATTCGATCTTAGTTGAAGCTAACTGTATAAAAATGCTTCGATCTTTCAGCAAACTACTTTCTGAGCCGGAATAAATAAAAAATAGACACAGCTTTACTTGAGCGCAGATATTCAGGTTACCTTGTTCAACTGGTTCTCTTGAATTCCCAAGTAAAGTCTGTGACAGTTCACATTTTTAAATTTTGAAAATTTAGTAATGAGAAATTTTTGGTGTTTGTTTTTGTCTTATTTGTGATTGGAAGTCTGCTTGTTAAAACAATCTAGCAAAACAAAAATGAACACAACGTTTTTTGTTGAGGACACAACAGCATGAGGGTAAGATTTGAACCAATAGCACTCCACCACAGTTACATTGAAATGAGGCTTCAATCTTTTGTCTATTCTGGTAAAAGTTTTCGAAATTCATGTTAACGAAATGAAAAAAATTTCAAACAAGCTACATTGAGCTGTGCTTGAGTGCAATATCATTCTGTGGTTGTACTGGTGTTTTAGTTTTTCAATCTATAATGTTGAAATTCGGACTATCTATTTAATAATTTTTATCGTAAAAAAGAAATGTCAGTATAATAAGTTTTGAACAAAGTTACGATAAGTCGGAAGGTACTCGTCTCAGTTGAAATTTAAGTTGATGTTAAATAAATTACTTTTTTGGTAAATGTTAGCTTTTTGTAACTCTCACAAAAACTAGACATAACTAATTCAACCAACCATGCAAAAATTGAAACTTAAACGATTAGGTCAGAAAACATTAGCAAAATTATAAAAACAAATGCAAGTATTTTACTATTTGAATTAGCGTACTTAAGCAAAAGAAAAAACATTCGAAATAAAAAAATTTCTCAAAGATCGAAGCGTCGTAAACACTAATAAAACAAGCTTTTAGCAAATTTCTGGTGTACAATTTCTTTCTTTGTTAATAATAATAATTTTGCCGTTCTTACTTTTAATTTTACGAATCAATGACGTTTGACAAACAGCTGAAGTCGTTAATTCTCACAAATCGTTCTCTCGTTTTAAAACCAATTTCCAAAAATTGACCACTCTTTAAAAACTAGCTTATACAATTTAAAATAATGTTTAATTGCTACATACAAGTATCTGCATTAAAATAGTAAGAAATTTTTTTTTATGCAAACTTGAATAACAATTCTAGCGCTAATAATCGTTGAGATATAAGCAAGCAAAAAGCGCGGACACTTTCCGCCCCCCCAGTTGTACAAAGTTTCCAAAAAGCCCAGTCGGAATAGAGTTAATGCAGTTTTAAATATTTGCACATACGAGTAGTATAATCCTATTACACCATGCTTGAAAAGCAAAAAAAATAGTTGTGACGGAGTCGCAAAACTGCCTCGTCCTTCCAGCTCCGCACAAACCCGGTTCGCGACCAGCACCAGATTTTATGATTTTATTTTATTAAGAACAAAACAATAATTACCGCGCTAGTCGGAAACGGTTTTCAACGATGTTGGGCGGACGAGCAAAGGAAATCAAACACCAAATTCTCTACCCTAAGTAGACAACGTCCAAAGAGACAAATAAGCAGCCAATAATCTTAAGGATTCTCTGCGAATGTTAAGTCACAGCCAGCTTTCAAGTCGAAAGGCTTACCAATACAACGTGGCATCACTTGATGCCCTACAACCGCGCGAGAACGCACTAAAAGGTAGCGCTGATTATTCAGCGCCAACACAAAAGGCGCGCTGGCTCGAAACCCGTACCCAACACCTACTTCGCAAATATTTTACGCAAACGACGTAACAATAGTATTAACATGAACGTTGTTTCTTTTTTTTGTCTGTTTGGTTCTTTCGATATCGAAAATATTTTAATGTTTTTTTTAATGAAACTGTTTTTGCAGGGGTTGCTGTTACGTATTTTATCCCTTTTCATTCTCAACCCAAAGACGTCTAGGAGGATGCTACATTCCAAGACGTTAGTTTTGTTAATTCACTGTGATTGTAGATGTATTTACAATTTAACATATACGGAATGTTGTACATAATTTTTTTATATTGTACATTTGTACATAATTTTTTTAAATGTTTAAAGACAGCTCAATTTTTCTTCTTTTTTTTGGAATAATAATCAGCTTAA
This sequence comes from Diplosoma virens, assembly GCA_963680785.1. Taxonomy (NCBI): domain Eukaryota; kingdom Metazoa; phylum Chordata; class Ascidiacea; order Aplousobranchia; family Didemnidae; genus Diplosoma; species Diplosoma virens. The sequence goes on along the minus strand of OY796880.1, from coordinate 49,540,919 downwards.
GTTGCGTCTGAACAGGAATTGCGTTTAAGTAGACAACAATAAAACGATATACGTTATGGTTACAAAACCTCAGTTGTAGCATGCTTGGTAGTGCTGTATCTTTAACTCTAAAATTGCCGGAGCGGTCACTTTGACTGTTTTTTTGATTTTCAATCTTTTATATCTTTTTAAACAAGCTGCATAAAGATGAGAAACACCAGACTCGAGTTTCGCTCTCATTAGAGCTCGTCAGTGATGCTTATCTCACCGCGAATCGAACCCGGGACCTGTAGTCTGGTATTTCTCATCTTTATGCAACTTGTTTAAAAATTAATTTCTACAGGTCCCAGGTTCGATTCGCGGTGAGATAAGCATCACTTGACGAGCTCTAATGAGAGCGAAACTCGAGTCTGGTGTTTCTCATCTTTATGCAGATTGTTTAAAAAATTAATTCCAAATCCTCGTAATTCTTCAAATATAAATTTTATATCTTTCCTCAGTAAAATTTTGGAAGTTAAAACTTACTGACTTTTCTAAATCTTGTCAGTTTTTAAAATTTTTATTTTTATTGCTTTGCAATAAACCCAGTAGGGGTTGGAAAGCCATTCAACTTAAAAAACACCAAAAACGCATTTTAATTTAAAAACAATTATAATTTTCCCTAATACAAAAACTTTTGTAATAAAATCTTTTTTTGTTTCATAAGAATTAAAAATAAATGAAGAAATTTACAAAAGTAGTTATATTTTCATGACACTTGTAAACTTCAAGACAATATTCAGTTTTGAGATAATTGTAGCATTTAAGGTTTAACTCCGACCAAATGCATATAAAAAACTCATTTGAAAGAGCGAAAAACTTGGTAAAAAATTAGACTAGGAACGAAGTTTGCCTTATCCAATAAATGATCTAAGAAAATTTGATCTATATATAAACAATCTTTCTGCGTCCTTTGGAATCAATAAACTGGTTGTATGATAAGTATTTTGTAAGGGATAAAAGCAACAATATCGTTTAATAACTTTTTGGGATCATGTACAGGCTTTAACGGGTTTGGAATCACGACTACGGCACGTTTCACAATTACATTTATCAGATTTTAGAAAATTTGAAACCGCGCAGGCTAGAACAAACAAAATCGAGCAATGAAAATTTTCACCATATATTTTAAACTCTCCCAAGATAAAATAAGCACCTTTGTTTTGATTGGTTATAAGGATTAAAAGGCTAAAGCGAGTTTCCTATTCGTAAGTTTAATCGCTCAACAGACCAGCTCCGTACCGCCAAAGCACTCTTGGTTGTAAAATAAGCAAAGAATGATGTGATGGTCTGAAAACTTCTATCTACCAAGTAAGTAACTTTGTGAAACAACAATCTCAAACGCTAAATCTGGTTTAGTGTCATTCGTTCAGCAGACAGAATGAAGCTATTGGCGTTGTTGAGATTGGACTGAAAGCGAGATTCTTAATACTCTTTAACCAGTCAAAAATTCCTCGTACGTACAAGATAAAAAACAAAATGAGTTTTTGGTGAGTGCCGAAAAAAGTAAATTTTTTCCTCAGTAAACTGGTTTCACGGACAAAAAGATTGTTCAAACAATTTGCTGGTTAACCATTTTTCTTTTAGAACTAAAAACAGAGTGATCATATTTTTTTAAATCTTGTTTTTACAATTTATTGGCTTTGATGATTTTGTAGCCGTCAACGTTGACTCAATCTCAAAAATAGGTTGAAATTGGTCAAGAAAAGTGTAACCTATTTTACTTGCTCATTGACCCAGTACTAAAATACTGGTTGCTGTTTAAAAAAGATAAAGCTACAGTAGTAACTGAACTAGCTTCTATGCGTACATTCCAGCCAATAATGCTATTCAAAGCCTGCAAGGATCCCTTTCAGGCAACCGTAATGGCCCTGTGAGGGAAGCCTGTACAATACAAATATTAATTTAACCATGGGAACTTTTTAAAGTGGCCCCTGATAGGCTTACTGCACGGGTTTTATGTCGGTTTACTGCCAGTTGTCTATATGTGCACCGATTTTATGGTGACATAATGCCAATTTTCTGTTTGGGTTTCATAGTGGTTTAATGCCAATATTCTGTTTAGGCTTTTTGGTAGTTTAAAGTCAACTTTTGTCTTAAGTTCTATGGTAATTACATGCGGTAATTTTATTGTTTGTTTTAAATAATCTTTTTAAAAAAATCAGACCATTTTAGACAATAATAGAAAAAAACATAATACTATTTAAGTTGTACATGTTTTAAAAAAATTAGTTTTCCTTTATTAAAACTGCTTTAGTTTAACTATTAGTTTTGAATACCTAAAAAAAAATTAATAAATCTGTTACTCTTGTATTTTTGTATGAAACATTAAAATATTAATTTTATAAAAAAACACAAAACAATCGATTCATTAAAAACCTTTAATATTGATTTTATGAGATTTTCTTTTTTACTATAGCGTTTACGCTGTCTCGATGTTACCTTGCAACAACTTTTTTAACAGCTCTTTGCATCTTAAAATATTTAAAAAAAAATTAAATAAAAGCTTTTAGTTTTATAAAGTTTAAATTTTAAATTTTTTATTTTGATTTTTTTATTTGATTAAATTATTAAACATGTAATCTTAATCTAAAGACATATAACTTTATGTTAGCAGTAGCTCAATTTTGAGTAAGTTTTTACAAAATTTTATGCATAGAATCAAAAAGTTCTGTGATCTACAATAATTTTGATTAAGACTTGTAGATTTGTTTTACTTATCAAATAAAAATGCTCTGTTAGTCTTGCAACTTTCTTTAAAAAGACAAGTAGGAAATTTTTCAGGTAGATAAAAAAAAATGGAACGAAAGGCTAAAGTTTAAATCTTTTGAGAAACTAATTAATAAAAACTCTTTAAGGGGTGACAAATTAAGAATAATTTTTTTACTATAATTTTGAAGTCTTTTCTTTTCGAAAAAAGAAATAGTTGACTTTGTTTATTGGTTTATAATACTTGGAAAGACTATAATCAAAGTGTATTTTTATCTCTTTTTGTTGTCGCAAATACTTGGTCATATAAGCTCATTGTGTTTATCTTAAGGCCCAAGCAGATACTGGCACCAAGATTGTGTTTTTTTTGAAGCTGACAATAAGATCTATAAAAGTGAGCAACTTTTATGTCGAACCGCCATGAACGCATGTTGAAACCACTCACCAAAAAAGACAATGAAATCCTAACTCATGAAGCGTTTTAAACAAAGGAGGAAATTTTATATAGGTAGCACAGATGTAATTTGTGCATTTCACCCAATTCCACCATGAAACTTTCATCTTAGGCCATCCCATAAAAATTTCATCCCAAGTAACTTTTATTACATCAGTTTTTCTCCCCATGGGGTGAATAACTTGCGGGATAATAAATTTATGAAAAGAATACTTTATTGGGTAGTTATTTTGTTGGATGCTTTGGGGTGTAAGTTTTGGGGTAGAAATTAAGGATGTAGAATTTACATAAAAGCAGCACAAAAAAATGGTGCAGAAAATATTTAATTGCTTAGCAAATTTTTGTGAAGCCAAAAGGGAAACAATTTGAAATATTTTATAAGTTGCATGATATTGAAAAACCACAGTTTTATGCAGAAACATCTATGGATGTGCTATTTTTTGAATGCGAATTAAAAAACGTTAATTGTAAGAATACCTTAAAATACTCGTTGCCATTGATGCTAAAAAGTTTCGCGTTTGCAAAGATCTTTATTTTAGCACCTTGGATATCACTCAAAAGCATGTAGTTACTCAACCTATTGCAGAAGTTGTAGAAACTGGAAAGTTCTATTGGGTCATTCCATGACAAATCGCCATAACCGTTTAACCACTACATCTCCGATTTTGATAAAAATTGGTGTATGTGGTTATCTTATAGCCAAAACCCACTGGTGCAAATATTTTGTTTTTAAGACTAATACTTTCTGAGTTATAGGGGGGCAAAGTTTTGGGGGAGCGAAAAAATCCTTTTCAAAAAACGCTTATATCTTCCTCAAAATATGTTTAAATTATAACATGTTATATATGGTTGAAATCAGAAAAGAACAAGGAATTCAAATATAATATCAAACATTTTATAAATATTAATATAAAAAAGTTATTTATTTTTAAAAAATATTTTTCCCCGCCACCCCCCAAGAATTTTGAAAATCCCCAAAAAAATATTTTGGAAAAAAATTTTGATTCATAAGCCTTAAAAATATGCAATAAAAACAATGGGTATAGACCGTTTATTATGCTTAACACTCAATACAAATGATTCACTAAAGCAATTTTTAGGAAAAATTTTACTCAATTTAATGGATTTTTTAAAAAAATTTATCCATTAAGTTATTATCTCAGTCCTAAAAACATAAATATGGCAATACTTTTGAACAGCAATCACTTTTTATTGTATTAATAGATAACTTGAGATAAATGATGTTAGGCCTACCTAAATATAGAATTGATGTCCCTCTCATTTTGCTAAAAATACAATGTTGTTGATCGGCATCGGTTTCATTTTAAAACAGGGAGTAGCAAAAGTAACTTTAATGTTTAGTAGGTATTTAATTCATAATAAGTATTATGTTTAAACATTTTGTATTTAGCAACCATCTGTGATAAACTACTATCTACTCGTAATTTTAACAACAACAAATTTACATGCTCCGTGTTTTTAGATCTAAGCAAAGCTTTTGACACTATTAATCATGATCATGATATATCAATAGAAAAAATTTAATATATACTTTAGATTAAGAGGTACGGTCGTATTTATCATAAAATCATACCTAAGTAATAGAATTCAATGTACAAAAATAAAAAATGTTTCATCTGATTTGACTACACTTAAATGTGGAGTACCACAGGGTTTAATTCTTGGATCCCTGTTATTCCTACTCTAAATAAATGATCTTTCAAATGTATCTAATATGAAGACTACTCTATTTGATATCTGTGCAAAATAATGTTAATAAAGAATTGTTTGTAATTGATGTATGGTTGAAGTCAAATAAACTATTATCAAACTACTCTAAAACCTATTTTGTACCATTCAGTAACAAAAGAAAAATTTTACTGATCCCTTTAATATTACAATCAGTGGTCATTTTATTGAAAAAAAATGTAGTTTGAAGTACTTTGGGTTAACTTGAAATGAGCACTTGACATTTTTCTAAACTTTGTGGTATAGTATGTAAACTCAGATACTGTGCTACCCTAGCGACATTAAAAACTCTCTATTTTGCAATATTTTAATCTGACGTCTAAAACTCTGTATTAAATTGGAGAAGAGCTATTAAATCAATGCTGGCTCCTATTCAGGTCCATCAAAATAAGTTCATTTCTTCTTGTTTATTTTTACCAAAATCAACGAATATAAATTATTTCTTTCATAAATTTAATATTTTAAAAATAAACAATGTTATTAAATTTACTTACGCCAAGTTCAAGTTTAAGTATATGCATAATATGCTTCCAAAAACTTTTTTGGATTACTTTCAATGAACATTCAATAAACAAATTCATAATTACATATAATACTCACCACATAAAAAATTGATTTGTTTTTACCAGGGGTGCGGAGCTAGCAATAAAATCTATAGCTCCAGCTCCGGGATTTTAAAATGACTGGCTCTGGCTCAGCTCCAGCTCTAGACTCTAAAACTCTTTCCGACTCCAGGCTCTGGCTCCAGCTCCGGTTCCACACCCCTGCCTTAAACGGTTCATTTATGTGTGCTATGATCAAATTCAATACTTTATTTTTTCTTTTATTTTCTACAGTTATCCTTCTGACTCGCAGGAAAGCGACGGAGGTGCTATACATAGGGTAGGCAATTACCCCGACCTGCTTCCGGAGATGCCAAGATATTGCTGTATGCGTAATTTAATAGAGATATTACTGCAATTTAGAACTCCTTGCCAAGACCACCAAGCAGGGAAAAGTTCCATAAAGTGTCTTTCCCAGGAACAGAACAGAATGGCACAAGTGGGTTTTGAACTGAGACCATGTTAATCATCAGCCTGGTGCTTTAACCACTTTACCACGCTGCCTACTTGACTTTTTTTTTAAATGTTTCACTCTAAAAGTGACCATGACTCTTAAAAGCCGGCAGCGTGGTCGAGTGGTTAAAGCATCGGACTGATGATCAACATGGTCTCGGTTCAAAACCCACTTGTGCCATTCTGTTGTGTCCTTGGGAAAGACACTTTACAGCACTTTCCCCTGCTTGGTGGTCTTGGCAAGCAGTTCTAAATTACAGTAATATCTCTACTAAATTACTAGCGGACAGCAATATCTTGGCATCTCCGGAAGCAGGCTGGGGTAATTGCTTACCGTAAAAGTGTATTTCATGCTTCTCTGGGAGGCAGAACATTAACCAACTCAAGCAAAGATAATAGCACTATATATTTCTGATTTACCAAATATACTAGAGGCAACTCCAAAACATAATATTTAATTTGAATAAAAAAATTTAGCTGTGTTCTTTTAATACAATACAAAACTGGAACTTAAGCTGGTGCAACTTTGCTGGTACAAAGCCTTTCAAAATATTAGGCTGCATTTCCAACCTATTAAAAAATTGCCTCCAGCTTTAACTTTTTGAAAATATGTAGCTCCAGCTTCACATTTTTAAAATATGTGACTTCGACTCTGACTACACTTTTTTTAAATATGTGGCTTTGGCTCCAGCTCCAGACCCTAAAATTTCTTCCTGTTCCAGGCTCCGGCTCCACACCCTTGGTTTTTAACTGTATGTATCTTCTAATTTTACTAAAAGATGTTAAATTTCAATGGTGTAAAGATATGGTCTAAAATTCCTAAAAACATTAATGAAAACTCATTGCATAATTTTAAAAATTTGTATGTATTTGAATTGTTTTAAATTGTGTCGGTATGTTGTAATTTGCAACAATTTGTAAATTATAATGTTTTTGAATTGTTTTCATTTTTATCAGTATATTTTTTCATGACCTGACAATTGATCGAACGACACTTGATCAAACGATACTTGATTGAAATATCACTTGATCGAAATAACATTTGATCGAATAAGAAAAAAGAAAATTTAAACTTTAAACCTGTCTTAATTTTTCGTCCCAAAAACATAGTGATCACTAAAAAAAACTGTAAGTTTTTACTTTGACTCTGTCCCGGTTTTGTCAATTTTTTGTCCCAAAAACATAGTAATCTCTAAAAAAAATATCTTCCCTTTTAGTCCGTCTCTTATTTTTGTAAGGGTCTGCAAGGGTGGGGCCATCACACAATGTCCCCCCTAAATAACTGACTACAATGTAAATTGAATACAAAGGAATGGCAGCAATAGGCATCTAACAAAACATAACTATGGCATGAAATCTCTACTTGTTTCCCCCCTAAAAATGCTGAGCCCAGGAAACTCTTTAAAATCCCTGACCTTGAAATTGACCAAAAATTAAAAAAATAAACACAAACTGTTCTATTACTGATGACCTCTGCTTTTTATGAATCTACTTTACAGTAACAAAGACATTGTTTAATCGCAAAAACATACAAAAGTAAATCTTCTTTTTTTATCAACTGTCAATTTCGATCACGTGTCATTTCGGCCAAGTGTTGTTTCGATCAAGTGTCGTTTCGTTCAAGTACCGTTTTGATCAAGTGTCGTTTCGGTCAAGTGTGTTCAAACAAGTGTCATTCAATCAACTGTCATAACACCATATTTTTTATGATTAACCTTGATAAATATTATTTTTTTATTTGGTTTGTCTTTGTTTATATTGCAATTTCATTTTTTATATGTATGTATAGCATCTGATTCAAATAGTTAAAGGTGCTAGCTCACATATGGTAACACAAAAGGTCTTTTGCTAGCATCTTTTTCTGGCAGCAATTGCATTGTATTATATACGTGATTTTTCATTCTTTTGTATGTGTCTTTTTATTTTTGTTGTCAATGAAGAAAAAAATATAAAAAATGTATAACTTGTATATGTATTTGTGATGTATAATTCTATTACATCAACAATGGAGTTACGGCTAGTATTGCTGATAGCTATACAAAGATTTTAATTTTTTACTATAATACCTATAGAGTCATATTTATCAGAGGTATTATTTTTATTTTTATTTATTTATTTTTTATTTTATCTCAATATTTATCCTCCTGACTTGTAGGAAAGCGACGGAGGCGCTAATACATAGGGTAGGCAATTACCCCGACCTGCTTCCGGAGATGCCAAGATATTGCTGTCCGCTTGTAATTTAATAGAGATATGACTGTAATTTAGAACTGCTTGTTAGGACCACCAAGCAGGGGAATTTGCCGTAAAATGTCATTTCCAAGGACACAACAGAATGGCGCGAGTGGGTTTTGAACCAAGACCATGTTGATCATAAGCTCAGCGCTTTAACCAGTCGACTACGCTGCCATATTACACATGCTATTTAGTTTGCACATTCCACAATATCTGATGCCTAGATTAATCCCCATGAAATGTTTTTTTTTACATATTATAAATTATTTTAAACTATTTAAAATCTAAAATGCCAAGAAAACATTGCCAAGATCCTCAATGTTAAAATTGAGGTATGCAGGAAAATCTTTTACATTTTAATTGAATTTTTGGAAATATTTGCCCTAAAAATTGCTTTAGTGAATCATTTGTATTGAGTGTTAAGCATAATAAACGGTCTATACCCATTGTTTTTATTGCATATTTTTAAGGCTTATGAATCAAAATTTTTTTCCAAAATATTTTTTTGGGGATTTTCAAAATTCTTGGGGGGGTGGCGGGGAAAAATATTTTTTAAAAATAAATAACTTTTTTATATTAATATTTATAAAATGTTTGATATTATATTTGAATTCCTTGTTCTTTTCTGATTTCAACCATATATAACATGTTATAATTTAAACATATTTTGAGGAAGATATAAGCGTTTTTTGAAAAGGATTTTTTCGCTCCCCCAAAACTTTGCCCCCCTATAAATCAGAAAGTATTAGTCTTAAAAACAAAATATTTGCACCAGTGGGTTTTGGCTATAAGATAACCACATACACCAATTTTTATCAAAATCGGAGATGTAGTGGTTAAAAAAAAATTTTTTTTGTGGCGATTTGTCATGAAATGACCCTTATTCATTCTTATAAGTTTTTGAAAAAGTTAACTTTTCCTGTTCATGCGAAAGATGTATTCATGTTTACGTAAACTTGATAATGCAAATACAATCGCATTACTATAGATCTCATTTAAATAAAGGGCATACTATTGCATTTAAAACTTTTTTCAAGTTAATCTTAAGTAGAAATATTTGAAAACAAATATTGTGAGCAAGAGCATAGTAAAATCGATAAAGTTAAAATCTTCATACTTTTATTCAAAGACCTCGCAGGTATGAGGAACAGTAAAGTCCTTTAAAGTTCAATGCTTAAGGTACAACAAACAAAAATTTTGTGTGATCGATTGAAAAACTAGTTTAGCAGAAAATTTTACATCCATTTGTGTTCTTCTTATAGCATTAACAACAGATATTGGCTCCGCGGTCTTGGCTCAGCGTTCTTTAATTTTTTTAAAGTGAAAAAATTTCAGCGTACAGGAAAGCAATCAACAGTAAAAAGTGATATTACATCAAAATAAAGACTTATGCCACAACCAGATAAGAAAAAATTCGAGAATATTATCAAGTATAAAAAGCTAAATTAGTTTTGTGGCAAGGACCCTTAGAAGTGGATTTTGCGGTTTAGATAATTTTTTGTTATTTGTTTCAGAATGAATCAATGCCCCCAATAGCTTCATACCAAAAAAATAGGGTTTAGATTTTATTTCGCAAAAAATCAGAAAAGTAATTTTTTGAAGCTGCATTTTCTCAAAACAATAAAATGAGGACATACGTACAAACAACTTTTTTCTTGTGCACGTATTGTTAATATTGTTTGAAATGCCAACAAGTGTTCAGATTGTACCTTATAAAATTTTTAATATTCGTTTGAAAAATTTTTCAAAGCAATCTGCTTTGTCAAAGCAAAAAATAGTAACTTAAATAACTATATCAATATGAAACCTGCTATAGTAGTGGTAAAAAATTTTTTTACTTTATATTGTATATCTATCACATGAAATTCCTAAATTTTCTATTTTTGAATATACAACTTTACTAACGCTTAATTATTATATTTAGTTCAATGCTGAGAAATCATAAGTGCACAAATAGTAAATTACAAATGTTTCACAATAATTTATTGTAAACCGTATTATTTCAAGCAGCTGCTACAAAACATAAGAAAAAATCAAAATTAGTCCACTTAAAATCCGCAAAACATCTGCACGGGATTTCTGGATTTAATGTTTAAACGACATTTTTCAATTTAATGTGATAAAATACACGGGATCAGTACAAATTGCACACAGGCTTGTAATCGCACTGCTTTTTTAAAAATATGAAGAAATACCACTGGTCAATAAAAAATAGCTTTATTTTTTAAACGAGAACAAAAACTTACTTGGGGTAACAGCGAGGCGCCAATTCTGAATTTGTCTTTAGTTTTCTTCTGGCATATCAGGTTTTAGAAATACGGAGGTGAGGTGAGAGAATGCGTGCGTTTTATACCCTTCAAATGGCACTATCTTAGCCATTACTACGGAAATTGCTTTGGTTTTGCTTACTAACCAACTTACCATGATTTTATAGTTAATAAAAAATTAAACAACCAAGTTTAATGTATGTTACGGGTATTTGCTGATAGACTGACGATTGAACAACGTGCCAACTTTTTGTCTGGGGTAGTCTTGAAAAGAATCTTTATTAAGAACTTTAAAACGGCCCGTTCTTGAGTTTCAAAATTTGAGTGAATCCATTTGAATGCATACCAAGCTTGTAGTTCCAATGTCTTTAAAGCTTTTTCAAACTCTGGATCTTCCAAAACTTCTAGAATCTATGATTCAACAAAGATTTTTTCTTTCAACTTGGCTTGGCTTAATTTTTGAAAACTTTTTGCAGCAAATTTCAGAGCCACCCGAAGGGTGCTTAGGAATAGCTTACAGAAAATTCTTATTGTAAGTAGCTTGAATGTGTTGACTATTCTTCATCCTAGGTGCAGATGATTTTTTTGTCAGCCATTGTTTTGTTTCATAATGCAGTACAGTAGGACGACTGTTCCACAAATATAAAAACAACAGTGTTTAATAAAATTTTTTGTAATCCAATTAAGATTCCAATTATCTTTAGGTCCCCACATAAGTTCCACTGGTAGTCAAAATAGTGGATCGCATTTAACAACATTTCAATATTGTCGTTAGTCTTTTAGGCAGTGTTGGCAATAGAAATAGAACAGTGGTTCCCAACTGGTGTGCCGCAAAAGGTTTTGAAAAAAACTATTTAGAAATGTAGAATTTTGGGGTTTTTGTTCATGAGATTCAAAAGGAAAGAAAGAGCGTGAGTTCAGGCGGAAAACTTTTTTTTTAGAAATCACCACGATTTTGGGACGAACATTGAAAAATCATTGACAAATTTTCAGTGAAGACCTTTTTATTATTAACTAATATAATGGGTGTGTCGCGAAAATTTAAATAGCTTAATAGTGTGCCGCCATATAAAAAAGGTTAGAAACCACTGGGATAGAGGGTCGTTTACTTCCAACATGTAGAGAAACCGCTTTCAAGCTTTTGAAAATCAATAAAAAGTTTCTATTCATCCACACTGTGAACTATACTCAACGTATGAATTAGCCCTTCAATATCGTGGCAGCAATAAAGAGGTCCCTTATTTTTAAATGCAAAAGATACAGTAAGTGCCAATTGCGTTTCCTGCAATAACTTACTTTATATCTTCTCAACCATATTTTTTTCTTTTAAACTTGATGCAAGGAATCTGCTCTTTTTTTAGAATGACACAAATCTCTAATTAGGTAGATCATTTAAATGTTTTAGTGAAAATAAGATGGGATCTCCTGTGGTATTAGAATCTATGGAGTTGGCAGAAATGTAAATGTTGAAATCATCTTCATCAGTACTACTATCAATAGCATCAAGCTCATCTTTAAGAGACACTTGTGGAGGCATTAACTTGCAGCGAACTCATCATTTGCAAAGCAATCAGACCTGTTTATAGCAAAAAATATTATTCGCTTGCTGCATTACGCATTTTGTGCTTAGTTCGCAAAGCTTGGTTTCTCAGACTTTGAATCATAAATTTTTATTTTTCCCAAGCTTAATTTTAATATTGCTTTAAACAAAGTCGATTTTATCGGAGCCATAAGCTTTTCGTGACGCTCTTATCAGTGGCAATCGCGTCAAAATGGGACGAACCAGAGAAAATCAAGATATTTATAGTCTCAACAGTTGGGAGAAAAGTGCTGCAGTCTCGGAAAGGAGAAAGGCACAATTGCAGAGTGTGGTGCAATACAATTGTGCAATTCCAATACAATTGCAATGTGCAATTGCAATACAATTGCAATGTGCAATTGCAATACAATTGCAATGTGCAATTGCAATACAATTGCAATGTGCAATTGCAATACAATTGCAATGTGCAATTGCAATACAATTGCAATGTGCAATTGCAATACAATTGCAATGTGCAATTGCAATACAATTGCAATGTGCAATTGCAATACAATTGCAATGTGCAATTGCAATACAATTGCAATACAATTGCACCACACTGTGCAATTGTGCCTTTCTCCTTTCCGAGACTGCAGCACCTTTCTCCCAACTGTTGAGACTATAAATACCTTGATTTTCTCTGGTTCGTCCCATTTTGACGCGATTGCCACTGATAAGAGCGTCACGAAAAGCTTATGGCTCCGATAAAATCGACTTTGTTTAAAGCGATATTAAAATTCTGCACCACAAAAAAGCTCTTTACAAGCTTAATTTGTTATATTTGATTGTACGCGTTGTACACGTTGTACGCGTTGGTATGTTGTACGCTTTGGCTGGTGGTAAACTTGAATTTGTGGCGCCTTTTATTTCTTAGTTTATCAGGCCGCAGATTACAAAGAAACTGCCGAGTGGTTATTATGAAATCTCGTGATTTTCGTATAGAAAAAGGATAATTGTCAGTTCTTTTGTCACCAAAAAAATAATAACAAAATTGCTTGTTAACTCTGTAACTCAGTCGTGACTTGTCAAAAAAGAGAGTCGAAGAATTAAGCAAGTTTAGGCAAAGTATCAGAGACGGTCATACTAAACCATTTTTGAAAATCTTCAATTCCGTGCTGCTCGTGCAGTAATTACGGTTCTACTGCAAATTATTTTATGAGACTCATTCATTTCATTCATTCATTCATTTTATTCTCGATCATTATTAAGCAGTTTAACACAAAAATTATAAATATTAAAGAGATCAAATAAAGGAAGAAGCAGCACAACGCCAGACGTTAAAACATGCATAAGATAATCAGAAGTAAAAGTACAAAACAGTAGAAAGCATGGGCGCAACACCTTAATCAGATAAAAATATAAGAAATGAAAAAGAAAAAAGAATATATAAAAATAATATTATCAAACAAATTGAAAGATTGAACAACCAGTGCATGGCTAGTCTGCGTAATGATGATGGGTGCCCAGCTAGCCAAAATGAAAATTTAGCTCAACTGAGCAAGGTGAGTACAGAAAAACCACTCATAAAAAGAAACCTTATTAGGTCCGGAAACCTTTTCTGAATGCATCTGGTGACTATAGAGAGATTAATTAATGGAATTGTAAATTATGCAAAGGGTATATACAAAAAAATTACGGAATTATAAATCAAATAATAAGCAAATATTAACGATATAAAAGATAAAATAACATTACATAAAAAAGAAAAACTATTATGCTGGTCAAAGTTGATGGAATAAAAAAAAAAAAGAAAGAAAACATATATGAATAACATAACAATTTAAATAAAAATCAAAATAATAATAATAATAGTAATAGTAAAAGTAATAAAAATAAAAAAACATTTACAACTGAATTCATGAATTAAAAATATGAATAATAGCAATAATTATAAATAAAATTCTTTACAGACCAGCGTAATAGCAAAATAAACAAATTAAACAAAGTCAATAACATTTAGTAACTGCTTTAAAATTTATATTACAACTTTAAAAATAAAAAATTAACGGCGAAAATAAAACAGTAGACCATTGCCAAAAACAATTTTTAATTAAAAAGCAAAGATAAGGATGAAAAAGAATCAATTTGAATAAGTGATTGATTTGAAATTATGCAAACAAAAAAATTTAAGAAAAAAATTTCTTTATATCTTTATGAGCAGACTGGATATCTTGATCCTTTGAGCTTTTCTTCCAAAGATTGAATTCAGAAGTTTTGATACCATTTTCATTGCTTTTTTTCCAGAAACCTGTAATCAAAAATATATAGGGCAGTATCGTATTTAGGAATCTAACACTACAATGAAATATCATTCCCATTACTTAAAAGATATTTATAAACCTTAAGAGTAAAAGACCGAACATTTTGTTTCTTATTTTTTATGGCGAAAGGAATGCAATTCCAATAACCTGAACCACGGTATAAAATAGCTTGCTGACGTACTGTGCTAGAAAATTTTTTTGGAATAAAGATAGATTGGTTTCTGGTATTGTATTTAGATTCGTTTTTAGTAAAAATATCTTTAAATGCAATTGGGTTTTTACCATTTTTTTACTTCAACATAAGCACAATTAGTTTTTTAGTTAAAAGTTGATCTATTGTTAACAATTTATTTTCTTTCATAATATCTGTTAAAACTAAAAACTAATTTAACAAATTTATAGCACAGTTGTTGTAATCTTTTAAGCAAGGTTTTATTGCCATAACACCAACTTAAAATGCAATAAGAAAGCTGACTGTTTATAAGAGAGTGATAGAGTAGGAGAAGAGATCTTTTAGTTAACAGTGACTTCACTTTAATTACAGTTCCAAGAACGCTACCTAGTTTAGATAATTATTAGGTGATTTATGTGTCTTGACCATGATAACCTCTTGTATATAAACACCAAAAAATTTAATACGTTCAACTTGTTCAATTTTATTTTGTCGCAATACGAGAGCTTGCTTTTTTGTTGTTAATTTGGATTGTGCAGTCCTGAATAAAACGTATTTAGTTTTAGAGATTTTTCAGATAATCTATTTGCAATCAAACAGTGGTTAACTAGTTGAAGTTCTTTATTACCAGCATCAAAAAGCTTTTTTATGTCTTTATTTTGTAAAAAAAATGCTTGTATCATCAGCAAACATCAAAGAATTACTATCATTCAAACAATTTTTGGAATCATTGACGTATATAAAAAAAGTGGTTTTAGATTAAGAGCCCTGTAGTACACCACTTGTAACTTCAAGAGTAGTTGTAGAAAGAATTCCTCAATATTTTAGTTGTTGTGTACGTCCTGTTAAATAACTAGTAAATTACTTTAATGTATTGCCTCTAACCCCTATAATGATTAAGTTTGAAAAGTAATATTGAATGATCAATTGTATCAATGCTTTAGATAAATTCAAAAAAATTCCAAGGGCTGCCTTTTTACAGGCAAATGACTGAGGTACTTTTTCCACTAAAATTGAAATTGCATGTGAAGCAGAATGATTTTTTCTAAAACTAAATTGATAATTTTAGAAAAAATTTTGCTTTAGAATGATGAGAAAACTTATTTTAACTTATTAGAAACTTTTTATAAAGATGAGAAAAAATTTTGCTCATCTTTGCAACGACAAATTCAACTTTGTTAACATGTGTGTCCAAAACAAACTTACTATAGACTCATCCTGAGAAACTGGTGTTCTTGCTGAATCTAAATTGGAATATGTTATTTTGTGTTTCTTTTTAAAAAAACAAACTTTATTTAGTTGAGACAAAAATTGCAATTCTGACAATGATCTTTGGGTTCGCGCTAAATCATTGTGACAACTAACGGCATAGAAGAATAACGTTTATTTATCTAGTTGTACAAATCTAAACAGCATTTTTTGCATATTTTATAGGGTGCCAGGTCTTATTTTGATTAGTTAATAGGCAACCAAAATATGACATATAAGCCTACATCTTCCTGATATCACGAGTGATATTTCTTTGTTGTTTTTGTTGCCCGTAATCTTTCTACAAACAAAGTAAAACCTATCTGGATAGTTTAAACACTTTCTAGGCATTAGATTATATTGCGAATAAATTTTGGAAAATACTATTAGCGTACCTATTTTACACCTGTGGAAATAAGTAATTTATTTAATATAACATGTTGCCACGCAATGTTTATATTATTTCCTTCCTTTGCGCCGGCTTAAGTTCAAACATTTTTCATATTTTCTACTTAAATAGCTTGCAAAACCGTATACTTCCATTCTTTCATTGCCACTCAGCGCTTTCATTTACGTTGTTTTACTACTTAATAGTGTTATTCTTTGACGTCATGTAATGAAATAGACCCAAAACACAATCGGAATTTAGGTTTTAATAAACTAAAAAGCATAGTTATCAAAACAGAAATGTACGTTAATAGAAAACAAGCAACACAACTCAAAAGAACACTGCAACTTAAATAGATGCGTGTCGCGTTGACAGCGCTCTGCAGTAACCACAGAAAGAATGCACTGAATAAAAACTTAAAACAAAAATATGCTTCAGGTTTAATTACGCACAACGCTTTACATAACAGCTATATTCTACTATTATATTGAAACTTTAAAATGGTTAGTTACGAAAATTGATTTAAAATTATGAAAATGGAAATATCTTAAAAATCTGTAGTGATAGAAAAAAACTTAAGATTAGTTTTGAAATC
Organism: Diplosoma virens; assembly: GCA_963680785.1. Taxonomy (NCBI): domain Eukaryota; kingdom Metazoa; phylum Chordata; class Ascidiacea; order Aplousobranchia; family Didemnidae; genus Diplosoma; species Diplosoma virens. Next base: position 49,524,189 of record OY796880.1, on the reverse strand, counting down.
AGCGTCGAAAATACTCTTCGTTACGATCACCAGAATTTTTGTTTAAAATTTGCTGTTGAACAGGCATATTTATCAATAATAAACAAAACTGCTTTTGTTTTTGATTGCCTACTTGAAACCCGGACAAAATCTGCATAGCAAACTTCACAAGACTTGCACAGGTCCTGCATATCATTTCTATATAAAAAATACACCTTAAATTATGTCATTCGTTATTTGCTAAATTATCCGGACCTGCACGTATCTGCACAGTGCATATATCTGCTTTTCAAGACAGCTCACTCAAAAATGCAGTTTTTCCTCACAAATACTGTACAAAATCTGTGTCGGGACCTCACGGCTTTGAAGTGCTCAAATTTTACCTTTAAAGGCACCGCCCGGGCGAGTTGGCTGGGATGATGCAGCCTGTCTTCAGTAGTTAGATGACAAGTGGGTCAGAATATAAAGCAAGATGTTGAAAAACGTTTATTTTGCTTGCAGTAATCTTTAGATGTTTATTATTTAGCTAAATATGGCGGGCTTTTAGAATCTATTGAAAATATCTTCTGAGAAGGTATGTTTATTGTAAGCACTGCATGTTTAAAAAAAGTTCCGATTAGTAGATTCAGGGTGAAATTCGGGATGGGAAGAAACCTTTCTTTTCGGCAGATTTGGTTTCGGTCTATTGTGCATTTCATCAATACATACTTACTTACACCTAGTCTACAATAAGGCCCATTTTATTTGAGCCATTAACCAAAAAGGTGGCTTGAATCATTTAACTTATTGCATCACCACATGCGTAAAGTCTTATCACTTTCTTTAAATAAAAACTTGCCAAACAGATTTCTATATAAAAACATTTTACTTTTACCCATTTTAGTATTAGCATTATTGGGAAGAAAGTAATTTAACTATTAAGTAAAAAACAATTAATTTATTTAAAAGGCAATGAATAATTTAATGTTTGTCTTTAAGTCAACTTTTAAATTTTTGTAGGGATCTAACTTGGTATAAAAAAAAGATTTAGGGTAAAAAAGCTAGTAGGCTGATAGAAAATTTGTATTCCTTTAGCAAATGCTAACAAACCAACATTTAATATGGCGAGTTTATAAAATGTTTTATTTTCAGGTTATCAGATTGGTCTTCCGTCTTACAACGTGAGAGAAATCAATCTAGCCACAGCAACACCTAGCCCTATCATCAGTGAGATTATTCTTATAATTTGTATAGGCTGTACATATTTAACTAATAGCCAGCTTTTTAATGCAAATTAGATCTTCTTTGTTAAACTTTGCTTGTTTTTTAATATATTTTTTTTAAACGTTTTATTGTCAAGACCGTATCTACTTTTCTTGTATAAAAATAGTCGTATAGTATCTTTTCTTTATATATCTAAAAAAAAACATAGTTATGCATATAATTTTTTTTCCTGTGTATATGAATTTGGCTAGGTGATATGTAAGCCCATTTAGCTGCGGGTTGAACTCTTTTTTAGAATTGAAAAAATTTTCGAACAGTTTGTAATAATCTAATCTTAAAAAAATTTTAAAACCCAATATAGATATAAAAAAAAGTTACATTTTAGAGTTATTGTTGTGCAATATTTTGTGCAATAGATTTATAAAAAGCAGAGGCCATCAGTAACAGTTTGTTTTATTTTTTATAGTTTTTTGCAAACGTCAAGGTCAGGGTTTCTTAACAAGGTCCCTGGGCAAAGCATTTTTAGGGGTGCAACAAATAGATCTTTTGTCATGTTTATGTTTCATTAGATGCCTATTGCAGCCATTTTTACGCATTCTTTTTAACCCATATCCTCCTGAATCAAAGTTTTTTGTTCATTTTTCTATGGTAGCTTTGGAATGGTGTAACTTGAAGGGAAGAAACGCTTTTTTTGTGAGATATGAATGATTTCACTTCCGTCGATTTAAACTGACGCTAGGAGCAGGAGGGTACATGTAAGACAAAACATAAGATCGTTTATCTTTAATTTTTTATATTTGAACCAAACCATTTTTTGATAACAAACAAACTTATAAACAAATAACATCATTAACAAACAAAAAAATCCTTAGTTGACAATTTCATCAAAACTGATTTATTGATAGTTAATACCACTGAAAAATATTACATGTCGAACTACATAACATTGTCTATTGGAAATGGTATTTTTTAAAACATTCAGGATGTGGACCAACATTGCAGGCTTCGCAGGAATACCGCGAGGTTCCTAAGCATCCTGGTTTGGCACATCGTCGTTGCGTCCCTTTCACAATCCAGTGATTTTTAGCACTGAAACGTACATGTTCACGCGGCTGTGACCTTGATCCAGGAAATAGAATCTGTGGCATATTTTTACTGCATTGCAAGTAGTATGCTTCAACAATTGCCCGCCTGAATTCTAGGGCATCCAACTTTAGCTCACCAGCATCTGGTTTGCGTAAACGATACAGTTGAAAGGCATTGTTAATCGCAACATCAACACAGAAATGAAACAATGGCCACCACCACTTCTTGCTTCTCAAGTGAATCATATATGTTGAGATGTTTTGATCCATACGATCAACCCACCCATAAAGCGGTTGTAAACATTGACTACGTTTGGCTGCAGAATGTCAGTTCTTTTCTTTTTGTTCTGACTGTATCGTTTAACTTTGTTTTGCGGCTCTTTTCCTTCAAAAGTAGAAAGTATATCTACCACTTTATTGTCTTTCCATCGAACAGCAGAAACGTTGGATGACGTTTCTACAGCAACAACTGATGTACCTCTCTGCAATTTTTTGACCTCTTTCACGCTCTTCAGAGGAGGGTTTCCCATACGGCAAAGCCTAACAGTTCCAGTAGCTGCAATAGGCTGTTTTTGAAGATGGCACAAAAGTCCTGGAGATGTAAAAAAGTTATCCATTACCACATGGTAAATAGAACCATTATCTTGTTGAGATGGTAGGCATTTCAGTAGATGTGCAACAACAGTCCCACCTACTCCCAGTCCAATGTCTTCGTATTCATCCAGCTGTGTGTCTTTACCAGCATATGGACAAAATTGAACACAGTATCCCAATGGCTTTGCCATTACCAACAGCTTATAGCCAAACTTAATTGGTTTTCCATAAATATATTGTTTGGCGCCGTGCTTCCCAAAATATGGTACCATGGATTCGTCAACGCTTAGATGTTGCTCGGGTTTGTAGTAAGCCACACATTGCTTGTTTACCGCATCAAACAAAGGTCTAAATCTGTCCGTTTTGTCTAAGCTTTTATTATCAGCAAGATGAAGAAACTGCTTGCATTCTTCAAATTCATTCTTGGTCATCAGCGCCGTAACCATTCGGTTCTAGTTGTCCTCCCGCCTCTGCCAATACATTTCTTGTCGTGGCAATCGATTATAACTGTTCAGCATAAGGATGGCAATGAATGACTTCAACTTTTTTATGGTCATCACGAATGCGTGGTTGCCTTTGTGTCAAGCATACTTATTTGTTTCTAAACATATTCTTTTCATCTCTTTAGTCGTGAAGAACTTTTCAAATATTTCATGTGGCAAGATATGCTCTTCAAAGGAAGGTTCTTTCAAGGTCCAGTTATCAAGAACGTTGTGAACATCTATATCACCCTTCTTCCATTTCAGCTTTGAAGCAGGCAGTTTCGTCATCCTTCTCTAAAAAACACATTATAAAGTTGAATACCAACATAAAATACAAAATTACACAATTTAAAAACGTTTAGCGTTGTGTATCAAATTTACATAATGCAAACATTCCAGCAAGACAACATAAAACACCTGAATGAATACATATAGTATAGCAAGAGCTATAAATTCATTATTGAAATATGTATGCTACCTTTTTTGTTGCTGGCGGACCACCATATTGTTCTGACAGAGAAACATTTTCTGATTGAAAGTCAGCAGTAGGTAACCTAGTATTCTAGAAACAAGAGAAAATCCAGTTAAATTAGAAACAAGTGCAGACAATTCTTTTTTCCAAATAACAGAATGCAATCTAGAATCAATATTAATTAAAATGTAGGAATATAATTGAACCTTACCTGACTGCATGCTGAAGCTTGCGATTCATCAGTAATTAGTTTTGTGCCTCCTGTTCCTCGCAAATTCAATTCAGCATCTAAAAGAAGTTGCCTTTGGCAAAGGTTGTCCGGAATACAATTAACATCATTTTCATCATCTTCGTCGGTGTCCATACCATCATCCTTCGGAGGGAAAATAATAATATTTGCGGTAGACACAGATTCACCAGCAACAAAGTTTTCCTTAGACTCCAAAGTTTCAAGTACTTCTAATGCTTCAAAAACGGTCATTTTTTTGTTTTGGTGCAGCAGGTTAGCCGTAGCAGCCTAATGGATAAAGCCTAGGAATGTTAGAATAAACAGTTGTAAATGTTACATTAGTCGCTTGTAAAAAACAACTCAAGTTACTTAATACTTTTGTTAAACCGCTTTGTTCAATTTACAGTGATTTTCAGTGTCAATAAACGGACACCAATAAGCAATTAAATCCTATATTATTTAGCTCTAGACAACTTTAAACACAATTCAACTGGATTTAAACTTGTTAGGCTGCCTGTAAAAACAATAATCTCAGTGAAGTGCATTGGACCAAAATAAAAAGAAACTTTATGTATAATTACACTACCTCCTGGCAAGCGTTGCTCCCAGCGTGCTTTCTATCTAAATAAGAAAATAACTAAAACTTGTCTTATCAACTGGTTACCGACTAATTCTGAAACAGCTTTCAATTACCGATAAACTGACGAAGTATTTGTGAATACTTGAAACCCACAACCATTCTGTGACATCACCATGAAGCATTATACGTATATTTATCACGTTTTTGCATTCGATAAAAGAAATTGTATTTAACGTCTGAGTGTACCCTCCTGCTCCCAGCGTCAGTTTAAACTGACGGAAGTAAAAGAATCGCAAAACTTTTTTAAGCATGCTTTTGATTATTTTTCGCTTAATATCACTTCAATAATATATGTTTTAGCTATCTGTAATAATTTTTCAATTTATTTTCTATTCACAACCGTTTGATGGCAGTTACTTCTTTTAGCAATACAAAAAAATTTTTTTTTTAATTAGGTTGTTGTAAATATCGCGATAGGCTTTCATCAATAATTTAAAAAGGTCAAACAATTAGTTTGGTTCCTCATTGTTAGTTTAATCAAAAAAATAGAGTTCTACAAGTATCAGTGTGCCTAAAATTCTTCTTTTTGCGCCGTCAGTTTAAACTGACGCTAGGAGGATATGGGTTAAATGGTATTCAGTAGCGCATTTAGGGGAGGGGGCATTGTGCCATGGCCCCACCCTTGGAAATCCTTTTGAGAAATCAGAGACAGATTTTAATAGAAGATCTTTTTTAAGAGATTACTAAGTTTTGGGACAAAAAATTGACAAAACCAGGATAGATTCAAAGTTGTAAATTTGTTCTTTTATTATTTGATCAAGTGTCGTTTCAATCAAATGTCGTATCGATCAAATATCGTTTCAATCAAATGTTGTTTGATCAAGTGCCGTTTCGATCAAGTATCGTTTCGATATGAAGGCGTTTGATCAACTTTCGGTCTCTATCAACAGTCAGATATCTATCAAAGCAAAAAAATTATGTGCTTTTTAACATGAGTAATAATTTTTGTTATATTTTTTTAGAAGAATTTTGTTTAAATACCTTTATTTTTTGGTAATTACACTGGCAAACACAATTTTTGGTGCTCAAGGTTTTAGAGCTGATTTAGACTAATTTTGGGTCACTAATTTTAAAAATGCAGTCCGTTTTTTTTCTGATAGGTCAACTTTTTAAGTTATCTAAAAATTTCAATTTTTGTGAAGGTCTTGAGGAATGGTTTAGCTCTACTCTTAGACTTCCCTGTGACATCCAGATTTCAATTCATATTCTATCTGCTGCATGTTTAAATTATCTATTGGTTGTTTGTGACATCATTAATGTTTACGTCGGCTACTGTACTCTACATTATGTTTAATTGCTTGCACAATTTACGGCTGCACATTCTCTCTTTTATTCTAGTTTGTGACTTAAAATTCATTAATATTACAGGTTGCATAAGTTTATAAGAATCTTGATTATGGTTGCATCATCAAGAAGAACTGTGTAAATGAACCAAATGTTTTCTGCTATATCTGTGGCAAATACACGTTAGAACATAACAAGAAAGCAATCAGTAATTTTGTAAAGCGTGCTTATCTTGCCTACTTCAAAGTGATGTTGGGTGATCAAGACAAGCCTTGGGCACCCCACATTTTGTGTAAACCTTGTGTAGAACATTTACGGCAATGGACAAACAAAAGTAGAAAAAGCCTAGGGTTTGCTATTCCAATGGTGTGGCGAGAGCCAAAAGATGACTGCAACAACTGCTATTTTTGTGCAGTGAAAACTAAAGGCATTAATAGGAGGAATAGAAACTCCTTGACATATCCAAACTTAGACTTTGCAATTGGTCCAGTTTCACACTGTGAAGAACTTCCTGTTCCAGTTTTTGAAGGCTTGCCACAACTAAAATCTTTTTTTTCCAGTCAAGAGGAGAACCTTTCAATTGACAGTGATAACACCCTTGCAGATAACGATTTTCCCCAATCTCTTTTATCCCCGCAACTTTTTTCCCAAGGAGAGCTGAATGACTTGGCAAGAGATTTGAATCTTTCTAAGAAATCTTCTAAGCTGCTGGCTTTCAAGCCTTAAAGAAAAAAATCTTTTAAAATAATGGATAATCTCATCACCTTTTACCAGAAACATCATGAAAAATTTTTGCCATATTTTACCCAAGAAAATGAGATTGTGTACTGTAACAATGTTGAAGGTCTTCTAAAAAAGCTTTGAATATAATGCTAATGATTGGCGACTTTTTATTGATAGGTGTAAAAGAAGTTTGAAATGTGTCCTTCTGCTAATGGTAACGCTTTTGGATCTGTTCTTCTTGAGCATTCAACAACTCTCAAAAAAAAATATAGCAAAATTAAATTTGTACTGGAAAAAATTTCATATTACGAACACAACTGGATCATTTGTGTTGATTTAAAAATGGTTGGATTTTTATTTGATTTGCAGTGTGATTATACAAAGTTTCGATGCTTTCTATGCTTCTGGGACAGCAGGCTAGAGCCCAGAACTGGATAAAACAAGATTGGCGTGCAAGAGAATAATTGGTGCCTGGTGAGAAAAATCTTTAAGCTTACCCTCTGGTGGAAAGATCTAAATTCATTTTACCTCCCCTTTATATCAAGTTTGGTATTATGAAACAATTTGTAAAAGTACTCAACAACGATGGTGACTGCTTCAAATATATTAGCACCAAATTTTAGGGATCAACGATAGAAAAATTAAAAGCTGGTATTTTTTATGGTTCTCAGATAAGAACACGAATAAATATTCGTGACTTTTCAAATTCCATGAATGAAAAAGAATCCTGTGGTTGGAGTGCCTTTGTAGAAGCTGTTAAGAATTTTTTGGAAAATAGAAAAGTATTTAAGTACAAAGGGATTGTGGTCATGTTACTAAGCATTTTACAAGATATGGGTGCTAACATGAGTATCAAGCTTCACTTCTTATACAGCCATCTTGACTGCTTTCCCGAAAATCTTGATGATCTGAGTGATGAGCAAGGGCTGCAATTTCATCTGGATATTAATGAAATGGAAGTAAGGTATCAAGGGGGTGGGAAGCTGCCATGCTAGCTGACTACTATTGGTCAATTAAACGTGACAATGCTTTTGCCATTCATTCTCGGAGATCATTAAAACGCAAACTTATGGCTGACATTTGAGCATTTTAAAGGATTCCATCAAAACGGAAGGGTATCCACCCATTCCGATGTTCAGTGTGGGTCTGCTAATCGGCAAATGTCCTTTTCAGGACGGGGCAATGCTAGGATAAAACTGCCCTTTTCAGGGCACATTGCCAACAAGTTCCGAAGACCCACTATTCTTCAGCTCAACATCATTAAGATGAACGTTCTTCATCACCTCGCTATGCAGTCTGAGGCACTCGTTATCCTACTGCAGGAGAACCACTGCACTGATGCAGAGAAGTTGGTACATCCAAACTACCAACTAGCTGGGTCTTCTTTAAGCAGGAAGCATGGCCTTGCCACGTTTGTCCACGAGCGACTGAGATACACGCTTTTGGACCAATCTCCACCGACATCGGAGATCGAGTGACTGTGTGTGGACGTTGATGGCTATAAAATAGTCAACGTCTACAAACCACCGCCAACGCGATTGCGAACCCTAGATCTCCCAGTATTTCCTCACTCCTGTCTTTACGCTGGCGATTTTAACTGTCGTCATGCTGACTGGGGGGTTACGATGACAACAGTCCGGAACAGTAAGTGCTTGGCTGGCTGGACAAGTAGTAATTGTCTTGCCCTCCTATATAATGCCAAGGACGCTGCCAGTTTTTATTCCGGCCACTGGAACACTGGCACCAATCCGGATCTAGCTTTCGCTAGCGTAGGTCCAAACAGTCGCTTACCGGATAGACGTGTCCTTGAAAAGTTCCTTAGGTCACAAGGTTGACTTTTGCTTATTATACAACCAAGGTTTGCTATGCCAGTGCCAAGCATGCCTGTTAAGCGATGGAACTTCCACAAGGCCAAATGGAGTCACTACATTGCTTTGACGAATAAATTCGCAAAGAATTTGTTACCGCTTGAGTCATTTGATGTGGATGCGGTATACCAGGACTTCTGTAACACCATTAAGAAAGCAGCCAAAAAGACTATCCCACGCGGGTATCGAAATAACTGCCGAGTGTGAATATTCCGCGTGGGAATGCAGAGTGTGAATCCCTCTATAAAACCTTTCTGCAGTCTCCTCAGGGAGACGACTTAAGTTTGGCTGCTACAGCTCTGCTTGCCAAGCTTCACAGAAAGCGGAGGGATCGATGGTCCGAAGCAGTTTGGAGCATTGACTTCTCACACTCTAGTCGAAAAGCGTGGAGTATTTTGAACAACCTTACGGGTAGGTCACGACACTCTCCTCGTCACTGTCCCGTTTCAGCCAATGCTATTACATCTCAGCTGGTTAGAAATGGGAAATACGACTGCAAGTCATCTCGACTTGTCTTTTAAGAAATGTCTGACCTTTGGAGGGCCACAACACCAGACACAGTAAATATCTCTGACAATTTTTCACAGAGAGAATTTGCTGTTTCTCTCCAAAATTTAAACCAGGTAAAGCTCCGGGACCTGATTCCATTTGCTCAGAGCTTATACTCCATGCTGGAGCTGCTTTGAAGTCCTGGTTACGTAACTTCATTTCTTCCTGTTTGCGCCGAATCAAAATTATCAAGATCTGAAGAAGAGCGCTTGTGGTCGCGATCCCAAAACCAGCAAAGCTCGTGGAGGACCCAAATAGTTTTCGACCGATATCTCTACTTTGTGTCCCCTACAAGATCCTCGAGAAGCTTATCTACGCCAGCGTTGAACCATTAATTGATCCATTGCTACCTAAAGAGCAGGCTGGGTTCCGACGCGGGAAGTCAACTGTAGATCAAGTTGTTCTGCTAACCCAGAACATCGAGGATTCTTTCGAGGCTAAAAAGAAGGCCGGTGCCATATTTATCATTCTGACAGCTGCTTATGACACTGTCTGGCACCGTGGCCTTACCTGCAAGCTGCTGAGACTTCTTTCGGATAAGCACATGGTCAGAATGATTATGGAGCTTGTTCGAAATCGAAGTTTCACCCTTACCACTGGTGACAGCAAGCAAAGCAGCATACGCTGTCTTAAAAACGGCGTTCCTCAGGGATCGGTCTTGGCTTCCCTCCTATTTAACATCTATACGTACAATCTTCCTTCCACGATTTCTAGAAAGTTTGCTTATGCTGATGATTTAGCATTGTTGCACTCTTTTCTGGAAACTGGAAGGACTTGGAGGAAACTTTAAGCCAAGACATGTCCACACTTTCAGCGTATCTCCAGACTTGGAGGTTGAAGCTCAGTCACACTAAGACCGTGACGGCAGCCTTTCACTTAAATAACCGAGAGGCCAAACGTGAGATAAAGGTCTACAACAACGGTAGACTTTTACCGTTCTGTCCAACCCCTACTTATCTTGGGTTAAACTGGACAGATCGCTCACGTTTCGTCACCACTTAGTGGCATTGCGCAAAAAATTATCTTCGCGTGTCACAGGGTTGTGGGGACTCGTGGGCTCAGGATGAGGTGCTGGTGCTAAAACACTACGCATAGTCACCTTGTCTCTAGTCTACTGAGCAGCTGAGTACTGTGCGCCAGTCTGGTGTCGCAGTGCTCACACTCGCCTCATCGACAGTGTCTTGAACGACGCCTTGCGCATAGTTATTGGATACCTGCGTCCCACTCCAACGGACCACCTATCTATACTCTCAGGTATCCAGCCAGCTGAGCTTCGCCGACTGGGAGCGACACTCTCCTTGGCTCAACATAGATCTCTGGACCCCGATCATATCTTGTATGGTCTTTTAAGTAGGTCCTCAGATACTCGCCAAGTGAGACTAAGATCCAGACACCCTTTTGTTCCAGCTGCGCGGAATCGTTTGGACAATTTTGCTATACTTGGCATCCGCGCTTCTGTATGGAAAAATCACAAATGGAAAACGGAGTACTGTGAAAATTCTTCCAGGCTCCGTGCTTTTGTGCTAGAGACCGGTGCCAGGCCTGTTGGAATGGGCTTACCCCGAGTAGCTCAGGTTAAGCTCAACCGCCTGCGACTGGTGTTGGGCGATTCCATTTGCCCAAGCTCAAACGGGGTCTCGCTCCTTCACCGAATCGCGAGTGTGGCGCGTCTGAGCAAACCGCAGACCATGTTCTAACAGCGTGCCCTATACATCGGGCAACACATGGAGCACGAGGTCTGACGGTTTTGGATGACAAAACTCGATGCTTGCTTAATAACACCACTGCCAGCATCTGATTCAGGCAGTGCAGCAGTCTGAGGTAATAAAAGAATAAACCCACGGCCCCAGTCCTGTTTGAGTCTGAGCTGGAGTGGATACCCTTCAAACGACAACAACGAAGCATTCCATTGTCAGTATTCTTGCTTAAATTCACTGATTTGGCTTATTATTGATAGATCAAAAAAAAGAATATGCAATTGTGTTTATACAATACCATTTTATTATTTTGTAATAAACACTGCCTAAGCTCCTTTTGTCACTATAGTGGGTGCATCATAGCAGGAAAACTAGACCTGATAGAAAAAATCTAACTGCATTTTTGAAATCAGTGCCCCAAAATTAGGTAAAAACAATTGAAACATCTTTGCCATCAAGAAAAAACATTTTTTTTGTCGGCCAGTGTTATTGAAACATGCACTAGAGCAGTGCTTCTCAACCCCTAGGTTGTGACCCAAAAGTGGGTCGCCGTTTAATTTGATTGGGTCACCGACAAGTGTAGTTGTGTTAAAATTACATCATTTTGGTTGTGATTTGATAGTGATTTGATTGATTTCTTTGTTGCAGTGCTTCTCAAGCCGTCGCCGACCAACGAATAACAAACTTTTGAGTCGCCGACCAACGAACTTTTTTGTAGTGACCTTTTTTTTTTACTTAAGAACATCACGTTTTGGGACAAAAAAAATAAGAAATCTGAGATTGATTTCAAGTGAAGACTTTTTTTTGAAAACATCACGATTTTGGGACAAAAAATTGGTCTTCGTTTTAAAATCCCACACAATTTTTTGTCCGACCCATAAAGTATTGCATATCAATTGCATGATCAGCTTTGGCATACCAACTGCATGACTAGATTCAGAGGTCACCGCATTCCACTGCGGTATGGTTAGATCTGTGTTAAACAATCTTTTGTTTAGTTCACTTTTTATGCTTGCAATCACATTTATAAAAAAGATTGGGTCGCGAAAGCTTTACTCTCTATTTCCGCTTAACATTTGGGTTGCCACAAAAAGAAATTGAGAAGCACTGCTCTAGAGAAAAGTAGCATGAAAATTTCTGCATAAAATTCCCCCCAAAAAGTTTTAAACATGTTTTTACACCAATTGGCAGATTTTCTAACCCCAAGTCATTCAATTTTTGACGAAAAAATTTTTCACTCCACCATGTGAGGAGCCGTGTACATTTTTAAACTTTAGCAGCATCGAGCACCATGTGTTTTACATATTACTTTAAAAATAGTAAAATTATAAAAATAAAAATTTGAATAAAAATACTATTAAAACTTTAATATTAATAAATGTTTAAAAAATTGAAATTAGTTCTAACAAAAAAATGTCTTAAGTTAAAATAAGCATTTAATATTAATGACTAATTGTTGTTTTTTTCAATCGAAAATTCAATTTTACAATTCCAATAGTAAAATTTATTACGTGTTTATCTGTTTTTAGATGACACTGTTAATGACATATTCAAAAGTTTTGAGACTATCACTTTCGATATAACGTACGCGTAATTCAAATTTCATTTTTGACATCAACAAAATATTTACAAATAAACCGTTTATTAGCTATAATTAGTAGAAAAGAAATTTAGGTTTATTTACAACTTCAAAGTTTACAACAGTTTTAAAAAATTCTCGAAAGTAAGCTAAACTTTGCGAAAGAGCTGGCATAAAATTATTTTAAATTTTCAAGCCTTTAATATTGGATTTCAGTTAAAGTTTATTTTTAACTACTTTGTGGCATGCCCTAGGTTTTATTATTAAAAAACTAGATTGTTACAACCATGAAATCATTTTTAGGCAAAAAATTCGAAACTTTTATTGGTAGAGCAATTCAGAATATTGTCCACAGTTTCCTTGAACTAGTTTTTTTTATAGATCTCTTGTGTAAAAAAAAGTAAAAAATTGACTTTATTCACACTAAATATCAATCATAAACTATAAGTAAATAGATACAATTTTAATATTTCAAGTACAAGATTAAGCGCATTCAACAAAACCTCTAGTCGAATTTATATTGCTGAAATAAGTTAAAATAATTTTTTTTCTTCTTATAACCAAAGCTATAAAAGACTAAAGTGAAGAGTCACGCAGTAATTGTTAATCGAAATACAGAAGGCATTAATGAAACTAATATAGTGAATCTGGTTTGATTTATCAAACTCTGCACATTATATGCTTTATTTTTTATTGTTTTCCAGTATTTTCCAAAAGGATACTTCTGCATTGGCTTTGTGTAAAAATCTGGTTTTTCAACATTAATTAAATTTTAAAGGATTTGTCGACGTTGGGGGACAGAATGGGTATCCTGGTTCAAAGATGAGGATTTACTGTCCAAGACAAGCTCCATCTAATTATTTCCTTCCTTGCGGTTTAGGATTGAACAGGTATGGTTTATTTCAAACCACTGGTTCTCAACTTTGTGGCTATTTTAGGAAAATTCTTAGCGCGTGGTTATCATCTCCTTAATACATTAAACCTAATTTTTGTCGACAGTTTTCTTAACAATCTTTCCCTAAAAATTTTTATTTTATTTTTGTAATTATCTATGATATTTTTCAAAAGATTTTCCAAAACGTCTAGTTTCAATTGGTGAAGATAAATTATTCTAAAAGGGATATGGAAATATTATAGCAATAGCAACAAAGGCATCAGAAACCTTGAAAAAGAATTTTTTTGAAAACTCAATTGCTTTCGTCGGGCTTGCAAATGGTTTCGTTTTATTGCATAGTGGATCTGAAACCTATGCTTTTATAATATAATGCTTAAATCGTAAACACCTTTATACCAAATGCTAGAATTAAAAAATTCTATTTCAAAGTTAGATGTTTGAAAATGAGTTTTCAAAATGACATTAAAATTCTCTTCGACAGCAAAAAATTCTTCAAACCTAGTAGAGCACTTCGAATGAATCGTTTTGATCATAAAATATATTTGTGTAAAAAACTTAAATTATTGTAATACTAAAGTAAAACATTAATTTTTTTATAATAAGTTTTACAAAACGAGACTAAAACAAAAAGCCAGAAAAAATAAATCAAAAAGTTTATAATAACTGGCCTTGTTTTCTTGGGCCTTGTGTAATCAAATCAGCAAACTTATTATGAATAACATTATAGTTTTCGGATAGAAAACTGCTAACTAATGATTTATTGCTTGCTACAACTATGCCTAAAAATCTTTTTTGTTACTGTAAACGAATTACTCGTAAGTCACTCCCAAGATCAGTGTCTTGCAACGTTTGCTTTCAAACTTAAAATAATACCCATAATTTGTGTTTGATTATGTTTTAAATGCTTAGATTTAAAAAAAGTTGAATGAGAGTTTTTGTCGACTTATATAAAGATACTATATATATAAACAAACAAAAAGTTACAATTAATTTTTCTGGAAGACGTTCCGAGAAAAGGGTCTTTAAAATAGCTTTGTAACGGTAAACGGCGCTGAAGTTGCCGATTACCGCAAAGTGAAGTGTCGATCAACGCGCTTCCGACTTCGACAAATTAAAAGGAAATAATAACCAAGGAAAATAATTTAATTGAAAACAAGTAATAACTGAAACGTTGCAAACGTGGAAATGAAAGCGAAAACGAAAGCGGAAACGGTAATCTGTAAATAAATAAAAACGAACTAAAATTTAAACACAAAAAGAAAACGCATAGGTGTCTTACCGAGCAGTTCACTTCGGTGCTGACTCACGGGGAAAACGGGAAATATCTTAAACTGAACGCTAAGTCTACTCAGACTTCAACCAGCCTCTCACAAACACTGCAGCTGGTCGCCTCACAAATTGAGAAGTGTGAATAAACGCAAAAAAGCCAGCTCTAAAATCAACGCGCTGCAGACCCAACTATGCTTCAAGGTGAGATTAATTAAAAATAAAGCGTAAAACAAAAAAGGCGCTGACAGCGAGTGCTCGCGCAAATTATGATTAGAAACTCAAGAGAAATAAAATAAAACACGTGCGTTGGTAATTTTCTACAAGCTTAGTTTGCATATTCTAAAAAGCGGAGGAAAATGTTTTGTTATTGTACGTATGTACGTAAGTAAACACTTCCAGAAAAAGGAGTTTTTGTCAGTTGGTTGGGAATTTTTGAAAAATTCAAAAAAGGAAGGGGTGAAAATTAATCGAAAAATTTTGAGCGAGTTATATAACTTTTATAATAGAAGACAGTAAAGAAGAATAAGTTTAATGTTTCAAATTTTAAAACAATAAGTTATACAAATTAATTTAATTAAATTTTTAAATAAATAGTTGAGGTTTAGACGATTTATAAGATTTTATTGTCAGTGTGAGTTTTTTAAGGATCGATGAAGATTTAGTGTTAGAGACAGGGCCATAACTTCGTCAGGTGGGGCCCCAATGCAAACATCTATTATGGAACCCCCATTTTTTTGTACTTAATATTCAATTCAGCTACTTTTCTCAACACAAGAATTATTGACGACTATAGTAAAAGAGGTTAAAGCTAAGTTTACTCTGCCTGCGAATGAAAGGCTATAATAATTGGAATAAAATTTTACCAAGATTGCACGGTTCAACATAATTTTTTTCATTGTGGTGTATTCAAATTAAAATAGCAAGGATTTCGTGGGGGTCAGGCTGCAACAGTTTTTTTTTTGTTTAACAAAAGTTTAATCAAATAAACGTAGCAAACCAAAATCGTTTTATAATCACCAAAAAATTGTGTGCAATCTTTTGAGACAAGTTGCTTTGTGAACACTATTAACGATATTTCAGCAAAATGGAGATGTGCTATCTAATGAGGATAAATTGTTTAACCTAAAAAGAAATTACCGTACAGCACACTGACATCACCACAAAAGACATAAGCTAATAAAACACGATAAGTTGAGGCCAATTAATTAAGCTACCGTAATTTACTTGCGGGTTGTTGGAAACTTGAAATTTTTCCGTCTTGTTTTTGCACTAGTGAACTGCTGAATAACATTTTTAAAATCAAATTTTTTTACCTCGTTCATTTTTTATCGATTGCAGAGCCAAACCGCTAAGTCTCTCTTGGGACATAAGGCTTTGAAGCAAGTTTTTGATCAGTTTGAGTTTAGATAAAAACCTCTGCCGTAGCAACTGTTACAGGTACTTTCATATACATCATGTATGCTGTACAAACGTCAGAATAACTTCTGGCAAGTAATGCATTTTCAATAAACAAAAAAACTCCTTTCTTTAGCAGATTTTAATGGGGCAATCTTTTCTCTAAACGACGTTTTGATGGAGAGCATTTGGGTAGGAAGCAACGGAGAAACGTTATCAGAAAATTTGTTAAAAATTTTTCTTGCTTCAACTTCAAGATCTATATGAGAAGCATTTGATAGAAAACTTGCTTCCAAAGCTTGATATGACGTCCAACGGAGAGACGTTATCAGAAAATTTGTTAGAAAATGTTGTTGCTTTAACTTCAAGATCTAGATGAGAAGCTTTTGATAGAAAACTTGCTTGCAAAACTTGATATAACCTCACAACTGATTTCATTCCTTCAAAGTGATTAATTAGTTGGCAACAAAGTATGTCCATCATCGGAAGAAACACAGTTACGCAAAATCGGATTTTAGGATCGCTTAACATTATTTGTTCGGATATTTCATCGAAGTAGGCTTTTGTTTTTTTTGCTCTTTTGTTTAAAAACTGCCTTGGAAAACCCCATGTAGAAGCATTAGTGCAAGCTTTGTTTAGTACTGCGTCAAAACTCCTTCTGAGTTGCGCAATGTCTTCAGCAGTAGTTTGCAGAAGTTTATGAGCAGAAATTAATCAATTGTTTTACACTGCATAGCTTTTGAAGGAATGTTGACGATCTGCAAAATCTTGTATTTCACAATCAGCTTGCATACAATGTGAAAATTTTTTATTTGTTTCTTTATTGCCATAGTTTCATCCCTTTCCTTTGGCTTGGTGTTGGTAAGTATTATGTGAGACAAGCATTTCATAACGTCACAAAACCTTTCCTTCAAAGCATAGACAGCATATTATCAACCTGATTATCGAGTTGGATTTAACAATTTTAATGTAGGATTTGAGCAATAACAATCACGGACATTCTCAAGCTTTTGCCATCGCACAATATTATGTACGAAAAATTTTATACCAACTCAATGATGTCGTAAAATTGACAAATCTCAGTCACAGTTTTTATGGCATCTTTTGACGCTAAATTTAAATTGTGCAAAGCAAAATACATGTAGTAAGCATGTAGAGCCACATGTTGGATCTTCTTATGCAAGTTGGAGTTCTTCCCGCTTCTCACTGCAGCGCCGTCATATGCTTGTCCACGGCAATCTTTTATGTCAAGCCCCTTCTGCTGAATGGAATTTGTTATCAACTTCGATAAATCAAGCAAACGCTTCAAAAACTTTCAGTTCTGATGGCCTTCCATCATTGTTGTAATCGATTTTGACGTAATGAAATACTTCACTTAACTGGTCTTTTTTGCTGACATCTTGAGTGGTATCAAGAATAACGGCAAAAAAAGGAACGCTTTGTAGTTTGCTTTTTATATCGCGGAGAACTTCTTCAGCTAGTATTAATATTAGTTCATTTTGTATCAAAGGACTTAAATATTTGGAGAACCTTTGGGTAGTTGTAAAAGTTTGTCTAAAACTGTGTCGTATTTGGCAAGAAGCTGTATGATAGAGAGAAAATTGCCCTTGTTATCCTTCGAAAGTTCTTCACTGGATCCGCGAAAAGGTAAATTGCATTTTGCTAACATCAACGTAACATTCACTAATCTTTCCAAAACACTTTGCGAAAAGTTTGTTTTTTCCAGCAAGGACTCGTGCAATGCTTCTTCTATTGTCCCCCTGTTTCTCCATTGCTTATATATGACACACGCCTCCGCATGATATGTGGAGCTTTTATGGCTTCGAATTCGCTGCAATAAATGCCTCCAGTCATTTAAACCTGTTGTACCCCAATGGTTTTGAAGTGCTTAAGAAGTCCCTGAAGACATTTTCATGAGAAAATAACCAGCAGGGCTGGCAGTAAACACGCTCCATGCTTGATGAATAACATAACCAATATCTTTGTAGTTGTAGACCTGATTGTGTTACGTAATGGTAATAATTTGTTGAAAATAAACGAACGCTTTGGAGCGGATCTTTAGGGAAAGGTCTTTCAGTTTGTTTGGGACCTGCTGCATTAATTGCTTTTTTGATCTCTGAATTTATAATAATGGTGTGAAAGTCGTCATTCTTGCTTGCATCTGATCTATCTTTAGTAGTATCGGAATTTTTTTCATTGGTACTATTGTTCAAACTGTTAACGTCAACAAGTTGGGGAGTAGAATCTGTCTCACGAATGCTGACGTCTTGCTCATCTGCTTTGAATGTTTCTGGTTGAATTAGCCACGAACTAAAACGCTGAGAATTTCTGGCTGCCTCAGCTATTTTTCTCGTCTTAGCTTGTCTCTTTTATGCTCCGCTTTGATAATTTCTTTTCATATTAAATTGCAGTCAAGTAGAACTTTACAATGTTGTTACTCAAAACCTAAAAAGCTTAATAAAATTTAGACAACGGTTAGTAAAGTTTAATGTAACAAACTCTCTTTGTTATTGTTTTTCCGGTTCACAAAATAGTGCTGTTGCGCACGTCAGGACTACGGTATGTTTAGCTAAAAGGATTCAAATGTAAAGCTTAAACTTGACTTTTCCATCACTCAAATCACAACTTCTTCAACGAAAAAAGTTTATTAACAAAAATCACAAAAATCTGATCACTGACTAATGGAATTACGTCTAGCATCCAGATTGCTAAACTAAATCGACGTAGCTTATTCAAATAGAATAATCACTATTTTCAGAAACCCTTAAAACTCTAACTCCTGTCACACGGGCAAAACAGTAACACAACAAAACGTTGATTTTCACAGCACAAATTACGAATTTATCTATTTATATACAACGGGAAAAATTTACCAGAAAAAATTAGCAACTTTAAGAAGATACTATATTTTCTTAATTAATTATTTTACGACGATACAAGCAATCCAGACAGTTACTATTACGTCACAAAGCACCAAGTTGAAAGGTTGGTAAACAAGTTATGTAACATGTGATACTATCAAGTTACTGAACTATAGTGGAAAATTGAAGAATTATCTCGAAATCATCACGTGACATTACATATGACTTACCTCATAAAGCATAACTTGTTAACAATTACAAGATAAATAACGCGGATAAATATGATGCTATATGATCATTATAGCTTAAACTTATTTTACTAAACATACTTGAGTGGGGGTAGCGTACCGATTACGACATGAGTACGTCACAATTAAAATGAAAACGTCACAATCAAAACTTTAAATATGTCAAGAAATAATTTAAATAAATTAGATGGTTAAATAAGAATTAAAATTACTGATGAAGTGTGACATTTAATAATAATAAGTTTACTTGAGTTTTAGTGAAAATATTTTACAATAAAATGCAGCAATGTGAGGCCCCTCGTGCTGGGGCCCCGGTGCATTGCACCGGCTGCACCGGCGATAGTTACGGCACTGGTTAGAGATGTTTTTTCAATGTAGGTTTGACGTGGGTTAGTAAAGATTAGAGTTGGATGAACAAAATAGATAATGGCAGCTTCTCATGGACTTCACGCATTTTAATTTACCACGATTTCATTAGCAAGACTAAATCCCAACAATTTTTAATATAATCTTCAATATGCTTTAATTAACAAGTTCTTGGTTGTCATAAAAGTTTTTTCCGTTTGTTTTGACAGATAAAACTTTTTTGAGAACTTTTCTCTAAGATATTTTGCTCACAATATATCATCTAAAATGCATACTGAGAAAAACTGCATTAGCCATCTTTTACAAGTAATATTGGCTAAATTACTGGTCGAAGTTTTTATTCAAAGTAAAAGGTACCTAAAATAATTAAGCTAACAATGACGTTTTAAAAAATTTAAAGATTGATTGACGATTGCGCAACGCTGAAAGTTTCTATATGGCTTTCTTAAAGTAAAAAAATGTTCGAATAATAAAAAGTATTCTTTCTAAAACCCACTTTTTAATATTTTCAAAATTTAGCCCAAAATTATTTCAGAACTGGCACCCAAAGTAATTCAAATATTTTTTTACAGTAATCCATATGATTGCACCCGCATTGGATGTTGTTGGTCGCCTCAACGAAGATGCTTCAAATCGAGGTTTAACAGTAAGTTCCAATTTAAGCTAAATTTTTTTCGATGAAAGATTCTCAAATTTACAAACTTTAACCACACAAAAATTCAAATTATTCTTACTCGCAATTCATGTTCACCTTAATTTTAGGAAAATAATAAAAAGAAAAAAATATTAAAAAATGGTTAGCAATTTTAGAATTTTTTTAAATTCAAAAGCTATTTACAAAAAAATATCGAAAACTTGCTTGCTTGAAGAAATTGTTAACTTATTTCTTAAACTTTTCGTCGAAAACACAACAACAGAAAGTTATCAAAATAAAATAGAGGTTTGAAAAAATTTCCTCACACCATTAAATAATATCTAAAAAACTTTCAAATTAAATTTTGCCACTTTGTCACACTTTATTTGCAATGAAATCTAAACTTTATAAAACTATAGGTAATTGCTGTCTTTTTCAGTAGTTTTAAATTTATTATGACGTAATCTTTTTCATTAATAAGTAGTAGTTATGTAATCAGCACGCCAAACCCCCATTCAATTTAATTTATTTCCAAAGTTTTGTTTTAATTTTAAGGGCATAATGTCCTTTGCATAGTATTTATGCCTTTTCTCTATTTTTTTTTGTTTCTCTTTTCTCGAGTCATTTTGAAATTATTGTAGTTGATTTGACGTTACGTAATCGTTTACTGTCTTAATTGTCTGTGATTGGCTGTTTTGCGGTGGCGCAAACTGAGACCTATGATAAACTTTATTTTAATCCTTAATTATAAATGGTCCGCAGTAATCTAAAAGTTTTTATTATAATCTAGCATCACGTCACGTGATCTTATAATTAATGCGCTTTTTTTGCGAATTATTTTAGTTATAGCACTGCAGTTCAGTCGCTCGTGTTCTTGTG
Source organism: Diplosoma virens (assembly GCA_963680785.1). Taxonomy (NCBI): domain Eukaryota; kingdom Metazoa; phylum Chordata; class Ascidiacea; order Aplousobranchia; family Didemnidae; genus Diplosoma; species Diplosoma virens. The sequence continues at coordinate 49,503,258 of OY796880.1, read as the reverse complement.
AATGGTGGCTGGTGTTGTTAAGGATCAAATGTTGACGCTTGGAAATTAATTCTATAGAAAGATCGTACTGTTTTCTTGTGTTACGGACTAACTAACGAACTATTATGATTAATATTAGCCATAAGGGTGCTAATTATTTTAATTGTTTATCAGTACAAAGTTGTGAGCGATTATTTGTAGTTGTTGGCGCTGTGAATTGTGTTAAAGTTTAATGAAACTTGGATGCCAAAATTTATGTGAAGCGATCAGTTTTTGAATTTGTAAATATATATTTTTTATAGTTAGAAACAGTTGTTTCTTTTTATCTGCGGAGAGAAGTTTTTTAACGAGTCATTTCGTATTTAGCCGGAACTGACTGTATTAAGAACTTCAGTTTCGCGGCAGACTATTTCCTAAGCTGGAATAAATAAAATAAAACACAGTTTTCTTTCAGCACAGGCATTTAGGTTACCTAGTTTAACTGGTTCTATTGGATTCCCGAGTAAAGTTACGAGACATTTTATGAAGAGCATTTGCAGACTGTTAAGTCAAGAAACTACTGATTGATGATGTAAATGAGTGGACCATGTAAATGAGTGGACCATATAAATGAACTACTGATTGATGAAATTTGATTAAGCGTTTTTATTTTTTAGTTGTTTACCTTCGTAAAAAATGTGCACCAGGATTTACCAACCATCCTAAATGCGAAGGTAAATGTATATTAGTAAAAAGCAAAAAAAAACTATTTTTAATATTAAATTTGGTTAATTGTTTAAAAAAAAACGCTCCTTACTTAAGATAATGTTGTCCTAAAAAAGCGAAATCGTCATTTTATATAACGATGAAGTTTTCTTGTACATTATCAGTATTTTTTTTCAAAACAAAAAAGTTACTATTAACTTTAAATAGCCGAAGCATTTACACAAATATATTTTTTTAGATACAGAGAATGTTTTTAAACGCGTCTTTTTATATATCTATTCTTATGGAATAAGTTGCAGTCTTAATAAAACTGTTTAAAATTATTGAGAAAATTTTGAACGAGGGCAACCATCTTAGCAGTGGTGGATATTGGGTGAGGCCGAATGAGGCAGTCGCCTCAGGCTCCCCCTTTTTTTGGGCTCCCCTCGAAAACAGCATATACAGTTTTGGATTCGCTCAGAGGACGATTCGGAGTGAAGACCTTTTTTTTTTTTTTTTTTTTGGAGAACACCTTGATTTTGGGAGAAAAATAGGGAAATTAGAGGTGAAATTGAAGTGAAGACCTTTTTTTTTTTAGAGAACAGTTTGATTTTGGGAGAAAAATATCCAAGCCTAGATCAGACCTCTTTTTTTTCTCAGACAACATGAATTTTTGAAAATTCTTGCCTCGGGCCCCTAAATTGGAATATCTACCACTGCATCTTAGAATTAATTTTGCTTCAAAATTCATAAAAATTCTTTTCTTTTCAGAAATTAATGAATGTGAAATAAACGGCGATCCTTGCCAAAATAACGGAGAGTGCACAGATCTCATCGGAGCTTACACGTGCAGATGTCAAGGAAACATAGCAGGACCGAATTGCACAGAAGGTAGGCTGCATTTTGGAGTAAATTTAGTTACATAAAAATTACTTTTTAAAGAAATTTATTATTTTAAATTTGGATTTAACATATTAAGCTAAGATTTTCTATTTGTATCAACTCATTAGGCTTAGTTTATTGAGAGAAATTAACTTTGTTTAAATACAAAGAATTTAGCTGTTGAAGAAGAAACGCTTAGAGGACGCTAAACGGTTTGCAACTCTATATTTAGCGTACAATTTGGGTTTAAAACAGACTTTTGTGGTCATATGAATTACAAATGGAAAGTTTTTGTTAGCTGGTTAAGTATTTGACTTGAGTAAGATAAATTTTATGATATACCGGTATTGTAATTTATTAGTAATTCAGTTTTTTAAAGTTTTACAATATTAAATATACGTACATTTATAAATACATGTTTACGGTTTTTATAAAAATATCACTTGTTGTGGCCATAAGTTCAGCAAGATAACATTCTCTAGAAAATGCACCACAAATTTAAACTTAAAATTGGTCGTTCATTTGCCGAAACAAAGTGAGTTTAGGACTTGAAGTATCAAACTGTTTGAATTATTTTTGTAAACGGCTACAAAAAACCGTTTATTTAATTTTACTGTAAAAAAACTTTTACATCTTTATTTTTTAGTGATAATTGAATTGGAAACAATTTTTAAAAATATCTATATTAAGAGCTTTATGGTTTAATTGGAATGTTGAGACAATTTTCCATACTTTAGTTGCCTTAATTATTATTTAATTTTATGAAAAATTAGAAGAAACTGATCAAATTCATAGAACTAATAAACCTCAATTTTGCACAGTTTGCGGTACTCCGCCTGCTGTAAAAAACAGCACTAACACCTATACAGGAGGCTCTCTGAATACCGGTGAAACAATTACCTATTCATGCAACAATGGATTTCGTCTAATTGGTTCACCTACTGTTACGTGCCTTCAAACTCAAACCTATACAAATCCACCAAGTTGCGCTAGAGGTTTGTCAAAATAGATTTGAATTCAGTTTAGCGTGAGTTAATCTAGTTGAGTACGATGAGCGACCGCTTCCTGATCTAAAAATACGTTCACTTTAGTCCGCGGGCTTAGGATACTATACTTTCTTGCATAGTATCTAAAATAAAAATAAAAAGTAAAATAGAAAATAGATTTATAATGGTTTCAATTATTTAGTGTAGCCTTAATTTAATGGTATGATTGGCAAAAAATCAGTCTCTGACTTTTGTTTTCAAGAAAAGAGAATGAATTACTTAAGTTTGCTTTTGTTCCTGGAAATCGAATTTGAAAATACTTTAATATTTGAAACAAACGATTTGATATTAGTTTAATTTGTTTGAAAAACTTGCCAAGTAATGTAAACATTTTAAACTTTATTGTTTTTAACCATTTGAATTTTAAAATCGCTTTATAGGCTTTTATAGCACTGCGTAAATTTTCTACCAGCATGGTATTGATTGAAGTTTTAGTTATGTTTACAACCAGCCGACTTCATTATGATCGTAAAGTTTGTTTGAGAAGATATATATTAACAACTATCAAGTTAGTTTCAAAACAGCTAAAACTGAGTTCTTTAAACACAATTTTATTTCAACCACAATCAATAAAAACAGTTTAATAGTAGTTTTAACTGATCTTTCACAAAAATTAGAAGATTTTGCAAATTAAAGCATAATTTTTCTATTTTTTTAGCCTGTCTTCTTAGTGCAACAAGTCCTCCCAGAAATCCCAACGTTTTATTTGAACCTAATCAGGCTAATTATATACAAGATGAAATTGTTACGTATTCCTGTGGAAGCGGAACAACTCAAAATCCTTCCATTGCTACCAATGAATGCGTTAATGGTGCTTGGATAAGACCGGCTCCCAGCTGCTTTAGTAAGTGTGAAAATTAGAGGTGGCGCATATTGATTAACAAGCGAAGAACTAATTATTGTTCAAAAAGCAACTATCCGAGCGCAAATTTTAAATTCGGTTTGAATTTCATCGTTCTCAAAGTATTTTAAAAATAATTTAAAAAAATTAGGAAAGTTTTTTTTACAAACACTTTTCAAAACTATTTGCGACAATTTGCCCAAATGAAATTAATCGCGGTAAGTAAACAACAATGTCAATTTTTGTATTATAATTAGAGTCATTTTTTGACTTTACTTTTGTTAAACTTTGACTTCACAATTTCAGCATGTTGTAAATAATTTTATAAACCAATTTCAGTTGAAACGTTAGAAAACACAACTATTTATATCAATTTAAAAATGTATAGTAATGTCTTTTTGTCATCAGTGAGATAAAAAATTTATTTTATCCGGTATATTAATGATACATAATCACAAAAACTACTAAAAAACATTTTTTTGTTACAATTAATGCATATAAAAACTTTATGGATTCAGAAATTTATTTTTATGTCTAAACGATTATGATTTTATTGTAAATGTTTTTATGACAAACACTTATCAGACAAACTTTTGTTTTAATTGTATGAAGGTAATACTTTATTTTTAGTAAATTTAAAATAAGCAAAATTTTTTAAAATTTTATAGATTAAGGACTTTTTTTAAAAAGTTTACACATCAGGATTGGAGGCCTTAAAAATTTCCGGAAGCGCGTCAAGTTGATGGAATGTTATCAAACATTTAAAACTTGTAACACTAATTTCAAACTTATAAAGAGAACGTGGACTGAATGTTTTAAAAATGACGCTATGGGGTTACAGCCTAAAAGTTTGAGTATATGTATAATCTATAAAAAGAATATACTCAATCTATTCTTAGTAGCACGAATAATTTCAAAAAATTAACAAAGAAATGTTTGTATCTAAAATTTGATTCGGTAAAATTTTTCTATATTTTGATTCCTCAAATTTGACCATTAAATAGACTCCTGAGATCCAAGCAACAATAGAGTATGTTTTATTATGTAACAAATTCCTATAATTTTTTACTTTATTGGTTTTAACGGGCTCGGGTTATAATGTAGTCTACTATTTCAATTTCATTATTCAGCTTTTAATGTTAGAAAAATTTCTAAATGATTTGAATTTTTTTTCCATTCAGCTTGGTAGCCCCAATTTATTATTGCCATTCCCATTATAGAAATATAAACAAAACAAACAAACTGTTATATGATGTGCTTTTTACAATTTTTAAACTCCTAAGTTTCAAGTTGTCAAAGACTATCCAAACTGATTAGAAAAAAATTAAATAAAGTTTTAACTTTTAAATAATGATAAAAAAGTATATTTTAACTGCATTATCAAGCAATAACTAGAAATATAATATCATTTGATCAAGTTGCCTGACATAAATCAAAAAAACTCGGTAATGACTGAAAAATTTAATAGAAATTATGGGCCAAAGTTTCTCAAAGGGGCCCCTGGGCTTCCCAAGCGGATCACGAAGTATTTGTTTGCGGGCCACGAGCAGAAAGCTTGTTTTTAGTCTTCACTTAACTTACAGGAAAAAAATAAAAAAAGCTGAGACAGTTTCTAATTGATGACCTTTTTTGATTTTTTCTTGACATTTGGGACAATATTCTAACCAGGGGACACGGGTGTTTAAGAGTCTCTGAAAAGGGGCCACGAACCACCATAGTTTGAAAACCACTGTACTAGGCCATGAATGCTTGATATTTTTTAGAGTGCTATAATTTGAGTGCTGTCGGTTAAAAATATGCTTGAATTAATCATAGTTAAATTTCAATAAAGTTTAAAATAGTACTGTATAAATAATATGTTTAAGCGGCTGCACTGTTTCTTAACATTCAAGAATAAGCGCAATGTAATTTTTGAGTATTTTTATTTATAATAAAAGTTAGTTTGGCAGCGGAAGTAGAATCGGAAGCAATTACTAACTTTACTGCTTCGACATCACTACTCCAAACTTTTATTCAACTTTTTTTAACCTACCATTAAATTACCACTCTTTTCACAAATGCATAGTATTTAAACAATATCTCTTTGTCATCTTCTAGACCATTGCTTTTCAAACTTTTTTTCACTACGGCACACTAATAAACTCTGAATTTTCCTGCGGCACACTTACATTATGAAGACGAAAGCTGCGGCACACTTACAATACTAAATACACTCTTCAAGTTTACGTACAAAAATTATATATATATAACACTAACAGTAGCACCTAATGAAAGGGTGTGCCTACAGAAATTGTTTTTATACAGGGTACAACAGGGTTGTCCAACCAGTGGTGGATATTGGGTGAGGCAAATGAGGCAGTTGCCCGGGCCCTCCTTGAAAATACCGCATATAGTTTCATTTTGATGTACATGTTTTTTTAGAGATCACCATGATTTAGGAGAAAAATAGCAAAATATGAGATCAAATTGAAGTGAAGACCTTTTTTATTTTTTTTAGAGATCAGTATGATTTTGGGAAAAATAAGAGAAATACGAGATCAAAGCCCCCCTTTTTTAAAGAACACCAATTTTTGGGAATCCTTGCCTCGGGCCCCTAACTTTAAATATCCATCACTGTTCCAACCTTGTTTTAATTTGGGACAAATTTTAAATCAAGCCAAAGTCGCTGGGCTAAAAAAAGTTTGTCATGCAGATACTCGCTGCAATTTCTTCATTTTTGTCTCTAAAATCAAGTGTTCTGTAAAAAAAAGATGGTCCAAGACTCTATGGCTTTTTGTCAAAACACGAAAATTTCGCGTCACACTTCAATCCCTTTCACGGCACACCAGTGTGCCGCGGCGCACAGTTTGGGAAACCCTGTTCTAGACCAAACATACATTTTATTTTTATTCGCTGACTTTCATTTGCGTGCTGAATTTGAATTTAGATGTTGAAGTGAATACCAAAAAGGCGTCGTTATTTAACTTTCGAAAGAAAAAAAACAACGTCAATCTTTAGTTTCTATTTGAAAAAAATTACATGAATGCCGCAAGAAAATATTTTTGTCTTCAATTAATGTAAAATTTTCGGTTTAAACTTCAACATATAAATTTGAAGAATAAATTTAAAGGAAAGGAATTGAGTAAAAAAGAAAAAAAAGAAAAATTAACTCAATAAAATATGTCGCTTTTAGTATTTTTTAGAATTTTTCTAAAATTTGACCTTTTTTGAAAAAGCAATCTTGCATGTGTTGAATGCAAACAAGCAGCAGTATTAAAACTAAAAAAATAAAATAAATAAAATCTTGATTAAATTGAAAAGTAACTTTTGAATCACTTATATACGTTGCTTACCTAAGATAATTTTTAATTTTATGTAAATTAAAAATAAAATTTAAAAATTGCCTATTAAAAGATATTTAAAGGTTGATCATTTTGAGGAAAATATGTATATTATACACTAAAAAATAAATTAAGTGCTTTGGTTGAGTAATATTTTTAGAAAACCTTCAAGGTTTATTATGTGGAGTATATTGATTTTATTATTAATTTAGGTTGTGGATCACCTCCGGTGCCTTCTGAAGGTTTTGTAACCGGTGGATTAAAAACCTTGTATATGAGCAACGAAACAGTGAACTATCAATGTAATCAAGGCTTGGTGTTAGTGGGGCCAATAAACAACACTTGTCAAGGAGATGGTACCTGGTCTAATAACGGAACGTTTTGTAGTGACAATGGTAATAGCAGTGCCGTAACTATCGCCGGTGCAGCCGGTGCAATGCACCGGGGCCCCAGCACGAGGGGCCTCACATTGCTGCATTTTATTGTAAAATATTTTCATTAAAACTCAAGTAAACTTATTATTATTAAATGTCACACTTCATCAGTAATTTTAATTCTTATTTAACCATCTAATTTATTTAAATTATTTCTTGACATATTTAAAGTTTTGATTGTGACGTTTTCATTTTAATTGTGACGTACTCATGTCGTAATCGGTACGCTACCCCCACTCAAGTATGTTTAGTAAAATAAGTTTAAGCTATAATGATCATATAGCATCATATTTATCCGCGTTATTTATCTTGTAATTGTTAACAAGTTATGCTTTATGAGGTAAGTCATATGTAATGTCACGTGATGATTTCGAGATAATTCTTCAATTTTCCACTATAGTTCAGTAACTTGATAGTATCACATGTTACATAACTTGTTTACCAACCTTTCAACTTGGTGCTTTGTGACGTAATAGTAACTGTCTGGATTGCTTGTATCGTCGTAAAATACAGTAATTAAAAAGTTTTTTATTGGTACAAAACTTTAAAACAGCTTTTAACAGCAAATGCTTCATCTAAAGCTCTTTTGTTAAATAAGTAGCCTTAAAAAAGGATGCTTTTCGTCTAGCTCTCTTCAGGAGGTTTCGCTAGAATGAATTGCAGAACTGAACGTAGTATTTCAAAAGTTTTAAGACTGATCCTGATTGGCTAAAAATAAGGTTAGCAGCAGTTATCATAATAATTAAAAGTATTTAATAAACAAAACCACGTTTTGTCAGCGTAAGAAATTTTTTGGCAAAAAAAAGGGAACAAAATTATGCAAGTTTTGTGCTAAAATTTGGAACTAAAAAGAAAATTTTTTACAATTATACTAACAATTTGTGTTTGTAAACAAATTCTTTCTGTCTACACAAATTAGGTTTTCGAAGAGTGATGAAAATTGATTCCAAGACTGATAAATGGAAATCGGATCGTGCTTTAGAGAGAATAAAAAATTGATTGTCCTTATAGTGAGATGCACATTTTTGGTTATGTAACAGATGATTTCCAATCGCTGAATCACAGTGCGGTATTGAATTCGCTAGTTTTCCTGGGCGTTCTGGTTGTTTACGTTCTTGACTGGTTCTGTTCCGAATAGACTTCGGCACATGCTGGCGGATTCTGTCCTGCAAACGTTGAGACGTTCGACCCACGTACCGACTATCGCAGTGGCACACGTATTCGTATACGACGTTACTTTGTTGAAAAGTGGGAAGAACGTCTTTATGTATAGCAGGTAAAATTCGTCTGGTGGAAAAGATCACTCGTGGTTGAACCGCTCCAAAACAATTATTAATAGATAATTTTATTTTTATTTCAAATTTCAGGAAATTTTCGCCAATCCAAGGCAATTTTAAATAGACAGGGCATTTTTTTGGGCCTTCTTTAGTGCTTTGTTGGAAACGTAAAAGTTTTTTAGAAATTCTCGAATCCTTAAGGAATTCTGGAAAACCATTTTTTACAAGAATAGAGCGAATATTGTCTAGTTCATGTTTTAATGTAGATTTAGAGCAGATTTTTAAGGCTCGATGTGTTAAAGTATCAATGAGATTTGTTTTACGTTGTTTTGGTCCTAAGGAATTCCAATAAATATATTGACCTGTGAAAGTAGGCTTTCGATAGACTGAAGTGATGAATTTACTATCAGATTTGGTAACAAGTACATCCAAAAAAGGCAGAGAATTATTGGTTTCAATTTCATTGGTAAATTTTAAGGAGGGGTGAAGCGAGTTAAGACAATTTAAGAATTTTTGGAATTTAGTTTCTTTGTGAAAAAGGCAAAGTGTGTCATCAACGTAACGACAGTATACGGTAGGTTTTGAAATTTTATTAAAAAGCTTTGATTCATAGTAGCCAACAAATATATTTGCCAGAGCGGGACCAAGGGGACTGCCCATAGCAACTCCATCAATTTGCCTTACATAATATTGTTAAAGCTAAATTCAACTGAAGTAGTTGCAGTCTTTATCGTGTGATTATCATTTTATTGAACTGATGAAAACTGCATCTACTTCAGTTGAATTTAGCTTTAACAACATTATATACAGTTTATGACATCACAATACAAACAGACGACACGATAGTTGCAGAAACTTTCAATTGGTTGTTTTTTGAACGTTTTAGCCAAAAATTATGGTATATAATACTATCGCAAAAGGGCATAATGCTTCAAAAATTTAATCAATGCGCGAAAGATTAAAACGGTAAAACAAATCTTATAAACTTTTAAGAACACTTCTCAGAACAACTTGCAAACAAAATAAATTAAATCGGGTGATTGGACCGATTACGAAATCACTACATAACAATGAAAATAACTACGTCATAACCAAAAGCTTAAAAATTTCTGTGAAAAATAAAAATCAAGTACAGAGTTATAAGGTTAAGATCAAAATTATGAATGAAGTGTGACACTAATAATGTATATTTTAATAAGATTGAGTTTAAACAATTTATTGGCAAAATGTTTTAATTTGAATTAATTTGAATTTTTAAAGCATTTTTAAAGAACAAAAATACGTTTTATTTTTTTTCAGTTTGTCCTATATTTTCATCTGTTGGTAACGGAAGTGTCAACCCAAACATAACCACTCAACTGCCTTTACCTATCAACTCAGTTGTAAATATTACTTGCAATTCTGGATTCTATACTGACAACAATCGTTACATTTGTATTGCTGCGTCTAATGCTCCACCAGAGTGGACGCCTAGAAATGCACCGATGTGCATGAGAGGTTTGTATAAGTTAATTTGAATAAAAATAATAACAATAATAGATTTTGATATCAGCATTGCAATGATTTTAAATTAATTGTAAACTGCATTTCCTAGAGACGATTTATTTCAAAATTCTACGAGTTATGATTATATTATACTCGTATTTAGGTAAGCCTTCAAAAAACTATTAACAAGCTTACGTTTAATTTAACTTAACTAGATAAATATTATGTATAAAAAAGAAACAGATCATGCTCAATCAAAAGAAGTAATTTTCTACACTGTAAAAATACAAACAAAACCCGTCATATCGCAGTGAAGCACTAAATAAGGCAGTGCTTTTCAAATATTTTTTGTTATACATACTAATAAATTTTCGTTTTATCCCAGGCACACATACTTCATTAAGGCAAAAACCTACTTAATACAATTGACAAGTCTATGTCATAAAAGTTAGGGTTTTAGAAGCAAAAATATTTCAGCAACGTTTTTAAATTGCAAAATGATTTTTTTATTCTTCTGTACTAAACTACGCTAGTATTGATTGTCCAAATAAAAGTAAAAATTTATGTGAAAATAGTGCCTTGAAATAAGTTTGTAACTCCAGAAAGACCAAAAAACAAAAAACAAAAAAATATATATGTACAACCTGGGACAAAAGTTTAAGACCACCTTCAGAAAAACGCACATTTTAGAAAAAAGCTTCTTAAACACGTAATACCAAGCATTTTTGCGTCAAAATGCATATTTAGGTTTTGAAAATAGACCTTACCACATGTCAATTTTTAATTTTTCCTTTTATTTAGTATTTTAAACGTTTGGCTTAAAAAATACAAAATTTTGAACCCCTAAAATTGGCAAAAAAATTAACAGTCAGCGTTGAAAACGCATTTAATTTACCGGTGTTTGCACAATGAAGGTGTCAGAACGTAAAATATCAAGACAGATGAAGGTTAGCAAGATTGCTGTACCTAACACCATAAAAATTTCAAAAGAAAAATACTTCAAGAACAACAAAAAACAAGCCGTCCGAGGATTTTTAGCAGTAGAAATTAACGTTTTACTAGGAAGGGAACGAGTCAATCTACAAAGAGCTTCGCTGAAAAAATACAGGCTAAAATGGCATAAATAAGATCCAAATTTAGTAGGTGATTTTACTGAATTTAAGTTAATGAATTTCAGTGGTTCAAAACTTTGTATTTTTTAAGCCAAACTTTTAAAATACTAAACGAAAGGAAAAATTAAAAATTGACATGAAATAAGGTCTATTTTCAAAACCTAAATATGCATTCTAACGCAAAATGCTTGGTATTACGTGATTAAGAAGCTTTTCTCCAAAATGTGCGTTTTTCTGAAGGTAGTCTTAAACTTTTTTCCCAGGTTGTACAGTCATTTGCAAAAATATAGGACCAACCTAAAATTTTTTCAGTTTTTCAAACTACGATAAAGTAGATCAGTTCTACATCAAAAAAAAAGTTCTATTGGCAATCAAACCCAATTACACCAAATGAAAAATGTTCGAAGCTCTTCAGTATTACTTTTTATCTAAAAAGAAGGCTGTGTTTAGTACTTTGTGTCCACCTTTCTCTCGCACTACTGAAGCAAGACAGCTGGGCATACTTTTTATTACGAAAGCACAGAACTCGGTACCGATTTCATTTACCTAAAATTATTTTATTGCATTTATAACTTCTTTAGCACTGGATGGTTGTTTTTGCCTCTTTATTTTTTATGTAACTCCACAAGTTTTCGATAAGTTTCAAGTTTGGGTTGTTTCCTGGCCAGTCCAGAACTTCTATCTTTCTTTTCCAAAGGTATTCTGAAACCATTTTGATCTATGACATGCTCCATTGTGCGTAAATATAGAGGTGTTATGCGCCAACATGTGTGTATTCAGCTTTTCCCAAAGCAGTTGAAGATATTTCAGAGCATTTATTGTGGTGCCTGGGGGAAAAAAATACAACCCAGCAGTCCCATGTTTGTTCATGGCCCCTCAGACCATCTGGCTTGGGTGTGTTTTACTGCATTGACGTGTACTTTGCATTGTATCTTTGACATTTTGGTCTTTGGTCATTAAACGTGTCTCTTCCGCACTGCAGACTGCTGAACTGTAGATTCGTTAGAGAATAGAACTGTTTCCCATTTCTCCACAGTCCAATGAAGTTATTTATTGGAAAAAGATAATAGCAGATGTGAAACATGGTTTTGCAGCTGCTTATAGAACTTTATACCCAAATACTTGCTCAAATAACATGAAACCGTGTTAATGCTAATGTCTGTACCATTGTTTTGCAAATTGGCACGTATTTTACAACAAGAACCAGTGGGGCACCGCATGACAGCTCGTTGTATTTCGTCGATAGCATGATTATTTCTTCGTGAAGTTTTAAAGTGTCTACCAGTTTTTCTCACGTCATCATAAATTTTATGCTTCTTAAACCTTTCTATGTGGCAGTGGACTGCACTTTTGCTACATTGTAATCTTTTTGCCATCGGCCTCTCTGAGAGTCTTTCCATATGCAAACCCATTGTCTGAGCACGCTCAACAGCCAATAATGAAGATTTTTTGCTCATTTTTTTCTCCTTTTAAAGTAATTAAGAATGCTCTTCAACCATATATTAATCTGCACTGCAACTGGTTGCAATTATATGTTTGAAACTTTTTAAAGATTTAATAATTGACTATGCGGCAATAATGTGTTTCTTTAATGAAATAACGTAGTTTTGACGATTTAATGATAGATTAGTTCAAGCTTCACCACAAAATATCATTGCAACTGGGGTGGTCCTATATTTTTGCAACGACCGGTACCACAACAGTTGATCAAAACGACACTTGATTGAAATGACAGTTATAAGAAAAATTCTTTTGTGTATTTCTGCAATTAAACAATCCTCTTTGTTATTGTAACTTACGTAGATTCATAAAAAGCAGAGGCCATCAGTAAGAAATAGTTTTTTTTTGTCAAGGTCAAGAGCAGGGTTTCTTGACAAAGTTCCTGGGCAAAGCATTTTTAGGAGGGCAACAAGTAAATCTCTTGTCATGTTTATTTTTCGTTAGAGCCTATTGCTGCCATTTTTGCATTCTTTTTACATTGCAGTTAATAACGTATTTAGGGCAATTCATCGTGCCATGGCACCACACTCAAAAACTCCTTAAAGAAATCAGAGACAGATTCAAAGTGAAAACCTTTTTTTAGAGGTTACTATAATTTTTAGACAAAGATTGACATAACTGGGACAAATTCAAAGTGAAGATCTTTGTTTCTTCTTTAACTACCGATTGAAAAAAAAATTCAACTAAGGATATTTGATTGCAATGCTCCCCCATTCAAAAATACTCGGTAGGTCACTGAAAAGATTTTAATGTTTTGAGAACAGTATAAGATAAATCATAGTAATGTATAGTACATTAAACAGTTTAAATTAAACTTTGCCTTTTCTTTTTTTTGTTGTTATTTTTCTGGTTAACCTGCTTCCTGTTGTAGATTTTCTCATTCATTATTCGATCAAATGTCGTTTTGATCAAATGTTGCTTCGATACACTGTAGTTTTGACAAACTCGTTCAAGTGCTGTTTCGGTCAAATGTCGTTTCGATCAACTGTCGTTCAATCAACTGTCGGGTCACGTTGGCGCCAAGTGCACTTAGTAGGCTCGGGTCATTTTGTGTTAGAGTACAAAATTTATCGTTATTTCAAGTTATATTTTACAAATAAAAAATTTGTAGTAATGAATGCAAATATAAACAACTTTAATAATCTGTGAAGACTTTATATGCATTCACAAATTTTAATGCAGGGGCGTGCAACTATTTATCGCAATGGGCCAAAACGCACAATAGTAATAATGCTGTGGGCCGGACAATTTAGTACCAAACAAAATTAGCTGTTGCTATTAATCCTTATATTGTAAAAAAAAATTTCTTAATCAATTTGCACGTAATGTCAAAATATTAATGAAATACCCGAAAAACTAGCTGCACAGTATCGCTAATGTCTATACTCTTGCCCAAAACAATACTAAAACTAGAAAATTGCCCAAAACAAAATATAAAAAAATTACCTCTGCAAACTGAGGCAAATTTAGTTGCTCCACTACACATTTCTTTTTTGGAAAACACATTTCGAGTGAAAAATTCCAAACAACTCTTAATGAATTTACCATCACTGTAAGCTTTCCACTTTTTCTGTAATTACTTCAGATATCTCAAAGTTCAATTTTATAAAAAGCTCAGTGTCTTCTTCATATGCATGAAATACCTCTTGCATGTTCAAAGACAGTTTAAACTGCTCTATTTTGTCAAACCGTAATTGATTTTCAATGCCATTAAATACTATATTAGAAATAACTGTTACACAAACGCCAATGCTGTTTTTGGAATAATTTTAAACGTTTTGTTGAATCACTTTCATTCATAACGATGCAGAAGTTTTTTAATAACTTTCAAAATCATTCATCATTTTTTATCTCTATTTAAGGCTCGTTTCCTCTCGAACATGGAATAAAGCATTTTTTGATTTTTTATATTTTTTTGCTCCGCTCAGCGCTCGCTTAGATTTTGAGCATGGAAAGATCAATAAAACAAACAACGAATGCTCCATTCCACGGTTGTAGTGGAAACGAGCCCTTATTTTCCTGACTCGCAGGAAAATGTCGGAGTTATTAAACTTGGAGTAATCGTCAAGCAATTACCTCAATCTGCTTTTGAAAATGCCAAGACATTGCTTTGTTTTTGAGATTTATAATTTATTTTTTTAAAACTTTTATTTATAAAAATTTATAACTGCTTGTTAATACCGCAAACAAAAACAAAAATACTGTGAAATAATTTCTCTAAAATAACAACTGAATCACGAGAGCAAGTTTTGAAGATCTTTGTACAATTCAAGATAATGCAGACAAATATAAGATGTTGCAAAACTTATTTAAGAAAACTTTAATTAGAATTGAACGCAGAAAACAAAAAATTGCTTGTGGCATAAAGCCAAAAAGAAATTAATACTATTTTACACCCGGGCCTAAAATGCCCGCTTAGTAATACATGCTATATTATTAAGTTTTACAAAAAAATTTTAGTTTCCTTCAATACTTTTACAGTATTAAAATAAATATGTATTCAGGTTCTTTATTCTTCATCCAGCAAGAAATTAAGTTTGTTTGAGAACGGGTTTTGTAGGTACGATGGTCCTTATAGGGTTAAAAAATTAATTCTTTTAATAATGTGTTATACTAAAGCGTAAAATAGATTAATAAATTGTCGTTATGCATGCTTTTTAAATTACTGCTCTTATTTTATTCAGGTTGTTCATTTCCTTCAAATAGTATGCTTCCGGGAAATGCCACGTTCCTTCCAAATCAAAATTCTTTCACTGGTTTGTTCCCAGACAAAGCGCCCTTGGATGTGATATGTGTTCAAGGTTTTACTAGATTTGGACCGTTATCCCATTTATGCCAACCCTTCAGCACTCCACAATTTCCTACATTAAACAAAACTACTTGTCGGCCCGGTAAGCATTTTACTCAATTTTTATTTGTAGGTCTGGCATATTCCGGACGTATAACCAATATATTCAAAATTTAATTCAGAATTCAAAATACTCTAGTCGAAAAGCGTCGAGTATTTTGTACAATTTTACTGGTAGGTCACGACACTCTCCTCGTCACTGTCCCGTTTCAGCCGATGCTATTGCATCTCAGCTGGTTAGAAATGGGAAATACGAGGCTGTTGACCGCAAGTCAACTCGAGTTGTCTCTCAAGAAGTATCTGACCTTTGGAGGGCCACAACACCAGACGCAGTAAATATTTTTGACAATTTTTCACAAAGAGAATTTGCTGCTGCCCTCCAAAATTTAAAACCAGGTAAAGCTCCGGGACCTGATTCCATCTGCTCAGAGCTTATACTCCATGCTGGAGCTGCTTTAAAGTCCTGGTTACGTGACTTCCTTTCTTCCTGTTTGATCCAAAATCATCAAGATCTGAAGAAGAGCGCCTGTGGTCGCGATCCCAAAACCAGCAAATCCCGTTGGGGACCCAAAGAGTTATCGACTACAAGATCCTCGAGAGGCTTATCTACGCAGCGTTGAACCATTAATTGATCCACTGCTCCCTAAAGAGCACGCTGGGTTCCGACGCGGGAAGTCAACCGTAGATCAAGTTGTTCTGCTAACCCAAAACATCGAGGATTCTTTTGAGGCCGGTGCCGTATTTGTCGATTTGACAGTGCTTATGATACTGTCTGGCACTGTGGCCTTACCTGCAAGCTGCTGAGACTACTTCCGGATAAGCACATGGTCAGAATGATTATGGAGCTTGTTCGAAATCGAAGTTTCACCCTTACCACCGGTGACAGCAAGCAAAGCAGCATACGCCGTCTTAAAAACAGTGTTCCTCAGGGATCGGTCTTGGCTCCCCTCCTATTTAACATCTATACGTACGATCTTCCTTCCATGATTTCTAGAAAGTTTGCTTATGCTGATGATCTAGCATTGTTGCACTCTTCTGGAAACTGGAAGGACTTGGAGGAAACTTTAAGCCAAGACATGTCCACACTTTCAACGTATCTCCAGACTTGGAGGTTGAAGCTCAGTCACACTAAGACAGTGACGGCAGCCTTTCACTTAAATAACCTAGAGGCCAAACGTGAGATAAAGGTCTACAACAACGGTAGACTTTTACCGTTCTGTCCAACCCCTACTTATCTTGGGTTAAACTGGACAGATCGCTCACGTTTCGTCACCATTTAGTGGCATTGCGCAAAAAACTATTCTCGCGTGTCACACTATTGAGGCGACTCGTGGGCTCGGGATGAGGTGCTGGTGCTAAAACACTACGCATAGCCACCTTATCTTTAGTCTACTGAGCAGCTGAGTACTGTGCGCCAGTCTGGTGTTGCAGTGCTCACACTTTCTTCATCGACAGTGTCTTGAACGACGTCTAGCGCATAACGTCCAACTCCAATGGACCAATTACCTGTATTCTCAGGTATCCAGCCAGCTGAGTTTCGCCGACTGGGAGCGACACTCTCCTTGGCTCACCGTAGATCTCTGGACCTCGATCATATCTTGTATGGTCTTTTAAAAGTGGGTCCTCAGATACTCGCTAAGTGAGACTAAGATCCAAACGCCCGTTTGTGCCAGCTTCGCGGAATCTTTTGGACAACCTTGCCAGACTTGGCATCCGCGCTTCTGAATGGATAAATCACAAATGGAAAACGGAGTATTGTAAAAATTCTTCCAGGCTCCGTGCTTTTGTGCCTGGTGCCAGGCCTGTTGGGATGGGCTTAGCCCGATCAGCTTGAGTTGCGGACCGGTGTTGGGCGATTCCATTTGTTCATGCTCAAATGGGGTCTCGCTCCTTCACCAAATTGCGAGTGTGGCGCCTCTGAACAAACCGCAGACCATGTACTAACAGCGTGTCCTATACATCAGGCACCACATGGAGCACGCGGTCTGACGGTTTTGGATGACGAAACTCGATGCTGGCTCAATAACACCACTGCCAGCATCTGATTCAGGCAGTGCAGCAGTCTGGGGTAGTAAAAGGATAAACCCTCAGCCCCAGTTCTGCTTGTGTTTGACCTGGAGTGGATACCTTTCAAACGACGACGACGACGACGACCAATATGTATTTTCTCCATCTCGGCAAATCTTTTGTCCATTCTAAAAAATTATTTTGTTTAATCCAGTTTTCTCAGACTAATTAAGTAATATGCCCGGCAGATATTCCTAAGAAACAAATTCTGGTTTATATTTGTTTCTCCGGAATCAAGTGTATACTAGGTATAGACTGGTAGTGGTTTCTTTTAATCAAATTTTCTAAAAAAAATTTGTTTGGCTTTTTTAAAATTTCATTCAGTTAAATTTTATTGACAGACAAAAATTCCAAAATCTAAATTTAGTTTGATTGAATAAAAGTTGTTTATTTTTGTTTAAAACAAATGATTCTTTTACGATTGCAAAAAAACTAATCCCATTATTGCAATAAAAGTTTTAGTAAATTGAAAATTTATTATTATTATAAAAGTTATTTTACGCCAGGGTTCTCAACTTTTCTGCTACCGCGTACCATCTAAGTAATTTTTGTCACATTACGTACCACAGATTTTACTAAAAGATTATTTTTTAGTATTTATTGAAATGAAAATGGTAGTATCATTTAGTGTGATAGTAGTAGGCTATCTGTTTTTCTCATCGGGCCCACCGCACTAACTACACATCGGAAGACATGAAAGCAGTGGCGGCTCGTGGCTTTCATTAATGGTGGGGCCAGCAAAACAATTATTGAAATGTCAAAAAGTTCCATTCGTAGACTACCTAAATTTAAAGGTGGGGTAAATAAATTTTAAGCAAAAAATGCGATATTCGCTATTGCGATATCAATATTGTAGTATTCGCTAGTGAGTAATTTGACACCATTTACTGGAATAGCTTGTTTGAAATTAAATTATTTTGATCTGGAAATACAAAAATTACACAAAATATTAACAAACTAAGCATGTTATTCATAAATGAAAATGAACATAACTGATAAACAACCACAGCTGTGAAAAACATGCGCTGAAAAGCAGAAACTGCTGTCTCACAAAACAATGCACAACATCATCCAATATCAACTGAATAATAACTAATTCTTTAAGGCTGCACACGGACAGGCGCAGGCGCAGGCGCAGCTAACGTCCGCTTATAAGTTACGTCTGTTTGGGCCAGACATCGCTGGCCCCAATTTTGTGCTATTGACTTGCATAGTAAAATCTTCACAAAGCGCGGCGCGTGAGTTGGTTGGGTTTAGATGTAAATATATAGGAGTAAACGGGCCAGAATATGTGGGTCCCTCTGGATCGTTTTGAAGAGACTTCAAAAAAATGTTTGAAAATATTTCTTGTTGTTTTTCGGTTAACTGTTATCTTGGCACACATGTAAACATTTTGATATTTAATATGGGGTTTCTCTTTAGTAATTCACATATTATGGACGTTTTTTGCGTCTGAAATAAATAAATAAATAAAATTAAGTCAAATTTTTAGTGGGGCCCGGCCCCTGTGGCCCCTATGTATGAGCCGCCACTGCATGGGAGGGCGTTGTAAAACGATTCTGGTTTTTGAAAATTCATGATTGCAAAAAAACCTGCTAACATAACCATGTGCTGAAGAATACTAGTAATGTAAGAAAAGTTTTTGAATCAGAGTTGGATAAGTAAAGACCCTTGTTAACCAGAAATTGATAGGCAAGCATTCTTTATGCTTAATTTTAGCTGCTTTACCACGTTGGATATCAAAGAGTAACTTTTGCTATGCTGCTCTAAATATAAATCGGATGTGTGAACAAAAAATGAATTAAAAATGTCAGGACAACTATTTTTGCTGGGAAAATAATGCAATAACATCGTTTTAAACAATTTTAAATGGCAGCCAATTTCTTGAAATAACTATTTGTTAAATGGTTTTTACAACGTGAAAGATGTCTGAACTGTAAACATTCGACAGTGTTTGACTTCGATGTTCATTGCCTATAAGTGTAGCTTTCGTACAGAAGCTTGCAATTTAGAAAAGAAATCTACAATACCCTGTAGAAATGTTTGGACCTGGAAAAAACAAATTGATAGAGTTAAGAGTATCAAAAATATCCCACAAGTGGAAAAACTTCAGTCTAATGAAATCTTGATTTTTAGATGTAAAACTCAGCTAACCCTTTCTTGATTTAAAAGTTCACATGACATTTTTCATGCAACAGCGAACGTCAATTTATATAGAAAGGAGACAATTGCTCTTAAAAAGATTTATAGCATCATTTAAACACATTAAATAAGGAGAGTAAATTTTGAACAGTCTGCAGCAGTTTTGACTATTGAAGTCTTGTCAGTGAAAATTTGATCTTGCAAAATGCAAAAAAAAAAATTGAAAAGACCATACGACTGAACTGAGGGTATAATTTTACAAAACGTCAAAGAATTCAAAAAAGAAGATTAAAGTACTGAGAGAAGTTTTTTGTGAACTCCTTTGGAGAATTGGAATTCTAAATAAAAAAGTCAAAAACAAAAATTAAATAGAAAAATTTGAATAATACAACACCAAAAAAATCGAAAAAAAAAAGATTAAAGCGCTGAGAAAATTTCTTTTTCTACTCTTTTGGGAAGCTGCGATTCTAATTGTCAAAGTTAAAATTAAAAATATATGAAAAGATTTTAGACGCCAGCAAAATAGCTGAATGACGCAGCCTATTTTTTTCCAAATTAGCTAGCTTCATTATTGCTTTCACTTAACCAAGTTATTTTCATTGTTGATTTTCCTAGCTGTTGCAAATTAGCGCAATACGGTCGTAAACTGCGAAGTACCAATGCGATAACGAATTATTCTTTGTACTTCTGCTCAGTAACGTGTCATTTGCCACAATGGTAAGCGGTTAAATTACGCCTGAGTGAGCATTTTCTTGATTGGTTGAATATATTACAGGTCATAAGTGATTCACATTCAATAAAGCATTAGCAGAGTTAGGAGTGATTTCCTACTTATATTTCTATAGTAAATAATATTCTTTTTACAAACATCATCAAACAAAAATTAGAAGATTTAGTCCTTCAGTATTTTACTATTTTTGGATTTGGCAGCAAAAATAACTGAATAATATAACAATTTACTGAATACAATTGTAGTGCATTTTTTAAGCTTTTTTTTTATTTGCATTGTAAAGCATTGATTCAAAGGTTTTACAATGTTTAATGGTTTGATAAAGCAGTTCTAACTGAGTTTTAGCATGTAAACATAAACTAAAAATTTGAACCAAAAAACACTGGCATTTGCAAATTAAAAATTACGTATAATATAAAAAGTAATTCTCATCGATTGCAATAGTTAAGCAATCAATAAATCAATGGTAAATAAGAATTACGTTTTGCAAATAAAATTTGTATATTGTGAGCTTGCTAAAAGCATGGCGACTTACATGTCTAGAGTGTAAAAATTGGGATCTCGGTTTCGGAAATTCCCTGAGTTTACTGCATTTTGTCTTTTCTTTTCCCAGCAAAACAATTTTTGCCTTTTATAATGCTAAATAATATAAAAATCAACATGATCTCGGTTCAAAACCCACTTGGGCTATTCTGTTGTGTCCTTGGGAAAGACACTTTACGGCACTTACCCCTGCTTGGTGGTTTTGGCAAGAAGTTCTAAATTAAAATCATATCTCTATTAAATTACAAGGGGACAGCAATATCTTGGCATCTCTGAAAGCAGGTTGAAGTAATTGCTTACACTACGTATTAACGCCTCCGTTGCTTTCCTGCGAGTCAAGAAGATAAATACAGAGATAAAACAAAAAATAAATAAATATAAGCATACTTGTGTAATTTTTTGTTTTACATTTGACTAAAATTGTTAATAAAGTTAAAAAGTGATATTACTGAAAAAAAATTTAATTTCGTATGGCTAATTTTTTGTATTACTGTTATTATATTTGTGCTTTAGTCGTTTTTGCTATATCGATTTAAATATGAAAAAAACTGTTCGAAGTTATGTTAAGCAATGAGACGTAATTACTATTATTTATGATTTACTAACAGTTGTTCAAATGGACATTTGTTCGAAAAATAGCTTCATACATGCAGGTGTTTGAAAATATTTTTATGAACGCTCATTTTGCTATTTTTAATAAATACCTAACCGTAAACCTAATTTCATAGTTCATACAAATGTTGCTTCTTGTTTTCGAATAATTTTTGAACAATTGTTTGTTTGAACAAAATTACTAATTCAGCAACCGTTTTCGAACAATTGACTGGATGCGATTGTTTATACGGGTTCGTTTAAAGTTTATTAATCAGGATTAAATGCATTTTTGCTTTGCTGATTTTACATGTTTTGTTCCTTGTGTTTTATGTTTAATATTTTCGTTTTTTTTCCGGGATTCCGGGATTAGGTCAGATTTTTCCCTTTCTCGAATTTAAAAAAAAACGGGAAATTGGAAACCCTAGTAGTAATGTTTTTATTTTGCAATTGTAGAGCAGCATTCAAGTCCTGGCTAAAATACCGCTTTAAATGACTTTTTTCTATAAGACGTAGACCTTGGGTTTCCAATTTCCCGGATTCGTAAAAAATTCGAGAAAACCAAACTGGGAATTTCAAGCATGAAATACAAGGAAAAAACGTGCAAAAATCAGCAAGACAAAAATGCATTTATGCTTGATTTATAAACTTTAAACACATTTTAATACAGGGGTTTTCAATCTATGGGCCATGGCCCAGTAGTGGGCCACCGTGGTTTTTTTAGTGGGCCATGGAGCATAAATCAAAATGAAAGCAATATGTATAATATATATGTATAATTAGTCTTGCCATCCGTCCCATTTTTTAGGCATTTTTCTGGCGTCCTGTGCAGTCAACCACATGAAGACTTTTTTTTTTAGAGAACATTATGATTTTGGGACAAAAATAGGGAAAATTGACAGCAATTCCAAGTAAAGACCTTTTTTTTTTTTTTAGAGAGCACTATGATTTTGGGACAAAAATAGGGAAAATTGACAGCAATTCCAAGTGAAGACCTTTTTTTCTTTTTTTTTTAGAGAACACTATGAATTTGGGATGGGAATTTAATTTTGTTGACCAAAGTGGGTTGTGAAGTTAACTTGGGTTGAAAAATAGGCCACGGTACAGAAAAGGTTGAAAACCATTGTTTTAATAGATATAAATATTAGTTATTACGTCATTATTGCTGAACATAACTTAAAACAGTTACTTTGATATTTAAAGTCGATATAACAAAAACGACTGAAGTATCAAGATAATCACAGTAATGCAACAATTTAGCCAAATTAAAATTAAAGTTTAGTCTGTTTATTTTTTTTACATCTTGATTTGACTTTGAAAAAACCTATAAAAACTTTTTATCTAACCTAACTTAAAAAGATTCATAAGCAATATATTAAATAAATTATGTTGCATTTCAGACTGTCCCTGGCCACCAATAGTACAACCAAACAACAGTATGATTAGCAATATTCAAAATGGAACTACTGAAGGAAATACAATAAAAATTGGTGCAATAATAACTTTTTCGTGTCAATCTGGCTTTCGCTTAAACGGTTCTGCGACAATAAGATGTCTTGCAACTGGAATGTTGACAAACTTTGCTTTTAATTGCATTCCAGGTACTAGACAAAAATGTGTGTAAATAAATAGAACAAAACATGTTTAGATAGAAAAATGATTTAGACTTTATTCTTGCCAACACCAACTCTATGAGCAAATTATTTTTAATTTTAAAAATTCATATCTCACTGGGAAATGTTTTTACTATAAAGCAGCTACAAGAAAATATGTTTACCAAAGGGTTCGGTTAAGTGCCAAATTTCGTTTTATTATTAATAAGCCTTTAATTTTTTTGAAAAATTAGAATTGTACTTTTTAAGACAAAAGCTTTCATTACATTTACGCTGAAACGTTTTACGAGTTTGCAGTGCCCATCTCCACAACAGTGCGAAGGGACAAAACGATCACTTTTGGGTAACTACCGCGGCTGTGGCGAGCTGTTGACAGCAGCATTGTCACTTTGGCTATATCTCTTAACCAATGCTTGCTTATTGGTCAATGATTGTATTTGTTTTAAAGTTTGAGCCATTGCTAGTATTATAACAAATATCACAGGTTTTTATTAGCTTAGTTTTGCCGTTTTGCTACTGAGATAAAATTTTAGTGTTTACATACCCATGTAAGTCAAGGTCATATCAAAATAGCACAAATATGGCACAATTACTATTGTGTTAAGGTTTTTTGAGCGGACACCAGTTTTTAACTGAACATGTTTCAACACTTAAAAAGGTTTTAGTACTAAATTAAAAACAGTAATACTGAATATTGAAATTTTGATATTTGATTTTTGTTTTTTAATTGTTTAGATTTTTTATTCTATTGACTAAATTTGTATAATATTGGATTCTTCGGATAATAATTGATTTCTCGCAGTGCGACCGTAAGTAAGTCTGTTCTTGTTGTTCTGCTTGACAGACCAAAACCAAACTGCCAAAACGGAAAGTATTCATCTATTTTGATGTTTAACCAGGCCAGATAATTAGTAAAACATCTTTTTCAGAATAAAGCAATGTGCGAAAGAAAGTGACTTTTTAGGTAACGTTTTCACGAGTTCAGGAAGCCAACGATTTTCTAGCGAAACATCAGAGGCCACATACCAAGCAAAAGGATTGTTTTTCATCATCTTGTGGTACTAGCTTTTGCTGATGTAAGTCCTTATAGTCGCTTACCTGACAGACGTGTTTTATATAAGTTCCAGGTCTCAAATCGAACCTGACTTACCAAGTTTTTCTTTGGTTGTGCCAAACATGCCTGTTAAACGATGAAACTTCCCCAAGGCCAAGTGTAGCCACTATATTGCTTTAAATGAACAAATTCAAAAAGATTTTGGGCCTCCCAGATAAAAACGCAGACTATCAACACTTCTTCAACACCACCAGAAAAGCAGCCAAAAAGAATATCTTACGCGGTTCCTGAAGCGACTGTTTACCGTGTCGGGATACAGAGTGTAGAAACCTTAAATCTTTTGTAGTCTTCCAAGGGATACGAATCGAGTTTGTATTCGCAACTTTACTTTCCAGATTTAACAGAAAAAGGAGAGATTGATGGTTTGAAGTACTTTGGAGCATCGACTTTTTGCTTTTTAGCTAGCCGAAAAGCATTAAGCACATTGAACGACCTCTCTGGTAGGTCACTGCATTCCTTTTGTCACTGTTTCATTTTAACTAATGCTACTGCATCTCAGCTCATCAAATACTGGAGATACGAAGCTGTTGATTCGAAATCATCTCGAATTGGTTTTCCAAGAGTTGTCCGAATGAAGTATTTTTTAGGAAAAATCAGTTTCAAGCTTAGCATCCTTTAGTACTAATTCACAAACCGTTTTGATCCATTGCCAAAATAAACAGTATATTATTGTGATAGACTGGATAATTGTATGCAAACTTTGGATGAAAATGTCTCACAAAAAACCATATAAAATATTTTCAAAAATTTGGCGTCACGCTTTTCAAACTTATCCGTTTGAATTTACCCAGATGTATGTAATGCGTCAAACGTGAGCCCGCATTGATAGTCGCTCGACAATTAATTCTACAGCCAAACATAAGTTCTGTCTTACGAAGATTTTATTCACCACAGCGGAACAGTACTAAGAATATTTTATTGTCCAGCGTTTTAAGAAACAAACACTTGCGACTCACTGAGCAATCGGTAAAACTCTAAGGAAAATTTATGGACATTCCAGTACTTCAATTTGTAGGAAAGATTCGTGTCAATCGCTTTATAATTACAAAAGAGAATTATAAAGTTATATTATATATAAGTGCTTTTCAAACTTTTTTTGGTATAGACGTAAAAAAATTTTGCATTTGCCTACGGCACATTATTTCATGCAAGAGAAAAACCTGCTGATACACTATGAAAGTTTATATAATGAAATAACATTTAATACACAGCAACCGCAATATCTAATAAAAAAAAGTTCACCTGAAAGAATTGTTTTGAAATGAGGTTGAAGTCTGAAAAATGCTCGTACACTCTCAGTTTCTTTTTTTGATCAAAGTCAGAGAAGAAAATTTGATTCACATACGTAAGTTGTTTTGGATAGCAATAATAATATATAAACGACTTGATGATGAAGATCCGGAAAAATTATGCCGAGCGCTTACCCACAAACTGCCAATGTCCATTTTTTGCATTTCAGTGGCAAGGAAAGATCAAGGTGCCAGAAAAAAAAGGGGTCGTTTTGAAGATTCACTGTGCAATAATATTAGTAGCCTAGTTAAATAAAGCGAAGACTTTTTATATTTTTTGGTTTTTACTTTTTTTCGTGCTCTATTTTTTTTAAGGTAAGGTCACCAGTGGTGGATTTTCTAAATTGGGAAACGAAGGCAAGATCCTATTCAAGAGTCCCAAAGAAAAGACTTTGTAAAAAACTGAAGGAACAAAATGTTGGAAAAGATTTATGCAAATAACTTTTTCTAAAATATCAGATTTACTGGTCTATTTATTGTATAGAAATCTTGTAAAAACACATATGAGACATTTAAAACATCATACAAGATATGATCAGGGTCCAGGGGTCCTCGGTAAGCCAAGAAGAGTGTCGCTCCCAGTCGGCGAAGCTCACCTAGCTGGATTTTGAAAGTATGGGTAAGTGGTCCGTTGGAGTGGGACGCAGGTATACAGTGACTATGATCAAGGCGTCATTCAAGACACTGTCTATGAGGCGAGTGTAAGCGCTGCGACACCAGACTGGTGTGCAGTATTCAGATGGTGAGTAGACTAGAGAAAAGGCAGCTGTGCACAGTGTTTTGGCACCAGCACTCCATTTTAAGTCAACAAGTCGCCTCAGCAGTGTAACGCGCGAATATAGTTATTTTGCGCAATACTACTAGATGGTGACAAAACGTGAGCAATCTATGCAGTTGTACCCCAAGATAAGTAGGGGTTAGACTGTGCATTAATAGTCTACTGTTGCTGTAGACTTTTAGTTCACGTTTGGTTTCGCAATTATTTAATTAAAAGGCTGCCGTAACTGTCTTACTGTGACTGAGCTTCAATCTCCAAATCTGTAGATACACTAAAGTGTAGTCATGTCTTGGCTCCAGTTTTCTTCCACTTTTCAGAAGAGTTTAATAATGATAAATTGTCAGCATTAGCAAACTATAAGAAAAAATAACTAGTAAATCCAGCAACTTTAACTTGCCAAAACTAATTAAACATTTAATATGAAGTTTCGACAACGAACGCGATGATCATGTCCTCAGCACTTTCGAGTTGGAAAAAAAAGTTATGAATATCTTGCTTTTTCAACATTGTTAACCAACATGTCTTGTTCGCTTCAGCTTTTTTTGCTCTAATTGAGGGAAGTTTTAAAGCAGGTTGTTTAATGATGCAACCACACGGAGCAAAGCTTTTTTCAAGATTTTTGGGATTATTTATCTATTTACAATGTAACCGTATATTTAAAAAAAGATTAAATTTATTGTTTTTAAAACATTTGAAATTGGACTTTTTTATAATTAAATTTTTCGGTCTCCGTTTCAATCTCCAATCTTTGGTCTCAAAATTTGTTTGTTTCGATATTGATCTTGGTCTACAAAAAATAATTAGGTTTCGGTCTTGATCTGGACTGCATCACTAATAGCTCGTTTTAAAAATTAGAAGTAAAATAATAAAAATATTGTGGTGAGATGGGACTATAAATACAAAACGTACGAAAATAAATATTAGAAAGCCCAATCTTTTGTCAGATAATTGTTTCGATTATTGAAATTGCGTCAGTGATGATTTTGGAAATTGCTAAAAGGATTCGAAAAAGTGAAAAAAACTGTTATTCACAGTGTAATTTTACCTTTATAAATCTATAACCAATTTTCGAATTTTTCCGTAGTTTTAATCATTATTATTACGTAATCTTTTTCATTATTAACCCCGCACTTAATTTAATTTATTTCAAGTTTTTTTAATGTTGTTTGTTTTGTCGTTTAAATTCTAATCGGTTGGTTAGCGTTCTAGTGTTTTCCATTGTTCTAAGCTTTTTCTCTTTCTCTTTTATTTCTTCTACCTCGCACGCTCGAGAATGCTGCTTTAAAGTCTTTTACAGTTTCCTATTTAATTCGACGTTACATAATTGCTCATTGTCTATCTTCTAATTGGCTGTATTTCAGGGATGTTACTGCTTGACCCTTAAGCTTAATTTATTCCTTAACTGCTTAATTGTCCAGCATAATCTCGAAGTTTCTATTATAATCGGGCGTCACGTGACGTGATCTTACAAACAGACCGCATTTTGCTTTCAAATTATTTCAGTTGAGATTCCAATTGAATTATTCCTGTTGACTGCCAAGTGGTGGGAATCGTTTTGCATTGTTTAATCTGTTTCTTTGTGGTTGTTTAAGGATCTATTAACCCTTTGGAAATTAATTTATATAGAGATAGAACAGTTTTGGTTTGTAAAGCAAACAAACTATTAAGATTGTTACTAGCCATCGGGGTGCTAATTCATTTTTACAGCTTACTAGTACAAAGTTGTGAAAAAGGTTATTTGCAGTGATTGGCATTGTGAATTGCTTTAAAGCTTAATAAAGCTTAAGTTTTGTACATTTTGTGAATATATCCTTCTTTGTTAAAATTATTGTGAGAAGCTTTAGCGAATCAATCCATAATTACAAGAGCTTACTGTTTAGAGAACTTCAGTCTCGCGACAAACTCTTTCTTGAACCAAAGTAAGTAAAAATAGGGACAGTTTTACTTCAGGGCAGGTGGGTGGGTTACGTAGTTCAACAAGCTTTTTTGGATTCCCGAGTAAAATTGTGACAACTATTAAAACGGTTTTTTAAAAACGTTCTTGGAAAATTGAAATTGAAACTAACTTTAGGTTTAATCAAAAAAATTTCGAACAGACTGTAGAATAGAAATTAAATTTTGACAGAGGCAAAATAGCTGAGAAAAAAACACCAAAACTTTCCACAAATTTTTGCTTAGAAAATCAATTATATTGAAAGAAATAAGTTTAAATGGAACATCTAAAACAAAAAAATAGAGTTTTAATAAATTGACTTTGCTAGAACATCAAAAAAAGATTAAAAAATTTAATATAGATTGACAAATTATCAAGCATGACACGTTCGCCATCCAATATACAATTTTAAAATGGACTCTTTGTGAAAATTAGATCTTATAGTTTTATCCTAGGTAAAATTATTATGAAAAAGTGAAATAATTTTTTTGGTTTTTCTAAAATTATTCTTGAAGACGATTTTTACAAAGAAATGCGTTTGAGTTTACAAGAGAAAAATTGTTTATTGAAATTGTACCATAAACTAGAAATAACAATATATTAGATAAAAAAACTATAAAACTTTTTACAGTTTGTCTAAACGATCCTGTTTTGCCTTCGAATGAAATTCAGACAGTTAACCCACTGACGACCAACGGAATAACTCGTAGATCACCTCCGTATGAAGTTGGTGACAGATTTCTTTATGAATGCATGAATTCTAGTGTTTATCAACTTATGCCTTTGACAAATAACATAACCATATGTCAAGAAAATGGGATGTTTACGTACGATAGTTCACCACCAACATGCCAGCAATTTGGTAAGTAGTAACATAATATAAAACAAAATGGAAATAATAGAAAAATTAAGAATATTCTAATATTACCTCTTGGTGAAAATAAATATTTACAGTATGTAAAAACTTTAAACTCTGTTTTTGTTTTCCTGGGTCGCAATGTAGGTTTTATATTTTTTGCTTTTTCATTAATAGTAACAAAAAAACTTAACCCTACAGTAACAAAAAAACTTAACCCTACGTTAATACCCTGGGGTGTTTCAGCACCCCAGGGTATTAAATTTATATGCCGTTTTGAGTTGGCAACACTTGCAACTTTGTTTTTTTAAATACTCTTTTGAATAGGTGAGAGGAAAAAATGCTGAAAATCTTACAGTACTGTGACTTGTTCTTCTTATTTTTTTAGGGTAAATTATGGATAGTTACAGTAGAAATGTAGAAAGGTTGCAAAGAATGTTGCAAGAATGTGACGTTTTGAGTGATACTGAAGATGACAGTGAAGGTGAATCAGATTTCGTTATAGAAGATGAAGTTATTTCTGATTCTGAGTGCTATGACTCGGAACATGACGAACCGGAAAAACAGCCCTGCCAAAAACAGCCAAAGTGTGATGGATGGCTGGGAAAAGACAAGAAATCATGGTGGCAGAAAGAAATGCCTAATTCAGCAGTTCCTACCCGTCCTCAAAATATTATTCGAGAAAGACCAGGACCTAGAGGACCAGCTCTTCAAGCGAAAACTCCTTATGAGTTTTGGGAACTATTTGTTACTCCCGAAATGCTGGAATTATTGGTTGAAAAGACCAACTTGTTTATCAGAGACAAGAGAGAGAACTATACTCAAAAAAGTAAAGCAAGAGACACTGATAATGTAGAAATGAAGTTTTCTTGGTCTATTACTATTGGCTGGTACCTATCACAGCAACAGAATGAACCTTGATAATTTGTGGAAGACTGATGGCACTGGTATTGATGTTTTTCGGCTGACGATGTCGCTGCATCGCTTTCGCTTTCTACTGTGTTGCATACGGTTCGATGACAAAACAACACGGGCTTCAAGAAAACTTTTGGATAAGCTTGCCCCAATTCGAGACCTTTTTGAGACGTTTGTTCAAAATTGTTTGAGGAACTATTCGCCCTCAGAGTTTGTCACGATTGATGAGATGCTGGTGGCTTTCAGGGGCAGGTGTCGATTCAGACAATATATCCCGAACAAACCAGCAAAATATGGCATAAAAATACAAGCAATGGCTGATGCTAGAACGTACTATACTTGCAAAATGGAAATTTATGCTGGAAAACAGCCTGATGGCCCATTCAAAGTTGACAATTCATCTTTTGCTGTAGTTACAAGACTTATCTCTGAAATCTCAGGTTCAGGCAGAAACGTTACATTTGATAATTGGTATACCACTTACCCACTTATCGTAAGTCTACTTCATGACCATAAATTATCTGCTGTGGGAACACTTCGCAAGAAAAAACGTGAGATCCCCGACGAATTTTTATCGGTCAAGAACAGGGCTGCGTGTGACAGTATGTTTGGATTTGGAGGTAATGTGACACTAGTATCCTATGTGCCTCAGACCAAGCAAAAGAAAAATGTTGTCCTCTTCAGTAGCATGCATCATGATGATAAAATTGACCCAGAGTCTAGTGACATGAAAAAGCCTGAAATTATTACTTTTTATAATTCAACCAAGGGCGGAGTGGATATGGTTGACCAAATGGCAGGGGAGTACGACACTTCAAGAAATAGTCGACGTTGGCCTTTGACTGTTTTTTACACGCTGTTGAACGTTTCCACTATAAATGCATACATACTCTACTGTCATAACCCTGAAAACAAGCTAAAACGCCGTCTATTCATCAAGAGTGTAAGTATGCAGCTTGTTCAAGAGGCTCTGAAAAGAAGATTGCAGAATATTCACCTGTCAAGAGACCTCAAAAGTGGAATTAGAAGAATGCTGCCAGAGTCAGAAGAATCTTCAACATATTCACAGGCATCGACATCAAATCGTGCAAAGAGATGTGAATTGTGCGAGAGGTCACGTGACCGCAAAGTCAAAACAGTTTGTACCAGTGGTAAGCATGTTTGCAAAGACCACAGCAAGTTGTTTGTGCAATGCATAACATGCCATGAATCCGCATCTAACGATGAAGAATCAGAGTAACAAATAACACTGATGGCGATAAGGTTGGAAAAAGACTACTGGGGTACTCGTTTTGGTTGTGAGTTATCGCACATTAATCACTTTACAGTTTAGATTTATTCAATAAACAGCTTTGATGTTTTATTTTTGTTTAAATCTATTTAATAAACAAGCATTGAAGCCCAATGTGTATATTTCTTGTTATTGACAACAGTTTTAATAATGGGGTGCTGAAACACCCCATGGTACTAATGACGTTCCTACCATCAGGGTACTAACGTAGGGTTAACAGTATTTTAAAAATTTACCTAAATTTACCACGAATTCTCATTGATAACGAAATGTTTAATAACGAATTCTCATTAATAACGAAATGATTATTTCACCAAATAGAATGGAACAAAAACAGCAGAATTTACAACTTTATATGTAAGTCATTAACGTTAGCTCATGAAAAATCATTTTGTTATTTTCAATGTAAAAATTTTTTTTATCAAAGTTTTACTTGCAAGAATTTGCAAGACAATAGTACACGAACTAATTGCAAAATTGTTCAAAATATTAAGATTTTTTAAACATTACTTTGGAACTTATATAAGTATAACTCTTTTATAAGAAATTGCTGATTTAGCATTTAAACGTAATCCAAATATACTTCTTTGCAAATAGAATATTTAACATCATAACATCTCATTGTAGCTGCTTTATTGTTTTGATTAGATCACGTTTATTTATAGAAACAATTTTTATATTCAGTGGGACATAATAGATTATTGCTTGTTGCACCTCGATTGCTCTTGCCAAAGTTGATAGAAAAAATCAGTATTGGCTCTAATCAAAAGCGAATTATTTTGTCTTGTGAAAAAAAGAACAAACAAGCAATACCAGATATAAAGGTGGATTCGAGACCGAAAAATGAAACAAGATTTACATAAGTTTAAACAGTCAGTACATGTTCTTTGAGACTTTTTTTACAATAAAAATAATCAACATCAATCAGAAAAAAATTTTTCCGGTTGCAACATAGCTCCTGGCTTATTACTGCAAAAATTTTGCTTTGCCTGTGCGAAGCATGCCTGTTAAACAATAAAATTTACTAAAACCAAATGGAGTCATTACATTGCTTCGACGAAAAAATTCGCAAAGGCTGTATTTCCACCGAATTTTCCTGATCTGATCGCGATTTACCAGGAATTCTGCAACGTTATCAAGAAAGCATCTAAACCTCCCATGCGATCATCAAAGCAACTGTGTACCACGTTGAGATGCAGAGTGTAAAAATCTTTTTATCACATTCTTGCAGTCTTTTGAAAAACACAAGTCAAGCTTGGATGCTAAGGCTTTACTGGCTAGACTTGACAGCAAATCGGGAAATTGATAGTACGAACAATGCAATACTGAGTATCAATTTATTTCTCATAAGGTAGCTGAAATTTGAAGGCCTGCAACACCAGACTCATTGACTAGCAACAAAAATTAATTTCTTACAAAGAATTTTCTGCTGTTCTCCCTTACTTAAAGCCATGTAAAATTTCGGGTCCTAATTCCATTTGCTCAGATATCTTGGTACTGTATATGTTAAGTCTTGGGTGCGTAAATTTCTTTCTTGCTTGTTGGAACTATTCATAATTTCCAAAATCTGGAGAAGAACGCTGATAGTTGCGATTCTAAAGCCGATAAAGCTCGGAGAGAGTTTAAAAAATTATCATCGGCTGCTCTGTGTCCGCTTATTACTTATAATATCTTCCGGAAACTTATCCACACGGCGTCGAGCGGAGACAAGTATTGATTTGTTCCTCCCATGAGAGCAATGGGTTTCGACGCATATAATCAACCCTGAATCAAGGTTCTGTCAACACAAAACATCTAGAGTTTTTGGACATCTAAAAAAAGAGGGCAGTGCGGTATTTGTCAATATGAAGCTACATATGACTTGTTTAGCACCGTGGCCTTACAAATTGCTGTGATTTTCTACAAGTTTTTATTTCTGTGACCAGTACCAGGCCCGTTGGAATGGGCTTAACTAAACCGGTTCCAATTGTCCACGAACGAATTAGGTCTCGCTCCTTACCGAATTGCGAGTATGGCGCCTTTGAGCAAACCACAGATCACGTTTATCAGATTACCTTTAGAGTGGGCACCACATGTAGCACGAAGTTGGGCGGTACTGGGTGACGAAAATCAATGTTGGATCAACTCTATATGTCACGCTCTAATTACTTAGTACCGGAATAACTAAAAGATACTAGAGGCGAACCCTACGTAAATATCACAGAAAATCACCAGCCTGTTGAAAGGAGCTTATGCGAGTGTTAAACTGCGGGGCCTAGCGATTTAGAAGGACAGACAGGTATTATAATCTGAATTAATTATATTGAAGAAACGAAGACAAAAAGATTAAATGAAAATAAGAACAAGCGCCAAAATTATACACGAGATGCTACAATTTACCAATAGATTAAACACATACAAATTACCTAACCGAATTTACAGAGCCGCAAAAGAATATAATGAATTTTATAAATTTTCCCGCTAACGCTTAATACCAACTTGCCGTCCCGACAGATACATTCACATACTAAAATATACACAGAATACGTTCATCATCTCGAATCTGCCTTTATATCTGCATCTACAATTGAATCTCTTAATAATGTCTTCTCGTTGCCGCCCCGTATATATACCCTTTTAGCGACCACATGTGAAGGAACGCTTTACACCCGTTGTTTTTCAACAACGAGAACAAAGTCACTTCACCGCGTAAATCCGTAATCCAGACAGCTGTCCAGGACAACAACGGCAAATAGTCACAAATAAATTCTAAATAATCGCGTCAACGTTAATGCGATTTACACAATTAAATTAAAAAGGTTACGATTTAAATAATTAATCTAAAAAGGTGTCGATTTAAACAATTAATATAAAAAGGTTACGATCTGAATAATTATTCCAAAAAGGTTTCGATTTAAATAATTAATCCAAAAAGGTTTCGATTTAAACAATTAATCCAAAAAGGTGTCGATTTAAACACTTAATTTAAAAAGGTGCAATGTCTTTATTTGATAAAATTGAAATCGTAGCGTGACACTATAGTTGCCAGCATCTAATGTGGGCAATACAGCAATCTGGAGAAAAAGATAAACCCTTGGTCTCAGTTCCTGTCTGCGTCTGAGCCGGAGCAAATGCCTTTCCAAACAAAAAGACATATAATCTAAAGAGGCATATTTGTATAATAACAATAAAATTTAAGAACAAAAATTATTTAATTTTAATTATGACGAACTTTATTACTAGCCATTTCATCGTGCAGCCTTATTGAAAAACTATAAGCAAACGTTTTTGATGACGTGCGCGGTTAAAAATGCCTTGCAAAATGATGTTTAGAAGCTGATTTGTTCAATAAAGCAATTTTGAAAAAATTTAATTAAGTAATTATTACGAGTTTATAAACCACAATTGAAAAGAAACTTAAGGAAATAAATTTATTTGTTAAAACAATACGTCAGATCATTTTGTAAAAAGTTTATCAATTTAACGAATAAATGGTTTTTAAATTATTAAAAAACCCATTGCCCTCAAGGGGAGAATGAATCAATACTTGTTTCCGCTCGACGCCGTGTGGATAAGTTTCTGGAAGATGTTATAAGTAATAAGCGGACACAGAGCAGCCGGTGATAATTTTTTTAATTCTCTCCGAGCTTTATCGGCTTTAGAATCGCGACTATCAGCGTTCTTCTCCAGACTTTGGAAATTATGAATAGTTCCAACAAGCAAAAAAAAAATTTACGCAATCGTTAAATCGATCAACTCGTTTAATAAATCTAGTTTCATAGATTTAGGGTGCGTTAAATCCAAGTTAGTCTAAATTAAAGTAGCTTTAGATATTCCTGGATTAGCCGAAGTATAAACAAACTACAATAGGTGATTTTGCTTGGGAAAAGTCTCTACAGGCAGGTTGTTTCAATGGTTTACAGTAGAGCGATTACTTTTTAAAAGTTGAAATAGATTTTTCAAATGCTAGATTTCTGTGTTTGTTTAAAGTCCCAGGTGCACAATTTTTAATGTTTTAACCAGGCCCGGTGTAAGTGGCCCTCAACACTCCTCAGGTTAAAAAAATGCAGTAGTTTCAAAAAGACATTGACCAAAAGGTGTTCAGTTCATGCAATGCTTTGGCAAGCTTAGACCACAATATTCTTCGTCTTTACTTGTTAAAAACCTAATTTGCTTCAGATAAAAGCTCCACAAGCCAGGTTAACAGTGAATACTTCCAAAATCAACATCTTGATGAAATCAATGCATTCAATAAAAAAATTAAATTTTGAATTCTAAAAGTTTAAAAGGGACATTTTGCAACATGATGCATGATTATTCATTGATTGTTAGCATAGGTTTAAAAGAAATATATCAACAAACCTAAAAACTTTTACAAGACACTGATATTTTTAATTCGTGTGATTCGCTTTCAACTAGTCCAATTAGCAAAAGCAGTTTTACAAACTTAGGCAAGGATCTGAGGCCACATATCTTATTTGATTAGAACCAATCTTCAAAACGTTTAATATTGATTTTAAATTTAAACAGTGATGCTGTAAACAAGTTATTTGGAATTAAACCAATATAGAGTTGTTTGCGGGAAATTTGTTTCTAAAGATTCATGAACTGCTTTTTACACTTATACATAATTTTACAGAGAGGACCTTTGTTTAATATTACTCTTAATGAGAGGTCCTCTTTGTCAAAAACGTAGTGACACAAGCCTATCACCTCCGAAGTTGTGTTAAAAGATAGCACACTAAAGTTAGTTATATATTTTACTAATTTTTATCTAATAGTACACTCAGCAGATATTCGTAGTTAATTTTTTTCAACTATTTTTTGTTGAAACATTGTTTAACTAATTTTTACAGATTTTTTTTATGATAAGAGTATGACATCATATTACCATGACAAGATACCTTAGTCACATATAAATTTTGTGATGTCTTAATCATTGTAAGCGTTTTTTATTTTGTTGTACTGCAAAAACTATAAATATAGTCAAATTTTCTGTTAAGTCTTTGCCTGAAGTTTTGAATTCGAACCTGACATTGATATGACCTGTATTAGAGTACGTCATAAAGGATTTAGCATCTTTTCCATTGATCTTTTGTACATTATGAAACAACAATCAAATAGAAAATATAAACATTTTTGAATAGCTTAAGTCCTCATCAGCTGTCTATAAAATTGTCCTGAACGACTTTACTTTAAATAAATCTTTATATAAAGATTTATAAATGCGGGTAAATCTATTTTCTAGAGTGCGAACAAGCAATAATTGATTATTTCCACATCGGTATATTTTAAAGTAGGGGTGTTCAACACGTGGCACGCGACAACATTGAAAGTGGCGCGCGAGCTCTTGCCATATTTCATAAACATGCTACAATGCAATTTTAAATATCGTTACATATTTATTGCTGCAGTATAGTACTGGTAAAATTAGTCTCTGGTTTTCACAGTTTTTGCACGTCTATCCTGATTGAAGACGTGTGAGGTGTGAAACTGAGATACCTGCGAGACCACAGACTAGTTTTGCGCCAGCTATAAAATATGCTCTAAAAGTCACCCGCTCAAAATGCGTTAATTTGATTTTGTAAATAACAAACGTATAAAGGTGCATTTACCGATTGGCGAATTTGCCTTGGCGAAAAATTTTACCATTGTTTTGAATTGTTGCGAAATAATCGTAACATAGCTAAAAATTTCGCTGATTGGTAAACGCAGCTTTAGAATGATATAGATTACAAACGTAATGGATAGTTGTGTAGTAGACGTTCGAAAAACAGTTACAGAAGTCGTTGTGTAATAACTAGTCATGGTGCTAAAAAACCTTAGCTAGCAGTTGTAAAACACCATAAAACACCGTACCTTTCATTTCAGTTGTGTAGAATTATGGTGAATAGACAGACGATTGTTGTAGTTGAGCTTTGCATTCATGCTTGTAGGTTATTTTTAGCCTTTTGAGTGCGGAAGCAATGAACAAAAGAAAAAGAAATGAGCCAGCACGAATGTTTCAAGATTCATGGACGTACGACTACTTTTTTATTGAATGGAAGGAGAAACCATTGTGTTTGATCTGTAGAAAAAATGTTTCTGCGTCAAAACTTTTCAGTGTGAAGAGACATTACGAAACATTGCATGAAGCAAAATATGCTGAGTTTATTGGAAAGTCAAGGGAGAATTTGGTTACGAAATTTAAAAGCTCTCTTTCTGCGCAGCAAAATACATTTACTAAGTTTGACGCGCAAAATGAAAAATTTGTAATTGCGTCATATGTAATTGCAGAAAAAATTGCTCGTTCTGCCAGACCCTTTACAGATGGCGAATTTGTAAGAGAGTGTATGCAGGAGGTTGCAAAGGTTATGCTTCCAGACAAATCACGCCTGCTTGACGACAACAGTATTGCAAGAAGAATAGAAAACATTGGTGAAGATTTATCAGGGCAATTATCTTCAAAAACAAGTGAGTTTCAATGTTTTTCCCTGGCTTTCGATGAAAGCAGTGACACGACAGACACTGCGCAAATGTTAGTGTTTATCTGTGGTGTAACAGAGTCTCTGTCTGTACATAAAGATCTTCATGGACTTGTTTCTCTTTAGCACAACACGTGGATTAGATGTTAAAGAAGCAGTGCTGAAACTGCTCCGCGATCGAGTTCCTGACTTGCCACTGTCAAAATTAGTTGATTTGACAACAGATGGCGCGTCTTCAATGACTGGTAAAGAAAATGGTGCAGCGTCGCTCCTTAAGAAGCATTTGCGAGAATCAAAGTTTGAGCAAGATATTCTTACTGTTCATTGTGTCATCCACCAAGAGGCACTTTGTGCTAAGACTCTAAAAATGACGCATGTAATGGAATTAGTCGTGAAATGCGTGAACGAAATACGTGCAAAAAGGTTGAAACATCGGCAGTTTCAGTTGTTTCCGAAAAATACAAATGCACAATATAAAGATCTGATTTACCATTCGGAGGTACGATGGTTAAGCCGAGGGAAGGTGTTGGAACATTTTTTTGCTCTTGTAGCAGAAATAAAAAAATTTTTGCAAGAGAAGAACCCAACATTATCAACCAGGAATGGTGCAAGTGCTGTAAAGCTGTTATCAAATCATGACTGATTGTTAGACCTTGCCTTTTTGATTGATATAACACAGCATTTAAATAACTTATGCATGAAGTTGCAAGGTCGTGAACAATTACTCCCAGAATTGCTCAATGCTGTGAAAGCCTTTCAAAGTAAATTGAATCTGTTTCAGTTGCAACTGTCAACTGGAAACATGCTGCAGTTTAAATCCATGTCCTCATTTGTGGCTAAAACAAAGCTTGATTTTGTTCCAGACTTTATGAAATACGCTAACATTTGCGAAGATCTCAATGAAAGTTTTAAAAAACGCTTTCATGATCTAAGTGGCCTGGAGAAACATCTTTCATTATTTGAACGGCCATTTACTGTGAAAGTAAAAGAGATTGAGAATGCAGAGCTTCAACTTGAACTTTTGGATCTGAGATAAAACGAAGGTCTGAGAGACGTATACCAAGAACAATCGCTGCTTCAGTTTTATTCTCAGTTGCAGGAAGAAACATATCCAGTTCTTTTGAAGAACTCTCGTTTCTGGATAGCTCAATTTGGAAGCGCATACCGGTGTAAACAGGGATTTTCTGTGATGAAACTTAATAAATCTAAATTGCGCAGTCAGCTAACCGACGGACACTTAGATGCAATAATGTGTATTGCCATTACGCCGTTGAAGCCCAATTTTGCTGGTTTGGCTCAGAACAAACGCTTTCAAAAAAGTAGCTTTGGTTAATTGTGTATTATTGATAAAATGTTAAAATAACTGTTTTTCGTTCTTTGTTGTGTTTAGTTTTTGTTGTATTTAGTTTTTTGTAAGCAACATGGTTTTAAATATAGGAAAAATTATTAAATTAATGATAGTTTACCAAGCGTTGGCACGCGAGGAAATTATAAAACAAAAATTGGCACGTTAGCGAGTTTGAGTTGGACACCCCTGTTTTAAAGTATGGGCTCGCTTTTTCATTTTTGGGTCATTTCGTTTAAATTACCGCCCAAGGTAAAATCAAAATGTGGAGAAAATTTATCATCGCTCAAGGTCAAAAACTAATTACCTTTCAATGATTTTTTGTAACATGCGTATTGGTTGCATAGCAACCAAAAGAAATTATAAAAATGACAAAGCAATTTATAAATATGATGTTAATTGAGTGTTTATATTATTTTAGCTTGTTCATCGCCACCGAATATTTTGAACGGAAACTTTGGACCAATGACTCCACCATATATTTTCAGTTCTGCCTCGATTATGTACAGTTGCTCTTCTGGTTATTCTTTAATCGGATCTAGCCAAAGTGTGTGCCAGATGAATTTTACATGGTCCCTCATGGGTTCTAATTTGCCTCAATGCGCAAGACGTAAGCTTTAGATACTAAAAGAAAATGTATTTTCTATTTGTTTCTAGATAGTTTATTCATTTTTTTTATTCAGAAAATTTAGACAGCAAATTAATTTAAACTTTTTTTAAAAGCTAATAACAAACGATCTAAAATTTTAACATTTTAGGTTTTTATTAAATAGTAAGAGAAATTTACTGAAAAGAATCAATCAGTTAAGATAAATAAATTTTTGAATTTTGGTTTGAATTTTGTTTTAAACCGAAAAAAAAAAAAAAAAAAAAAAGGTAATATTTTAATAACTTTTTTTGCATTGCATGCTTAAAAGTAGAAAAAAAAGAACGGAAAAGTATTTGCTTGATGTTGTTGCTTTTTTTAATCTCAAGTGTGTTGCTTTTATTGCCGGTAATGATGTAATTAGTTAACATAATATTAATTTGTAGAATGCGACATTGTTAGTGCCCCATTGACTCCATCAGATGCTTCTCGAACAATAAATGGTACTGGATCATACACTGATGGAGACAGTCTTTCATATAGATGTGACTTGCCCACGCATCAATTAAACAATCCTGTTGTTGTTTGTCAAAGTAACGGTAGCTGGTTACCGTCATCTATAGGTAGCTGTATGCAAACAAGTAAGATCTTTCTGCTCAATCCAGTGATATAGTAATTTAATTAATATTTCTATTTCGCGGTATTCAATAGTTTGCTTTTTTTTAATATTTTATGATATTAATATAAAAGAATTATCTAAACATAAAGCATTACAAAAATCGAAGACATAGTTTGGGGCCTAAATTGTAAAAAGAAAAATATATCTTTAATAAAACATTCGAAGAAAATTAAAGGCATGGACTAGTTTGGTGCATATAGCGTGTATGAAAAATACTAAAATACTATTGGCGAGCAAAATCCTCCGCTAGATAGCTGTTTGGGCAATTAAAGTATCGTCAGTGACGATTTGATTTTGCAAAATGTAAAAAAGTCAAAGACAAAAAGACTAAAGTGACGGTTTGATTTCATAGAATGTCAAAAAATTCTATAAGACAAGATTAAAGCATTAGGAGAATTTTTTTCTAAAATTGGAATTCTTACAATTAAAGTCAAAAGCCAAAATTAATTAGCAGAATTTTGGTATCATTACAACGTTAGTATCATTACAACATCAACGGCTATAATTACCTGAAACAAGGTGATAGTAGGCTAAGAACAAGTGCCGTTATTTCTGAATAATCAATTAGATGAAGAATTAAAGAAATATTGGAAGATAGAATTGATCGCACCCAACCATATTTAAAATGTTGTTTGGTCCGTGTTAAATTTGACATACATTTTGCATCCTAGGGTTAAAAAGACAATTAGTCGTAATTTATCCATAGGTTTTGGCTTAAAATCATGCATATCAGCTCAGAAAACAAGTCTCATTAAGGCAATAAAAAAGAACATTTTGGAGTTTGTAAAAAGGCATTTTTTTGGGACACAGAGATGTGGAAAAAAAATTTTTTTTCTGATGAACCTTCAATAAAGCAATTTTCCCTTTAAAAATATTAAATTTTATGACTGTTTGGAACACAATGTAAAAGAAAAATTTTCTATTGCAACAGTGCATCACTTCCCAAATCAAATGGTTTATGGGGACTATGTCAGCTTTTGCTTTCTACAAGTACAATAAATGACAAAAAATACATTATGTGGAGTTTCTTAAGAAGAACCTAGTGCTACATAAGTAAACACATAACTGAATAATTTTTATGCATGGTAAAACCCCAAACAAAAAAACAAGGCTGTGCAGCAATTTTTTTATAGCAAATATATCAAAGTGCTTGACTGGCTTAAAAAAATCCCTGCCTTAAAACCTATAAAAAATTTAAGATCTTTAGTGAAAACAAAACTATCTGAAAAATAACAGTCAAGTCTTCAGGGGGATGACCAAAGAAATTTGGGTTCTTGAATTTTCTCCAGATTATTGCCATAACCTTATCAGTAGTATTCTCCATCATCTTCAGAAAATAACTTAAGACAAAGGTGGTCGTAAAAAATATTAAAAATTGATAAAAGTTTACTTTTTTTTTTTACCAAAAAACAATGTTTTCTCTTGAGTAATAGATGTTTATTGCAGTTTGTGACCATTTCGGTAGTATTGACGTAAAAGATACCACAAAAATTCTAATGGTCTTAAAATTTTGTCCCAGGCTGTATATGGAAGATTCACTGTACGTTTGAGCTGCAATAAACGCAACTCACTCAATTTAATCATAAGTTAACAAGTACAACGCTTCGCTTTCTTTAGCATAAAGATTTTTTGAAAAACGTTAGTTAATAATGCACCTTATTATCCTTCAAATTAACACAATTTTAAAGATTTTAAAGATGGCAGATTCAAGGGCGGCAAAATTAGGGGCCAGGATTAATTGCTTTTAAATTTGTCGGCAGCGTGGTCGACTGGTTAGAGCGCCGTGGTTGTGACCAACACGGTCTTGGTTCAAAACCTATTCCACCATTCTATTGTGTCTTTGAGAAAGACACTTTATTTTTCCCTGCTTGGTGATCTTGGCAAGCAGTACTAAATTAAAGTCATATTTCTATTAAACTAAAAAAAAAGTACAAATTTCAAACGGACAGCAATACCTTGGCATCTCCGGAAGCAGTCGAGGTAATAGCTTGATTTATGTATAGCGCCTTCGTTGCCTTCCTGCGAGTAAGGAGGATAAATATAGAGATAAAATAAAATAAAAATGAAGAAGCATTGTTTTAGATTTGCCTACAATGATATAATTTAAATCAAAATTTAATTGAACAAAATTTGAAAGTATCAAGTTAAACAAGGGATCACCTTACTTTTTTTGACAAAAGCCATCCTATATAGCAGTATTTAGGAAAAGAAACAAAATTTTAAAAAAATACTTTTTTTTGTTAAAAAGGCACTCTCAACAAAGGTAATTACCTAATTAAAGAAATATTATTTCTAGAAAATTGGTAAAGACCAAAAAAAAGGTATTCCCTTGAGTTTGAATTGAAGGTATGAATCCTTTTTATGCAAAATAAGGGTCTAACTCTTTGAAGACGGGGCTTTTGGCCACTAGCTGCGCAAATTTAGGAGTTTTTCAAGAATTAAGCAATATTATATTATAATTTCCACATTAATTATAAAAAAAATTATTTAAATTTTATATCATCAAAAAGATAATTTTTTCCTGAATACAATGATATAAAATGTTAAAAAATTTGTTCAAAAACAAGTTTGCAATAAAAAAAATAAAAGACCCCACTTTTTCTTTCAAAAAATCTCTTTTTTTCCAATAATTACGAGTAGCGACAAGATCATTCAAATTTTCAAGTCGCTACGTGTCGCTAGAGTTCTACTCTATCTAGCGAAAAAAAAAGTTAGTCTGAATATTTCGCAAAGCGGCGGCGCTACTTTCGATTATATTGCCAAGAGAATATGACCAATGGTACATTACTAATTAGAACAACGAAATTTTGAACTTTATTTGAGTGTGTGTGCTTGCGTACCATTGTTTAAATCTTTGCGCGGCTTTGACTTTGATTTAGAAAAAAAGTTTCCGTTTTTTTTCGTGACCATTTATAAACAAAGAATGGCAAGCTCATAGCTTTCATTAGCTTGTTCAGCAAAGTAAGGTAGTTGTAACTCAATAAATTCTTATGTAACAAATTTTCATCGACTGATGTATTTTTGCTGAAGCATAAAACTACACCGGTAATATGTTTTAGCAAAATATTTTCAATTGGCTGATATACAATTTGCAACTTTAGGAAATAAAAATTTATAAATGAATTTTTTAATGCAAATACTGAAATGTTATGTGATAAGCAATAAACCATTTTTACAAACAGAAGGTCACCGTGGATGTGGCACAGCAATCCTTTATAATTTTTCATATTTAATTTCCATATTTGTCATCCTAACATACGAAAAAGCTTCGCAAACGCTATAAATAGAGCAGCTGTTAACCAAGTATTATGACCGGCTTCCGGAGACTCCAAGATATTGCAGTCCGATTCCGAGCTATTGAAGCATATAATAATTTAGAAAAAAGAGGAACCTGCAATTTAGACGAAACGTTTGGTGTTCAAAAATCTGTTTTTGAAACAAACTATACAACCAAAAACCAGTTTTTGAAAATATATTATTTCTAAAATTTACTTGATTGATAGTGTTCGTATATATTCTTTACTTCATAAAGCTTTATTAATCTTAGGCTCATACAAAAAAACTTTTTTTATAATTATGAGTTGATTAGTAAATTATAATTTATTAAATTGAACAACTTATCTTTATACGGTTTGTAACAGAGCTTTCAAGATGTTTTTTTGCTGATTAGAAATTCTGACTTCGCATCAAAGCGCAGCCGTAGATAAAGGGGCCTGCGCATTTGCTTCGGTATTGTGACGTAACAGAGGGTTTTTTAGGAAGTTTAGCCCAAAAAAATTTGCCGAGTTTATTTTTTTTGCTCACCTGAGATCACGTGACTTGTCACAATATGTGACTCCCGTCTTTAAAGAGCTAAATAAAAAAATATCTTCGTTTGCAAAAGATACGTTTTACCTGTTTGAGTAAATCACAAATATTTCCGGATTAAGTGTATGAAACGCCGAAGCCAAAAATTGAAGACCATTATTTATTAATTTTATGGTCTTCACAAAGGTTTTGAATAAAAATTTTATCTATTATACCTACGATTAAAATTTGCATTTGTTAAAATTGTCTTTTGGACCAAAAAGGGCAACTTTTAAATTTTGCCCTATACGCCAAAAATTTTATCTGATTG
The DNA here is from genome assembly GCA_963680785.1 of Diplosoma virens. NCBI lineage: Eukaryota > Metazoa > Chordata > Ascidiacea > Aplousobranchia > Didemnidae > Diplosoma > Diplosoma virens. The sequence continues at coordinate 49,458,818 of OY796880.1, read as the reverse complement.
CAAACTATGACCGCAGCACCTTTTTATTTTTACTTTCCAGCCGCCACTGCATATGAATAATTGAATCCAACCGTACACAAAACAAAATTTTACCCTTTTTTTATACAATTTTTTTATGCTTACTTTTCACGACATAATTCAGTTCAGTTCATCTTATTTTCTTCTAATAATCTTATCCTTGACAATAAGATTCAAAATCTTTTCGTTTGTGCTTTTGACAAGCTTCAAGCAATCTATAGTTAATAATAAAAGCACTTTTTCTAGTAAAAAAAATAAAAAATTTAATTAAAAAATATAATGAAATTGCTCACCAGCCATTATTATTGTGAACAACTTTGAATGCTCAACAGATGATTATACTTTTAAGCAGTTGTTACAGAGAACAATTTAAGGTCTTTGAAAATGTTTATTGTGTGCTAACTGAAAAAAGGGCAGTGTCACCCTTCATTCGTAATAATTTTGAGTCATGACTATATAGTTTGTTTTCCGTCCTACAGCAATTTAAAGTTTTATTATGACTTAGAAATCGCTTGCAATTGTTTGAACGCATCTTTTTTTTCTTTCTTTTGCCAGACAGTAATGACGCAATGCGCTTTGTCAGGATATTTTCCTTTAACGCATGACCGAGTATGAACTTGTTATTGAATGTTCTCGTATACTATGGAAAAATTGTTTTGATTCTGGCGCATTTGACCGTAGCGTTTTCCCCAGGGGATTCGATTTGAGTCGAACGTTGCTATTCAATTCGTTGTCATGTGACATTTGTCTATACAGTATATATATATATATATATATATATATATATATATATATATATATATCCTCGCTCGATCGCTGTCATAGAGAGAAATGATTTAAGAGACAACCCGAGAATAGAGACTCGAGTAAAAGTAATTTCAGAGAGTGATAATTTGGGCGCAGAGCGTGGGCGAAGGACCTTTGATTGTATTACGTGGATTGGCAAGTGTTGTAATTGTTTTTGCGCCAGTGTTTGGAGATTGATTCTGCGGAGGTAGAATTATTTGTATTGGACGAATCAAGTTGTAGCGCTGATTTTCGCTTTGCAGTGGCATAGCGTGGAAAAATATTTTTGTGGGTTGTGAGTCGTAAATTGTATAATACATTCGTTTTAGTTAGAGACAATGGTCTCTGTTTGTTTGTGGAGAAGAGTCTTCAACGAATCAATCCGAGTTTGGTTTAAGTCAACTGTATAAAAGCTTCAGGCTCATAGCAAACTACTTCTTGGGCCAGAATAAAATAAAATTAGACACAGCTTTGTTTCAGCGCAGGTATTCGGGTTACTTTGTTCAACTGATCCTTTAGAATTTCCAAATAAAGTCTGTGACAGTCAGGCAATAAAACTAAATTAACTATTGAACGAAATAAAACTATTGAACGAGACCGTTTGGGCACCTCTTTTTCCGCGCGACTATTTTGGAACCAGTTGACAGTTGGGCAGCTATTTCAGCGCCATCCAATTCGGCGTTTTAACATTAAAAAAAGAAATTTATAAGAAGCTTCTAATTTATTGCATATGTTTTGATCGTTATATTCCTTTCTGCAACATTATAATTGGTATCACTTTAGTCATTCACTTGTTTTAACTAAAAAAAAATTAGTTGGTCACAAGTACACCCTGTGTATTTAAAATATGTATTGCTTTTTTTGTCGGCAGCGTAATCGAATGGTTAAAGCGCCAGGATCGTGATCAACACGGTCTCGGTTTAAAACCTATTCGCACCCTTCTGTTGTGTCCTTGAAAAAGACACTTTACGGCACTTTTACCTGCTTGGTGGTCTCGGCAAGAAGTTCTAAATTAAAGTCATATCTTTATTAAAATTTCAAGCGGACAGCAATATCTCGGCATCTCCAGAAGCAGGTCGCGGTAATTGCTTGGCCTATGTATAGCGCCTCCGTCGCTTTCCTGCGAGTTAGGAGGATGAATATACGTAGAGATAAAATAAAAAAAATGTGGTAAATTTAAAGTTAACTAATACTGCTAAAATTATTAAAACCTAATAAGGGCTTAAGTAAGCCGAAAACATTCGTTTTTTGTATAGTAATTTTTAAATGTTTGGTTAATAAAAATGAAAAATACTGAATTCACTGTTTATTGCAATTGTTATATGGTTAAAGAAAACAACCTCTTCGCCGAAACTTTACAATACGATTTATAAATAAAAGTTTTGCTAAAACTACAGTCGCTAAATAGGCTGGCGCCAAATCAGGTGGCACCCAAATAACCATACCTGAATAATCACATTGTACCAAAACGTACCTTACCTAAAAAATTTCTTGCTAATTTTTTGGTTTGTTATTATCACCTCAAGCACTAAAGTTTTTGACTATAATATTTAGTTTAGTGTTTTTAACGAATGTGCGTGAGTAGCACAAAATTTCGTCGAGACGTTTCGAACTTCAGAGGTATTAAATAAAAATACTAATCATTTCTTTTTAATATTTCAGTTTTTCATTGTTTATATAAATTAACATTATGCTATTACAGGTTGTGGCAGGCCAAACATATTGACAAATGACAATGCTTATGTGAATGCTCCACTTTTAACTTATTCAGTTGGATCGAGTCTCACGTATTCCTGCAGCTCTGGTTTTGCTTTTATAGGTGATAATAGCACGACAGTATGTAACTCAACTTTTGTGTGGTCACTTGATGCAAATCCACCTTCGTGTTTAGCGGGTAGGTTTATTATTGGTTTAGTTTTGTTTGTGCAACTTTTTAGTCAATTAGTTTTTTTTTCTTTTTCCTTTCCTTTTAACCTATTTTGAGCTTTCATAGCTTTAAAAAATCGGCAAACGTTGACAATTTATAACAGAAAAAGTACCTATTAAGCTGCGGCTGCAAAATCCAACAGAATCAAAATTAGTTATTAATCTTTTGAGGTAACATAAAAATTTTTTAAAAAATTGCAAAAGTAATGCAAATTGGGTGTTTTATAAATTCAGCTGGTTTTTATGCTTAGATTCTGGTTAAACAATCAAAAAATGCTAATACAAAAAATGCACTGTTTAATCTATGAGCCAAACCTCTTTAGAGGGATATAAAAGCCGATAAGTTTGTTTTTGGTATTAGTTTACTTCAAACATCTTACACTTCAAAATAATTGTGATATTCAAAATAATATGATTCAAAATAATAAAAAAATAATGTTACACTTCAAAATACTTCAAAATAATTTATTGTTTTTTCTAAGGTTATAATGGAACTATAGTTATACGAGTAGCACTATATATTTATTAATTAAATTTTAGTGAACACTATACAACACTCACATTGACCAATGTAAATGATTTATCAGCAGAAAAAATGTGACTTATAAATAAAGTTATAAACAGCTGTTTCTGAAAATCCATTTTGCTATAAAAAGTGTATTAAAATGTACAAACATATAAAAATATATTAAAATGCTATGAAAAATATCTCTAAAAAAAAACTAAATGTATAACTACAGCGTAGGTAAAACTAAAACAAAAAATGCTTTTTATTTATTGATTGACTGTATGAAGGATTAAAGCGGTTGAAAGTTTGTTACGTCCTTGTTGCAACGCTTGGGCGACGCTCGGCGGTACATTTCGTTTTAAGTTCAAACACTTTATGATAAACAGTTTTTTTTGAGGATATATATGTAGAAAAAACTTGTTATAAAAAACTTCTATTACATGATTTTTGCATATGTTTGTTACGCATTGCGTCGCTGTAAATTTACCAAAAGACAGCAATTAATTTCAAACCATGAATAAGGTTTTATTGAAAATTGGACTGATATGAGGACCTATTGGTGCTGCTAAAAATAAATCTTTTTTCACAGACTAAACATTAGCTTAGCTGATATCTACCTAAATAATATGGTTTGACTTGAGTAATTTCGAACTACAACAAAAGATAACTTATATAAGCGGAAATTTTCTAGACAAAAAAGTTATCTTAAACTTTACTCGTTTGACAATATTTCTTAAATTTTTGCATGGTCAATTTTTATTTTATTTGAATTTCGTAAAAGAGATGATTCAAGAAGCTTTGCAAGAAGTAAATTAATTAAAATTATGTTTGATACAAAGGCACGTATTCTGTTGGCAAGGATTAAAAAAAGTAAATACTATAAAAATATCTGGAAGTTTAAAATAAACCTAGCTGAAGCAAAAAATATAAAATTAATTTTAAGATAACTTATTTGATCGATAATTTTCAGTTTTTTTAACTTTAAACATTTAAAGCAAGTATTACCAACCTGGGGTACTCGCACTCCTTATACAGTAGTAAAAGGTCCAAAACTAAAGTAAATTTTAATTGACTCTTAAAATATTTTAAATAATGTTATCTTTTTTTTTGGTTTATTTAATTCACTTTTTATAAAAATTTTTTTTGGTTTATTTAATTTCACATTTTAATTCATAACTACACTTTCCGCATATCTCCAGACTTGAAGGTTGAAGCTCAGTCACTCAAAAACGATCAAGGCAGCCTTTTACTTAAATAACCAAGAGGCCAAACGTGAGCTTAAAGTGTACAACAACAATAGATTTTTACCGTTCAGAAAACCCCTACTTATCTTGGGATAAAACTGGACAGATTGCTCACATTTTATCACCATCTACTGTAAAGGCATTGCGCAAAAAATTATTTTCGCGCGTCAAACTTCGGAGGCGACTTGTAGGCTCGGTGTTGGGTGCTGGTGCCAAAACACTGCTCACAGCTTCCTCATATCTGGTCTACTCAACAGCTGTTATTGCGCGCTAATCTGGTTTTGGAGCGCTCACACTTGCCTCATAGGCAGTGTCTTAAATGACACTTTGCATATAGTCACTAGATGCCTGTGTCCCATTCCAACAGACCACTTACCCATATTCAAGAATCCATCCAGCTGAGCTTTTCCGACCGAGTGCGACACTCTCCTTGGCTTACTGTGGATCTCTGGACGCTGATCATATCTCGTATGGTCTTTTAAGTAAATCTTCAAATGCTCGCCAAAAGAGATTAAAATCTAGACGCCCGTTTGTGCCAGCTGCGCGGAATCTTTTGAACAATCTTGCCGGACTTAGCATCCGCGCTTCTGAGTGGACAAACAGTAAATGAAACGCGGAGTACTGTGAAAATACTTCAAGGCCTGGTGTTATTATAGCCAGGACCAGTGCCAGGCCTGTTGTAATGAGCTTGCCCCGAACAGCCTGGGTTAAGCCCAACCGTCTGCTGACTGGTGTTAGGCGATTCCATTCGTCCATGCACAAATGGGGTCTCGCTTCTTCATCGAATTGCGAGTGCGGCACCTCTGAACAAACCGCAGACCACGTTTGAAAAGCGTTCCCCATAGATCGGGCACCACATGGAGCACGAGGTCTGACGGTTTTCGATGACGAAACTCGATGCTAGCTTAACAACATCAATGCCAACATCTGATCCATTCAGTACAGCAGCCTAGGGAAGTAAAAGGGTAAACCCTCGGCCCTTTGATGAAGTCTTTTTTATGAGTGTATCTTTGCCGTTTTTGAGTTATTTTGCATGGCTACAAACTCTTTTTGAATAACATTCTTTCCGTTGAAATGCTGACAGTGTACTGTATATAATTGTATTCGTTATCATACATGCTTTAACCTAGTTGGCCGCGCTGCCGACATTTAAGTTAAAGTTAACTAGTAAGCTACAGTCCATTTGTGTGCATGTATGCGCCGTATTCATGGCAAATGCAAACAACGTTATCTGGTTAAACACCTATTTGCGTCATTATGTAACGTCCTTGAATAAGGAATAAGCATTTGCGTTTTTCTCTGCTCGGCGGTTTCAGCAACAGCTCTAATTTCCTGTCTTATTATTAAATAGAAACAAAAAAATAAATGCAAAATTTTAACTGAGGAACAATATTTTGACTTCTGCAAAAGCAGGTCGTGCTAATCGCTTCGAAGTTGGCTTTAGTATAACGCCTCCAAAGTTGTCCTGTGAATTAAGCGAGTAAATAAAAATGATGATGATAATTTTAATTAAATTTTAGGTACAAGCTAACAAGTTCGAATAGAAGTAATCATAATTGTGTAAAACGCCAATCACATTCGTATTATACGATATTATTATATTATGATACTATTTTAACACCTCTTTTCTTTATAACACATTGAAACATTTTTTTACTAATCTCTACTCAAATAGTTAAGTTCTGACTTAACTGACCACTATTAGGGGCTGGGTCGGAGAGCGACAAAGGTATACGTTTTTGGACAAAGCTCTTTCAACATCAGAGATTGAGTGGTTGTGCGTGTACCTTAATGGTTATAGAATATTTAACGTCTACAAACATACGCTAACGCGACTGCGATCCCTAGATCTCTCCATGTTTCCTCATCCTTGTCTCCATACGCGCGATTTCAACTGTTGCTACATTACAGTCCAAACAATGAGAGCATAACTGGCTGGGCCAGTATGAATACTCTTGTCTCCTATACAATTCCAAGGATGCCACTAGCATTTACTCTGGCTGCTGGAACACTGACAGTAAACTAGATCTAGCTTTCGCTAACATAGGTCCTAACAGTTGCTTACCGGCTAGACGTGTTCTTAAAAAATCCCTCAGATCACAACACCGACATTTGTTTATAACACAACCAAGGTTTGTTTTGTCAGTGCTAAGCATGCCTGTGAAGCAATGGAACTTCCGCAAGGCTAAATGGAGTCACTAAATTGCTTTAACAAACAAATTCAAAAATACTATTATAGTTGCCACCTGATTCACTTGATGTGAATGCGGCTTACCAACACAGCCTTTTACTTAAATAACCAAAAAACCAAACGTGAGCTAAAAGTTTACAACAACAATAGATTTTTACCGTTCTGTGCAACCCCTTCTTATTTTGGGATAAAACTGGATAGATCGCTCACGTTTGGTCACCATCTAGTGGCATTGCCCAAAAAAACTATCTTTGCCCCTCACAATGCTGAGGCGACTTGTAGGCTCAGGATGGGGTGCTGGTGCAAATACACTTTGCACAGCTGCCCTATCTGTGGTCTAATCAACAGCTGAGTACTGTGCATCAGTCTGGTGTCGCAGCACTCACACTCGCCTCATAGACATTCGTCTGAATAACGCTTTGCACATAATCACTGAATGCCTGCGTCTCCACTGCAACGGACTTATTACCCACACTTTCAGGCATCCAGGCAACTGAATTTTACCTTATAGAAACGGCATCCGCGCTTCTTAATGGATAAATTATAGATGGAATACGCAGTACTGTGAGAATACATTTAGGCTCTTTGCTTTAATATTCATGACCAGTACCAGGTCTGTTGGAATGCACTTGCCCCGCAAATCTGGTCTTTAAATTCAATCGCCTGTGAACTGGTGTTGAGAAATTTTATTTGTCCATGCACAAATGGTATCTTGCTCCTTCACCAAATTGCAAGTGGAGCTCCATTGAATAAGCCACTGACTACATGCTCACCGCGTGCATCGGGCTTCATAAAAGTACGACGTTTGACGGCTTGGAGTGGAGAAACTCGATGCTGGCTTTGCACCATCACTGTTATCATCTGATTCAAGCAGCACAGCGACCTAGAGTAACAAAAGGATAGACCTTTGACCCCAGTCCTATTTAAGTCTGACCTGGAACAAATAACCTTAGAAACAACGACGGCCACGACGATAAACACCATTCAATTTTTTGCATATTCAACAAATACCTAAATAAAAGTAAAACAAGTTCTCCGAAAACATTTTACCGAGATATACAAAGTTTTCTGCTGAATCTTTTTATATTTACCTACAAATAAGACTGCATAATTTTTTAAGTGAACAACCTATCATAAATAATAAGAAATTTAATAACATGTTTAACCATTTTTTTGTATAATTCAGGGTTCTATCGATAGTCATGCAGTTTTGTGGCCACTATAAAGTAGAAAAAAAAATCAAAAACTATTTATTTGTAAAAATTTTTTGCCTGCAACTAAGAAAAAAAGACGTATGTTTAAACCTCATTTTTTAAAAATAGATTTAAATAAAATAGTTTTATAAAAAAAACAATCAAACTCAAAACTTTATCAAAAATCTCCATTTTACTTCCAAATTAGAAGAATGCCAAAGCTTTGCGACCAAGTTGTGTAATATTATTAATGCGAAGCTACTCAATAATTCGGATTGTTTTACAGGGTATTCAAGTTTTCTTCCAAATGATCGCTGTTCGATCTCACTTTACCAAGCTATGGCTTGTTAATTTGGTAATTAATGCTGAACTGCTCACTGGTATTCTTTTTCTTTGTTTGGCGGAGATGGATGGGAGCTGGGTGGTCCACTAAATGGCCAAACATGTTTTCTTTACCCAGGTCACCAGGCTCTTGGCAACATTTGAGAAAGCACGGGCTTCATTGGATGGTGATAAATGGTGTAAAATGTTATTACGTGCTCAGCTGTCTGCTCCTTTGCGCCAGACTCACAAGCTGCCGTTGAAGTCATAATCCATTTGTGCGTTTCTGAGTGGAATAGACCAACGCCGGTTCGGAGGCTTGACCCATGCATGTCTGGAAAAGGTAATTCCCGGTGGTGTTGGGCAAACATCTTTAACAAATGTATGGAGTTTAGAGGTGTTTTCTCGACCCTCCATGGTCCATTTATATTCCGTCCATCGTGCTACACTGGTGTCTGACTGAGCGGGGTCTTTCAGTAGTTGCTGTGCAGCAGGCATAAACGGGGGTCTTGATTTAACCTGTTGCAGCTGTCCACAAAGTGGAGACAGGAGTTTTTCATATAAAAGGCGTTCTGGCTCATGAGCGCGGCGCTCTAGAGACAGTTTAGCTTTTTGGCGGCGAAGCCACGTTGATTGCTAAGATAAGTTGAAAAGGCTGCTAAAAAAAGTTTCTGCTAAGATGAAAAGGTTGTTCACTTATGTAAGACGCAGGCATTCCGTCACTATGCGCGAGGCATCGTTAATAGACTTGTCAATAAGGCAAGTAAAAGTAGTAGGCTACTCAATGGTAAAATGGACGAAGGTAAGGGTGACTGTGAGAAGTATTGTGGCACTCACACCGCATCTTTATCTAGCTAATCTCCCAATACACAATGCGAGATGTTAACTTTTTGTGCAGTGACTCTAAGTGCTGCCAAAACGTGAGTGCCCATCCATCTTTACACCAAGATAGGTAGGTTCGGCATAAAACGGCAAGGCCTGTCCGTTGACAAAGATTTTAAGCTCACATCGTGCCTCCTTGTTGTAAAGATGAAAGGCTGCCCATACAGTATTTGCTGTACGAACTTAAGCTTCCATTTGTAAAGGTATTTTGTAAAGGTAATTTGTAAAGGATAGGGTTGCCATGTCCTGAGTACGAATTTTCTCCAATGCCTGCCGGTTGCTTGTATTGTGCAAGATAGCCAGATCATCAGCATAAGCAAATTTGCTGCCGGCTGCCATTGGAAAGTCATATGTATAGATATTAAACAAAAGGGGAGCCAGGACTGATAGTGGAACGACATTTTTAAGGCATTGTAACCTGCTTTGCTTTTCGGAATCGGTGGTGAGGGTAAAACTTCGATTACAAAAAAGTTCCATCATCAATGACACCATGTGCTAGTCCGAAAGAAAATGGAGTAGCTTGCAAGTGAGGCCAGAGTGCCAAAGAGTATTGTAGGCTGCTGTGAGATTCACAAACATAGCGGCAGTCTTCTTTTTCACCGAAAAGCTATCCTCAATTTCTTCAGTGAGACAAGTGACTTGATTTAAGGTCGACCTTTTGCGTCAAAACCCAGGTTGCTCTCTAGGTAGCATTGAGTTTATTATTGTTTATACGCGGGCATAGATAAGTATTTCTAAAATCTTGAAGGGAACAAGAAGCAAAAAGATAGGTTTATAGTCCTTTGGGTCCCCCAATGGCTTATTCGGCTTTGGGATGGCAGCCATTAATGTTCTCCTCCAAATTTTTCAAAGCTTGAGTCAGCGCATGCAGGACGAGAGGTGCTTATTTAACCAGTACTTTAAAGCAGAGCTGGCATAAAATATTAACACTGGGCATAGAACATCATGGCCCGGAATTTTTCCAGACTTTAACAGCTGGAGGGCATTGGTAAAATTTTCGGGAGAAAACACTCCAGATATGCATTTGTCAGGGGATGTCGGACTCCTCCAGAGTTGGTTCTGCCAATCAATTTGTTTATTATATTCCATTCCAGCTGACTGGAGTGCGTAAAATCGATGCTATTAACAGCCTCGGACCAGCGACCTTTTCGTTTTTCATCAAGATGACACAGCAAGGCGGAAGCGGATGAACAAGTTACTTTATAATGCGAAGCCCGTAGAAAAATCTCGTAAAGGTATTTTCCCAACACGGCCCATATTTATTTCTGCGACCACTAGGAATTGACAATTCGCTGTTGGGCAAAGATGGTATTATAGAAGTCTTGCTATGCCTCATTAAAAGAGATAGAATCAGGAGATGGTGATTATTGTGATAGCTGGTTTCTGATGAGGCCGTATAGTTTTCGGTTAGTTTTTCGGAAATTCTAACGCTTGTACGGCTCAATGGGACTGGGGCCAAATTTTTTGAAGTTGTAATAAGCGATGATCGATGTTGGGGCCTAAAAAACGTCTCTAACAAACGTCTTTCTAGTTCGGATCTGTTTAAATATTCACTCGCAAAACCCAGATTGGGATTGGTTTCTGTGTTCCACGACCAGAAAATAAGCAAGGAGTATGTTTTAGGGTTACACAAGAGAGAACGATTTCCCTTGGCTTCCCAGTCAGAAAGACATTCTCCATCTGGGCTTGTGTGAGTATAGCCCCAGTCAGTGTCCTGGCAGTTAAAATATCTTTGTAAAGTCAGGATTAATTGCGAAGTTTTTGGTTTGATAGACATTGACAATCTTGCAACCATAATGCCCACATACAAACACTCAATTGCTTATCTCTCCGAAGATTGATCCACAAGAATCTAGCTAAGTTTTTCTTAGACAAACGTAGCAAGACCATGCTTCCTGTTTAAGACCCAACAAGCCAGTGTGAGGTGTGGCATTACGAGATAGTTGCATTTGTGCAATGGGTCTCTTATAGGAAGACAAGAGCCTTGTAGATGCTGGCCAATTGGCTGATAACTCGGATTTTATTTGCGCTTATACCTTGAACATTTAAATGTATTATTATGGAACCAAAAATCTCGCATTTATTATTTGTAAACTTGCCAAATCTCTTTTGTTTCCCGAGCCGAGGATCTATGCTTTTACCACCTTAGAAGCATCCCAAATTTATCATTATTTGCTGGGTCATTGCAAGTTACCGAGATTCGCCACGTGGAAGTTAATGATATAAATCCATGTTATTGTCGCTTAATTTTGCTCACTATTATTATCCCATTAATCATGTTAAATCAGGAAAAGATACAAGTTTCAAAAATTTCAGAAATATATCCAAAAAACTAAAATAGTAGAAATTAAAAGTGTATTTATGAGCATTGACTTCAAAAGAGTGGACTTTAAAATAGAATTAAATTTTTTATTTTTGTTCGAGATTTTAAAAGAAAGAATAATAATAATAATAATAATAATAACTATAACAGATAGAGTATTTTTTTAAGCATTACTATTAAAATAATTTTAACTTTAGAATTACGGAGATGTTACATTTTTTTCGAGTTTTATTGCACAGTACTGCACACGCAATCAAAATAAAATTGGCATTAAGCAACAAACTGACGCTATTTTTCAATGAAAAAGTATTTTTTTAAATCCTGCTTTAAACAACATACTATATTTTACAGAAAAAAAGTAAAAAGTATGAAACGACAATACTGTATTGCTTTGTTTTACTCATTTATTTATTTTTTTTAGTTAATTTACTACTTTTAATAATTTAAATAGCCAGCAATGTGCAAGACAGAAGAATAAATAAAAATAAGATTTTACCTGTAAGATACGGAGGAGTCCAAAAAATACAGAAATTATTGGTATCTTTTTGTATTATAGAATGATTTTATACAATAAAATAATCCAGAAATAATAAAACTAAAATAAGTTGTATACTATCTTATTGTAGAAAATTACCAACGTATGTGTTTGTTTATTTCTTTTGCTTTCCTAATTATTTTTTGTGCGTGCACTTGCTGCCATGACCTTTTTGCTTTACATTTTAATTATTAGTCAATTTCTTCTCCGAGTATAGTTTATTTTTGCAGAGCGTTCATTTAGTCCTGGCATTTTTTGCGTTTTCTTTCACTTCTCAATTTTTAGGCGACCAGCAGCAATAATGGTGAGCTGCTGGTTAACGTCTAAGAGACGTAGTTCTGTTTTTGTGACTTTGAAGTCTTGGAGAGCCTGGTATTGCGTATTAATATGTGTGTTCACCCGATTGTGTGTATATATCCGATTGGGTGTTCATCATTTTCCCTTGAGTTAGCACCAACATAAACTGTTCGGTAAGGCAATTGTGTGTTTTCTCATTAGGTTTGATATTTAGTTTGTATTATTTATTTACAGATTACCGCTTCGTTTCGCTTTGCTTCATTATTAATTTTTATTTATATTAAACATTTTTGGTTATTTTGACTTTTCTTTTATCAAAGCTAGTGGCACGTTATTTAACAATTCACTTTGGGGCAATCGGCTAAATTCAGCGCCGTTTACTGTAACACATTTTTATATTTCAATGACCCACTTTTTTTAAGAAACCAAGAAGTTTGTGGTATCAACATTTTTAAAACAGAGATTAACATTTTAAAACAATCTAACGAATGCGCAACCATTACTTTGCAGAGTGTACGAGAGCACCGCCTAAACCAGATAATACATCGACCTCACCCACTGTAATCGTTGGTCCTTTTTTGGAAGGAGAGGTGATTTCATACATCTGTAATAATCCAACTCAGAGTATTCCAAGCAATTCTATTGCCACTTGCACGAGCACCGGAAATTTTGATGTACCTTCTATTCCCAGCTGTGTGACTACAAGTGAGTAGAAAGTATTCGTTACAGTTTTTTATTTTTATTTGTAAAGTGTTTCGTAGAAACTTTTAAAATCTAATTAAAAACTATAATTAATGAAAAATCTACTTTTGGAAAGCGTTAAACGGAAATAGTAGTAAACATAGATTAAATGGTTTTTATAAAAGACAATGTTTCGCCTCTTTGTCGGGTTAATTTTCTATTTCATGTTTGCTTTTTATATCGGGTTAATGGAATAATTTAGAAATTTTTTATTAGGATGCGGGCCTCCGCAACCAATTAATAACGCAAACATCAGCACGGGAGGCTTAGTAGCGTTCTCGGTCGGCACTCAATTATCATATTCTTGCATTAGCGGCTTCGCACTTAATGGATCGGGAGAAACTATTTGTCAGGACTCAACATTTACTTTTTCTTTCGACAATTCTGTTATGTGTGTGAAAAGTAAGTTCTCTTATCGACAGCTTTGAAAACTTCATTTCGCTGTCGTAATTTTTTTGTTTTAAGTTAATATTCGCACATTGCATATTGAGATTCTAAACTTGCGATTTCATTTCAACCAGTTACTTATTAGATGTTATGGCTTCTCGCAAGTGATTGACTGTATTAATATTGTAAAGTTACAAAAAATTATTTTGCTATTTGCAAAATTGTTTAAATTGCTTGAAACCAAAGGGCAACGGAATATAAACTTGAATAATTTCTACCAGTAATTCTTACACTTTTTAAGACGCACCCACTTTTTTATCCAAAAAACTCGTGCATCCTCCTTCCCATGAAAACAAAACTCACCTTTTTTTCATGCAAGCAAAAGTCGCTTCCTCACTTCCTCATTCAAGCAGGTTTTTGGCCAAAATTCAAGCTGAAGACTAAAAAACAAAAGTTCTTCACTTTTTATCATTGTTCAAAACGTCTAATTTTGGCCAAAATCCCACTTGAAGACTAAAAAAAGGTCTTCGGGCCAATCACATGGTTTTATGAAGCAGTTTTCGCGGGCATCACTAATTTAAGGAATGTCGGAACGTAGGAAATTAGGAAAACCAACACTAATTTAAGGAAATAAGGAAATGTCGGAAACAAGGAAATAACGAAATACTAATTTAAGGAATGTAGGAAATGTCGGAAATGTAGGAAATAACACGTTATTTGAACTGTAGGAAATAAAAATGAATGTCGGAATTAACGAAAGTACTTAACGCTTTCGTCGAAAATGCTTAAATTGTGTAGGAACAGTTTATTTGAACTGTAGGAAATAATAATAAGCGTTGGAATTAACGAAAGCACTTAATGCTTTTGTCGAAAATGCTTAAATTGTGCAGGAACAAGTTATTTGAACTGTAGGAAATAAAAATAATCGTCGGAAATGCGAAAAAGTTTAGCTTTAGTTTTAAACTCTTTTAACTGTGCTTGAAGCTTGAAGCGCTTGTTAAAAATGCATATATTGTGAAGAAACAAGTTATTTGAACTGTAGGAAATGATAATAATCGTCGGAAAATACGAAAGTACTTAACGCTTTCGTCAAAAATGCTTAAATTGTGTAGGAACAATTTATTTGAACTGTAGGAAACAAAAATAATTGTCGGAAAATACGAAAAAGCTTGAAGCGCTTGTTAAAAATGCATATATTGTGAAGAAACAAGTTATTTGAACTGTAGGAAATGATAATAATCGTCGGAAAATACGAAAGTACTTAACGCTTTCGTCAAAAATGCTTAAATTGTGTAGGAACAATTTATTTGAACTGTAGGAAACAAAAATAATTGTTGGAAAATACGAAAAAGCTTGAAGCGCTTGTTAAAAATGCATATATTGTGAAGAAACAAGTTATTTGAACTGTAGGAAATGATAATAATCGTCGGAAAATACGAAAGTACTTAACGCTTTCGTCAAAAATGCTTAAATTGTGTAGGAACAAGTTATTTGAACTGTAGGAAACAAAAATAATTGTTGGAATATACGAAAAAGCTTGAAGCGCTTGTTAAAAATGCATATATTGTGAAGAAACAAGTTATTTGAACTGTAGGAAATGATAATAATCGTCGGAAAATACGAAAGTACTTAACGCTTTCGTCAAAAATGCTTAAATTGTGTAGGAACAATTTATTTGAACTGTAGGAAATAAAAATAATTGTTGGAATATACGAAAAAGCTTGAAGCGCTTCTTAAAAATGCATATATTGTGAAGAAACAAGTTATTTGAACTGTAGGAAATGATAATAATCGTCGGAAAATACGAAAGTACTTAACGCTTTCGTCAAAAATGCTTAAATTGTGTAGGAACAATTTATTTGAACTGTAGGAAACAAAAATAATTGTTGGAAAATACGGAAAAGCTTGAAGCGCTTGTTAAAAATGCATATATTGTGAAGAAACAAGTTATTTGAACTGTAGGAAATGATAATAATCGTCGGAAAATACGAAAGTACTTAACGCTTTCGTCAAAAATGCTTAAATTGTGTAGGAACAATTTATTTAAACTGTAGGAAACAAAAATAATTGTTGGAAAATACGAAAAAGCTTGAAGCGCTTGTTAAAAATGCATATATTGTGAAGAAACAAGTTATTTGAACTGTAGGAAATGATAATAATCGTCGGAAAATACGAAAGTACTTAACGCTTTCGTCAAAAATGCTTAAATTGTGTAGGAACAATTTATTTGAACTGTAGAAAATAAAAATAATTGTTGGAAAATACGAAAAAGCTTGAAGCGCTTGTTAAAAATGCATATATTGTGAAGAAACAAGTTATTTGAACTGTAGGAAATGATAATAATCGTCGGAAAATACGAAAGTACTTAACGCTTTCGTCAAAAATGCTTAAATTGTGTAGGAACAATTTATTTAAACTGTAGGAAACAAAAATAATTGTTGGAAAATACGAAAAAGCTTGAAGCGCTTGTTAAAAATGCATATATTGTGAAGAAACAAGTTATTTGAACTGTAGGAAATGATAATAATCGTCGGAAAATACGAAAGTACTTAACGCTTTCGTCAAAAATGCTTAAATTGTGTAGGAACAATTTATTTAAACTGTAGGAAACAAAAATAATTGTTGGAAAATACGAAAAAGCTTGAAGCGCTTGTTAAAAATGCATATATTGTGAAGAAACAAGTTATTTGAACTGTAGGAAATGATAATAATCGTCGGAAAATACGAAAGTACTTAACGCTTTCGTCAAAAATGCTTAAATTGTGTAGGAACAATTTATTTAAACTGTAGGAAACAAAAATAATTGTTGGAAAATACGAAAAAGCTTGAAGCGCTTGTTAAAAATGCATATATTGTGAAGAAACAAGTTATTTGAACTGTAGGAAATGATAATAATCGTCGGAAAATACGAAAGTACTTAACGCTTTCGTCAAAAATGCTTAAATTGTGTAGGAACAAGTTATTTGAACTGTAGGAAACAAAAATAATTGTCGGAAAATACGAAAAAGCTTGAAGCGCTTGTTAAAAATGCATATATTGTGAAGAAATAAGTTATTTGAACTGTAGGAAATGATAATAATCGTCGGAAAATACGAAAGTACTTAACGCTTTCGTCGAAAATGCTTAAATTGTGTAGGAACAAGTTATTTGAACTGTAGGAAATAAAAATAATTGTTGGAAAATACAAAAAAGCTTGAAGCGCTTGTTAAAAATGCATATATTGTGAAGAAACAAGTTATTTGAACTGTAGGAAATGATAATAATCGTCGGAAAATACGAAAGTGCTTAACGCTTTCGTCGAAAATGCTTAAATTGTGTAGGAACAATTTATTTGAACTGTAGGAAATAAGAATAATCGTCGGAAAAGGCGCAAAAGTTTAGCTTTACTTTGAAAATGCTTGAACTGTAAAGGAACAAGTTATTTGAACTGTAGGAAATAATAATAAATGTCTGAATTACCGAAAGTACTTAACGCTTTCGTCAAAAATGCTTAAATTGTGTAGGAACAATTGATTTGAACTGTAGGAAATAAAAATAAAGGTCGGATAAAGCGAAAAAGTTTAGCTTTAGTTTTAAAATGCTTATGTCCTTGGAAAAGACACTGTATGGCACTTTGCCCTGTTTGGTGGTCTTGGCAAGCAGTTTTAAATTAAATTTATATCTCTTAAAATTTCAAGTGGACAGCAATATCTTGGCATCTCGGGAAGCAGGTGGGGTAATTGCTTACCCATATATTGCGCCTCCGTCGCTTTCCTGCGAGTCAGGAGGATAAATATAGAAATACAAATAAAAACAAAAAACAAATACAAGTTCTTTTGATTTGAGGTTACAGCACAGGTCACTTATCGACGAATTCTTTCACACCCAATTAAGTTGACTGCCTGCTGCGAATGACGTAGTAAAGTAAATTGAGGAAAACACGCAAGCAGGACTCGTAACTACATTTAAAGATGATGATTGATTGTGGCACAGTGGAAAGCAGAAACTTAACCCTATTCAGACTGGGCGTTTTGGAAATTTTGTACGACTGGGGGGGGTTGAATGTGCCCGCGCTGTTTGTTTGTTTATATCTCAGCAATTTCTAGCGATAGAATTGTCATTCAAGTTTGTATAGAAAGGAAATTTTATACTCTTTTAATATAGATACTTAAATGTTGCATTTAAACATTATTTGGTATTGAAAAAGCGAGTTTTCAAAGGGTAGTCAATTTTCGTAAATTGGATGAAAACGAGAGAGCGATTTGAGAGAATTAACAACTTCGGCTGTTTGTCGAAGGTCATTGAGTCGTAAAATTAGAAGTGCCACTTGACGAAGTTGTTACAGTTTACAGAGAAGGAAATTTTGGATCAGCAAATTGTGCTAAAAGCTGGTTTTATTATTGTTTACATTCCATCTTTGTTATTTATTAGAATTTTTTTTAATTATTTCTTTTTTGTAAACAATTAAGAGCAATAAGCTTAATAACATAAAAAAAAGTTAAATCATTACACAAAAAATTATGTTTTTAGTTTTACGTCGCAAAAGACTCACTTTAATTATTTTCACTATAAAAGAATATTTCGAATTCACTAATTTAGTTAAAATTTATTGTTTTTGATTACATCAATTTTTTTTGATTTTACAGAAATCATTATTATTTTGAATGTTTTTTCTTTTCTTTTACTACTTTTTTCTAAACAACCCTTTTGAATTCTGACCGGCGTTGTGAACGTATTAGAAATAGAGCTCTAAATAAAATATTTAGAGGTTTTTCAAAAAGAGTAATGCAAACTATATGGATTTTTGGACCGGTTACGCAATGTTGGCTCCTCACAAATACTACCAGCATCATGAAAACGCGACGCAAATTGCATATAAATTAATACAAATTTAAAAAATAATTTTGGTTTATTTGTTTGTATCTTCTGACTAAAAGTTATGTAGCTATTAGAGTTTTGAATTTAATACAAGGTCAATTCTAGATTAAACTATAATCTTTTATATTCATCTTTACACTACGTAGCGTTTACACAAATTGCGAAAAATACTTACCGTGAATTTATCTATGCTTTTTGTTGGAGGTTGATATTATCTATACTCCGAAAAGCCCCGATAAAATTGACATATTATGGAAACCATACTAATTATCATATGTTGGAATATAAATAATTGTTAAACTTTATTATTCAAAAAGGATTAAAATTTTAAGAACAAAAAACTAATGCTCTTTATCAAAAAATCTTTACATTTGTCAATTATTAAAATATCAACAAAATATTTTAACTTAGAAAAAGTTAGTGGGTTTTATTAATAAATGAAACGCTCAATTTCCCTTTTATATGTATTTTTTGGACAGCATTCAGCAAATTCAAAAGCTTACAAACAAATAATGAAAAACCGTTACGCAGCATTGATTATAGAAATAACAATCAAAAAGTTTATCGTTGCGTTTATTGGATAAAAGCAGTCTTTACGTAAAAAGATGTTCTGCTTAGAAATTTAACGTTAATGACAATTATTACAAAATTGAAAGCGATGTCGTTGGCACACTACCTTTCCACAGTTTTGGCATTGACTGATAAGTTTGGGCAATTGATCTTTCTTTTTTTTCATTCCTGGACCTGATATTTCTTTTATACATATTTCACAACGACGTTTTCTTTCTGATTGAGGAGGAAATATTGATAGGAAAGCTGTATCAATACTTGGTTCGACGACGTTTTCGCCAAGTACCAACTTTATTTTTTGTTGAATTTCACTGTTAAGACCTTCCCTGGATCTTCTTTGGATGAAAGGTTTTACTAATTCTAAAACAAGATTAAAGCCAACTTCAAACGAATTCTGTTTTCGCGGCTCCGTGTGTTTATTCATTGCAAACACACTTGCTGCATTTATGCGACAAGTGTCAAGCAAATACGAAAAAGCAATTGTGGTCCATTTTCGAGACTTGGTTTTGCACGAATAGAAACTAATTTTTTGGTCTACAATGTCTGTACCTCCTTTTGTATAATCATACAACTTGTATAAAGCCGGTTTCTTTCTTTGATCTTTTGAAATCCCAAAAATTGGTTGCATTGTAGATAAAATTAAAATATTTCGTTTTCCTGTCGTTTTTTTAAAGTTTACAATAAAAGAATTAAGATTGATATTTTTTTCAGGTTCGTTCCAAAATACTTTATAAGAACCATTATCTCTATTATGCACTTGCTTTATTTCACTTGGTATTCCTTTGCGATTAGCTTGAATAGTTCCGATGGTAGTAATTTTCCGTTCCAAAAGCCATTTTGCCAAAGGTATTGAAGTGTATAATCGATCGTAAGATAAATTTCTTCCCGCAAGATCCGCATTTTTTTCTAGATTTTTGACCAGGCTTTTTACTGTTTCTTCAACGCCGTAAACATAAAACTTGCAGTTATTTGATGGATAGTTTACCGGTCTTCCAGCATAAACAGATGTTGTGTATGTGAACGGAAATCTTGATGAATTTATAGATCGAAAAAGCATTCCGTATTTAGCCGGTTTTGAAGGATTAAATTGTTTGAATGATAGCTTACTTCGCATAGGATAAAGTGTTTCGTCCAATGTTAGGTAGTCATCTGGTACAGCAACCCTTCCACAATTATAATTAAATATTTCAAAAATTTTGCGAAAAGCAGCAAATCTATCGTATTTCCACCTTTCTGGTCTATCACCCGCATCATCAAAAGAAATGTGAGAAAGAAGAAATTTAAATCGATTTTTACTCATGGTCGCACCAAATATAGGATTTCCAGTAAGATTATTGAATAAGATTTCAATATTATGACTTGCAAGACCAAGTAATCCTCGCAAATAAATTAGCCCAATAACAGCCAGCATTTCAAACGCGGAAGTTAAATGTAAAAAGTGTATTTGTTGTCGTCTAAAATATTTTTAGGCAATTCATTTCTAACTTTAGAAATTTTTTTATTTGTCATATCAACAATAATTGTCAAAATGTCCAAACTAAAAAACAATTCCCACGACGACTTTATTTTTAAGCGGTTTCTGTATTCGTGCTTTACCCCACTTGAATTTCGTATGATATTCTTTGAAGCCTGTCTACCAAATCTTTCCGGTGGTATATTAGTCCACCTTATTTTTTCCTCTGGATGGTCTTTGGTCGCTTTTTTTGTGAGGACCTCATACTGCTCTACATCAGAAGTACGATCAATCGGTTCGTAATACTCCTCTAAAAGAGCCGTATTAATGCTAGTTATTTTGTTGGCATCCTGATCAAGACGACTTTGTTTACGCGGAAGAGCTTCAATTTCGTTGTTTGCATTATTATCCGGAGTCTCATCTTCCAAAGCAGCGACAGTAAATAGAGATGCTTGGGAATTTTGTTCGCTGTCCACGTCACAATCGGGCACAAGATCAAGCAAATCATCTTCGCCATCAGAATCATCAAAAATTTTTTTGGTTACTTCTTCAAGCGTATAAGTTGTTAGCGACATTTTTAATTCAGTAAAAACTTAAAAATTGAAATCTAATTCAATAAAACTTAAACCAGGTTAAAAAGAATATATTTCTTTCTACTATAAGGTATAATTTTGCTTTCTACATTAATAATATAAATAATCAAACACAATTTACAAATCAAGAAAAATTAAAAAAATAAATTAACTAAGCTGTATTGTAATAATGAGAAAATAAAACACTACCTTCAAAGCTTGATTAAGAAATTTTAAGATAAGCTAAAAGAAAATAAAATAGTACACAATTTTTGTGCCGTTGTAATTGCAACTTGTGGCTCTGAGCAAGGCCTCTAAAAATTTTTTCTTGAAGGGAGCAGCCAAAGACAACTTTTTTTATTACAAAGGAATTTGCAATAAACGCAAAGTAAAAGTATTACAAAAACCTTTACGAAGTATTCTAATGAAGATCAAAAAAGTTGTAAAATTCGGCACTAATGTTTTAGTTGCTTGGCCTTGCTCCTTACATTTATTTGATAAGCCAAAAGTGCCTTTATCTTGAAAAGACTAAACAGTTTGAATGCAAGTCCATTTTTTCTTTTTGTTTGTTCTTCACTTTGTTCTAAATAAGAATTTTATTCTCAAACTCAACATAAGACCCTTTTTCCCGGGTTCGTTTCTATGCTTTTAATAAAAATTTTTTTTAATACGATAAAATTTACGTTTATTGAAACTGTTTTTCAACAAAAAAGTTATTTTTTAAAACTTTATTTCCTTTTTAACTTACTGTTATTTATTGAGCCGTTTTTATCTAAAAAAATTTTCTGACTCCTTGTCTAAATCGATATTTTACAATCTTTGTTGAATTTAATTTTGTCAAGAATACTTATAAGTTGCTGGAAACAGGTGTAATCTCGTTTTTTCAAGCGCGTATAAAATCCTGAGTGACCTTACTCGAAAAAACTAAGGAAAAACTTTCAACACTTTCTTTTACAAATAGTCAAAGAATTTTATTCATAAAGTCAGTTTAGTTTTATTACGTCAATGAGGTGTTAATAAGGTGTTAAAAGCTTCATATGCAATTATTCCTTTGTCTAAATATACCAAAATCTGTTAGATATTTACAACATTACGGAGCGTACATTAATTAAATTATTCTACATATGTCAAACAGATTTCTAGTCTGGTTAAAAACAAATGACTCTGTCGCCCACTGGTCACGACCGATGTGAGTTGCCGATTTCAACCCCGGTCTATATAACAAAAAGTCACATGAGGTCCCATAATTCCAGATCAAGTGTGCCTCGTGCAATCCTGTGACCATCGCGCGATCCTATGATAGAGATGTATAGAAAATCTATTGAACCAATCGTATTTCGTCGTACCAATTTCTGAGAGCCAATCACATTACCTTATCAGTTCACATAACAACAGGTCTAATATAATGTTTCTATCTTGCAAATTTTAAAAGGCGCTATCTGCCTCCAGTGTCCCCACTTCTAAACCATTGCCTTTTTCTGGGGGTCTTTACCGTGCTTTTAATAAAATTTTTCTCTAATACAATAAAATTTACGTTTATTGAAAATGTTTTTCAACAATAAAATTCTTTTTTTGAAATTTACCCCTTTTCTGACTTACTGTTATTTGCTGTGCCGCTCTTATCCAAACAGGAATTGCTGACTCCTTGTCTACATCGATATTTTACAATTTTTGTTGAATTTAATTTTATTCAAGACAATATAATTGTTAGAGACAGGTCTAAAGCAATGTTTTTGACTTGCAAATTTTAAAGGATACTATTTGCCTTCCGTTCCCCCTCTTTTGGAAAATATTGCTGGGCAGAAACAATAATTAACCTTGATTCGCGCTTCTGGCTCCAAATAAAAAAATTCGTTGTCAAAATGTACGTACCGAAATGCTCCGATTTGTTATTATGTGTATTTTTATAATTTTTAATTAAAAAATAAAAGGATCTGTACTTGTCCCTGCACTTTGGTGTGTAAAAGATATTGCATTGAGCCAAGATTATCTTAGGATCTTTATAACTTGTACATCAAAAGAAAATAGCCTATATAATCAATCCAGTATTTGACGCGCATCAATAAGTATGATTTCTTTTCGTACATTTGACCGCCAAAAATGTCAAAAAATATTTTTTTACAGCATATTCAAATAATATTGCTAGATTGCTTAAAAACGTTGACTTAATATTGGTGAATTTGTCAAAAAATTCGTTCAAACAAATTAAATATTACAAAATTAACAAAGAAAAATAAATAAACAAAATACATTGAAACCTTTTTTAATAAAACCAAATTAAAAGCTTAGGATTTTTTCCAAATTTTTAGAAAATTTCACACGAAAAGAAATCATATAGCTTGTATAAAGCCGGTTTCTTTTTTTGATTTTTAGAATTATAAAAAATTGGGTGCATTGTCGATAAGATTGAAATATTTCGCTTTCCTGTGGTTTTTGGGTTAAAAGAATTGAGTTTGGTATTTTATTGAGGTTCGTTCCAAAAAACTTCATAGAAACCAATATCTTTATTACACACTTGCTTTATTTTATTTGTTATTTTTTTGCCCTTAGCTTGAATAGTTCCGACAGTAGTAATTATCCTTTTCACAAAGCATTACAGTATACCAAAGGTATTGAAGAGTATAATTAATCGTAAGATAAACATTTACGATAAAGCCAAATCAAGGGCTTGGGATTCTTTCGAATTTGTTAAAAAATTTTAGACGAAAAGAAATCTAAATCTACAGTTACGGCTTTTACAACCAAAACAACTCCTCTGGAAAAATGAGATTGAAAGGGTTTATTGCCTCGTAAAGTGTTTGAGTAAACATAGTTAGTGAACCGCTCAGTCTCAATTGTTTTGATAAACAGATTACACTTTGCCTTTTTTTCGCTTTTGGCTGCTTTTTTCTCACGTTTTATGAAATAGTCAAAAAACTAGTGACTAGGTGTCAACAAACTATTAATAACTCCAAAATTACTTCATCGATTTTTTCAAAAATTGCACCAACTTTGAGATGAATAAAAATCAGGAAAAGTCCAAAAATTTGAAAAAATTTCTGCGAGTAGTTTTTGAGCAGCACACAGTAATTTAACACCGCGGGCACAATCAGGCCCCCCCAGTCTTAATAGGGTTAAAGTGCCGTTATAAACGAAGAAAATTCCTTTGGGGGACAAATAAAGGGTTCCGTTATATACAAATTGACGTTATAGACGAATTGCCGTTGTAGGTAGGAAAATTTGATTGTACGCAAAAAATAGGAATTCTGCCGAAACCAAGGGAAACGTAACTTTATAAGACAGTGGTTCTGCGGACTGCGGACCGCGGTCCTTTAGGGGTCCCCGAAGCAGTTTCAGGGGGATCGCGAAGAGGTTATGGGGTTTGATGCCGCACATGTCAAATGGCAGTGTAAATCGAGGTAAGAAATTTAGCTTGATCAATAAAACAGTGCTGCTCAGTAAACTTGTTATTTAAAATCTTATCAATGCACAATGGGGCATTGTACGATTAAAAGTGAATTTTTACGTAATTCTTTTGTTCTCAATCACGCCAAAGTGTTCAATGTTCACAAAAAACAATAATTTGAGTGCTAGTTAGAGCAAGGATGCATTTTTGGATAAAAAGTAGCAAGTTAAATTAAGTTTTAAGATAAACCAAGTTTAGCGCGGACGTATAAAACATACAGCTAGCCTTTTCCTTGAAAAGGATTTTGTTTAAATTAGACCTAGTTACCTAAGACTATAGCTTACGGACGTACAGCAGCTCGGAATTTTATTCTGACGTCCTTACTAAACTGTTTCTGATACAAGCTGTTTAACCTAAAAGTTGGTCATTACAGATTTTCCAGGTGTAAGCTTTAGTGCAGCCTAATTTGCAGTTATGATTTTAATTAACCGTCAAAATTGCTGAGTTTCAGAATTTTATACTTCAAAATTTTGGCTTCGAAAATTTGTAAGTTAATATTAAGCTTCCACCATGCCTCCAAAAAAGAAAATGAGATGTGATGATTCATATGTTAAATTTGGTTTTATAGCAATAAAATCTGATGGAGAAGAGAAACTGTACTGTGTTTTACGCTGCACAGTGTTGGCATCTACTTCACTAAAACCTAGAAAGTTAAAAAGACATTTAGAAAGCATCACCCTAATTCACTAAATAAGAATGTAGAATTCTTCAAACAAAAAGCTGAAACATTGATCAAGTCCAGACTTGATCAATCAAGAATGTTTTAGAAAGACACCACGAGTGGTCCTAAAGCCTCCTATGAGGTGTCACAAAAAATAGCTGCCACTAAAAAAGCTCAACATTGGAAAACAGTTGACAATGCCTTGCTGCAAAGATACCATATCGAATGTGTATCACATTTGGGAAAATGTTGACCAGAGCAAGCTACTTCTCTAATTACATATGTTTGCTTCGATTTTGGAAATTTTGTTTAGTTTTGATTCATGGCAGCGGAATTAAAAGTGTCTTTTTCAACGATACAACAGAAAACATGATTAGGTTTTGAACCTGCACCATGACGATTGCGTTTGCCATCAATACGGCGCTCTAACCAACTCCACCCTGTTGCGACTAAGCTATTCGTCTGACTTGGCTTCGGCAAAACTCAATGGACGAATTGTAGACCAGACATTGAGTTGATCTACTCCAAACTTTCATTTCCAAGGCCATTGGTCTAAAGCTCTTAAAATGTATTGCCCAGGATAGTTTGAGTTAACCTAATCTGTCTATAATGTAATGGTTGCGTTTCCACAGCTAGTTTATGTAATAAATTTTAAGATATAAAATTTTGTTTATAATGCAGCTAAATCAACCTCCAAAATTACAGAACTTTGGAACGAAACCTCTTTCGTTTGAAGAAGCAAAACAATTATTGCTGAACGTTCCAACCACTGATATTTCGAATTATCCTGCTGTAAAACCTAAAGGAGGTTTTGGGTATTTTTTTCAAGGATTAGACTGCAGAAGCGGCAATGACTTTGCTTGCGATCAATATCGCTTTTATGCGGATGGTCGATATATTAAAAATGGCGTTTTAAAACGATATTATAAAATCAGAGTTTTAAATTCCAAAAAAAGATACCTTTCTTCCCAGTTTGAACGTCATGTCTATTCATTGCTTTCACAAACAAAAAACGAAACAAGTCAATCCAAACCTCCGTTGTGCCTCGTTCATTATATCGGTGATGCCTCGATTTATGAAGATTTTAAACATGGAAATTCAAAAAGGAAAACAGGAATTTATTTACCGACAATGAAAAACGTTATGAACTTAATGGAAGCAGAATCAAAACAGAAAAATCCGAAAAAAGTTTATGAAGATTTGCAAGAAGAAAGAAGTAGTGCAACGAATCAGAATTGGATGCCAGTAGATAGACCGAGAAATAAAAAGCAATGCGAAAATACTCGATATCGGACAACAAAGCATAAAAAGATCAGTAACGACGAGTTTTTCAGCTCAGTTGAATTGGCTATACAACTAGAAAATTTCGTAAGAAAGTTTGTAATTTATCCCGAAGTTATCATCCATTTGGCCGATGAGAAAATTTTAGAAACCACAAAAGAATTAATTAGATTATCAGAAACGCACTCACATTTACAGCAACTGCTATCATATGACACAACGTTTTTGCTTGGAAACTTCTATGTTTCAATTTTAGTGGCTAGAAATACATATTTTGAAAACGATCCTATATTTCCAGTAGCCTTTCTTATTCATACAAGAAAATTTTCAACGTATCATCGTGATTTTTTTTTTGATATATTTGCAGTAACAGGTATAGATAAATCTGAGTGCGTTCCCTTTATAACAGACCGAGAAAAAGGAATTACTCAAACTTTAAAAGCATATTTTCCTCAAGTAAAAAACATTCACTGCACAAATCATATTTTAAAAGACGTGGAATATTGGTTAAAGCAGCATGGAGGAAAGGAAGATATTAAAGTCCTTAAAGATGATATCACTCAGCTCATAGACTGCGAAACAAAAGAAAAGTTTGACGAAGTGTATTCTGTCCTTTCAAGCACATGGTCAGCACCTTTTTTAAACTATATAAAAAAAAACCTTTACAACGATTTAATTAATCATTCTTGTAAATTTGTTAGTTCTAAATTTACAGCTTTTTCCGATGGCAAAGTGGTCACAAACAATATAAGTGAAAGTATGAATTTTGTTATAAAATCAATCACCGAAAACAAACAATTACCAATTGACAGCATAATTATGGTATTCAAACAGGTTCAAGACGTTTATAGTTACGATTTTTTACGAGGCTTTACCGGTTTTGGAAATTTTCAGCTGAAGACAGAATTTACATGTCTTAAAAAACGTCGAACTGATATAGTATTTCCACAAATCGTCTCAATGAAGCAAATAGTTTCGAACATTGTAAGTAAAGAAAATCCTATTATAAATACAGTTGAAAAAAGTCCCACTTTTCGACTTTCTCAGCGTGCTATTGCGCGAATCTGCGTTGAACGAGGTTGTATAGGATTTACAGCAACAAACTCATGCTTTACGGTTTTGAATCCTTTTTCAAAAAACATTCATTGTGTGCAGTACTATCCAAAACCAGCAAAATGTTCGTGTCAAAGCATGGGCTCCTGTTTTCATATTCTGGCAGTACAATTTGCTTTGCGCGATCCTGAGTGCCCTGTAAAAGATAAAGAGCATTACTCTTTATCCACGCTTATACGAAACAAAAGAGGTAAAGAAGGAAAATCAGGAAAAAAGCGGCCCAGACCCAAAGATTATGATTATGATGTTGACCCCGCTCCGGACGCAGTATTTCCCTTAAATCGGAAAAATCTGGGACCAAGAACATCTACTCCGAAAAAACTACATTCAAAAATTAATGAATTCAGCGGAGAAAATTTAGATAAAAAAGTAGCAACAAATAATTTCGAAACATTACAAGAGCAATCAATTGAGCATGTTTCAATGGAGTCGCTCTACCCATGGGAAAACAACTTTTCGACTGATAATCAACCCAACTCAAACAGCAAATTTACGCACTTGCTACCTTGCTTATCTGGAAAAAATTGGTTAACGGATGAAACGATTGAATACGCCATCCGGTGTATAACCAACGCTTCAGAAAATCAAAAGTATTTATTATGGGACTATTATCTGATCACCTGCGCAGAAAAAAATTTGCATGAGGTAATTGCTAATCATGCTTCCAGATGGGAAGCAATGAATTTTGACTATTTTATTTTTTTGTTAAACCCTGGGGCTCATTGGTTTTTTGTTATTGTTAATATAGGAAGCAAAAAAATTTTTGCTATTGACTCTCTTTTTTCGGCAACAAGTAATTTGAAAAAGTACATGGGTTGTATCTTTCGTATTGTAAAAGCATCTTATGCTGTAGCATCACTTCAAACCGATATAAACGATTGGACTTTCGTTCGATGTAGCGACACACCGCAGCAAAAAAATAGTTGGGACTGTGGAATGCATGTTATTTGCAACGTTTATGCTGTGGTCAACCAATTGCCTCTTCCAGATAATGTGGCTTCGCTCAAAAGTAGAGAATGGGTCAAGCATCTTATTAGTAAAGGCTTTAAACAAGATTTCAGGTATAAAAAAAAAGGAGAACTTTTGAAAGCAAAAAAACTTGTGAAAGATACTTGGGAAAATTCGAATTTACAGTTAGATATCAATGAATTGCCTTTTTCATTTTGTACATGTTACCAACAAGTTTCCAAAACTTGGAATATTTGTAACGCTAGTGATTGCCCTGGAAATAAAAAGGATGAGAAGCAGATTTTTTGCACCTCTTGTCGAAAATGGTTTCACGAATCCTGTTTACCGGTTGAAATACAAATAAAAAACACCTACTTTACCTGCGCGAATCATGTCCTGCTTTAGTCTATACGATTTATTGATGAAAACGTAGCAATTTTGGCTGCTTGCTAATCAATCTTTTTTTTAGCTTGTTTAAAACTACTTTAAATGTGTACAACTTCCACAATATTTATCGTTGTCATCAACATTATGTACACTTCTTTATTGCTGGCCCTAATATCACTTTTAATTCAACATTTGTACTTTTAGTGTAAAAATCTGCTTTTCTAAATGTTGTTTTATACAAGTTAATTTTCACCTAAAAGTTTTTTTTTTTTATTGTAAAAGTGTTAAATAATTGCTGAGTTTTTTACTGCTTTATAGCATCGTTTCTTAACATGTTCGAACGTAACTTTTATTTCGTGCTTCTATGATTCGCTGAAATAATACGTTATTCAACTAAATCAAACAATGTCATTTTCAATATTTAAAAGGACGAATCCTACTTTTTTAAGCGAGCCAGGCGTTAATCATAAAAAGTCGTACATTAACCGATTGTACACGCGTTTAGGCCAGCTTCACGAGAAACTACTGTGGCTTAAGCTAAAGCTTTAAGTACTTTCGTTAATTCCGACAATTATTTTTATTTCTTACAGTTCAAGTAACTTGTTCCTTCACAGTTTAAACATTTTTAAACTAAAACTAAACTTTTTCGCTTTCTCCGACGATTATTATTATTTCCTATAGTTCAAATAACTTGTTCCTACACAATTTAAGCATTTTCAACAAAAGCGCTAGCTTTCGTTAATTCCGACATTTATTTTTATTTCCTACAGTTCAAATAACTTGTTCCCACACAGTATACGCACTTTCAAACTAACCCTGAGTTTTTCGATTTTTCCGATGCTTATTATTATTTCCTACAGTTCAAATAACGTGTTCCTACACAGTTTAAACATTTTCAAACTAAAGCTGAGCTTTTTCGCTTTTTCCGACGCTTATCATTACATTTCCTACTCTTCAAATAACTTGTTCCTTCACGGTTAAAGCGTTTTCTAACTAAGGCTAAGCTTTTTCACTTTTTCCGACGATTATTATTATTTCCTACAGTTCAAATGACTTGTTCCTTCACGGTTAAGCCGTTTTCTAACTAAAGCTAAACTTTTTCGCTTTTTCCGACGATTGTTATTATTTCCTACAGTTCAAATAACTTGTTCTTTCACGGTTAAAGCGTTTTCTAACTAAAGCTAAACTTTTTCGCTTTTTCCGACGATTATGCTTATTTCCTACAGTTCAAATAACTTGTTTCTTCACAGTTAAAGCGTTTTCTAACTAAAGCTCAGCTTTTTCGCTTTTTCCGACGATTATTATTATTTTCTACAGTTCAAATAACTTGTTCCTTCACTGTTAAAGCATTTTTAAACTAAAGCCGAGCTTTTTCGCTTTTTCCGACGATTATTCTTATTTCCTACATTTCAAATAACTTGTTCCTTCACGGTTAAAGCGTTTTCTAACTAAAG
The DNA here is from genome assembly GCA_963680785.1 of Diplosoma virens. Taxonomy (NCBI): domain Eukaryota; kingdom Metazoa; phylum Chordata; class Ascidiacea; order Aplousobranchia; family Didemnidae; genus Diplosoma; species Diplosoma virens. Next base: position 49,428,725 of record OY796880.1, on the reverse strand, counting down.
CTGAGCTTTTTCACTTTTTCCTACGATTGTTATTATTTCCTACAGTTCAAATAACTTGTTTCTTCACTGTTAAAAGCATTTTTAAACTAAAGCTGAGCTTTTTCGCTGTTTCCGACAATTGTTGTTATTTTCTACAGTTCAAATAACTTGTTCCTTCACAGTGTAAGCATTTTCAAACTAAAGCTGAGCTTTTTAGCTTTTTCCAACGATTATTATTATTTCCTACAGTTCAAATAACTTGTTCCTTCACGGTTAAAGCGTTTTCTAACTAAAGCTGAGCTTTTTCGCTTTTTCCGACGATTATTATTATTTCCTACAGTTCAAATAACTTGTTCCTTCACTGTTAAAGCGTTTTCTAACTAAAGCTAAACTTTTTCGCTTTTTCCGACGATTATTATTATTTCCTACAGTTCAAATAACTTGTTCCTTCACAGTGTAAGCATTTTCAAAGTAAAGCCGAGCTTTTTAGCTTTTTCCGACGATTATTCTTATTTCCTACAGTTCAAATAACTTGTTTTTTCACGGTTAAAGCGTTTTCTAACTAAAGCTGAGCTTTTTCGCTTTTTCCGACGATTATAATTATTTCCTACAGTTCAAATGACTTGTTCCTTCACGGTTAAGCCGTTTTCTAACTAAAGCTGAGCTTTTTCGCTTTTTCCGACGATTGTTATTATTTCCTACAGTTTAAATAACTTGTTCCTTCACGGTTAAAGCGTTTTCTAACTAAAGCTAAACTTTTTCGCTTTTTCCGACGATTATTATTATTTTCTACAGTTCAAATAACTTGTTTCTTCACTGTTAAAGCATTTTTAAACTAAAGCTGAGCTTTTTCGCTTTTTCCGACGATTATAATTATTTCCTAAAATTCAAATAACTTGTTTCTTTACGGTTAAACCGTTTTCTAACTAAAGCTAAACTTTTTCGCTTTTTCCGACGATTATTATTATTTCCTACAGTTCAAATAACTTGTTTCTTCACTGTTAAAGCATTTTTAAACTAAAGCTAAACTTTTTTGCTTTTTCCGACGATTATGCTTATTTCCTACAGTTCAAATAACTTGTTCCTTCACGGTTAAAGCGTTTTCTAACTAAAGCTCAGCTTTTTCGCTTTTTCCGACGATTATTATTATTTCCTACAGTTCAAATAACTTGTTTCTTCACTGTTACAGCATTTTTAAACTAAAGCTGAGCTTTTTCGCTTTTTCCGACAATTATTCTTATTTCCTACAGTTCAAATAACTTGTTCCTTCACGGTTAAAGCGTTTTCTAACTAAAGCTAAACTTTTTCGCTTTTTCCGACGATTATGCTTATTTCCTACAGTTCAAATAACTTGTTTCTTCACAGTTAAAGCGTTTTCTAACTAAAGCTCAGCTTTTTCGCTTTTTCCGACGATTATTATTATTTTCTACAGTTCAAATAACTTGTTCCTTCACTGTTAAAGCATTTTTAAACTAAAGCCGAGCTTTTTCGCTTTTTCCGACGATTATTATTATTTCCTACATTTCAAATAACTTGTTCCTTCACTGTTAAAGCGTTTTCTAACTAAAGCTGAGCTTTTTCACTTTTTCCTACGATTGTTATTATTTCCTACAGTTCAAATAACTTGTTTCTGCACTGTTAAAAGCATTTTTAAACTAAAGCTGAGCTTTTTCGTTTTTTCCGACGATTGTTGTTATTTCCTACAGTTCAAATAACTTGTTCCTTCACAGTATAAGCATTTTCAAACTAAAGCTGAGCTTTTTCGCTTTTTCCGACAATTATTCTTATTTCCTACAGTTCAAATAACTTGTTCCTTCACGGTTAAAGCGTTTTCTAACTAAAGCTGAGCTTTTTCTCTTTTTCCGACGATTATAATTATTTCCTACAGTTCAAATAACTTGTTTCTTCACGGTTAAAGCGTTTTCTAACTAAACCTAAACTTTTTCGCTTTTTCCGACGATTATTATTATTTCCTACAGTTCAAATAACTTGTTCCTTTGCTGTTAAAGCGTTTTCTAAGTAAAGCTGAGCTTTTTCGCTTTTTCCGACCATTGTTGTTATTTCCTACAGTTCAAATAACTTGTTCTTTCACGGTTGAAGCGTTTTCTAACTAAAGCTAAGCTTTTTTGCTTTTTTCGACGATTATTATTATAGGGCTTTTCGATCTAATTTGTTGTTTTTGCAATCAAATTCGTTTTTTTTGCAATCAATTTTGTTTTGCAAAAACTTTTATACGTATATATTACTTTGTGTAGGGTTTTCCGATAGGGTTTATATACATATATAGATAATATGGGGTCTCTGTATTAGGTCTCTATATTTTATAATCTCCATAATTAGGTTTTTATAATATAATCTCCATAATGTATATATAGATAAGTATATAGACCTATCGGAGACCTTGTATTATGGGGACTATGTTATGGAGACCATATTATGAAGATCTAATATTTATTATATATTGAAATTACATTATGGAGACCCAATTTTGGAAACCTAATATTATGGAAACCATATTATAGAAACCTAATTATGGAGACTATATATATCATGGACACCTAATTATAGAGACCTAATATTCTGGTGACCTAATACAGAGACCCTATATTATCTATATATTTGAAAATACAGAGTCTATATATTTGTTAATATAAGGTCTCTGTATTAGGTCACCATAATATTAGGTCTCCATAATTAGTTTTCTATAATATAGTTTCCATAATATTTGGCTCCAAAATTAGGTCTCCATAATGTAGTCTCAATAATAGATATTAGGTTTCCATAATATAGTCCCCATAACATTGGTTCTCTATAGATAGGGTCTCCGATAGGTCTACATACTTATCTATATATACATTATGGAAACTGCATTGTAGAAACCTAATTATGGAGAGCTAATATTATAGAGACCTAAGTCAGAGACTTCATATTATCTATATATGTATATAGACCCTATCGGGAGACCCTATACAAAGTAATATATATAAAAGTTTTTGCAAAACAAAATTGATTGCAAAAAAAACGAATTTGATTGCAAAAAGAACGAATTAGATTGCAAAAACAACAAATTAGATTGAAAAACCCTATTTTCTGCAATTCAAATAACTTGTTTCTACACAATTTCAGCATTTTCGACAAAAGCGTTAAGTACTTTCGTTAATTCCGACAATTATTATTATTTCCTACAATTCAAATAACTTGTTCCTTCATAGTAAAAAAATTTTAAAACTAAACCTAAACTTTTTCGCTTTTTCCGACGATTATTCTTATTTTCTACAGTTCAAATAACTTGTTTCTACACAATTTAAGCATTTTCGACGAAAGCGTTAAGTACTTTCGTTAATTCCGACATTTATTTTTATTTCCTACAGTTCAAATAACGTGTTATTTCCTACATTTCCGACATTTCCTACATTCCTTAAATTAGTATTTCGTTATTTCCCTGTTTCCGACATTTCCTTATTTCCTTAAATTAGTGTTGGTTTTCCTAATTTCCTACGTTCCGACATTCCTTAAATTAGTGATGCCCGTTTTCGCGCTTATTTTTTCTCACGCGCATTTTCTGTGAAATTTTTTTTAATATTTAATTCTGCAAAGTAATAAAATTTTTGGTGCGTTGTATTTGTTAAATTTGCTGGCTATGTTTGATTTACATAGAATAGAATTAGTCTAATTAATCTCCTAAAAAAGATTAGAAATAAAGACAAATTATTCAAACCAGTAAATTTGTAATTGTAAGACTTAAATGATATAAATTAACCATTACCTTTGATGTTTCCTCAGATTATTATCAATACATGAAACAATGAAACTGAACTAAAAATAAAGTTTATATTTAATTTGATTATTTCATGATTGCTTGTTTGAATTTTAGTGTATTAGTATTATAAAACAAACAGATTTTGTGTTTGCTAGTTGTTAATTATTCACATCCAACCAGATAACATTAAAGAAAAATTTATTAATGGCTTTATTTCTCTGTTAGATATTATTTATAAAAATAAGATATTAATATTTTTATTGATTTAATGACTTTTTTAACTTTGACATTTTTTTACCCCATGAATTATGTTCAATGTACTGATTTTTGCAATAAAATGTTTTTAAAACTGTTTTTGCAAACTTCATGTTATAAACTTTATTTTAATAATAATTGTTTTTTAAGCCTAAATAAAATTACTATAAAACTACCTAATGACATTTTCAGTTCAATACTAATTTGAGCAGACTGAAAATGCAGTTTTTAAACATTGCTGTAAAGGATAAAAGATTTAATACTGAGATGAAACAAAACAAAATTGTAATAATTGTTATTTGACATATTTGTTTTAAGCTTTTACATGCTGTCAAGATGTGGTTTGACAGTACACTTGTATTGTTATTTGTTCAGAGTTGTTTTTTGTAAACTTTCAAAACTGCACTTGACAAATGTTTAATGCAGTTTTATTTTTTTAGTTTGCAATATATCTGATGCCCCTGCAACTCCATCAGATGCTTCTCGAACAATAAATGGTACTGAACCATACACTAATGGAGAGAGTCTTTCATATATGTGTAACTTGCCCACACATGACTTGAGTACTCGAGTTGTGTTTTGTCAAAGCGATGGTAATTGGTCACCATCATCTCTAGGAAGCTGTATGCAAACAAGTAAGGTTTTGTAATGTTGTTTAGTAATCTAATAATCTAGATGTCTTTTTACTTTTATATTGTTAAGGTTATTTTTTGCTTGGTTGTTTTTTCAAAATAGTTTTTTGATTGTTTGATTGAGTTTGAAAGCATACTAACAATAATTATTAAAGTAAAATAACTGGAATCCAGATTGCATAAACAAACACATCTTTTCTACTAAAGTGGTTTTTAACTGGCGGGCAAAATGACATTATTTTCCTGCTTAGAGGAAACTATTCCTTTGCACAAAGCTTCATATTGAAACCTGAGAAAATAAAACTGTTTTGTTATTTTTGTTTTGGTTTTGGTTAAATGGAATAAAATGAATTATCAAATGAGTATTTTTGTTGTTTGTGAATGTCTGCTGTTTTAAAGTTTTCAGTAGTTTGAACACACTATTAAAGATTGCTCAAAAAACCATCAAAGGTGTTGGCACAGATTGATTGCAAAAATTCAACAATTAGTCAAATGTTTTATTATTTAACAAATCAATTAATCAAAAGTTTTTTGAAATTTTGTGTATCAATGTGTAAAAAATAGGCAAAGTGTTAATATTCCAAACAGTGTAATTGATTGTATCCAAACATTAATTTTGTTCACTGTAGTTATTTTTCCAAATTTTAAGTTTTTTTAAGCTTTTATATAGGAACAAAACTATTTTCATGAACAAGAAATATCTTTGAAGTAACAAGCTTATTAGTTTGTTATATTGTTTTGTGTTTGTGTTTGATGTATGTATTTTAATATTGAGCAAGTGTGATGTGAAAATATTTTTCATTCAAGGTTGTGGGCTCCCATCATCACTTGGAAATGGCTCAATAAACACAGATGGTATGATGGTGTTTTCAATTGGCACGACATTAACTTATGTTTGCAACAGTGGTTTTGAACTCAATGGAAATGCTATAACCCAATGTTTAAGTTCATTTGATTTTTCACTGGATAACTCTTTACCAATGTGTTTGAAAAGTAAGTTTTCTTATTTTATTAATATTATCATTTTGTGAATCTGATTTGGATTTTGTCTTTATTGTTAATATTTCAAAGTTTGAATATGTAATTAATGTGATCTTCTCCATATTTGACTAAGATTAGTATTTGACAATATCTAGATTTCAATCTTCCAGCATGAGTTTTTTTTGATACAACTACCAATAATTAATATTTCAACTTTTCAGCATCATATATCTAATGATACATAAAACAAACGAAACAATCTTTATGTTTCTCTATTTGATTATTTTGTTGATCAAGAAATGCTGGTATTACTGCAATAACTAATCTAAATGTTTTACGAAAGTTTGTAATTGCAAGACTTAAATAATATAAATTAACCATTACCTTTGATGTTTCCTCAGATTATTATCAGTACATGAAACAATGAAACTAAACTAAAAATAAAGTTTATATTTAATTTAATTATTTCTTGATACAACTACCAATAATTAATATTTCAAACTTTCACCCTCATATATCTAATGATACATAAAACAAACAAAACAATCTTTATGTTTTTCTAATTGATTTTTTGTTCATCAAGAAATGCTGGTATTACTGTAAGAACTAATCTAAATGTTTTATAAAAGTTTGTATTGTAAGACTTAAATGATATAAATTAACCATTACTTTTGATGATGTTTCCTCAGATTATTATCAGTACATGAAACAATGAAACTGAACTAAAAATAAAGTTTATATTTAATTTAATTATTTCATGATTGCTTGTTTGAATTTTAGTGTATTAGTATTATAAAACAAACAGATTTTGTGTTTGCTAGTTGTTAATTATTCACATCCAACCAGATAACATTAAAGAAAAATTTATTAATGGCTTTATTTCTCTGTTAGATATTATTTATAAAAATAAGATATTAATATTTTTATTAATTAAATAACTTTTTTAACTTTGACATTTTTTTACCCCATGAATTATGTTCAATGTACTGATTTTTGCAATAAAATGTTTTTAAAACTGTTTTTGCAAACTTCATGTTATAAACTTTATTTTAATAATAATTGTTTTTTAAGCCTAAATAAAATTACTATAAAACTACCTAATGACATTTTCAGTTCAATACTAATTTGAGCAGACTGAAAATGCAGTTTTTAAACATTGCTGTAAAGGATAAAAGATTTAATACTGAGATGAAACAAAACAAAATTGTAATAATTGTTATTTGACATATCTGTTTAAGCTTTTACATGCTGTCAAGATGTGGTTTGACAGTACACTTGTATTGTTATTTGTTCAGAGTTGTTTTTGTAAACTTTCAAAACTGCACTTGACAAATGTTTAATGCAGTTTTATTTTTTTAGTTTGCAATATATCTGATGCCCCTGCAACTCCATCAGATGCTTCTCGAACAATAAATGGTACTGAACCATACACTAATGGAGAGAGTCTTTCATATATGTGTAACTTGCCCACACATGACTTGAGTACTCGAGTTGTGTTTTGTCAAAGTGATGGTAATTGGTCACCATCATCTCTAGGAAGCTGTATGCAAACAAGTAAGGTTTTGTAATGTTGTTTAGTAATCTAATAATCTAGATGTCTTTTTACTTTTATATTGTTAAGGTTATTTTTTGCTTGGTTGCTTTTTCAAAGTAGTTTTTTGATTGTTTGATTGAGTTTGAAAGCATACTAACAATAATTATTAAAGTAAAATAACTGGAATCCAGATTGCATAAACAAACACATCTTTTCTACTAAAGTGGTTTTTAACTGGCTGGCAAAATGACATTATTTTCCTGCTTAGAGGAAACTATTCCTTTGCACAAAGCTTCATATTGAAACCTGAGAAAATAAAACTGTTTTGTTATTTTTGTTTTGGTTTTGGTTAAATGGAATAAAATGAATTATCAAATGAGTATTTTTGTTGTTTGTGAATGTCTGCTGTTTTAAAGTTTTCAGTAGTTTGAACACACTATTAAAGATTGCTCAAAAAACCATCAAAGGTGTTGGCACAGATTGATTGCAAAAATTCAACAATTAGTCAAATGTTTTATTATTTAACAAATCAATTAATCAAAAGTTTTTTGAAATTTTGTGTATCAATGTGTAAAAAATAGGCAAAGTGTTAATATTCCAAACAGTGTAATTGATTGTATCCAAACATTAATTTTGTTCACTGTAGTTATTTTTCCAAATTTTAAGTTTTTTTAAGCTTTTATATAGGAACAAAACTATTTTCATGAACAAGAAATATCTTTGAAGTAACAAGCTTATTAGTTTGTTATATTGTTTTGTGTTTGTGTTTGATGTATGTATTTTAATATTGAGCAAGTGTGATGTGAAAATATTTTTCATTCAAGGTTGTGGGCTCCCATCATCACTTGGAAATGGCTCAATAAACACAGATGGTATGATGGTGTTTTCAATTGGCACGACATTAACTTATGTTTGCAACAGTGGTTTTGAACTCAATGGAAATGCTATAACCCAATGTTTAAGTTCATTTGATTTTTCACTGGATAACTCTTTACCAATGTGTTTGAAAAGTAAGTTTTCTTATTTTATTAATATTATCATTTTGTGAATCTGATTTGGATTTTGTCTTTATTGTTAATATTTCAAAGTTTGAATATGTAATTAATGTGATCTTCTCCATATTTGACTAAGATTAGTATTTGACAATATCAAAATTTCAACATTCCAGCCACATTTTATACAAATAACTTTTTTTACGATGCACTTAAAGATAATTATTATATTGTTTTACTTGTATTTATATAATTTTTTTTTGTTGGTCAAGGTTAAAGCTCTTACATTAATAACTATCGAAATGGGTAACTTTTGCCAATCCATGTTTCTACTTTCAAAAATCATAGAAAGCTAATTTTTTATTTGTTAATTTTTGGTATTTAGCCATCGTCAGTCTTTTGAAAGACCTGTGACAAGTGTATATTTTTTTATTAATTTAGGCTGCTATACTTTTTGGACAAATGCTGGCAAGATGGTTTTGAAGTGAGGTTTATCATTTGAAACTATCAGGTTTCATGTTCCATATGGTGCATATTGTATGCAACACATTATTAGAACTTCATCTTCAGTTTGTTCAGGGATATCACACTTGGAGTTTGGTGAAGGAGTGATATTCCATTTGTGCATAAACAAGGAGAATCGCCCAACCCCCTTCCAGGTGATTGAGCTGAGCCAAATCGTATGGTGCAAGCTCATTTTAAAAGTCATGGTATTGGTTATGGCAATGAAAGCATTTGTCCTCAATGTATTCTCACAATATTCCATGTTTTATTTATACTTCTTCCACTGAGAAGCATGAACACTTAGTCTGGCAAGGTTTTCTTTCATTGATTCCAAGCAGCTGCACAGACAGGCGTCTAGAACTTTGTCTTTCAAAAGGACATACAGGATAGGATAAATGTCCAGATATCCATGGTAAGCCAAGGAGAGTGTCACATCTGGTTGACAAAGCTCAGCTGCTTGGTTGCCTGGAAGTATGGCTGAGTGGTTCATTGGAGCAGGACACAGTCATCCAGTGACTATGTGCAAGGTGTTATTCAGAACATTTTATGAGGCAACCAGAAATAGGGCAAATGTGTGCAGTGTTTTGGCACCAGCACTTCATTCTGAGCCTTCAAGTTGCCTCAGCAGTGTGATGTGCAAAGAGAGCTTTTGCCAAAGTGCCAGTAGATGGTAAAGGAACCTGAACAATCTGTCCAGTTTTACTCCAAGATAAGTAAGAGTTTGACAAAACAGTAAAAGTCAAGTGTTGTTGTCTTTTAGCTCATGTTTGATCTCTCAATTATTTATATGAAAAGTTTATATTAAAACATATAAGACAGTTACTTACGAGGGCTGTTTGAAAAGTAATGGGACTGTGTAAATAATTATTTTATTTGAAATGCCACGTAAAAATTACAACTTGTCCCCTTCAAAGTAATCTCCTTGAGCTCAAATGCACTTTTCTAATCTCTGCTGCCATGCTTCTATGCACTTCTGGAAAGATTCCATTGGGATCGCTCATAGTTCCTTCGTTACGGCTGTTGTTATGGCTTTTGAGTCCTGAAAATGGGTTCCTTTAATGACTCCCTTGAGCTTAGGAAACAAGAAAAAATTACAGGGAGCCAGATCTGGCGAGTAGGGTGGTTGCTCCAGCACGGCAATGTTATTTTCTGCAAGAAATTGTCGTATGCTTAAGGCATTGTGAGCAGGAGCATTGTCATGATGAAGCAGCCATGACTTTGTCTCCCACAATTCTCTTCTTTTCTCCCTTACCGAACGCATCAAACGTCGCAAGATGTCTTTGTAAACATTCTGGTTAATGGTTTGGCCCTGTGGCAAGAATTCTAGATGAACAATTCCATAAACATCAAAGAAAACAATCAGCATTACCTTAATTTTGGACTTGAACAGCCTTGCTTTCTTGGGTCTTGATGAGGATGCACTCTTCCATTCAAGGCTCTGCCGTTTGGTGAGTGGATCGTACTCGAAGATCCATGACTCATCACCAGTAACAACTCTACTCAGCAGATCTGGTGTAATTTTAAGTTGTTTCAGGATGTCTTGACACACTTGCACACGATTTTCCTTTTGCCCATCATTCAGCAACCTTGGTACCATTTTCGCACAAACCTTCCTCATCCCCAGATCTTCTGTAATGATCCTCCACACCCTCTCACTATTCATGCTCAACTCATCTGCTATCATTCTAACAGTAAGGTGGCGGTCACTACGCACTTTTTCTCTCACACGCTCAACATTTTTGTTTGTTCTGCTTGTTGTTGGCCTTCCACTCTTAGGATCATCTTCCACATCCTCTCTTCCCTCTCTGAACCTCTTGTGCCACTCAAAAATCCGAGTTCTTCACATCATAGCATCTCCGTAAACTTCTTGGAGCAAATTGAATGTTTCAGTTGGAGTTTTTTCAAGTCGAACAAGAAACTTCAAGTTGATACTTTGTTCAATGCTCATTATTTGTTAACAAAAGAAGAAAAAAAAAAAAAAAAATATTTACTAAATAAATTATCCCAAAACGAACTACAGTAAAGCACCTTTCAAGAAAAGCCTGTAAAAAAGCATATGGTTGTCACAGAATGCTGAAACTACATTTTTACAACCACAAGACATTGCGCCATCTTAAAAAACAAAGCTTTTATCACTGTTGCAAGTGTTGTTTGTGCAAAGCATACAGTCCCGATACTTTTCAAACACACCTCGTATAAGTAAAACTGCACTGTTTTATTGTGACTGATCTTCAAGCTTCAAGTTTGAAGATCCGCTGAAAGTGTAGTCATATATCTTGACTTCCTCAGGTCTTTCCAGTTTTTGGAAGAGTTAAATAATGCTTGATCACCTGCATAAGCAAACTTTCTAAAGATCATAGCAGACAAGTGGTAGGTATAAAGCCAAGACTCATCCCTGAGGAACACCATTTTTCAGCATAGCATTCTTTCCTTTCTGTCACGAATAGTAAAGGTGAAAGTTTAGCATCAAATAAGTTTATCATCATTCTGACCATGTGCTTATCTTGCAGAAGCCTCAGCAGCTTGCAGGTAAGATCACAGTGCCAGAATGACATACCTGTATGCCACTGACAAATGGACAAATACAGCAATGGTTTTCTTCTTAGGTTTTAAAAAATTGATGTTCTGTGTCAACAGAAGACTCAATCCATGGTTGATTTTCAAGGTTGAAAACCAGCCTGCTTTTTAGTGAACAGTTGATCCATGATTGGATTGACACAGGAATTGGGAAATCTCTCCAGTATCTTGTAGAGAACACAGAGCTGAGATATTGGTCAATAACTTTTTGGGTTTGTCATGGTCTTCAATGGCTTAGAGATTGTGACTACAAGTGCTCTTTTCTAGAGTTTGGGAATTTTTAATCAGCACAAGCAGAAAGAAAAGAAGTCATTTAATCAGGACTACAAACCAGCTCCGGCAGGGATTTATAAGCTTTGGGCAGATGCAGTCAGGGCCCAAAGCTTTGTCTGATTTTGAAATGTTGGAGGCAGCGGTGAATTGTCTCTGTAAAAACTTCTCATAGATATTCACTGGGTTTGGTATTGTGGTCCAATAAATAATAATAATAATAATAATAATATTTATTTGCTGAACGCACAAACATAAATTTTATAATACACACACACGGTAATGTAAAAGAAAATCAAAATATGTGTGAAGGCAGGGGGCACTGAAGAACATACATTATCAAGTCAAGTACCCCCATTATTAACCGTTATCAATGTCAAGTGCCAATAAAGGTCAGACTCTTCTCTTATAAACAAATAGAGATACCTTGTATTCAACAGACTCGTGCTCACATGTTTAATTAGCTGAAATACAGCAGTATCAGCAGAAATAATAGAGTGACAAGGAGAGTGTCAAGACCTACTGGTAGAGTTGTTCAATATACTTCATGCTTTGCAGCTAGACTGTAAAAAGTCAATGTTTTAAATTGCTTTTGACCATCAATTCTTCTGCTTCCCATCAATTTTGGCAAGTAAACTTGTAGCTTCAGTTCAGTTCAGTTTTCTTTTATCAATCAAAACTTCATGTCACACTTCATTCTTAATTCCAATTCTACTTTAACTTTTTTTTTAACTTTTTTTACTTTTCTTTTTTTTTTCTTTAACTTTTTTTAACTTTTTTTTCTTTTCTTTTTTTTCTTTAACTTTCTTTTATTTTAACCATTTTAACTTTAAGTAATTTTCTAATTTTAAGCATTGTATTTTAGTAATTAAATATTTAATTATGATGTCATATTCTCCATTGTTATATAGTGACTGCATAATCAGTACATCATTTAATCTATTTTGTCTGCAAGTTTTTAAAAGTAAGTATAAAGACTTGTTTTACTGTTTTATCCAAAGTTAATTGATTGAATAAACTTTTTTAGCCATATGTGAAAATAATGTGGCAGTGATGATGTATTTTTCAATGTCATCAGCATGGTTAAAACACCATGCTTATGATCATCATGGTCTGGTCTCAATTCAAAACCACTTGCACCATTCTGTTGTGTTCTTGGAAAAAACACTTTATGGCACTTTCCCCTCGTCGTCATCGTTTGAAGGGTATCCACTCCAGGTCAGACACAAACAGCACTGGGGCCAAGGGTTTATCCTTTTACTACCCCAGACTGCTGCACTGCCTGGATCAGATGCTGACAATGGTTTCATTAAGCCAGCATTGAGTTTCGTCATCCAAAACCGTCAGACCTTGTGCTCCATGTGGTGCCCGATGTATAGGGCACGCTGTTAGTACATGGTCTGCGGTTTGCTCTGAGGCGCCGCACTCGCAATTCGGTGAAGGAGCAAGACCCCATTTGTGCATGGACGAATGGAATTGCCCAACACCAGTCTGCAGGTGGTTGAGCTTAACCCAAGCTGCTTAAGGTAAGCCCATCCCAAGAGGCCTGGCACCGGTCTCGGGCACAAAACCACGTAGCCTGGAAGCATTTTTACAATATTCCGCGTTCCATTTGTGATTTGTCCATTCAGAGGCGCGGATGCCAAGTTTGGCAAGGTTGTCCAAGAGATTCCGCACACCTGGCACAAACGGGCGTCTGGATCTTAGTCTCACTTGGCCAGTATCTGAGGACCCACTTAATAGACCATGCAAGATATGATCGGGGTCCAGAGATCCACGGTAAGCCAAGGAGAGTGTCGCTCACATTCGCCGAAGCTCAGCTGGCTGGTTGCCTGAGAGTACAGGTAAGTGGTCCGTTGGAGTGGGACGCAGGCATCCAGTAACTATGCGCAAGGCGTCATTCAAGACACTTTCAATGAGGCGGGTGTGAGCACTGCAACACCAGACTGGCGCACAGTACTCAGCTGTTGAGTAGACTAGAGACAAGGTGGCTATGCGTAGTGTTTTAGCACCAGCACACCATCCCGAGCCCATGAGTCGCCTCAGCAGTGTGACGCGCAATGATAGTTTTTTGGCCAATGCCACTAAATGGTGACAAAACGTTAGTGATCTGTCCAGTTTTACCCCAAGGTAAGTAGGGATTGGATAGAACGGTAAAAGTCTACCATTGTTGCAAACCTTTAGCTCACGTTTGGCCTCTCGGTTATTTAAGTGAAAGGCTGCCGTCACCGTCTTAGTGTGACTGAGCTTCAACCTCCAAGTATGGAGATACGCTAAAAGTGTACACATGTCTTGACTTAGAGTCCCCTCCATGTCCTTCCAGTTTCCAAAAGAATGCAGCAATGCTAGATCATCAGCATAAGCAAACTTTCTGGAAATCGTGGAAGGAAGATCGTACGTATAGATGTTAAATAGGAGGGGAGCCAAGACCGATCCCTGAGGAACGCCGTTTTTAAGATGGCGTAGCCTGCTTTGCTTGCTGTCACCGGTGATAAAGGTGAAACTTCGATTTTGGACAAGCTCCATGATTATTTTGACCATGTGCTTATCTGGAAGTAGTCTCAGCAGCTTGCAGGTAAGGCCATGGTGCCAGACAGTGTTATAAGCAGCTGTCAGATCAATAAATACGGCACCGGCCTTCTTTTTAGCCTCGAAAGAATCCTCAATGTTCTGGGTTAGCAGAACGACTTGATCTACGGTTGACTTCCCACGTCGGAACCCAGCCTGCTCTTTAGGGAGCAATGGATCGATTAATGGTTCAACGCAGGCGTAGATAAGCCTCTCGAGGATCTTGTAGGGGACACAGAGCAGAGATATCGGTTGATAACTCTTTGGGTCCCCCACGGGCTTTCCTGGTTTGGGGATCGTGACCACAAGCGCTCTTCTCCAGATCTTGGGAATTTTGAGTCGGCACAAACAGGAAGAGAGGAAGTCACGTAACCAGGACTTTAAAGCAGCTCCGGCATGGAGTATAAGCTCGGGGCAGATGGAATCAGGACCGGAGCTTTACCTGGTTTTAAATGTTGCAGTGCAGTAGCAAATTCTCTCTGCAAAAAACTGTCAGAGATATTTACTGCGTTTGGTGTTGTGGCCCTCCAAAGGTCAGACACTTCTTGAAAGACAAGTCAAGATGACTTGCGATCAACAGCCTCCTATTTCCCATTTCTAACCAGCTGAGATGCAATAGCATCGGCTGAAACGGGACAGTGACGAGGAGAGTGTCATGACCTACCAGTAAGGTTGTTCAAAATACTCCACGCTTTTCGACTAGAGTGTGAGAAGTCAATGCTCCGAACTGCCTCGGACCATCTATCCCTTTGCTTTCTGTCAAGCTTGGCAAGCAGAGCTGTAGCAGCCAAACTTGAGTCGTCTCCCTGAGGAGACTGCAGAAAGGTTTTATAGAAGGATTCACACTCTGCATCCCAACACGGAATATAGTTATTTCGATACCCGCGTGGGATAGTCTTCTTGGCTGCTTTCTTAATGGTGTTACAGAAGTCCTGGTAAGCCACATCCACATCCAGTGAATCAGGCGGCAACAAAGTCTTTGCGAATTTATTCGTCAAAGCAATGTAGTGACTCCATTTGGCCTTGCGGAAGTTCCATCACTTAACAGTCATGCTCGGCACTGCCATAGCAAACCTTGGTGATGTAATAAGCAAAGGTCGATGTTGTGACCTGGGGAACTTGTCAAGGACACGTCTATCTGGTAAGCAACTGTTTGGACCTACGCTAGCGAAAGCTAGATCCAGATTGATGCCAGTGTTCCAGCGGCCGGAATAAAAACTGGCAGCGTCCTTGGCATTATATAGGAGGGCAAGACAATTAATACTTGCCCATCCAGCCAAGCACTCACTGTCCGGACTGTTGTCGTCGTAACCCCAGTCAGCATGACAACAGTTAAAATCGCCAGCATACAGACAGGGGTGGGAAACACTGGGAGATCCAGGGTTCACAATCGCGTTGGCGGTGGTTTGTAGACGTTGACTATTTTATAGCCATCAACGTCCACACACAACCACTCGATCTCTGATGTTGGTGGAGATTGGTCCAAAAGCGTGTATCTCAGTCACTCGTGGACAAACGTGGCAAGGCCATGCTTCCTGCTTAAAGAAGACCCAGCTAGTTGGTAGTTTGGTAGTACCAACTTCTCTGCATCAGTGCAGTGGGTCTCCTGCAGTAGGATGACGAGTGCCTCAGACTGCATAGCGAGGTGATAAAGAACGTTCATCTTGCTTGCAATGAGGCCTTCAATGTTCAGCTGAAGAATAGTGGGTCTTCGGAACTTGTTGGCAATGTGCCCTGAAAAGGGCAGTTTTATCCTAGCATTGCCACGTCCTGAAAAGGACGTTTGCCGATTAGCAGACCCACACTGAACATCGGAATGGGTGGATACCCTTCCGTTTTGGTAAGTTCAGTTTCGGTCTGTCATTTTAAATTAATGAACAGACTTACTCACGGCCCAGGCTGCGTGAAAGCACCTACCATCTAGGCCGCACTTTCCCCTGTTTGGTGGTCTTGGCAAGCAGTTCTAAATTACAGTCATATCTCTATTAAATTACAAGCTGACAGCAATATCTTGGCGTCTCCAGAAGCAGGTTAGGGTAATGGCTTACGCTATGTATTAGTGCCTTAACATAAACAAGGTTTATCAAGGATGAAATACAGGAAACAAGTTAAAAAAAAACATGAAAAGAATTGGTTTAAGGAAAGAAGATGTGGCAGATTGTTGTACAGGGTGTCAAGAAAGTTCCCGATCGATTTTTAAATTTAATATAATTCAAAAACTTCAATGAATTATGAGAAGTTCTGTACGTCATTTTTCCACTTAATCCTCCTTTTCAATGTTTCAGATACACTTTTCAAATTTTTTTGGCTAAAATAATAATGAAATGAGTAAAAGAGCTGCAATCATTCAACTTCATCGTGCGGGACATTCAAATTCTAAAATTATGAAGTTGCTAAAAGCACCAAAATCGACTGTTCGCGATACAATCTTGCACTTCCAAGAACTTGGAACCATGGAGGATCGGGATAGGAGTGGATGACCTTGATCCACTTGCACTCCAGCGAAGATCAAGGCCCTCAGGGAGAGAATTCGGAGGAACCCCAAACGATCCTTGAGGAAAATGGCTAAAGACATGAATATCAGCCATGAGTCTGTCAGAACAATTGTTGAACAGGATTTCAAAATGTCCCCGTACAAAATCAGGACAAGACAACTCCTAACTGACCTCCAGAAGCGAAAAAGAAAGGAGAGGGCCAAAATTCTGCTGAACCGTCTGAAGGGAGGCACGGAGAAAGGCGAAATCGTTTTTTCAGACGAAAAACTCTTCTCGGTGGAGGTGAAGTTCAACACCCAGAATGACAGGATTCTCAGAGTGTTGCCCAAGGACCTCCCTGATCATCTTCGATTCGTTTCACGCCGACAGAAATCCTTGTCTGTGATGGTATGGGGTGCAATCTCCAAATCTTGGAAATCTCCCCTCATTTTTGTTAAAGAGGGGGTCAAAGTGAATACAGATTTGTATGTCAATGATATTTTAACCCCTGCCCTCGCATCGATGAAGGAAAAGTTCAAAAATAAGTCCTTCACCTTCCAACAAGACGGCGCGCCTTCTCACACATCAAAGAAGATGCAGAAGTGGTGCAAAGAGCACTTTCCTTCATTCTGGACCAAAGATTTGTGGCCACCATCTTCACCCGATGTCAATCCTATGGATTTCTGTGTGTGGGGTATTCTGGAAAAAGAAGCCTGTTCTTCACCCCATAACAATCTGGAGGATCTTCGAGCTTCCCTGAAACGAGCATGGAAAAAAATTCCTCAAGATGCCCTTCATGCTGCTTGTCAGAATTTCCGACAGAGGCTCCAACGTGTTATTGATACAGATGGGGGTCATTTTGAATAAACCAGATTTTTTTATGTTCATGGAGCTTTGTTCTATCACCACAATAAACCTTTTGTTAATTTAACCTTCTGTCATTAGCCCTATATAATTTTGTTTAGGATCGGGAACTTTCTTGACACCCTGTAGATGGAGAGAAGGTTGAGGAAGAGTTGCAGAAGTATAAAGATGCATCTGGCCACTTTCATTTACTGGGAATATTTAAACCTGATTAAAATTGTATTGTTGTCGTTTGTTGGAAGAATCTGTTTTGAATTACTGCAGTTTTTTAATTCAATCTATAAATGTGTGCCAAAAACTTGAAAGAAGAATAACCATGTTGATTTTATGTTATTGATTAAATGCTAATTGAATTATTTTTATTTTTTTTTTATTTTAGGAGTGTATTTTAAAATTTTGAATAAGGCTGTTGCTGAAAAAATTTTTTTTGGGATTGAGCTAATTAACTTGTTTCATATCATTTTTGCAACTCTAAATCAATTATGTTTTGCTTGTATTTTTTTCAGTATGTCCATCTCCAGATAATGTTACTTTTGCAACTCGTTCTCCAAATGAATTAACCTACTTGGTTGGAGAAACCTTTACTTATATCTGCAATGGACGTCTTATTGTACTTAATAATGCTGAGGTTATGAGCACTTGTAATTTTAATAACATTGGAGATCCAGATTGGAGTTTATCTATGACGACTGGAAATCTTCCCGAATGTGGTGAGTGAAGTCTGTTTACAAGGTATTTTTACTACTGTTTGCTATGTTCATCTGAAAACTTTATTGTTTTTTAGAAATGCTTTTTTACAATTTAAGGTTAATTAAAAAGATTGGTAAAAATTTTTATTTTTTTTGTAAATGCTTAGCTAATTTTTTGGTAAATTAGATTACTATTTTTTTCTTTTTTTAAAAATCATCAATATTTTAGCTGGGTTTTTACCAATGTTTCAATATGGAAACACAATATAAATTAACGTATCTTTGAAAAAGATAGTATTTTCCTTTTTTTTTCTTTCATGCTTTCCCTTATAAATATTAAATTAAAACTTATTTTTTAATCTAATTTAAAATAAACAGAATTCTGCTGTAAGACAGCAAGTATAACTTTGACAAATTTTTACAATAATGTATCCTAAAACAATCTATTAGTACATTTTACTACTTTTGCAATGGAAAAATCTACAAGTGCAAGTAGCATAATAATTCTGTTGTTGAAATCACCAGCATTTTTTTGACACACGAGCCTTTAGATCAGGTTTATTGACAAGTAGGAAATGCATTGAATGTTAGCATGAATAAATCCGTGAAGCCTACTATGCATTGAATGTTACCCAGCCTCACTTTATTTGTTCCTAAACAAAGGTTAAAAGATTTCTATGCTAAAGTAATTTTTATGTGTTATCTTTCATAGTCAAGCTAGATAGAAGTATTTTTATTTTTATTGTTGAAGGTATGGGTGGCATGAATGTTTATGACAACCTTTTTGATAGCTAATGACCAAGAATTACAGAAAAGAAGTGGTATTACCAGCTGTTTATCAACATTCTCAACACAAGTGTGATTGCAAGTTGACATATTTAAGGAAAAGTTTAACAACAAAATGTCTTGTCTAAATTTCTATTGTAAAATCATGTTGTGTTTACTCAGATCTGTGAGAGTTTTTTTCACAAATGAAAGGCATGCACATCTCATCTTTTCTATAAACTACTATCTTACTGTGGTGGAAAAGTTGTGTGTCTCTGTGACCTGTAAAGCTGTGTTGGCCAAAGATTTTAACTCTTCTGTTAGGAATGTCAATGCCAAAGAGTCTTGCAGAGAGAGACCAGACAAAATATAGTTCACAAGATGTCAACTTTAAAACTGGGAAAAATGTGCTCAAAAGCTATGGCAAGTAAGCAGTCTAGAAAGAAATCTCTCCCCTCACAGTAGGATACACTGCCAAATCATGATATGTCACATAGAATGTATTTTCATGCTGCCTTGGGCATTGTGCAGATTAAAAAGATCTGTGTTCAAGTACTTGGCAGAGGTGTTTGTTCAAAAAGTACTTTTCTAAATGAGTCAGCCTCATTCAAGTTAGGACACTGGTGGTTGATTTTTTACTGCTACAAATTGGCTCATTTCTGCTTCCTGTCTGATCTTTATTGGGTGGAGCTCTTGCTTTATCTGTTGAAAAAGACTCATCCCTGACTTTTTGGGACAGTCAAATTTTCAGTTTACTCACAAACTGGAGGATAAAAATTACTATTTCTTAGGTTCAACATACAGTACACCCAAACCCTGGACCACAAACACACAAATAGGTTTTCTGACATTTGTCTCAAACCTATCACTAACATCAAACATTTATTTTATGTAACTACACAAAGCACAGGGTGCATTTAAAATGTTCCCAAATCACAAAAACTTATGGTACTGCACACTTCACAGCATTTTTAAGCACAGAACACAAATGAACACAACATCACCAAAGAACTTTCTTAAAGTCCTGCAACTTAATCCAAATGGAATTTGCAATAAACAGATGAAATACAACTGTTACGTTGTTTGCGTAAAGTATTTGAGAAGTAGATGTTGGGGTGCAAGTTTCAAGCCAGCACACTTTTTGTATCGGCGCTGAATAATCAGTGCTACCTTTAATGCATTCTCACGCGGCTGTGGGCATAAAGTGATCCCACGTTGTTTAGTGAGTCCTTTTGACTTGAGCTGGCTGTGACTTCGCATTTGCACAGAGTCTTCAGATTGATTTGGCTGCTATATTTGTCCCTTTGGATGTTGTCTACTTAGGGTAGAGAATTTGGTGTTTGATTTCTTTGCTTGTCCACCCAACATCGTTGAAAACCGTTTCCGACTAGCGCCATAATTATTGTTTTGTTCTTAATAAAATAAAATCATAAAATCTGGTGCTGGTTGCGAATTGTGTTTGTGCGGAGCTTGAAGGATGAGGCAGTTTTGCGACTCTGTCACAGCAACTACTCATTAAAAATACAAAAGCAGATGTCATAACAATACAAGAGTCAAAACTCAATCAGTCTCACAAAACACCAAACATTCCTCAGTTCACACTTATCAGAACAGACTGCACTCACAAATAAGGGAAGGCCTTCTAGCTTACATTAAAAACAACATCAGTTTCTCTCAACTTAATACATCAAACACTTTTCAATTAAACTACAAATCATCAATATCAACCTTTCAATATCATAATAATTACATATTGCAAACATGTACATTTCACCTAGCTATCACAAACAGAAGAAGACTCAATTCTATCCAGCATGCTTACAACCATAACCAATCTTTCAAACACAATCATCACAGTAGATATCAACGCTCACTAACCGTTATGGTATTTGCCCACTGAAGACCATAGAGGAGAAGGTCAAAGACATCCTACTAAACTCTCATCACATCAAACTAAACACAAACACTTCAACAAATTTATTACCCAATCAAACACGAAAGCCTACTTCACCAGATATCACTACTGCTTCAGCAGACTTACCTGACTGCACTAGTTGGAAAACCATCCACTCCTTCACAACAAATCACTTACCTTTACTGAGTATTTTTGTTTCTACATTTATTCTCCTGACTTGCAGGAAAGTGACGGAGGTGCTATATATAGGTTAAGCAATTACTCTGAAACCAAAACAACTTGCTCTCACTTTACTAAAACAATAACAAACTACCAAAAAGCTGATTGACATCACTTAAACAACATGTTGAGAATCTCATCTCCTGCAGACCTTACAGCACAAATGTTCATGAAGCAAACAAACACCTTATCAAGGCAATTTTAGATGCTGACAGACTCTTTAATCCCTAAAGGAAATGGCAACAGCACAAATCACACTCACATATGCATATCCGCAAGCTTATCCATCACCGTAACCATATTTGTAAACAAAACAGATCAGACCCACAAATCATTACTCTTAACAATTACATAAAAAAATAAATATATGAACACAAAAAAAACCTTGGATAACAACATCACGACAAAATTAATCACAAACACAATTTACACTCTCTGTGAGGCACCATAGCAAAGCTATCCAACAAAAGACGACCTACAAAACAGAACAGTAACATTTACTTTGGAACTAAAACAGCCACCATTGACATGGGTTGGAAACTATTTTGCAAAGCTGTTTTGGCACCAGTCCATTTGAAACTAGCTGGAAGGTTTAAATAAAACAGTATAATCAATTACCCTAAACCAAACCTAACTGCTAAACCCTAAAATTTTCATGATTTTATGAATAAGAAAATGACTTACTTCCACAATGGCTGGTGCCAAAATGGCTGTGGCAAAACAACTTTGCCAAATAGTCCCATCTCACATTGACATAGGCAAAGCAAAAGCATTTGATTAATAATTCACAAATGGCACAAATTAAAATTAACAGGCACATAAACCATACAATCAAGAATCTTCCCACAGACCCACATTTTGAGAACCACTGAACTAGTCAATCAGGACCCTTCTCACCAAAGAAATATGACTTACCACTACATAAATGCAATTAGCCATCTCAAACAGTGCAAACAACAATTCCACTGGACCTGATGGCATAAACATCAGACACCTCAAATACCTAGGACCACTTGCCATTAGATATCTTAACAACATTAGCAATATAGCCCTAAACACTAGCAAAATACTTCATCTTTGGAAACGTGCCACAATCATCATTCTCATTTCAAAATTGAAGACCACAACATTTGCACAAACTACCGATCCATATCACTTTATCATTTATTGCCAAAATACTAGAGAAAACACTATTAACATATTTAACAGAAAACATTCTAGTGATTTCTCATCAACATGGATTCCATAAACACTTAACACATACTGCTTTGCACAACATCTGCCACCAAATCACAAAAGGTTCCAACAATCCAACATCTCCACATTGCACTGTAGCTGTAGCTTTGGAGATGAGCAAGGCGTTTGATACAGTAAACATACACAAAATTATACACAAACTCACACTAACAAACATTCGTAACTACATCATCATCATCAAGTTTATAGCAAACTACATAAAAGGACAACAATTGTGCACTCAATATAATGGCACATGCTCAAAACTCAAAAAAGCAACACTGGAGTACCACAAGGTGGAGTTCTTTGTTTAACATTATTCAACACTTACACCTTTGACATTCCACTTCCCTCAAAAGACATACAAATCACAACATATGCTGATGACATAACAATCACTGCATCTTAAACAAAACACCCTAAGGCGTAAACAACTTATTCAATCTGTCTCCACAAAATATATGAATGGCCCACCAATAATAATCTTCATATAAATACAGACAAAATTACCACCACACTGTTTAAAGCAAACCCCAGCTGAATATGGCACAACTCTATCACTTAAATTAAACAGCCAAACATTACCAACAACAAAACACTCAAAAAATTCTTAGAATCACTCTTGACCCAAAACAACATTTTTACAACATATAAATGTCACAATCATTAAAGCAAAACAAACACTTAACATTCTAAAAGCACTCACATCTACCAAATGGGGTAAACAAAAATAATTAATTGTTTCCACATTCAAAGCTATCATTCACCCCATTTTGGAATACACAAACACCAAATGGATCCCAATCATATCAAACATCAACATCAAGAAACTGCAAAACATTCAAAACACAGCTTAGCAAATCGTTACTGGCTGCACACAGATACAAACACTTAACATCTATATGACGAAACCCAAGTTCATCCGATGGACACTCATTTCAAACTTTATGCTACTCAACTTTTTCACAGCAGCCACCAATATTTTGGAAAATTGTTAGGATCGAACCACCAATATTTTGATGGTCGCCATTTGTAAAATGCATTCTAATGCTATGTAATACTTCACTGCCTTTGATCCATAGACCAAAATGGTCATCTTTCTATCTTCTTTATGAACTTACTTACTGCTGCAATGACGTCAGCTTATTTTATTGTATTTTTTTCATTAACACTGGGGGGACTGCTTGTTGACACTCATTTATGCTCTAATGCTCTTTAACATTCCTATTGGTTGGGTTTTTGTGCTCGGTAACACTGTGTTTGTATTTTTTTTAATGCTTGTTAACACTGGCTTATGCTTTAACATTGGTTAATGCTCTTTAGGCTTGCTTTTTACACTTGATAATACTGTGACTATATTTTTTGTTAACGTTTGTTAATGCTAGGGGATTGTTTATTAATGCTTGTTGCATTCTTTTGTTAACACTTGCTAATGCTGCATTTTTTAAATTTTTTTCTGGAAAAAATTTTTGCATTTGTAACACGAGGGAAAAATTTTGCACTTGATCAAAATAAATTGATTGTTATGAAGCAAAATCAATTAATGGCTTATTTTTTTATGGATATTTTTACATTGTTATATCAATTGCTAATTATTTCTAAAATCCAAATTTCAAATAATCAATCATGTTTATCAAAAACTACATATTTCTATGCCACAAACATAGTAAAAACCAAAACATTACAAGCAAATAACAAATTTCTATATGCGCAGTAAAGTGCTTTTGATTTGTTTAGTGGCTAAAGGCTTGTTTCCACTACAAGTGCAAAATAAAGTATTTCTTATTTGTTTAATTGATTTTTGTTTGTTTCGCTTAGCGTTTGCTAAGATTTCAAGTGTGGAAAAATAATAAAAAAAAGAAAGATTGCTCCATTTCATGCTCGCTCTAGAAGCGATCTCTAATGTTTGGTGTGCAAATCTCTTATGTTTATCTAATTTTCCCACTTGCTTGGCTTACGTCACTGTCTAAGGTGCAAGTGAGCACATGCATTCCTGCTGCTGCACACTTTTGTAATCAAGTTACTGGAACAAAAATAAGGAAGAACTGAAAATGCTTAGACAATTTCAGGATGCTTTTTTCTTTAAGATTTAAAGTAGATCTTTAGCTAAAGATAGCAACTAAAAAGTTTGAACTAATTAACCACACAATGGCACAAGATGAAAAATAAATGCTTTTTCCGAAAAACTAGGGTTAATATTTTTATCTATTACTAACTCATTTTTCATCAAATGTAAACAAATTTTATATCATTATCTTTTTAATGATAGACAAGTTTATATACAATATACAATAAAAAATTATTTTTTTAATGATATACAAGTTAACTACTTTCTCAGAACAAGCAAAAGGTGATGATTTATTGAATTAAGATAAACATTTTAAGTCAGTCAAAATCTCCTGCTATGTGCAAAATTCATTTTAGAATTTCCTGTTGCAAAAGAGTTAAACAACTGACTCAAACACAAACACACCCTTTACATGATCTTAATACATATTTAAATCTGCCCAGAAACATGAAAGCCACAATCTTTCATGACAATGAGCACACTAACATTATCATCTCAAAACCAGACATAACACCTGAGTAATGGAGAGAAAACCTCAAACGCATTCGCACTACCATCAACTCACAATACCTCAGTTCTAGAAAAAACAACAAAGTAATTAGCACCACACCCTATGACATACATTTATCAGGAGAAATATTGCCATGTCATATGGCAAAACTGGCACAGCTCAGCCAACAAATCATCACTCTTGCAAAGTTACCTACATACACTAAACCCTGAAACATACATGCCACAATGCCCACTATGCTTGTCTCACACACATGACACTAATCACCTCTTTAACTGTAGTCAACTACCAACACAACACAACACTAGTTTGTGAAAAAAGTTTTTAAAGAAGTAGCAAAGGTAATCCAAGAGTGGGAATCAAGATTGGCTTCTTTAAAAGATTAAGGAATGACTACTCCAAGATATCCTTTAGAAAAAGGGCAACAACAACAAAAACAACAACACATGTCATGCCTTCTGAAAACCATAATGATGAATTGCATTGCTTTCTGGTATTCCTCACCCAAGACAGATACAAGATTTGCCACATTAAAATTTGTGCATATTGCACGAAGTGTTATGTCCAGTTACACCAAAGCAGGGGTGCTGTGTGCTGGGACATGTGCCACAATTCAACATATAATTAAAGTACAAATTGGATAAACAAACAAAATTTTTGTATTTTTATATTGTCTGGTTGTTTCCAAGAAACTTTCCTATGTACAATACGTAAACATGATTATTTATTAATTTTTTTAAATTGACAATAAACAAACTGGTTCTATAAGAATCAAAAAAATTTGAATAAATTCTTGGTTATGCAGAACTTTAACAAAACTATAATTTTTTTAATTTTTCAGTTGTCTTTAGAAAGACTGGTTACTTGAGAGCTTCTTTAACCAACTCTCGTCTGAAAAAATTTGTTGGCAAATAATGAACTTTAAGAAAACCGTGGTTAAACCCTCTATGGACAAACATTACAAATTTGCAATGTTTCAAAAACAGTTTAAAACTTAACAATTATGTGTTTTTTTTGCTCAAAAAACTATTGTTCAAAAAATTACATTATTTAAATAAAGTTTTTTTAATAGCAACCTTTAACTACTTTGATCTCTAAGCAGTCACTGTTGTAAACAATTTTTAAAAATGTTTTTTAAAAAAAACTTTGTCCATAGAGGGTTAATATAGTACAGGGTGTCCATAAGGTCTCTTTACAATTTAAAAAAATTATTACAAAGTGAAATGATGAGATATTGCAATGAGGTTTGTTTTATGTTAATCAGTATATCATAAAGTTTTTATTCACAATAAAATTTATTGTTTCAGATAAAATTTCTTAATTAAAACTTCTTATGTTTAATGATTGAGTTATATGAACTGAACCCCCATAAAATGACTACTCCTCAAGAAAAAGCGCAATGTGTATCCTGGTTTATTAAGACAAAATCAGATGTTCAAACCCACCAAAACTACAGAAGTAAGTATGGAAGAGACCCACCATCACATCCTTCAATTCATTTATGGCACAAAAAATTTATGGAGACAGGGACAGTGTTCGATACAAGGAGGAGTGGGCGACCAAGAACATCTGAAGAAAACATCAAGCATGTAAGGCAAGCCTTTTAATGTTCTCCTATGAAGTCCATCTGTACTGCTGCCAGACAATTGGAACTACCATGTTCAACAGTGCACAAAGTCCTACACAAAAATTTAAGATTGTATGCTTACAAAGTGCAAATGTTGCAGGCACTTTCGCCAAACAACATGCCAAGACAAAAAGAATTTGCAATGAACATGTGCTTCGTGCAACTAATGGTGCCCATATAGAAGAGTATTAAATAGAGTAATGATATTTTTAATTAAATATTTAGTAGTGTATTAAATGTGTCAATAAAACTTTATGAAATACCGATTAACATAAAACAACCCTCATTGTGATATCTCATCGTTCACTTTGTAATAATTTTTTTTAATTTTAGAGACTTTATGGACAACCTTTATTTGAAGACATGGAAAGCAACAGTGCCTCATATGATTTTCCTATAGCTAAAATAGAGAACTAGTTAGCATCAAATTTTTTTGTACAAGTTTTGTTGTCTAACAGATGTTGAGCAAAAGTTGTGCAGAAAAATTTGGTACTAACTGGTTCTCTGTTTCAGCTACAGAACAAGCATTTTTTCATCTGGAAATCTCGAAGCCCCTTAATAGAGTCTCTTGAATCATCTCTTTGTTGCCAAAAAGAGTTCATCTATGGATTAAAACTTTCCTGCTTAAGGCGCAAGTAACTGTGCAACCAATCTTGTGCTTGTTTTCTCCAACCAATCAGAGGCGCTATTACTTTCAATGTCTTCTTATACTATATAAACCACCGTTTTCTTGGAGTTCTTTACTTGTCATTGAATTCTTCAGATTAATAGTCTTTTTACAGAATTCAGTATACTGAAAAATTAAGAGTAATGGTTTTACCCATTCCTTTGGTTGTTTTATTCTCAAAAAAGTTGCATCTGTGGAACTTGCAGTACAGGCACTCCCCGAATTAGGAACATTTGACTTACAAACATCCATAGATATGAACAAAATATTCTGCAAATTCGAATTCGTATTCAGTGCAAAATATGATTTTTGGCTACTCCCCAAAGCTGCACAGGACTTTAGCATTGATTTATTTGATAAAATTTATGACAATCGACTTTGTGATTACCAAACAATAGGCATTCACCCTGTTCCTAGTCAACAATTGCTACAAATGTTTCATGAAAATTCCTTTTTGTGGATTTTAAAACTACTGTGCTGTAAGCTATAGTATGCTACTGCATTGTAAACTACAAAGTCTAGCAGCAGTGATTTTTTTCTGAAGAATAGCTATTACCCTTAGCCGAATATACAAAGCATGAATAACCCACAATGGATAGTAAGAAGCGTCAGTCTGGTGATACTAGTGGTAGTGCTAAAAAATGACAAGCCATCTTGATGGAAAAAAAGGGACACTAATAAACAAGCTTGATAGTGGTAAAAAAATGGTGAATGTTGACCACATGTTCAATATGAATCGTTACACTGCCAGCACAATTTACAAGAGCAAAGACCATAATATGGAACGTGTGAAAAATGCAGTGCCTATGCAGTCTACCATTATCAGGAAAAAATGAGGTAAGCTAATAGAAAAAACCAAAAAACTTCTCAGTCATTGGATGGAGCAACAGTGGTAGCAGCATGCAAGGCTTAGTCTAATGTTTATTCAGCAGAAGGCAAAGTCACTTTTCGAAGACTTGAAGGCTAAAGCTGGTAAAAGTGCGGAAGAGGAAACATTTGCTGCAAGTCATAGGTGGTTGCAATGCTTCAAGAAACAAGCAAACTTGCATCATGTTTCTGTCTTTGGTGAAGCAACAAATGCTGACAAAGTAGCTGCCAAGAAATTCCTGATTAACCTAAAAGAATTTATCAATGCCAGTAGTTATGCTGCTTAACAAATTTTCAATGTGGATGAGACTGGCCTCTTCTGGAAAAAAATGCCCAGGAAAACAGATATTAGCCATAAAAAAAGATGTCAGGGTTAAAGGCTGCAGAGGATAGGTTAACCTTGATGCTGGGTGGCAATGCTTTGGGAGATTTTAAGCTAAAGCAACTAATAGTTTACAGAGCTGAGAATCTACAAGCATTGAAGAACATCAGGAAAACTTATTTTCCTGTAATTTGGAAGTCTAACAAAAAAGCTTGAGTGACACTCACTCTATTCAAAGACTAATTTTTCCACCACTTTATACATGAAGTCAAATTCTATTGCTGAAAAAAAACATCCCTTTCAAGATTCTCCTGATCTTGGATAATGCACCTGGCCACCCACCACACTTAGATAATTTTCATCCAGATGTAAAAGTTTTGTATCTACCCCGAAACACAACTTCACTCCTTTAGCTGATGAATCAAGGTGTTATTGCCAATTTTAAGAAATATTACATTTGTTGTATGTAAAGGCAAGCAGTAAAAGCAGTGGAGGATGATCTTAATATGACCTTAAGTGACTTTTGGAAGTCATTTAATAATCTACATGTGTATTACGCACATTGATGCTGCATGGCATGAAGTTTCTCAGACCAGCATGAATGGTGTTTAGAAGGTTTTGTGCCCACAGTTTGTCAATAGTGTTAAAGAAGAAAATCAAGAGGACAAGAAAATCCTGTTGAAATATTTAAAAAGCTGGACATTGACTTGGAGGAAGAAGACTTCCAAAAGATGTTCCACTCGCATTTTCAGTAACCAACAAAAAAAGATCTAATGGAATTAGAAACCATGCAAGGACCAGAAGAAGATAAAGAAGAGATTCTCCTTGTGAAGAAATTTAAAACAAAGTTAATGGCCAATGGGTTTAGTTTTATGGGGAAAGCTCTCACTATTTTTGAGAATCAAGATCCGAATTTTGAGAGACTCTCAAAAGTAGCAACAAGTGTCTGCGATTTCTTCCAGTGTTATTGCATTATCTACAATGAAAACAAAAAAAAGACAGTGCAAACATTCTCAAACCAATTCTTCAATAAGTGTAGTGATCCACAAGAAAACGTTAAATCTGTGGAAAATGTCTAAAAAAATGTAAAGTCAATGCCTTTATCTCTGCTGCATTCTTTGTAAAATGCTGCTTCCTCCTTTAACAGACTGCTGCAACTCCATAACATACCATACTGTACACAGTATATTTATGTAATTGTATTTTGTGTTTGTATTTTATGTTTGCGTCTTTAGAATTATAAAACAAGTTCAATGAGTTATGTATGTGATTTAGAAATGTTTGGTAGCCATTTGTATTAAATAAGAGAATATACCAACTTATGAACAAATTCAACATATGAACAATTGTGCAGAACATAACTCGTTCATAAGTCGGGGAGTGCCTGTAGTAAAATACAGGTTAAGTTGTTATATTAAATGTTCATTCTATTGATTTCCTTTTTTTAGTCTTCAAAAATTTTTCAAACTACATCAAATTGAAAATTACTTGATAAATGTGAATATTTTATGACAAATTTACCTTGATCAAAAAGTAAAGTCATTTTTTATCTTCTCCCTTTGTGACTTTAAAGGAAAAAAATGTTTGACCAAAAAAGGATTTTAACTTAAGTTAATATGTTTTTTTTCCAAAATAAAAGGCAAATAGGTTTTTCTTTTTGTTAAAGGTAACAACTGACCATTTTATGTGTCCTCTTTTTTATTTCTTGCACTAACCTCTCCTTTTTGGTAAAGCCATTACTTCTTTTTTGTGCTTTCACTCAATTTGAAATGAAATGCTATGGTATATGATTATACAGGCCAAAAATTGGTTTATTATGTCTGTAAACTTCATGCTCCACAAAAGCTTATTAGAACTGTATAAAGGGGATATTGCACATTTTACACAACTTTTCACAGTTGTCCTCTAATGTTAATAAGTTTTATTTAAATCAGGGGTGTTGAACCTGCATTCTCTCAAGCAAATTTATGTTGCCTGCAGAAAGCTATGTCTTTGATAAAAAGTGATGGGTTCATCAATCAAAGTACTGTTAAATAGTTTTATAGCCTTACAGCTCTACTTTTTTTTAATCTAAGTAGAGTGATTGGAAAAATATATCTCTCATTGAAGCAAATGCGAAATTTTTTTTCATAATTTGCAATAAAACTAAATTGCTTGAGTAAATAAAAAGAGGTATTGTTGTTCACAACAGTTTTAAAGAAAAATTTGTTTTAAATAGGACTAACCATAATTGAAAAAAATTTAACTTGTTTTTTTGTAAAAGATAACATTTTATTTTATTGTTAGTTTCAGAGCAGCAGTTAGCAACTTATGGGCCATGGGATAGATCTGGTCCACCAAGCAAAACTATTCAGCTTGAGACATGATAGTTAAATATTAAAAGGGTTGGCTTGCTCTCCTATATTTTTTGACATAATAAGTTCAAACAATCTATGCGGCAATAAAACTGTGGTATATCTAGTTACAGCAGAAGTGCAAAAATGTTTACTTTTTGTTATTTTTATCATAATTACTGCTGCAGTTCATAACAGCAATTATGTCTCATAATAATTTTGCACATCAAAAAAAACTGAAAATTTTAACCAAACTAAAACTCAAATTTTTACTTTTATTTATGCTTTTGTCAAACATTTGCAAAATCAATTGAATTAATTTTAGCACATTATGACCTACACATTTTTAATCAAAGTAAAAAACAGTTTTTATGAATTCTTGTACGAGTACATAGAAATTTAACCTATAGAGCTAGAAATTAGTATATCTATAACACTTCATAAACTTAGTTAAATTTTAGACAAAAGTAAAAGTCTAGCTTTGCATTGAAGTAGTCATTAATGCACAGCTTGTTTCTTACATAAATCTAACCTATGACATTTTTTAGCACTGACCTGGACATTATCCAAGCAAATAGTAAACAAAAAAATTATTTATTTCATATGACTTACATAGATTATGTAAAAATACAAGATTAAATTTTATTTTTTATTTTTTGATTAATTATTTGTGATAATACAATTGTACAATCAAAAATAATTAAAATAGTTTTCTTAATATTTAACATCTTGATTGTTAAGCTACAATTGCAATTTTTACTTGCTTTTACAAGATGAAGCTAGACCTACATCACATCAAGATAGTTTAGCCTGAATAACAATTTTTAATATTTTGTTTTTAACTTTTTTAAATTGTTGACTGGTAAAAATAATAACTTACTTTTAAACACTTACAGCTATTTTTTATCTTTCTGCAACCTATTTCCTTTATTATATATGTTTTGTGGTCATTTGCTTAAACCTACTATCAATTCTTAAACAATCTTTAACTCCCGGTTGTAGTATTAACTAGTATGAAAAGTTATTCATAATGATGACCTAAAACATTATTATTTACAATTTACAGCTTCAGAAAAAAAACAACTCATATTAATAAAAGCGTAAATATAAACCTTCAGGTTTAGATGACCAAGCAAAACTTTTAAGCAAAGTAAAAGATAGTAAACTGTAGCAACTAAAAATGTTCATCTCCAATTAATAGCAACTGCTTTCTTTTTAGTAGGTATTGTCAATCAAGATTTTTGACATGCTTTAATCAAGTGCTTGCCAACCTTGAGCCATGATACATTTTTTACATTAATAATAATCCCAGGGCTCACCAACATAAAAAATTCCACAATAGTATGTGCCCCATAAAAATCAACTAAAGACAAAAAACTAGCGTTTAATAATCAGAAGCTGAAAATTTGCTTAATAATTGAGAATGTCAAGCAAAAAAATTTTATTTTTATAAAATGAAAATTTTTTATTAAAGCATGTTTTACCAGTACAAGACAATTAAAAACAAAACATTTTTTAGTGTGCAATATTGCTGAAATACCTCGTAATCCCAATGTAAGGCTGCCTGGTTCCACATCAATAATTGGAGTTGGTGATGTATATAGTTATGGATGTGATTCAGGGACTCTAATGGGTAGTGCAAATAATTTTTGTAATGGAACTGGAATTTGGCAGAATAGTGCACCATCCTGCATATAAGGTTTGGTTTTTATTCAAATATTTGATTTGCGTAAAAAAATGCACTTTTTTGTAATTTTATGCTTGTCACTAATTTAACCACGGTTTTTACATTTACAAAAACAATTAACATCAGTATGATATTAAAGAACTATATATTTCATTACAGTTAAGATATTTGGTGCTTTAGTATATGCAGAAGATTAAAGACAATAACTCTTTTAGACAGATGCATGAAGAAGTGCCATTAAATATCTAATGCTAAAAGAATCGGCTAAAAAACCTTTTGTTTTTTGGAAACCTTCACTTGCATGTGCAAAGTAGTGTTTTCAAGAATAAAGTATGGTTATCTCAAATCTGAACTAAGATTGATTGTATCCAGTGTGTTAACTAACTTTGCAAATTTAGCTGCATAAGTACAAGATGAAGAAAATCATTAATTTATATAGTACTTTAAAAACTTTTCTTGAATAAATAGATCGATATTTTTTGGCATTTTTCTATTTATTGTTTATTTTATTATCTCTCAGAGTCATAGAAAAATGTCTAGAGTTTTTTAATCATAAAGCTTGATTACTAAATTAGAAGTTACAATGAAAATTAATATAAACTCTTTCAACTGCACTTTCTATAAAGTTGAAAGCTTTGAAAATGCTTAATAAAACAAAATTAATTATAATTTTACATACTCCAAAAAAATAAAATAAGAAGACAAACTGGATGACTGAAAGCTTTTGATAAAGAAAAATATTACCATACCAAGCTACATTTCAGTTTAATGCCAAACTTATCATTTTGTGTCAAAACTCAACAAACAAACTTCAATTTATTTTTAACTTGTTGTGTGGTTTTTGCACTATTTTATTGACTGCATTATGACATAAAAAAGCTCAGTATTTGTCTTTAGTGAAGTGTAGCTAAGCTACTCCTTAGAGTTAATAAGATAAAGAAATTTTTACTTTTGTGTCGAAATTAAAAAAACATTAATTTGTTTTGTTGCTGACAAGCTGTGTGTAGTTTTGGTTTTTTAATTCAAAATTTAATTCTAGCAAAACCTAGCTTTGTAAATAGTATGTAATTATCTTTGTCAAAATCTGACAACTATTAAATTACAATCCATAATATGTCAATTTGTTGCCATGAGCAATTTTACAAACTGGACTACAATTGTAATTAATACAAAAGTTGCAGTGAATATAAATTAGTATACAATATGATAGTTGCATCTGTTACAAAAAGTTCAAAATTCTTAGTTTATGTGGTTTGTTCTTGTTCCTTGGAATGTCTTTTTTTCTTTTTTCACGATTATTATGAACCATTGTCAATTTTCCATCAATTGAGTAATTTATTTTTCTCATTAATGGTTTGGCATTTGTTTTTTGTTTTGAAACATATTAAGTTTTACCTGTTGATTTTGGTTTGACATCTTGTCTCATAAACTTTTGCTAATGACTTAATAGATTTGAGTTTGTAGCCAGAACAAAATCATCAAATCAAAGTAATACTCTTTGGATGTTCTCTTGACTATATACCAAAATATCCAAGTAATGGAAAAGTATCAACTAGTTTGGAATGAGGGTACGATGGGTGATTACTGGATATTGTACCATGATGATCTAACCCAAGCTCACAAACAGAAACTGTGTGCCAAACATTTTAACATCGTTTTAGAACTGGTATTGATTGCAATGCTAAGTGGTGCCAAGATCTAAAGCAATCATTTTGCCATGCTATTCTTAAACAGCCTTTCTTAAGGCTACCCCAAACAACCTTTTTTAAGACTATTTGTAAGCTGCCTTTGTTAAAATTACTCATGTAGGACTATCAGTTTTTCAAAACCACCTAAGAACAGGTTGTTTCAAGACTTAGAATAACCAGTTTTTTTCAAAGCTACAAAAGACAAAAAAGAGTTGGCTATTGTCCGATTTTCAGTCTATTGGTAAATACCCACACTGGTACATCAAACTTGTTTAATCTTTTATTAACCATGATAGAATGCTAATCTCAGTAATCTATTTAGTCTGTCAAAACCTAAAGAACTGCCATGATAGTGGCAGAGATTGCGATTTATAAGGTATAAAATGCCTGCATCTCATATCTCTAAAACCTGATGACTAGAAAAAAAACTAATGCCAGATTCGGAATCAATGCCTTACTGTTACTCCAAAATAATTGCTCTTGTTCTTGTTTAAAGAAAACTATTTTTTAATAAAAGCAATGCACTACCAGCATAACTGTGTAAACCACCACTAAGTCGCAAAGGCATATTGACAGTGGTCTTTGCAACTTACTTAATTGCATCTTACTAAATGTTTGCAAACTATTTTTTGTTGATCAATGTTACAAAATTAAAGAAAAGATATTTAAATTAAGACCTTTGTAATAAAGTTGTGAATGAAAATGTGTTTCATTTTTTTGCAAGTTTTGAGAGCATTTCTTAATAATTATTATTATTTTTTTTTTATTTCTATATTTATCCTCCTGACTCGCAGGAAAGCGACGGAGGCGCTATACATAGGGTAAGCAATTACCCTGACCTGCTTCCGGAGATGCCAAGATATTGCTGTCCGCTAGTACTACTAGCGGACAGCAATATTACTATTAATGAGATTAATCCGAAAAATTCATTTGCTGGAAATCAATTATTAAGTACTTGACAATATAAAAGGTGTAATTTTTTTTAAATTTTGCAGATACTAAATAATTAAAATAAATGTTATTATATACATAAGTAACCAAATGCATCATGGAATACTTGTTATTAAAACTATTGATGCTCTACATCAGTGGTCCCCAAACTTTTTGATCAGGGAGCTGTGTATACATTTTTTTGGACCTCCTCAGGCCAAAGTGAAAGACTAAAAAAAGGTTTTCACTTCGATTCAAACTCTGATTTCACTATTTTTTTCCGAAAATCATATTGATCTCTGAAAAAATAAAGAAAAGGTTTTCACTTTGATTTGATCTCTGATTTCATTATTTTTCTTCCAAATTCTTGGTGTGTTTTCTAAAAACATAAAAAGATAAAAATCTGAAATTGGGGTATACCCGACATAATTCTATCCAACTATGGCTCAAAGTGAGTGTATATATTTTTAAAAAGAGCTCTGCGGGCCAGATAAAAAGTCTTAGTGGGACGGATCCGGCCTGCGGGCTGTAGTTTAGGGACCACTGCTCTACATGAAAGCAAAAAAATTTACTAATTTTATAATAAATAATTGTATAATAAATAGTTTTTTAAAGTTGAAATTTTAACAAGAAGCATCAAATTCACCAGTGTCATTCTAATCATAAAATTTAAAAACTTTGATTAAAAGCAATTTAATGATATTTTCAATTTTATAGTACATTGCTTGTTTAGGCATTGACTTGTTTTTTTATCAAGAGAAAAAGAGGCACTGTAAACATTTTTAATTTTTAGCAAAAGCTAGTATGTTCTTTTTTTTTTAAAAGTTATGTTTCTGGTTTTTATTTTTATTATTTTTTATGCAAGTTGTAGAGTTAGTATGAATTTGTATCTTCACGAAATATTTTTGTAGAAATAAAAAATTTGTTAGATATTTAGGTGTTTATGAGAACAACTGGGCTGGTACTGGAAATTTCAGAAATCAACTAAAAAATTTATAATGGCGTTATATATAAAATAAAATGTCTATAAATTATTTACAGTAAAAAAGTAGGTACAGTAAAAAAGTAAATTATTTGCAGTAAAAAAGTAGGTAAAAAAGTAGGTAGGGTAAAAAAGTTCAAAAACGATAAAAATAGTTCAAACTAGTTCTGGATAACATAGACTTTTAGAAAATGACAAACTTATCAAAAAAAATATTACTTTATTGTAAATCACTTCAATAAATTGCATTACCAGAAATGAAAAATCAAGGAATTAAAACACAAATCAAATTGCCTGATTAAAGTTTCTGCAAAAAATAGTTTTTGTAAAGTTTTGAAAGAGCTTTAATCTCAGTATGATAGTTTTGTGAACTAATGTAACAGTATAGAGCACATTAAAACACCTTACTTATCAATCATTTTGATGATTTTTCTTATGCCTGAGAAGTCTTGTAAATCCTGCTCTAAGACTGGAGCAACATCATCAAGCTTTATATAAAAAAATATATGCAGTAGAATATAATCCGAACAAATTAATCTAATTAATGCTAATAAATAAAATTATAATTTATTTTTAAAAGTATGAATTGCAAATTGCTGATTTATATCAATCGCAAATTCAATTTTCAGTAAAATTAATTTTGAAAAAAAATGTTTAAGTAAAGGTTTTCTTTAAATGCACATAACATGTAGCTTTTTGCTACATTATGCAAAAACAAAGTCAATAATTAAAATTCATTTTGAAATTGTTTTTATTGTATTTCATGCCAACTAAAAAGTTATAAAAATGTGTTTTTACATGTATTGACTCAAGTAAAGACTATAGTAGATTAAATTAAATTAAAGAAATTTGATATTGATTTTTTTATTTTACAGTTATTCGTGGTAGCTATTTAATGATTGTTTCCTTTTCCATGGTTTGAAAGAAACAAAGCTTCTATAATAACTGTTAGTATAATAGCGTCCAGTATAAGTTGGTCTCAATCAACATTAATGTGGGTTTTTGTTGTTGCTTTTTTTTTTTTTTTTTTTTTTTTCAATCGCTTGTAAAGTTGTTGAAGTTTTTAACATATGAATTGAAACAACTGTGTGGGTAATAATGATTCACCACTTCTATAAAGCGAAATGAATTTAATAATTTAATTACAACTGCTGTTGAACTCTTGGATCGACTTTGCACCAACTTGAAATAAAACATCGATCCTGAACTGAATTAAGTTTGCTTTTTGTTTGTATATTTGGAAGAGGAAAGTCAACCAATACTTATGTGATTTCGGAGCAAACGGTAGGTGTTTAGATTTATTACAGATGGAAGGATAGAGATTACAAAATGTAAAAAAATTGCAACAAGTAATTTGTCATTGCTTTCTCACTAGTGATGTCAACCGCGCAGCGTACGCTGTGCAGTGTAGTAATTTTTTTTGGAGGATTTTGCCGCGCACCGCGCCGCGTGCAAATTATAAAAAGTTTACATTTAAATTTTAAGCAAGTCTTATTTTGCATAATGCTATTGCTTAGGTTGCCGATTTAGTTGTTCCCCTTCATAAATCCAATCACACAAAGCAAAGTGGTGTCAGGAGCATAATCAACTGAATAGCCTCTTTCCATAGTACCGGTAATTTGTAATTGTGAATAGCGCGTAAAGCGGCTAAACAGAAAAAAGAAATATGAGAAAAACTAAAATAAAAAGAGGAGGTGAACTGCTTTTAAACTTAAAGAAAGCAATGAAATCTAATTGTACAGCAGAGAAAGGCTTGTAAAAAATATTACTAAGAAAGAATAAGCAATGTGAATTTTGAAAATAAACTTGAATTAAAGAATGTGAAGCTTCCCCAGTTTTTTAATCAACCTGGCATTTGGATTATTTTATACCTTTTACCCGATTATTCAATACCAAAACAAAGTCTTAACTTTTTTATCATTTATTAGGGTTTTTATTCACTTTTCGCCCTTACTGACCTCGCAGCTTTTCGGGATTTACCAAAATTTAAAAGGTAATGAACTAAACTCGGCTAATAGTGAATGAGAACCAACTATTGTTACAAGTACTAATTTAAGCAAAACAAAAAAGCAGATTATAAAATCAGACATAGAACTGTAGAATGAGTTTTCAAAAATCCTCTCAATGTAAAATTGAACTTGCCAACCATTAATAAGTAATTACATTTCAATAATTAATTTTAGCAACTTGTAGATATTTCTTAATTTTTTTAAAAGTTTAACTGAAAAGTACTCTGTGAGTTTTTCAAAGTCTTTCTAGTGGTGTCTCAATATCTCTATTAAATGCTAAATCTCTATTATTTTTTGCAAGGTAAAAATATTTAATATCTCTATTAAATAATTTTAAATGCTACATCTATGAACTATGTAAATTATAATTTTAATACAGCATTAAAAAGTACTATAATATTATTTTCAGCATAGTTAGGACAAAGCTTAAAGGCTTAAAGTACTCTTTATATATTATAGAAAAGTTAAAAATAGTAAACTTAGTTCAATTAATTTAACAAAGCCAATTTAAATTTGGGGTAATACAAAATGTGTTAATGAAGATAAAGCAATTCTTTTTGTAACATGTTAGAAACTGTTAAAATAGTTTAAAATACATACACCACAGTATTAATGTGTTGCATTTGGCAAAATACCTTGAAAAAATCTAAAAGCTAAAGCACCATTAAGTAGATGTGTACAAAATGCAAAAAAGTAGTTTGTAATTCAGTTGCTAATCTTATATGACAGTTTAAAACCTATTTTCGACTAAGAAAGTAAAAAAATACAGGGCTTTTTAAAACAAAAGATTTGTATAAATGCATTAAAATTACATTGTTTACTCTTCATGTTGCAATTGCATATAAGCTATTATCAGTGTTGTGCGTTGACAGCGTCAAATGTCGGCGACAATTTTTTGTTGACGATGACGCAAACGCCGTAAAGATATTTTTCGGTTGACGGAATAGGTGTCGCCGACAACTTTTTGGTTGTTTTTTGCGTCAAGCGTTAAGCGTCAATTATTTTTTGCAAGGTAAAAATATATACGAAAATTTTTTAATCGCTGACTCCAATAGCGCATTTTCATTCAAGAAAAAAGTTACGAAAGCTACAGCATGTAACAGACAGATTTCGACCATGTCAAATAAACTACTTGCAAAAACACTATAAAGTTATAAAAGGGTGCTCACGAATTCTTGCTTTGAAAATGCAGCCACTTCCAATAAATCAGAAAAATAAATTTTAATTTTAGTTATAGAGCAAACCGACTAGGCTACTAAATAAATAATTTCACAGTATAGTTAATTTTCATACTATTAAAACTACGAAAATATCGTATGAATTGCAATTTCAATATAGTCTGTATAAGATCACAATAGTAGGCTTCAACCGATATTCAGCGCTATCCTTAGTAAGTGTTAATCCAGACTCGAGTTCAGTCGAGGTTAGATTTTTTAACTAAAATTGATTTTTCCACCAATGTCTTTAAGTCAAAAGCTGCTTTATTTTCGTTGCCTTACGTAATTGTTTTCGCCGTTTACATCATCTAAAGTTGTCTTTTCCCGCCAATATCTCTTAGATCATAAGTTGTTTTATTTTTGCCTTACGTAATTGTTTTCGACAATAACATCATCAGAAGTTAGTTTTTTCCCGCCAATCTTTGTAAACCAAAAGCCAAAGTTACTTTATTTTTTATTGCATTACGTAATTCTTGCCGATAATGACATCATTTAAAGTTGCTTTCTCGTCTCGCCTCTCTCCACGTGTTATTGTAGTATAAATAATCGGACTCTCGTGGGCCATTTTCAAATCAAACGCAAACGTCGTTCTTGTTTGAAGATCATGAAGCGGATTTCAGTTAGTAAGTGTTCGTGTGTTGTGTTAGTTTTTAAATTTGTATTTATTGTAAATTCCGGCGTATAATTCAGAAATTTGACACTTGACTTCAAGTTTAAAAATTCATCCTCGACTTATACGGCGGTGACGTTTTTCATAACATGGTACATATTAAACTCAGGTTTTTAGGTCAAACTTATAGACCTGGACTTATACGCCACGTCGATGTATACGCCGGAATTTACGGTATTTCTGTTTTGTAATTTTTAATATATAAAACCATATTCATCCAAGGTGTGCGTATTTTCGTCCCAACTTCACATATTGCGACAAGTCAATTTCGCCGCAATAGTAAGAAGGATGTTTGCTGAAAATACACGTACAAAACCAAATAAATTTTTTGACGTGTTGGCTGTTGTCAAAATTTGATAGCTTGTTAATTTAATTTTTTTTTGATCATAATCAAAAAATTGTCTCCTTATTTGTAACCCCAGCGTAACCTCTTTATAAAAATGTGTTTCTTAAATTTAATGCTTTTTAAATTAGCGATAGGCAAGACTAAATTGACAAAAGGTTTTATAGCCTTCGACTAGGCTTCTAGAGGGTTTCTGAAAATTGGTATTCAATTTAATAAAAAATATAAACCTGTCTAAAAAGCTACTAAACTATCTTATAGAACAGGGTTTCCCAAACTTTTAGTTCATCAGTACCCTTTGGACACTGTAGCAGGTTTGTATGTACCCCCAAAATTTTGTGACGTTTCTCTAAAAAAATGCTTTCAGTAAGAATCAACCATTAATTTTCCCCTTATTCATGCCCAAAATCAAGGTGATCTCTGAAAAAAAAGGTCTTCACTTTGAATCAGATACAAATTTTCCCAACTTATGCCGAAAATCAAGGTGATCTCTATAAAAAAGAAAAATCTTTACTTTACAGCAGCCAGAAAATTCCCCATTCAAACCTAAAATCACGGTGATCTGTAAAAAAAAGTCTTCCCTCTTAGTTGTCCTGTTTGACGTAATTACAATCGACCGGATTCGAAAATTCTAGACATTTGAGTCTATTATTTCTTCCGGACAAGGAATTTAACTTAAATAAGAACATTCTGTCACATAATAATGTAATAATGTACATGTACCCCAATTTGGGAACCCCTGTTATAGAAACAATGTTTAATGATTAGTAATTTATAGTTGTAGATTTAGCAATATCTCGGCATCTCCGAAAGCTGGTCGAGGTAATCGCTTGCCCTAAGCATAACACCTCCGCCGTTGTCTGGCGAGCTAGGAGAATAAATAGAGATAAAAATAAATAAAAAATGATGTAAAAAAATGTAAATTTACTCGCCACTATAGACATAG
Source organism: Diplosoma virens (assembly GCA_963680785.1). Lineage (NCBI taxonomy): Eukaryota > Metazoa > Chordata > Ascidiacea > Aplousobranchia > Didemnidae > Diplosoma > Diplosoma virens. The sequence goes on along the minus strand of OY796880.1, from coordinate 49,387,644 downwards.
GCGACGGCATGAAGGACAAAAATGGCCAATGGATCTTTTTAAAATGACAGTTGAGATGTGACACGTACAATCAAACTTTAAGAGACCCAGGCATTTACGAAGAAAGAAAATATAGTTTCGGTAGAGAGGTTACTTTTTTGTACCATAAAATTGCTACTGAAAGTAGCCATATTGGATATAATATCTTTTTTGAATAATTTATTTATTTACATAGTTGTGAAAAGTTTGCTCAGCGTGTACGGCAGCACCAATAAAACGGGTCTTTCAAATGTCTGTGAAAAACTAGAAGTTCGTTGTTTTACGTCGTGTAAGTATTTCAAAGTTATTCAAAAGTACTTTGAAAGTATTCTAAGTTTTTGTAAGCCTTTGAAAGAAATTGCTGCTTTGTAATTGAAGAATTTCTCTTGAGGTCTATTTGACTCAATAGTCAAGCCATAGATGTTTGACGAGCCAGATACAAAAATAATTTTCTTAAGTTTTTTCCCGCTTTTTAGAATCAACCATCTATCAACTTTGAATTTTAGAAAAAACTTTTATATGTATGTTATATGTATTTTTTCTAATTATATTTAAACAAAAAGATAGAATGTTTCAATCGGGAAAAAATAGTTTATTTTGTTTTGTTTTTTAAATGCAAGCCAGTATATTCTATTGATTAGACATAACGTCTTTGCGCATACACTTTATATATCTGAATCACATAAATAAAATCCAGAAAAAAATGATATAAATCATTAAACATTAAAAAGAAATTTTTTTGTTACAAATATCATTAATTGCATTTAAAGATCATATAGAATTATTTGACTTACTTTAATTATAACCTCTTAAACGAAAAAACTTGACAAATATCTTTGCTATGGTTTTCGCTGACCTGTTCAATAAAGCAAACATTAAATTATAATTAGTCTTTAGGCTAAACAAAATTTTGTTTGCAGTGGACATGAAGATTTTTGAAGAATATAAAAGCATAATGAGTTCTATAGCCATGAGTTTAGATATTTTTCAAGGGGAAGAAAAAGCGTATATGGACCGATTACTACCTATGCTGGCTGGCGTATTAGTAAAATTGAAATCCAAGCGCAACGATGATCTCAATTACTGCCTGCCTTTACTTGATTGTTTCATTCAAGGAGTTGAATCAAGGTAATTAAACTGCATTTAATTTTTTTGATTTTCAAAGTTTAATATGTTCGAGATCGTTAAAAACTTAGACATTATAAAATTTAAATAATCTTATTTCGACAGCTTTAAGTTTCCTGACTTGAAAAAGCAATATTTTTGTGAAAAGCATTTATTTAGAAATTTGATATTTCAGGTTTCATCATCTTTTCGAGGACATATTGTCCTTGTCAGCGCGACGCATCCTCGGTATAAACTTGCACCATCGGTCGACTGGCTTCCTGGTGTTCATGCGGAAAGACTTCGCTACTGAACAAAGGAATACTTAATTAACATAATAAAAGAGAGCGAACCAGAACAATTTGAAAACAACGAAGCAGGACACCAGATTGAAACCAAAGATTTAGAGAGGACGAATTTATGAGCACTTTATTAGAATTCCCTGATAAAAAATCAGTAGTGAATCAAACAGAACGATTTCTACGTGAAAGCTCACATTAAAGCACTTTGATTTAAACGTTTTCTCAAACGATACAATTAAAGACTTATATATTAAATTTCACACTCCAATTCCTTCTAGTGCAGCTGTTGAGCGTCTTTTTTCAACTGGAAAAGATGTTTTAAAACCAAAGAAAAGCCGCTTGACCGACAAGCATTTTGAAATTCTATTGTTTTTACAAAAAAATAAATGGTCTGATATTCCACGGATTATTGCATTGCTGTTTCTTAATCTGGCCTTTGGTTTAATTAACCAAAAATTTGACTACTGATCGTCACTAAGGTTATTACATAATACCCCATGCTTTATCAGTGCACGAGAATCTCAGGTCTATCATAATATTATTACTTTTTGATGCTATTTTAAGAAAAAGTGTACGTCCACTTTCATAAATTGTAGTTTTCAGTCAAACATTAATTTTATTGATAGTCTTGTAAACTTAGATGTTCTTTTTAAATCCCATTTTTATGGCTTTTATAAAAATCTGCTTTGTATCTAAATTATTTAGCCCATATTGTGCTGCAGATCCGTAAAGTAGTATTTACTTCAATGCAAATTTTTTTCTTTTACTGTTGTGCTTAGTTGTTGTTAATGTTTTGTGTGCCATTGTTCGTATGGGCTCTAAACTTGAAGTAAATAAATGAATAAAACAAGTGTAACAATCATTTTGTGACGCGTTTGTTTTGAAATTAAAGCATTTTATGACAATTCAGAAATTTCTAATTTTTCTGCCCTACTATATAATCAATGATTTTTTCGTGACAGTATTTTAATTTGTGGGATTGACGCTAATCTTGACGCTGACGCCGTTAACATTTTTGAGCGTTATCGGCGTAAATGACGCCGATAAGAATTTAAAGAGGTGACGCCGACGCTAACGCTGTCAAGATTTTTGTTGACGCGCACAACACTGGCTATTATGCAACAAGCTTTAACAAAACATTACCAGATTTAACTTTGAAAAGTCTATTTAGCTGCAATGGTTAGTTTGGTATTATTTAAAATCAAATGAATTGAATAAAAATTGATCTTAACTGAACTTATTAATGGTTTAATTTACTTGTATCTAATTTTTCGTGATTTCTTTCAGAATGTAATTTTTAATAGTAATTAACTACGTCTTAAATTGAATGTACTTATTAAATATAGTTTAATAAAGGTTATTTGTGAGGATTTGATATACTGTTATAGTTGTCAAAAATAGCTTAGCATGACAACAACTATTGCTTTGACCACAAATGCATATCAAGGGTTTTGGTAAGGTTTTATGGTTAAAAAATCTAAGTAATTTATGCAATATGTTCGAGTGATTAATTTTTTAAATTCTAAGCTAAAAACAATAATAAAAACAAACTTGATAGTAAGCAAGGTTTGTGTTTGCAAAAAAAAGAGATAATTATATTTTATTTATATATCTTTTTAACTTGCAGGAAAACATTGAGGGGCATTATACTAAGAGCAATTATTGGCTCTCTTCAAGAAGTCACGGTAAGCAATTTTTTTAAGTGAAACTTACCCAATGGAATAAAAAAGAAAACTAAGAGAAAAAAGGCCTTTCAAGAAGCGATAGTAACCACTGAGGATTTGGAGTTAGTTTCACAAACAAAAATTGCATATGGTGACTTCTTGAAGAGACCCTAATTATTTTATCAGCTTTTGAAGATGCTAAGATATTGCTATTGGGTTGAAATTTTTGGTTGTTTTTTTTAGCTATAGAGACATTACTGAATTAAGGCTGCTTGCTGGGATGCCAAGCAGAGTACAATGTGCTTAAAGTGCTTCCAATGATATAGCAAGATTATGCCAATATAGCTATTGAACTGCTAATGCCAATAGCTATTATGCCAATAGCCAATAGCTATAGAATCTGAAATATAAGGGCATACTTTGATGACTACAACAGTGAGTATTTTTTGAACAAACACCTTTTTAAAAAAAGGAAAAGATGTCTAAAAATTTTTTATTTAAATATATGATTTGCCATGCAGCGCGGTGCAGTGTAAGTTTTTGGTAACAACTTTGTGGTGCAGTGCAGTGCGGTGTCACAAATAAAAAATACTTGCGGGCTGCGAACACAAAATTTTGTATTCGCGACATTACTATTTCTCACAATCAAGTCGTCGAACCGGATCCGTGAATCGGTATAAACGGTTATTATTTTTGAACAGAAACTTGAATTTTATATCGGCTTATATGAATCACAATTTTGTATTTGAAGTTGCCACAGTTTGTTTGGTCATGGTAGGGATATTAGAACACCGGGATCAACAACTCATTTTGGCTATTTACGTTAGAAGGGCTACTGCAAAAATAGCGTCAAAAGTCATACGAAGCTTCGAAATCTTTTGTTTGAAGGTTAAATGTATTTTAGTTATGGTTTAAAGATTTCTTGACGGTTATTTGTTTAAAGAAATTGAAATCTTTATTTCGATAAAGGCATTAAGCAATATCACATTAAGAATACTAAATATATATTGGCTAAAGTTATTTAAGGAAAACAAAAATAAACTAGTACATGCGAAAAGAGTAAAACTAACTAACAATATAGCATGCAATAAAACTAAAAATAGCTTGCCAAGAAAGAAAAATAAACAAGTATTAAGCTTAAAATGCAACAAGAAGCAACAAAACTATCAAAATAACAAAAAATAAACTATTATACAATTAAAACTGGGAGCTTTTTGAAGTTAATTTTCGCAGTTTTTTGACTGATATTTCTGGCATTTCAACTTTAAATGCATTTATCCGTTTAAGTTCATTCTTTGCAAAGCAATTAAAAGTAGATTTAACCACTTCTTTGAAATTCAAATGACCGGCAGAACATTGCTGGGACAATAGGTTACTGAGAGTTTCAGTTGCTGCGGCAATGTTAATTAATGCTTTTAGAAAAACAGATCGTGGGTTGCTCATGGATAAAAACTTGGTTTTTGTCGGTTCTCCAGTGGATAGAATGGCCATATAATGTTGCACTGCCAGCGCTGTCACAGTGTAAATAAATTCGGATGGTTGCGACAAGCCCCCGCGATTTACATTTTCAAACAACTGTTTGTACTCATCTGGAAGATAGTGGTGAATTGAAAAGGAATCATCACCTGCAATGAGCAACTCTTTGCAGGATGAGCACTTGCGCCGGCGAGATATGCTTCTGCCAACATAGCCACTTACATAGTATGTTATATTGGCATCAGCACATGTTATATCATCCAAAGAAACACGAGCAAAAACATCATTAAGCCAAAGCACATCATTTTCTTCAGCTCCAATATCAAAACTTGTTTCTAATAAAGGAAGAGCATCAAATTCCTTTAGACAAGAGCCAGATAAAAGAGCATGCTGCTGCATTAAGGATAATACACGGATTTTTTTTTCTGATTGCATCAGCTGTTTTAACGACATGAAATAATTGCCACCATTCATTTGGCGATACCAGCCAAAACGACCTTCAACTGGATCCGAAGTAAATTTTCCAGGAAGTATGTAAACAAAACCATGTTTTTTTTTCAAGTGTTCAGCAAGTTCTGGAATAGCACTCATTGATTGTATACACGCACAAAAGGTTTGGTGAGTCAAACCAGCATTTCCTGATTGTTTCCACCGAATAAATATATTTGAAGCTGCTTCAAGATATTTCAAATTTACTTCATCAACTCGTATAGGTGCACACAATTCATCATTTTTTCTAATCTCTGAAAAAATACATTGAACGTAAGATAGTGATTACAAGCTTGGCATTTAACTCTATAAAAATATAATATATCAATGTCTATTATATCATGCTATGGGTAAAACAATAAAATCAACTAATTTTGGAGATTAATCTAAATGCAGGTAGTGTGATACACGTTTTGTCTATGTACAAAAAATTACCTTCAAACGGTGTTTTAACCCGTAAAATTTTCCAAATTGTGTTGATGAATTTTAAAAACCGAGAAGTTTCTAGAAATCCTGGATGCTCTTTACTATAAAACTCTAATGCTTGCACCGTTGATTCATGAAAAACACCTGAATACAGTACAAGCAATCAATTTAAAATATCTCGTACTTGATTGTGGTTGAGTACTACACACTACTGTATATTCAATACAATTTAAAAGCCAATTTTTTTTCAAAAGTTACCGAAAATATTAGGTTTGATATAATAATTTAAAATGCTATCTAAAAGTAAGTAAAACTTACCAAATGCATGTTGTGGTGAAGTCCGTGCAATGCCACTGGGATTTAAAGATACTTTTTTTAAAGCATGTGCGATTTTTAAAGGTTTGTGCTCCTCAATCGCGTACACGTGTTTTAGATGTGAGAAGCAGGGTGAACATGTTTTTCCAAGAATGTCTTCATTCGCATGTGTAGGAATATTAAATCTACCCTTGTTGATGAAATTGTTAAAAATGTTTTTAAAATTATGGGTCGTGTCAAACAACAGAAACAGCTTTTCATCAGATCGAGTAGGATGCACAATGCAGTGTTTCAACTGACCACCCCCAAGTTCTATGTACATCTTTCTGCAAAATAACTTAAAAAAGGATTAAAACAACAGAGAATTTACGTTTAAATGTAGAATTATATTTATGAAATTAAGAAAATTACCAAAGAAATAACTGACAAAAACACACCTGTTGCATATATGATTGTCGACAGAAACGGCAATAACCAAAAAAAATTTGTCCAAAGCAAACATGACTCTTTTAAACCATGAACACAAAATTTTGGTATTCAATTTATTGACGGGAATTATGCAAACCACATCCTTATAATTACTGCATGTAGAATTTACCATAAAAGTTAATGCAGTTTTTGCTGGGGCACCATCTGCAGTCAATCCGACAAAGGAACCATTACTGTATTCTACTCTTTGCGCAGTGTAAACTTCATCAACAAGTAAAGTAACAATTTTTTGTTCAGATGTTAAATTTACAGTTCTTTGATGAAGATAGTTCAATGTAATTTCACCAGTTTCTACAGTAGTTCCAACAGACAGCTGTCGAAGCCTGTTTATTGATGGCAGAATAAAAAATTCTTGCAGCTTTTTGTACAATGCAGTGCTTGTCAACTGCCACATATATGAAGAAATAATGGTTGCTGTAGAATAACGTCTGCCATGTTTGGAAACTTGAAGCAAATTCAATTGTTCTATTATAAAACAAACTAAAGACATGCTAGATTGTGATAAATCTGCTACAACTGCTTCATCAGAAAGGTAACTTTTTAGCAAAGATATAGCTAATTTTAATGCTGATTTTTGATTGTTAGAAACAAAATTAGACATGTCTGCTAAAGCTTTACACCAGGCAAGAATATTAGATACTTCAGTTACTGTCTGCAGAGAACCACATGAAAGCAAATGCATATATTGATCTTTTGGTATCAAATTAGAAAAAACAAAAGCTTTGATTTGTAGCTCACTTGAAATTATCACAGACACTACAAGTTCTGGAGCAACTTTATAACTATCATCATTTTTAACAAAATAGAATTGAGCAGATGAAGCTGAATAAACACTAGTATATCCAAAGGGAAGAACTGCATTTTTCATTTTGCTTCTAAAGGATGAAAAATCCGAAAAAGAGTCTTGAATGAGAAAATCAGCATTTTGCTTTTGTAAAATGATGTTATCTTTTTCACGTCTAAAAGAGGAACTGGTAGAGGAGGTTGCACGCATTGTTAGTAAAGGTGATGAAAGGTATTTTGGCAAAGAAGGAAAAATTTTAGGAACAGCATCAGGTTTCAGATGCACTCTTTGCAGTTTTAGAGTACTTCTAGATTTACGTCTGGTACTACAAGTATCAGTTGAGATGGTTTTAAAATCACTTTCATGAAAGTGCTGTGCACAAACTTTATGAGACTTTGATACTTTCCAGTTTTGCCTTGGGATAGCCCTATACCATTTATCACGAAGCTCAGAATTTATAGGAAATTGAAATAATGCAACTTTTTTTCCATTCTTATTGGACCTATAGCCAGAATTGCAAGCTGGCACACAGCAAGTGTTCACCATTGTTAAAAACTTTCTGTAGTAGGTTACTCAAAATTCAATTACCTAAACTAAAAAATGCAGCAAATTTAATAACATTTAATTTTACATAAAAATTTAGTATTTTTAAAACCATAGAATTTATTTAAGAAAAACACTGACAGTGAAAGTAAAAATTTTTTATACTTATATGAAATATAAAAATAAATATTTGAATTGTTCAATACCATATTACACTCAATAGCATACCATGGAAAATATGAGTAATTACACAAAAAATTAAATTGTACAATAATTATAAATATTTCACAACACTAATCTTTTATTAATCAAAAAAATCACTTTTGAATAACCAAATTGTTAACTACACACTTTAAATTTTAAAACATATTATAACTAACTTGAAAATTTTGTAGAATTGGCAATTTTCTCACCATGCCATTTTAAATAAAAAAAAAACTTCACTTTGATCTATTAATTAAACACAAAAATTTTTTTTAATTATTTTTTTAACTACCATGCTTTATTTAAAAAATAAATGTCTTTTTGAGTAATCAACCTAGTCACTTAAAATTTGATAAAAATAATAATGAAAAGTTTTTTTTTAATTAAAATGCTGGAAATTCAGGTTTTTAATTTATTATTTTGTTAATTATTTTAATGACTGCCTAAACAACTCATATTACTAAATTTTTTATATTTCAAAACTTTTGTTATTAGATCAACTAAATAAAAACTTAACTTTTGCTAAAATTAATTTTTGACTATAATACTTAAATTTTTTTAAAATAACTGTTTTATTAGAAATATCAGAGTAGGTAACCAAGTCACTTAAAATTACTTAATTTCATTAGTTTTTATAGCTAGATAAATTTCCATTATTATTATTTTTTTTTTGTTCTAATCAATTTACTTAAAATTTATGATTTTAATTTGGTAATTTGAGTAACTGCCAAGTAACCTGTTTTTCAATAATTTTTTGAATAAATCTTGACGACAACTATTAAGTATAAAAAAAGGACATAATTCTTTAAAACTGTTTTATCTTTATCCATTAATGAATATTACATAAAAATTTTTTTATTCACTCTAATAATGACTAACATGAAGCTTTGCTTTAATTTTGATTTGAAAGCTTGACCCCACTAGCGTAAACCAAAAACTGGATCCAAAACGGAGTTGTACATCCCGATATCTAAAATCCCTAGGTCATGGACTTGCTCTATGAAAAACAGAGGAGAGAGAGAGATCTGTTTATTTGCATCAAACTTTTTCAATATATTACCGCTTAAAACAAAAAAAAACAATGATTTTACATTTTGAAATTAAACAAACTGATAATAAGCCATATTTATCAAATCAAAGTGCACAATTAAGATGTGATGCAGGGGTAGGAAGGGACAAAAAGTCATTTAAACGACTACCTATAGGCGATAAATAAAAGCAAAATATGGGTCACGTGATCTAAATAAGGAAAACGCAGTTTAAAATATATAGAAAGTTATGCTAAAGCAGAAAAATAAAAATTGATTGAAATGAAGACGTATCAAATTAACAAAACAAAGTCGTAGTCATAACTTATATATGAGACTATGATGATTATTTTTAACTACGTTAAATATCTTAATACAACACACACAACGTTTTGCTGTTAGCAGTATAAGAATGGAATTTTGTTCGGTGTCGCCAGGCGCAGGAGCAGGAGCGCTGACGTCATCAGTGGAGGGTGGATCCTATTCCTAATCCTAAGAAAGACAGTAGTCCTGAGTTTGATCCCCAACCAAGACAGCGAAGCTGTAAATCCTAATCCTAAGAAAGTCAGTAATCCTGAGTTTGATTCCTACCCAAGACAGTATAAATCCTAACCCTAAGAAAAACAGCGGTTTTGAATTTGATTCCCTGCCCAAGACAGAACCAAGACTTCAAAACATGACATAAGATTATTTTAAGACATTCTGCGAGATTTTAAAGCAATAAAGTCAAACCGTTTTCTGTTTTAGACACGCATAAAACGAACCTGTCAAGCCATTTCTTGTTTTCAAGCGCAAGCGAAGCGACCCTGTCAAATCTTTTCCCGATTTTAAGCGCACAATAGAAAATTCTTTCAACCCGTTTCCTGTTTTTAAACACTCCATAGAAAAAACCTGTCAAACCTTTTCCTGATTTTAAGCGCACAATGGAAAATTCTTTTAACCAGTTTCCTGTTTTTAAACACTCCATAGAAAAACCTGTCAAAATATGTTCTGCAAAGTGCAAGTTTGGACACGTAAGTTTTGTTGCACAATACTCAGTTTTCCCATGGGAAACTCCCTAGGTTTTTACAGGGATTTTTTGTATAGGTTTCTTTGTGGGTGCATTGCGAAACTTTATCTTGATTTTTGTTCTAAGAATGTGTGGTTTTTAGATTTTCTCTAAACAACCTTGATTTTTATTATAACTTTCTTTAATTTTTCTAAACAATCATCAATTTTTTCTAGACAAATTTGATTTTTGTTATACTTTTGTTTAAATTTTTTTGGCAATCTTGTTTTTTATCATAACTATCTTTAATTTTTTGTAATAAACCTCGATTTTTATTATACCTTTGCGATTTTTATTATACCTTTGTATATTTTTTTCTAAGCAATCTTGATTTTTGTTATATCTTTTTTAATTTTTTCTAGACAAACTTGATTTTTGTCACACATTTGTTTAATTTTTTCTAAGCAATCTTGGTTTTGTTACACCTATCTTTAATTTTTTCCAAACAAGTTTGATTTTTGTTACATTCTTGTTGAATTTTTTAGAATTTTTCTTTGTCAACCATGATTTTATTATACTTTTTTGGATTTTTAAAAGTTTTTTTTAGGCAGTCTTGGTTTTTAAATATATATTTTCAATTTTTTCTAGGCAAGCTTGATTTTTGCTATGCTTATGTTCAATTTTTCAAAAATTTTTTTTAGTCAACATTGGTTTTTGTTATACCTGCTTCAATTTTTTTTAAGATAAATGCATTTTTGTTATATCTTTGTTTAATTTAAAACTTTTTCTCTAAGCAACCTTGTTTTTTAAAAATTTTTATTATACTTGTGTTCAATTTTTCAAAAATTTTTATTAGTCAACCTTGATTTTTGTTATACCTTTGTTCAATTTTAATAGTTTCTCTTGGTAATCTTGATTTTTAGATATCTATCATTTTTAATTTTTTTTTCATGACAACCTTGATTTTTGTTATACTTATTTTCACTTTTTCAAAAATTTTTCCTTAGAAGCTTGATTTGAAGATATTTAATTTTTTTCTCAACAAATTTAATTTTTGCTACACCCTTGTTGAACTTTTCAAAATTTTTCTTTGTCAACCATGATTTTTATTATACCTTTGTTGAATTTTTCAAAATTTTTCTTTAGGCGACTTTGATTTTTGTCATTCCTATCTTCAATTTTCTCCTAAACAAGCTTGATTTTTGCTACACATTTGTTCAATTCTTCAAAAAATTTCTTGGTCAACCTTGTTATCTAGATATCTATCTTCATTTTTTTTCTTGACATCCTCAATTTTTGTTATACCTAACCTTAATTTTTTCTTGGCAACCTTGATTCTTGTCATACCTATGTTTAATTTTTCTTAACAATCTTGATTTTTGTCGCATCTACCTTCAATCTTTTTCTGAACAACCTTGGTTTTTGTCATACTTTTGTTTAATTTTTTTAGTAACCTTGATTTTTGTCATACCTAACCTCAATTTTTTCTAGACAAACTTGATTTTGTTATATCTACGCTTGATTTTTTCTTGGTAACCTTGATTTTTGTTATACCTAGCATCAATTTTTTTTCTAACAACCTTGACTTTTGTTATAAGCTTTGTTCAATTTAAAAAAATTTTTCTAATCAACCCTAATTTTGTTATACCTTTGCTTAATTTTGTCGTGGCAACCTTGATTTTTATTATACTTATCTTCAATTTTTTTCTAAACAACCTTGTTTTTTGTTATACCTAAGTTCAATTTTTTTCTTGGCAACCATGATTTTTATTCATAGTTAATTTTAAAGTATTTGTTAAAAGTTTTAAACAAAAATTTATTGATAAGATATTTGTGTTCAATAAACAGAAGCTTCATAATAAAAAAATTCGTCTTCCATTTTTATTATTTTGTAAACCAAATTGAAACATAGTTATTATTTTTATGCAGTATGAATACTCTTTCTAGTGTTAACATTTTTATTGTTTCAAAAATGAATTTAGTTAAAGTAAGTTAAGTTAGTTTAAGTTGAGTTTTATTTAATTCACAGTGTTGTCTATTTTACCAAGTTTTTTTCTATCATAAAAGCAATAAACCTATTTCTCAAGTCAACTATTGAACTTTGCGTCATAATCACAGTTTTTCTTTCCGTTTTTCTCGTTTTCAACACTATCTTTGTCATTTTTAAAAGGAAAAAAATTTATTTTTTGTGTTTTTTGCTCCATGTCATCATTACTAGCCCATACAATCTAGTTAATTTTACACTTTACTTATTTTTGTTAACATTCACGTGTCTGTTTTATAGCTTCTGCTTAATTTTTTTAATTTTTTTACAATTTTAAAAGGATTCTTGTTAAAATTTTTATTTTTTTTCGAAATTAAATTCTGAAAGAAATCATGAAAAATTAGATACAAGTAAATTAAACCATTAATAAGTTCAGTTAAGATCAATTTTTATACAAGTTATTTGATTTTAAATAATACCAAACTAACCATTGCACATTAAATAGACTTTTCAAAGTTAAATCTGGTAATGTTTTGTTAAAGCATATTGCATAATAGCTTAATATGCAATTGCAACATGAAGAGTAAACAATGTAATTTTAATGCATTTATACAAATCTTTTTTTGCAAAGGGCCTTTATTTTTTTACTTTCTTAGATGAAAATAGGTCATAAACTGTCATATAAGATTAGCAACTGAATTACAAACTCCTTTCTTGCAGTTTGTACACATCTCCTTAATGGTGCTTTAGCTTTTACAGTTTTTTCAAGATATTTTGCCAAATGTAACACGTCAACACTGTGGTGTATGTATTTTAAACTATTTAAACAGTTTCTGACATGTTACAAAAAGAATTGTTTATATCCATTAACACATTTTGTATGACACCCAAATTTAAATTGGCTTTTATTAAATGAATTGAACTAAGTTTACCATTTTTAACTTTTTTGTAATATATAAAGATTGCTTTAAGCCTTTAAGCTTTGTCCTAACTATGTTGTTAATAATATTATAGTATTTTTTAATGCTCTACTGAAATCATAATTTACATAGTTGCATAGATGTACCATTTAAATATTATAAAGGTATTGAGACACAACCAGAAAGACCTTCAAAACCTCATTTAAAAAGATACTTGCTACAGAGTTCTTTTCAGTTAAACTTAAAAAAAAATTAAGAAATATCTACTGTACAAGTTGCTAAAATTAATTATTGAAATGTAATTACTTATTAATGGTTGGCAACTTCAATTTTACATTGAGAGGTGTTCCGTTCCTAAAAATCGCCCAAATTATGTAGATTCACAATCTCATAAAAAATATCTTTGATTTCGCGTTGGTCCGGCTCAAATAGCCGAAGAAATAACAGTTTTATGAGCAATTTAAATAATTTATTTTTATTTACAAGAAAAAATGGCAACACTGCTTAATTTCACGAAATTTAAAGTAATTTCCAGAACTATCCGATTGACCTGTTTTGATTATGACGTAATAGTTGCTTGCTTTGGAGAATGTCAGAACATTCGAGTAATCTTACTGAATGGTATAAATACGATTCGCTGAAAAGCAGTATTATTATTAAAATTGGATGTTTCGTTGTGGTAACTTAAAATTGGAAAATTGTTAACTGTGTGAAGTCATAGTTTTTTGGTCGCAAGTCTTTGGTGGTCTACGTGATTCTAAAGAATTAAGCTATTGAATTTATTTGCTGTTATACTATTCGGGCTCCTAAGTGGATTGGAGCATATTTCTTAATAAAGAAGATATTGTGGTAGTCGGAGCTGTGATTTAGCTAGACTATATTTTTGCTGTCGCTGGTTCGAAGGTCAGATCCAGCAAGAAGATTAAGAATTATCGTTTAGTAGACACCGAGATTGTGTTATTGGCGAGGCCTTCTTAACAGGCGCCAAAAAAGGTAGACGATTAAACAACGTACTAAGTTACCAAATAAATTTGCTACAAAATTTCAAAAACTTAAATTTGTGGAAGTAATAAAATTCAAAAACTTTTTAACATCGGAACAAAATTTCAAAAACTATTTACTAAATACTACAAGAGGATTTTTAAAAACTCATTCTACAGTTCAATGTCTGATTTTATAATCTGCTTTTTTGTTTTGCTTAAATAAAAAACAATGGCGTTTAAAGTTTAAGTGCTTTTTTACTAAGTAACAGAATAGGATATTTTGCAAAGAAGGTTTATTAGGCTAAGTAACAATAGTTGGTTCTCGTTCACTACTAGCCGAGTTTAGTTCATTACCTTTTAAATTTTGGGATATCCCCAAAAGCTTCGAGGTTAGTAACGGCGAAAAGGGAATAAAAACCCTAATAAATGATAAAAAAGCTAAGACTTTGGTTTGGTATTGAATAACCGGGTAAAAGGTATAAAATAATCCAAATGCCAGGTTGATTAAAAAAGTGGGGAAGCTTCAAATGTTCTAATTCAAGTTTATCTTCAAAATTCACATTGCTTATTCTTTCTTAGTAATATTTTATACAAGCCTTTCTCTGCTGTACTATCAGATTCCATTGCCTTCTTTACGTTTAGGAGCAGTTCACCTATCTATTTATTTATTTTAGTTTCTCTCATATTTCTTTTTTCTTTTTAGCCGCTTTACGCGATATTTACATTATAAATTACCGGTACTATGGAAAGAGGCTATTCAGTTGATTATGCTCCTAACACTTTGCTTTCTGTGATTAGATTAATGAAGGGGAACAACTAAATCGGCAACTCAAGCAATAGCATTATGCAAAATAAGATTTGCTTAAAATTTAAATGTAAACTTTTCATAATTTGCACGCGGCACGGTACACGGCAAGATCCTCCAAAAAGATTACTATGCTGCACTTCGCGGCCGCAGGCGGTTGACATTAGTGATGTCAACCGCGCAGCGTACGCTGCCGCGTGCGGCCGTGCGTGCCCGCGCAATGCAGCGTAGTAACCTTTTTTGGAGGATCTTGCCGCGCACCGCGCCGCGTGCAAATTATGAAAAGTTTACATTTAAATTTTAAGCAAATCTTATTTTGCATAATGCTATTGCTTGAGTTGCCGATTTAGTTGTTCCCCTTCATTAATCTAATCACAGAAAGCAAAGTGTTAGGAGCATAATCAACTGAATAGCCTCTTTCCATAGTACCGGTAATTTATGAAACTGTAATACAAATCAGTTGATTTGTATTACAGTTTCATTCCACACTTGTTGTAGAAACGAGTCCTAAAGCTTATAACAAAATTACCTGTTGTATCACCATCACTTGAAGTAGAAAGAGCTTCCACATCATCGACAACTTTTTCAGCCATGATTTCAATTTAATTTTACAGTATAACACAACCAAATATAAAAACTATAATTTACTAAACACTTTACTGATTTACACTAAATAAAAATTAATATAAAATATAAGTTTATACCTTACTAATGTTGGAACTGTGGTCTACAATGTACCAATTGATCCAAATTGGGTACATCTTTTAAAACAATGTTATTGTTAAAAAGCAAATTAATGTTAATACAACTTCCAATTTAGCTCTTATGGTTCACTTTACTCGTTTTCTGCAATCTTTTATGGCCAAATTTTTCTGTTCACAAGTAATTTGACGGCCTAGTGCAACAACTGTCCGCCAGGCTTTGTTTTTACAGCGGTTTAATTAACTGGGAAAAGATATGTATTTAGCTTTAATGATGCATAACTTTTATAACTTTTATTGTTAATATCTATGAGTACATGACCACTTCGCCAATTTCGAAATATTTTATAAAATAAATTCGCCTAAAAGCTAAAATTTTAATTTTTTATGTAAGCTCATCATTTGAACCGATAATAAACTGATTTAACAGTGATAATACCAAAATTTAGCAAGGTATTTTTATTTAAACTGACGTTTTGTCGGTCAGAAATCAACAGACATCTTCGGAGATAAAGCGCTCATAGAAACAACTGCTAAAAGCTCGTCAATAGGCGTTAAAACGGCATTAAATTCGATTTGATGCTTTGTCTAAATAAACTAAAAGTTATAACAAAATTAATACATTTGCCGAGCGTACGTTAATTAATTATTTCACATTTAATAAACAGAGGTACTCTTTAAAAGCTTCAATAGCTTGCTTAACCCTTTAAAGGACAGTGGTACATATGTGTACCATGATTGTGATTGTAACGTAATAAAAGCACTTGTGTGAAGACATTATAATTCTAATTTTTAGATGTTGTTACATCATTATTGAGCCATTGTTATTTTATTTTACAATGAAATTCTTATATCCCTCAAAGGGTTAATCACAATGACTTTGTCGTCCACTGGCAACGACTTACGTGAGTTGTCGATTTCAACCTCGGCCCGTATATCAAAATTCACATGAGGTCTTATGATGTCATATGAGGTTTAAGTCACTGATGACTCGTGCAATCTCATGACCATCGTCGGGTCTTGAGACAAGGGCGTATACCGAGTTAGAAAACCAATCGCTTTTCGTTTTACCAATTTAGAGAACCAATAGCATTTCTTTGTCAGTTCGCTGATATGCAAAATGAAATGCCTGCAATAAAGTTTGCCAAGCGTCGTCTACATTAACAAACAACCAAAAAATATTGCGCTTTTCCGAAATAAGAGCGCAGCGCAATAAAGCGCAATCGATTTGTGTAATCCTTAATGCGCAGCGCAATAAAGCGCAATTGATTTGTTTATTCCTTAATGCGCAGCGCAATAAAGCGCAACTTAAATTTTTTTATGATTAGCGCAGCGCACTAAAGCGCAACGCTTTCAAAAAAGTATGAAAGCGCAACGCAACTTCCGCAATTGCGCAAGTTGCGAAAGTTGCGTTTTGTGCTTTAAGTTGCGCTCTGCCCACCTCTGCATTTTACCATATCGTTCACGATTCACCGTGAAGAAATAAAATGATTAATGTAAGCTTAGGAAATGGAGCTGGTATGCAGGATTGTTATAATAAATAGTTTTATTATATTTAAAGTGTATAATAAGATTTTAAAGTTATAATGCGAACTTCTATTTCACCATCTCGTTCACCATTCACCGTGTGTATAACGATTAATGTAAGTTAAAAAAATCCAAGCTTGTATTCAGTTTTGTTTTAATAAACAGTTTTATTATGTTAAAAATGTATATAAGAAAACTTAAAATCATAATGCGAACTTTCTTTCGAGAATCTCGTTCACTGTAAACCGTGGCGAACTATCTTGTTCACGATTCACTGTGGTATTTAACCATCTCGTTCACTATTCACCGTGGAAAAATAAAATGATTCAACCAAGCTTAAAAAATCCAGCTTGTATGCAGGATTGTTATAATAAACAGTGTTGCGACCAAATCAATGACCTAGTTTCGTGATCTAGTTTACGGTTGAATAATTAGGACGGTACACGTCATTCTAATCGGGACCACGTTTCACACGCATAAGATTCCTTTCATTCAGTGAAGTAGCAGGTTTGATTGCGCACGGAAATTTTGGCTCGCTCGTTTAATGAAGAAAGTTTCCGCTATCTTGAATAATTTGGTAAGTCACATCTTATTGGGTTTATGAATAGTTTTAATATATGACATTGCTTTAGGTGACCTATAAAATTTTGAATCGCAACTATTGCATCGGCGTGTGTTTTCGTTTTTCTTTGCTTGTTGTTGGTGTGCTGGAGCAGGCAGCATAGCGCTTCGCATTTCTCGTCTTTTATATTAAATTATTTAGTTATTTATTCGCTGGTGTAATAATTTCGCGCATTCGAAATTATTCATAGTCTCTTAGATTTAAGATAGCGGTAGTTGGGCCATTCGTCCCTCCCCCCCTGTAGGTTTTGGAGCCTATATACATTCAAAAATTTTTGGTTTATTTGGTTTACTTGATACGTTTAAAATCTTGGTTTGTGTAAGGTTACTTGTGTTAAAATACGCTCATAAGGTTAGGGTTATTGCTGCTAGATATACTCTAAACTTTTAGGATCTTGCCTTTGAGTTTAAGCTTTACTACTTTTCGATAGACATTCTAAAATTAGCTTTGCTTGTTTGGTTTCCTTCACTAGTTACTGTACCTCGTTAGATTATAAATAGACGTAGTGTGTCACTTAGCTGCTTAACGAAAGAAGAACCGCCGCTTGTAAGTAAACAACATAATGAGCTCAACTCTAGGGAAGCTGAGCTGGCACGGTGCAGTGAAGACCTTAAACGTAGGGAGAAAGCCTTGCAACAAAAGCATGAAATAAGAGACCAAGATTTGTTGTACTCGGGAAATCAAAATTTGTCGCCCCCTTCCTTTCATTGGTTAGATCGTTACCCACCCAACTTTTCTTGTCGCCCATCCCCTTCTAGCTGGGAAAGCATTAAGAGAACTCGCGTTGATCCAGGCGGCTCTACTCGTGGCACGGCTTCACGTTTGTTGAGAGCTACCGATCAACATGATGCATGGCCCGGTTCACGGTACGGCGATTTACAAGAGCACTCCGCGCCATTTGTTCAGACTCCAGAACAGCCACGTTCCTCCCTTCTTCGGCCACGTGTCGGCTTTCATCCCCCTTGTCAAGAAGTTGAATTTGATACCCCTGCATTTTCGGGCCTTGACAGGGAAAATAGTCAGTCGGTTAGACCTAGGTTTTCGGCTGATAATGACCCAAACTACTTATCTCAAGGTCCCTCTAGCTCGTGTAGTGATGTTGAAAAATTGGTGGGAGCACTATATACTTTAACCAATCGTGTGAATCAAAGACCTCTGGCGCTCTCTAAGGAAGAACTGTTCGATGGCAATCCCTTAAATTACAGGCGCTTTATACGTCACTTTGACGCCTATATCGCAAGAGGCGTAGTAGACATGGCAGATAGGTTGAATCTTCTCATCTCCTCGTGTACTGGGGAAGCAAAAGAGAGCATTGCAGATTGTATCTTGGCTAGGTCCCCAGATTTAGGTTATGATGAAGCCAGGAGAATTCTTGAAGTCAACTTTGGTCAGGAGCACGCTATCGTGAGTGCTTACGTAAGAAAACTTACAGAGGGTTCATCTATCCGCTCTAATGATAAATCCGCTTTAGCCCAGCTACCTCGAGACATGCGAAATTGTGAGATTTCCTGTGGGGGCATGTCCAGTGCCGGGCTGAACACGCAGCACACAGTAGCTAGCATCTTCAAGCGTCTACCTGCAAATCTGCAGGATAAATTTATGGCTTCGGTTGGGCCACAGCTCGAGAGAGGTCAGCCCATTTTATTTTCGAAACTTTCAGAGTTTTTAGAGAGGCGTTCACTTATAGAAAAGAGTTTTCTCGGGCAGTTGGCTTATCATCGTAAGGAAAGAGGGTTTAGCTCTAGTTCACAACCAGACTTTGGCCCTCGACGCGCACAAAAATATTCAGTCAATACAGCCCAGGTCGGAGACGACGATTCACGAGGCAACGTTGCAAAACAGGGATGTGCGTTCTGTTTAGGTCAGCATGCAATCTGGAGGTGTGAAAGGTTCTCAAAACAACCATTGAGAAAGCGCCGAGCCGTAGTTAAATCTAAAAATCTTTGTTTTAATTGCATTGGGTCACACTTAGTGCGCACATGTAAATCTAAATCCACGTGCCGTGAGTGTGGAGGGAGACACAACACACTGCTTCACGAGGAGCGTCAGGAGGTCCTCCCCCAGGAAAATACTCCACCTTTACAGGAACGGCAAGATGTTAACGGGGCCGGCTTATCGTCCCGAGTAATGTCTGTGGTTCAAAATATAGGAAGTAAGTGTAATAAACATACGGCCGGACCAAATACATCCAGCTTTGCTCAGACTAAAGACAGCACTGCAGTGCGGCTGAAAGTAGTCCCTGTAAGAGTCTGGGGAGCAGGTCGCCGCCGGCATGCTGACGTGTACGCTTTCTTAGATGAGGGATCAGATACATCTTTGTGTACAGAAGACTTAATAAAACTTCTTGGCCTGAAAGGTAAGCCCACACAATTCTCCCTATCTACTATGAGTGGTACTGAACAACAATCTGGCCGCCAAGTCAGTTTGTGCGTTCAGGGCCTTAACGAGGATGCAGTTGTCAACCTTTCTAACGTCCTGTCTGTCACTCGTCTTCCAGACTTAGGTGCTAGCATTCCCTCTTGCAGGGACCATGAAATTCATGCTGAGGTTCTCAAAGGAGTTACCTTTCCCGATCTTTGCGGTAAGGTAGAATTGCTCATTGGTGCCAATGTACCAGAGGCCCATCGCACACTCGAATACCGAATAAATCATAGTGGGGGGCCGAATGCCGTGAAGTCACCTTTAGGTTGGAGTTTAATAGGTCCGACACAAGGGGCTAAAACTGTCAACTTTGTCAACTTAAACTTTATTCAAACTGATAGCTTTAAGGTTCGAACTAACGTTAAAGAAAACACACCTACAAGGAGGGGCATCCTGTCTACTGTCAGTCAGTGTTACGATCCCTTAGGTTTTGTGCAGCCAGCTTTACTTCCGGCAAAAATGTTAATGCATGACCTTTGCAGTCGGGGCCTTGGTTGGGATGAAACGGTTTCTCCAAGTGATATGCAGCGCTGGAATGATTGGTTAGATAGTCTCCCAGCGTTACAAGATGTAGAAATTCCCAGATGTGTTAAGCCATCTGGCTTTGAGTTAAAGTCTTCTCAGCTGCATTGCTTTTGCGATGCCAGCCAGACTGGTTACGGAGCTGTGATATACATGCAGTCGGTAAGTGTTACTGGAGAGATACATTGTTCTTTTATTGTGGCAAGGTCTAGAGTTGCTCCTATTAAACCAGTGACAATACCACGCATGGAGTTGGTTGCAGCAGTAGTTGGAGTAGAGCTAACAACCTTGCTTAAGCGAGAACTTGACCTTAAACTTAATGACACCATCTTTTGGACGGATTCTACCTCTGTTCTACAATATATAAAGAGTAGCTCTAAAAGATTTAAAACCTTCGTAGCTAATCGCATTGCAGCCATTCAAGCAGGCTCCTCTCCTTCGCAATGGAGGCATGTAGGGACAGCGCATAATCCAGCCGACATAGCGTCCAGAGGAATTAGTCCGAGTCGTTTGGCCTCTTGTACGAGCTGGTTGAAAGGCCCAGACTTTCTTTGGAAGGATGAAGATGCATGGCCAGTTGCCCCTATAGGTCCTCCTTCCACACCGCTGGTAGATTCAGAGTTGCTAAAAGTGCATCAAGTTAATTGCACCAATACCTTTGATACCGCAAGCGATAAAGTCACCCTGTACAGATTGTTGACCCACTACTCTTCGTGGAGTCGCTTAAGAAGAGCAGTCGCCTACCTTCTTCGTCTTAAACAATTCTTGCTCACTAAAAGTAAAAACGGCATCACCAAAAATATGTTTTCTTCTCAATACTTATCAGTGGAAGAGTTTAGGGCTTCTACCTTAGCAATAGTAAAGTTAGTCCAAATCAAGTATTTCCATAAGGAACTAAATTCTCTCAAAAATAACGACAGGTTTTTCGTGTCCGGAGCTAAAAATATTCACTCTCCTCTGAGAAAGTTATGTCCTATCCAAGTAAATGGCATTTTACGAGTAGGAGGCAGATTACAAAATTCATCTCTTTCTGATTCTGCAAAACACCCTATCATTCTTCCCAGCAACCATCATGTGACTAAGCTAATTATTTTAGACATTCACGAAAAGGAAGGTCACGTGGGTCCCCTCCATACCTTATCAGTCGTTCGTCAACACTATTGGGTAATTAAGGGACATGTTACCGTACGTAAAGTAATCAGAGAATGTCGTTTTTGCCGACATATGAATGCACAGCCGGGAAAACAGCTTATGGCACCGCTTCCTTCAGCTAGGGTTACTCCTGGGAAACCACCGTTCGCCTTTACCGGAGTAGATTACGCAGGGCCTTATACCACCACTGTAGGGCGTAGAAGCGCGAAGCGTTATATTTGCCTGTTTTCATGCATGACCACACGAGCTGTGCATTTGGAATGCGCTTATGCTCTCGACGTCGATTCGTTCTTGTTGGCACTCCAACGGTTTATTGCGCGACGCTGCACACCAGAAGCCATCTACAGCGACAACGGAACAAATTTCACCGCTGCCGAACGAGAGCTCCGACTTTCAATCAACAAATGGAACCAACAGTCTTTGCCATCCAAGCTCGCGCGACGAGGAATCCGCTGGCATTTTAATCCTCCGGTGGCCAGCCATCAAGGCGGGTCTTGGGAGAGGATCATACGATCGGTGAAGAGAACCCTCGCTGCAGTTTCCAAAGGCGCAACAATGAGCGACGAGACCTTTACGACCTTTTTAATTGAGGTTGAAAGGATCCTCAATGACCGCCCCATAACTAAAATTGCTTCCGACTCTCGCGATCTAGAAGCGTTAACGCCTAATGCTTTATTGAAGGGGCACCTCGAGCCTTCCCTACCCTTGGGGGTGTTTGCCAAGGCCGACGGCTATAGAAAGTCGTGGAGACTCATTGGTTTGCTGGCTGATCGATTCTGGAGTCGCTGGCTCAAGGAATACCTTCCTTTGTTACAGCAGAGACAAAGGTGGCTTGTGGAAAGCCGAAATTTTCAAGTCGGTGACGTCGTTTTGGTGATTGGTGAAAAATCAAACCGCGGGCAGTGGCCGAAAGGATTAATAGAAGAGGTGCACAAGGACAAGGACGGGTTTGTGCGCTCTGTTCGGCTACGAACTTCTTCCCAATCACTTGTTCGAGACATTCGTAAACTGTGCCTTCTTGAAGAACATGTATAATTGACAATTTGTGTTAAGTGTTGTAATTTTATTTGTGTACGTTGTATTGTTGTTAGACTTACTCAATTCTATTCAGTTAATATTGATTTGGCGCTTGATGAAATATCTCCCTGCCGGTCATATTTGGGGCCGGTATGTTGCGACCCAATCAATGACCTAGTTTCGTGATCTAGTTTACGGTTGAATAATTAGGACGGTACACGTCATTCTAATCGGGACCACGTTTCACACGCATAAGATTCCTTTCATTCAGTGAAGTAGCAGGTTTGATTGCGCACGGAAATTTTGGCTCGCTCGTTTAATGAAGAAAGTTTCCGCTATCTTGAATAATTTGGTAAGTCACATCTTATTGGGTTTATGAATAGTTTTAATATATGACATTGCTTTAGGTGACCTATAAAATTTTGAATCGCAACTATTGCATCGGCGTGTGTTTTCGTTTTTCTTTGCTTGTTGTTGGTGTGCTGGAGCAGGCAGCATAGCGCTTCGCATTTCTCGTCTTTTATATTAAATTATTTAGTTATTTATTCGCTGGTGTAATAATTTCGCGCATTCGAAATTATTCATAGTCTCTTAGATTTAAGATAGCGGTAGTTGGGCCATTCGTCCCTCCCCCCCTGTAGGTTTTGGAGCCTACAAACAGTTTTATTATGTTTAAAATGGATAATAAGATTTAAAAGTTATAATGCGAACTTCTATTTCACCATCTCGTTCACTATTCACCGTGGAAAAATAAAATGATTAAACCAAACTTAAAAAATTAAGCTTGTATGCAGGATTGTTACAATAAACAGTTTTATTATGATTAAAGTGCATAATAAGATTTCAAAGTTATAATGCTAACATCCATTTAAACATCTTTTTCACGATTCACCCTGGCATTTAACCATCTCGTTCGCGATTCACCGTGGCAAAAAAAAAAGATTAATGTAATCTTAAAAAAACAAGCTTGTATGCAGGATTGTTATAATAAACAGTTTTATTATGTTTAAAACGTATAATAAGATTTCAAAGTTATAATGGGATCTTCCATTTCACTATCTCATTCACTATTCACCGTGGCGAAATAATATGATATTGATTAATGTATGTTTAAAAAATCAAGCTTGTATTCAGGATTGGTATAATAAACAATTTTATTATGTTTAAAGTGTATAATAATATTTAAAAGTTATAATGCGAACTTCCATTTTATCATATTGTTCAGTATTCACCGTGGCGAAATAGAATGATTTATGTATGTTTAAAAAATCAAGCTTGTATACAGGATTGTAATAATAAACAGTTTTATTATGTTTAAAGTGTACATGTATAGTAAGATTTAAAATTTATAATGCGAACTTCTATTTTACCATCTTGCTCATTATTCACCGTGGCGAAATAATATGATTAATGTATGTTTAAAAAATCAAGCTTGTATTCAGGATTGGTATAATAAACAGTTTTATTATGCTTAAAATTTATAATAAGATTTAAAAGTTATAATGCGAACTTCCATTTCACCATCTCGTTCACGATTCACCGTGGCGAAATAAAATGATTAATGAATGTTTTAAAAAATCAAGCTTGTATTCAGGATTGTTATAATAAACAATTTTATTTTGTTTAAAATGTATAATAAGATTTAAAAGTTATAATGCGAACTTCCTTTTTACCATCTTGCTCATTATTCAATGTGGCGAAATAATATGATTAATGTATGTTTAAAAAATCAAGCTTGTATTCAGGATTGGTACAATAAACAGTTTTATTATATTTAAAGTGCATAATAAGATTTAAAAGTTATAATGCGAACTTCCTTTTTACCATCTTGCTCATTATTCAATGTGGCGAAATAAAATGATTAATGAATGTTTTAAAAAATCAAGCTTGTATTCAGAATTGTTATAATAAACAGTTTTATTTTGTTTAAAATGTATAATAAGATTTAAAAGTTATAATGCGAACTTCCTTTTTACCATCTTGCTCATTATTCAATGTGGCGAAATAATATGATTAATGTACTGTATGTTTAAAAAATCAAGCTTGTATGCAGGATTGGTACAATAAACAGTTTTATTATATTTAAAGTGCATAATAAGATTTAAAAGTTATAATGCGAACTTCCATTTCACCATCTCGTTCACCATTCACCGTGGCGAAACTCGTAAAATGATTAATGAATGTTTTAAAAAATCAAGCTTGTATTCAGGATTGTTATAATAAACAGTTTTATTATGATTAAAATGTATAATAAGAGTTAAAAGTTATAATACTAACTTTTATTTCACCATCTTGTTTATTATTCACCGCGGCAAAATAAAATGATTAAACCAAGCTTAAAAAATCCAAGCTTGTATGCAGGAGTGTTATAATAAACGGTTCTATTATGTTTAAAATGTATAAGAAGACTTAAAAATTATAATGCTACCTTTCTTTTGAGAATCTCGTTCACTGTAAACCGTGGCGAACTATCTTGTTCACGATTCACTGTGGCATTTAACCATCTCGTACACTATTCACCGTGGAAAAATAAAATAAATAATTTAAGCTTAAAAAATCCAGCTTGTATGCAGGATTGTTATAATAAACAGTTTTATTATGTTTAAAATGTACAAAGAGACTTAAAATTTATAATGCAAACTTTTTTTTGAGAATCTCGTTCACTGTAAACCGTGGCGAACTATTTTGTTCACGATTCACCGTGGCATTTAATCATCTCGTTCACTATTCACCGTGGAAAAATAAAATGATTAATGTAAACTTAAAAATGAAGCTTGTATGCAGGATTGTTATAATAAATAGTTTTATGATGTGTAAAATGTAAAATAAGATTTAAAAGTTATAATGCGAACTTCTATTTCATCATCTCGTTTACCATTCACTGTGGCAAAATAAAATGATTAAACCAACTTAAAAAATCAAGCTTGTATGCAGGATTGATATAATAACTTATATGCAGGATTGTTATACTATTTTGTTTAAAATGTATATTAGGAAACTTCAAAGTTATAATGCGAACTTTTTTTCGAGAATTTCGTTCACTGTAAAATGTGGCGAAATATCTCGTGTACAATTCACCGTGGTATTTAACCATCTCGTTCACTATTCTCCGTGGCGAAATGAAACGATTAATGTAAGCTTAAAAAATCAAGCTTTTATGCAGGATTGTTATAATAAACAGTTTTGTTATGTTTAAAATGTATAATAAAATATGAAAGTTAAAGGTTATAATTCATCTCCATTTAACAAATAATATGTCTACCGAAGAATTTTTATCTGCATTCAAATGTATGTTTAATCGCCGTGGAAAGTGTCGCACAATTATTAATGATAATTAATTGACTTTGGAAAAAGCGAATCAGATTTTAAAATTTTTTACTTGTGAAAGTGTTATTGCGGGTAGTTTGTTACAATCATACCTTATGGAAAATGACATTATTTGGGAATTTATTACCGAGCGTAGTCCACATCGTGGTGCATTTTATGAAAGACTAAATCGATCGTTGAAGGAGCTTTTAAAAAAGGTTTTTGGTAAAGCAAAGTTGAACTACACCGAATTGTATACCATTTTGACTGCATCGAATCAGCTTTAAATCAAAGACCGCTTACATATTCGAGAAGTGATCCAAACAATCTTCTAGTGATTACCACAAGTCGTTTAGCAATTGGTCGGGCTTTAAAATCTGTTCCATCCATTTCGTGGAAAGTTAAATTGAGTCGAAGATATTTCCATTTACAACTTTTGTTGCAACACTTTTGGAAGCGGAGGTCAAAAGAGTATTTGCCTTTCTTTAGCTGTTCGTCACAAATGGCATTCGGCAGAGGCTGCTCCTAAAGTGGGTGGTATCTGTTTGATTACCGAAGAGAACACTTCTCGTCCCACTTGGCCGTTGGGAAAAATTACACTGTGCAACAAATTTTTAGTTTGAACAAAAATCAAGAACAAACAAATGTGCTTTAGGGTAATTTGCGGGCGCTGAGTCCGAATTTGAACTTGTTTTTTTTCCTAGACGTCAGGATTTTCTGAAAAAAATATCTGAATTTTTGGTTGAGATAGAATATTTTTTACATTGTCAAGCACTATTGCCCATAACAAATTTATCTAATATGTCTTCTAATAGGTCTTTTTATGAGTTGCAACAAGTCTATTATATTTGTAAAGAATGCAGTTCCCCAAATTTAGGAAAACCTGGCATAGTTGGTGATAAAATATTCAAATTTCGACCGAAATGTATTAACCACTTAGTAGCATTTTACCAAAGCAATTTAATTATAGTTTTACAGCAACATAGTTAGTCTTTATTATAGTTATTTTTTTTGCTCTCCCACCGATTACAAGTTTCAGCATTATTTAATATGAAAATAAAGCTTTAAAATGGAGCAACACAAAAACTCAACAAGTTAGTCTTTATTATTGTTATTTTTTTTGCTCTCCCACCGATTACAAGTTTCAGCATTATCTAATATAAAAATAAAGCTTTAAAATGGAGCAACACAAAAACTTAACAAGAAAATCACACTATGTGCAAAAACTAAACAGAAGTTCGACGTCGTCATCTTTTGTGTTCTTGTTCTGGCTTATCTCGTTTCAGTGACCAGCAATATTCGGCGAGCATTCCTGTTGACCACTTTCCTTTGAACCTCTTTTCAATAACAGCAATGTCCTGATGAAATCTCTCACCGTGCTCATCTGAAACTGCTCCCTAGTTTTCATGAAAAAATGGTAAATGTGAATGTAAAAAGTGAACTTTGAGTGACATCTTGCATCCCATTATGTGGTAGTGCACAGGCCACCACATCTTCGAAGTCATCAGACTTATGTAAACTAAGAAAATTTAGACATACTTGTTTAAAACCTTTCCACGCAGCCAACTCGGTTTCATTGAGCGTTTTGGGAAACATATCATTTAGGATAAGTTTTCGCATCAGACAATTTGGGAAAACATTCATGCAAATTCAAATGCAGGAGAATCTTAAGCCTTTAACGAATTGTTTGAATAACCCAAGCTTAATGTGCATAGGTGGCAAAATGATTTTATTTTGAGGGACCAAAGGCAAAGCTACCACGTTATGTTGACCTTCCTCTTCTATTCTCTGCGGCCAGGTCTTCTCAATGTAATGCTTATTACGAGCTCTGGAATCCCAGAGGCATAGAAAGCAGCAGTATTTAGTGTAGCCAAGTTGAAGGCCTTATAACAAAGCGACGTTGTCTGCGCACATATTACAAATGAGAATGGTAATTTAATTTATCCAAAATAAGTTGCAAGTTGTAGTATGTTTCTTTGAGGGTGGTTGAATATGCTACTGGCACAGATGGATAGCGGTTCCCGTTATGCAGAAGCACAGCTTTGATACTTTCCTTAGAGCTGTCTATGAAAAGTCTCCAGTTCGTTTGATCGTGGATCATGCCAATACTTTGAAATAATGCAGAAACATCATTGCAATAGCATAGTTCGCCATCAGTAGAGAAATGGGAAATTAGGTGTTGGCTTCTTTGACGATAGAAAGTTACCTTTTTGTCTGGAGCAAGCAAATTCCATTGTTGCAAGCGTGAAGCCAAGAGTTCGCTATTAGACTTGGTCAGATTTAAATCTCGCACAAGATCATTTAAATCTTCCTGACTGATCAAATTTGGTTTGGTAGCTTCTTGACTGAGTTGAAAGATATCATCAGAATCACAACTCGAGTTTTCAGAGTTCTCTGAAGACTCGCCCTTTAGTTCAGGTAAACACGGTGAAGTAATGGGAACGGGTAGATCAGCAGAATGTGGGACAGGACGGATAGCAGATGGTAGGTTTGGATACAAAATTTTCTTCCTGTTTCTTTGGTTATAGCCTTTTGTTTTGGTTAAACAGAAATAGCAATCAGTGATGTGGTCTCTTTGCTCTCACCAAATCATAGGCACAGAGAATCCCATATCTACTTTTTTCCCCGAAAACCATTTGCTTAGTTTACCACTACAATCTAAGCAACAATAGCGTGGAGACGAAACTTTATCTTGGTCTCCAACCGCACATCCAAAATAATCATAATACAAACGCTTGATCTTGTCAGTTAAGTTCCTTCGATATTTTAGCAGAGTCAATTCTCCACAAATGTAGCAAAATATATCAGGATCATTTTTACAAGATCGTCTCTTTTTTGGCCTTTTAGCTTCCTTATGGGCAAAATCAATGTCTAACTGTATAATACGTGCAATACTATGAGTATACTTGTCTTATAGCTTGCTTACAACATACTTAAATGCAAAAATTATGATTAAAAGAATGTCTGCTGTAGCTAAATCAGAAGGACTGTTGATTTTTAACTACCTGTAAGCAGCAACTGTGACACTGTGACAGTCTGTTTCTGTTTAACTAACTGGATCATGGGTGACCAGAATCGCTATTTTTTGTATAGATTTAACAACTGTCAGCAATAGTGCCAATAATGGCTCATAAATCAAGCAGAGAAAATTCAGGCCTGTGTTTTCAAATTAAAATGTAAAATGCTGAAAAAACCTGACGTGCTAGAAAAAAATAAATTTCATATTCGTGTTCAGCACCCCCAAATTTACCAAAATCAACTCGTTTTGTCTTTGAGTTTTTTTTTTGTTGCACAGTGTTATTGAGGCAATTCCAGGAAAAAATGGTCTGATACAAACATTTAAATTATAAACCAAATCTGGACTTTTGACGAGGCCGATTCAACCTCTACATTTGCTCGAGTCCGGTGAAGAAACAATTTTGACAAGAGACTTTCCTGATTTGACTGCACCAACCAAGTGCAGTCAAGGCGGTGAGGGTGTTGCGACGGACGATGCGCTTAGCAGTGCGTTTCCCTCAAGAAGGCAAACAATAAAACCTCCAGCTTGGCAAAAAGACTATTTATTGTTTTAATTTACTGCACATTTTTGTTCTTAAGATTTGTTTTAGTAGCCTTTCTTTTAACTGTTTAATTTTGAATTTTCTTTCGCTTAGCATTTTAAAACAGTTTATAGTGACGTAATAATGCGATGTAATCTGAGTTTTTCATTCATTTAACGTGGTCATTTTAGCTTAGCTAGCTTAGGGTTAGGTTAGGGATAGTAACTACGGGATTGATAACTTGTTTTTGATGCTGCCAATAGTAGGGCAAAAATTTTAGATAACAGTTTTACCACCTATTAGTCGCGAAAACTTTTGTTGCATCAAAAAAAACTTTAATATATGTTTCAAGAGACCAATCTTAAACATCTGGGTTCAATTCCCAGCCCAATCACCTTCTCATAATTTATTTATTTCAGACAGTGCAATCCATATCATAATAAAAAGCGAAAACAAACAAACAAAAAAACAAATTTAAAATGCCACTGTTTACAAATAGTTTTAAAAAGTTTCAAAATTTTTACAATTAAACTTGTAATAAATCAATCAAGAAATTGGAATATTTTATTTCCTATTTCTTCAAATCATCAATATAATTATTACAGTGCTATTGAATCCCAATAATAAAACATGAAGCAGCGCCCTTTAATCACCTGTATCAGAGGCAAAAACAAGTTGCCATCTAAAGTATGTAAGTAATACCACCTAAGTTCAATCTACTTATTTAGTTTAAGTTAATAAAATAAATTAGAGAAAAGCAAGCATAAACTGATAAGTAACATTACTAAATAAAGTAGAAAGTATGCAAATTAACAGAACGACTGTATATAAAATTAAAAAAAAAGGAGATAGTAAAAGCCAGCACTGGATAAGGCTCATAGGCGGAGTGGTCCCTGGTAATAAACAAAAATCACACGAAAAACCGAAAAATAACGCATAAAATTTTTATGATAAAGTGCTTTGGGAAAGTGATTCAGATTTCTAACAAGGCATTTTTAACAATCGTTGAAATGCTTTATTGCAGTGAGTGTAGTAAAAATTAATCGTCTTGATCATTCATCTTGCTTTCACGGAGCACGAGGTCTGACGGCTTTGGATGACGAAACTCGATGCTGGCTTAACAAATAAACCCAGCATCTGATCCAGGCAGTACAGCAATCAGGGTTAGTAAAGGGGTAACTGTTTGTGTCTGACCAGAAGTGGATAATGCCCTTCCAAACAACGACGACAACATCTCGGTTGTCTTTCTTTTAAACCTGTTTAATCAATAAAAAATAAAAATTTAGAAAAGTAAACAAAATTTTATTGCAATTTTTGTAGAAGAAATACATGATTCTTTGAAGGAATTTGACTTTGATATATTTCAATATTTTTCAATAAAGTTTTTATAACACCAGTCTCGTTACTTTTCGGATACAACTTGTATATAGTTGACATACGGTATAACAAAAAAGTAAATTGAGATTTATTAATAAAAACACGAAAATATATAGTTGACATACGATATAACAACAAAGTAAATTGAGATTTATTAACAAAAATTACGATAAACAAAAATACCTCTGTTCAAACTATTATGAAGAAAAATGGCTTTCACTCTTCTATAATTGCCTTCTACAAATCTTTATTCTTTGACACATTTCTCTAAAAAAAAAAAAACGTTTAAAAATACCACTTATTGAAAACAATTTTAATACTTTAAACGTTTTAAATAAAAAAAAAAACAATTTTAATACTTTAAACTATCAATTATTTCAGCAATGAGAAGATTGGCAAAAATAGTTTTAAAAATCTTGCAAATGAGGAGTTAGATCTAAATTTGAAAGTTAAAGCACAAAGTGTAATCATTGTTCAAATTGCAATGAATTTTGAGGCTTGTATTTTGAGTGATTTCAGTTAACAATTTTTATAAAACATACAGTTAGCAATTACTACTATATACTACATGACAAGTCATCAAAACAATATAATCTGGCTGAAAAGAATTTAACAGCAATATTAAATAAACATCTTTAAAATTTTTACAAAGACACATCTAATAACACATAAAAATATCAATTTTTCTAACAAGTTTTCTTACAAATATAACCAGTGTTTGATAAATCTAATATTGCTCAATTTTTTTGCTTGGGTTGAGCAATTGCCCCCCTACTGGTAGGCCAAGTTACTGAACTGCAAGCAAAATCTTTGCACTGTCAGTGCATATTAATTCTTCTTTGTTAAAGACGCATTGAAATCAATGTCAATAGTAAAACCCAGGCTTGTCCATGGGAATGGGATTATAAATTTAATTATTTTTATTGAACTGTATTCCGATGGGAATCCCATGGGATGGGATGGGATGGGATAGGCATAATTTGCTGTGGGATGGGACAGAAAAATATGTCCCATGGACAAGCCTGGTAAAACAAATAATTTTTAGGGTAAAAAATAAATTTTTATAAAAACTTTTGGTAAATTAAAACAATGCATCAAAACTTTGTCAAATGATAGTTGTTAAAATTGTAATGTTAAAAAAGTAACAGTACTCTAAAAGTTTACTAATCTCTTCTCACCTGTTGTGCACAATTTTTTCTTCCAATCCATTACCATTTTTTTCCTATTTAGACATTATCTATTCATAGTAAAATCGAACTTTTAACAATAACCTATAATTCTCGCTACAAAAAGATAATAAAATTATGACTTGCAACTGTATCAACTTAAGCAAATATGATATAAAAATTGTAAAAAATAAATCTTTTATTTAATGTCATACTAATGTGAACCTACTTTTGCAGTCCCCATCACCAGTGATAAGATTCAAAATTTTAAGAACAGATTTCCTTTTGTGTGGAAAACATTAACAATACTTTCCCCTATTATACAAAGATAGAGAGGTCTCAAGACTTTATTACATGGATTTGCTGAACTTAGTGACATTTCAATAATGGATTATGTAAACCCATGCAAACCACTGAATATCACCACTGCTCATCATTAACTTTATTTGATGAATTTTGATACACACTGGAAAAATTAGTTGCGCTTTTTTTAAGCACATTAACTTCCTCAGATTGTTGTGCTTTACATTTTTACCTTGCTGTTTTAATATCAGGATTATCCTATTAATCCATATTGAACCATTAAATTATAACTATCAATAAAAAATCAACCATACAACAAACAGTTGATATTACTTCAAAAGGTTATATAAAATATCTGTTCATTATAATTCTTTATAAGTAATTATTATAGTGTTATTTTTAATTTCATTTTGACTTGAAAGCAAAAGTAAATAATAAAAACATATAAGAATAATAGTGCAAATTATTTATTTAAATCAGACTCATGGTTCATAACAGAAATAAAAGGAAAACCCACTGAAATAAACCTAAGGTGTTTAAAAAATCAAATTAGTTATGAAATTAGCCCCTATAAGCATAAAAAATTTTTTTATAATCAAAGTTTTACACGAGGAAAGTACACAAATAGTTTACAGCAGTTTGACATCAAATAATAAGTAAATAATTTATATTTTCATCAATAGCAAGCAATTAAAAAAAATTTTTTTTACTGCATTTTTTTTAACTTTACGCTCATAGCCTTGGTTTTAAAGCACAAGAGTTTTTAAGAGTAATATTCTTACTCTGGACCCTGATCATATCTTGCATGGTCTATTAAGTGGGTCCTCAGATACTGGCCAAGTGAGACTAAGATCCAGACGCCCGTTTGTGCCAGGTGCGCGGAATCTCTTGGACAACCTTGCCAAACTTGGCATCCACGCCTCTGAATGGACAAATCACAAATGGAACGCGGAGTATTGTGAAAATGCTTCCAGGCTCCGTGCTTTTGTGCCCGAGACCGGTGCCAGGCCTGTTGGGATGGACTTACCCCGAGCAGCTTGGGTTAAGCTCAACCGCCTGCGGACTGGCGTTGGGCGATTCCATTCGTCCATGCACAAATGGGGTCTTGCTCCTTCACCGAATTGCGAGTGCGGCGCCTCAGAGCAAACCGCAGACCATGTACTAACAGCGTGCCCCATACATCGGGCACCACATGGAGCACAAGGTCTGACGGTTTTGGATGACAAAACTCGATACTGGCTTAATGACATCACTGCCAGCATCTGATCCAGGCAGTGCAGCAGTCTGGGGTAGTAAAAGGATAAACCCTCGGCTCCAGTCCTGTTTGTGTCTGACCTGGAGTGGATACCCTTCAAACGACGACGACGACTATTCAATGTTATAATCTAAATTAATATCAAAAGCTAATCTGTAAACTCTACTACGAAGAAGAATGTTTAGTATGCCGTATGCTTGCTTGCTATCAATTCGATTAACTTTTTTGTCCTACTCCGTGTTGACTTCGTGATAGAAAAAAGCGGAGTTATCAATCCCGTAGTTACTATCCCTAGGTTAGGTTAGTGTTTATTTATATGCTAATTTAGCTAGAGTAGGGTTAGGTATGCTTTGTAATAAGTACATGTTATTTATTTGCATTAGTGATGTTTTTTAAATTAATTCTTTTGTATTTATTTTTATTCTATTTGAATAAGGTCTAGATCATTTGGTAAATCTAGTTAAATTGTTTCTGCTTTCAAATAGTTTCGTGGTTAAAAATTGTGTAGCCGAAATTGTTTTGCATCGCTATTAAATCATTTGTCGGTCCAAAACAATCGAATTTTGGAATATCTGACTGCGCAGGTTTGGACGAGTCATTCCCCACGTCCCGTTGAAACATGCAGTAACTGCACTTTATATGCATAAAGTCGTAAGTTTCTATGCAGAACTTTGTGAATAGTGAAGCGTGGGTTCTATAACTGCGTAGAAGCCTCGCGAATGGACTTTCTAGAGTTTCTGGTATATACCACTCGCACAGATTTAATTTCTTCTTCCAATATTGGAGGTCGGCCAACTCCCTTTCTTTGTAGCACACTACCAGTCTCCATAAAATTTTAATGCCATGCTTGAATGGTAGGTCGCGCAGGTGGCTTTCTTTCATACTTGCGTCTAAAGCAGTGGTTACTAACCTTTTTTATGTGGCGGCACAATATTAAGCTATTTAAATTTTCGCGGCACACGCATTATATTACTTAATAATAAAAAGGTTATCACTGAAAAATTTGTCAATAATTTCTCAATTTTCGTCTCAAAATCATGGTGATCTCTAAAAAAAGTCTCCGCTTGAACTCACGCTCTTTTTTTCCCTCCCAATTGCACTTATCTCATATAAAAAAAACCGCAAAATTCGACGTCCCTAAATAATTTTTTTTCCAAAATTTTTCGGGGCACCCCGTTTGGGAAACAATGGTCTAATGTTTCGCTGTGCTTGGATTTTCTATGAACCAGAAAACACACTGGGCTTTTTCCTGCAGAGTGCTCATTTTCATAAAACTGTATTTTTGTTACTAAATTTAAAATTATTCTGCTTAATCACTAAATCAATTGATATTTTAAACCTAATTATTTGCACAAGTATTTTTCTTCACTATAAAACAAATCAAATAAAAATATCTCAAAAGATAAAATTTTGACAAACTTTGAAAATTGTAACAATAATTTGTGGACACTATATATATATGTGCGCTCGCTCGATTGAAAAAAGACGACGAAAGAGAGACAATTTGAGACGACTCGAGAGACTACTCGAGTAAAAGTAATTTGGTTTGGGTGCAGTGCGGTCAGGGGCCCGTTAGATTTTGTATCGGTTGGCGAGTGTTGAATTTATTTTGCGCCAGTGTTTTAGAGTTGTGTTCTACGGAGGTGGAATCATTTGTATTGATCAAATTAATTTGTAGCGTTGATTTCGCTTTGCAGTTTAGCAAGGCGTGGAAGAGAATTTTCGTCGGTCGTGAATTTTGTAATACATTCGTTCTTGTTAGAGACAGTGGTCCTTCTTGTTTGTGGAGAAGAGTCGTCAGCGGATCAATCCGAGCTTTCGTTCAAATCAACTGTATAAAAGCTTCAGGCTCATAGCAGACTACTTCTTGAGCCAGAATAAAATAAAGTTTAGACACAGCTTTGTTTCAGCGCAGGTATTCGGGTTACCTAGCTCAACTGGTCCTTTAGGATTCCCAAACAAAGTCTGTGAAATTGATATAATAAAAAAACGACTCAATCTTAGCATTAAGAGAAAATGCTCTACCAGAAATTAAGCAGCTAATTATAACTCTTCGATTTTATGCAACTAGTCATTTTCAAATGACAGACCGTGACTTAATGTGAGTTCATCAAAATACAGTTTGCAGAACAGTGCAACGCATTTCAAGATGTATAGCTCGCCGAAAGTCGTGCTTTATGACTTTTCTATCAAATCTAAACAAGATTTTTATAACGTTGCCGGTTTTTCTTCAGTTCTGGGTGCAATAGATTGCACACATATACCGATTGTTTCTCCAGGAAGAGATAATGCCGAAGTTTACCGCAACAGAAAAGACTTTTTCTCGCTAAATGTGCAAGCAATATGTAACGCATTCGTTATTTTACAAATGTGTTGAACCACACCATCGGGCGACAACATTCGTTATTTTACAAATGTTGTCGCCTGATGGTGTGGTTCAACACATGACTCCAGCATTTTTGAAAATAGTGTAATAAGAGATCGGTTTGAAAATAATGATGGTTTACTTTTGGGGGACAACGGGTATTTATGCAAAAGTTACTTAATGACCTCATTTCTTCATCCTGTTATTAATACTGAAAAAGCTTACAACAAAAGTTACATTAATAGAAGAACTAGTATCGAGTAAGCTTTTGGCTTATTGAAAGAAAGATTTCGTTGTTTCCGAATACCTTCAGGAACACGTTTAAATAATTCTTTTGTAATAATAGCGGCTATATTTTGCTTGCACAACCTCGCTTTACATCGAAACAAAGCTGGTCCTTCATTGGAAGATCTCAATATTGCTCCAGAATTACAGTAGATCCAAAAATTTCATCTCATCTTTATTACATGGCAGAGTTTGACAAAGACTGATTTTCCAGCATTTTGAAAATTAGCACCTATTAACTACTGTGCATGTTGAAATAAATTAATATGCATGTTTATCAAATAGTATTTGTATTTATTCATGAAACATTGTAATTGTTCTGTGACTATAATGGTGTGTTTTGCTTTTTTTTACAATAAACCAAATTTTAATAAAAATATTAAATTTTAGTAAAGGAAAACGAATTGCAAAAAACAGTACAAAAAAGAAAATAAAAATCAAGCACAAGTCTAAACAAAATGCTATCTCATCTAAGCTTTTATTAATTTTTTTTGCACAACAATCTGTACATTTAAAAGTTTTATTTTCAATTCGTGTTCTTCTTTTTCCCATTAATGACATTCCTCCATAATCAAACTCTCATTAAATGCTCTATATAACTATATTCTTCTTCATGAAGATAATTTTCTCTTGATACTTAAATTTTCTTTTTCTGCTTTTACCCGAAATGTTTGAATCTAAAAGCAATATTAATCCTTCAAAAACAGCTGAATGTAACAATTAAAGCTTAGTGCATTGAAAACTTAAGACAACATTATACTAAAAATGTTGCATAACGCAACAAAAATTCTATCTTTCTCACCGTCTTTTCATTTCATAAGTGAAACCTGCTGATTGTAATCAGTCAGCTCATCATCTATTCAACAAATAATAGCAGATGAAAGTTAACACTTTACTCAATTATTCAGTGGAAAAATGCTTTATAAATAAAACTACGCAGTAACTAACATCACTTCTACGGTTTAGGCTATTTTGTTTATTGTCAACAGTTAAAAATTTTTTTCCAGCTGCATTCAAAATAACAAATTTTTTTCATCTTTTATCTATAAGTTTATCCGCCTGACTTGTAGGAAGACAACGGAGGCACTAATACATAGGGTAAGCAATTACCCCAACCTGCTTTCGGAGATGCCAAGATATTGCTGTCCGCTTGAATACCTGTATAACTGAAATTTAGAACTGCTGCCAAGATCGTTAAGAAAGGGAAAGTGCCTTAAAGTGTCCTTGCCAAGGACACAACAGAATGGTGCAAGTAGGTTTTGAACCAAGACCATATCGATTACAATCCCGGCGCTCTAACCACTCAACCATGCTGCCGGCTTAGACAAATAAAACTAGCTAAACTACATAAAATATTGCAAGTTGCAATATAAGTTTATCTTACCGCGAGTGTTTTTATGAAGCCTGTGCAAGGTATGTTGAATACTAGTAGGTTCAATGTCATCATCTAAACAACAAACTAAAGATGGCTGTAGGCTCCGAAACCTACAGGGGGAAGGGACGAATGGCCCGACTACCGCTACCTTAAATCTAAGAGACTATGAATAATTTCGAATGAGCGAAATTATTACACCAGCGAATAAATTACTAAATAATTTAATATAAAAGACGAGAAATGCGAAGCGCTATGTAGTCTGCTCCAGCACACCAACAACGAGCAAAGAAAACGAAAAACACACGCCGATGCAATAGTTGCGATTCAAAAAATTTATAGGTCACCTAAAGCAATGTCATATATCAAAACTGTTCATAAACCCAATAAGATGCGACTTACCAAATTATTCAAGATAGCGGAAACTTTCTTCATTAAGCGAGCGAGCCAAAATTTCCGTGCGCAATCAAACCTGCTACTTCACAATCTTATGCGTGTGAAACGTGGTCCCGATTAGAATGACGTATACCGTCCTAATTATTCAAGCGTAAACTAAATCACGAAACTAGGTCATAAAAAAAGAGAATTGATTTGGTCGCAACAATGGCCATCAACACTTCACAAGCTTATTATAATGAACAAAAAAAATTGTAGGATAAAGTGACAAATTGTTTAGCACAGTGCTTTTCAAATGGGGATCCACTTGGCTCCCTAAGGAAGAATTTGAAATGTAAAGGGAGGAAAAATCACTACGAGAGGAACTCGACATCTTGTGCAGTATAATGTATGTGGACCAACAAAAAATTGTACATCCCTCGTAATCATAGCCATACCAGCACCAAGGACAGAAGGGAAAATGAGACAAAAATTGAGAAATTTGAAACAGATACAAAGTGGAAAAGGTTCTTTTCTTTATTTTTTGGGGGGATAGAAATGATGGCACTTGAGCCCTGAAAGAAAGGAATGCAGCAAAAACTTGAAGAACCACTGGTTTAGCATGTAATACTATTGACGCCGCTAGTTTAGCATATAATTAACTTATACCATTTTCTATGGATATTAGAACAACGGGATCAACAACTCATTTTGGCTATTTACGTTAGAAGTGCTACTGCGAAAATAGTGTCAAAAGTCATACGAAGTTTCAAAATCTTTCGTTTGAAAGTTAAGCGCATTTTAGTTATAATTTAAAGATTTCTCACGGTTATTTGTTCAATGAAATTGAAATCTTTTTTTGGATAAAGGCATTAAGCAATACCAGATTTTGAAAACTAAATATATATTGGCTACAATTATTTAAGGAAAACAAAAATGAACTTGAACATCAAACAATAAAACTATAAAACTAACTAAACAATAACACTAACTAACAATTTGGCACGCAATAAAACGTAAAAATAGCCTACCAAGAAAGAAAAATAAACAAGTATTAAGCTTAAAATGCTACAAGAAGCAACAAAATCATCAAAATAACAAAAAACAAACTATTATACAAGAATTAAAACTGAGAGCTTTTTGAAGTTAATTTTTGCAGATTTTTGGCTGATATTTCTAGCAATTTAACTTTAAATGTGTTTATCTGTTTAAGTTCCTTCTTTGCAAAACAATTAAACGGAGATGTAACTACTTCTTTGAAATTCAAATAACCAGCAGAACATTGCTGAAACAATAGGTCACTGAGAGTTTTAGTTGCTGCAACAATGTAAATTAATGCTTTGAGAAAAACAGATCATGGGTTGCTTATGGATAAAAACTTTGATTTTGTTGGTTCAATAGTGGATAGAATGACCATATAATGTTGCATTGCCAGTGCTGGTTGCGACAGGTCCCCACAATTTACGTTTTCAAACAACTGTTTGTACTCATCTGGCAGGTAATGGTGAATTGAAAAGGAATCATCACCTGCAATGAGCAACTCTGCAGAAAAAGCACTTGCGGTGGAAAGATATGCTTCTGCCAACATAGCCACTCACATAGTATGTTATGCTGGCATCACCACATGTTATAGCATCCAAAGAAACATCAGCAAATACTCATTAAGCCAAAGCACATCATTTTTTTCAGTTCCATTATCACCAGTGGTTTTTAATAAAGGAAGAGCATCAAATTTTTTAAGAATATTTACACCAAGCAAGAATATTAAACAATTCAGTTACTTTCTGCAGAAAACCACATGAAAGCTATTGCATATATTGATCTTTTGGTATCAAGTTAAAAAAAACAAAAGCTTTGACTTGTAGCTCACTTAGAATTATTTCAGACACTGCAAGTTCTAGAGCTACTTTGTAATTATCATCATTTTGGACAAAAATGAATTGGACAGATGAAGCTGAATAAACACTTGTGTATCCAAAGAAAAAAACTGCATTTTTCATTTTGCCTGTAAAGGATGAAAAGTCTGAAAAAAAGTCTCGAATGAGAAAATCACTATTTTGCTTTTGTAGAATGATGTTATCTTTTTCATGTCTGGAAGAGGAACTGGTAGAGGGGTTACACGCATTATTGGTAAAAATGATGAAAGGTATTTTGGCAAAGGAAAAATTTTAGGAATAGCATTAGGTTACAGATGCACACTTTGTAGTTTTAGGGTCTTTCTAGATTTACGTCTGTTACTACAAGCATGAGTTAAGGTAGTTTTGAAATCACTTTCATGAAAGTGCTTTACAAAAATTTATGAGACTTTGATACTTTCCATTTTTTTTGTGATAGCCTTGTGCCATTTATCACAATGCTCAGAATTTACAGGAATCTGAAATAATGCAACTGTTTTTCCATTCTTGTTGGACTTATAGCCAGAATTACAAACTGGCATCCAGCAAGTGTTCACCATTGTTAAAAACTTTCTGTAGTACTTAAAATCCAATTAATCAAATAAAATTCAATTACCTAAACTCAAAAATGTAGCAAATTTAATAACACTTAATCTGAAACAGAATTTTGTAATACAAATTTTGGC
Source organism: Diplosoma virens (assembly GCA_963680785.1). NCBI lineage: Eukaryota > Metazoa > Chordata > Ascidiacea > Aplousobranchia > Didemnidae > Diplosoma > Diplosoma virens. The sequence continues at coordinate 49,347,236 of OY796880.1, read as the reverse complement.
TTAGTCTTTATTAGTATTTTTAAAACCAAAAAATTCGTTTTTAAAAAACAGTTAAAGTGAAAGTAAAAATTTCCTATAATTATATGAAATATAAAAATAAATATTTGAATTGTTTAATACCATATTACACCCAAAAGTGTGCCATAGAACATATGAGTAATTACACAAAAAATTAAATTGTAGAACAATTATAAATATTGCACAACACTAATCTTTTATTAATAAAACAAACAACTTTTGAAGAAATAAATTGTTGGCAACATGCTTTTAACTTTTAAAAATAACTGACTTATTGAAAAATTAGTAAAATTGGCAATTTTCTCATTATGTCATTTTAAATTAAAAAAACTTTTCACTCTTGATCTATTAATTAACACAAAAAATTTTAAATTAAAAAAAATTATTTTTTTAGTTACCATACTTTATTCAAAAATAATTGGCTTCTTTGACTTATCAAAAAATTATTAAAATGAGAAATTTTCTTACCATGTCACTTTACATCAAAAAAAATTTTTCAAAAGGTTATTTTTTAACAACCATACTTTATTTAAAAAATATTTGGCTTCTTGAGTAATCAATTTAGTCACTTTTAATTTGACAAAAATAATAAATTTTTTTTCTTTTCATCAAAATGCTGTTTTAAATTTTTTATTATTTTGTTAATTATTTCGCTAACTGCCTAAACAACTTATATTGCTAAACTTTTCATACTATAAAACTTTTTATATCAGATCATCTAAATAAAAACTTAACTTTTGCTAAAATTAATTTTTGACTATAATAGTTAACTTCTAAAAATAACTAATTTATTGAAAAATATTAGAGTAGGTAATCAATTCACTTAAAACTACTTAATTTTATTAATTTTTATAGCTTGATAAATTTTTATCATTAATTCTTTTTTTGTTCTAATCAAACTGCTTAAAGTTTATAATTTTAATTTGATAATTTTGGTAACTGCCAAGTAAACATTTTTTACTAATATTTTGAATAAATATTGACAACTATCAAGTACAAAAAAAGACTTAGTTTTTTAAAACTTTTTTTTCTTTATCCATTTAATAAATATTATACAAAAAATTTTTTATTCACTTGAGTAATGACTAACATAAAATTTTGCTTTAGTTTTGCTTTGAAAACTTGACCCTACTAACGTAAATCAAAAACTGGATCCAAAAAGGAGTTGTACATCCCGATATCTAAAGTCCCTGCCATTATCAAAATTTGATGTTGACAATAGAATTTTAACCAAGTCTTCTTTTTCTACTAAAACGAAATTTGGAATTAATCAACAGTCAGAAATCAATGAATAAATCTGATGTTGGCTCACTTACCAAAACTTGAAGCATTCTCAGCATCTACACAGTAGGAGTAATATTGTCATCATCATAGGGGAAGTCGGGGCAAAACAGACACCTTTATTTAAAATTACTTCAGATACGTCATTTTTCATGATATTTCAAATAAAATATTTTTTTTCAAAGATTGTTATAATGTCTGTCTATTTCAATCGTTTTTGAACCAACTTAATATTTTGTAAAATTATTATTAGAAAAAAAAATTTTTGTTTCACTTGTCTGTTTTGCCCCTATTATTGGGGCATTGTATTGAGCAAGAAAAGGTCTTTAATAAGGCTCAGAAATTTTTCCTCCCCCCCTTATTACTGGCCTGCTTATAGGACAATTTGCCTCCAAGTCTACAATCATTTGATGAAAAGATTTTCAACTTGTTACAAAATTGTGCCAACTTAGAAAAAGTCTATATGACCTATCAAACATTTCAAAAAGAAGGGATTCTTTATATTATTATATTCAGCAAGTTTGAAGACTTTTTGACACTGAAATTAATTTTAAATGTATGCCTTCCTATCTATAACCATGACTCAGCTTTTTAGAAAAGAATTAGCAATATTTTCTATTTTGCATTGCCTCTGAACAAAAGGTACAATGATTAAAAGGGGCCACCCTCTTCATGCTCAGTTGCACAATTGTGTTATTAATTTTAGTGGTTAAAGGCCTAATGAAGTTGCAAATAGTGTTCTGGTATTTAAAATGTTTAAAGGATATGACTAAGAAAATCCTATCTTAATCTAAACTATTTTCCACTCAATATCAATAATACAGCAATATTCTTTACTCAGATTCACTATATTTATGCACAAGCACAAACTAAATCTAAAAAGGTTACAAACAAAAATAGAAATTAGCTCAAGCCCTTTATTGCAAAATAAATAGCTCATCACATAATAAAATACAACAAAAAACTAAGCAAATAGCTAAAATAATAATAATAATAATAAAAAGCTAAAAAACAGATAAAAACTAACAATTTAAAAAATTAATCATTGTGAAATGGAAAAGAAATAATCAGCAATGAGGTTTATCATACCAGTGGACAAAAAATACTCATAATCTTGAGAAAAGAAGCAAAAGTTAAAGACTGTTTAGATCTTAATGAATAGTTTAAAAAGTATTTACAAATTTTATTTAGGCCTACACAAATCACACACAAACTGTCCAAGACTGTTGTAGTCTGTGCAGCTTTCATGACACCATCTTAGGCATTGAAAGCACTGAATCCAATCTTCAGTAAGTGGTTCTAGATATTCACCTGAGCATACAATACAAAAATATTGCTGCTTGCCATTAAATATAGAAGTGTGTTTTTTATTTTTTTTTGTCAACTGTAATCTCTTATATGGTGTGAATTTCTTTTTTACCTTGTTCTTCTTAACTAATGATTGCTTAAATGGTGAGCTGGTAATCAATTCAGATTGTGCTGCCTTTCTTTTCTTTTTAGTCAATTTTGCAATAGATACAGGTATCAATTCCTGAAATGATATTTCTGGTTGACCATCTGCATTCAAAGTTTTTTATGACTGACATGGTTGGTCCACATTTTGTTCATTAGATTGGTGTGGAAAAATTTCAATTATTTCCACTGATCTTTCTGCACTATCTGCCTGCTGTGGTTTTTCTGTGATATTGTTTGTGACTAAAGATGAAGCATTGTCCTTTTTAATCTCTGTGGCAATTGAAGGACCAAAGTCATTGTCAGAAAAGACTCAGGATTTAAAGGAACTATCCCACAGCTTCAAAAACCATTGACAGCATTTTGCATGGTAGCTGCTTGTATGTAAGCAGGGTTAAATGATTTGCAAATTTCATATTCAGATATCTGCCATCCAGGATTATTAAGCAAACAAAAAATAATCTGTCAAGTGGCTGAAGCCGATGTGAGGAATGGGGAGGTATTGACAAGAGAACAATACCATGATTCTGAGCATAATCAACGGCAGGCAAAAAGATATTGGTATTATGATTATCCAAAATCACTAGCACTTTATTATCTAATGAAGCATTGGTTATTCTTTGAAAATGTATCAACCAATTTAGAAAGATACTACCTTCCATCCAGCTATTTGTTGATTTATAACCAACAGCACCTTGTGGAGCATCATTCATTAAAGAAGGAACCATTCTCTTTCTGGGAAAGATGAATAGTGGTGGAATAAAAGCACCAATAGTGTTCATTGCACAAATTACTATAACTGTTTTGCCTTTCTCAGCACTTGAAATTTTACCAACTTGTTTTAGTCCCTTTTGGGCAATCACTCTGCTCATTTTTTCAACAGTGCTCATACCTGTTTTATCAATATTGAATATTTTGTCTGGAGTAAATTTATCAAAATTCAAACTTTCTTTTAACAAGTCAAAAAATCGACTGACTTGTGGTTTATTAAATCCCACTGTATGTGACAAGCTAGTAGCTTCAGCTTGTTGTAATGATAACTCTGAATTTCTTTTTAAAAAAAGCTCTAGCCAGTCATTACCAGCAGCTTTCTTTTGTTTATTAAAAGGCGCCTTTATGTTGTTGGCTATGGCATAATCATATGCAATAGAACAAAGGGCTTTTCGTGATGGGCCAAAAAGTGCAATTGCATGTCTTTAAGATATTCAACCAATTTCTTTTCAACATCTGGGTTGAACGTTACTTGAAATCTTCCTAGTTTGTTTTTACCAAGAGATGAAACATTATTTTTTAAATGTTGTATAAGTGTTGTGCAAGGTATCCCATAATGCATAAAAGCAGCTTTGACAAACATCTTCCTGTTTTTTATATCAAGTAAAGATTTTTTGATCGATTCTTCAGACCAAAATGATTGATTAGTCTTTCGTTTGTAATGCCGAACCATTACTACTGACAAAATTTTAGTTTTAAGTTTATTAATACAAAATTAATCAGGATAAATATCAAAATTATCTATTGACTAGAGTTTAATTTTAAAAAATGGTTTAAATAAACAGTGATCGATGGAAGTCATATTAATAAATAAACTATCAATATTCGTTGAAATTAATAAATTAATAAAATTTGGTTAAAATTAATTGTTTTTAATTGTCTTAACTAACACAGATGATTTTGCCATGCTTTGGTTCATTATATGCCTATAACTATTTATCAGTAAGGTTGCAATGACACATAGATGAGATTTAAAGCCATATACAAAAAATGATGAGATATTAGAAAATATTGATGTTCAAAATTTGACCTATAGCTATTCAGGCAATTATTTGTACAAGAATCTAATGATAATGATTTTAAAATCAGTTTGGAAAGACCAACAATTACACAGAACAAACACTTCATTAAAATATTTAGACTGCAGCCTTAAAATAAAAATGCTTTATCAAGGAATTCTCATTTTAATAGACAATTGCTTTAATTAACTAACTTGATAATATAAATTTTACTGTACATCTAGCCCTAACTTTGCACTAATCATAAACACCATCACCAAAGATGGTAAACTTATGGTGTCCCTTTTGCCCCAAGCAGTACAAAACTGTTTTGCCCCAGCAAAGTAGGTTTTGAAAATTGACTATAATTTTTAATTCAAAGTGAGATTAAGCACAAACTTTTAATAAAAGATTCTAGGTTGATGTACGATATAATATTCCATGAAACAAGCTTAACAAAAGCAAAAACAAATTTTGTGCACCATATCCAAGCTTTTCCATCTTTTTTCCAATTTTGAGAAATATAGCAACACGTCATAACAATTATAATTCAAAAGTTATGTTGCCACTTTTTTTTCAGTTTAGTTAAATACTACATACTTCTACCTGTTAATTCCAAAATTTTTAATTTTATCAATTTGGAAAGGATAGAAAACGTTGGTGTTTGTTTTTCCCCACATGTCCATTTTACCCCAACTTCCCCTACAAGTTTTTGTTAGAAAAAACTTCTTTGGGGATATTTGCTAGAATCATACAGAACTAATAATTGTAATATCCAGCAAATTTTTTTAGACAGCAAGGAAATTAAGTTTGTTTATAAAAATAATGGTACTTAACATATTACCACATGCCGTGCAGATAGAAATTTTGGTTTTTAAGATATAAGTATAATTTTTTGACAAAGCAATTGAGTAAATTTTTTAAAACATCTTACATTAAACTTGTTGGCTGAATGGGTATATTCTTCTGTCAAATCTGCAATTTCACCACCTAAATCAAACATCTTATAAAATACAACTGGAATTTTAGTCATACATAACTCAAATAAAGCACAACAGATAACACATTATCAATTACAATATAATCAATAGATCTTTATAACCACTATAAAAACAAACCTGTTTTACGAAATTCTCTCTTTTGTAAAGAGTCATCATGTTTCGCTTTAGCCTTTAAATTTTTCTTTTAATGATAAGCATACTGAGAGATTCTGCATGAAATAGGTTTTTTTCTTGATAAAGTTTTTATTTGATAAAAAAAAATCATCTAACACTGTTTTTATCATACATTTACAATTAATTTTTGTCTTTGACTGTAGAGGCCAAGCTGTTGCTTTCTTTTTTTAAGTGGATTCGAAATTGTATAAGCCATTGAAAAATTTGCTGCAAAGTGTCTTTTCTAAATGAAGAATGAAAATCACTTGAATAGACTGAGTATTAAATTCCCATCCTCTTGCTCGAAAGTCAGAGTGTCATAAAACTAAACTATTCTTTCAAATACTAAAAAGGCAAATTGATTTGCCATATCTAAGTTTAAATTTGGTCTATTATTTTTTTCTTAGTTTCCTGTTTCAAGGTCAAATAGCATTTTGAGTTTCATATAGCAAGACATAACTTACCACATGTTGTATCATTATGATACAACCACATTTATACGTGTAATTTGGTAAATTTACATTAAAAATTTGAAAATAAGATTTCTAATAATTAATTATGAAGTAATAACTAGAATATAATTTTTTCAGCATGAAATTTACATGAAAATTTAAAAAAACTTAAAATTATTTTTATCAAAAGTAATGGTCGCTGAAAAAATATATTTTTAATCATAAAATTAAATTAAAAAATTATTTTGAATTTTATTTCAAAAATAAAAAGTTTTAAATAAAAAAATATTACATTTTCCTTGATTTCAAAGCAAAATTTTTAAAAAATAAAGTTTTTTTAATGAAAAAATAATTGTTGATTTGGCTGTATCATATATGATACACTATGCAGTAAATGCTTTTCAGACTAATCAAGATAAATCGCGTTCTTTTCCTTGTAAAAACTGTGCACTCTACGGAAACTATGAGCAATATATTAGCATGGTACAACACACAGAAGTTATTAGATGTAATACTAAATATCTAAATTTGAAATAAAAATTAAATTACAAAAATTATGGAATTTATGTGGCAGAATGCAAAAACTGTGATATGCAATATGTTGGACAAACTGAAAATAAATTTTCTATACGTTGGACTACACACAGTCGCATTGGAAGAAATTTAAATTTGAAAAAAATAATGACAAAGCTGCCCTACTTAAACATTATGCTAATTATCATGAAGAAATTTTAATTAACAAACCAGGAATTTTTGATTGTTTTAGCGTTATTTTTGTTGAACAACCAAACAAAAGATATTTGGACTGGTGTGAAGACCATTGGTTTTCAAAATTGGATGCCAAAATTAATATATTAATAAATAAAGTAATTTTACCTAAAATTAAATAATTTGATTTTCTACTGTTTGCAATGTTTGAACTCATACAATTATGTATATCTTTCTCAATTTACTATAGTTGTCGTCATCGTTTGAACAGCATCCACTCCAGGTCAGACACAAACAGGACTGGGGCCTGAGGGTTTATCCTTTTACTACCCCAGACTGCTGCACTGCCTGAATCAGATGCTGGCAGTGGTGTTATTAAGCCAGCATCGAGTTTCGTCATCCAAAACCATCAGACCTCGTGCTCCATGTGGTGCCCGATGTATAGGGCACGCTGTTAGTACATGGTCTCTGGTTTCCCCAGAGGTGCCACACTCGCAATTCGGTGAAAGAGCAAGACCCCATTTGTGCATGGACGAATGGAATTGCCCAACACCAGTCCACAGGTGGTTGAGCTTAACCCAAGCTGCTTGGGTAAGCCCATCCTAACAGGCCTGGCACTGGTCCCAGAAACGAAAGCACAGAGCCTGGAAGCATTTTCACAATACTCCGTTTTCCATTTGTGATTTGTCCATTCAGAAGCATGGATGCCAAGTCTGGCAAGGTTGTTCAAAAGATTCCGTGCAGCTGGCACATACGGGGATCTGGATCTTAGTCTCACTTGGCGAGCATCTGAGGGCCCACTTAAAAGACCATACAAGATATGATCGGGGTCCAGAGATCCACAATGAGCCAAGGAGAGTGTCGCTTCCAGTTGACAAAGCTCAGCTGGCTGGATGCCAGAGAGTACAGGTAGGTGGTCCGTTGGAGTGGGATGCAGGCATCCAGTAACTATGTGCAAGGCGTCATTCAAGACACTGTCGATGAGGCGAGTGTGAGCACTGTGACACCAGACTGGCACAGAGTACTCAGCTGTTGAGTAGACTAGAGATAAGGTGGCTATGTGTAGTGTTTCAGCACCAGCACCCCATCCCGAGCCCACGAGTTGCCTCAACAGTGTGACGTGCAAAGATAGTTTTTTGTGCAATGCCACTAAATGGTGATGAAACATAAGCGATCTGTCCAGTTTTACCACAAGATAAGTAGAGGTTGGACAGTTGTTGTAGACCTTTATCTCACGTTTGGCTTCTCGGTTAATTTAAGTGAAAGGCTGCCGTCACTGTCTTAGTGTAACTGAGCTTCAACCTCCAAGTCTGGAAATACGCTGACAGTGTACACATGTCTTGGCTTAAGTCGCCTCCAAGTTCTTCCAGTTTCCAGAAGAATGCAAGAACGCTAAGTCATCAGCATAAGCAAACTTTCTGGAAATCATGTAAGGAAGATCATATGTATAGATGTCAAATAGGAGGAGAGCCAAGACCGATCCCTGAGAAACGCCGTTTTTAAGACAGCGTAGCCTGCTTTGCTTGCTGTCACCAGTGGTAAGAGTGAAACTTCGATTTCGGACAAGCTCCATGATCATTTTGACCATGTGCTTATCCAGAAGTAGTCTCAGCAGTTTGCAGGTAAGGCCACGGTGCCAGACAGTGTTATAAGCAGCTGTCAGATCAATAAATACGGCACCGGCCTTCTTTTTACCCTTGAAAGAATCCTCGATGTTTGGGTTAGCAGAACTACTTGATCTATGGTTGACTTTCTGCGTTGAAACCCAGCCTGCTCTTTAGGGAGCAATGGATCGATTAATGGTTCAACGTGGGCATAGATAAGCCTCTCGAGGATCTTGTAGGGAAAACAGAGCAGAGATATCAGTCGATAAATTTTCGGTCCCCCACGGACTTTGCTGGTTTGGGGATCGCGACTACAAGCGCTCTTCTCCAGATCTTGGGAATTTTGAGTTGGCGCAAACAGGAAGAAAGGAAGTCACGTAACCAGGACTTCAAAGCAGCTCCAGCATGGAGTATAAGCTCTGAGCAGATGGAATCAGGTCCCAGAGCTTTACCTGGTTTTAAATGTTGGAGGGCAGCAGCATATTCTCTCTGTAAAAATTTATCAGAGATATTTACTGCGTCTGGTGTTGTGGCCCTCCAAAGGTTAGACACTTCTTAAAAGACAAGTCGAGATGACTTGCGATCAACAGCCTTGTATTTCCCATTTCTAATCAGCTGAGATGCAATAGCATCGGCTGAAACGGGACAATGATGAGGAGAGTGTCGTGACCTACCAGTAGCCTAAGGTTGTTCAAAATACTCCATGCTTTTCGACTAGAGTGTGAGAAGTCAATGCTCCGAACTGCCTTGGACCATCTATCCCTTTGCTTTCTGTCAAGCTTGGCAAGCAGAACTGTAGCAGCCAAACTTGAGTCATTTCCATGAGGACACTGCAGAAAGGTTTTATAGAGGGATTTACACTCTGCATCCCAACACGGAATATAGTTATTTCGATACCCACATGGGATAGTCTTTTTGGCTGCTTTCTTAATGGTGTTACAGAAGTCCTGGTAAGCCGCATCCACATCAAGTGAATCAGGCGGCAATAAAGTTTTTGCAAATTTATTCCTCAAAGCAATTTAGTGACTCCATTTGGCCTTGCAGAAGCTCTATCGCTTAACAGGCATGTTTGGCACTGCCATAGCAAACCTTGGTGATGTAATAAGCAAAGGTCAATGTTGTGACCTGGAGAACTTTTCAAGGACATGTCTATCCAGTAAGCGACTGTTTGGACCTACACTAGCAAAAGCTAGATCCGGATTGGTACCAGTGTTCCAGCGGCCAGAATAAAAACTGGCAGCGTCCTTGGCATTATATAGGAGGGCAAGACAATTAATACTTGCCCAGCTAGCCAAGCACTCACCGTCTGGACTGTTGTCATTGTAGTCCCAGTCAGCATGACGACAGTTAAAATCGCCAGCGTACAGACAGGGGTGAGGAAACACTGGGAGATTCAGGGTTCGCAATTGCGTTGGTGGTGGTTTGTAGACGTTGACTATTTTATAGCCATCAATGTCCACACACAGCCACTTGATCTTCGATTTCAGTGGAGATTGGTCCAAAAGTGTGTATCTCAGTCGCTTGTGGACAAAGGTGGCAAGGCCATGCTTCCTGCTTAAAGAAGACCCAGCTAGTTGGTAGTTTGGAAGTACCAACTCCTCTGCATCAGTGCAGTGGGTCTCCTGCAGTAGGATGATGAGTGCCTCAAACTGCATAGCGAGATGATGAAGAACGTTCATCTTGCTTGCAGTGAGGCCTTTGATGTTCAGCTGAAGAATAGTGAGTCTTCGGAACTTGTTGGTAATGTGCCCTGAAAAGGGCAGTTTTATCAGACATTGCCCCGTCCTGAGAAGGACGTTTGCTGATTAGCAGACCCACACTGAACATTGGAATGGGTGGATACCCCTTCATTTTGGTAGGTTCGGTTTTGGTCGGTCATTTTTAACAGCAATGAACAGACTTACTCATGGCCCAGGGTGCGAGAAAGAACCTACCATCTGGGCCTTATTACAGTAGTGACCAACAGTTACTGACGTGATGCAGTAATGCGTTGAAAAGATAGTTGACGTCACTTTGGTTTTGGCTTGTATCACAGTGTGATGCCAGTTATATGTTTCTTGTTGTAGTTAACAGTATTTTAGTTTAAATTTGTAAAGTTTTCAAAATAGTTTTTTCACTGCAATGTAATTATTAAGCTCAATTTTATCCAAATTTGTTGTTTTTATATTTTTATTTTCGACAGAATTGATAGAATTGTTAACTGATGATGATCTTGTGATCAAAATCGATTTTAACTTTTTAATACAGTCATTATGCAGTGACAGATTTCCAAGTTTCAAGCTTGTCTTGTTTCTATGCAGTAAAGGGTTAGTCATGCCACCGTCCTGATGCTACTATGGAGAAATAGAGCACTATCTTGTGTAGGAGTCGGCAGCGTGGTCGAGTGGTTAACGCACCGGACTAATGATCAACATGGTCCCGGTTCAAAACCCACTTGCGCCATTCTGTTGTGTTCTTGGGAAAGACACTTTACGGCACTTTCCCCTGCTTGGTGGTCTTGACAAGCAGTTCTAAATTACAGTAATATCTCTACTAAATTACTAGCGGACAGCAATATCTTGGCATCTCCGGAAGCAGGTCGGGGTAATTGCTTACCCTATGTATAGCGCCTCCGTCGCTTTCCTGCGAGTCAGGAGGATAAATATAGAGATTAAAATAAAAAAAAAATAAAAAAGGAGGGATCACTTTTTGTTGCATTTGAGGGCAGCGGTACGACTGCTCTGTTTGCACCCTATTGAAGCCATCACTGTAGCTTATAGCCTATTATTCCAAATATAAATTATACTTAAATAAATTGACAAAATTGAAACGAATTGCTGAAAAATTACTATACTAATGAATTAAACCAACATAAAAACGAAATAGGGAAATGATGGAAAATTATTAATAAAATTATTTCCCACAAAAGACATCAAACTGAAACTATTGCTTTCATAACTGACACAAACAACTGCAATATTATAGAAAAGGAAGCTATAAGTAACTTATACTTAATGATTATTTCACAAATGTAGGCTTGAGAATGGATGCAAAAATAGCCAAAGCATCAACAAAGTTTAAAACCCCAAGTGTAACTAAATCTTTTTTTTTATGAAACAATTGCACCAGAAGAAGTCCTTACACAGATTTGTCAGCTTAATATTGCTAAAGCAAATGGACTAGAAAATATATTAAATAAATTCTATTGATTGATAGGACCAATTATAGCACCATATTTAAGTAATATATTTAACAATTGCTACAACAATGAAACATATTTATCGATACTAAAACATGCCAAAGTAACTCCAATTCATAAAAGTGGTAGAAAGGACATTGCTAGAAACTACAGACCAATTTCTATACTTTCTGCTGTATCTAAAATCTTTGAAAAGTTGTTATATTCTTGACTTGAAAAATTTTTTTCATTGAATAATGTTATCACTAAACAACAATTTGGATTTTGTCCAGGTTTTTTCACAGAAATGGCTTTAACAGACCTAATCAGCACATTACAAAAAAATCAAGATGAAGGATATCATACTTGCTGTATATTTTTAGACTTGTTAAAGGCCTTTGATACAGTAAATCATAAAATTCTTTTAGATAAACTTGCATCATATGACATAAAAGGAAAAATGCATAAGCTTCTTAGTAACTACTTATAGAATAAAAGCAATATACTGAATGTAATAAAACTAATTCTCAATTAAGCACAGTGGTATATGGTGTTCCACAGGGCTCAACACTTGAACCTTTGTTATTTTCTATTTATATTAATGATTTACCAATTCAAACCAAATTTCAAGTAAATTTATTTGCTGATGATACAGTACTAATACTTAATGATAGAAACATAACAAAACTACAGGAACTTGTAAATAAAGAATTGAAGATTGTTGATGAATGGATGAAATACAATCAATTGTCTCTAAACTACAACAAAACCACTTATTTTGTTGTTTATCCTAAGCGAAAAAAAAACAATACAAACAACTTTTCTTTAACAGTTGGTGGTCATGATATACCTTTTTCAAACTACACAAAATACTTAGGGATAATAATTGATGAAGAATTGTCCTGGAGGAAACATTATAATTACATTGCAAATAAGCTTTCAAAAGCAGCTGGAATTCTACGTAGAATTAGACACTACATTAATAAGAAAACTTTGATAAACCTTTACTACAGTTTTGTATATCCATACCTTAAATATGGAATCACTGCTTGGGAAAACCCAACAAAATCTATAATGAGAAAACTACAGATAATACAAAATAACATTATTCTCATAATGGACTTTAAGTTTTTAAAAGATTGTGTTAAAATGATCTCCATGTATAAATCAATAAAAATATTACAAATTTAAGATATAGAAGAACTTGAAATGGCAAAGTTTATGCATTTTTTTCATCATAAAAGACTTCCAAGTGTGTTTGATGACTACTTTAAATATTTAAGCTTACAACACCATTATATTACAAGATCTATTTCCAATAAAAATTTATATCTTCAACGAATGAAGACGCATCGTGGGCTAACTTCTTTCTCTTATAATAGAATAAAAATGTGGAATAAAATTCCAATTAATATTAATTTATTATTCAAGTATTCATTTAATAGATGTATAAAATTGATGTTGATAAATAAATATTAATCGTATTCCCTGATAAAAGCTATGTTATTGTATTTTTTTTATGTGTGTGTTTATGTGTATAATGCAAATTATTACCCTGAAAATATACTCTCGTATTTTTTTTTCTTTTTTTTTGTGTTTTTGTGTGTACTTTTCTTGTTTTGATATGAGTAACTTGTGTATATTGCAAAATTACTAGTATCTTCCTAGTTTTGTTCTTTCTTTTATTGAATAATACTACCAGTAATGAATATTATAATAGACTATGGACAGTTCTTGACTTGATGACCATTAATTGGTCTTTCACTGTCCAGTTTACTTCATAAATCATATTTATCTGCATACAATGTGTATGTCTACTAGTATAAAAGTCGAAACAGCGCATTTTGTGGCTTTTGCCGATCACCGTCAGGCGCGGCTATACTGTGATCGATCGCCGGTCTTGCGGACCCTGCTCCTCTTCGACCTTTGAGGGTCTTGCTTGAATGTTTGTTACTGCCCCCGAGATCTGCGCAGCCGAACTCACGTGTGACCTTCTGCACCACCAGCCTGCCTGCCTACTCGTTTGACAAGTTTTCGTTCATGTTTCAACAGTCACTTGATTTGCTTTGAACAGGAGGGCATAGGTCCGATGCTCCAGCACCATCCATTTTCAGGGCCGATCGATTCCAGATGGTAGGTTCTTTCTCGCACCCTGGGCCATGAGTAAGTCTGTTCATTGCTGTTTAAATGACCAACCAAAACCAAACCTACCAAAATGAAGGGGTATCCACCCAGTCCGATGTTTAGTGTGAGTCTGCTAATTGGCAAACGTCCTTTTCAGGACAGGGCAATGTCAGGACAAAATTGCCCTTTTCAGGGCACATTACCAACAAGTTCCGAAGACTCACTATTCTTCAGCTGAACATCGAAGGCCTCACTGCAAGCAAGATGAACGTTCTTCATCATCTCGCTATGCAGTTTGAGGCACTCGTTATCCTATTGCAGGAGACCCACTGCACTGATGCAGAGAAATTGGTGCTTCCAAACTACCAACTAGCTGGGTCTTCTTTAAGCAGGAAGCATGGCCTTGCCACCTTTGTCCATGAACAACTGAGATACACGCTTTTGGATTAATCTCCATCAACATCGGAGATCGAGTGGCTGTGTGTGGACATTGATGGCTATAAAATAGTCAATGTCTACAAACCACCACCAACGCAATTGCAAACCCTGGATCTCCCAGTGTTTCCTCACCCCTGTCTGTATGCTGGCAATTTTAACTGTCGTCATGCTGACTGGGGCTACAATGACAACAGTCCGGATGGTGAGTGCTTGGCTAGCTGGGCAAGTATTAATTGTCTTGCCCTCCTATATAATGCTAAAGACGCTGCCAGTTTTTATTCTGGCTGCTGGAACACTGGTACCAATCCAGATCTAGCTTTCGCCAGCGTAGGTCCAAACAGTCGCTTACTGGATAGACGTGTCCTTGAAAAGTTTCCAGGTCAAAACATCGACCTTTGCTTGTTACACCACCAAGGTTTGCTATGGCAGTGCCAAGCATGCCTCTTAATTAGCGATAGAGCTTCTGCAAGGCCAAATGGAGTCACTAAATTGCTTTGACGAATAAATTTGCAAAAACTTTGTTGCCGCCTGATTCACTTGATGTAGATGCAGCTTACCAGGACTTCTGTAACACCATTAAGAAAGCAGCCAAAAAGACTATCCCACGCAGGTATCGAAATAACTATATTCCGTGTTGGGATGCAGAGTGTAAATCCCTCTACAAAACCTTTCTGCAGTGTCCTCATGGAAATGACTCAAGTTTGGCTGCTACAGTTCTGTTTGCCAAGCTTGACAGAAAGCGGGGGAATAGATGGTTTAAGGCAGTTCGGAGCATTGACTTCTCACACTCTAGTTGAAAAGCATGGAGTATTTTGAACAACCTTACTGGTAGGTCACGACACTCTTCTTGTCACTGTCCCGTTTCAGCCAATGCTATTGCATCTCAGCTGATTAGAAATGGGAAATACGAGGCTGTTGATCGCAAGTCATCTCGACTTGTCTTTTAAGAAGTGTCTGACTTTTGGAGGGCCACAACACCAGACGCAGTAAATATCTCTGATAAATTTTCATAGAGAGAATTTATTGCTGCCCTTTAACATTTAAAACCAGGTAAAGCTCCGGGACCTGATTCCATCTGCCCAGAGCTTATACTCCATGCTGGAGCTGCTTTGAAGTCCTGGTTACGTGACTTCCTTTCTTCCTGTTTGCGCCGACTCAAAATTCCCAAGATCTGGAGAAGAGCGCTTGTAGTCGCAATCCCAAAACCAGAAAAGCCTGTGGGGGACCCAAAGAGTTATCGACCGATATCTCTGCTCTGTTTTCCCTACAAGATCCTCGAGAGGCTTATCTACGCCCACGTTGAACCATTAATCGATCCATTGCTCCCTAAAGAGCAGGCTGGGTTTCGACGTGGTCAACTGTAGATCAAATTTTTCTGCTAATCCAGAACATCGAGGATTCTTTCAAGGGTAAAAAGAAGGCCGGTGCCGTATTTATTGATCTGACAGCTGCTTATGACACTGTCTGGCACTGTGGCCTTACCTGCAAACTGCTGAGACTACTTCCGGATAAGGACATGGTCAAAATGATTATGGAGCTTGTCACTGGTGACAGCAAGCAAAGCAGGCTATGCCATCTTAAAAACGGCGTTCCTCAGGGATCGGTCTTGGCTCTCCTCCTATTTAACATCTATACGTATGATCTTCCTTACATGATTTCCAGAAAGTTTGCTTATGCTGATGACTTAGCATTGTTGCATTCTTCTGGAAACTGGAAGGACTTGGAGGGGACTTTAAGCCAAGACATGTGTACACTGTCAGCGTATCTCCAGGCTTGGAGGTTGAAGCTCAGTTACACTAAGACAGTGACGGCAGCCTTTCACTTAAATAACCGAGAGGCCAAACGTGAGTTAAAGGTCTACAACAATGGTAGACTTTTACCATTCTGTCCAACCTCTACTTATCTTGTGGTAAAACTGGACAGATCACTAACATTTTGTCACCATTTAGTGGCATTGCGCAAAAAATTATCCTAGCGCATCACACTGTTGAGGTGACTCGTGGGCTTGGGATGGGGTTCTGGTGCTGAAACACTACACATAGCCACCTTATCTCTAGTCTACTCAACAGCTGAGTACTGTGCGCCAGTCTGGTGTCGCAGTGCTCACACTCGCCTCATTGACAGTGTCTTGAATGACGCCTTGCACATAGTTACTGGATGCCTGCATCCCACTCCAACGGACCACCTACCTGTACTCTCTGGCATCCAGCCAGCTGAGCTTTGTCGACTGGGAGCAACACTCTCCTTGGCTCACCTGGGATCTCTGGACCCCGATCATATCTTGCATGGTCTTTTAAGTGGGTCCTCAGATACTGGCCAAGTGAGACTAAGATCCAGACGCCCATTTGTGCCAGCTGCATGGAATCTTTTGAACAACCTTGCCAGATTTGGCATTCGCGGCTCTGAATGGACAAATCACAATTGGAAAACGGAGTATTGTGAAAATGCTTCCAGGCTCCGTGCTTTTGTGCCCGAGACCAGTGCCAGGCCTATTGGGATGGGCTTATTCCGAGCAGCTTGGGTTAGGCTCAACCGCCTGTGGACTGGTGTTGGGCGATTCCATTCGTCCATGCACAAATGGGGTCTTGCTCCTTCACCGAATCACGAGTGCAGCGCCTGTGGGAAAATCGCAGACCATGTACTAACAGCGTGCCCTATACATCGGGCACCACATGGAGCACGAGGTCTGACGGTTTTGGATGAAGAAACTCGATGCTGGCTTAATAACACCACTGCCAGCATCTGATTCAGGCAGTGCAGCAGTCTGGGATAGTACTAGTGGGATTATTTATTACAAATGAATCAGAGGCATTAAATTTTTTTAAAAAATCTTCTTTAGAAGTCAAAGAAACAAAAGACTTAACTTCTTCCAACAAATCAAGTCCTTCCATTTCATTAAAACCTACTGCTTTGGCTGTTGTTAAACAAATTGCTTTTAAGTTGTTTTCAGGCAGCTTAGACAAATAATTTTTATCCATTAAGTAAAAAATTACTTCAAAATTGGAATAAAATAATTTTAAAGCATGAAATCGCTCATTTGCTGAAGATATAAATTTCTCAAGCAAGCAGTTAAACACTTCAACTTCAAACTTCTTTTCAGCTGACACAAAAGTAGTTGTTGATACTACAGAATTTATTTCATCAAAAAAATGGCATCGTCTTTTAATTCTTTTGTCATCATTTTGCCATTTGTCAAAAAGTTTATTATATCAAGATTTAAGGCCAAAACAATCTCTTTAGCACTGTCTGGGCATTTAGCAAATCCACTTTTTCTAAACTTATTCATGAATGCTTTTAAACTGTTCATTTGAGACACAGCTATATCAATATTTATGTTACTTAACTGAAGATTTTTGCTCACTGGATTTGCTTAGCTCAAGACCTCATACCAAATCACAGTGCTTAAGATAAATTCAAAGGAAATTATTGCCTTTTCAATGCCAGAAACTTCTGCTGCAGACTTACTGTCCATTACACTTTCAGCAACTTCAGAAAAAGCACAATAAATCTCAAGAAGCTCACATCGAATAACCTTGACACTGTCAATTTTACTCTCCCATCTAGTGTCTGATGAATACTTAACAACATTGGTAACATGTTTTTTTAAATATTCCAGCGTTTTGTTGAAGAAAAAAAGGCATAAAGCTTGAGCAACACTCCGAAATAGGTGAGAAATGTAGGACTTGACTTGGCACAATCACATAAAACCAAGTTTAAACAATGACAGGCACAGTTACTAAAATATGCCAGGGGATTTATATCTAAAATTCGCTTTTGCAAATCACTATTTTTTCCTGCCATGTTTGCACCATTGTCATACCCTTGACCACAGCAATCCATTATAGAAATATTGTACTTATTAAGCACTTCCAACACAACTTTAGTCAAGGATGCAGCAGAAGATTCACCAGTATTAGCAAATCCTATAAAATGTTCTTTCACCTTCACACTTTTTACATTAACAAATCGCACAATTACAGTAAGCTGCTCACTGTGGGAGACATCTGAGGTGCAATCCAAAATTATTGAATAATATTTTGCCTCTTGCAGGTGGTTTACAATTTCTGATACTATTTTTGTGCTCATTAAATCAATCAATTCGTTTTGTATTGTTTTACTAAGGTAGTGATAACTTAGTGTATTGGAATTGACTTTTGCCAAATGCTCAGCCATAATTGGATCAAATTTTGCTAGTAATTCAGCCAGTCCAAGAAAATTACCATTTCTTGGGTCTCCAATGGTTTCATGACATGCTGATCCTCTAAAAGACAAGTTGTTTTCTGCAAGGTATTGCACTATTGCCAAAAGTCTATGAAGAATTTTTTTCTAATATTCAAGTTCCTTACATGTTGCACTTTCCAGGTAATCATTTATAGATGAACTCATTTCTAATCTTCTCCTTGCTTCATGATAAGTGAGCATAGCCTATAAATGGTTTACACTGACCTCATGATTGTGTAAACATCTTGCTACATTTTTCCAGTTTAAAAATCCCATTGAACCTAAACTTGATGAACAAGCAACATCATATAGTTTACCGGAAAAACAAAAAACTCTGTCTTTAGACAATGAATAAACTAACCATGATCTTTTAAAGCTTTTGCCATTTGAAAGCTTTCGGTAAAAGTGTGAAGAATTAAACTGTCTATCGTTAGTTTTTGGATAAACAAAGTTACTTGGTGGTGGTTTCAGTGGCCCAGCTTGAAGAATGGAATCTCTAATAAATGCAGCTTTTTCTTGAGGCCAATTACCAATGTCACCTAAATCAAAAGACTGCACAGAAACTGTAGCATTATGACTACCTTCAGCATTAGCAAATGTTACTACAGGTTGCTCACTGTCTTGAAACTGATTACTACTGGCAATACTATTTGTAGCATTTCTAGTCATATCTTTTACATCTACAACATTATCCTTTTGAACAGCAATTGCATTATTATTGTCAAACTTGCTGATGCTTGATGGCATACTTGGGCTATTTGAAACAAATCTATCCATCAATCCTTTACACCTAATAATAATAATACATTTCTTGTATTCCGCTTAACATTAACAGCAATTATGCAAGCTAGGGCAGTAATTAACTGTTTGCTCAAAGCGGATTAAAATTTAAGCAGCAATTTAAACACTTACAAAAAAAAATAAGTAACAGATAGGTAATAGTAAAACAAAAAATAACACAAATAATCTGGGTCAATAGAACAAAATCAAACTGGTTGTAAGGAAATACAGTTTGAAAGAAGTAAAAAGTTCATCAGACAGATTCATTGTTTACAATATATGCTTCTCTGAAATAATATGTTTTGAGATTTTTTTGAACACAGCATAAGCAGAAATTCTACGAATTTCATATGGCAATGAATTCCAAGTTTGGGTTAATTTACTAAGATTATTATTTAGCTGATTATGTACAGAGTTTTTGTAGACTAACATCAACATATCTCTTCCACTACCAATTCTAAGGTTTTGAGTAGTTGTAGGTCGATATAAATTGAAAGAATTCGAAAGATATATAGGAGCTGTATTATTGACAACTTTATAACCTATAATGAAAAGTTTAAAAATTATGCAATAATTAATGGGTAAAAAATGCAATTTGATTAAATAAGGTGTTACATATTACTTCCAGTTTAAGTTATAAATAAAACGTACAGAGTTATGAAGAATTTTCTGTAGTGGTTTTAATTCGTTTTCGGTCGCGTTGGCAAGAATAGCATTACAGTAATCCAGCTGAGATAGTATCAAATTATTTACTAGCATGATTCGACAATACAAAGGAAGGCAATTTTTTATATGATATAAATTACGCAGATGAAACATGCATATCTGACAAAAAGAATTCGTATACTCCTTGAAAATTTCTTAATCTTTTCTCTCATTGGTTGACTCTTTCAGCCAATGAGAACTCTACTTTCTTCCTTTATAAATTAGTTCGGTTTCAATTCTTCTTCATTTTGACGATTTCCCCTGAAAAGTGTCAGATGAAAACCTTTGGGAAGAAAAATCTTTTACTTCAAGCAATCTTAAAATGCAATACGTAGGACAAACAAAAAATAAATTTTCTACTAATGAAATGACTACCGCTCATTCTGAAACAGATTTAACGTTAAGGATAACAATGACCGAGCTGCCCTCTTTAAACATTTTTATAAATTTCATTTCGACGCTTCTAATGCTGAACCTGATATCATTGAATGCTACATGGTCATATTTGTAGAACAACCGGATAAAACTTTATTGAATTGGTGTGAAAATAAATGGATTAATTATTTGAATGCTAAAATTAATATTAATAGAATTTTTTTGTCTTATAATTGCGATTGAGTTTCAAACCCGTTTATTTGTCCACTATGTTCAAACTATACAAAATTAATCTTTTCAGTCAACATTTTGAATCTTAGCGGGAGTTTGCAATTTTTAATTTTTTTCTTCTCGCCGGTTTTAAATTTTGTAATAAATACTTTGTCATTTGATATTGTAACGATTGCATTATCTTAAATTAACCATGGTCTATTTCAAAGAGCAAAAAATCAAAATTGTTGAATGGTGATTTGAGTAAAAATGCTATAAAACAGTTTGCCGTTAATACACTCTCCAAAAGTTTTTCACTAAAGGAACAGTCCTTGACTGCAGAAAAAGAAAGCTGATACGCCAATCACTGCAAGATCTCCTGCAAATGTGAATAGAGTCCATGCTTCTGTACAACAGAATCCAAAAAAGTTTCTCCGGCGCAGAATCCAAGATCTTGGGATATTATTAACAAATCTTCAGTGAATACGAAAGAAGGACATGACTAAGTTCCCTTACAAAATATCCACATGCCACAAGCTCACGGACACAGACAAGCAGAAACGCATTGAAATGTGCAACAGAGTAGCAGAACAAATGGATTGTTTTCGGAATTGGATAGACAAAGTTTGCTTTACTGATAAGGCCCATTTTCACCTGAATGGTGCTGTAAATCATCATAATAATGTGTACTGGGGAGGTGAGAGACCTGAAGAGATCGATGAAAGGTGCTTGAAAAACCCGAAGCTGACTACATTTTGTGCATTAAATGCAAAGAAAGGGATGCTTGGGCCATACTGGTTTGAGGACAGCAAAGGAAGAACTTTTACAGTGAATGGAGAGCGCCACAGAAAAGTATTGAATCGAATTAATGAGGACCTCAACCAACTGTACACACCAAACCAAAAAAGATTTTTTCCTTCCAGCAGTATTATGCAACTCCCCATAAAGCACACGCGACTATGGCCCATTTGCGCACATTATTTCGAAACAGGATTTGGAGCTTACAGGCAGAGCTCGAATGGTCTCCGCATAGTCCTGATCTTGCGCCTCTTGTCTTCTTCTTTTGGGATGCTGCTAAAGCAGAAATGTACAAAGAGAAGTCTCGCTTTCTTAGACAGCTGAAACAAGCTGTTGAAGCATTTACCCAGAGTGCTACAACAGACACATATTGTCGCGTAATTGAGAATTTTGCCGTTTGCATCAATGCCTATGCAAACCGAAATGGGTTCCATAATAAAAACGTGAACAACAAAAATTCGAATGGGTTATCGGCATGTTGATGCATATGCCAAAATAAGATGTTTCCGATTGAGCTGCTTTAAATTTTTGATTTTATCTCAATTACTTTTTGTTAAATAAAATCTTTAAATTCTGAAAGAATTGTAAAACACCCTGTACAATCTCATCTACATTGAGTTATTTTCAATGGCAACTTTTTATAAGTGAAAACTTGATTAATGTTTTAAAATAATCCGTTTTTCCTCTAGTACAATGGTTTTTATCCCGGGGTTTGTTCTTTTTTTTTTTTTTTTTTTTTTGAAGGAGTCATGAGAGCTTTTGATAAGTATAAAAATTAAAATAATTAAAAAAAGAATATCATGTATAATAAAAGCAAAATAACATTCCTGATAATTACTTAACAATCTATCTCAAACTATTTATCGATATTTGATTTGTAGTCACAATAATCAAACCATCCGAAAAAAATCTTAGTTTAAATCGGTTTGAAAAACAGTTATCAATACAGATATTACAATTAAATATCAATGGTTTATTACGTCATCGTACAAAAAATAGTATGTATGTATGTTTTTTTATTTCTCAGCCGCAACAGCACAAAAACACAATAAAGGTGAAAAAAAGCAAGCAGTAAAAAACGATATACTTTATAAGACATGCAAACATTGTACAGATGTAACAACGTCATTATAATTTGTTTGCTCACTGCACCTTAAAAACAATAAAACACAAACGAAAAAACGAAAAAAACTTGAAAGGGACAAACAAAGAGAATTAGCTTCTAAGACTTGTGGTGAATATTTATGCAAAACCATATAGGCTTACAAATAAAAATTATTTTTATCCCATGTAAATTATAAAATTTTTGTGTGGGTAAGTCATGATAAGTGCACATGGAATTAAAAGTTTGAGTGACAATAAAAATTTTAAAATATGATCAGCAGATTAGCAACTTCCGATGAAAGTTTCGACCTATAAAGACCTATAAAGAAATTTCGACCTATAAAGAATATACGTATTAGACGGATTTTAAGATCTTACCAGTGGCGTGCTGTCGTATGCATGCAGTGCAAGTCATGTGTTGCATGATCAAATTTTTAGGGATTGTATGACGAACTTTTGCGCGATGAGGCATACAGGGTGTTTTATCTCAATATCTCACTTTACAAAATCTCATATCTTGGTAACTGGTAAAAGTAGCAGGATAAAATTGGTGTCACACTTCATTCATAATAATTTTAATCATGGCGATGTAGTTTATTCGCGTTAAAAGTAATTCAAAGTTTTATTATGAAATAATAATCGTGTGACCGGTGAAGCTCTACTCTCGTGTTGAGTGATTAATGTCTACAATTTGCTTTCGAGTGCTTGAATGTATTTTCTTGTCCTTTTTTCTTTTCGCCCGACAATAATGACGTAATATGTTTTTGTCCTGCGTCACTATCCCGCTAGTAGTGGAATATTCGCGCATATACGATTTGGTTCTAGAAAAAGCGTTCTCCCTAGAGAGTTGGAAAATGATCTAGCTTATTCGAGTAACTTAGTCGGTGCGTGGCGTTTGTCTATATATATACTGTTTATATCTATCTGTTTGCTCATTCGCGGAGTGAGAGAGAGCGAAAAAGTTTCTGTCAAAGTAGAGTCGCTTCGAGAGAAAATAGAATTTTCTAAACATAATTGAATCACTGGAACCACCAATACTACTTGAAAAAGTTCATATAACTTCCGCTTACTTTCTTTAAATTGTTTCGAGTATTGCAAAACATTTTCGTTTTTTCCCAGTTTGGGTTCGTTTGCAAAGGAGTTAAGCAGCACTATAATAGAATTCCTTGGCATTACGCTGTTAGAAGTAAAAATCACTGAAATGAAAGATTGCTCACCTGCCTTCTCTCTTGCTTTAATCAGTATGTCTAAATAATTATCGGTGCCTGTTTTTTACCAGATAAATTGCTTGGTAGCTCCTGTTGTAACAACTTCAAGCGGTCCCAAGTTTGTTGCAAAAGCTGCGTTGCTACAATTTGATCAATTTCAGAAATAACACTTTATACTTTGGTCAAGATACAAAGACGCCAAAAATAGGTCATTTTTTAACAATTTTGTCTCTCTTTTTTTGTATTGCTGATAACAACAACTGTGCAAGTGGGGAAGCCGTAGACGTTAACTTGGCAATTTTAAGTCTGCAGTTCAACCAAATGTCAAAAAAATCACCAAAAGTAAGTTGCTCGTACTGAATTGAGTTTGTTGCTATTTTAGCAGGGTCCAGTACTTCAGCAAACATGGAAAATACATTTTAAGAAGTTTCTGGTAAGTGCAAGTTTAGTTTGCTGGCTGCCATATCAAGGCAAAAATCTTTCAGGAGCAAAAGACGTTAAAGCATGTCGTATGTCGAATGCCACCTAACGGGACTGTCGAAGACAGACTTTCTCAGTTTAAGCTTTTTTAAAAGCACAAAAACAGACGGATTTCTAAGTTTTTTGCAGATGCATCGAGGCAAATGAATAATATCGCATAAAGAAGATTTTTTTAGAGCGTCTTTTACCGCCAACTGTAAGGTGTGGGCAGCAGACCTAACACCTTTCCACATATTTCCTGCTTGAGCTGCGCTGGTATGCGAAGAACTAAGGTTGCTGAAGAACGCTATTGTCATCATCACTACTCAGTTCTTCTATGTCGCTCTGCCAGCTGCTACAACTTCGCTGTTCAGCATTACCAGTTTTTTCGGTTTCATCCTCTTCATAAAAGAGGCGGACACATTTTAGCATGTTGGAGCCATTGTCGGTTGTGATGCTATAAATTTGATTGCTCTTAATTCTGTATTGTCCAATGATTTCATCAAGAACAGTTTTTAAGTGAAAACAAGTGTGATTCTTTTTTAGTTCATTCTTTGTTAACGTGCGTAATTGTAATTTTCCATCACTTATAAACTAAAAGTTTACGCTGAGTATGGGTCGATCACGACACGTTGCTACGTCAGCTTTTAAAGATACAAGCCTCTGTTCCACTTCCAGTTTTATACGATAACGAATATCATTAGCCTTTACCCCAATTTTCTCTCGGATATTATCTGCATTGATGTTAAAAATGGCTCGCGTACCTTCAAGCAAGTGGTTTAAAGTTTTTCTAAACCCAGAGTTATTCATTAGTTTAAAAGGCGGCCGTTTATTGTGACTGGTTCTAAACATGAATTTTCCAGTGTCTTTTTGTTTATTTTTACTCGAATCGTTTTTGAAAATATTTCAAATATGGCACATTGGTTTGTTTCATGCATTTGCTTTTTTTGGGGTTCGTTGGAGGAACTTGCACTGGCACGTTGCTGAAGAGTACTTAGTTTTTCATTTTGGAACTCCTTATAGTCATTATCGTGAAATCGTTTAACCGCAGGTTTTTTAAAAAGCAACAAAAAAGGATAATTGTTATAAACTATATGGCTGACAAAAACTTGTTTGTTTCATGTGCTTCATAACATATGCGAGTAAATACATATTGTACAACCAACATTTGCTTAACACATAAGAAAAAACAAGAAGTTTAATGCCACAGTATCTAAAAATAATGGCTGTTAACCTATAAAATGTTTTTAAAATGATTAGTAAAGATTTTAAACTAGTCACTCGATTATTTGCCTGCCTGTGACCTTCATTTTCCTTTTCCCGACTTTTTACAAGGAAAGATGGATCTGATTATATCAACAAAACTGTGTACTTAGTTGTTTTGTTACAAATTAAAGTTATTTAAAATTAAATGATGTTCTCGAAATATGTATGCAATCAGAAATGCAACAGCACCGATTTGAAAAATTTAGGAGTCAATGACTAATAAATGTACAGCATTAATGCAAGAATTATCAATAGAATTATTGAAGCGTTGCAGTCAGATTGAAATGTCCTCAACACGTATTAAACAAGAGATTTTTTTAAAATTAACAACGAAAGAATTTTTAATATAAAAAAATTTAAAGATTTACTTTAGGTAGTTAATAATAATTAAAAATATCTTATTTTTGAAGTAATTTTTAAAAATTATTACTGTTTCATTGAATTTGTTATCTTTTGATATTAGAATTTGTTAAGATAAATAAAAACCTTTGGCAACCCTGAATTTGCTTCAATAAGTTCAGTTAGTTAGCTGCTAGCAACCAGAGATGAGCATGATTGGAGTCGGAGCCGAACTGGAGCCGGAGTATGGCATATTTTGTCAGAGTCGGACTGGAGCTGGAGTCGGTTTTTGCTAATTTGTAATGGAGTTGGACTGGAGTCAGAGTCTATCTTTTAAAAATCAATTAATTTCAAATATTAGAAGAAACATTTTTATATCATTAAATGTTTTTTGATTTTCAAAATGTTTTATTCCTGGAATTTATTTTGAGTTTATTGCTTATACCCGACACTTGCGGCTAGTTCTTTATTTATTATTTAAAATTGACATGTAAAATAATCGCTATTGTTCAAGCAAATCCCGGCCTAACCTAACCTTAACCGTAACGCTTGGCTTTACAGAGTTCCTTTAAATGAGTCCGTATCACCCTGTCTAATACAATGGTGGCTGGTATTATATTAGTTTTTATTGTATATGTATTTGTAGCCTGCAGAAAGATTGTCTTGTTACCAAAAGGATAATATAAATGCAAAGATTTTTTCCCATGGTCATAACCTATCTATATGATTTTTTTTAATGTTAAGTTTAAGCTAGTGCAAATTTACTTGTATATTTGTGTAATATTTGCCAATGTTATGTTTAAGCTGCTAAGTTTAATTTAAGATAAAATATTATTACATTTAGTTAAAATAGATTTGGTATTTCTAAGATATTTATTTTGAGCAGCCTTGATTACTTTTAACAAAAACATGACTTTTTCTTCTAATGAAGTTTGCAAACTTCTTGAAAATAACAAATTGCTGGAAATACCTAACACTTCTGGAAAGAGCACATTTTGGCAAAAAGTTTTATATTTAAATCATATTGAAAGTAAAGATTGTATTGGATACGTAATTTGTAAAACTTGTAAGCAAGCATTAAAACGTAATAAGTCGACTAGTGGAACAACACATTTAAATGATCACTTAAAACGATGCAAATATTTTTTTATATAATGCAAAATTATCTCCTAAAATAATAGCATATTTTAGTAAGTCTGACATGAGCTTGTCAAAAGTTATAAAAGACACAGTATTAAATAGTTCAGTTGCATTTGTTGTATCAGATGTAAGACCATTAAGTGCAGTGGAAGGTGATGGATTAATACAGTTTGCAAATGCAATGATAAAAGTTGGAGCTACACATGGCATTGTTTTTTTTTTTGAATTCATTTTTGAAACAATTATAGCTACACAAGGCATTGTTTTTTTTGGAATTCATTTTTGAAACAATTAAAATGCTAACACTAGAAATTAAATTCATACAACATAAAAATAATAACTGTGTTTGAATTTGTTTTACTAAATAATAAAAATGGGAAAAAGACGACTTTTTTATTATGAAGCATCTGTTTATTGAACACGAATAACCTATCAACAGAAATTTTGTTTAAAACTTTTAAGAATTACTTTAAAATTGACTATGAATAAAAAACAAGAATGCCAAGAAATTTTTTTAAAAATTTAACAAGGTTGTAACAAAAAATCAAGCTTGTCTAGAAATTTATTGTACCACTGAGAAGCTTTTTACTTGTCTAGAAAAAAGTTAAACATAGGTAAAACAAAAATCCAGGTTGATTAGAAAAAATTTTTTAAAAAAATTTTTGTTTCGCTTAATCTATTTTTACACTGGAAATTAAGGTAACCAGATTTTTACATACCGACCATAAATATGTCACAGTTTTAACAGGAAATGCAATACGCTATGAACAGCAAGCTTTTGTATAAGAGAAAGATCTTGATACAACTGTCAAAGTGTATTGTCACGGTTACAGAGATTACGGGTCGCTTTCTTATTATTAAAAGCTTATAAAAAGGACCAAAAGATGAAACGTAGTTGGAACTGAATTTATTTTTGAAACATTTAAAATGTTAACACTAGAAAGCAAATTCATACAACATAAAAATAATAACTATGTTTGAATTCGGTTTACTAAATAATAAAAGTGGAAAAAAGACAAATTTTTTTTTATTATGAAGCATCTGTTTATTGAACACGAATCAATAAAATTTTTTTTAAAAACTTTTTAAAAATTACTTTAAAATTGACTATGAATAAAAATCAAGGTTTCCAAGAAAAAACTTAAACAAAGGTATGACAAAAATTGAGGATATCAAGAAAAAAATTAAAGATAGATGTCTAAATATCAAGATTGACTAAGAAAATGTTTGAAAAATTGAACAAATATGTAGCAAAAATCGAGCTTGTTAAGGATAAAATTGAAGATAGGAATGACAAAAATCAAGGTTGTTTAAAGAAAAACTTTTTAAAATTTAACAAAGGTATAATAAAATTATGGTTGACAAAGAAAAATTCAACAAGGATGTAACAAAAATCAAACTTGATTAGAAAAAAATTAAATATAGTTATGACAAAGAACAAGCTTGCCAAGAAAAAATTAAACAAAGGTATGACAAAAATCAAGGTTGTTTAGAAAGAATTGAGCAAAGGCATAACAAAAATCAAGTTTGCCTAGAAAAAATTGAGGTTAGGTGTGACAAAAATCAACATTACCAAGAAAAATTAAACAAAAGTTTGACGAAAACCAATGTTTGTTAGAAAAAAAATTGAAGGTAGGTGCGACAAAAATCCAGGTTGTCTGAAGAAAAACTTTTTGAAATTTAACAAAGGTATAATAAAATTATGGTTGACAAAGAAAAATTTTGAAAAATTCAACAAGGGTGTAGCAAAAACCACATTTGTTTAGAAAAGAATTAAATATAGGTATCTTCAAATCAAGTTTCTTAGGAAAATTTTTGAAAAAGTAAACATAAGTATAACAAAAGTCAAATTTGTTTAGAGAAAAAGTTTTAAAATTGAACAAAGGCATGAAAAAAATTGAGGATATCAAAAAATAAAATTGAAGATAGATATCTAAAATAAGAAGTTTTTGAAAAATTGAACAAATGTGTAGCAAAAATCGAGCTTGTTTAGGAGAAAAATGAAGATAGTTATAAAATATCAAGATTGTTTAGAAAAAATTAAACAAAGTTATAAAAACCAAACTTTCTTAGGGAGAAAATTGTGAAATTAAACATAAATATAACAAAAAAAACTTTACAAACAATCCTGGTAAAAACCTAGGGAATTTTCCATGGGAAAACTCGGTATTGTGCAACAAAACTGACTTGTTCAAACTTGCCCGGTTGGCGAACAAATTCGTCACCACTGACTTTCTTAAGTTTAGAGATTATACTGTCTTGGTTAGAAATCAAACTCAGGACTACTACCTTTTTTAGGTTTAGGTTGGAAATTGTACACCTGTCTTGGTCAAGAATCAAACTCAGGACTTCTGTTTTTCTTAGCATTAATATTTATATTATCATGGTTGGGAATCCAACTCAGGACCACTGTTTTT
This sequence comes from Diplosoma virens, assembly GCA_963680785.1. Taxonomy (NCBI): domain Eukaryota; kingdom Metazoa; phylum Chordata; class Ascidiacea; order Aplousobranchia; family Didemnidae; genus Diplosoma; species Diplosoma virens. The sequence goes on along the minus strand of OY796880.1, from coordinate 49,318,057 downwards.
CTTAAGCTTAGAGATTATACTGTCTTGGTTAGGAATCTAACTTAGGACTACTGTCTTTCTTAGGGTTAGGATTTATACTATCTTGGTTGGGGATCAAACTCAGGACTACTGTTTTTCTTAGGATTTAGATTTATACTGTCTTGGTTAGGAATCTAACTCAGGACTACTGTCTTTCTTAGGGTTAGGATTTATACTATCTTGGTTGGGGATCAAACTCAGGACTACTGTTTTTCTTAGGATTTAGATTTATACTGTCTTGGTTGGGGATCAAACTCAGGACTACTGTTTTTCTTAACGTTAAGATTTATACTATCTTGGTTAGGAATCAAATTCAGGACTACTGCTGTTCTTAGGGTTTGGTTTTATATTATTTTGGTTCGGAATCAAACTCAGAACCACCGTCTTTCTTAGGTTTAGGATTTACAGCTTCGCTGTCTTGGGTGGGAGTCAAACTTAGAACCACTGACTTTCTTAGAGTTAGGGTTTATACTGTCTTGGATAAGAATTGAACCGTCTTTTTTAGGAATAGGAATAGGAATAGGGTCTTGTTAGGATGCTGGGTCTTGTTAGCTTTGGTCCCTCTGAGTGAGCGCGATTGAAATTAGGCCCAGGAGCAGCATGACTAAATGCGTGGCCCTGTAAAATAGCGCAAGCTACGGCTTCAGGTGCGTCTTCGGATTGAAAAGCGCAACCCGGGTACGCACAATCTATAACAACCATTTTCTAGCAAAAACTTAACTAGCCTTAACGATTTCGTCATAAAAGAACGTGACTCATTTTCGGAATGATACAATTTAATATACAAAACGAAAATGACGAAATCGTTCGTCTGCAAAATAAAAGAATAAATAACAACATAACTCAAAACTAAACACGCTACTAAACTAGAACTTAAGCTTACTGAACTAGCGCTTACTAAGTCAGAACACAATTGTACAAACAAACGATGTAAGGCAGAAAACAACTATACAGACAAACGACATTGTGATGCAATAGTACGAACTAAGCCATAGCATTTGTACACTTTCATCTCCAAAAATAGTTTTATTTCCGTTCTACTAAAATTCCATACTCTACTGAAGACTTTCCTAAACTTAACCAACGCACATGTGTGTGATGGAACATCAGTGTGTTCTGATTGCAGTGTCTCTAAAAAGTTTATAAACTGCCTGTGATTTAATCCATGCTTTCTAATATAATTCACAAGGTGTGTAACTGTATCTACCACATGATTAAGGTTTAAAACTTTTCTGCAAAAAGCTTCATGATGTATGATGCAATGCAAAAAATAATGTTTTTATCATTATTAATTTTATTAACTTTATCTTTTTTTTTCAGTAATCCTTTATTTTTTCCAGTGAAACTTGGACAACCATCTGTAGTAACATTTACCAATTTTCCCCAATCTAAGTCTAAATTGCTAACACATTCTTCAACTTCAATGAGCAAATCTTCTCCAGTTATAGAATCTTTCATTGATTGCACTGATGCTAGTTCTTCAGTTAGCTCAAAAGTATTATTTATGCCACGGATAAAAATAAGTAATTGTTCCGTATCTCTAATGTCACAGCTCCCATCAAGTGCCAATAAATGTATGTGAAATTCTGATTCTTTTTTTAACTGTGATTGAGCCTTTTCTGCGATACATTCTATTCGTCTCACAACAATACGACGAGACAAACTTAAGTTTTTATACTGCTCAATTTATAAGACGAGTAGGATTAGGAATAGGAGTAGGATTAGGAATAGGAGTAGGATTAGGAATAGGAGTAGGATTAGGAATAGGAGTAGGATTAGGAATAGGAGTAGGATTAGGAATAGGAGTAGGATTAGGAATAGGAGTAGGATTAGGAATAGGAGTAGGATTAGGAATAGGAGTAGAATTAGGAATAGGAGTAGGATTAGGAATAGGAGTAGGATTAGGAATAGGAGTAGGATTAGGATTAGGAGTAGGATTAGGAATAGGAGTAGGATTAGGAATAGGATTAGGATTAGGATTTGGATTTGGATTCGGCATAGGATTTAGATCCGCCACTGCTCTCTTGCGCCACCACTGATAACATCAGTGCGCCTGCGAGCCTGCGCCTGATTGAGGAGGTCACCAAATGACGCATTATACACTACTTCCGCCGCAGCTCTGCCATCAAGTATTATGCACATTGCATGCCGCCCATCAAGGGGTGTCGGCCATGGAACGGCGTGCGCGCGCAACCGTTTTCTGGCCGGGGATGACTCAAGATATTCACAATATTCACAATATATTCACAATTTCTTGTGCTCACTGCAACCGAAATGCGCCGTCGCAAGCCGCAACTCCCCGTTGCCTTCCCACCCGCCTACCACGCCCTTCGAAAAAATTTTTGCGGATTATTTTGATTACGCGGGACGGCACTTCTTGATCGTTGGACACAGATTGTCCGGTTGGTCAGATGTGTTTGGTACACGTGCTGGGACCACCGTCACTGGCGCAAATGCACTTGTTTGCCTCCTTCGATCATACTTTGCTACTTTTGGAGTGCCTGAAGAAATTTCCTCAGATGGTGGCCCAGAGTTACTGCCTTCGTCACACAGGATTTTATGCGCAAGTGGGACATCAAACACCGCGTCTCTTCCGCCTACTTCCCCCAATCCAACGGCCGCGCGGAGGTTGCAGTCAAAGCCGCTAAAAGACTTCTCATGTCCAATATTAGCCCTAATGGGGATTTGAACAATGATTCGTTTCTGCGCGCCCTGCTGCAACTGCGTAATACCCCGGATCCTGACTGCGATTTATCCCCAGCTGAAATTGTCTTTGGCCACCCTTTGCGAGACGCTTTTTCGTTTGTTAATCGGCTTGCCACTTTTTCTAATCGCTTCATTCGTCGTACTTGGCGAGAAGCATGGCGAGCTAAAGAAGATGCCCTTCGAGTCCGAGCCAAGCGGACCAATGACGCATTGAGCGCGCGTACACGCACGTTGCATCCACTGCGGTGTGGTGATCGCGTGTTCATCCAAAATCAAGGAGGCAGACACCCGCGTAAATGGGACAAAGTCGGCACCGTGGTCGAAGCATTGGACTTCGACCAATATAATGTTAAAGTGGGAGGATCCGGTCGTATAACCAGGCGCAATCGACGATTCCTTCGTTTAATACCTGATGTTGCCGAATCCCAGCAAACCTCTTCACCACCAACAGTGCCCCTCCAAAACGAAACGCACGTTCAACAACCACCCTCCACGTCCACCCACGTTGTTGATGAAACCTCATCTGAGGCCATAGATCATGGGCAACCACAAGACGTCCATGACGACGTACCTACAGCCATACACCCCACATTTGTGACGGACACTAATTCGCAGGAGACCGACCCTGACACCCATGAAAACAACAAATCAATGCTCCCTTGACGGTCCTCTCGCCTACGACGACCTGCTGTCGAATTGGATCCGACCTCTGGTCAATGGCTGATCAAGGGATCAACTACATAACCATCCTGGCTGTAGGAGTACGAACTTGGGGGGGGATGTACAAATGCTATAGCTTAGTTCGTACTATTGCATCACAATGTCGTTTGTCTGTATAATTGTTTTCTGCCTTACATCGTTTGTTTGTACAGTTGTGTTCTGACTTAGTAAGCGCTAGTTCAGTAAGCTTAAGTTCTAGTTTAGTAGCGTGTTTAGTTTTGAGTTATGTTGTTATTTATTCTTTTATTTTGCAGACGAACGATTTCGTCATTTTCGTTTTGTATATTAAATTGTATCATTCCGAAAATGAGTCACGTTCTTTTAGAAAGAAAAGTCAACAGATTTCCCACTGGCTAATCCGCTTATTTGGTGATTTTTTATTTTATTCCAATAGAATTGTTACATCCGGGTTACGTACCTAATTCAATCAGCGTTCGTGACTGGTTGCTGTATTTGGAAGTAGTCATGCTCGTGACAGGATCGCCTGGTAATCTAAGGTAATCAACAATTTAACTCTTGCTTTCTATGTTTTAGATTCGGTCAACCTTTTTATTAAATCACTACTTTAGTAGCCTTTTGTAACTTGGAGTAATTTGTGTACTGTATATAATTTAACTCTGTGATTTTACTACTTTTTGTTTCAAATTATAATATTTGTCCCTGGTGGATCAGGTGGCTGGTGTGTCTAGGGAGAGCTGGTAGGCTACTTTAGTGCGCATTTTTTTGCCCGACCTATCACTTATTCTTATAGAGTTCTACGGGCAGTTGACTTGCTTGTATACGTATTGCATTTAATAAAAAGTGGTTTGGTCTTGTATAGGTTAGGCCGTACTGTCTTTAGGCGCCTGTGTTGGGCCCAGTGTATGTTTTGTTTCTGTATTTATTTCTAGTTACTAGTAGTTTGTTGTGTTTTCTTCTTTTGTTATCATGCTTGGCTCTTCAGAGCTTAAGCCAGCTTCAGCTGGTGACTTTGATAAACGTGAACTTGATTTGGGTCATAGGGAGTTAGAACTCGAACGTCGAGAATTAGAATACTCAAGAAAGTACCAATTAGGCTCTTCTCATAAAGTTGAGACAGCTCCTGCACGCTCTAATGCTACTTCCTTGTTTACGTTAAGTGTCGCAGGTTCTTCTTCTTCTGTAGATCAGAAATTAGTCTCTGACTCATGTGTTAATAAAAATCCCTTTTCTAAGGACATGCATAATCTCTAATCCATTTGCTACACCTGAGAACAGGCATAAAGGTGAAAGACCCATGTGTCATAAAGAGGAAAGAATGAGTTTGAAGGCATAAAGATAAAAGAATGAGTTTGAAGAAAGCAAGCAGTTTCTTCATCTTGTTGATAATGAAAGCTTGGACAAAACTGACAGATTTGCCAAAGTTAGACTTTGTTTAATGCGGTAAACAAGCAGTATGTGGCTTACTACAAACCCAAGCAACATTTAAGCGTTGACAAATCCATGGTACCATACTTTTGGAAGCACGGCGCCAAACAATTACATCGTATTTATGGAAACCAATTAAGTTTGGCTATAAGCTGTGAGTACAGGCAAAGCCGTCGGGATGCTGTGTTCAATTCCGTCCATATGCTGGTAAAGACACTTGCAATACAGTAAAAATATGCCGCAGGTTCTATTTCCTGGATCAACGACACAGCAGTGTGAACATATATGTTTTAGTGCTACCAATCGCTGGATTGTGAAGGGGGACGCACGACGATGTGCCAAACCAGAATGCTCAGAACCTCCGAGTACTCCTGCAAAGCCTGCAATGTTTGTCTACGTCCTGATTGCTTTAAAGAATATTATTTCCAATAGACAATGTTATGTAGTTCGACATGTGAACTAAAGATTGTGAACTAAAGTTTTTTGTTTATTAACTATGTTATTTGTTTATAAGCTAGCTTGTTATCAAAAATTGGTTTGGTTCAAAAATAAAAAAATTAAAGAAAAGCGATCTTGCATTTTGTTTCATATGTACCTTCCTGCTCCTAGTGTCAGTTTAAACTGACGGAAGTAAAACCATTTATATCTTACAAAAAAAAGGTTTCTCACAGAAAGAGCGTTTTTCGCTACAATAGAGAAATGAACAAAAAACTTTCATTCAGGAGGATATGGGTTAATTGTGACATAACAATGGTCTGGCAAAACAAAAAAATTGGAGATTTTACCTATCCAACGAAACCAATTGTCACAGACTTTTTTTGGGAATTCTAAAGGACCAGTTGAACAAGGTAACTCGAATACCTGCGCTAAAACAAAGCTGTGTCTAAATTTTATTTTATTCCGGCTCAAAAAGTAGTCTGTTATGAGTCTGGAGCTTTTGTACAGTCGGCTTGAACCAAGCTCTGATTGGTTCGTTGAAGACTCTTCTCGACAAACAAACAGAGACCACTGTTTCTAACAAGAACGAACGTATTACAAAATTCCAACTCACAATCGACAAAAATCCTATTCCACGATCTGCCAAACTGCAAAGCGAAATCGGTGCTACGACATAATTCGATCAACGCAAATAATTTTACCTCCGTAGAACAAAATTCCAAAACACTGGCGCAAAATAAATTCAACACTCGTCAACTGATACAAAATATAACGGATCCTCTGCCCACACTCTGCGCCCAAATTCTATTTTCTCTCGAAGCGACTCTACTTTGACAGAAACTTTTTCGCTCTCTCTCTCTCCGCGAATGAGCAAACAGATAGATATAAACAGTATATATATAGACAAACGCCACGCACCGACTAAGTTACTCGAATAAGCTAGATTATTTTCCAACTCTCTAGGGAGAACGCTTTTTCTAGAACCAAATCGTATATGCGCGAACATTCCACTACTAGCGGGATAGTGACGCAGGACAAAAACATATTACGTCATTATTGTCGGGCGAAAAGAAAAAAGGACAAGAAAATACATTCAAGCACTCGAAAGCAAATTGTAGACATTAATCACTCAACACGAGAGTAGAGCTTCACCGGTCACACGATTATTATTTCATAATAAAACTTTGAATTACTTTTAACGCGAATAAACTACATCGCCATGATTAAAATTATTATGAATGAAGTGTGACACCAATTTTATCCTGCTACTTTTACCAGTTACCAAGATATGAGATTTTGTAAAGTGAGATATTGAGATAAAACACCCTGTATGCCTCATCGCGCAAAAGTTCGTCATACAATCCCTAAAAATTTGATCATGCAACACATGACTTGCACTGCATGCATACGACAGCACGCCACTGGTAAGATCTTAAAATCCGTCTAATACGTATATTCTTTATAGGTCGAAATTTCTTTATAGGTCTTTATAGGTCGAAACTTTCATCGGAAGTTGCTAATCTGCTGATCATATTTTAAAATTTTTATTGTCACTCAAACTTTTAATTCCATGTGCACTTATCATGACTTACCCACACAAAAATTTTATAATTTACATGGGATAAAAATAATTTTTATTTGTAAGCCTATATGGTTTTGCATAAATATTCACCACAAGTCTTAGAAGCTAATTCTCTTTGTTTGTCCCTTTCAAGTTTTTTTCGTTTTTTCGTTTGTGTTTTATTGTTTTTAAGGTGCAGTGAGCAAACAAATTATAATGACGTTGTTACATCTGTACAATGTTTGCATGTCTTATAAAGTATATCGTTTTTTACTGCTTGCTTTTTTTCACCTTTATTGTGTTTTTGTGCTGTTGCGGCTGAGAAATAAAAAAACATACATACATACTATTTTTTGTACGATGACGTAATAAACCATTGATATTTAATTGTAATATCTGTATTGATAACTGTTTTTCAAACCGATTTAAACTAAGATTTTTTCGGATGGTTTGATTATTGTGACTACAAATCAAATATCGATAAATAGTTTGAGATAGATTGTTAAGTAATTATCAGGAATGTTATTTTGCTTTTATTATACATGATATTCTTTTTTTAATTATTTTAATTTTTATACTTATCAAAAGCTCTCATGACTCCTTCAAAAAAAAAAAAAAAAAAAAAAAGAACAAACCCCGGGATAAAAACCATTGTACTAGAGGAAAAACGGATTATTTTAAAACATTAATCAAGTTTTCACTTATAAAAAGTTGCCATTGAAAATAACTCAATGTAGATGAGATTGTACAGGGTGTTTTACAATTCTTTCAGAATTTAAAGATTTTATTTAACAAAAAGTAATTGAGATAAAATCAAAAATTTAAAGCAGCTCAATCGGAAACATCTTATTTTGGCATATGCATCAACATGCCGATAACCCATTCGAATTTTTGTTGTTCACGTTTTTATTATGGAACCCATTTCGGTTTGCATAGGCATTGATGCAAACGGCAAAATTCTCAATTACGCGACAATATGTGTCTGTTGTAGCACTCTGGGTAAATGCTTCAACAGCTTGTTTCAGCTGTCTAAGAAAGCGAGACTTCTCTTTGTACATTTCTGCTTTAGCAGCATCCCAAAAGAAGAAGACAAGAGGCGCAAGATCAGGACTATGCGGAGACCATTCGAGCTCTGCCTGTAAGCTCCAAATCCTGTTTCGAAATAATGTGCGCAAATGGGCCATAGTCGCGTGTGCTTTATGGGGAGTTGCATAATACTGCTGGAAGGAAAAAATCTTTTTTGGTTTGGTGTGTACAGTTGGTTGAGGTCCTCATTAATTCGATTCAATACTTTTCTGTGGCGCTCTCCATTCACTGTAAAAGTTCTTCCTTTGCTGTCCTCAAACCAGTATGGCCCAAGCATCCCTTTCTTTGCATTTAATGCACAAAATGTAGTCAGCTTCGGGTTTTTCAAGCACCTTTCATCGATCTCTTCAGGTCTCTCACCTCCCCAGTACACATTGTTATGATGATTTACAGCACCATTCAGGTGAAAATGGGCCTTATCAGTAAAGCAAACTTTGTCTATCCAATTCCGAAAACAATCCATTTGTTCTGCTACTCTGTTGCACATTTCAATGCGTTTCTGCTTGTCTGTGTCCGTGAGCTTGTGGCATGTGGATATTTTGTAAGGGAACTTAGTCATGTCCTTCTTTCGTATTCACTGAAGATTTGTTAATAATATCCCAAGATCTTGGATTCTGCGCCGGAGAAACTTTTTTGGATTCTGTTGTACAGAAGCATGGACTCTATTCACATTTGCAGGAGATCTTGCAGTGATTGGCGTATCAGCTTTCTTTTTCTGCAGTCAAGGACTGTTCCTTTAGTGAAAAACTTTTGGAGAGTGTATTAACGGCAAACTGTTTTATAGCATTTTTACTCAAATCACCATTCAACAATTTTGATTTTTTGCTCTTTGAAATAGACCATGGTTAATTTAAGATAATGCAATCGTTACAATATCAAATGACAAAGTATTTATTACAAAATTTAAAACCGGCGAGAAGAAAAAAATTAAAAATTGCAAACTCCCGCTAAGATTCAAAATGTTGACTGAAAAGATTAATTTTGTATAGTTTGAACATAGTGGACAAATAAACGGGTTTGAAACTCAATCGCAATTATAAGACAAAAAAATTCTATTAATATTAATTTTAGCATTCAAATAATTAATCCATTTATTTTCACACCAATTCAATAAAGTTTTATCCGGTTGTTCTACAAATATGACCATGTAACATTCAATGATATCAGGTTCAGCATTAGAAGCGTCGAAATGAAATTTATAAAAATGTTTAAAGAGGGCAGCTCGGTCATTGTTATCCTTAACGTTAAATCTGTTTCAGAATGAGCGGTAGTCATTTCATTAGTAGAAAATTTATTTTTTGTTTGTCCTACGTATTGCATTTTAAGATTGCTTGAAGTAAAAGATTTTTCTTCCCAAAGGTTTTCATCTGACACTTTTCAGGGGAAATCGTCAGAATGAAGAAGAATTGAAACCGAACTAATTTATAAAGGAAGAAAGTAGAGTTCTCATTGGCTGAAAGAGTCAACCAATGAGAGAAAAGATTAAGAAATTTTCAAGGAGTATACGAATTCTTTTTGCTTACACAGAAAGGGATTGAGAGATTTAATGAAAGTCGCTTCAAGGGCAGAAAGGTGAAAGGAAGAGCGACCTCGAGCGAGAATAGAAAATTTTTTGTGCCACTGGGATAGTCGGTACGTTGGTCGCACGTCTCAACGGCTAGAAGAGCGAATTAAACAACACGTTCCTAAATCCATCACCAATCCTCGTACCTCGGCCAACCGCCAAAGTCTTTCCCGCTCTTGCAAAAACAACATACGCCCACAACAATTTCACGAATCCGCTATTGGTCAACATCTTCTCGACAACGCCCAATGTGCCCTCCATTACAGCAACGAAAAATTTTCTATTCTCGCTCGAGGTCGCTCTTCCTTTCACCTTTCTGCTCTTGAAGCGACTTTCATTAAATCTCTCAATCCCTTTCTGTGTAAGCAAAAAGAATTCGTATACTCGTTGAAAATTTCTTAATCTTTTCTCTCATTGGTTGACTCTTTCAGCCAATGAGAACTCTACTTTCTTCCTTTATAAATTAGTTCGGTTTCAATTCTGCTTCATTCTGACGATTTCCCCTGAAGAATGTCAGATGAAAAGCTTTGGGAAGAAAAATCTTTTACTTCAAGCAATCTTCAAATTCTGTACCACCAAATGTTTATTGCATTTTACAAAGTTTACACTCTGCCACGTAAATATTATAATTTTTGCAAGTAAGATGTTGTTTTAAATTAAATTTTTTGCTATTTGAATGCGAAATAATAGAACCATCTGTTTTAACCATATTTTTATAATTGTTAAAATTTCCACATAAAGCACATTTTTCACATGGGTATGAACCTGGGTTATCTGTATTAGTAAGAATTTGTAATAATTGTTTGCAATTCGTTAATTCGTTTAATTTAGTAGGTGGCTTTTTAACGCAATAGCTGCTTCTGGTTTTAGTTTCTTTTTTTGGTTAGAAAGTTGAAGTAATTTGGTAAACTGCGTTGCCCAAACAATTCTGTTTTTCTTGTGATGTTGTGATTTTGGCTCGAAGCGATCTTCCCAGTGTTTAGCAATTTCCAATATATTTTATGCTATTTTTTGGTTAAAATTTGAATAAAAACATTTATCTTTTAGATTAACTAAATTTATTAAGTAATCGGATTTACGTTTATTAAGACGACGAAGTCGGACAGTTTCTCTAAAAACAATTGACTTGTATACTGACGTAAGATGATGCGATGCGCCATTGAGAAAACATCGGTCTTTGGCTGTAGATTTTATGAAATTTTTCGTAATAAAACTACCTTTGGAATTTAGGTTTGCTACATGATAAAAGAGTTTTAAGATGGTGTTTATATTGTACAACTATATAACCGAAGAGAATAAAAAGAAAAAATATGAATGCATAAAAAATCAAAATTTTGAAAAAAGTTAACATTTTTTAATAACACGGATCTTATTTTTTATTTTTTAAAAAAAAATTATGAAAGGCATAAAGTTAATAGTATTTTAGCCGTGCAAGCATTTACTAAGGTATAATTAATATCTTTCAAATAATATTTCCATTTCTTGAAGTCTTTGACGCATAAAAGCGAAAAATTATAGTTATTCTTACGGCTGAAATACACATTAAACTTGAATGTATTTGATTGTGCTTGTCGTTAAGTTTTCACATTATGGCTTTACTATTAAGTTATGAAGGACTGACTAATTGTATTAATCTTAATAATACTGTACAGTGAATATACGTTTGTTATCAAAATAATTCTAACGTTAACATTATTACAATTAAGTTGAACTCCATCTTTTAAATGAAAGAGAATGCAAAACTTTTTGATTATTGATTTCAGGTTTACTTTACCCCATCATATGATTCTGTCCCTAACACCAATGTCTCCAACAATCGTCAAAGTTTTTTTAACCTTAAGGCATTGCCGTGTTTATAATTGCTGTATAAGTTGGAGAAATCGCGAGAACGTATATTACGTTACTCATTAGGCACGTGACCTAAGGCGTTCATGCTTCAGTTGTCTTTGTTGTATGACAAAATTCGTCGCTTTATTTTGTTCAATAATTTTTGGTCATTTGCACTTTACATGTTTTTTGTCTAAAAACTTTAAATGGAATTTACGCAAATGCAGTCTGTCGATATTTTTCGCTGGTAAATGGTTGTTTACCATTCTTTTCTTCACTGATTAAAACTAAAATTTCTTGTTAAATCGACTAGGTTAAATACACTTTGAAAAAAGCGATAAGAAAAATATAATAAAAAAGTTTGTATGTTGATGTAAATGTCATAGCTGAACAATGAACCTATTTTTTTTGAAAAACCAGTGCTTTAAAGGTAATTACAGTAATCATGATTTTATTTCGTTTTTAAAATTTTTGATAGACCTAGTCACTTTTAAGTTTTATGTACCGTTGTTGAAATCGGTTGGCAAAACAATTGTTTATTACCTAAAATTTATTACTATAAGTTTATTTTGATAATTTGATCATTTAAAAAACAATGAAAAAATTTAAAATTGTTTTTATTTGATTTATTTTTGAATAGAAGACATCTATTAGAGTTGAAAAAAATTAATAAAACGTTAAATTATCACATTTTTAAATTGTGTAAAACTGCAAAAACATTTTAATGAAACAAATTTAGGATGTTTATGAAATTGATTGTCAGCAAAAAACATTTTATTCAATTTAAAAAAACATGATTAAAAATTTTAAATTTTTGTTGTTGTTATTAAAAATGTCAAACATCTCAACAAATTTCAAATATGTATCAATTTTCTGGTCTGAACATCCAATTGAAATTATTGAGTTGCGGATTCTCGACGCTTCTTCAAATTTGTGACTTTACAAAAGTGATAAAATTTATAAAAAATCAAAACCGCAGTCAACAAAACTCGTAAACAGACAAAAAATTATTAACAAAAAAGTTTTTGCTAAAAATATTGCAGATTTTTTTTGAAGAAAGGCAGCAAATTAGTTTTTTTCAAAAAGTCTTACAAAAACCAGAAACATTATTATTTTTTATAATCGCTGAAGTCAAAAGCAAAAAAACTTAAAATAAACATTACGTGTTTTTACGAAAATTGCAAAAAAGCAACTTTACATATTGCAGTCCTAAATGTTTGAATTGATATAGAATTTAAATATAAATGAATTAAAAATGTTTGAAAATAACTTGCATATGTATTATCACTTAAAGTTGCCGTGTTTATTAATCAAGAGTTTGTGCAAATCAAATTTTTTCTTTTTCTGCAAGATGCCTCCGGGGTAAACTTAAAAGATTAAAATTTTTTTTACCATCATTTAAAGAGTAACAACGAAGATGGGTAGAGGCTCGATTGTCTTTGCTATTATTGTGACCTCCTTCTTACATTATGCATTAACACAACGATATTCTTTAAGACGACAAAACACCTGCACCAGACCTTTTGGAGCAACCAGATCTTTTTGTGGCCAACGCGCATCACAAAGAGAATGTGAAGACAGGTAAGCGTTAAAAAAACAATAACTTTATTTTAATACGTTTCTTTTTTAGTAACATATAGAATGCATATGGTTAATTTACTTGAAGTTTTAGAGTGTTTGCAAAAAAACAAAAAAAAATTGTAAAAAAATCGTTAAAAATTTTCTTTAAAAGCAGCAAAACAATTTCTTCGTAGTTAAAATTTAATCTGTAGTTCTTAAGCTTTTAACAAACCGAACCGACAAAAATGCTCTTAACTTTGTTGCGGACGATTAAAAAAGATTTCAACTGCTGTTGCTTTAGTGTGATTACATAAGATACTACATACACATATAAACAAAAATATAGACTGGAAAATTTAGTGATGCTAAAAAGGTTTCATTAAAAAACAGCTTTTTGCAAATTGAAAAAACTATTTTTAAAAATTTTACATTTTTGGTTTCTGGCAGACCAAAAAAAGAAATAAAAAAAAGTTTGGTTGGATAGCAATTAACTAATTAATAAATTTCACATTGGTCCAAACGCGTCAAATAACTTTTAAAATGACTATTTAAATTATCAAAACCAAGTAAACAATACCCAAGTTAAAGAAAAAACTTATTTGAATAGTTTGATTTAGAAATGCTTTTGAAAAAAGTGGTATCTAAATTAGGGTTACCATATTTGATGTGGCACAATCCCGGACAAATTTACGTCAGTCATGTTTACCATTTTTTTAACCAAAGTACTTTTATTATAGTATAAATTCCGGATGCATTCAAGTACATTGCCGCTGTAGCAAATTTCCAGTGAGAGTAAGATAAATACAGAATAAAACGATAAAAACAAATACAATTTATGAAAATATTTATTAAAACAAATGAATAGAACAAAATTAATATAGACAACAAACCAAAAGGCAAATAAATAGATAAAGTAAAACGATTTACAAACAGTACTTTCTCCGACTATTTATATTTTTCCGAAGATCTGTAACAAAATGATAAGGAATGAAATAGTAACGAACGATGTAAAGTATTGAAACTTAATGTAAAACTGTTAAAATTGGGGGAAAAAACAACCTTAAGATAAACATACAATATTATACGTCATCAAATTAGAAAATGAAATTTAGCTGAAAAATCTCGGACATTTAAGCTCTTTTCAACTTTTCCCCTTGACGGAGATTTTACCACTAAAATCTCGGACATGTCCGAGAAAAACCTGGCGTATGGCAACCCTAATCGAGATAGACTTGCTAATTATTTTTATGAAAAATAAACTTTGTGGACCTCTTGTACAGATCGCTATGGACCCCTTGGTTGTTTAATGGACCACAATTTAGAAAATCTTCAATAGTAACTAAAGTATTTAAGTATTTCCACTTTTTTTATTTTGTTTCAATTTTTCACAAAAACATTTTTGCTTCTTGTTAAATTTGACAACAATTTATTATTTAAAAAAATTTTTCCAATTAAATTAAAATAAACTTTAATCGTTTAAAAAAAATGTTTTTTCTGAAAATTTGAACACAATACATTTAATGTCAAAATATCGCTACCAGAAAAAAATTAAAAAATCGATTAAGCAAGATAAAATTTCGGAAGAAACAAATTATTTTTAACTGTAACAGGACAAGTAGATTATATTGATTAAAAAAATTTAATGAAAAAATCAAAAATGCTTGAAAAGCACTATAAAACATATGGCATATAGTTAAAAATTAGAAATTTGAAATTATTGTGTGAACAAAATATCACCCGATATTTTTTAATGTTCTATAAAATTTACTTCAAAACCTATTTAAAATTTTCAAACAAATTGTATCTTACTTCTATATAATTGCTATAATTGTTTTTAAACTTTTTTTTTATAAATTATCACATTTTTTTGCAGTAGCTATTTAATTATCATTTGTGTACCTTTAGTTCTGTTCTCGACCGCTCATACAAATTTAGTCCTGCGAAAAAAAGTTATTTCCACAATTATATGGTTTCTTAACTTTAAGTGATGGTACAATAAATGGAAGATTGTCCAAAAAGATTCAATAACAATAATTTATTCCGCATGGTTATGTTTTACTTTGAACGATTTATCAATAAATGTCTGGAAACACTCATTGACAAGAATAATAGGAAAACGTGCGCCAAGGAGTCAACTACAATCACTTTGTAGAAAAAAGAGAAAAATTTAAGAAAAAACCTTGGGACCAGTTTTGTATTTAATTTAATCCAAAATATACTGCTGTAAATAATATGTTTTAAGATGTACTAACAAGAATACAGCAGGTAATATGATTATTGATATAAACACCGCGAGCAAATATTCAATTTAATAAAACCCTGAAAAAACTATTAGAAAATGTCAATAACTAAGCTAAAATGGTTTAAAAAGTCAACAACACAAAACAGTCACTTGCAAGGGCTTGTCAGTGCTGCGTTAACCGCTAATTGTTTAGGATTGTATAAATAATTTAAAGCAATTTTTTAATTTTGTCATAATTTTTTATGACAGGTACAGTCAAGCCTATATTGTACGTTATGCT
The DNA here is from genome assembly GCA_963680785.1 of Diplosoma virens. Classification (NCBI taxonomy): domain Eukaryota; kingdom Metazoa; phylum Chordata; class Ascidiacea; order Aplousobranchia; family Didemnidae; genus Diplosoma; species Diplosoma virens. The sequence continues at coordinate 49,302,669 of OY796880.1, read as the reverse complement.
GACAACTACACTGCTCTTGTTTAAGTTTTTTTTTTTTTATATATAGCAACTACTGGCTATCAGTAGTCTAGATTTTAACAGTATGGTTTGGTCGTAGTAAGCTGACATATTTGTCTCTATTTCACTGGAGATCTGTTTTGTCAATATAAGTCTGCAATTAAACGACTTGGAACAAAGAGTAAATAAATTACAAAATACTACTTTTGGGTAAATTGCATTCAAAATTTTGGCATGAGTCATAAAATCAGGTTTTATAGTAATTTTTAATTTTAACGTGATTAAAGTGTTTACATATCTTATCTTAAACTTATTACGTCGTTTATTGATAATTCAATTGCACATTTAAAATATTTTTAAGTATATATTAATTTGGACTTAGATACTTTTATCACGGTTTTGTGGACTTAAGCATTTTTAAAAGCAAACGAGAGTTATCCTTGATTGCAGATTACTTACAATCAAATTTTGATACACGAGTAAAATATTTCCTCTTTATGGTTTATCATTGGCCTGTACCTACTTTAAAACAAAACATAGGCAAAAATATTTTTGGACGGGAATATTCAATGGGAGACTATAGCACATGTTTTATAAGAGATACTCATTAATATATTATAAATGAATCATATTCATTTATATTATATCCGGTCTAGATTTGTGCTGTTAGAGCAATTTATTTGAAAATTCTACACAGCTTTATTATTACTGAAAAGAATAGCACAGCAACAGATAGAGTTCGTTCTACTTAACTTCCTTCTTAGCAAAACTCTTAACAGATTCAGTATCTCGCAACGCTGCATAAAATTTCTCACGATCCAACAAGAACACATATTGGATGACTTATGTACAGTATATAAAATTGGCCGGCAGACACGCAGTTAAAATTGAGTCGGAGTGGATATAAAGGCACAATCAATTTTGAAAAACAGTTAACGCTATTCTTCTTAACAGGCAGGCTTCTGAAGCTTGGCCTTTGCAAACACGTCTGTAATTACTTTATTTGTTTCGTTAAATCCTGGAATATCTTGACTTTACCTCATTTGAAATGCTGAATAAAATCGCAGTAGTTTTTGGTGGCCTTGAACAGGGGTTAACGGGCGAAATAAATGTTTTTTACCAAATTTGTGTATTTTTGCTAGTTATCGCAGCAGTGGTTGCAATTACAATTTCACGCTTTCATTAAATAACATGGATTTTATTAATTTATTAAATTAATTGACATGTATATCATTATGTTATTAATTTAAACCTCTTCTGGATAAGAACATGAATCAAATGATAATAGAGCTTGTCCAAAACCGATGTTTCATTCTTACTAACATGACAGCAAGTAAAAAAGTCTGCGTGTCAAAAAAACAGCGTTTGTCCTGGATCAGTTTTGGCTTCCTTCTTTTAAATATCTATACGTATGTTCTACCTTTTACAAATCCAGATTATAAAAAAGTATGACCTAAAAACTTTTACCATTATGTCCAGTTAACACTTATTTTGAGGTAAAAGTGAATAGATTGCTTGTTAGGTTTAGTTTTATAACAGGAAATAAATGATACCATTTAGCATTGAAAAAAATTTTTTTTCTTTGCCCGTCACGCTCCAGAGACAACTTTCGGGCGCGAGTTGCGGACCTAAACATCACATACTGCTGTCTTTTGTGTGGTCTACTTGCAGCTTGGTACTGTAATCCAGTTTAGGCTTGCAGTGCACATATCATCTTTATTGACAGTGTTTTGAATGACACCTTGCGCATAGCCACTAGATGCCCGCGTCCATCTCCAATAACCACTAACCAATTTTTTCAAACATCCATTCATTTGAGTTTTGTCAACTAGAAATGAGACACTTCTTGACTAACGGTTGCACTTTAACCCTTTGCGGTCGAAGGTTATCTCACAGATGATTTACAAAATTATGTAACTCAGTTCAATGTCCTCTTAAAGATAATCTTTTGTTTTTCTTACCGTATACTGTCCAAGATTCACTCTAAAGTGATTTTTTGACGTCATATCGTATCACATTTTTTCATTGGGCATCTCAGCATGGCCACGCTACGCGCTTAGACGGTTTTTTAGCATAAGCTTTGCTGGTAACAAGGTGGTGATTAAAAACGAAACAGTTAGCTTTTTGTAGCGGGGAGCAAAGAAATAGTTGAGCACATGGCATAATTATGAATCAAAGACATGTGTGCGCCGAGTACGAGGTGAAAGAGAGGAAAAAGTGAATAAGAAAATTGTAATTAGCGATTATACGGAGCACATGGGTGCTGTAGATCGTGCTGACCACTACTGTGGCTTTTACTCTTTTACTCGCAACACGCTGACATGGTGGAGGAAAATTTTATTTTGGCTACTGGAGGTGTGTGTTGTAAATTCTTTCATCCTGTACTTTTGACTTAGCCTTTTCTTGGGGTTGTCGAACGACATCTACGTAAGACGTGATTTGTTGTAAATAAATTTTGTGTTCACTACATAAACATTTGGAAATAAACAAGCTGCTAATAATGTGATTGCCTTACCCCAACCCCGGCCTGAAAAGCGAAAAAACACCGATATTTATAATTAGAATTTTTCAATAATTTTGGCAAAAACCCCCAAAAACTAATAAAAATCTAAGTTTTAGGATAATTGGACTGGTGAGCCAAATACAGTAAAAAAAATGGACCGCAAGGGTTAAACTTTCAGTATAGTTTATTAAACAGGTTTCAGATGCCTGCCAATAGAGACTAAAATTTAGAGGCTCATTTGTGCCATCTGCGTCGAAATTACAGAACAATTGTGCCAAACTAGACATCCGCGGTGCCCAGTAAACAAATCATAAATGGAGACAGAATACTGTAAAAGTACATTCCGACCTTGCCTGCCTTCATCAACAAGGCCGTGCCTGTACCTCACTCGTAAGAAAGAGCTTGCCCAGAACAGCTTAGGTTAAGCTCAAATACCTACTTACTGCAGTTGCGTAGTTATATTCGTTCACGTAAAAATGAGGTCTTGTTTTTTTATTCAATAGCGCAATCACTTAAACGCGAGATTATATTATATTGATGTAATACATTTATTGGGCATTACATGGAGCATCAGGTCTGACGGGTTTGGATGAAAATGATGGTAGCTTCGTGAACTGCTGATAACTTCAGATCTAGGCAATACATACTGTATAAACTTAAATTATTAATAAGATAAACCGTCAGTGTTATTTCTATATTTATGTGTCCTGGTGTAATACCCTTACCTACTACGACTAGTACGACAGCGACTTCGGAATAAAAGAAGCAATTTTGCGTTTGGCATCATGTTGAAATTTATTATCGAAAATACCTTAATTAAAAAAATATTTTGAATTGAACTAAATACTATTGGTACTAGAAAATCTAAATTTTGTTTAAGCTATTTATATGGCCTGGTCAACATGTACTGACGAAATGTAAGTACTAGTCAACACAGCACTGACAAAATTCTAAAGACCGAAACAGTGACACTGTCTGCTGTAATTTATTAGACAAATTAAAAAAAACTTTTTTGTTCTAAAAGTTAAATAAATGATTTTTCTTGTGTTCAAATTTCAAAAGGAAAGCTTTTGTATTTTTTGAGTTATGAATTGTCCAAGTTCAGTGAGCTTCTGAAGCCCACGTTGAGAAGTCAATAGTTTGAAAAAGGTTGGGAGGAATAAATTTGAACTATATTTTGCAAGCTTTTAATTTGAGTCCTGAAAAAATTAATAGTTTCTTTTAAAAATTATTTTCTACGTTTTTATATTGTGATAATTTTTTGACATCGGCACTCAAAGACAAAAAAAGTAACGATAAAGAGTTTAGGCAGGTTTAAAAAATTGAAAAGTTTGTGAACCAAGTACGTGAGGATTTTTATGAACAAAAAAGGTTACTGACGGCACGGTCCAGGAAATATTGGGCCTTCCAGGTATCATGTTAGAGTACCAATAAAGTTGAAAAACAAAATAAAGTTAGCAAAACTACAAACCAGATTATAAATTTCGTTTAAGCCTCTTATGCTTTATCGAAAATACTTTTTGAAATAAGTCAATGTTTATTAATCAAAGTGAGGACTTGAACAAAGCATCGCCTGAAGCAAGGAATTAGTATGTCTATATGTTACATAATTTTGAAAACCTAAAGAATGAAAGATTTTTCGGTTAGTAAAGATGTAAATGGTTAACACGCTAAGTGAATATTAACCGAATAGAGGCGATAACTGCATTGCGGGAGTTTTCAAATTCTTGCCACAACAGTTTGCCTGGAGCTATTGCGAAGAGTGGTTGTGTGCTGTTTAGTGACAGTAACTACTACGTATTACTAAAATAAAATTGCGTGTCTACGTGTGGCCACGCTGCAGTGTGAATATCATTTAATTTCTTTTATGAAACTTGGCCACATGTGGGCACACTGTTCATCGCTAGGTCAAAACAATATTTGTGCCCACGGGTGGGGCACGCGCATTACAAGAATCCTTCCTGTGACCACCGGTGGGTCACACCGCAGTCAACGTGTTGACATGCATTTTAAATTTTGATCTCACCACAACCTGCAGAGTATGCTTATAAGTACTGTTTAGGCAAAGCATTAATAAAGCTTACATTTTGTTTAGAATTATATTCATTGAATTTATTTCATCCTTCCTAAGGCCTACTTTATGAGCCAAGTATTTAATGAAACACGTAAGCATATTGCTTTTTTAGGTTTTTGTGTAACTAAACTAAAAAATCAAGCCTAATTGACCAATTTTAAAAGTTTACATGACGAACTCAAAGCAAGTCGCCGCAACATTTGACAAAACGAATCACGGTATAATAAAACTATCACAGCATGTGACTTAATATTATAAAGCGATTGAATTAAAATCGACTTAGTTATTTAATTGAAACAAGCGGACTTAATCACTTTAAAAAAAATTCCGGGCTTTTAACAAAAGCTTGTTTGTAAAATTGAGAATTAGAAGCACTTTAGGCAAATAATATTTTGCAAAGTGATTAAGGATACCAAAACTAGCATGTTTCAGTATCTACGAGTATTATTTCTACGAGTACATACGTAATTAAAGATATTTAAAAGGTTTTGACTTTACCAAATATTGGCACAGTAAAGGTTAAATTTTGTTTATGCCAAAAATCTTTTGACCGTTAAGTTGTTTTACTCTCATTCTTCAGTTTTTTTCAAACAGTCAATAAATTTCAAAAAAAAGTTTTTGTGTTTAAGGGCTTCCGGTATGTATACGTCACTTTATAAAGATATGGGTTAGGTTTGCAAGTACCCGCAAATTGACTATTATGCCAAGGGTTGCAAAATTTTAGGGTCAGAGTTTGCCGAACATGACTTTGGGGCGCACCTAGTTTGATAACGTACAAATTTCAGCGCGCTAAAGTTTGACGTCCGTGCTTTGATTACTTACTCAATCCAGAAATCTATTGAAAAAAGAGGGCCTGCTTTCCAATACGTAGAATTAATTTTAAATCATAAACAATTTTTGGACCAGTTTTTGATAAATAGTCACCTTAAAACGCTTGTTTAGTTAGTTTTTGCGAGTTCCAAGCACAAAACTCTGCTTTTATTGTTTGTGTTTTTTCTAATAAACGACGATTATATTAAAAGTTCTAGGTTAGTGTGACGAAGGACAAGCGTGAATCTAAGAAAACGTGAAATTAAAAGCGGAAAAAAGAGTCTAGGGCAAAAAATTGGTGTGGTTTAAACTTGCTAAGCCCATGTGAAATATTACTTTTGTGATTATTTTCAATAGAGTTCTAGCAATTGTTTAAACAACTAGCGGACAGCAATATCTTGGCATCTCCGGAAGCAGGTTGGGGTAATTGCTTACCCTATGTATAGCGCCTCCATCGCTTTCCTGCGAGTCCGGAGGATAAATATAGAGATAAAATAAAAAAAAATAAAATAAAATAATAAAAACAAAGAAGTTTTGTTTTGGGAGTGAAAAAAGCTTTTTTTTTAATCATTTTACATGCTGCAGTTTAGAAGATTTAGCTAGTAGCCACCCAAACATTTTGAAATATACTTTGGCGTAAATTAACCAAAATCTCTAACAAGTTTTGAAGTAGCCAAATACAGTAAAACAAAATTTGGCTTGACCAAAAATATTCAGTGGTAAAAACTGCGAACGTGCTTGGGTAACATGCGTCATGTAGGCCTATTAATTTTTTAGAACCCGCAGTTTTTTCATAGCCTTTTTAAGCCACAAATTTAAACACAGATTTTTTCAATTTCAAATGTATAAGATCTAGATTTATATGTTGATAGTAATGTGTGTTGATTTATAATTTCAGCACACAAACATAAAATCCAAACTTTGTCTTTATACAGATGCTTTGCTTTTGCTGGCAAGTAAATGAGAATAATACCATCATTGAAAACGAGAACTCAAAAAATACAAAGTTCTATTGTTTTCCCTTGACTTATTGTTTTATAGTTTGTATTACATCATTCTAAACCTAATTAATAGCAAAACAGGTCAAAGCATTTTCCAACGGATGCCCAACTCTCGCGCGCCAAAATCTTTACGTCGCCAAACTCAGTGCGAATAGAAATCTCATTTGCCAAACTCTCGCTGACCGGTGAGTCAAAACCAAAAGTGTTCAAATCAGCAGCCTGCTATTCAGGCTTTTTGTTGATTCTGAAATTTTTTGCCTATTCACATAATATCTTTCATCCAAATGAACATCTTTTCAATGAAAATAAACAAAATTGTAGTTAATTGTACTTTGTCAAAAATTTTTTAAAAATAATACAAACTCATTAGATGAGGTAACTCAAGCTACAGCTACTGTTCCCGCGGCAGTAGGGGATTTGTAATATAGAAAAAGATTTTGCCAAAGCTTAAAAGAAAGCTTAACGAAAGGATTTTCGATAACTTTTAAAGATAGGTTGCCCACCCTATTACGACTAGGAGTGGGGGCGGAAATTACCGCGCTGTTAAAATGCTGTATGCTACTCAAAAACTGCTTGTACGAATATCTTCAAATTTTATGTCTTTTTCTGATTTTTATTTAGTTAAAAGTCGGGCGATTATCAAAAAAGTCGCCCCAGAAATTTTGGAGTCATTAATAATTTTTTAACACCTAGTCACTAGTTTTCTGACTATTTCATAAAACGCGAGAAAAAAAGCAGTCTAAAATAAGAGAAAGGCAAAGTGTAAACTGTTTACCAAAGCAATTACAACTGAATGGTTTATTAACTATGTTTACTCAAATATTTTGCGAGGCAATAAAACGCTTTCAATCTCGTTTTTTAAAAGAAGTTGTGAAAGTTGAAAAAGTCGTAACTGTAGATTAGATTTCTTTTTGTGTAAAATTTTCAAACAAATTTGTAAAAAAATTCCGACTCCTTGATTTGGCTTCATTGTAAGAGTTTATCTTACGATCGATTATACACTTCAATATCTTTGGTACAATGGCTTTTGGAACAGAAAATTCCTACCATTGGAACAATTCAAGCTAATCGTAAAGAAATACCAAATGAAATAAAGCAAGTGTGTAATAGGGATATTAGTTTTTATAAAGTCTGTTGGTATAAACTGAAAAAATATCAGCCTCAATTTTTTTATTGTATACTCTAAAACCACAGGAAAGCGAAACTTATCAACAATGCACCCAATTTTTGGAATTTCAAAAGATCAAAAAAAGAAACCGGCTTTATACAAGTTATATAATTATACGAAAGGAGGTACAAACATTGTAGACTAAAAATTAGTTTCTAATTTTGTAAACCAAGTCTCGAAAATGAACCACAATTGCATTTTCGTATTTGCTTGACATTTGCCGCATAAATGCAGCAAGTGTATGAGCAATGAATGAACACACGGAGCCGCGTAAACAGAATTTGTTTGAAGTTGGCTTTAGTCTTGTTTTGGAATTAGTAAAACTTTTTATCCAAAAAAGACCCAGAAAAGGTCTTACCAGTGAAAGTCTACAAAAAATAAAGTTGGTACTTGGCAAAAACGCTTATGGAATCAAGTATTGATACCGCTTTGTTATCTATATTTTCTTCTCAATTGAAAAGAAACGTCGGTATGAAATATGTATGTCAGAAATATTAGGTCCAGAAATGAAAAAAACATCAATTGCCCAAACTTATTAGCCAATGCCAAAACCGTGGAAAAGCAGTGTGCCAAAAACATTGCTTTCAATTTTGTAATAATTCCCATTGATGTCAAATTTCCAAGCTGAATATCTTTTTACGTAAAGACTGCTTTTATCTAATAAACATAAAAATAAACTTTTTTGATTGTGTACTTTTATAATCAATGTTGTGCTATTGTTTTTTATTATTTACTTGTATGCTTTTTAATTTGCTGAATATTGTCCAAAAAGTAAATATAAAAAGGAAATTTTAGCGTTCAATTTATTAATACAACGCACAAACTTTTGCTAATTCGAAGTGTTTAGTAATACAGGATGTCCATAAAGTCTTGAACACTTTTCAAAATTTTATTGCTAAATAACTAAAGTAGATAAAATCATACAGCTTTTTGCAAAGAAAGTTTGTTTATTAAAGTTTTATATTTAAAAATTTCTAGCAGTTTAAGTAATAACCATATTTTAAAATTTTAATTTTTCATGCTATTTATAAACTTCAACATGTGCTCTCAATATATCAAAGCGATACTCAATTTAGCGCCAAGTGTTCTCCAGCATTTTTAAACCATCTCTTAATGCTGTTAGTGTGAGGAGGGTCTTGTCCAAACTCATTTCTAAATTTACGTTGTACTGCAGTTGGTGATTTCAATTTATGGTACCAAAGAACACATTGTGCTTTTTGTTAAATGGTCAACATGTTTCATACTTTGTTGCAAATTTACGTCTTTATTAAAAATGACTTATTCTTGCTTATTTTAACAATAAAATAACCTGTAAAAAAAAACCAAAAAAACAAAAACTTTATGGTGGTATATTTTACTGTCAAAAATTTAAAGTTTCTACCTTATGCGGTTTTTGAGATATTAAAATTTTAAATGTGTGCAGGACTTTATGGAAACCCTGTATTTTTAAACGTGACCAATGTAAAGATTTTTTAATCAACTATAGAGCATTAGTCTTAGGTCTTAAAATTTTATTGCTTTTTGAATAATAAAATTTAAGAATTAATTATATTCATGTAAAAAATTTTATACTATAATTTTTATGGCTTCCATGACTTGTCAATTTTATTGGGTTTCTGCAGTGAGTAGATAACATCAACCTCCAAAAAACGAAATAGATATATTCACGGTAAATACTGTTCGAAATTTGTGTAAACGCTATTTAGTGTAAATATGAATGTAAAAAATTATAGTTCAATGTAGAATCAAACTTTTATTAAGTACAAAACTCTAACAATTACATCACTTTTAGTCGAAAGATATAAACAAATAAACCGAAATTATTTTTCAAGAAATTTTTATTAATTCCACTGCTTATGACGCAATCTGCATCGGTTTTTTGATGCTTGCAGTATTTTTGAAGAGCCAACATCGCGTAACCTGATACAAAGATCGATATGCCTTGTATTCACCTTTTCAAAAAGCCTTTGAATATTTTTACTACGTCCACAAAGCTGGTCGGATATTGAATTCGTAAAGATTACCCATAAATTTCTAGAAGCAGGCACAAACTGATGAGGATTTGATAAGTAAACTAAGCGACCATATGTACATTATGGTCAGGTTTAGATGTTTCACATGGCTGAATGGATTGTTGGGTCTTAGTAGCAAAACTGATTGCTATCTGAGAGAGCCGATTAATAAAACCAGGCATATTATGATAAATGGCCAAAAGTTTTTTAGAAAAAAGTGTGCATAGAAACAAGTTTGCTTGTTACGACAGCATGTGCAGGGGTAAGTAAAAAATTAGACAATGGTAGGCAATGTTTTGGAATTAGCATTTAGTGTCGTGCTCACAATTTGTCTGAACAGGGATCCGGAGTCAGGATGACATTGATGTGAACAACCCACTCAATTTAGCCTATACAGCAGGGTTTTCCAAACTTTTAGTTCATTGGTACCCTTTGGATACTATAGCAGGTTTGCATGAACCCTCGAAATTTTGTGACGTTTCTCTAAAAAAAAAGGCTTTCAGTTAGAATCAGCCACTAATTTTCCCCCAATTCATGCACAAAAATCAGTGGCGTACGCAGATATGCCAAACTTTGATTTCGTCTCCGACTTTGCCATTTCCCTCCCAAAATCATGGTAATCTCTAAAAAAAAAAAAGGTCTTCACTTCCATTTTGTCTCCAATTTCCCTATTTTTCTCCCAAAAACATGGAAATCTCTAAAAAAATTTTTCACTTCCATTTCGTCTCCAATTTCCCTATTTTCCTCCCAAAACCATGGTGATCTCTAAGAAAAAATTTTCATTTTTATGGTCTGAGGGGAGGGCCATGCCACGCTATTGCTTTTAAAACCCCGTGGTTTTGCTTCATATTTTTCATTTTTAGGGTCTGAGGTGGGGCCATGGCACAGTGATCAAGGTGATCTCTGAAAAAAAAGGTTTTTTCTTTGAATCAGATATAAATTTTCTCAATTCATGCCGAAAATCAAAGTAATCTCTAAAAAATAAAAACTCTTCCCTTTTCAGCAGTCACAAATTTTTCCCATTTAAACCTAAAATCACGGTGATCTGTAAAAAAATTCTTTCTTCTTAATTGTCCTGTTTGACGTAATTACTGTACAATTGACCGGATTCGAAAATTCTAGACATTTGAGTCTATTATTTCTTCCGGACATGGAATTTAACTTAAATAAGGACATTCTCTTACATAATAATGTACCCCTTAAGAAGCCTAAATGTAGCCCTAGGGGTACATGTACCCCAGTTTGGGAACCCCTGCTCTACAGGGATAGAAATCAGACAGAATGGCCTCTTTAGGTTGTTGTTTGACCGTAAGCACACGTTCAACGTCTCGGTTGTTATGATAAAAGATATTTCTAATTATGTTAGTATGGCTGAATTTTAACCTACAAATTCAAAGTTTTGAAGATGGGTTCATGTCGCACTTTATTTGCAATAATTTAGACTTCACAAAGCTATAGTTTATTCTTCGTTTTCCAATAATTTTAATTTTATTATGACGTAATATTTTCATAGCCAGGTAATAATCGCATAGTCGGTAGAGCTCCCACTTATCTCATGTAACTTATTTGCTCGATGTTTTACGATTGCTTTGAATTTTTTTCATCAACCAGACATTTAATGCGTAATACGCTTTCATCCCGATTCTTCGATTGGTTGTTTCTCTGTAGACGCATACGATGAAGAAGTGTGAACTTTGTTCTACAATGTGATAGAACAAACGTTATGATTCTGGCACATTCGAGTGCACCCTACTGTGAGGTAGTGTCACGTGACGTGATTTTATATGAGCGAGCGCTTGGTTTGCAAAATTATTCTAGTGTCGTTCGAGTGCAGTGATTCCAGTGATTGCAGTGATTGTTCCAGTATCTTTTCCAGTGTGTTGATTAACAAGTGTTGGAACTGCTTTGGCCAGTGTTTTCGGAGATTAATTCTATAGAGATAGAATTATATTTGTGTCGGAAGAATTTAAGTTTTAACGCTGGAATCGCTTTGAAGTTTGGCAAAGCGTGGGAGACAAGTTTTCGTCAATTGTTAGTTTTATGGATTTTGTGAATATATTTTTTCTAGTAGAGACAGTAGTCTCTGTCTGTTTGCGGAGAAAAGTTTTCAAACGAATCAATTCGATCTTAGTTGAAGCTAACTGTAGAAAAATGCTTCAATCTTTCAGCAAACTACTTCCTGAGCCGGAATAAATAAAAAATAGACACGCTTTACTTAAGCGCAAGTATTCGGGTTACCTTGTTCAACTGGTCCTCTTGGATTTCCAAGTACAGTCTGTGACAGTTCACATTTTTAAATTTTGAAAATTTAGTAATAAGAAATTTTTGGTATTTATTTTTGTCTTATTTGTGATTGGAAGTCTGCTTGTTAAAACAACCTAGCAAAACAAAAATGAACACAACGTTTTTCGTTGAGGACACAACAGCATGAGGATAAGATTTGAACCGATTGCACTCCACCACAGTTACATTGAAATGAGGCTTCAATCTTTCATCTGTTCTGGTAACAGTTTTTAAAATTCATATTAACTAATTCAAAAAAATTTCAAACAAGCTACATTGAGCTGTGCTTGAGTGCAATATCATTCTGTGGTTGTACTGGTGTTTTAGTTTTCAATTTATAATGTTGAAATTCGGACTAACAATTTAATAATTTTTATCGTAAAAAAAAAAGGAATGTCAGTATAATAAGTTTTGAACAAAGTTACGATAAGTCGAAAGTACTCGTCTCAGTTGAAATTTAAGTTGATGATAAATAAATTACTTTTTTGGTAAATGTTAGCTTTTTGTAACTCTCACGAAAACTAGACATAACTAATTCAACCAATCATGCAAAAATTGAAACTTAAACGATTACGTCAGAAAACATTAGCAAAATTATAAAGACAAATTCAAGTATTTTATTATTTGAATTAGCGTATTTAACCAAAAGAAAAAACATTCGAAATAAAAAAATTTCTGTAAAATTTAAAAAAGTGATGTAATCAAAAGCAATCAACTCTAACTCAATTAGTCAAGTCAAAACATTCTTTTATAGTGAAAAAAAATTAAAGTAAATCTTCTGCAATGTGGAGCAACAAACAATTTTTTTGTTATGATTTGCCTTGTTATAAAGCTTTTTGTCTAATTTGTTTACAAATTTGAGTGAATTAAAAAAAAATTTCATAAAATAGCAAAGATCGAAGCGTCATAAACACTAATAAAACAAGCTTTTAGCAAATTTGCTGGTGTACAATTTCTTTCTTTGTTAATATAATAATTTTGCACTTCTTACTTTTAGTTTTACGAATCAATGACGTTTGACAAACAGCTGAAGTCGTTAATTCTCACAAATCGCACTCTCGTTTTAAAACCAATTTCCAAAAATTGACCACCCTTTAAAAACTAGCTTTTACAATTTAAAATAATGTTTAATTGCTATATACAAGTATCTGTATTAAAATAGTATAAAATTATTTTTCTATGCAAACTTGAATAACAATTCTAGCGCTAGTAATCGTCGAGATATAAGCAAGCAAAAAGCGCGGACACTTTCCGCCCCCCCCCCAGTTGTACAAAGTTTCCAAAAAGCCCAGTCGGAATAGAGTTAATGCAGTTTTTAAATATTTGCACTTAGTATAATCCTATATCCATGCTTGAAAAGCAAAAAAAATAGTTGTGATGGAGTCGCAAAACTGCCTCGTCCTTCCAGCTCCGCAAAAACCCGATTCGCGACCAACACCAGATTTTATCATTTTATTTTATTAAGATCAAAACAATAATTACGGCGCTAGTCGGAAACGGTTTTCAACAATGTTGGGCGGACGAGCAAAGGAAATCAAACACCAAATTCTCTACCCTAAGTAGATAACGTCCAAAGGGACAAATAGGAAGCCAATAATCTAAAGGATTCTCTGCGAATGTTAAATCACAGCCAGGTTTCAAGTCGAAAGGCTTACCAATACAACGTGGCATCACTTGATGCCCTACAGCCGCGCGAGAACGCACTAAAAGGTAGCGCTGATTATTCAGCGCCAACACAAAAGGCGCTGGCTAGAAACCCGTACCCAACACCTACTTCGCAAATATTTTACGCAAACGACGTAACAATAGAATTAACATGAACGTTGTTTCTTTTTTTGTCTTTTTGGTTCTTTTGATATCGAAAATATTTTAATGTTGTTTTTTATGAAACTGTTTTTGCAGGGGTTGCTGTTACATATTTTATCCCTTTTCATTCTCAACCCAGAGACGTCTAGGAGGATGCTACATTCCAAGACGTTAGTTTTGTTAATTCACTGTGGTTGCAGATGTATTTACAATTTAACATATACGGAATATTGTAGGCCTACATAATTTTTTTAAATTGTGCATTTGTACATAATTTTTTAAAATGTTTTTAAGACAGCTCAATTATTCTTCTTTTTTTTTGTAATAATAATCACCTTAACCCAGTTTTTTGTTCATTTCTCCATTGTAGCTTTGGAATGAAATAACTTGAAGGGAAAAAACGCTCTTTTTGTGAAAAACCTTTTTTTTGTGAAATACGAATGATTTCACTTTCGTCAGTTTAAACTGACGCTAGGAGCAGGAGGGTACATGTAAAACAAAACGCAAGATTGCTTTTTAATTTTTTTTTTAAACCAAACCAAGTTTTGATAACAAGCAAGCCTACAAACAAATAACATCGTCAATAAACAAAAAACTTTAGTTCACAATCTTTCGTTCACATGTCGAACTACATAACATTGTCTATTGGAAATGGTATTCTTTAAAACAATCAGGCTGTAGATAAACATTGCAGGTTTTGCAGTAGTACCGGGAGGTTCTGAGCATTCTGGTTTGGTACATCGTCGTGCGTCCCCTCAACAATCCAGTGATTGGTAGCACTGAAACATACATGTTCACAATGCTTTGACCTTGATCCAGGAAATACAACCTGTGACACATCTTTACTGTATTACAAGTGTCTTTACTAACGGACGGAATTGAACACAGCATCGCGACGGCTTTGCCTGTACCCACAGCTTAGGTAGCCAAACTTTATTGGTTTCCATCAATACGATATAATTGTTTGGGTCCGTGCTTCCCAAAGTATAGTACCATGGATTTGTCAACGCTTAGATGTTGATCGGGTTTGTAGTAAGCCACACACTGTTTACCGCATAAAACTGGTCTAACCCTTTCAATACCGATTTTGTAATGAACATATTAACATTTTCGGTGCCAAAGAACGTATATTTACGTCTAAGAACGGGTCTCATTTATCGTTAACCGTTACTAACTCACCAAGCTTTGGGGTTTTCCCTAAATTTAAAAAACAATTAATTAAACTTGGCAAATAGTAAACAAGAGCCCAATTGCTTAACTTTCGACACCGAAAAAGTTAAATTAATTCAAGGAAATTTATGTCATATATGTGTTTTAAATAGATTTTTGTTACTCCGCATTGTATTTCTTCTACTTTTCTTAATTGGTACACATTTGTCCCATGGGACATATATGTCCCGACGGTATCGAAAGGGCTAAACAGGTCTAACTTTGGCAAATCTGTCAGTTTTGTCCAAGCTTTTATTATCAGCAAGATAAAGAAAGTGTTTGCATTCTTCAAACTCATTCTTGATCATCAGCGCCGTGAGCATTCGGTCCTTGTTGTCCTCCTCCTCTGCCAATACATTTCTTGCCGTGGCAATTGATTACAACCGCTCAGCACAAGGATGGCAATAAATTATTTCAACATTTTTATGGTCATCATGAACAAGCGATTGCTTTTGTATCGAGCATACTTATTTCATTCCAAACATATTCTTTCCATCTCTTCAGTCGTCAAAAACTTTTCAAATATTTCATGTGCAAGATATGCTTTTCAAAGAAAGGGTGTGTCAAGGTCCAGTTATCAAGAACGTTGTGCTCATCCATTTTACCCTTCTTTTTTTCAGTTTTGAAACAAGAAGTTTCATCATCCTTCTCTGAAAAACACATTATGAAGTTGAATACCAACATGAAATACAAAACTATACAATTTAAAAACATTTGGCGTTATGTACCAAGTTGACATAAAGCAGGCATTGCAGCAAGATTACATAAAACAGTTGAATGAAGATACTGTATATCATAGTATAGCAAGAGCTATAAATTCATTATTGAAATATGTATATATGCTACTTTTTTGTTGCTGGCGGAACACCACTGGTTTCTTCTGACAGGGAAACATTTTTTGTTGAAAGTCATCAGCAGGTAACCTGGCCCAGATGGTAGGTGTTTTCACGCAGCCTGGGCCGTGAGTATGTCTGTTCATTGATTTTAAAAATGACAGACCGAAACCGAACCTACCAAAACGGAAGGGTATCCACCCACTCCGATGTTCAGTGTGGGTCTGCTAATCGGCAAACGTCCTTTTCAGGACGGGGCAATGCTAGGATAAAACTGCCCTTTTCAGGGCACATTGCCAACAAGTTCTGAAGACTCACTATTCTTCAGCTGAACATCGAAGGCCTCACTGCATGCAAGATGAACGTTCTTCATCATCTCGCTATGCAATCTGAGGCACTCGTCATCTACTGCAGGAGACCCACTGCACTGATGCAGAGAAGTTGGTACTACCAAACTAGCAACTAGCTGGGTCTTCTTTAAGCAGGAAGCATGGCCTTGCCACATTTGTCCACGAGCGACTGAGATACACGCTTTTGGACCAATCTCCACCTACATCGGAGATCGAGTGGCTGTATGTGGACTTTGATGGCTATAAAATGGTCAACGTCTACAAACCACTGCCAACGCGATTGCGATATCTGGATCTCCCAGTGTTTCCTCACCCCTGTCTGTACGCTGGCGATTTTAACTGTCGTCATGCTGACTGGGGTTACGACGACAACAGTCCGGAATGGTGAGTGCTTGGCTGGCTGGGCAGATATTAATTGTCTTGCCCTCCTATATAATGCCAAGGACGCTGCCAGTTTTTATTCCGGCCGCTGGAACACTGGCACTAATCCAGATCTAGCTTTCGCTAGCGTAGGTCCAAACAGTCGCTTACCGAATAGACGTAAGCGTGGAGTATTTTGAACAACCTTACTGGTAGGTCACGACACTTTCCTTGTCACTGTCCCGTTTCAGCCGATACTATTGCATCTCAGCTGGTTAGAAATGGAAAATATGAGGCTGTTGACCGTAAGTCATCTCAACTTGTCTTTCAAGATGTGTCTGACCTTTGGAGGGCCACAACACCAGACGCAGTAAATATCTCTGACAATTTTTCACAGAGAGAATTTGATGCTGCCCTCCAACACTTAAAACCAGGTAAAGCTCCGGGACCTGATTCCATCTTCCCCAAGCTTATATTCCATGCTGGAGCTGCTTTGAAGTCCTGGTTAAGTGACTTCCTTTCTTCTTGTTTGCGCCAAATCAAAATTCCCAAGATCTGAAGAAGAGCGCTTGTGGTCGCGATCCCAAAACGAGGAAAGCCCGTTGGGAACCCAAAGATTTATCGACCGATATCTCTGCTCTGTGTCCCCTAAAAGATCCTCGAGAAGCTTATCTACGCCAGCGTTAAATCATCAATCGATCCACTGCTCCCTAAAGAGCAGGCTGGGTTCCGACGCGGGAAGTCAATCATAGATCAAGTTGTTTTGCTAGCCCATAACATCGAGGATTCTTTCGAGGCTTAAAAGAAGGTTGGTGCTGTGTTTATCGATCTGACAGCTGCTTATGACACTGTCTGGCACCGTGGACTTACCTGCAAGCTGCTGAGACTATTTCCGGATAAGCACATGGTCAGAATGATTATGGAGCTTGTTCGAAATCGAAGTTTCACTCTTACTACCGGTGACAGCAAACAAAGCAGGCTACGCCGTCTTAAAAACGGTGTTCCTCAGGGATTGGTCTTGGCTCCCCTCCTATTTAACATCTATACGTACGATCTTTCTTCCATGATTTCCAGAAAGTTTGCTTATGCTGATGATTTAGCATTGTTGCACTCTTCTGAAAACTGGAAGAACTTGGAGGGGACTTTAAGCCAAGACATGTCCTCACTTTCAGCGTATCTCCATACTTGGAGGTTGAAGCTCAGTCATACTAAGACGGTGACGGCAGCCTTTCACTTAAACAACCGAAAGGCCAAACGTGAGCTAAAGGTCTACAACAACGGTAGACTTTTACCGTTCTGTCCAACTCCTACTTACCTTGGGGTAAAACTGGACAGATCGCTCACGTTTCGTCACCATTTAGTGGCATTGCACAAAAAACTATCTTCGAGCATCACACTGCTGAGGCGACTCGTGGGCTCGGGATGGGGTACTGGTGCTAAAACTTTACGCATAGCCACCTTGTCTCTAGTCTACTCAATAGCTGAGTACTGTGCGCCAGTCTGGTGTCGCAGTGCTCACACTCGCCTCATTGACAATATCTTGAACAACACCTTGCTCATAGTTACTGGATGCCTACGTCCCACTCCAACGGACCACCTACCTGTACTCTCTGGCATCCAGCCAGCTGAGCTTCGCCAAATGAGAGCGACACTCTCCTTGGCTTACCGTGGATCTCTGGACCCCCATCATATCTTGTATGGTCTCTTAAATGGGTCCTTAGATACTCGCCAAGTGAGACTAAGATCCAGACACCCGTTTGTTGCAGGTGCGCGAAATCTTTTGAACAACCTTGCTAGACTTGGCATCCGCGCCTCTGAATGGAAAAATAACAAATGGAAAACGGAGTACTGTGAAAATGCTTCCAGGCTCCGTGCTTTTGTGCCCGAGACCGCTGCCAGGCCTGTTGGGATGGGCTTACCCCGAGCAGCTTAAGTTAAGCTCAACCGCCTGCGGATTGGTGTTGGGCGATTCCATTCGTCCATGCACAAATGGGGTGTCGTTCTTTTATCGAATTGCGAGTGTGGCGCCTCTGAGCAAACCGCAGACCATGTACTAACAGCGTGCCCTATACATCGGGCACCACATGGAGCACGAGGTCTGACGGTTTTGGATGGCGAAACTCGATGCTGGTTTAATAACACCACTGCCAGCATTTGATTCAGGCAGTGCAGCAGTCTGGGGTAGTAAAAGGATAAACCTTCGGCCCCAGTCCTGTTTGTGTCTGACCTGGAGTGGATACCTCTTCAAACGACAACGACGACAAGCAGGTAACCTAGTATTTTAGAAACAAGAGAAAATATAGAACTTTACCTGACCGCTTGCAAAAGCTTGCGATTCATCAGTAATTAGTTTTGTACCTCCTGTTCCTTGCAAATCCTATTCAGCATCTGATGGAAGTTGCCTTCCGCAAAAATTGTCCGAAATACAATTAATATCATTTCCATTGTCTTCGTCGGTGTCTATACCATCATTTTTTGGGAGGAAAATGATAACATTTGCGGTAGACACAAATTCACCAGCAACAAAGCTGTACTTAGACTCCAAAGCTTCAAGTACCTCTAATGCTTCAAAAACGGTCATCATTTTGTTTTCGTGCAACAGGTAGGCCACAGCGGCCTAATGGATATAGCCTAGGAATGCTAGGATTAGCAGTCGTAAATATTACTTTTGTCGCTTATAAAAAACAACTCAAGCTACACGATACTTTCGGTCAACTGCGTCATTTAATTTATAGTGATTTTCAGTGTCAATAAACAGACACAAGTAAACAATTAAATCCTAGGTTATTTAGTTCTAATTAAAAACTTTAAAGTTAACACAATTCAACTGGATTTAAACTTGTTAGGCTGCCTGTTAAAACAATAATCCCAGTAAAGTGTATCCGACCAAAATAAAAAAAAAAAAAACTATGTGTATAATACTCTAACTCCTGGCAAGAGTTGCTCCCAGCGTGCTTTCTGTCTAGATAAGCAAAAAACAAGAAACTTGGCTTATCAACTAGTTATCGACTAGTCCTGTATCAGTTCTCAATTACCAATTAACTAACGAAGTATTTGCAAATAGTCGAAAACCACAACCATTCTGTGACATCACAATGAAACGATACAATTCTATCAGGTTTTTGCGTTTGACAAAAGAAATCGTGTTTAACGTCTGAGTGTACCCTCCTGCTCCTAGCGTCAGTTTAAACTGACGGAAGTAAATGAATCGTAAAACTTTTAGAAGCCTCTTTTTGATTCTTTTTTCGCTTATTACCACTTTAATAATATATGTTTTAGCTATCTTTAGTAATTTTTCAATTTATTTTCAATTCACAACCGTTTGATGGCACATTGTAAATTTGAAAACAAACCTAGGGGTGGAATTTGCTTACATTTGGGGTGGTCCATTCG
The DNA here is from genome assembly GCA_963680785.1 of Diplosoma virens. Taxonomy (NCBI): domain Eukaryota; kingdom Metazoa; phylum Chordata; class Ascidiacea; order Aplousobranchia; family Didemnidae; genus Diplosoma; species Diplosoma virens. Next base: position 49,282,870 of record OY796880.1, on the reverse strand, counting down.
AGGATAGGATTTTCCATGTTACGATGGAAATAGACAACCCTAGGGATGGAAATTTTGAAGATGGTATTTTCCATCCTTAATGGTTTTCCATTTTACAATAGAAATAGACAACCCTAGGGATGGAAATTTTGAAGGTGGTTTTTTCCATCCTCAATGATTTTTACCTTTCCGTCCGATTGTACCATGGTATATACCTTCTCTAAATTCAACAAACTTGAAATGGTCGAAAAGTTTATTTATATAGCAACAGGGCGATTAAACGAACATCAAACACCATTTAGAAAACACAAAAAAAAACAAAATTTTAACGGTCCTTCTTATAGCAAAGCGTTAATCATTTTTTAAACACTCATGTTTGTGATTTTTTTTTAAATGTTTAAAAGATAACTCAAAAACTGAAGAGAACATGTAAGTGCTTTTGGAAATTTGATATCAAAAATCCATTATGAGGTTAATATTATTATCAGAGCATCTTTAAAGGTTGTACAATTGCACAACCAGCATTTTTGAACAAAAATTGATATGGCATGGTCGGTAGGCACAACACATGGATACGGTGTTGTCACGGAGGTTTTGTTCTGCAAATTATTCGAGTAATTATTGATAGGTAATATCAAGAAAAGTTACATTGATAAACATTAACATACCTGGTCAGAATATTGGATGAACATGTCCAACTTGCTATTAAATAGAAGTGATACAAGGCACAAAGCTGAAGCAATTTCTAAAACAGAATTTACATTCAACAATGTCAAAAGTCTTTTAACAGAAATCTATTACCCTTTTCAGCAAAGTCAAATTGATGATTTATTTAACTGGTCAAATTGCGATACATAAACTCATTAATAAAATCAGTTTAAGTTCAATGGGCCCAATATTTAATACGGAAATTAAAAAACATTTCGACCTATAAAGATCATCATTAGTTCAAAAAATGTAAAAAATCAGAAAAGTTTTTTTAAGAATTAAAAAAATGAAAAACTTTACTTATACTAATCGGGTCCTGACCAGGGGCGCCGGAAGCGGCGGGGGGGCAATTGCCCCCCTGCCATTGATATTCTGAAAACACGGGGGCACAGAGGGGAACATTGTGCCTTTTGAAATTTGCTTTACAGAAATGAAACGATGTTTCTGAAATTAAAGACATCCGTAAATCAAGGTACAGTAATGGAAGTCGCGAAAACCGTAAGTTTTAGGTAGTGATGGATTTTGGGTGAGGCGAATGAGGCAGATGTTTGTTTAGAGTGAAAGAACAATTTTGAGTGAAGATTTTTGATTTTGGGAGGAAAAAAGGAAAATCAGAGATCGATTACAAGTGAAGATTTTTTTTTTTGTTAGAGAACACTATGATTTTGGGGCGAAAATAGGAAAATCAAAGATCGATTACAAGTGAAGACCTTTTTTTTGTTTTAGAGAACACTATGATTTTGGGCCGAAAATAGGAAAATCAGAGATCGGTTACAAGTGAAGACCTTTTTTTTTTAAAAAAGCACTATGATTTTGGGGCGAAAAGAGAAAAATTGGAGATCGACTACATGGGGAAAACCTTTTTTTTTTAGAAAATACGCTAATTTGATTGCGACATGGTTGCTATAATCGACTTTTGTTGGAGTGCCTTTTTAACAAAAAGTGCCCTTTTTTTGGAATTTGCCCCCCCTGGAAAAAAAACTCCGGCGCCCCTGGTCCTGACTCGAAGACACAAAGTGAAGCCGCAATAAAACTGCAAGGCAAGCGGGACAACAGCTGACGTCATTATTATCAATCACGTAACGAAGATGAAAAAATGAACACTGTAAAAACTGTAGTGAAATCAAATACCGCAAACTCCCGCTAAGATCAAAAGGGTTGATGGAAAAGATTAACAAAGCCGCTCTAGTTCCTCTCAGTGTGTGCACTTTAAACGATAGTAAACAAATAAATGGGTTTAAGGCTCAATTACAATTATACGACAGAAAAATTTTATTCATATTAATTTTAGCATTCTGCACTGTAGACTAACCACGAAATCCCAGGCCCTGTCTCCAATAACTCTTTAAAAAATTTACTAAACTCTCTAAGTAAAAACTAACTAAATTCTCCAAACACTGACTTTTATAATATTAATAAAAATTAATAAATTAAAAAAAAATTAATAAATGTTTTACCGGTATACTTTTCTCTAACAGCTTCCTAAAAGAGTTTATTAATGAACTTAAGCAAAGTAGTCTAGTCGCCACTTAACATTATCACTTTTACTTGTGATTTAGTGAAAATGACTGAAGTGAAATCGTAACAATTGACTTTTACAAAAGTCGTTTGTGATGATTTCAAAAGTCAATTGTGACAATTTCCCTTTAATTTTGCCTTAACCTAGCAGACTAGTGGCACACTGGGATTTATGACGTTGAAAACAGCTTTGAAAGTTAACTTTTAAATATTTTTTCCTATTGTTCACTATTGTAGAAGCAGATTTTGAGAGACCGCTGCACAATTTTGAGAGACCGCTTCGGTTCCTTAAAACGCCTTAAAAAACATTGTTCTGTGATATCAAGTAGCATTAAGAACGTCAAAATGAAATTTATAAAAATAATCAAGGAGGACAGCTCGGTTATTGTCATTCTTAACATTCTAAATTTGTTGCAGAATGAGCGGCGGTTATTCCATCGGGTAGAAAATTTATTTTTTGTTTGTTCTCCGTATTGCATTTTGCAAAATTTACACTTTGCCACGTAAATACCATAATTTTTGCAAGTAAAATATTGTTTTAAATTAATTCAAAATTACTTGCAAAAATTTTAATTTAATTTAAAACAACATCTTTAAATTTAATTTTAAATTTAAAACGTATACAGAAAAGTCCTTGGCAATAAAATGCTAATTGGTTGAATCTGCCTACGATAAAAAGTCTAGAAATAGACAAGTGAACATTGAAAAAAAATTAAGCATGTTAATTTCCACCCTCAAGGGTGTTTGCTTGTTTGATGCCAACGCGAATGATGGAAACAATCATCTTAAGTATATAATCACATCCTCGCTGCATGAAAATTAACATCTTTTTCTAAACAATAACAGGCAGAAGGTGGTAAAAACCATGCTTTTCAAAATTTCCATCCATAAGGTTGTTAATTTCCACCCTTAAAAATACCCAAAATTTACAGTGCAGTTACATCTTTTTGCAATACAAAAAATGCTTTTTTTTTTAATTAGGCTGATGTAAATATGGCGATAGCTTTTTATTTATAATTTAAAACGGTCAGACAATTAGCTTGATTCCTCATTGTGAATTTAATCTAAAAACTGGAGTCCTACAAGTATCAACGTGCTTAAAATTCTTCTTTTTGCGCCGTCAGTTTAAACTGACGCTAGGAGGATATGGGTTAAGTTGCGTCTGAACAGGAATTGCGTTTAAGTAGACAGCGATAAAACGATATATGTTATGCTTACAAAACCTCAGTTGTAGCATGCTTGGTAGTGCTGTATCTTTAACTCTAAAATTGCCGGGGCAGTCACTTTGACTGTTTTTTTAATTTTCAATCTTTTATATCTTTCCTCAGTAAAATTTTGAAAGTTAAAACTTACTGACTTTTCTAAATCTTGTCAGTTTTTAAAATTTTCATTTTTATTGCTTTGCAATAAACCCAGTAAGGGTTGGAAAGCCATTCAACTTAAAAAATACCAAAAACGCATTTTAATTTAAAAACAATTTTTATTTTTCCTTGATACAAAAACTTTTGTAATAAAATCTTTTTTTGTTTCATAAGAATTAAAAATAAATGAAGAAATTTGCAAAAGTAGTTATATTTTCATGACACTTGTAAACTTCAAGACTATATTCAGTTTTGAGATAATTGTAGCATTTAAGGTTTAACTCCGACCAAATGCATATAAAAATCTCATTTGGAAGGGCGAAAAACCTCGCAAAAAATTAGACTAGGAATGAAGTTTGCCTTACCCAATAAATGATGTACGAAAATTTGATCTATATATAAACGATCTTTCTGCCTCCTTTGGAATCAATAAACTGGTTGTATGATAGGTATTTTGTAAGGGATAAAAGCAACGATATTGTTTAATAACTTTTTGGATTATGTACAGGCTTTAACGGGTTTGGAATCACGACTACGGCACGTTTCACAATTACATTTCTCAGATTTTAGAAAATTTGAAACCGCACAGGCTAGAACAAACAAAATCAAGCAATGAAAATTTTTCACCATATATTTTAAACTCTCCCAAGATAAAATAAGCACCCTTGTTTTCTTTGCTTATAAGGATTAAAAGGCTAAAGCGAGTTTTCTATTCGTAAGTTTAATCGCTCAACCGACCAGCTCGGAAACCCAAAGCACTCTTGGTTGCGAAATTAGCAAAGAATGATGTGATGGTCTGAAAACTTCTATCTACCAAGTAAGTAACTATGTGAAACAACAATCTCAAACGCTAAATCTGGGTTAGTGTCATTCGTTCAGCAGACAGAATGAAGCTATTGGCGTTGTTGAGATTGGACTGAACGCGATATTCTTAATACTCTTTAACCAGTCAAAAACTCCTCGTATGCACAAGATAAAAAACGAAATGAGTTTTTGGTGAGTGCCGAAAAAAGTAGATTTTTTCCTCAGTAAACTGGTTTCACGGACAAAAAGATTGTTTAAACAATTTGCTGGTTAACCATTTTTCTTTCAGAACTGAAAACAGAGTGATCGAATTTTTTAAATCGTGTTTTTACAATTTATTGGCTTTGATTATTTTGTAGCCGTCAACGTTGACTCAATCTCAAAAATAGGTTGAAATTGGTCAAGAAAAGTGTAACCTATTTTACTTGCTCATTGACCCAGTACTAAAATACTGGTTGTTGTTTAAAAAAGATAAAGCTAGTAACTAAACTAGCTTTCATGCATACATTCCAGCCAATAATGCTCTTCAAGGCCTGCAAGGACCCCGTTCAGGCTACAGTAATGGCCCTGTGAGGGAAGCCTGTAGAATACAAGTATTAATTTAAACATGGGAACTTTTTAAAATGGCCCCGAATAGGCTTACTGCACGGGTTTCAAGTGGGTTTGCTGCCAATAATCTATACGTGCACCGATTTTATGGTGATATAATGCCAATTTTCTGTTTGGGTTTCATGGTGGTTTAATGCCGATATTCTGTTTAGGCTTTATGGTAGCTTACAGTCAAGTTTTGTTTTCAGTTTTATGGTAATTACGTGCGGTAATTACTATAAAGGATTCTATTGTTTGTTTTAAATAATTTTGTAAAAAAAATCAGACCATTTTAGACAATAGTAGAAAAAAAGCATAATACTATTTAAGTTGTACATGTTTTCAAAAAATTAGTTTTCCTTTACTAAAACTGCTTTAGTTCAACTATTCGTTTTGAATACCTAAAACAAATAAATAAATCTGTTACTCTTGTATTTTTGTATGAAACATTAAAATATTAATTTTATAAAAAACACAAAACAATCGATTCATTGAAAATCTTTGATATTGATTTTATGCGATTTTCTCTTTTACCATAGCGTTTACGGCTGTCTCGATGTTATTTTGCAACAACTTTTTTAACATCTCTTTGCATTTTAAAATATTTAAAAAAAAATTTAATGAGAGCTTTTAGTTTTATAAAGTTTAAATTTTAAATTTTTTATTTTGAATTTTTTATTTGGTTAAATTATTAAACATGTAACCTTAATCTAAAGACATATAACTTTATGTTAGCAGTAGCTCAATTTTGAATAAGTTTTTACAAAATTTTATGCATAGAATCAAAAATTTCTGTGAACTACAATAATCTTGATTAAAACTTGTAGATTTGTTTCACTTATCAAATAAAAATGCTCTGTTAGTCTTGCAACTTTCTTTAAAAAGACAAGTAGGAAATTTTTCAGGTAGATAAAAAAATGAAACGAAAGGCTAAAGTTTAGATCTTTTGAGAAACTAATTAATAAAACTTCTTTAAGAGGTGACCAATTAAGAATAATTTTTTAAATATAATTTTGAAGTCTTTTCTTTTCAAAAAAAGAAATAGTTGACTTTGTTTATTGGTTTATAATACTTGCAAAGACTATAATCAAATATTTTTATCCCTTTTTGTTGTCGCAAATACTTGGTCATATAAGCTCATTGTGTTTATCTTAAGGCCCAAACAGATACTGGAACTAAGATTGTGTTTTTTTGAAGCTGACAATAAGATCTATAAAAGCGAGCAACTTTTATGTCCAACCGTGAAACCACTCACCAAAAAAAGACAATGAAATCCTAACTCATGAAGTGTTTTAAACAGAGGAGAAAATTTTATATAGGTAGCACAGATGTAATTCGTGCATTTCACCCAATTCCACCATGAAATTTTCATCTTAGGCCATCCCATAAAAGTTCATCCCAAGTAACTTTCACTACATCAGTTTTTCTCCCCATGGGGTGAATAACTTGCGGGATAATAAATTTATGAAAAGAATACTTTATTGGGTAGTTATTTTGTTGGATGCTTTGGGGTGTAAGTTTTGGGGTGAAAATTAAGGATGTAGAATTTACATGAAAGCAGCACAAAAAAATGGAGCAGAAAATACTTAACTGCTTAGCAAATTTTTGTAAAGCCAAAAGAAAAACAATTTTGAAACATTTTATAAGTTGCATGATATTGAAAAACCACAGTTTTATGCAGAAACATCTATGGATGTGCTATTTTTTTTTAATCCAAATTTAAAAAAAGTTAATTGTAAGAATGCCTTAAATACTTGTTGCCATTGATGCTAAAAAATTTTGCGTTTGCAAAGATCTTTATTTTAGCACCTTGGGCGTCACTTAAAAGCAACCTATTGCAGAAGTTGTAGAAACTGGAAAGTTCTATCCATTTTTATAAGTTTTTGAAAAAGTTATCTTTTCCTGTTTATGCGAAAAATGTATTCATGTTTACGTAAACTTGATAATGGAAATACAATCACATTACTATAGATCTCATTTAAATAAAGGGCATACTATTACATTTAAAACTTTTTTCAAGTTAATTTTAAGTAGAAATATTCGAAAACAAATATTATGAACAAGAGCATAATAAGATCTACAAAGTTACAATCTTCATACTTCTATTCAAAGAGCTCGCAGGTATGAGGAACGTTAAAGTCCTTTAAAGTTCAATGCTTAAGGTACAACAAACAAAAACTTTGTGTGATCGATTGAAAGACTAGTTTAGCAGAAAACTTTACATCCATTTGTGCTCTTCTTATAGCATTAACAACAGATATTGGCTCAGCGGATTTTGGCTCAGCGTTCTCTCATTTTTTTTAAAATGAAAAAATTTCAGCGTACAGGAAAGCAATCAACAGTAAAAAGTGATATTACATCAAAACAAAGACTTATGCCACAACCAGAGAAGAAAAAATTCGAGAATATTATCAAGTATAAAAAGCTAAATTAATTTTGTGACAAGGACCCTTAGAAGTAGATTTTGCGGTTTAGTTAAATTTTTTGTTTTTTGTTTTAGAATGAATCGATGGCCCCAATAGCTTCATACCAAAAAAATATGTTTTAGATTTTATTTCGCAAAAAATCAAAAAAGTAATTTTTTGAAGCTGCATTTTCTCAAAACAATAAAATGAGGACATACGTACAAACAACTTTTTTCTAAGTGAACGTATTGTTAATATTGTTTACAATGCCAACAAGTGTTGAGATTGTACCTTATAAAATTTTCAATATTGGTTTGAAAAAATTTTCAAAGCAATCTGCTTTGTCAGAGCAAAAAATAGGAACTTAATAGTTATATCAATATAAAACCTGCTATAGTAGTGGTAAAAATATTTTTTACTTTATTTTGTATATCTATTACATGAAATTCCTAAATTTTCTATTTTTGAATATACAACTTTACTGACGCTTAATTATTCTATTTAGTTCAATGCTGAGAAATCATAAGTGAACAAATATTAAATCACAAACGTTTCACAATAATTTATTGTAAACCGTACTATTTCTAGCAGCTGCTACAAAACATAAGAAAAATCAAAATTAGTCCACCTGAAATCCGCAAAACATGTGCACGGGATTTCTGGATTCAATGTTTAAACGACATTTTTCAATTTAATGTGATAAAATGCACGGGATCAGTACAAATCGCACACAGGCTTGTAATCGTACTGCTTTTTTAAAAATATGGAGAAATACCACTGGTTAATAAAAAATAGCTTTATTTTTTAAACAAGAACAAAAACTTACTTAGGGTAACAGCGAGGCGCCAATTCTGAATTTGTCTTTAGTTTTCTTCTGGCATATCAGGTTTTAGAAATACGGAGGTGAGGTGAGAGAATGCGTGCGTTTTATATCCTTCAAATGGCACTATCTTAGCCATTACTACGGAAATTGCTTTGGTTTTGCTTACTAACCAAATTATCATGCTTTTATAGTAAATAAAAAATTAAACAACCAAGTTTAATGTACGTTACGGGTATTTGGTGATAGACTGACGATTGAACAACGTGCCAACTTTTTGTCTCGGGTAGTCTTGAAAAAAATCTTTATTAAGAACTTTAAAACGGCCCGTTCTTGGGTTTCAAAATTTGAGTGAATCCATTTGAATGCATACCAAGCTTGTAGTTCCAACGTATTTAAAGCTTTTTCAAATTCTGGGTCTTCCAAAACTTTTAGAATCTACGATTCAACAAAGATTTCTTTTTTCAACTTGGCTTGGCTTAATTTTAAAAACTTTTTGCAGCAAATTTCAGAGCCACCCGAAGGGTGTTTAGCCATAGCTTACAAAAAAATTCTTATCGTAAGTAGCTTGAATGTGTTGACTATTTTTCATCCTAGGTGCAGATGATTTTTTTGTCATCCATTCTTTTGTTTCATAGTGCAGTACAGTAGGACGACTGTTTCACAAATATAAAAACAACAGTGTTTAGTAAAATTTTTTGTAATCCAATTAAGATTCAATTATCTTAAGGTCCGCACATAAGTTCCACTGGTAGTCAAAATAGTGGATCGCATTCAACAACATTTCAATATTGTCGTTAATCTTTTAGGCAGTGTTGGCATTAGGGATAGAGCAGTGGTTCCCAACCGGTGTGCCGCAAAAGATTTTGAAAAAAACTATTTAGGGATGTCGAATTTTGGGGTTTTTGTACGTGAGATTCAGAAGGAAAGAAAGAGCGTGAGTTCAGGCGGAAATCTTTTTTTTTTTTAGAGATCACCACGATTTTGGGACGAAAATTGAAAAATCATTGATAAATTTTCAGTGAAGACCTTTTTATTATTAACCAATATTATGGGTGTGCCGCGAAAATTTAAATAGCTTAATAGTGTGCCGCCATATAAAAAAGGTTGGGAACCATTGGGATAGAGGGTCGTTTACTTTCAACATGTAGAGAAACCGCTTTCAAGCTTTTGGAAATCAATAAAAAGTTTCTATTCATTCACACTGTAAACTATACTTAAAATATAAATTAGCCCTTCAATATCGTGGCAGCAACAAAGAGGTCCCTTATTTTAAATGCAAATATACAGTAAGTGCCAATTGCGTTTCCTGTAATAACTTACTTTATATTTTCTCAACCATATTTCTTTCTTTTAAACTTGATGCAAGAAATCTGCTCTTTTCTTAGAATGACACAAATCTCTAATTAGGTAGATCATTTAAATGTTTTTGTGAAAATAAGATGGGATCTCCTGTGGTATTAGAATCTATGGAGTTGGCAGAAATGTAAATGTTGAAATCATCTTCATCAGCACTGCTATCAATAGCATCAAACTCATCTTAAAGAGACACTGGTGGAGGCATTGACTTGCAGCGAACTCATCTTCTACAAAGCAATCAGACCTGTTTATAGCAAAAAATATTATTCGCTCGCTGCATTACGCACTTTGTGCTTTCTAAAGCTTGGTTTCTCAGGCTTTGAATCATAAATTTTTATTTTTCCCAAGCTTAATTTGTTATATTTGATTGTACGCGTTGTACACGTTGTACGCGTTGGTACGTTGTACTCGTTGGCTGGTGGTAAACTTGAATTCGTGGCGCCTTTTATTTCTTAGTTTATCAGGCCGCACATTACAATGAAACTGCCGAGTGGTTATTATGAAATCTCGTGATTTTCGTATAGAAAAAGGATAATCGTCAGTTCTTTTGGCACCAAAAAAATAAGAACAAAATCCATTGTTAACTCCGTAACTCAGTCGTGACTCGTCAGAAAAGAGAGTCGAAGAATTAAGCAAGTTTAGGCAAAGTATCAAAGACGGTCATACTGAACCAATTTTGAAAATCTTCAATTCCGTGCTGCTCGTGCAGTAATTACGGTTCTACTGCAAATTATTTTATGAGACTCATTCATTTCATTCATTCATTCATTTTATTCTCGATCATTATTAAACAGTTTCAACACAAAAATAATAAATATTAAAGAGATCAAAAAAAGGAAGAAGCAGCACAACGCCAGACGTTAAAACATGCATAAGATAATCAGAAAGTAAAAGTACAAAACAGTAGAAAACATGGGCGCAACACCTTAATCAGATAAAAATAAAAGAAATGAAAAAGAAAAAAAAATATATAAAAATAATATTATCAAATAAATCGAAAGATTGAACAACCAGTACATGACTAGTCTGCGTAATGATGATGGGTGTCCAGCTAGCCAAAACGAAAATTTAGCTCAACTGAGCAAGGTGAGTACAGAAAAACCACTCATAAAGAGAAACCTCATCAGGTCCGGAAACTTTTTCTGAATACATCTGGTGACTATACAGAGATTAGTTAATGGAATAGTAAATTATGAAAAGGGTATATACAAAAAAATTACGGAATTATAAATCAAATAATAAGCAAATATTAACGATATAAAAGATAAAATAACATTACATAAAAAAGAAAAACTATTATGCTGGTCAAAGTTGATGGAGTAAAAAAAAAAAGAAAGAAAACATATATGAATAACATAACAATTTAAATAAAAATCAAAATAATAATAATAATTGTAATAGTAAAAGTAATAAAATTAAAAAAACATTTACAACTGAAATCATGAAATTAAAAATAAAAATAATAGCAATAATTATAAATAAAATTCTTTACAAACCAGAGTAATGGCAAAATAAACAAATTAAACAAAGTCAATAGCATTTAGTAACTGCTTTAAAATTTATATTACAACTTTAAAAATAAAAAATTAACGGCTAAAATGAAACAGCAGACCATTGCCAAAAAAAATTTTAATTAAAAAGCAAAGATATGGATGAAAAAGAATCAATTTGAATGAGTGATTCATTTGAAATTATGCAGACAAACAAAATGTAAGAAAAAGATTTCTTTATATCTTTGTGAGCAGACTGGATATCTTGATCCTTTGAGCTTTTCTTCCAAAGATTGAATTCAAAAGTTTTGATACTATTTTCATTGCCTTTTTTCCAGAAACCTGTAATCAAAAATTTATAGGGCAGTATCGTATTTAGGAATCTAACACTACAATGAAATATCATTCCCATTACTTAAAAGATATTTATAAATCTTAAGAGTAAAAGACCGAACATTTTGTTTCTTATTTTTTATGTAGAAAGGAATACAATTTCAATAACCTGGACCACGGTATGAAATAGCTTGCTGACGTACTGTGCTAGAAAATTTTTTTGGAATAAAGATAGATTGGTTTCTGGTATTGTATTTAGATTCGTTTTTAGTAAAAATATCTTTAAATGCAATTGGGTTTTTACCATTTTTTTACTTCAACATAAACACAATTAGTTTTTTAGTTAAAAGTTGATCTATTGTTAACAATTTATTTTCTATGATAATATCACAAACAGTTGAGTTACTATTAAAGCTAAAAACTAATTTAACAAATTTATAGCACAGTCGTTGTAATCTTTTAAGCAAGGTTTTATTGCCATAACACCAACTTAAAATGCAATAAGAAAGCTGACTGTTTATAAGAGAGTGATAGAGTAGGAAAAAAGATCTTTTGGTTAACAGTGACTTCACTTTAATTACAGTTCCAAGAACGCTACCTAGTTTAGATAATTATTAGGTGATTTATGTGTCTTGACCATGATAAGCTTTTGTATATAAACACCAAGAAATTTAATATATTAAACTTATTTAATTTTATTTTGTCGCAATACAAGAGCTTGCTTTTTTGTTGTTAATTTGGATTGTGCAGTCCTGAATAAAACGTATTTAGTTTTAGAGATTTTTCAGATAATCTATTTGCAATCAAACAGTGGTCAACTAGTTGAGGTTCTTTATTACCAGCATCAAAAAGCTTTTTTATGCCTTTATTTTGTAAAAAAATGCTTGTATCATCAGCAAACATCGACGAATTACTATCATTCAAACAATTTTTGGAATCATTGACGTATATAAAAAAAGTGGTTTTAGATTAAGAGCCCTGTGGTACACCACTTGTAACTTCAAGACTCAAGAGTAGTTGTAGAAAGAATTCCTCAATATTTTAGTTGTTGTGTACATTCTGTTAAAATTACTAGTAGATTACTTTAATGCATTGCCTCTAACCCCTATAATGATTAAGTTTGGAAAGTAATATTGAACGATCAATTGTATCAATGCTTTAGATAAATTCCAAAAAATTCCAAGGGTTGCCTTTTTACAGGCAAATGACTGAGGTATTTTTTCCACTAAAATTGAAATTGCAGGTGTAGCAGAATGATTTTTTCTAAAACTAAATTGATAATTGTAGAAAAAATTTTGCTTTAGAAAGATGAGAAAACTTATTTTAACTTATTAAAAACTTTTTATAAAGATGAGAAAAATTTTGCTCATCTTTGTTAACATGTGTGCCCAAAACAAACTTACTATAGACTCATCCTGAGGAACTGGTGTTCTTGCTGAATCCAAATTTGAATTTGTTATTTTGTGTATCTGTTTAAAAAAAAAAACTTTTTTTAGTTGAGACAAAAATTGCAATTCTGACAATGATCTTTGAGTTCACGCTAAATCATTGTTACAACAAACGGCATAGAAGAATACTGTTTATTTATCTAGTTGCACAAATCTAAACAGCATTTTTTGCATATTTTATGTGGTGCCCAGGTCTTATTTTGGTTAGTTAATAGGCAACCAAAATATGACATATAAGCTTACATCTTCTTGATATCACGAGTGATATTTCTTTTTAATGTTTTTGTTGCCCGTAATGTTTCTATAAACAAAGTAGAACCTATCTGGATAGTTTAAGCACTTTCTAGCATTAGAATATATTTTGAAATAATTTTTGAAAATACTATTAGCGTACCTATTTTACACCTGTGGAAATAAATAATTTATTTAATATAACATGTTGCCACGCAATGTTTATATTATTTTCTTCCTTTGCGCCGGCTTACATTCGAACATTTTTTATATTCTCTACTTAAATAACTTGCAAAACCGTATACTTCCATTCTTTCATTGCCACTCAGCGCTTTCATTTACGTTGTTTTACTATTTAATAGTGTTATTCTTTGACGTCATGTAATAAAATAGACCCAAAACACAATTGGAATTTAGGTTTTAATAAACTAAAAAGCATAGTTATCAAAACAGAAATGTACGTTAATAGAAAAACAAGCAACACAACTCAAAAGAACAATACAACTTAAATAGGTGCGTGTCGCGTTGACAGCGCTCTGCAGTAACCACAGAAAGAATGCACTGAATAAAAACTTAAAACAAAAATATGCTTCAGGTTTAATTACGCACAACGCTTTACATAACAGCAATATTCTATTATATTGGGACTTTAAAATAATTAATAACAAAAATTGATTTAAAATTATGAAAATGGAAATATCTTAAAAATCTGTAGTGCTAGAAAAAAATTAAGATTAATTTTGGAATCAGCGTCAAAAATACTCTTTGTTACGATTACCAGAATTTTGTTTAAAATTTGCTGTTGAACAGGCATATTTATCAATAATAAACAAAACTGCTTTTGTTTTTGATTGCCTACTTGAAACCCGGACAAAATCTGCATAGCAAACTTCACAAGACTTGCACAGGTCCTGCATATCATTTCTATATAAAAAATACACCTTAAATAATGTCATCCGTTATTTTCCAAATTATCAGGACCTGCACGTATCTGCACAGTGCATATATCTACTTTTCAAGACAGCTCACTTAAAAATACAGTTTTTTCTTATAAAAACTGTATAAAATCTGTGTCGGGACCTCACGACTTTGAAGTGCTCAAATTTCACCTTTAAGGGCACCGCCCGGGCAAGTTGGCTGGAATGATGCAGCTTGTCTTCAGTAGTTAGATGACAAGTGGGTCAGAATATAAAGCAAGATGTTGAAAAACGTTTATTTTGCTTGGAGTAATCTTTAGATGTTTATTATTTAGCTAAATATGGCGGGCTTTTAGAACCTGTTGAAAATATCTTCTGAGAAGGTAAGTTTATTGTAAGCACTGCATGTTCAAAAAAAGTTCCGATTAGTAGATTCAGGGTGAAATTGGGATGGGAAGAAACCCTTCTATTTTGGCAGATTTGGTTTCGGTCTATTGTGTATTTCATCAATACATACTTACTTACAACTAGGCTACAATAAGGCACATTTTATTTGAGCCATTAACCAAAAAGGTGGCTTGAATCATTTGATTCATTGTACCACCACATGCATAGTCTTATCACTTTCTTTAAATAAAAACTTGCCAAACAGATTTCTAAATAAAAACATTTTACTTTTACCTATTTTAGTATTAACATTTTTGGGAAGAAATTAATTTGACTATTAAGTAAAAAACAATTAATTATTTAAAAGGCAATGAATAATTTAATGTTTGTCTTTAAGTCAACTTTTAAATTTTTGTAGGGATCTAACTTGGTATAAAAAAAAAGATTTAGGGTAAAAAAGCTAGTCGGCTGATAGAAAATTTGTATTCCTATAGCAAATGCTAACAAACCAACATTTAATTTGGCGAGTTTATAAAATGTTTTATTTTCAGGTTATCAGATTGGTCTTCCGTCTTACAACGTGAGAGAAATCAATCTAGCCACAGCAACACCTAGCCCTATCATCAGTAAGATTATTCTTATAATTTGTATAGGCTGTACATATTTAACTAATAGCCATCTTTTTAATACAAATTAGATCTTCTTTGTCAAACTTTGTTTGTTTTTTAATATATTTTTTTAAACGTTTTATTGCAAAGACCGTATCTACTTTTCTTCTGTAAAAATAATCGTATAGTATCTTTTCTTTATATATCTAAAAAAACATAGTTATGCGTATAATTTTTTTCCTGTGTATATGAATTTGGCTAGGTAATATGTAAGCCCATTTAGCTGCGGGTTGAATTCTTTTTTAGAATTGAAAAAACTTTTGAACAGTTTGTAATAATCTAATCTTAAAAAAAATTTTTAAACTCAACATAGATATCAAAAAAAGTTACATTTTAAAGTTGTTGTTGTGCAATATTTTGTGCAATAGATTCATAAAAAGCAGAGGCCATCAGTAAGATAACAGTTTGTTTTATTTTTTATAGTTTTTTGCCAAAGTCAAGGTCAGGATTTCTTAACAAGGTCCTAGGCAAAGCATTTTTAGGGGTGCAACAAATAGATCTCTTGTCATGTTTATGTTTCATTTGATGCCTATTGCTGCCATCTTTACGCATTCTTTTTAAATGGTACTCAGTAGCGTATTTAGGGGAGGGGGGCATTGTGCCATGGCCCCACCCTTGGAGATCCCTTTGAGAAATCAGAGACAGATTTTAATGGAAGATCTTTTTTAAGAGATTACTACGTTTTGGGACAAAAAACCGGGACAGTTTCAAAGTTGTAAATTTGCTCTTTCATTATTTGATCAAGTGTCGTTTCAATCAAATGTTGTATCGATCAAATGTTGTTCGATCAAATGCTGTTTCGATCAAGTATCGTTTCGATATGAACGCGTTTGATCAACTTTCGGTCTCTATCAGCTGTCAGATATCCATCAAAGCAAAAAAGTTATGTCCTTTTTTAACATGAGTGATAATTTTTGTTATATTTTTTTAGAAGAATTTTGTTTAAATACCTTTATTTTTTGTTAATTACATTGGCCAACACAATTTTTGGTGCTCAAGGTTTTAGAGCTGATGTAGACTAATTTTGGGTCACCAACTTCAAAAATGCAGTCCGTTTTTTTCTAATAGGTCAACTTTTTTAATTTATCTAAGAATTTCAATTTTTGTGAAGGTCTTGGTGAATGGTTTAGCTGTATTACTCTTAGATCTATATTACTCTTTATTACTCTTAGACTTCCCTGTGACATCACAGATTTCAATTCATTTGCTATCTGTTGCATGTTTAAATTATCCATTGGTTGTTTGTGACATCATTAATGTTTACGTCGGCTACTGTACTCTACATTATGTTTAATTGCTTGTTCAATTCACGACTGAACACCTCTCTTTTATTCTAGTTTGTGACTTAAAATTCATTAATATTACAGGTTGCTTAAGTTTACAAGAATCTTGATTATGGCTACCTCATCAAGAAGAACTGTATAAATCAGTGGTTCCCAAAATG
This sequence comes from Diplosoma virens, assembly GCA_963680785.1. Lineage (NCBI taxonomy): Eukaryota > Metazoa > Chordata > Ascidiacea > Aplousobranchia > Didemnidae > Diplosoma > Diplosoma virens. The sequence continues at coordinate 49,266,410 of OY796880.1, read as the reverse complement.
GGCGCTACCGCCCCCCTAGGGGCGTTGGCGAGATTTAGGGGGGCGGTAAGAAGAAAGGGGGAGATTGGGGGGCGGTAAGAGAACAAGGGGGTGATAGGAAACAATTAGAAGAAATATACATGAAGGACAATTAAAGACCTTTTATAGGTGATCTCGCAGCAGTGTTTCCCAAAGTATTCAATACAAGATCGATTCAGGGTAAAGACCTTTATTTTTTTAGAGATCACAATGAATTTGGGAGAAAAATAGCAAAATTACAGTTGAAATCAAAGTGAAGACCTTTTTTTTTTAGAGATCACCAAAAATTTGGGAGAAAAATAGCAAAATTACAGATAAATATTCTCTGTCGAACATTCTTTTCACTTAAAAAAGAAGCGAGGGCGCGCTGGGAATCAAGCTGAAAATCAAGGGGGCGCTGGGAATTTATCTGGAAGGCAAAAGGACGCCAGGTCAAAAAAGTTTGGGAAACACTGGTGTAAATGAACCAAATGTTTTCTGCTATATCTGTGGCAAATACACGTTTGAGCATAACAAGAAAGCAATCAGTAATTTTGTAAAGCGTGCTTATCTTGCCTACTTCAAAGTGATGCTGGGTGATCAAGACAAGCCTTGGGCACCCCACATTGTGTGTAAACCTTGTGTAGAACATTTACGGCAATGGACAAACAAAAGTAGAAAAAGCCTAGGGTTTGCTATTCCAATGGTGTGGCGAGAGCCAAAAGATGACTGCAACCACTGCTATTTTTGTGCAGTGAAAACTAAAAGCATTAATTGGAGGAATAGGAACTCCTTGACATATCCAAACTTAGACTTTGGAATCGGTCCAGTTTCACACAGTGAAGAACTTCCTGTTCCAGTTTTTGAAGGCTTGCCACAACTAAAATCTTTTCTTTCCAGTGAAGAGGAGAACGTTTGAATTGACAGTGATAACACCCTTGCGGATAACGATTTTCCCCAATCTCTTTTATCCCCGCAACTTTTTTCCCAAGAAGAGCTGAATGACTTGGCAAGAGATTTGAATCTTTCTAAGAAGTCTTCTAAGCTGCTGGCTTTCAAGGTTTAAAGAAAAAAATCTTTTAAAACTGGGTAATCTCATCACCTCTTACCAGAAACGTCATGAAGAATTTTTGCCATATTTTACCCAAGAAAATGAGATTGTGTACTATAACAATGTTGAAGGTCTTCTAAAAAAGCTTTGAATATAATCCTAATGATTGGCGACTTTTTATTCATAGCTGTGAAAGAAGTTTGAAATATGTTCTTCTGCATAATGGTAACGCTTTTGGATCTGTTCTTCTTGGGCATTCAACAACTCTCAAAAAAAATATAGCAAAATTAAATTTGTACTGGAAAAAATTTCATACTACAAACACAACTGGGTCATTTGTGTTGATTTAAGAATGGTTGGATTTCTACTTGATTTGCAGTGCGATTATACAAAGTTTCCATGCTTTCTATGCTTCTGGGAGAGCAGAGCTAGAGCCCAGCACTGGATAAAACAAGATTGGCGTGCAAGAGAAGGATTGGTGCCAGGTGAGAAAAATGTTTAAGCTCACCCTCTGGTGGAAAGATCTAAAATCATTTTACCTCCCCTTTATATCAAGTTGGGTATCATAAAAAAAATTGTAAAAGCACTCAACAAGGATGGTGACTGCTTCGAATATATTTGCACCAAATTTCTGGGATCAACGATAAAAAAATTAAAAGCTGGTATTTTTGATGGCCCTCAGATAAGAACACGAATAAAGGATTGTGACTTTCCAAATTCCATGAATGAAAAAGAATCCTGTGCTTGGAATGCCTTTGTAGAAGCTGTTAAGAATTTTTTGGGAAATAGAAAAGCATTCAAGTACAAAAGGATTGTGGTCAAGTTACTAAGCATTTTAGAAGATATGGGTGCTAACATGAGTATCAAGCTTCACTTCCTATATAGCCATCTTGACTGCTTCCCCGAAAATCTTGATAATCTGAGTGATGAGCAAGGGGTGCAATTTCATCTGGATATTAATGAAATGGAAGTAAGGTATCAAGGGGGTGGGATGCTGCCATGCTAGCTGACTACTGTTGGTCGATTAAACGTGACAATGCTTTTGCCATTCATTCTCGGAGATCATTAAAACGCAAACTTATGACTGACATTTGAGCATTTTAAAGGATTCCATCAAAACGGAAGGGTACACCCATTTTAAAAGATTTCATCAAAACGGAAGGGTATCCACCCACTCCGATGTTCAGTGTGGGTCTGCTAATCGGCAAACGTCCTTTTCAGAACGGGGCAATGCTAGGATAAAACTTCCCTTTTCAGGGCACATTGCCAACAAGTTCCGAAGACTCACTATTCTTCAGCTGAACATCGAAGGCCTCACTGCAAGCAAGATGAACGTTCTTCATCACCTTGCTATGCAATCTGAGGCACTCGTCATCTACTGCAGGAGACCCACTGCACTGATGCAGAGAAGTTGGTACATCCAAACTACCAACTAGCTGGGTCTTCTTTAAGCAGGAAACATGGCCTTGCCAAGTTTGTCCACGAGCAACTGAGATACACGCTTTTGGACCAATCTCCACCGACATCGGAGATCAAGTGGCTTTGTGTGGCTATAAAATAGTCAACGTCTACAAACCACCGCCAACGCGATTGCAAACGCTGGATCTCCCAGTGTTTCCTCACCCCTGTCTTCACGCTGGCAATTTTAACTGTCGTCATGCTGACTGGGGTTATGATGACATAGTCCGGAAAGGTGAGTGCTTGGCTAGCTGGGCAAGTATAATTGTCTTGCCTTCTTATATAGTGCCAAGGACGCTGCCAATTTTTATTCCGGCCGCTGGAACACTGGCACTAATCCAAATCTAGCTTTCGCTAGCGTAGGTCCAAACAGTCGCTTACCGAATAGACGTGTCCTTGAAAAATTCCCCAGGTCACAACATCGACCTTCGCTTATTACACCACCAAGGTTTGCCATGCCAGTGCCAAGCATACCTGTTAAGCGATGGAACTTCCGCAAGGCCAAATGTAGTCACTATAACACTACATTGCTTTGACGAATAAATTCGCAAAGACTTTGTTGCCGCCTGATTCACTTGATGTGGATGCGGCTTACCAGGACTTCTGTAACACCATTAAGAAAGCAGCCAAAAAGATTATCCCACGCGGGTATCGAAATAACTATATTCCGTGTTGGGATGCAGAGTGTGAATCCCTCAACAAAACCTTTCTGCAGTCTTCTCAGGGAGACGACTCAAGTTTGGCTGCTACAGCTCTGCTTGCCAAGCTGACAGAAAGCGGAGAGGTCAATGGTCCGAAGCAGTTCGGAGCATTGACTTCTCACACTCTAGTCGAAAACCGTGGAGTATTTTGAACAATTTTACTGGTAGGTCACAACACTCTCCTCGTTACTGTCCAATTTCAGCCGATACTATTGCATCTCAGCTGGTTAGAAATGGGAGATACGACCGCAAGTCATCTCGACTTGTCTTTCAAGATGTGTCTGACCTTTGGAGGGCCACAACACCAGACGCAGTAAATATCTCTGACAATTTTTAACAAAGAGAATTTGCTGCTGCCCTCCAACATTTAAAACCAGGTAAAGCTCCGGGACCTGATTCCATCTGCTCAGAGCTTATACTCCATGCTGGAGCTGCTTTGAAGTCCTGGTTACGTGACTTTATTTCTTCCTGTTTGCGCCGACTCAAAATTTCCAAGATCTGAAGAAGAGCGCTTGTGGTCGCGATCCCAAAACGAAGAAAGCTCGTAAAGGACCCAAAGATTTATTGACCAATATTTCTGCTTTGTGTCCCCTACAAGATCCTTGAGAAGCTTATCTACGCCAGCGTTGTACCATTAATCAATCCACTGTTTCCTAAGAGCAGGATGGGTTTCGACGCGGGAAGTCAATCATAGATCAAGTTGTTCTGCTAGCCCATAACATCAAGGATTCTTTCGAGGCTTAAAATAAGGTCAGTGCCGTATTTATCGATCTGACAGCTGCTTATGATACTGTCTGGCACCGTGGACTTACCTGCAAGCTGCTGAGACTATTTCCGGATAAGCACATGGTTAGAATGATTATGGAGCTTGTTCGAAGTCAAAGTTTCACCCTTACCACTGATGACAGCAAGCAAAGCAGGCTACGCCGTCTTAAAAACGGCGTTCCTCAGGGATCGGTCTTGGCTTCCCTCCTATTTAACATCTATACGTACGATCTTTCTTCCACGATTTCCAGAAAGTTTGCTTATGTTGATGATTTAGCATTTTTGCATTCTTCTGAAAACCGGAAGGACTTGGAGGGGACTTTAAGCCAAGATATGTCCTCACTTTCAGCGTATCTTCAGACTTGGAAGTTAAAGCTCAGTCATACTAAGACGGTGACGGAAGCCTTTCACTTAAATAACCTAGAGGCCAAACGTGAGCTAAAGGTCTACAACAACGGTAGACTTTTACCGTTCTGTCCAACTCCTACTTACCTTGGGGTAAAACTGGACAGATCGCTCACGTTTCGTCACCATTTAGTGGCATTGCGCAAAAAACTATCTTCGAGCGTCACACTGCTGAGGCGACTCGTGGGCTCGGGATGAGGTGCTGGTACTAAAACTTTACGCATAGCCACCTTGTCTCTAGTCTACTCAATAGCTGAGTACTGTGCGCCAGTCTGGTGTCGCAGTGCTCACACTCGCTTCATCGACAGTGTCTTGAATTACGCCTTGCGCATATGCCTGCGTCTTGCGCATATGCCTGCGTATACTGGATGCCTGCGTCCCACTCCAACGGACCACCTATCTATACTCTCAGGCATCCAGCCAGCTGAGCTTCGCCAAATGAGAGCGACACTCTCTTTAGCTCACCGTGGATCTCTGGACCCCGATCATATCTTGTATGGTCTTTTAAGTGGGTCCTCAGACACTCGCGAAGTGAGACTAAGATCCAGAAACCCGTTTGTGCCAGGTGCGCGGAATCTTTTGAAAAACCTTGCCAAACATGGCATCCGCGCCTCTGAATGGACAAATTACAAATAGAAAATGGAATACTGTGAAAATGCTTCCAGGCTCCGTGCTTTTGTGCCCGAGACCGGTGCCAGGCCTGTTGGGATGGGATTACCCCGAGCAGCTTGAGTTAAGCTCAACTGCCTGCGGATTGGTGTTGGGGCGATTCCATTTGTCCATGCACAAATGGGGTGTCGTTCCTTCACCGAATTGCGTGTGTGGCGCCTCTGAGCAAACCGCAGACCATGTTCTAACAGCGTGCCCTATACATCGGGTACCACATGGAGCACGAGGTCTGACGATTTTGGATGACGAAACTCGATGCTGGCTTAATAACACCACTGCCAACATCTGATTCAGGCAGTACAGCAGTCTGGGATAGTAAAAGGATAAACCTTCGGCCCCAGTCCTGTTTGTGTCTGACCTGGAGTGGATACCCTTCAAACGACAAAAACGAAGCATTCCATTGTCAGTATGCTTGCTCAAATTCATTGATTTGGCTTGTTATTGATAAATCAAAAAAAATATATGCAATTGTGTTTGTACAATACCATTTTATTATTTTGTAGTAAACACTGCCTAAGCTCATTTTGTCACTATAGTGGGTGCATCATAGCAGGAAAACTAGACCTGATAGAAAAAAACTAACTGCATTTTTGAAATCAGTACCCAAAAATTAGGTAAAAACAATTGAAACATCTTTGGCACCAAGAAAAAAATTTTTTGTCGGCCAGTGCTATTGAAACATGCACTGGAGCAGTGCTTCTCAATCCCTGGGTTGTGACCCAAAAGTGGGTCGCCGTTTAATTTGATTGGGTCACCGACAAGTGTAGTTGTGTTAAAATTACATCATTTTGGTTGTGATTTGATAGTGATTTGATTGATTTCTTTATTGCAGTGCTTCTCAAGCCGTCGCCGACCAACAAATAACGAACTTTTGGGTCGCCGACCAACGAACTTTTTTGTAGTGACCTTTTTTTTACTTAATAAAGAACACCACGGTTTTGGGACAAAAAAAATGAGAAATCTGAGATTGATTTCAAGTGAAGACCTTTTTTTTAAAAACACCACGATTTTGGGACAAAAATTGGTCTTCGTTTTAGAATCCCACACAGTTTTTTGTCCTACCCATAAAGTATTGCGTATCAATTGCATGACCAGCTTTGTCATACCAACTGCATGACCAACCTCAGAGGTCACCGCATCCCACTGCAGTACGGTTAGATTTGGGTTAAACAATCTTTTGTTTAGTTCACTTTTTATGTTTGCAATCTCATTTATAATAAAGATTGTGTCGCGAAAGCTTTACTCTCTATTTCCGCTTAACATTTGGGTTACCACAAAAAAAAATACAGAAGCTCTAGAGAAAAGTAGCATGAAAATTTCCGCATAAAATTCCCCCCCCAAACAGTTTTAAACATGTTTGTACACCAATTGGAAGATTTTCTGATCCCAAGTAATTTAATTTTTGACGAAAAAATTTTTCATTCCACCATGTGAAGAGCCTTGTACATCTTTAAACTTTAGCAGCATTGAGCACCATGTGTTTTACACATTACTTCAAAAATAGTAAAATTATAAAAATAAAAATTTGAATAAAAATACTATTAAAACTTAAATATTAATAAATGTTTAACAAATTGAAATTAGTGTCTTAAAAATGTCTTAAGTTAAAATAAGCATTTAATATTAATGACTAATTGTTGTTTTTTTTCAATCGAAAATTCAGTTTTACAATTCTAATAGTAAAATTTATTACGTGTTCATCTGTTTTTAGATGACACAGTCAATGACAAATTCAAAAGTTTTGAGACTATGTATGTATAGACTATCACTTTCGATATAACGTAATTCAAATTTTATTTTTGACATCCTGAAAATATTTACAAATAAACCGTTTATTAGCTATAATTAATATAAAAGAAATTTAAGTTTATTTACAACTTCAAAGTTTACAACAGTTTTAAAAAGTTCTCGAAAGTAAGCTAAACTTTGCGAAAGAGCTGGCATAAAATTTTTTTAAATTTTCAAGCCTTTAATGTTGGATTTTATTTAAAGTTTATTTTTAACTACTTTGTCGCATGCCCTAGGTTTTATTATCAAAAAACTAAATTGTTACAACCATGAAATCATTTTTAGGCAAAAAATTCGAAACATTTATTGGTAGAGCAATTCAAAATATTGTCCACAGTTTCCTTGAACTAGTTTTTTTTATAAAACTCTTGTGTGAAAAAAAGTAAAAAATTGACTTTATTCACACTAAATATCATTCATAAACTATAAGTAAATAGATACAATTTTAATATTTCAAGTACGAGATTAAGCGCATTTAACAAAATCTCTAGTTGAATTTATATTGCACAAATAAGTTAAAATAAAATTTTTCCTTTTTATACCCAAAGCTATAAAAGACTAAAGTGAAGAGGCACGCAGTAATTGTTAACCGAAATACAGAAGGCATTAATGAAACTAATATAGTGAATCTGGTTTGATTCATCAAACTCTGGACATTATATGCTTTATTTTTTATTGTTTTCCAGTATTTTTCAAAAGGATACTTCTGCATTGGCTTTGTGTAAAAATCTGGTTTTTCAACATTAATTAAATTTTAAAGGATTTGTCGACGTTGGGGGACAGAATGGGTATCCTGGTTCAAAGATGAGGATTTACTGTCCACGACAAGCTCCATCTAACTATTTCCTCCCTTGCGGTTTAGGATTGAACAGGTATGGTTTATTTCAAACCACTGGTTTTCAACTTTGTGGCTACTTTACGAAAATTTTTAGCGCGTGGTTATCATCTCCTTAATTAACCCAATTTTTGTCGACACTTAAACCTAATTTTTGTCGACACTTTTCTTAACAATCTTTCCATAAAAATTTTTATTTTATTTTTGTAATTATCTGTGATATTTTTCAAAAGATTTTCCAAAACGTCTAGTTTCAATTGGTGAAGATAAATTATTCTAAAAGGCACATGGAAATATTATAGCAATAACAATAAAGGCATCAGTAACTTTGAAAAAGAATTTTTTTGAAAACTCATTTGCTTTCGTCGAGCTTGCAAATGGTTTCGTTTTATTGCATGGTGGATCTGAAACCTATGCTTTTATAATATAATGCTTAAATCGTAAACACCTTTATACCAAATGCTAGAATTAAAAAAAATTCTATTTCAAAGTTAGATGTTTGAAAATAAGTTTTCAAAATGACATTAAAATTCTCTTCGACAGCAAAAAATTCTTGAAACTTAGTAGAGCACTTTGAATGAATCGTTTTGATCATAAAATATATTTGTGTAAAAAACTTAAATTATTGTAATACTAAAGTAAAACATTAATTTTTTTATAATAAGTTTCACAAAACGGGACTAAAACAAAAAGCCAGAAAAAATAAATCAAAAAGTTTATAATAACTAGCCTTGTTTTCTTAATATCTTTGAAAATAAATCTTACAATATAAACAATATAAAAAATACTAATATTTTAAAAAAGTATGCTTATGTCAAGATATTAACAGCAGTATGTAACAGAATAGCCAAAATTCACAGCCCTGAGTATTTAACAACATCATAAATCTTTCTTTGCGACGACTCATCAATGATTACGACATATTTTATAACAATTTTTAAAGAATCTAAATGAACATAAAAAATATTATGATTTTATCGAAACTTGAAAAAGGGCATTGTGTAATCAAATCAGCAAACTTTTTATGAATAACATTATAGTTTTTGGATAGAAAACTGCTAACTAATGATTTATTGCTTGCTACAACTATGCCTAAAAATCTTTTTTGTTACTGTAAACGAATTACTTGTAAGTCACTTCCAAGATCAGTGTCTTGCAACGTTTGCTTTCAAACTTAAAACAATACCCATAAATTGTGTTTCATTAGGTTTTAAACGCTTGAATCAAGCATTTATTTTACATCCAGGATTTTCAGATTTAAAAAAAGTTGAATGAAAATTTTTGTCGACTTATATAAAGAAAGTATAAAAAAGAACTTACTGACAATTATTGTTCATTTCATAAAAAATCATTAGATAAACAAACAAAAAGTTACAATTAATTTTTCTGGAAGACGTTCCGAGAAAAGGGTCTTTAAAATAGCTTAGTTTGCATCTTCTAAAAAGCGGAGGAAAATGTTTTTGATTGTACGTATGTACGTAAGTAAGCAGTTCCAGAAAAAGGAGTTTTTGTCTGTTGGTTGGGGGTTTTTGAAAAATTAAAAAAGAAAGGGGTAAAAATTAATCGAAAAAATTTTGAGCGAGTTATATAACTTTTATAATAGAAGACAGTAAAGAAGAATAAGTTTAATGTTTCAAATTTTAAAACAATAAGTTATAAAAATTAATTAAAAAAATTTTTTAAATAAATAGTTCAGATTTACTAATTTATAAAATTTTATTGTTAGTGTGAGTTTTTTAAGGATCGGTGAAGATTTAGTGTTAGAGACAGAGCCGTAACTTCGTCAGGTAAGGCCCCAATACAAACATCTATTATGAAACCCCCATTTTTTTTGTACTTAACATTTAATTCAGCTACTTTTCTCAACACAGGAATCATTGACGACTATAGTAAAATAGATTAAAGCTAAGTTTACTCTGCCTGCAAATGAAAGGCTATAATTGGAATAAAATTTTACCAAGTTTGTACGGTTCAACATATTTTTTGTCATTGCGGTGTATTCAAATTGAAATAGCAAGGATTTCGTGAGAGCCAGGCTGCAAAAACATTTTTTTTTGTTTAACAAAAGTTGAATCAAATAAATGTCGCAAACCAAAATCGTTTTTTAATGACCAAAAAATTGTGTGCAGTTTTTTGAGACAAGGTGCTTTGTGAACACTGTTAACGATGATAAATTGTTTAACCTAAAAAGAATTAACGTACAGTATACTGACATCACCACAAAAGACACAAGCTAATAAAACACAATAATTTGAGACCAATTAATTAGGCTACGGTAATTTACTTGCTGGTCGTTGGAAACTTGAAATGTTTCCGTCTTGTTTTTGCATTAGTGAACTGCTGGATAACATTTCTAAAATCAAAATTTTTTATCTCGTTGATTTTTTATCGATTGCAAAGCCAAACCGCTAAGTCTCTCTTGGGACATAAGGCTTTGAAGCAAGTTTTTGATCAGTTTGAGTTTAGATAAAAACCTCTGCCGTAGCAATTGTTACAGGTACTGTCATATACATCATGTATGCTGTACAAACGTCAGAATAAGTTGTTGCAAGTAATGCATTTTCAATAAACAAAAAAAAAACTCATTTCTTTAGCAGATTTTAAATGGGCAATCTTTTCTCTAAACGACGTTTTGATGGAGAGCATTTGGCTATGAAGCAACGGAGAAACGTTATCAGAAAATTTGTTAGAAAATTTTTTTGCTTCAACTTCAAGATTCAGATGAGAAGCATTTGATAGAAAACTTGGTTCCAAAGCTTGATATGACGTCCAACGGAGAGACGTTATCAGAAAATTTGTTAAAAAATTTTCTTGCTTCAACTTCAAGATCCAGATGAAAAGCATTTGATAGAAAACTTGCTTCCAAAACTTAATATGACATCACCACTGATTTCATTCCTTCAAAGTGATTAATTAGTTGGCAACAAAGTATGTCCATCATCGGAAGAAACACAGTTATGCAAAATCGCATTTTAGGATCGCTTAACATTATTTGTTGGGATATTTCATCGAAGTAGGCTTTTGTTTTTTTTTGCTCTTTTGTTTAAAAACTGTCTTGGCAAACCCCATGTAGAAGCAATAGTGCAAGCTTTGTTTACTACTGCCTCAAAACTCCTTTTGAGTTGAGCAATGTCTTCAGCAGTAGTTTGCAAAAGTTTATGAGCAAAAATTAATCAATTGTTTTACATTGCATAGCTTTTGAAGGAATGTTGACGATCTGCAAAATCTTGTATTTCACAATCAGCATGCATACAAAGTGAAAGTTTTCTATCTGTTTCTTTATTGCCATAGCTTCATCTCTTTCCTTTGGCTTCGTGTTTGTAAGTATTATGTGAGACAAGCAGTTCATAACGTCAGAAAACCTTTCCTTCAAAGCATAGGCAGCATTATATCAACCTGATTACCCAGTTGGATTTAATGGTTTTAATGTAGGATTTGAGCAATAACAATCATGGACATTCTGAAGCTTTTGCCATCGCACAATATTATGTACGAAAAAATTTATACCGAATCAATGGTGTCGTAAAATTGACGGGTCTCAGTCACGACTTCCATGGCATCTTTAAACGCCAAATTTAAATTGTGCAAACCACAATACACTGTAAGCATGTGGAGTCACATGTTGGATCTTCTTATGCAAGTTGGAGTTCTTCCCGCTCCTCACTGCAGCGCCGTCATGTGCTTGTCCAGGACATTTTTTAATGTCAAGCCCATTCTGCTGAATGGAATTCGTTATCAACTTCGATAAATCAGGTAAACGCTTCAACAACTTTCAGTTCTGATGGCGTTCCATCATCGTTGTAATCAATTTTGACGTAACAAAATACTTCACTTAACTGGTCTTTTTTGCTGACATTTTGAGTGGTATCAAGAATAACGGAAAAAAAAGGAACGCTTTGTAGTTTGCTTTTTATATCACGGAGAACTTCTTCAGCTAGGATTGATATTAGTTCATTTGGTATCAAAGGACTTAAATATTTTGGAGAACCTTTAGATAGTTGTAAAAGTTTGTCTAAAACTGTGTCGTCTTTGGAAAGAAGCTGTATGATAGAGAGAAAATTGCCCTTGTTATCCTTCAAAGTTCTTCGTAAGTTGCACTTTGCTAACATCAACCTAACATTCCCTAATCTTTCCAATACACTTGGAAAAAACTTTGTTTTTTCCAGCAAGGTCTCATGCAATGCTTCTTCTATTGTCCCCCTGTTTTTCCATTGGTCATATATGACACACGCCTCCGCATGATATGTGGAGCTTTCATGGCTTCGAATTCGCTGTGATAAATGCCTCCAGTCATTTAAACCTGTTGTACTCCAATGGTTTTCAAGTGCTTAAGAAGTCCCTGAAGAAACATTTTCATGAGAAAATAACCAGCAGGGCAGGCAGTAAACACGGTCCATGCTTGATGAATAGCATAACCAATATCTTTGTAGTTGTACACCTAATTGTGTTACGTAATGGTAATAATTTGTTGAAAATAAACGACTGCTTTGGAGCGGATCTTTAGGGAAAGGTCTTTCAGTTTGTTTGAGACCTGCTGCAGTAATTGCTTTTTGATCTCTGAATTTACAATAATGGTGTGAAAGTCGTCATTCTTGCTTGCATCTGATCTATCTTTAGTAGTATCGGAATTTTTTTCATTGGCACTATTGTTGAAACTGTTAACGACAACTAGTTGGGGAGTAGAATCTGTCTCACGAATGCTGACGTCTTGCTCATCCGCTTTAAATGTTTCTGGTCGAGTTAGCCACGAACCAAATCGCTGAGAATTTCTGGCTGCCTCAGCTATTTTTCTCGTCTTAGCTTGTCTCTTTTGTGCTCCGCTTTGATAATTTCTTTTCATATTAAATTGCAGTCAAGTAGAGTTTTACAATGTTGTTATTCAAAACCTAAAAAGCTTAATAAAATTTAGACAACGGTTAGTAAAGTTTAATGTAACAAACTCTCTTCGTTATTGTTTTTTCGGTTCACAAAATAGTACTGCTGCGCACGTCAGGACTACGGTATGTTTAGCTAAAAGGATTCAAATGGAAAGCTCAAACCTGACTTTTCAATCACTCAAATCACAACTTTTTTCAACGAAAAAAGTTTATTAACAAAAATTATAAAAATCTGATCACTGACTAGCATCCAGATTGCTAAATTAAATCGACGTAGCTTATTCAAATAGAATAATCACTATTTTCAGAAACCTTTAAAACTGTAACTCCTGTCACACGGGCAAAACAGTAACACAACAAAATGTTGACTTTCACAGCACAAATTACGAATTTATCTATTTATATACAACGGGAAAAATTTACCAGAAAAAATTAGCAACTTTAAGAAGATACTATATTTTCTTAATTAATTATTTTACGACGATACATGCAATCCAGACAGTTACTTTTACGTCACAAAGCACCAAGTTGAAAGGTTGGTAAACAAGTTATGTAACATGTGATACTATCAAGTTACTGAACTATAGTGGAAGATTGAAGAATTATCTCGAAACCATCACGTGACATTACGTATGACTTACCTCACAAAGCAAAACATGTTTACAATTACAAGATAAATAACGCGGATAAATATGATGCTATATGATCATTATAGCTTAAACTTATTTTACTAAACATACTTGAGTGGGGGTAGCGTACCGATTACGTCATGATTACGTCACAATTAAAATGAAAACGTCACAATCAAAACTTTAAATATGTCAAGAAATAATTTAAATAAATTAGATGGTTAAATAAAAATTAAAATTACTGATGAAGTGTGACATTTAATAATAATACGTTTACTTGAGTTTTAGTGAAAATATTTTACAATAAAATGCAGCAATATGAGCCCCCTCGTGCTGGGGCCCCGGTGCATTGCACCGGCTGCACCCGCGATAGTTACGGCACTGGTTAGAGATGTTTTTTCAATGTAGATTTGACGTGGGTTAGTAAAGATTAGAGTTGGATGAACAAAATAGATAATGGCAGCATCTCAAGGGCTTCACGCATTTTAATTTACCACGATTTCATTAGCAAGACTAAATCCCAACTATTTTTAATACAATCTTCAATATGCTTTAATTAACAAGTTCTTGGCCGTCATAAAAGTTTTTTCCGTTTGTTTTGACAGATAAAACTTTTTTGAGAACTTTTCTCTAAGATATTTTGCTCACAATATATCATCTAAAATGCATACTGAGAAAAACTGCATTAGCCATCTTTTACAAGTAATATTGGCTAAATTTCTGGTCGAAGTTTTTATTCAAAGTAAAAGGTACCTAAAATAATTAAGCTAACAATAACGTTTTAAAAAATTTAAAGATTGATTGACGATTGCGCAACGCTGAAAGTTTCTATATGGCTTTCTTAAAGTAAAAAAAATGTTCGAATAATAAAAAGTATTCTTTCTAAAACCCACTTTTTAATATTTTCAAGGTTTAGCCCAAGATTATTTCAGAACTGGCATCCAAAATAATTCAAATATTTTTTTACAGTAATCCATATGATTGCACCCGCATTGGATGTTGTTGGTCGCCTCAACGAAGATGCTTCAAATCGAGGTTTAACAGTAAGTTCCAATTTAAGCTAAATTTTTTTCGATGAAAGCTTCTCAAATTTACAAACTTATAACCACACAAAAATTCAAATTATTCTTACTCGCAATTCATGTTCACCTTTATTTTTGCGAAATTAATAAAAAGAAAAAAATATTGAAAAATCGGCAATAGAATGGTTAGCAATTTTAGAATTTTTTTAAATTCAAAAGCTATTTACAAAAAAATATCGAAAAGTTGCTTGCTTGTAAAATTGTAAGATTGCTTAACTTTTTGTCTAAAACACAACAACAGAAAGTTATCAAAATAAAATAGAGGTTTGAAAAAATTTCCTCACTCCATTAAATAATATCTAAAAAACTTTTAAATTAAATTTTGCCACTTTGTCATACTTTATTTGCAATGAAATCTAAACTTTATAAAACTATAGCTAATTGCTGTCTTTTTCAGTAGTTTTAAATTTATTATGACGTAATCTTTTTCATTAATAAGTAGTAGTTATGTAATCGGCACGCCAAACCCCCATTCAATTTAATTTATTTCCAAATTTTTGTTTTAATTTTGAGTGCATAGTGTCCTTTGCATAGTATTTATGCCTTTTCTCTATTTTTTTTGTTTCTCTTTTCTCGAGTCATTTCGAAATTATGTAGTTGATTTGACGTTACGTAATCGTTTACTGTCTTAATTCTCTGTGATTGGCTGTTTTGCGGTGGCGCGAACTGAGACTTTTGATAAACTTTATTTTAATCCTTAATTATAAATGGTCCGCAGTAATCTAAAAGTTTTTATTATAATCCAGCATCACGTCACGTGATCTTATAACTAATGCGCTTTTTTTGCAAATTATTCCAGTTATAGCACTGCAGTTCAGTCGTTCGTGTTCTTGTGGATGTGTGGCTGGTGTTGTTAAGGATCAAATGCTGACGCTTGGAAATTAATTCTATAGAAAGATCGTAATGTTTTGCTTGTGTTACGGACTAACTAACGAACTATTATGATTAATATTAGCCATCAGGGTACTAATTATTTTAATTGTTTGTCAGTACAAAGTTGTGAGCGATTATTTGTAGTTGTTGGCGCTGTGAATTGTGTTAAAGTTTAGTGAAACTTGGATGCCAAATTTTATGTGAAGCGATCAGTTTTTGAATTTGTAAATATATATTCTTTATAGTTAGAAACAGTTGTTTCTTTTTATCTGCGGAGAGAAGTTTTTTAACGAGTCATTTCGTATTTAGCCGGAACTGACTGTATTAAGAACTTCAGTTTCGCGGCAGTCTGTTTTCTAAGCTGGAATAAATAAAATAAAACACAGCTTTCCTTCAGCACAGGCATTTAGGTTAACTAGTTTAACTGGTCCTATTGGATTCCCGAGTAAAGTTACGAGACATTTTATGAAGAGCATTTGCAGACTGTTAAGTCAAGAAACTACTGATTGATGATGTAAATGAGTGGACCATATAAATGAACTACTGATTGATGAAATTTGATTAAGCGTTTTTATTTTTTAGTTGTTTACCTTCGTAAAAAATGTGCACCAGGATTTACCAACCATCCTAAATGCGAAGGTAAATATATTAGTAAAAAGCACGTAAAAAATTTTTTTTAATATTAAATTTGGTTAATTGTTTAAAAAAAAAACGCTCCTATCAATTCTACCACGTTTTCAAATAGATAATGTTGTCCTAGAAAAGCGAAATCGTCATTTTATATAACGATGAAGTTTTCTTGTACATTATCAGTATTTTTTTCAAAACAAAAAAGTTACTATTAACTTTAAATAGCCGAAGCATTTACACAAATATATTTTTTTAGATACAGAAAGTGTTTTTAAACGCGTCTTTTTATATATCTATCCTTATGGAATAAGCTGCAGTCTTAATAAAACTGTTTAAAATTATTGAGAAAATTTTGAACGAGGAATTAATTTTGCTTCAAAATTCATAAAAATTCTTTTCTTTTCAGAAATTAATGAATGTGAAATAAACGGCGATCCTTGCCAAAATAACGGAGAGTGCACAGATCTTATCGGAGCTTACACGTGCAGATGTCAAGGAAACATAGCAGGACCGAATTGCACAGAAGGTAGGCTACATTTTGGAGTAAATTTAGTTACATAAAAATTACTTTTTAAAGAAATTTGGTATTTTAAATTTGGATTTTACATATTAAGCTAAGATTTTCTATTTGTATCAACTCATTAGACTTAGTTTATTGAGAGAAATTAACTTTGTTTAAATACAAAGAATTTAGCTGTTGAAGAAGAAACGCTTAGAGGACGCTAAACGTTTTGCAACTCTATATTTAGCGTACAATTTGGGTTTAAAACAGACTTTTGTGGTCATATAAATTACAAATGGAAAGTTTTTGTTAGCTGGTTAAGTATTTGACTTGAGTGAGATAAATTTTATGATATACCGGTATTGTAATTTATTAGTGATTCAGTTTTTAAAAGTTTTACAATATTAAATATACGTACATTCATAAATACATGTTTACGGTTTTTATAAAAATATCACTTGTTGTGGCCATAAGTTCAGCAAGATAACATTCTCTAGAAAATGCACCACAAATTTAAAACTTAAAATTGGTCGTTCATTTGCCGAAACAAAGTGAGTTTAGGACTTGAAGTATCAAACTGTTTGAATTATTTTTGTAAACGGCTACAAAAAACTTTTTTCTAAAAAACCGTTTATTTAATTTTACTGTAAAAAAACTTTTACATCTTTATTTTTTAGTGATAATTGAATTGGAAACAATTTTTAAAAATATCTATATTAAGAGCTTTATGGGTTAGTTGGAATGTTGAAACAATTTTCCATACTTTAGTTGCCTTAATTATTATTTAATTTTATGAAAAATTAGAAGCAACTGATCAAATTCATAGAACTAATAAACCTCAATTTTGCACAGTTTGCGGTACTCCGCCTGCTGTAAAAAACAGCACTAACACCTATACAGGAGGCTCTCTGAATACCGGTGAAACAATTACCTATTCATGCAACAATGGATTTCGTCTAATTGGTTCACCTACTGTTACGTGCCTTCAAACTCAAACCTATACAAATCCACCAAGTTGCGCTAGAGGTTTGTCAAAATAGATTTGAATTCAGTTTAGCGTGAGTTAATCTAGCTGAGTACGATGAGCGACCGCTTCCTGATCTAAAAATACGTTCACTTTAGTCCGCGGGCTTAGGATAATATACTTTCTTGCATAGTATCTAAAATAAAAATAAAAAGTAAAATAGAAAATAGATTATAATGGTTTCAATTATTTAGTGTAGCCTTAATTTAATGGTATGATTGGCAAAAAATCAGTCTCTGACTTTTGTTTTCAAGAAAAGAGAATGAATTACTTGAGTTTGCTTTTGTTCCTGGAAATCCAATTTGAAAATACTTTAATATTTGAAACAAACGATTTGATATTAGTTTAATTTCTTTGAAAAACTTGCCAAGTAATGTAAACATTTTAAACTTTATTGTTTTTAACCATTTGAATTTTAAAATCGCTTTATAGGCTTTTATAGCACTGCGTAAATTTTCTACCAGCATGGTATTGATTGAAGTTTTAGTTACGTTTACAACCAGCCGAGTTCGTTATGATCGTAAACTTTGTTTGAGAAGATATATATTAACAACTATCAAGTTAGTTTCAAAACAGCTAAAACTGAGTTCTTTAAACTTTTATTTAAAAAACACAATTTTATTTCAACTACAATCAATAAAAACAGTTTAATAGTAGTTTTAACTGATCTTTCACAAAAATTAAAAGATTTTGCAAATTAAAGCATAATTTTTCTATTTTTTTAGCCTGTCTTCTTAGTGCAACAAGTCCTCCCAGAAATCCCAACGTTTTATTTGAACCTAATCAGGCTGATTATATACAAGATGAAATTGTTACGTATTCCTGTGGAAGCGGAACAACTCAAAATCCTTCTATTGCTACCAATGAATGCGTCAATGATGCTTGGATAAGACCGGCTCCCAGCTGCTTTAGTAAGTGTAAAAATTAGAGGTGGCGCATATTGATTAACAAGCTAAGAACTAATTATTGTTTAAAAAGCAACTATCCGAGCGCAAATTTTAAATTCGGTTTAAATTTCATCGTTCTCAAAGTATTTTAAAAATAATTAAAAAAATTAGGAAAGTTGTTTTTACAAACACTTTTCAAAACTATTTGCGACAATTTACCCAAATGAAATTAATCGCGGTAAGTAAACAACAATGTCAATTTTTGTATTATAATTAGAGTCATTTTTTGACTTTACTTTTGTTAAACTTTGACTTCACAATTTCAGCATGTTATAAATAATTTTATAAACCAATTTCAGTTGAAACGTTGGAAAACACAACTATTTATATCAATTTAAAAATGTATAGTAATGTCTTTTTGTCATCAGTGAGATAAAAAATTTATTTTATCCGGTATATTAATGATACATAATCACAAAAACTACTAAAAAACATTTTTTTTTGTTACAATTAATGCATATAAAAACTTTATGGATTCAGAAATTTATTTTTATGTCTAAACGATTATGATTTTGTAATTAATATAAACACTGTTACCAGGGATATTACTTATTTTAAAATTCATATGTTCTTCTGGTAAATTCAGAGGCAAGTAAAACTTCAACAAATATAACAGGCGTAATATTTATTAAAGAAGAACTCAACGACGTTTCGTCCGTTACATCGGGCGGACTTCATCAGGTAAAAGCAGAACACAACGCGCACCGTATTTAAAAACCAAGAAGTTAAAAACACAAACCAACAAACACAAGGTGAGAAGCGAACATACATAACAATTCAATAATTACTTAATGCAAAAGAAACAAATTTAACTGGTTGAAAACCCACATAAGTTGAGATTTTTTATATTGCTGTATATTTTTGGAAAAACATTACGATCTTTATCATTTATTGAATTTTTTGTATTATTATTATAAAACGATTCTAAAAATTTTCTTTTATCATAGTCAATGTTATAATCCAATATTTCAAAATTACTAAAATCAATCCTATGTTTACAATTAAAACAATGCTTGACCAATGCAGTTTTTTTATTCAAATCGTCTTCTTTTAAACATATTTTAAAAACATATTTTAAACAAATTGTAAACATAGGATTGATTTTAGTAATTTTGAAATATTGGATTATAACATTGACTATGATAAAAGAAAATTTTTAGAATCGTTTTATATTAATAATACAAGAAATTCAATAAATGATAAAGATCGTAATGTTTTTCCAAAAATATACAACAATATAAAAAATCTCAACTTATATGGGTTTTCAACCAGTTAAATTTGTTTCTTTTGCATTAAGTAATTATTGAATTGTTATGTATGTTCGCTTCTCACCTTGTGTTTGTTGGTTTGTGTTTTTAACTTCTTGGTTTTTAAATACGGTGCGCGTTGTGTTCTGCTTTTATCTGATGAAGTCCGCCCGATGTAACGGACGAAACGTCGTTGAGTTCTTCTTTAATAAATATTACGCCTGTTATATTTGTTGAAGTTTTACTTGCCTCTGAATTTACCAGAAGAACATATGAATTTTAAAATAAGATTATGATTTTATTGTAAATGTTTTTATGACAAACACTTATCAGACAAACTTTTGTTTTAATTGTATGGGGATGATACTTTATTTTTAGTAAATTTAAAATAAGCAAAATTTTTAAAAATTTTATAGATTAAGGACTTTTTTCAAAAAGTTTACACATCAGGATTGGAGGCCTTAAAAATTTCCGGAAGTGCGTCAAGTTGATGGAATGTTATCAAACATTTAAAACTTGTAACACTAATTTCAAACTTATAAAGAGAACGTGGACTGAATGTTTTAAAAATGACGCTATGGGGTTACAGCCTAAAAGTTTGAGTATATGTATAATCTATAAAAAGAATATACTCAATCTATTCTTAGTAGCACGAATAATTTCAAAAATTTAACAAAGAAATGCTTGTATCTAAAATTTGATACGGTAAAATTTTTCTATATTTTGATTCCTCAAATTTGACCATTAAATAGACTCCTGAGATCCAAGCAACCAAAATTAACGATAGAGTACGTTTTATTATGTAACAAATTCCTATAATTTTTTACTTTATTGGTTTTAGCGGGCTCGGGTTATAATGTAGTCTACTATTTCTATTTCATTATTCAGCTTTTAATATTAGAAAAATTTCTAAATGATTTGAATTTTTTTTCCATTCAGCTTGGTAGCCCCAATTTATTATTGCCATTCCCATTATAGAAATATAAACAAAACAAACAAACTGTTATATGATGTGCTTTTTACAATTTTTAAACTCCTAAGTTTCAAGTTGTCAAAGACTATCCAAACTGATTAGAAAAAAATTAAATAAAGTTTTAACTTTTAAATAATGATAAAAAAGTATATTTTAACTGCATTATCAAGCAATAACTAGGAATATAATATCATTTGATCAAGTTGCCTGACATAAATCAAAAAACTCGGTAATGACTGAAAAATTTAACAGAAACTATGAGCCAAAGTTTCTCAAAGGGGCCCCTGGGCTTCCCAAGCGGATCACGAAGTATTTGTTTGCGGGCCACGAGCAGAAAGCTTGTTTTTAGTCTTCACTTAACTTACAGGAAAAAAATAAAAAAAGCTGAGACAGTTTCTAAGTGATGACCTTTTTTGATTTTTTCTTGACATTTGAGACAATATTCTAACCAGGGGGACACGGGTGTTTAAGAGTCTCTGAAAAGGAGCCACGAACCACCATAGTTTGAAAACCATTGTACTAGGCCATGAATGCTTGATATTTTTAGTGTGCTATAATTTGAGTGCTGTCGGTTAAAAATATGCTTGAATTAATCATAGTTAAATTTCAATAAAGTTTAAAATAATATGAATAATACGTTTAAGCGGCTGCGCTGTTTCTTAACAATCAAGAATAAGCGCAATGTAATTTTTGAGTATTTTTATTTATAATAAAAGTTAGTTTGGCAGCGGAAGTAGAATCGGAAGCAATTACTAACTTTACTGCTTCGACATCACTACTCCAAACTTTTATTCAACTTTTTTTAACCTACCATTAAATTACCACTCTTTTCACAAATGCATGGTATTTAAACAATATCTCTTCTTTTTGTCATCTTCTAGACCTGACATGGGCAAACTACGGCCCGCGGGCCAAATCCGGCCCGCGAGCTTGTTTAATCTGGCCCGCCTGCTATTACCACGAACGAGTACTTAAAAGCAATTCATTACTGATTGTTGAATATAGTTTCCCTTTTCCCTACAGAAAAATCACATTCCAATGCCCAAACATACGAATCAATTGATCTTGTTGAAGTTTCCTTGTTTATGCCTGTAATTCTTTTCTCATAACTAAGCGTTTGTTACATCCATAGCCGTACCTGCCGGGGGTGCAGGGGGGCAATTGCCCCCCCAAGTTTCGAAGATTTGGGCAAAATTAAGATTTTTCGGGCAGTGAGAAGAAAATATTTGGGCAAAACCATAGTTTTTCGGGCAGCGATATGAAAAATTTGGGCAAAGTCAGGAAATTTAGAGAGGTGATGATGACGAACTGCAAGAAATAATAACCAAATTTAGGTGAAGACCTTTTTTTTTTTTTTTTTAGAGAACACCTTGATTTTGGGACGAAAATCGAAAATTAGGAGACTGAATTTAAGTGAAGACCTTTTTTTTTTTTTTTTTTTTTAGAGATCACCATGATTTTAGGACAAAATTGGTTTTTGTGTGAGAAACTCAGACAATTTTTTTTTTCATATCCGAAATGTACTCTAAAATTCATATCATATCCGAAATGTACTCTTGTCCGTTTCATACATTCACATAGTCCGGCCCGCTTGTCAAAGTTTAAAAAAATTTTGGCCCGCCGTCCAAAAAGCGTGCCCACCCCTGTTCTAGACCAAGCATACATTTTATTTTTATTCGCTGATTTTCATTTGCGTGCTGAATTTGAATTCAGATGTTGAAGTGAATACCAAAAAGGCGTCGTTACTTAACTTTCGAAAGGAGAAAAACAACGTCAATCTTTAGTTTCTATTTGAAAAAAATTGCATGAATGCCGCAAGAAAATATTTTTGTCTTCAATTAATGTAAAATTTTCGGTTTAAACTTCAACATATAAATTTGAAGAATAAATTTAAAGGAAAAGAATTGAGTAAAAAAGAAAAAAAAGAAAAATTAACTCAATAAAATATGTCGCTTCTAGTATTTTTTAAAATTTTTCTAAAATTTGACCTTTTTTGAAAAAGCAATCTTGCATGTGTTGGATGCAAACAAGCAGCAGTATTAAAACTAAAAAAATAAAATAAATAAAATCTTGATTAAATTGAAAAGTAACTTTTGAATCACTTATATACGTTGCTTACCTAAGATAATTTTTAATTTTATGTAAATTAAAAATAAAATTTAAAAATTGCCTATTAAAAGATATTTTTAAAGATTGATTATTTTGAGGAAAATATGTATATTATACACTAAAAAAATAAATTAAGTGCTTTGGTTGAGTAATATTTTTAGAAAACCTTCAAGATTTATTATTTGGAGTATATTGATTTTATTATTAATTTAGGTTGTGGATCACCTCCGGTGCCTTCTGAAGGTTTTGTAACCGGTGGATTAAAAACCTTGTATATGAGCAACGAAACAGTGAACTATCAATGTAATCAAGGCTTGGTGTTAGTGGGGCCAATAAACAACACTTGTCAAGGAGATGGTACCTGGTCTAATAACGGAACGTTTTGTAGTGACAATGGTAATAGCAGTGCCGTAACTATCGCCGGTGCAGCCGGTGCAATGCACCGGAGCCCAGCACGAGGGGGCTCATATTGCTGCATTTTATTGTAAAATATTTTCATTAAAACTCAAGTAAACTTATTATTATTAAATGTCACACTTCATCAGTAATTTTAATTTTTATTTAACCATCTAATTTATTTAAATTATTTCTTGACATATTTAAAGTTTTGATTGTGACGTTTTCATTTTAATTGTGACGTAATCATGACGTAATCGGTACGCTACCCCCACTCAAGTATGTTTAGTAAAATAAGTTTAAGCTATAATGATCATATAGCATCATATTTATCCGCGTTATTTATCTTGTAATTGTTAACAAGTTTTGCTTTGTGAGGTAAGTCATACGTAATGTCACGTGATGATTTCGAGATAATTCTTCAATCTTCCACTATAGTTCAGTAACTTGATAGTATCACATGTTACATAACTTGTTTACCAACCTTTCAACTTGGTGCTTTGTGACGTAATAGTAACTGTCTGGATTGCATGTATCGTCGTAAAATAATTAAAAAGTTTTTTATTGGTACAAAACTTTAAAATAGCTTTTAAAAGCAAATGCTTCATTTAAAGCTCTTTTGTTGAATAAGTAGCCTTAAAAAAGGCTGTTTTGAAAACTCGAACGTTTTCGTCTAGCTCTCTTCAGGAGGTTTCGCTAGAATGAATTGCAGAACTGAACGTAGTATTTCAAAAGTTTTAAGACTGATCCTGATTGGCTAAAAATTAAGGTTAGTAGCAGTTATCATAATAATTAAAAGTATTTAATAAATAAAACCACGTTTTGTCAGCGTAAGAAATTTTTTAGCAAAAAAAAAGGAACAAAATTATGCAAGTTTTGTGCTAAAATTTGGAACTAAAAAGAAAATTTTTTACAATTATACTAACAATTTGTGTTTGTAAACAAATTCTTTCTGTCTACACAAATTAGGTTTTCGAAGAGTGATGAAAATTGATTCCAAGACTGATAAATGGAAATCGGATCGTGCTTTAGAGAGAATAAAAAATTGATTTCTTTATAGTGAGATGCACATTTTTGGTTATGTAACAGATAATTTCCAATCGCTGAATCACAGTGCGGTATTGAATTCGCTAGTTTTCCTTGGCGTTCTGGTTGTTTACGTTCTTGACTGGTTCTGTTCCGAATAGACTTCGGCACATGCTGGCGGATTCTGTCCTGCAAACGTTGAGACGTTCGACCCACGTACCGACTATCGCAGTGGCACACGTATTCATATACGACGTTACTTTGTTGAAAAGTGGGAAGAACGTCTTTATGTATAGCAGGTAAAATTCGTCTGGTGGAAAAGATCACTCGTGGTTGAACCGCTCCAAAACAATTATTAATAGATAATTTTATTTTTCTTTCAAATTTCAGGGAATTTTCGCCAATCCAAGGCAATTTTAAATAGACAGGGCATTTTTTTGGGCCTTCTTTAGTGCTTTGTTGGAAACGTAAAAGTTTTTTAGAAATTCTCGAATCAATAAGGAATTCTGGATAACCATTTTTTACAAGAATAGAGCGAATATTGTCTATTTCATGTTTTAATGTAGATTTAGAGCAGATTTTTAAGGCTCGATGTGTTAAAGTATCAATGAGATTTGTTTTACGTTGTTTTGGTCCAAAGGAATTCCAATGAATATATTGACCTGTGAAAGTGGGCTTTCGATAGACTGAAGTGATGAATTTACTATCAGATTTGGTAACAAGTACATCCAAAAAAGGCAGAGAATTATTGGTTTCAATTTCATTGGTAAATTTTAAGGAGGGGTGAAGCGAGTTAAGACAATTTAAAAATTTTTGGAATTCAGTTTCTTTGTGAAAAAGGCAAAGTGTGTCATCAACGTAAAGACAGTATATGGTAGGTTTTGAAATTTTATTAAAAAGCTTTGATTCATAGTAGCCAACAAATATATTTGCCAGAGCGGGACCAAAAAAACTGCCCATAGCAACTCCATCAATTTGCCTGTACATAATATTGTTAAAGCTAAATTCAACTGAAGTAGTTGCAGTTTTCATCGTGTGATTATCATTTTATTGAACTGATGAAAACTGCAACTACTTCAGTTAAATTTAGCTTTAACAACATTATGTACAGTTTATGACATCACAATACAAACAGACGACACGATGGTTGCAGAAACTTCCAATTGGTTGTTTTTTGAACGTTTTAGCCAAAAATTATGGTATATAATACTATCGCAAAAGGGCATAATGCTTTAAAAATTTAACCAATGCGCGAAGGATTAAAACGGTAAAACAAATCTTATAAACTTTTAAGAACACTTATAAGAACAACTTGCAAACAAAATAAATTAAATCGGGTGATTGGACCGATTACGAAATCACTACATAACAATGAAAATAACTACGTCATAACCAAAAGCTTAAAAATTTCTGTGGAAAATAAAAATCAAGTACAGAGTTATAAGGTTAAGATCAAAATTATGAATGAAGTGTGACACTAATAACGTATATTTTAATAAGATTGAGTTTAAACAATTTATGGGCAAAATGTTTTAATTTGAATTAATTTGAATTTTTAAAGCATTTTAAAAGAACTAAAAATACGTTTTATTTTTTTCAGTTTGTCCTATCTTTTCATCTGTTGGTAACGGAAGTGTCAACCCGGACATAGCCACTCAACTGCCTTTACCTATCAACTCAGTTGTAAATATTACTTGCAATTCTGGATTCTATACTGACAACAATCGTTACATTTGTATTGCTGCGTCTAATGCTCCACCAGAGTGGACGCCTAGAAATGCACCGATGTGCATGAGAGGTTTGTATAAGTTAATTTAAATAAAAATAATAACAATAATAGATTTTGATATCAGCATTGCAATGGTTTTAAATTAATTGTAAACTGCATTTCCTAGAGACGATTTATTTCAAAATTCTACGAGTTATGATTATATTATACTCGTATTTAGGTAAGCCTTCAAAAAATTATTAACAAGCTTACGTTTAATTTAACTTAACTAGATAGGTATTATGTATAAAAAAGAAACAGATCATGATCAATCAAAAGAAGTAATTTTCTATACTGTGAAAATACAAACAAAACCCGTCATATCGCAGTGAAGCACTAAATAAGGTAGTGCTTTTCAAATATTTTTTGTTATACATACTAATAAATTTTCGTTTTATCCGAGGCACACATACTTCATTAAGGCAAAAACCTACTTAATACAATTGACAAGTCTGTGTCATAAAAGTTAGGGTTTTAGAAGCAAAAATATTTCAGCAACGTTTTTAAATTGCAAAATGATTTTTTTATTCTTCTGTACTAAACTACGCTAGTATTGATTGTCCAAATAAAAGTAAAAATTTATGTGAAAATAGTGCCTTGAAATAAGTTTGTAACTCTAGAAAGACCAAAAAACAAAAAACAAAAAAATATATATGTACAACCTGGGACAAAAGTTTAAGACCACCTTCAGAAAAACGCATATTTTAGAAAAAAGCTTCTTAAACACGTAATACCAAGCATTTTTGCGTCAAAATGCATATTTAGGTTTTGAAAATAGACCTTACCACATGTCAATTTTTAATTTTTCCTTTTATTTAGTATTTTAAACGTTTGGCTTAAAAAATACAAAATTTTGAACCCCTAAAATTGGCAAAAAAATTAACAGTCAGCGTTGAAAACGCATTTAATTTACCGGTGTTTGCACAATGAAGGTGTCAGAACGTAAAATATCAAGACAGATGAAGGTTAGCAAGATTGCTGTACCTAACATCATTAAAAATTTCAAAAGAAAAATACTTCAAGAACAACAAAAAACAAGCCGTCCGAGGATTTTTAGCAATAGAAATAAACGTTTTATTAGGAAGGGAACGAGTCAATTTACAAAGAGCTTCGCTGAAAAAATACAGGCTAAAATGGCATAAAGAAGATCCAAACTTAGTAGGTGATTTTACTGAATTTAAGTTAATGAATTTTAGTGGTTCAAAATTTTGTATTTTTTAAGCCAAACATTTAAAATACTAAACGAAAGGAAAAATTAAAAATTGACATGAAATAAGGTCTAGTTTCGAAACCTAAATATGCATTCTGACGCAAAAATGCTTGGTATTACGTGTTTAAGAAGCTTTTCTCCAAAATGTGCGTTTTTCTGAAGGTAGTCTTAAACTTTTTTCCCAGGTTGTACAGTCATTTGCAAAAATATAGAACCAACCTAAAATTTTTTCAGTTTTTCAAACTACGATAAAGTAGATCAGTTCTACATCAAAAAAAAAGTTTTAATGGCAATTAAACCCAATTACATCAAATGAAAATGTTCGAAGCTCTTCAGTATTACTTTTTATCTAAAAAGAAGGCTGTGTTTAGTACTTTGTGTCCACCTTTCTCTCGCACTACTGAAGCAAGACAGCTGGGCATACTATTTATTACGAAAGCACAGTACTCGGTACAGATTTCATTTACCTAAAATTATTTTATTGCATTTATAACTTCTTTAGCACTGGATGGTTGTTTTTGCCTCTTTATTTTTTATGTAACTCCACAAGTTTTCGATAAGTTTCAAGTTTGGGTTGTTTCCTGGCCAGTCCATAACTTCTATCTTTCTTTTCCAAAGGTATTCCGAAACCATTTTGATCTATGACATGCTCCATTGTGCGTAAATCTAGAGGTGTTATGCGCCAACATGTGTGTATTCAGCTTTTCCCAAAGCAGTTGAACATATTTCAGAGCATTTATTGTGGTGCCTGGGGGAAAAAAATACAACCCAGCAGTCCCATGTTTGTTCATGGCCCCTCAGACCATCTGGCTTAGGTGTGTTTTACTGCATTGACGTGTACTTTGCATTGAATCTTTGACATTTTGGTCTTTGGTCATTAAACGTGTCTCTTCCGCACTGCAGATGCTGAACTGTAGATTCGTTAGAGAATAAAACTGTTTCTCATTTTTCCACAGTCCAATGAAGATATTTATTGGAAAAAGATAATAGCAGACGCGAAACATGGTTTTGCAGCTGCTTATAGAACTTTAAACCCAAATACTTGCTCAAATAACGTGAAATTGTGTTAATGCTAATGTCTGTACCATTGTTTTGCAAATTGGCACGTATTTTACAACAAGAACCAGTGGGGCACCGCATGACAGCTCGTTGTATTTCGTCGATAACATCATTATTTCTTCGTAAAGTTTTAAAGGGTCTACCAGTTTTTCTCATGTCATCATAAATTTTATGCTTCTTAAACCTTTCTATGTGGCAGTGGACTGCACTTTTGCTACATTGTAATCTTTTTGCCATCGGCCTCTCTGAGAGTCTTTCCATATGCAAACCCACTGTCTGAGCACGCTGAACAGCCAATAATGAAGATTTTTTGCTGATTTTTTTTCTCCTTTTAAAGTAATTAAGAATGCTCTTGAACCATATATTAATCTGCACTGCAACTGGTTGCAATTATATGTTTGAAACTTTTTAAAGATTTAATAATTGACTATGCGGCAATAATGTGTTTCTTTAATGAAATAACGTAGTTTTGACGATTTAATGATAGATTAGTTCAAGCTTCACCACAAAATATCATTGCAACTGGGGCGGTCCTATACTTTTGCAACAATCGGTACCACAACGGTTGATCAAAACGACGCTTGATTGAAATGACAGTTATAAGAAAAATTATTTTGTGTATTTCTGCAATTAAACAATCTCTCTTTGTTATTGTAACTTACGTAGATTCATAAAAAGCAGAGGCCATCAGTAAGAAATATTTTTTTTTTGCCAAGGTCAAGAGCAGGGTTTCTTAACAAAGTTCCTGGGCAAAGCATTTTTAGGAGGGCAACAAGTAAATCTCTTGTCATGTTTATTTTTCGTTAGAGCCCATTGCTGCCATTTTTGCATTCTTTTTACATTGCAGTTAGTAACGTATTTAGGGCAATTCATCGTGCCATGGCACCACACTCGAAAACTCCTTAAAGAAATCAGAGACAGATTCAAAGTGAAAAACCTTTTTTTAGAGATTACTATAATTTTTAGACAAAAATTGACAAAACTGGGACAAATTCAAAGTGAAGATCTTTGTTTCTTCTTTACCTACCGATTGAAAAAAAAATTCAACTAAGGATATTTGATTGTAATGCTCCCCCATTCAAAAATACACGGTAGGTCACAGAAAAGATTTTAATGTTTTGAGAACAGTATAAGATAAATCATAGTAATGTATAGTACATTAAACAGTTTAAATTAAACTTGGCCTTTTCTTTTTTTTTGTTGTTATTTTTCTGGTTAACCTGCTTCCTGTTGTAGATTTTCTCATTCATTATTCGATCAAATGTCGTTTTGATCAAATGTTGCTTCGATACATTGTAGTTTTGACAAACTCGTTCAAGTGCTGTTTCGGTCAAATGTCGTTTCGATCAACTGTCGTTCAATCAACTGTCGGGTCACGTTGGCGCCAAGTGCGCTAAGTAGGCTCGGGTCATTTTGTGTTAGAGTACAAAATTTATCGTTGTTTCAAGTTATTTTTTTACTAATAAAAAATTTGTAGTAATGAATGCAAATATAAACAACTTTAATAATCTGTAAAGACTTATATGCATTCACAAATTTTAATGCAGAGGCGTGCAACTATTTATCGCAATGGGCCAAAACACACAATAGTAATAATGCTGTGGGCCGGACAATTTAGTACCAAACAAAATTAGCTGTTGCTATTAATCCTTATATATTGTAAAAAAAAATTCTTAATCAATTTGCACGTAATGTCAAAATATTAATGAAATACCCGAAAAACTAGCTGCGCAGTATCGCTAATGTCTATACTCTTGCCCAAAACAATACTAAAACTAAAAAATTGCCCAAAACAAAATATAAAAAAATTACCTCTGCAAACTGAGACAAATTTAGTTGCTCCACTACACATTTCTTTTTTGGAAAACACATTTCGAGTGAAAAATTCCAAACAACTCTTAAAAGTAGAAAAAAAGCACGGAAAAGTATTTTCTTGACGTTGTTGCTTTTTTTAATCTCAAGTGTGTTGCTTTTATTGCCGGTAATGATGCAATTGGTTAATATAATATTAATTTGTAGAATGCGACATTGTTAGTGCCCCATTGACTCCATCAGATGCTTCTCGAACAATAAATGGTACTGAACCATACACTGATGGAGACAGTCTTTCATATAGATGTGACTTGCCCACGCATGAATTGAACAATCCTGTTGTTGTTTGTCAAAGTAACGGTAGCTGGTTACCGTCATCTATAGGAAACTGTATGCAAACACGTAAGATCTTTCAGCTCAATCCAATGATATAATAATTTAATTAATATTTCTATTTTTGCGGTATTCAATAGTTTGCTTTTTTATAATATTTTATGATATTAATATAAAATAATTATCTAAACATAAAGCATTACAAAAATTGAAGACATAGTTTGGGGCTTAAATTGTAAAAAGAAAAATATATCTTTAAAAAACATTCGAAGAAAATGAATGGCATAAGCTAGTTTGGTGCATATAACGTGTATGAAGAATACTAAAATACTATTGGCGAGCAAAATCCTCCGCTAGAGAGCTGTTTGGGCAATTAAAATATCGTCAGTGACAATTTGATTTTGCAAAATTTAAAAAAAATCAAAAACTAAAAGACTAAAGTGACGGTTTAATTTTATAAAATGTCAAAAAATTCTATAAGAGAAGATTAAAGCACTAAGAGAATTTTTTTCTAAAATTGGAATTCTTACAATTAAAGTCAAAAGCAAAAATTAATTAGCAGAATTTTGGTATCATTACAACGTTAGTATCATTACAACATCAACGGCTATAATTACCT
This sequence comes from Diplosoma virens, assembly GCA_963680785.1. NCBI lineage: Eukaryota > Metazoa > Chordata > Ascidiacea > Aplousobranchia > Didemnidae > Diplosoma > Diplosoma virens. The sequence continues at coordinate 49,235,625 of OY796880.1, read as the reverse complement.
GAAACGAGGTGATAGTAGGCTAAGAACAAGTGCCGTTATTTCTGAATAATCAATTAGATGAAGAATTGAAGAAATATTGGAAGATAGAATTGATCACACCCAACCATATTTAAAATGTTGTTTGGTCCGGGTTAAATTTGACATACATTTTGCATCCTAGGGTTAAAAAGACAATTAGTCGTAGATTATCCGTAGGTTTTGGCTTAAAATCATGCATATCAGCTCAGAAACCAAATCTCACTAAGGCAATAAAAAAGAAAATTTTGCACTTTGTAAAAAGGCAATTTTCTAAGACACAGAGATATGGAAAAAAATTTTTTTTTCTGATGAACCTTCAATAAAGCAATTTTCCGTTTAAAAATATTAAATTTGATGACTGTTTGGAACAAAATATAAAAGAAAAATTTACTATTGCAACAGTGCATCACTTCCCAAATCAAATGGTTTATGGGCACTATGTCAGCTTTTGCTTTCTACAAGTACAATAAATGGCAAAAAATACAATATGTGGAGTTTCTTAAGAAGAACCTAGTGCTACATAAGTAAACACATAACTGAATAATTTTTAAAGAGCTTCTTTGTGGTACAGAATTTTAATATCGCTTTAAACAAAGTCGATTTTTTCGGAGCCATAAGCTTTTCGTGACGCTCTCATCAGTGGCAATCGCGTCAAAATGGGACGAACCAGAGAAAATCAAGGTATTTATAGTCTCAACAGTTGGGAGAAAGGTGCTGCAGTCTCGGAAAGGAGAAAGGCACAATTGCACAGTGTGGTGCAATACAGGATGTTCTCGGAAAGGAGAAACGCACTATGTGCAATTACCCAGGAGAAACACTGTTACTCGCAACTTAGGTTATTTGAAAAGTTTCAATGTGTAAACAAATTCCTTTTGCTTACATAAAACCAAATGTTTGGCTTTGATAAAAGTTGCCTCGAGTAGACACAGATGGAACGAGTTGCGTGCCACAGCAAGAATTTTAAAACGTTTGTCGTTATAGTTTGCAGCACATTGCTCGTTGTCAAGCAAGTGTTGTCCTATGGCAGAGTCACAATCTGGATTGTTACGTTTTAGCTTACAGGATCTGCCAGGTTGAGATCGTGTAGGGTGCTTCGCTTGCTGTTGTAGCCATTTAGGAACATGCTGCTTGATTCTATCTTGTAGTCGCTGTGATGTTCGTCCTACGTACCTACTGTCACAGTGGCACGAATATTCATAAACAACGGAGCTTTTTAGCGTGGTAGGTAAAACATCTTTGCGGGCTACAGGCAACATGCGTTTCGATGTAAATACAACTCTGGTGGTAACGGAGCCATAGCAGCTTTCAACAGCCGTTTTGACGTTTTTATCAAGACCAATGGAAGCTTTCCCTATCCAAGGAACTCTCAAATATGAGAGTTATGAGAGTTAATCTCAAATATGAGAGTTCCTTGGATAGGGAAAGCTTCCATTGGTCTTGATAAAAACGTCAAAACGGCTGTTGAAAGCTGCTATGGCTCCGTTACCACCAGAGTTGTATTTACATCGAAACGCATGTTGCCTGTAGCCCGCAAAGATGTTTTACCTACCACGCTAAAAAGCTCCGTTGTTTATGAATATTCGTGCCACTGTGACAGTAGGTACGTAGGACGAACATCACAGCGACTACAAGATAGAATCAAGCAGCATGTTCCTAAATGGCTACAACAGCAAGCGAAGCACCCTACACGATCTCAACCTGGCAGATCCTGTAAGCTAAAACGTAACAATCCAGGTTGTGACTCTGCCATAGGACAACACTTGCTTGACAACGAGCAATGTGCTGCAAACTATAACGACAAACGTTTTAAAATTCTTGCTGTGGCACGCAACTCGTTCCATCTGTGTCTACTCGAGGCAACTTTTATCAAAGCCAAACATCCGGTTTTATGTAAGCAAAAGGAATTTGTTTACACATTGAAACTTTTCAAATAACCTAAGTTGCGAGTAACAGTGTTTCTCCTGGGTAATTGCACATAGTGCGTTTCTCCTTTCCGAGAACATCCTGTATTGCACCACACTGTGCAATTGTGCCTTTCTCCTTTCCGAGACTGCAGCACCTTTCTCCCAACTGTTGAGACTATAAATACCTTGATTTTCTCTGGTTCGTCCCATTTTGACGCGATTGCCACTGATGAGAGCGTCACGAAAAGCTTATGGCTCCGAAAAAATCGACTTTGTTTAAAGCGATATTGAATAATTTTTATGCATGATAAAACCCCGAACAAAAAACAAGGCTGTGCAGCAATTTTTTTATCGCAAACATATTAAAGTGCTTAACTGGCTTAAAAAAATCCCTGCCTTAAAACCTATAAAAAATTTAAGATCTTTAGTGAAAACAAAACTATCTGAAAAATAACAGTCAAGTCTTCAGGGAGATGACCAAAGAAATTTGGGTCCTTGAATTTTCTCCAGATTATTGCCATAACCTTATCAGTAGTATTTTCCATCATCTTCAGAAAATAACTTAAGACAAAGGTGGTCGTAAAAAAAATTAAAAATTCATCAAAGTTTTACTTTTTTTTTTACCAAAAAACAATGTTTTCTCGTGAGTAATAGGTGTTTATTGCAGTTTGTGACCATTTCGGTAGTATTGACGTAAAAGATACACAAAAATTTTAATGGTCTTAAAATTTTGTCCCAGGCTGTATATGGAATATTCACTGTACGTTTGAGCTGCAATAAACGCAGCTCACTCGATTTAATCATAAGTTAACAAGTACAACGCTTCGCTTTTTTTAGCATAAAGATTTTTGTAAAAACGTTAGTTAATAATGCACCTTATTATCCTTCAAATTAACACAATTTGTGTTTTAAAGATGGCAGATTCAAGGGCGGCAAAATTAGGGACCAGGATTAATTGCTTTTAAATTTGTCGGCAGCGTGGTCGACTGGTTAGAGCGCCGTGGTTGTGATCAACACGGTCTTGGTTCAAAACCTATTCAACCATTCTATTGTGTCTTTGGGAAAGACACTTTATCTTTCCCTGCTTGGTGATCTTGGCAAGCAGTACTAAATTAAAGTCATATTTCTATTAAACTAAAAAAAAAGTACAAATTTCAAACGGACAGCAATACCTTGGCATCTCCGGAAGCAGTCGAGGTAATAGCTTGACCTATGTATAGCGCCTCCGTTGCCTTCCTGCGAGTAAGGAGGATAAATATAGAGATAAAATAAAATAAAAATGAAGAAGCATTGTTTTAGATTTGCCTACAATGATATAATTTAAATCAAAATTTAATTGAACAAAATTTGAAAGTAACGAGTTAAACAAGAGATCACCTTACTTTTAAAGCCATCCTATATAACAGTATTTAGGAAAAGAAACAAAATTTTAAAAAAATACTTTTTTTTGTTAAAAAGGCACTCTCAACAAAGGTAATTACCTAATTAAAGAAATATTTTTTCTAGAAAATTGGTAAAGACCAAAAAAAAGGTATTCCCTTGAGTTTGAATTGAAGGTATGAATCTTTTTTATTCAAATTAAGGGTCTAACTCTTTGAAGACGGGGCTTTTGGCCTCTAGCTGCGCAAATTTAGAAGTGTTTCAAGAATTAAGCAATATTTAATTATAATTTCCCCATTAATTATAAAAAAAATTGTTTAAATTTTATATTATCGAAAAGATAATTTTTTTCCTGAGTACAATGATATAAAATGTTTAAAAATTTGTTCAAAAACAAGTTTGCAATAAAAAAAATAAAAGACCCCACTTTTCCTTTCAAAAAATCTCTTTTTTCCCAATAATTACGAGTAGCGACAAGATAATTCAAATTTTCAAGTCGCTACGTGTCGCTAGAGTTTTACTCTATCGAGCGAAAAAAAGTTAGTCTGAATATTTTGCAAAGCGGCGGCGCTACTTTCGATTATATTGCCAAGAGAATATGACCAACGGTACATTACTAATTAGAACAACGAAATTTTGAACTTTATTTGAGTGTGTGTGCTTGCGTACCATTGTTTAAATCTTTGCGCGGCTTTGACTTTGATCTAGAAAAAAAGTTTCTGCTTTTTTTCGTGACCATTTATAAACAAAAAATGGCAAGCTCATAGCTTTTATTAGCTTGTTCAGCAAAGTAAGGTAGTTGTAACTCAATAAATTCTTATGTAACAAATTTTTATCGACTGATGTATTTTTGCTGAAGCATAAAACTACACCGGTAATATGTTTTAGCAAAATATTTTCAATTGGCTGATATACAATTTGCAACTTTAGCAAATAAAAATTTATAAATGAAGTTTTTAATGCAAATACTGAAATGTTATGTGATAAGCCAGTGTTCTTCAAACTTTTTTCATCGAGACCCATTTTCCACGGCCAAATTTTTTCGCGACCCCTAAAAAAAGGTCTTCACCTAGAATCGATCTCTGATTCCGCTATTTTCCCCCCAAAATCAAGGTGTTCTCTAAAAAAAAAAAAGGTCTTCGCTTCAAATTAATCTTGTATTTCGCTACTTTTCTTCCAAAACCATCGTAATCTCTTAAAATCCAAAATTTAAAATCTCGCGACCCCCATTGAGCCTCTTTGCGACCCACTAGGGGGTCGCGACCCCCAGTTTGGAGAGCCCTGTGATAAGCAATAAACCATTTTTACAAACAGAAGTTCACCGTGGATATGGCACAGCAATCCTTTATAATTTTTCATATTTAATTTCCATAGTTGTCCTCCTAACACACGAAAAAGCTTCGCAAACGCTATAAATAGAGCAGCTGTTAACCAAGTATTATGATCTGCTTCCGGAGACTCCAAGATATTGCAGTCCGATTCCGAGCTATTGAAGCATATAATTAATAATTTAGAAAAAAGAGGAACCCGCAATTTAGACGAAACGTTTGGTGTTCAAAAATCTGTTTTTGAAATAAACTATACAACCAAAAACCAGTTTTTGAAAATATATTATTTTAAAAATTAACTTGATTGATAGTGTTCGTATATATTCTTTACTTCATAAAGCTTTATTAATTTTAGGCTCATACAAAAAAACTTTATTTATAATTACACCATGTAACAAAATTTTGTGAAGGTCTTAGTTGCATAAAAATTTTTATGTATTGTGTTTGCTACTCGAAACTAATCAACAAAATCATAAAATTTTTTTGGAAGTGTCCTTACTTTTCATAAAATGTCGCTTTTTCTCATTTCTGGTTTTATTCAATAGTTATCTCTATTTATAAGCGAAATTTTGTATTGAATGTATATTCACGCTAACCCATAAAAGAATTATTTATTTATTTACTTATTTAAATAAGACTCACAGCTCATAACAGAAAAAAACAAAGCAAAACAGCAAAAACTACACAAAATAAGAGACACATACAAAAAAACAACACTTAAAAAAGTATGCACCTATATAGCTAACATATGCATTATGCAAAGATACAAACATTCCATAAACACTTCAGAAGTGATTTTGTTTGCGTGACTTGCATCTATGATCTGAGAAATCTTCTCGTATTATGGACCACAAATAATCCCCCATCATATTGCAACTCCATCTCCCTTGGTATCTTCTTTCCATATCAGAAATATGCTGGTGAAATCTTTCACCGTGTTCCTCACTTACATCACCTGTATTTGGACTAAAAAAATCAAGGTGGGAGTGTAGGAAATGCAGTTTCAGGGACATGCGTCATCCCATGTTTTCATATTTCTCCATCAAATTGTTTACCAAAAGCTTGTAGTCATCACTTCGTTTATTGCCAAGAAAATTTTGAACTACTGCTCGAAATGCCTTCCATGCTTCTGCTTCTCTTGTAGTCATTTTGTCTTCAAGTTCTTTACATTGCAGCATAAGTCGAACTTGTGGACCAGTAAAAATTCCAGCCTTCTTTTTAGCTTCAGACAAAAAAGGAAACAGGGCAGAAATGTGCTGAAAACCATCACCATCTTTATTCATTGCCTTGATAAATTGCTTGACAAGGCCAAGCTTTATATGCAAGGGAGGCAATAAAATTTTTTTCGAATCTACTAAAGGAACATGCTTTACATTCTGAGTGCCAGGAACAAAGCACCTTCTCTCTGGCCATTCTTTTCGGGAGTAGTGTTTAGTAGCAGCTCGGGAGTCCCATAAACAAAGAAAACAGGAATATTTTGTATAGCCTACTTGTAATCCTTTTAAAAACCCAATCATTTTGAAATCTCCACAGAGCGACCAGTTGTATCTGGTATAGTTAATATTTTCAAGAACAAATTTTACATTGTTGTAATCTTCTTTCATTTGGACATAATGGCCAATGGGTATCGAAGGATAATGGTTTCCATTATGAAGGAGGACATATTTCAAACTTCGGGAAGAACTGTAAATAGACGCCACTCTTTTGGGTCATGAACAATTCCTAATTCTTCAAAAAGGTTATCAACATTGTTACAGAAACATAGAGAGCCTACCATAGGAAAATATTTTGAAAATCTTTCATGCCGTTTTCTTGAAGATGAACATCGACACGATGTATCTAACAAGTTCCATTCTTTCAACCTTGAAGTCAGAAGTTCTGCATTCGACTTTGTGAGCGCCAAATCTCTAACCAAATCATCCACTTCTTGTTGGCTGGGAAAGTGTGGTTCTAAACTCATATATGTTTGAGATATGTTGAAATCGTCATCGGAGTCTTCTATATCTTCAGAAAGTGTTAAATCTTCTGAGACTTTATTGCATTGTGGTTTGGGCACTGGCAACTCACTGTTATGTAGGACAGGTGCAATCGAAGATGGGATGGAAATATATGCTATGTCATGTCGGTTTTTAGTTTTCCTAAATCTTGAAATGTCAACCATACAGAAATAACAATCATTTATATAGTTTTGGGGTTCTCTCCAGATTCTTGGGATAGCAAATGGCATTGAATGTCGGTCTCCCCTAAGCCCGCCATCCAAATTTGATCGGCATTTTCCACATATCACATGAGGTGACCAGCTTTTATCCTGGTCACCAATTTTCATGCCAAAATAGCTTTCATAAGCAAAAACAAACTTTGCTTCTAATTTTATTTTATACTTTACTTGATTTAAACTAATATATAGACCACAAACATAGCAAAAAGAATCAGCAGAAAGCTTACATTTACGTGATAACGACATTCTTCAGTTTACCAGGAGTTACGCTACTTGTCTACCTAATAAAGCAAGCTAAAAATTTGAGATTTTTGCTGTGTACAGTAACTATATTACTATATTACAGTAACTATATAACAAAACAAGGATTGTTGTTATACCACAAGCTACAATTATGACATAAAATCACAAGCGCCTGTGACGTTACAGTTTATTCTTGTTATAAGGAATTTAGATTAAGAGTTAGAGGGTCTTTTCAATAAGTCACCGTAAGCAATTTCTTTTTTTGTAAAACTAACCCGGAATCCCCCTTTCAGCACCAAAATGGATTAAAAAAGAAATCAAGAGAAAAATCATTTTCAAGAACCGGTGGTAACCACAGGAAAATTGGGTTAGTTTTACGAACAAAACTTGCTAACGGCAACTTCTTGGCAAGACCCCAGTTAGAAATGCAGGGTGCCAAAAGTTAGAAAATTTAAAATAACTTTTTTTAAAACGACACTTATGACAAACAATTGCCAGAAACATGTTTTACTCCGCAATATGCTATAGAAAATATTAAAAATTCAGCACAATTAAATTTTTGTTACATGGTGTTATGAGTTGATTAGTAAATTATAATTTATTAAATTGAACAACTTATCTCTGTACGGTTTGTAACAGAGCTTTCAGATGTTTTTTTGCTGATTAGAAATTCTGACTTCGCATCAAAGCGCAGCCGTATTTAAAGGGACGTGCGCATTTGCTTGGGTATTATGACGTAACAGAGGGTTTTTCAGGAAGTTTAGCCAAAAAAATTTGCCGTGTTTATTTTTTTGCTCACCTGAGATCACGTGACTTGTCACAATATGTGACTCCCGTCTTCAAAGAGCTAAATAAAAGATATCTTAGTTTGCAAAAGATACGTTTTACCTGTTTGAGTAAATTACAAACATTTCCGGGTTAAGTGAATGAAACGCCGAAGCCAAAAATTGAAGACCATTACCTATTAATTTTATGGTCTTCACAAAGGTTTTCAATAAAAATTTTATTTATTATACTTACGATTAAAATTTGCATTTGTTAAAATTGTCTTTTGGACCAAAAAGGGCAACTTTTAAAATTTTGCCCTATACGCCAAAAATTTTATCTGATTGCAAACTATAACTGCAGCATCTTTTTATTTTTACTTTCCAGCCGCCACTGCATATGAATAATTGAATCCAACCGTACACAAAACAAAATTTTACCCTTTTTTTATGCAATTTTTTTATGCTTACTTTTCACGACATAATTCAGTTCAGTTCTCCTTATTTTCTTCTAATAACTTATCCTTGACAACAAGCTTCAAAATCTTTTCGTTTGTGCTTTTGACAAGCTTTAAGCAATCGATAGTTAATAATAAAAGCACTTTTTCTAGTAAAAAAAAAAAAAATTTAATTAAAAAATATAATGAAATTGCTCACCAGCCATTATTATTGTGAACAACTTTGAATGCTCAACAGATGATTATACTTTTAAGCAGTTGTTACAGAGAACAATTTAATGTCTTTGAAAATGTTTATTGTGTGCTAACTGAAAAAAGGGCAGTGTCACCCTTCATTCGTAATAATTTTGAGTCATGACTATATAGTTTGTTTTCCGTCCTACAGCAATTTAAAGTTTTATTATGACTTAGAAATCGCTTGCAATTGTTTGAACGCATCTTTTTTTCTTTCTTTCGCCAGACAGTAATGACGCAATGCGCTTTGTCAGGATATTTTCCTTTAACGCATGACCGAGTATGAACTTGTTATCGAACGTTCTCGTATACTATGGAAAAATTGTTTTGATTCTGGCGCATTCGATCGTAGCGTTTTCCCCAGGGGATTCGATTTGAGTCGAGCGTTGCTAGTCAATTCGTCGTCATGTGACATTTGTCTATATATATATATCCTCGCTCGATCGCTGTCATAGAGAGAGATGATTTTAGAGACAACTCGAAAATAGAGACTCGAGTAAAAGTAATTTCAGAGAGTGATAATTTGGGCGCAGAGCGTGGGCGAAGGACCTTTGATTGTATTGCGTGGATTGGCAAGTGTTGTAATTGTTTTTGCGCCAGTGTTTGGAGATTGATTCTGCGGAGGTAGAATTATTTGTATTGGACGAATCAAGTTGTAGCGCTGATTTTCGCTTTGCAGTGGCAGAGCGTGGAAAAAATATTTTTGTGGGTTGTGAGTCGTAAATTGTATAATACATTCGTTTTAGTAAGAGACAGTAATTTCTGTTTGTTTGTGGAGAAGAGTCTTCAACAAATCAATCCGAGTTTGGTTCAAGTCAACTGTATAAAAGCTTCAGGCTCATAGCAAACTACTTCTTGAGCCAGAATAAAATAAAATTAGACACAGCTTTGTTTCAGCGCAGGTATTCGGGTTACTTTGTTCAACTGATCCTTTAGAATTTCCAAATAAAGTCTGTGACAGTCAGGCAATAAAAACACAAAATAAAACTATTGAACGAGACCGTTTGGGCACCTCTTTTTCCGCGCGACTATTTTGGAACCAGTTGACAGTTGGGCAGCTATTTCAGCGCCATCCAATTCGGCGTTTTAACATTAAAAAAAGAAATTTATAAGAAGCTTCTAATTTATTGCATATGTTTTGATCGTTATATTCCTTTCTGCAATATTATAATTGGTATCACTTTAGTCATTCACTTGTTTTAACTAAAAAAAAATTAGTTGGTCACAAGTACTCGTACATCCTGTGTATTTAAAATATGTATTGTTTTATTTGTCGGCAGCGTAATCGAATGGTTAAAGCGCCAGGATCGTGATCAACACGGTCTCGGTTTAAAACCTATTCGCGCCCTTCTGTTGTGTCCTTGAAAAAGACACTTTACGGTACTTTTACCTGCTTGGTGGTCTCGGCAAGAAGTTCTAAATTAAAGTCATATCTTTATTAAAATTTCAAGCGGACAGCAATATCTCGGCATCTCCAGAAGCAGGTCGCGGTAATTGAATTGACTTCGTTTATTTTGCTAGTTTGTAAGATCAAATCAAAAACAAACACACACTACAAGATCAAATAAATGGTAAACGATTACATAACACGTACAAAAAATAAATATAAAAAAAAAAAAAACCAGCATGGAGACTGCGAAGTGACCAAAAACAATTGGTCTTCAAGTCAAGCAGATACAATTGTTTGCCCTATGTATAGCGCCTCCGTCGCTTTCCTGCGAGTTAGGAGGATAAATATACGTAGAGATAAAATAAAAAAAATAAAAAATAAAAAAGTGGTAAATTTAAAGTTAACTAATACTGCTAAAATTATTGAAACCTGATAAGAGCTTAAGTAAGCCGAAAACATTCGTTTTTTGTATAGTAATTTTTAAATGTTTGGTTAATAAAAATGAAGAATACTGAATTCACTGCTTATTGCAATTGTTATGTGGTTAAAGAAAACAACCTCTTTGCCGAAACTTTACAATACGATTTATGAATAAAAGTTTTGCTAAAACTGCAGTCGCTAAATAGGCTGGCGCCAAATCAGGTGGCACCCAAATAACCATACCTGAATAATCACATTGTACAAAACGTACCTTACCTAAAAAATTTCTTGCTAATTTTTTGGTTTGTTATTATCACCTCAAGCACTAAAGTTTTTGACTATAATAATTAGTTTAGTGTTTTTAACGAATGTGCGTGAGTAGCACAAAATTTCGTCGAGACGTTTCGAACTTCAGAGGTATTAAATAAAAATACTAATCATTTCTTTTTAATATTTCAGTTTTTCATTATATATATAAATTAACATTATGCTATTACAGGTTGTGGCAGGCCAAACATATTGACAAACGACAATGCTTATGTGAATGCTCCACTTTTAACTTATTCAGTTGGATCGAGTCTCACGTATTCCTGCAGCTCTGGTTTTACTTTTATAGGTGATAATAACACGACAGTATGTAACTCAACTTTTGTGTGGTCACTTGATGCAAATCCACCTTCGTGTTTAGCGGGTAGGTTTATTATTGGTTTAGTTTTGTTTGTGCAACTTTTTAGTCAATTAGTTTTTTTTTCTTTTTCCTTTCCTTTTAACCAATTTTGAGCTTTCATAGCTTTAAAAAATCGGCAAACGTTGACAATTTATAACAGAAAAAGTACCTATTAAGCTGCGGCTGCAAAATCCAACAGAATCAAAATTAGTTATTAATCTTTTGAGGTAACATAAAAATTTTTAAAAAAATTGCAAAAGTAATGCAGATTGGGTGTTTTATAAATTCAGCTGGTTTTTATGCTTAGATTCTGGCTAAACAATCAAAAAATACTAATACAAAAAATGCACTGTTTAATCTATGAGCCGAACCTCCTTAGAGGGACATAAAAGCCGATAAGTTTGTTTTTGGTATTAGTTTACTTCAAACATCTTACAATTTAAAATAATTGTGACATTCAAAATACTATGATTTAAAAATAATAAAAAAATAATGTTACACTTCAAAATACTTCAAAATAATTTATTGTTTTTTCTAAGGTTATAATGGAACTATAGTTATACGAGTAGCACTATATATTTATTAATTAAATTTTAGTGAACACTATACAACACTCACATTGACCAATGTAAATGATTTATCAGCAGAAAAAATGTGACTTATAAATAAAGTTATAAACAGCTGTTTCTGAAAATCCATTTTGCTATGAAAAGTGTATTAAAATGTACAAACATATAAAAATATATTAAAATGCTATGAAAAATATCTCTAAAAAAAAAACTAAATGTATAACTACCGCGTAGGTAAAACTAAAACAAAAAATGCTTTTTATTTATTGATTGACTGTATGAAGGATTAAAGCGGTTGAAAGTTTGTTACGTCCTTGTTGCAGCGCTTGCCACAGACTACATACTCACCGCGTGCATCGGGCTTCATAAAAGTACGACGTTTGACGGCTTGGAGTGGAGAAACTCGATGCTGGCTTTGCACCATCACTGTTATCATCTGATTCAAGCAGCACAGCGAACTGGGGTAGCAAAAGGATAACCCTTGACCCCAGTCCAATTTAAGTCTGACCTGGAACAAATAACTTTAGAAACAACGACGGCCACGACGATAAACACCATTCAATTTTTTGCATATTCAACAAATACCTAAAAAAAAGTAAAACAAGTTCTCCGAAAACATTTTACCGAGATATACAAAGTTTTTTGCTGAATCTTTTTATATTTACCTACAAATAAGAATGCATAATTTTTTAAGTGAACAACCTATCATAAATAATAAGAAATTTAATAACATGTTTAACCATTTTTTTGTATAATTCAGGGTTCTATCGATAGCCATGCAGTTTTGTGGCCACTATAAAGCAGAAAAGAAATCAAAAACTATTTATTCGTAAAAATTTTTTGCCTGCAACTAAGAAAAAAAGACGTATGTTTAAACCTCATTTTTTAAAAATAGATTGAAATAAAATAGTTTTATAAAAGATCAATCAAACTCATAACTTTATCAAAAATCTCCATTTTACTTCCAAATTAGAAGAATGCCAAAGCTTTGCCACCAAGTTGTGTAATATTATTAATGCGAAGCTACTCAATAATTCGGGTTGTTTTACAGGGTATTCAAGTTTTCTTTCAAATGATCGCTGTTCGATCTCACTTTACCAAGCTATGGCTGGTCAATTTAGTAATTAATGCTGAACTGCTCACTGGTATTCTTTTTCTTTGTTTGGCGGAGATGGATGGGAGCTGGGTGGTCCACTAAATGGCCAAACATGTTTTCTTTACCCAGGTCACCAGGCTCTTGGCAACATTTGAGAAAGCACGGGCTCCATTGGATGGTGATAAATGGTGTAAAATGTTATTACGTGTTCAGCTGTCTGCTCCTTTGCGCCAGACTCACAAGCTGCCGTTGAAGTCATAATCCATTTGTGCGTTTCTGAGTGGAATAGACCAACGCCGGTTTGGAGGCGGTTAAGCTTTACCCATGCAGGTCTGGAAAAGGTAATTCCCGGTGGTGTTGGGCAAACATCTTTAACAAATGTATGGAGTTTAGAGGTGTTTTCTCGCCCCTCCATGCTCCATTTATATTCCGTCCATCGTGCTACACTGGTGTCTGACTGATCGGGGTCTTTCAGTAGTTGCTGTGCAGCAGGCATAAACGGGGGTCTTGATTTAACCTGTTGCAGCTGTCCACAAAGTGCAGACAGGAGTTTTTCATATAAAAGGCGTTCTGGCTCATGAGCGCAGCGCTCTAGAGACAGTTCAGCTTTTTGGCGGCGAAGCCACGTTGGTTGCTAAGATAAGTTGAAAAGGCTGCTAAAAAAAGTTTCTGCTAAGATGAAAAGGTTGTTCACTTATGTAAGACGCAGGCATTCCGTCACTATGCGCGAGGCATCGTTAATAGACTTGTCAATAAGGCAAGTATGAACACTGCAACACCAAACAGACGCACAGTAGGCTACTCAATGGTAAAATGGACCAAGGTAAGAGTGACTGTGAGAAGTATTGTGGCATTCACACCGCATCTTGATCTAGCTAATCTCCCAATACACAATGCGAGATGTTAACTTTTTGTGTAGTGACTCTAAGTGCTGCCAAAACGTGAGTGCCCATCCATCTTTACACCAAGATAGGTAGGTTCGGCATAAAAGGGCAAGGCCTGTCCGTTGACAAAGATTTTAAGCTCACATCGTGCCTCCTTGTTGTAAAGATGGAAGGCTGCCCATACAGTATTTGTTGTACGAACTTAAGCTTCCATTTGTAAAGGTATTTTGTAAAGGTAATTTGTAAAGCATAGGGTTGCCATGTCCTGAGTACGAATTTTCTCCAATGCCTGCCGGTTGCTTGTATTGTGCAAGATAGCCAGATCATCAGCATAAGCAAATTTGCTGCCGGCTGCCATTGGAAAGTCATATATATAGATATTAAACAAAAGGGGAGCCAGGACTGATAGTGGAAAGACATTTTTAAGGCATTGCAACTTGCTTTGCTTTTCGGAATCGGTGGTGAGGGTAAAACTTCGATTACAAACAAGTTCCATCATCAATGACACCATGTGCTAGTCCGGAAGAAAATTGAGTAGCTTGCAAGTGAGGCCAGAGTGTCAAACAGTATTGTAGGCTGCTGTGAGATGCACAAACATAGCGGCAGTCTTCGTTTTCACCGAAAAGCTATCCTCAATTTCTTCAGTGAGACAAGTGACTTGATTTAAGGTCGACCTTTTGCGTCAAAACCCAGCTTGCTCTCTAGGTAGCATTGAGTTTATTATTGTTTATACGCGGGCATAGATAAGTATTTCCAAAATCTTGAAGGGAACAAGAAGCAAAAAGATAGGTTTATAGTCCTTTGGGTCCCCCAATGGCTTATTCGGCTTTGGGATGGCAGCCATTAATGTTCTCCTCCAAATTTTTCAAAGCTTGAGTCAGCGCATGCAGGAACACAGGTGCTTATTTAACCAGTACTTTAAAGCAGAGCTGGCATAAAATATTAACACTGGGCATAGAACATCATGGCCCGGAATTTTTCCAGACTTTAACAGCTGGAGGGCATTGGTAAAATTTTCGGGAGAAAACACTCCAGATATGCATTTGTCAGGGGATGTCGGACTCCTCCAGAGTTGGTTCTGCCAATCAATTTGTTTATTATATTCCATTCCAGCTGACTGGAGTGCGTAAAGTCGATGCTATTAACAGCCTCGGACCAGCGACCTTTTTGTTTTTCATCAAGATGACACAGCAAGGCGGAAGCGGATGAACAAGTTACTTTATAATGCGAAGCCCGTAGAAAAACCTCGTAAAAATATTTGCCCAACACGGCCCATATTTATTTCTGCGACCACTAGGAATTGACAATTCGCTGTTGGGCAAAGATGGTATTATAGAAGTCTTGCTATGCCTCATTAAAAGAGATAGAATCAGGAGATGGTGGTTATTGTGATAGCTGGTTTCTGATGAGGCCGTATAGTTTTCAGTTAGTTTTTCGGAAATTCTAACGCTTGTACGGCTCACTTGGGACTGGGGCCAAACTTTTTGAGGCTGTAATAAGCGATGATCGATGTTGGGGCTTTAAAAACCTCTCTAACAAACGTCTTTCTAGTTCGGATCTGTTTAAATATTTACTCGCAAAACCCAGGTTGGGATTGGTTCCTGTGTTTCACGACTAGAAAATAAGCAAGGAGTATGTTTTAGGGTTATACAAGAGAGAACGATTTCCCTTGGCTTCCCAGTCAGAAAGACATTCTCCATCTGGGCTTGTGTGAGTATAGCCCCAGTCAGTGTCCTGGCAGTTAAAATACCTTTGTAAAGTCAGGATGAATTGCGAAGTTTTTGGTTTGATAGACATTGACAATCTTGCAACCATAATGCCCACATACAAACACTCAATTGCTTATCTCTCCGAAGATTGATCCACAAGAATCTAGCTAAGTTTTTCTTAAACAAACGTAGCAAGACCATGCTTCCTGTTTAAGACCCAACAAGCCAGTGTGAGGTGTGGCATTACGAGATAGTTGCATTTGTGCAATGGGTCTCTTATAGGAAGAGCTGGCCAATTGGCTGATAACTCGGATTTTATTTGCGTTTATACCTTGAACATTCAAATGTATTATTATGGAACCAAAAATCTCGCATTTATTATTTTAAACTTGCCAAATCTCTTTTGTTTCCCGAGCCGAGGATCTATGCTTTTACCACCTCAGAAGCATCCCAAATTTATCATTATTTGCTGGGTCATTGCAAGTTACCGAGATTCGCCACGTAGAAGTTAATGATATGAATCCCTGTTATTGTCGCTTAATTTTGCTCACTGTTATTATCCCATTAATCATGTTAAATCAGGAAAAGATACAAGTTTCAAAAATTTCAGAAATATATCCAAAAAACTAAAATAATAGAAATTAAAAGTGTATTTATGAGCATTGACTTCAAAAGAGTGGACTTTAAAATAGAATTAAATTTTATATTTTTGTTCGAGATTTAAAAAAAAAAAATAATAATAATAATAACTATAACAGATAGAGTATTTTTTTAAGCATTAGTATTAAAATAATTTTAACTTTAGAATTACGGAGATGTTACGTTTTTTTCGAGTTTTATTGCACATTACTGCACTAGCAATCAAAATAAAATTGGCGTTAAGCAACAAACTGAAGCTATTTTTCAATAAAAAAAATTTTTTTTTAAATCCTGCTTTAAACAACATACTATTTTTTACAGAAAAAAAGTA
This sequence comes from Diplosoma virens, assembly GCA_963680785.1. Classification (NCBI taxonomy): domain Eukaryota; kingdom Metazoa; phylum Chordata; class Ascidiacea; order Aplousobranchia; family Didemnidae; genus Diplosoma; species Diplosoma virens. The sequence continues at coordinate 49,219,373 of OY796880.1, read as the reverse complement.
AAAAGTATGAAACGACAATACTGTATTGCTTTGTTTTACTCATTTATTTATTTTTTTTAGTTAATTTACTACTTTTAATAATTTAAATAGCCAGCAATGTGCAAGACAGAAGAATAAATTAAAATGAGATTTTACCTGTAAGATACGGAGGAGTCTAAAAAATACAGAAATTATTGGCATCTTTTTGTATTATAGAATGATTTTATACAATAAAATAATCCAGAAATAATAAAACTAAAATAAGTTGTATACTATCTTATTGTAGAAAATTACCAACGTATGTGTTTATTTATTTTTTTTGCTTTCCTAATTATTTTTTGTGCGTGCACTTGCTGCCACGACCTTTTTGCTTTACATTTTAATTATTAGTCAATTTCTTCTCCGAGTATAGTTTATTTTTGCAGAGCGTTCATTTAGTCCTGACATTTTTTGCGTTTTCTTTCACTTCTCAATTTTTAGGCGACCAGCAGCAATAATGGTGAGCTGCTGGTTAAAGTCTAAGAGACGTAGTTCTGTTTTTGTGACTTTGAAGTCTTGGAGAGCCTGGTATTGCGTATTAAAATGTGTGTTCACCCGATTGTGTGTATATATCCGATTGGGTGTTCATCATTTTCCCTTGAGTTAGCACCAACATAAACTGTTCGGTAAGGCAGTTGTGTGTTTTCTCATTAGGTTTGATATTTAGTTTGTATTATTTATTTACAGATTACCGCTTCCTTTCGCTTCGCTTCATTATTAATTTTTATTTATATTAAACATTTTTGGTTATTTTGACTTTTCCTTTATCAAAGCTAGTGGCACGTTATTCAACAATTCACTTTGGGGCAATCGGCTAACTTCAGCGCCGTTTACTGTAACACATTTTTATATTTCAATGACCCACTTTTTTCAAGAAACCAAGAAGTTTGTGGTATCAACATTTTTAAAACAAACAGAGATGAACATTTTAAAACAATCTAACGAATGCGCAACCATTACTTTGCAGAGTGTACGAGAGCACCGCCTAAACCAGATAATACATCGACCTCACCCACTGTAATCGATGGTCCTTTTTTGGAAGGAGAGGTGATTTCATACATCTGTAATAATCCAACTCAGAGTATTCCAAGCAATTCTATCGCCACTTGCACGAGCACCGGAAATTTTGATGTATCTTCTATTCCCAGCTGTGTGACTACAAGTGAGTAGAAAGTATTCGTTACAATTTTTTATTTTTATTTGTAAAGTGTATCGTAGAAACTTTTAAAATCTAATTAAAAACTATAATTAATGAAAAATCTACTTTTGGAAAGCGTTAAACGGAAATAGTAGTAAACATAGATTAAATAGTTTTTATAAAAGACAATGTTTCGCCTCTACGTCGGGTTAATTTTCTATTTCATGTTTGCTTTTTATATCAGGTTAATGGAATAATTTAGAAATTTTTTATTAGGATGCGGGCCTCCGCAACCAATCAATAACGCAAACATCAGCACGGAAGGCCTAGTAGCGTTTTCGGTCGGCACTCAATTATCATATTCTTGCATTAGCGGCTTCGCACTTAATGGATCGGGAGAAACTATTTGTCAGGACTCAACATTTACTTTTTCTTTTGACAATTCTGTTATGTGTGTGAAAAGTAAGTTCTCTTATCGACAGCTTTGAAAACTTCATTTCGCTGTCGTAATTTTTTTGTTTTAAGTTAATATTCGCACATTGCATATTGAGATTCTAAACTTGCGATTTCATTTCAACCAGTTACTTATTAGATGTTATGGCTTCTCGCAAGTGATTGACTGTATTAATATTGTAAAGTTACAAAAAATTATTTTGCTATTTGCAAAATTGTTTAAATTGCTTGAAACCAAAGGGCAACGGAATATAAACTTGAATAATTTCTACCAGTAATTCTTAAACTTTTTAAGACGCACCCACTTTTTTACTCAAAAAACTCGTGCATCCTCTTCCCCATGAAAACAAAACTCACCTTTTTTTCATGCAAGCAAAAGTCGCTTCCTCACTTCCTCATGCAAGCAGGTTTTTGGCCAAAATTCAAGCTGAAGACTAAAAAACAAAAGTTCTTCACTTTCCATCATTGTTCAAAACGTCTAATTTTGGCCAAAATTCCACTTGAAGACTAAAAAAAGGTCTTCGGGCCAATCACATGGTTTATGAAGTAGTTTTCGCGCTTATTTTTTCTCACCCGCATTTTCTGTGAAATTTTTTTTAATATTTAATTTTGCAAAGTAATAACATTTTTGGTGCGTTGTATTTGTTGAATTTGTTGGCTATGTTTGATTTACATAGAATAGAATTAGTCTAATTAATCTCCTAAAAAAGATTAGAAATAAGGACAAATTATTCAAACCAGTAAAAGCCGCCTAACAGTTCGCTTGTTTTTTTTTTGTATTACCCCTATTTATTTTGTCCATCTTTGGGTAGGTTAATCAAAGTGATTTTTAGTTATTTTTTTTCTTTTCTACTTCGTCGTATTAGCAATTAGGTAATTTGTTTTAAGCAATTAGATTCATACAATGGCGTTTACAGAAATTTGTTATGGGGGCGGTTGAGAGCCGAAAACACAATCACTATAATTCGTAATGTTTTTTACAAAAGGAAACCTTGAAGCAACAAAAAAAGGAGCCACTTTCAATCTTCACTTAAAAAAACAATTAAAATTATTTATTTATTTTTGATATTATTATATATCTTTATTTTTATCCTCCTGACTCCCTGACTCACAGGAAATTGTTGGTGACTCACAGAAATAAGATGTTTAGCGGGAAGTTATTTGGCCCAAAACGCCTCAAGGTCCAGCACTTTAAATTTGTCCTTGGCTGCTGTGTTAAATTTTATCTCGAGAAACTTTTCTTGTGCTTCATCAAAAATGTTGCCTATTTCGCATTGTAATATGTTTCTTGCTTCTCATCTATAGGAGAATTTTATTTGATTAAAAATTTTTTTTAAATCAGATAAATGAGTTTTTATTTGTGCTTTAATTGGGACTCAAAGTAACCGTTTGTGAGAGCAAAATCCAATTAAAAAAAGCATGCTAGATTTCGTTGCTCAAATTTGATTCTTGCTGAGATCAAGTTTCCTGTCATTGTGATCATCAAAATTAATAAAGAATGTGCTGTAAAACATGTTAACAATCGCGTCTCCTTGAAAATTTACGTACGCACACGGGAGGGGTACCTCCCCGGTTAAGAATCACTGAACTAAACCATTTATTGACTATGTTTATTCAAAAATTTTACAAGGCAATAAAAGGCTTTCAGTTTTATTTTGCAAGGAGAATCGTTTATGGTGAAGAAAGCAGTAAATCATCATAACCACAACAAATAACAAAAATATCAAAAAATGTCCGGTCTCGAGACCAATCTAAAAGTACGAGACCGAGACCAGGTTATTACGAGATCAAGACCGAGACCGCCAGCAAAAGGCCGAGACCGAGACCCTGAAAATTGGTCTCGAGACCTTCATCACTGATAGATATCTATCAAACCGCTTTAGTTTACCAAATAAAATCATTTATTGTTAGCATAAACATTGATCTTTACTCAACAAGCAAGAGTTCAAAACCACACTTATACGTTCTAGAAACGAACACCAAATGACCGCAGCAGAAATAAAGCAAGAACTTTTTCAAAACATAAATTGCAAACTTTGGAAGCAAAGTATTTTGATGAGTACAAGCTGGGGTGCAAAGGTTTTTTAAACAGGCGCAGTTATTCTGATTATTGTGCAAAGGTAGCTCCAGAATTTGTCTACAAGAGAGTCTTAAGAAGCCAAGCTAGACTTAATACTTGGTCAACGGTATCAATTGTTCGTAGTTTTGTGGGTAATTTACTTTTCAGCAGTAATCAATTGATTTCAAGTCCTAAAAACATTTGACAATATTCTTCTATGTCTTAATAGATTTATTACCAATAAACAACTATTTACATCTTATTTAAATAGAATTAAAAAAATAATAAAAAAAGCAGTACACCGGCCAACAAATTTTTTTGGATTTTCTAATAAATGTTTTTTTCAACTAATTCAATACTATTTTTGGTCGTTAGTTTTAAATCTGCATTCAATTTTTCCTGTATGATTTAGATTTCATGCTATCGGCTTTTTTATTACTTTTATATAAGTGGTATTTTGTACATATCTTTTTTACATTTTAGTCCAATAAACAGTCACGGAGCAGTCTTTGGCATTTTTTATAGTTTTTTCTGAATCGTTGTCAACATTAGCTTGTTGTAGCTGACAGATTTTCAGTTGGTAGAGTCAGTAGAGCACTTTTGCAGGTTTGCTGCAGTAGTCGACAGCACATGTTACCAAAACTACTTTTGTCTCCAATGTCTATAGTTTGTCTAATATATGGCACAAAATGTAAAAACCAATATTGCTGGTAATGATAAAGATTCAACAACTACCTGATCAAATTGGGCAATTCAACAATAGGCTAATTGGTTGGCAGACAAATTACAGACCAGTCTACAGTCTACAGTACCTGATCGTTTACAGATGTGCTGCAATACACCACAAGTCATTATCTTTAGTTTCCAGGTCTGTAATTTGTCCAAAACTTGGCATAACAGGTGAAAGTAATATTGCTACTGTTGTTTACGATCTAACAGCAAGGCATAGTTTACCTGATCAACAGATTAATCTTTACTTAACCGCTTATAGTTCTGCTCATCGGATTTTTATGAATTTTACATATTTTGCCATTGCTGTGATAAATAACCTTTTCGCAAAGTTTTAGATTCGTAACAAGTTTTTACCGGAAGTTACGTCGTGTTCCCTTGGTTAAACATTGGAGGTTTACTGTACAAGTTTTTTCAGTTTTTACTGTATATTTCTGTACTAAATTTGAACTACTTTTTTCCGATAAATGTTACAGAAACACTCAAGTTGTGGAAAAAGTATGCTTCATTTGTGTTTAAGCATTAGCAACAATTATGATAAGTTTTGAAACAAGTCTTGCCACGCTCCCCATGGAGACGAATGTTGCATTTTGTGCACATACTTTTTGTATTTTTTTTTGCACACTTTACGTTGACTTTGGGTTGTTGCAGGGCCAAGGAAGTGGTTTACTCTATCGAAGTGTACATCCAGTGGTAGTTCAGCAGCAACACTACTTTTTATTTCACGGTGTTGTTGAATTTTGAGTAGGCACAGTGTCACTTGCTTCCTAAAATCGATGTAGGTTATTTTCTTATATCCAATCTGACAATGAATCTTCCATGCAGCGACAACCGTAGTATTGAGAAGATTGACAAAAAGTGGCCAGTATCATTTTTTACCACGCATTGTTGGGCGGTAAACTTGCAACAAGCAATCTATGAAATCGACGCCCCCCATTCCTTTATTATAAGAGTTTATGAGATGAGGCTGTGGTACTTCATTTACACCTCCCTTTTCACGGTGTCTAACCTTGTAAACTGGAATGTGACTTTCCCAGTTGCTTGCAATTGTCACAACTGAATTGTCATGCCACTTAGCAATACAAAGAGTACCATTACAGCAATATTCTAAACATTTACGTTCTTGTTTTTGAAGCTGTTTTGAGCTGATCATCTTTTGATTGGCGCCTGCCGTTCTGCTTTCTCTTATCGTGCTAGTCGCTCGCACATCAATCTTTGTTAAATCAGACATCAAATAATAATTTGTAAAAAAGTTATCAAAGTACAATTTATGCAGCAAAGCACTGGAATTTTCAGTGATAACATCAACCATGTTGTTGATTACGCAAGATCCCAAGGTTGATCTTGCAACTTTTACCCCTTTCCTTGATAAATCTTCATGTTGTATGAATAACCATCGCTGCCGCATAAGCACCAAATCTTAAAATCAAAGCAAATAGGTTTTCCTTTAATGAACATTTTAGCACTGTGCCAACCAAAATAAGATATTATAGATTCGTGCACACTTAAAAGTTTGTTAAATATGCCAAACTGAATTAGGTCTCGATTTAACATCTCATAAAGTGGCACTGTTTTACTCATTTTGTCCCCTTCTGTTAAGTTTTGGTTGTCAGCGAAGTGGAAATACTTCTTTATTTCGTGATACTTGTTCCTGTCATTGTATTGGACACAATTGCTACACTTAAATGTTGTTGCCTAGACCAGAGGTCGGCAACCTGCGGCTCCGGAGCCGCATGCGGCTCTTTCAGCCCTCTGCTCTGGCTCCCGTGACTTTAAACACTGCGATCTTGGGCAATACAAAAAAGTTTGTTGTAAATTTCTGTAATAATGGCTCTATAGTTTAAACTACAGCTACTGCAAAATGACTTGAGACCTAAATCTTTTTCACGCGTTTGATATGTTTTCACACGGTCTTTTTTCATTAGAAGTTACATTCTTGCAATAAACTATATATTACTTAATTATTTTGTTGAAATCAATTATGATGTAAGAAAATATGAGCAATCAGCTATTGTCAATACCATATTATAAAATGCTTAAGGGATTTTATTACAATAAAATAGGGATGAGAATTCAGAGTAAGTTTTGGATGAATTCATTGTGAGTTTGAGAGTTTTAGAGAAGGCTAAATAAAAGTTTTTAGCGTGACTTACTAAATTTGAAACTCTCTAGTTATGCCTGGAAAGTATGGAAAGTATTTTCTTGAAAATGAGATAGGTCTCAAGTCATTTTGCGGTAGCTATTGTTTTGTTGAAAATTATGACTTACAAATCCGTTTAGTATGTTTTTTTTCACCAAGATTTAATGCTTTTATCTTGCTAACGAAAAAACCCTTCAGGACTGTTTGGAATAATGACTAATTAAAATCTTTTAAATATAATGTTAGTTTCCCAACTAACCGTTACTACAGATGCAACACAACTCATGCATTCAGAATAACTGAACGAATGTCTAGAGAAGTGCCATGCCATGGCAACTAACATTATATTTACTATTTTACAGTCGTTACTTAAACTTGATAGTTTAAAATCTTTTAGTTAATAAAGAGTTTAGAAACGATATTACAACAAAACAGTATAGTCTTTTATCGATTAATAATTAGCAATGGAAAAGTGTAAGAAGAGAAAATTTGCAGACGAAAAAAGAATGTTCAACCCCTCATGGACAGATTCATTTGCTTTCATTGCTAGCAAAACTGGCTTGCCGGTATGTTTGTTATGTGATGAGAAATTAGCAAACAACAAGAAATCAAACGTTGAAAGACATTTTCTGAATAAGCACAATGTCTTTGCAGAAAAATATCCTGCTGGAGATCAGCGAAAAAAAGCAGTTCTAGAACTGCGGCGGAGAGCCAATCAAAGCAAAACTTTTTTCAGTAAGTGGATGAACTCATCCACATCAAGCACTTCTGTTAGTTTTATAGCGGCTCGTGAGATAGCCTGTCATAGAAAGCCATTTACAGATGGAGAATATTTAAAAGAGACATTTATCAAGATATCAGAACATCTATTCTCAGACTTTAAAGACAAGAATAAAATCATTCAGAAAATCAAAGACATGCCCCTCTCAGCAAAAACTGTCAAAGACAGAACTATTAGAATGGCAAACAACATCAGTTCACAAGAAATTTCGGATATCAATTCAGCCCCAGGATACTCTATTGCTTGTGATGGTTCAAAAGATATCAGTGATGTTGAGCAAATATCGCTGTTTTGCAGATACGTAAATTCTACTGGATTAAAGGAAGAATTGATTGAAATAATACCACTAAAAGGCCAGACGCGAGGTGAAGACATCTGTGCGGCAGTTTTAGATTGTCTCAAAACAAAAGAAATAAACACAACTCACTTGATTTCAGTCGCTACTGATGGAGCACCAAATATGGTGGGAACGCAGCAGGGGTTTGTGAGTTTACTTCAGAAGGTACTGGATAGAAAGCTGTTGACGTTTCACTGTATGTTACATCAGGAGGCATTGTGCGCTCAAACATTTCCCCGGGAGTGCAATGAAATGATGAATCTCATCATTCGAGTATTAAATAAAATAATTGCACAAGGATTAAACCACCGACAGTTTCGTTCATTATTAGATGAACTTGATAGCACATATCCAGATCTGCGGCTACACAACAAAGTTCGATGGCTGTCCCGAGGGGAGGTACTGAAAAGATTTGCTGTGAGTTTGGAACACGTAAAAACGTTTTTAAAAATCAAAGGGCTCTCTTTTCCAGAATTGGATTAGCCAGATTGGGTAGAAAAGTTGCATTTCATGGTGGATATGACATCGCACCTCAACACGTTGAACAAAAGCCTGCAAGGAAAAGGTAGCACAACCCTGCAGATGCTGGAGGAGGTTTTGGCTTTTGAGCGCAAGATGACAGTGTTTGCCAGAGATGTACAGAGAGGTACACTACTTCACTTTCCCTTTCTAAAAGAGTTCAAAGAAGCACACAACCAGTTAAATTTAGTTTACTTTCAGAAAGCTATCATCGATATGCAAACTGTGTTTCAACAACGATTCTGTGATTTCAGGAAGGAAAAAGACACGTTATCCTTCCCTATTACCCCTCTGGAAATCAATCCATTACTGCTGAATATGACTGCATTCACAGCTGTAAATCAATCTACTCTTGAGCTTGAACTGGCCGACATAGCTGACAAGGATGTGTGGGTATCTAAGTTCCGTAGCTTGAGAGCTGACCTTGAAGATCTTGCTCGCCAGAAGGCCACGCTTCGTCAAAACCACAAATGGAGTGACCTTGAAAAGCTTCAAAAACCAGATAAGCTCGTGTTTGATACGTGGAATGCCATACCTGACTCTTACATAAACATGAAAAAATATGCATTTGGAGTTTTGTCGATATTTGGATCAACATATTTATGCGAACAAAGTTTTTCGGTCATGAATTACTTAAAAAATGAACAACGCTCACGCCTAACAGATGAGAGCTTGCAGTCCCAGATGAAACTCAAAGTGTCATCTTATCAAGCTAATGTAGATGTGCTATGCAGTGAAATTCAGGAGCAAATATCGCATTAACTGGGTGGAATAAATGATTATTCGAAAGTGTTGTGTTTAATAGTTGGGTTTTGTTTGTTGAAATTATAGAAAAATTATGCATGAAGTGTAGGCTATAATTACCTTTGGTTTTAGTGGCCAACTCGATAGTTACATGTTATGGCTCCAAATAGGTCTTAATTTGAAGAAACTTTGGAACATTGGCTCTTTTAATGCTAAAGGTTGCCGACCTCTGGCCTAGACCAATATTGGTGCTCTTCAAATAAAGAATGATACTCTGAAAGTGAGAATATGCTTAAAATCTTTGCCTGTAACATAGAAATTAGGATTATTTTTATCTCGATTTTCATACAAATTTGTTTGGAAAACAAATTAATCAATCATTTCCTCAGTAATCAAAAATCTCCAAATCTCAAATGGTGAGCTACCATCCAGGTTGAGAATGCGATCTCTCAAAATACTGGAATCGTCATCAATAAAATTGTTTTATCAAAGTTATAACTTTTTTTCCATTTCTGAAATTCTTTCTTCGTAGTTGATGGTAGAGTCGTTTCTAATTCTTCATCACTCTCAAAGTCTTCTCCCATTTCAAGTTCCCCAGCTGGCTCAAAATATTTTCCATACTGTCAGCAACATCTTCAACATCTCTCTCCTGGCTACCAGAGTCTCTTGCCTCAGGAGGCAATGCAACAACATTGACTACGTTTTTTGCATTTTCTATAGTTTCGTTGACTTCTGTCAACGTTGATACATGTGTTACCTTCTTGCACCGTAAAAAGCTCTAGTATCCATGTTTGACCCGATTTTCTAAACTTTGCTGCTACTGTGCTTGAAACAAACTGTTGATAAACGTGTTTCTTTGCTCGTTAGGAGTTCGAAAATACAGCAACACCGTTGCGTTATTTCTCGATAATCTGCTCTGTGACGTCATAGAAATAAAACAGTGAATTTACCCAAAACAAATAAAATCTCAATCAACTGCATTGAAATCATAGCTGAATAGTTTTATATGAAAACTGCTACTTTCCTAGCGTAAGACAAAGACCGATATATTTCAAGACAATGCAATTGAAAATCGGAAAATTGTGTCCGGAAAACCGCCATTGTTCCATAAAGGAAACAAAAATCTTTTAGATAAATTTTACCCCTCCCAATATCTATATTTTGGATTGCTTTTTGCATGGGGATGTGATTGAATGTGTCTACTAAATAGGATAGCACGCTAGAAGCGTTTTGAAAACGACTAAAAGATTTTTATAGATTCCTAAGTATGCCTTACACCGAAAACGCAATTTTCATAAAAATGGCGATCACATAAATATTCATAAGCGCAAAGTATTTTTCATTAAGTTGGTCAATATGGCAAAAAAACTCCTTAACAATACACAAACAACATTACACTATCTATAATTAATAGTAAGGGTGTTAAAACAGCTCCGAGAAATTTGTTTTCTTTGTGGAACAATGGTAAGAAAAAGGTTAAATTAGGCAAGCTGTCAGTAGGTTAGTGAGGTGTTATGAGCAAAGTGCAGGCTAGATTACTATAAGCAAGCCCTTGCTGCTTACTAACAGTACTTTACAGGCTTTTCCATTTTCAAATTGTGTTTAATTCAAAAAATTAATCTCATTTAAATATCAACTCAGTTTCTTGGTAAAGACAAAAAGTATTAGAAAAAAACACCAGCAAAATCTCTTATCTCAGTATTCCAACGGCAATCCAAATTATTTTACATTCTGACGAATTTAAACATTCAGTATTTGATAGTTTTGTGTCTTTTAAAGATAAAAAACTGAATTTTAAGAAGAGCACATGGAAATGGAGTATAAAAAAACAGATAAACAATTTGAAGGCTCATCTACTAAAAACAAATAAGCAGTTTCATAGCAGTTACTGAATAAAAAATCATGATGCTTGTCGCGCTCTTCCTACCTAGTACTTTTATTTTGCTAACCCGAATAACAATAAGATACTAGAGGAAAACCCTACGTGAATTTCGCAGAAAATCACTAGCCTGTTGAATGAAGCTTATACGAGTATTGAATTGGCGGGCCCCAGCGAACTAGATAGACAGGCGGGTATTACTGTATATTATGAAATAATTATATTAGAGAAACGAAGACGTAACGATTGAATGAAAATAAAAACATGCGCCAAAATTATATATAAAATGCTACGATTTACAAATAGACTAAATACTTCACAAATTGCCTAACAGAATTTACAGAGCCGCAAGAGAATATTATGAATTTTATAAATTTTTCCGCTAAAGCTTAATGCCAACTTGCAGTCATGACAGATACAATTGACACACTAAATTATACACAAAATACGTTTGTCATAGCACTAACATCTAGAATCTAAATCTGCATCTGAATCTGAATGAATCTGAATCTCGCTGCTGCCCTATATATATATAAATCTGTTTAGCAACCACGTGCAAAGAAACACTCTGTACTCATTCTTTCTCAACAATGGGAACAGAGTCACTTCACGAACGTTAATCTATAATCAAAACAGCGGACCAGGGCAACAGCGACAATGGAAGGACACTGGCAGTTAGTCACAGATACAAATTACATAACCGCGTCAACGTTAATGCGATAAAACAACAACAATCGCTCGGTTCTCGACAGCAGCGTTTTCTAAACCGGCTCCTGGCGATACCCAATTAAGAAAATGGCGAATTTTCTATTTAAACCATTAATTTAGAAAGGCGCAATGATTCTATTTGATAATAATTCAAACAGTAGCGTGACAATGCTTTAGTAGGCAACATGGTCTCAGCATTTCATAATTTGGGATGCAAAATAACATCAAAGTGCACTTTCTGTTCAGCCATTTGGACTAATTGTCAGGCAATATTGGAGTGTTGAAAAAATAGAAAGATTTCACTAGAACTTGATGACATTAGAAGAACGCTACTAAGATAGATGGGATTGTCATATTTTGGCAGATTACTGCTTAAAGATTAAATGCGACTGTCCAGAAATAGTGTACAAGCAGAAGAGCTATAAGCGCCAATTTTTTCCCTGATACAGGTGCTTACAAACAATTTGTATCTTAACAAATTATTTGTACATGGATTAATTGATTGCCTATCTTTTTTTTCAATGCCATTGATGTCAAGTACTATATTGTTCGCTGAATTTCGTACCATTTTTACTTGTTAACCATATTTATTTGCTTCCCATAGTTGGTGTAAATTTGCTGCAAGTGATTTTTCTGGTGATACAGTATTCAACATCTTGCTCAACGTTACTATTTTTGGGATTTTTATTTTACATGCTAGCCATAAATCCAAATTTATTTAAAATGCTGCTTTGCTAAAATTTTGTCCAGCATAAAAAATTAAAATTATGATTATTAAGAAAACAACTATTGCTTTCAGAAAAAACTAAGGTCAGATTAAATTCAGCACGCCCGATTTGATTAAAACAGTGCTTACATCAATGCAGCAAATATTTTGTTGACCAGTGTTATTATTAAAAAAGAATTGAAAAAATAAAATTTGATGAAAAATAAATATATTTAACAGAGAGCTTTAATGGTTCGATACTGTAGTGACAGATTAATACGATTTACTTTCTTTAAAAATTAAAGTTCTTTAAAAGCTTTTAATGATTTAAATTTAAATCGTTTTACGAATTCGGTTTTAGGACTTTTCTGATAACAGGCAAAGTTCTTAAGCCAATGAACAAGGAGAAGTAAAGCGGTAAACAAACTATAGCTTTGAAGCGCAAAGCATATAAAGAAATTTTACGAAGATTGTGCTAATCACATCAGTACAAAACTTAAATGTTAAACCCACATGTTTGCAGTCGCTCAATAGAACAAATTTAACACTTAACAAGACAAAAAAAGCACAATATGAAAAAACAAGACGATGCGGTGGGAAAGTGAGAAATGAGATAAGGTGATACAAAGTAAGATAAATTAAGGTAAAGGTTAAAAAACGAATTTGTAACCACTATTTACAATAGCACGCAGATAGTATTATTGTTCGTCAGTGTATAGTTTGTCTCGCGGCACTCGCGACGCTTTCTGCCGCTGGAACAATAATACACTCGATTAGAACTTCAAAAAAGTCTAATTTTAATTAATTTTTAAAAAAATAATGCTTGCAATGTCTATTTAGTAAAATTAGTGATAAAGATAGATGTACCAACAGCATCCTGTTCAATCAACAGTTAAAGCAAGCCTCAGTTAGACAGATTATTTAAATTGGTAACGTTTAACAATGCTAAAATATAACAATCAAAAATTCAAGAAACAAAAGTTTCTATTTTATAAAACTTATCAACTTCTAGCATTGAGTTTGGTGATGATTATTATAGTTTAGGCTAATAATTACTTATTGGTTTTATTTACCAAACCAGAAAGCTTTGAATTGTTTGTAACAATAAAAGAAAATGCATTAATATATACAACGTTGTCTAATAGTATGGCCAACTACAGGGCTGGCCAGAAATCGATTGCCTTCTATGCTAGTCAGTTACGCTTGATTTTGTGCCTGCTTTCTTACGTGTGTAAAAATTGCTCGTTTTAAAAGGTATTCTAATTTTTAGAAGATTTTTACGCACCAGCTACATTTCCTACAGCCCAACCTACAAATAATTTACCTCCATACACATTAAGTATGCTAACATACTACCATAGGTGATTATATAAAGTTGTTAGTAGCGGGATATAAACCCAGGGATACCTAAAATCCGATTGTTTAAGGTATCCCTGATACAAATCTAAATTTTTTTATAAACTAGGTGAACAACATAATAACTTAAACATCTTACTGATTAGCCCGATAAAATAAAAAATTAATTGAAGGACTCGATATTTTTGAATTTCATTTAATTAAAGTTTTTATGATATTTCTTAAAATTGTTTTATCTGCCAAAAAATTTTTGTGACAGTCGATTGCAAATTTCCAAAAAAATTTAAGTTGATCTTACAGAAAAACAAACTTCCCAACCTTAGGCTACCGCAGAAAATAACTTGACCAAAAATTAGTTAAAGAAGGGGTTTAAACCAGGGCTGCGAACTCGAAGCATTTTCATTTAATAAAATTAATTAAATATTTTACACATATCAGAGTTTCTAGCCGGGTTAAGTATGAAGTTGTTATAATTTACAAGTTTCTGGGGCACTCGTTAATTAAATTATTTTGCACATATCAGAATTTCCAACCTGGTTAAGTACGAAGTTATTACAATTTACAAGTTTCTGGGGCGTACGTTAATTTTAGATATATCAGATTTTCTAGCCTGGTTAAATGCAAATTACTTTGTTGCCCCCTGGCCACGACTAAAGTGAGGTGACAGTTTCAATTCTATTCTCTTTATGTCGCATGAGGTCCCATAATTTTAGGTCATGTGTGTCTCGTGCAATCTTATGACTATCACGCGATCTTGTGACAGTGGCGTAAATCAAATTTGTAAGAAGAATCGTTAGTCGTTGAACCAATTCGAAGGAGCTAATCACATTGTCAGTTCACTGAACAATGGTAATGCTGTCAACTAACTTTTATTTAACATACAAAGACAATAAACTATTTAACATTTTTTAACTTTGAAAAATCAATTGTCGTTAAATTTAGAATTTACACGAATCATTAACCCTATTACGACTGGAGGGAGGGGGCGGAAAGTACTACACCTAACTAATTTAAAAAAGCGGTGCAATAATTAAAAATTAAATAATTACGTCAGAAAGAACGTTAACAAAATTTTAATAAACAAATATTTTATTAATGAATTAGCGTACTTTACCAAAAGAAGAAAACATCGAAATAAAAAAATTTCTGAAAATTGAAAAAATCGATGTGATCAAAAGCAATCAACTCTAAATAAATTGGTCAAGTCGAAATATTTTTTTATTGCGAAAAAAATTAAGGTGATTTTTCTGCGATTTGGAACTACAAATATAATTTTTTGTGAAGTGATTTGCCTTTCTTTTTATGTATGAAGTTTCTTACCTAAATTTTTCAAAAAAGTAAGTGAATTTAAAAAATCATTTGATAAATCGCAAAGATCGAAGCGTTGTAAACACTAATAAAACCAGCTTTTAGCAGATTTTTGGGTGCAGAATTTCTTTCTCTGTAAACAGTAATAATCTTGTCAAGTGGATTTCAGCTGTCACCATTCCTACTTCTAATTTTACGGATTAATGACGTTCGACAAACAGCCGAAGTCATTGATTCTCTCAAATCGCTCTCTTGTTTTCCAAGCCAATTTACAAAAATTTACACCTCTTTTAAAACTCGCTTTTTTAATCTTAAATAATGTTTAAATTCCACATTTAAGTATTTATATTAAAAGACTATGAAATTTCCTTTCTATGTAAACTTGAATGACAATTCTACCGTTAGTAATTGTCGAGATATAAGCAAAAAAAGAGCGCAAACACTTTCTGCCCCTCCCAATTGTACAAAGTTTCTAAAAAGCCCAGTCAGAATAGAGTTAAGAGGATAATTCAACTGTGAAAAACTGAGCACATGTTAAAATTGCTTTATCATCAATGTTACCAATTTTAATCTATTATTAAACAAAATAAAAGAGGGCAGCAAATTATAATTGGGCACCATCGCTGAGAAATATTATAATCAAATTTACTCATTAAATGAACTCGAACTCGACAAACTTTTTTCAAGTTCGAGTTCAAGTTCGAGTTGAAAAATTTTATTTTTGGAGTTTGAGTTCGGGTTTGGGTTCGAGTTCGAGTTCGCAGCCCTGGTTTAAACAGAGGATTTAAATTTCTTTGCTAGTATGTATGACATTGTTGATGATACAAGTATTGAAGCAAGGTTTGTGTATGCGTTAATTTTTATGTTTTTAAAAATATTTGCTTGAGGTAGCTGAGGCATTGTTAAATTTTCATATTTATACGTTGTCTTTTGTAATATTATTGCACGTTAATAGAATTTATTTTAACAGCTCGGTTGCATATCACCAATTGCTTACTAAACAAATGTCCTTTGAGATATTAATATAGTATCAATAACATGAAGTCTTTTTAATAAATATAAATTAAAGAGCTTGGTTTTAAATATACCTAAGTCACATAATGTTAGTTTTGAGAAAATGAGGTTTAAAATTTTTAACAACCTGGCAAATCAGAGTAATGATGGAAAAACCCTAAATGGCTTTTTATTATATTGTTTATGTATCTCTCCCTATTTTAACAAATTTTTCGAATTCAATTATGATGTCATAAGAATTAAAGCTTGTTTTGCAAATTTGAACTTTGGCACTTTTATTGCAAATTTTGTTTTATACTCGCTTTTCTACCAAATTGACAGTGTAGTTTGGCAAAAAAATCGACCACAGGTAATAATAATGATATTCTGCATTTTATTTTTTAAAAGTGAAATATCAGAAAAAAATTTAGGATCTGGGGAAAATCAAAAATTACGTGATGCGAAGTTGATTTTCTGAAAATTTTCATACCCAAACAAAAAAACATAAAAAAACATTTTAATGATCTATAAAAGGCTAAATCAATATGAATTAATAAGTAGAAATTGTTTGTAAAAAACTTTTTAAATATTAATATATGAGCTGATGCTTTGTGACTTTAGTACGTCGTAGAATGCTTTGTAGCTAAATCGTCAAGTTATTGACAGAAATCAAAGGCTTCCAATAAAATGTAAGAATAACACTTAATTTTAGAATAATGATTAAAATAATAATACAGGTAAACCTAATGCAAAAATAAGCTACTTAATAAGCTTGTCTAGAATGAAAAAGAAAGCTATTACTTTATTATAATGCTTGCGCTATTCATATATTATTAACCTACGAGTAATTTAACCAACTTTCAAAAGCTTCTATTTCAAGTTTTATTTAACAAAATTCAAAACAAATTTGTTCAGGTGAGACTGCTTTGCAGGACAAGCCTTTAAACAATAGGTTTAATGAGCTTTCAAGTGTGCATAGGAATTTTTAACATAAAACAGTTGGACTTCGGTACTTCTAAAAAAATATACCCAAAGATTTCAAATCTCTGTGCAACTTAAAAGAGGACTTCGGTACATTATCTTGAAAAGATTTTTTGTCAGAATATTCCTAGCGAGTAAACAAAGAATTTTTTCTGCTTATATCATATTTTCAAAAATGTGACTTAGGTACTTTTAGAAATAGGGCCTTCAATTATATGTATTACATTATAAAGAGCCATTTTTCCTCCAAAATTTGAATATGATATCAGACTTGTACTTCTAGTTGTCAAGTAGGCCTCTATAAAGACAAATCAGCACCAAAACCTTTTGTAACGAATGTTAAACTGAGATTGAAAATCTTTTTTTGAGTTGTGCTATGCCACGCTAAAATTGTCAAGTAATGCAATAATTTCTTTGGAAGAGTTTGAAAAGATTATACTGTACATTACCTGTGTTAAAATCATAAAAATAGAAATCGCACTGAAATTGAAAAAGTTAATTAACTAAATAGAAGTCTTTTTTGAAACCTAGTAATTAATTGTATTGTTTGCGTTCACTGCTTTATAGGCAGATCACGTGCAGTGATTTTAATGAAATCTGATTGGCTCACTTACACGTGGCGAGCACACTATAAATTGAGATGTTGGTAAATTTAATTCTTTTCAGTCGTTGGTGATCAAGTGGTTCGGTGATTTGGTTTGGTTTGAAGAGTGAGTTTGTAGACAGCAAGCGAAACTTGGGAAAATTTCGTTTTGCGATTGCATCGTTGGCTGCACGTTGGTTGTAACGTTGGCTGCACCGTTTGAGCTGTCGTGTTTAGAAAATAATTGTGGTCGTTGGCTTGTGGAAACCTGTTATACCTTCATATCGAAATCTCAACTTTAATAAATATTATAAAGCCATAAGACGTGTGGAAAGCCAGCGGTGTGATTGCGGCTCGGATAGCTTCCCCATAGTTGAAGAAATTGAAGGCAAGAAGAGAGGGATTCGCTGTGCGGTCTACAGTAAACTTTTGAAATTAACAACCCGCAGATAAAATACTGCTGTAAACTAATTTGTTCAACTGTTAAATATTATTGTGATTTTGAAATGGGTCCCAAAAATGGGTCATTGCTCGGTAATGGGTTAACAGTATTTTCATCTATTTTTAGAAGGTAAAATATTTTTAGTGACGTCATAGATAATTTCATTGATGACTAACTGTCAAATAAATTTCGCATAAAATGATCTTTGAATTTTTATGCGGGATTTACAGCACAAACCACATTTTACAATGCATTCCTCACAAGTTAGTGATCCCATGTCATGTTAAACCGATAAACAGTTTTCACAAAATAAACAAAAAATTTTTAATTTTTTTTAATTTACTGTCTAACTATATGAGACCTAAATAAAAATAGTAACTAAACAAAAAAAAATACACTTTGGAATAATATAGGTCAAAAAAATAGAAGAAAATTTTATACAAAAAATATCAATATCAGAAATTGCCTCTAAAATCTTTTTAGTTTGATCGCTTTATGGTAGCATTCATTTTATTGTTTTTCTTGACACAAAGATTTAATTTTTTTTATAATAATAATGTTATTTGCTTTTTATGTTTTTATCAAGTTACGTCAAAGATTTGGTTCATTGTTATGACTATTTTAACCCCAAAAAAATTTTTGAAAATAAGAATCAGTTCTGACTAGGGCTGTGAAATTTAAAGATTAATTAATCGAGTAATCGTTAATTTATTTTACAGATTAAATTTTTGTTTAACTATTAATCGAAATCAAATTTTATTTTTAATCCATCTAGATAAATGTATTAACATCCAAAAAAATAATAGTGATAACAGTAAAATGACAACAGAGAAGAAGTGGTTTATTAAATACAAAACCTATAGCCTATCTGTGTCACACTTCATTTATAATAATTTTAATCATAACGATGTAGTTTTTTCCCGTAAAAAGTAATTTGTAGTTTTCTTATAAAATAATAATCGCGTTGCCTTGAAGCGCTGCTCTCGTATTGTGTGATATAACGTTCGATTTGCTTTCTATTGCTTGATGTATGTATTCCTTTTTCTTTTTTCGTCCAACAGTAATGACGTAATATGTTTTTGTCCAAGCTTTGCTATCTTGATGGTAGTGAAATGTTCTGGCACATTCAAGCGTAGCGCTCTCTCCAGGGATTCGAGCTAAGTCTCGCATATACGAGTAAATACGTCGTCACGTGACTTTTATCTATATATATATGTGCATGCGAAGCGAAGACGAGAGAGAGATGAAGTAGACAGAAGAGAGATAATTTGAGACAACACGGGAGACGACTCGAGTAAAAGTAATTTGGTTTGGGCGCAGGACGTGACCCGTTAGACTTTGCATCGGTTGACGAGTGTTGAATTTATTTTGCGCCAGTGTTTTGGAGTGGTGTTCTACAGAGATAGAATTGTTTGTGTTGGTTGAATCAAGTTATAGTGTTGATTTCGCTTTGCAGTTTGGCAAAGCGTGAAATAGAATTTTTGTCGGTCATGAATTTTGTAATACATTCGTTCTTATTAGAGACGGTGGTCTCTGTTTTTTGTGAAGAAGAGTCTTCAACGAAACCAATCCGAGCTTTCGTTTGAACCGACTGTATAAAGCTTCAGGCTCATAGCAGACTACTTCTTGAGCCGGAATAAAATAAAATTTAGACACAGCTTTGTTTCAGCGCAGGTATTCGGGTTACCTAGGTCAACTGGTCCTTTAGGATTCCCGAACAAAGTCTGTGTCAATCAGGTAAATTACAAGAACATTTTGAATTTAAATTAATGGCTGACCATAATATCAAAAATGCAGACCAAGTTTATTGCATTCTTAGTGACAAATCGTTTGCATGCCATAAATCTAACAGGTCGCGAACTTACCACCTTAAAAAAATACTCGCTACAATATTTAAAATTTCAGCTTGCAAAATCAGTTTTATTTAGTCAGTTAATAAATTCACTGCAGAAATTTTGATTTAATCGAAATTAAATATTAATTAATCGTTAATTTCCTAAAAGTTAACTATTAAAAATAAATTAATCGTTACTAGCCCTAGTTCTGACATTTGCTCCTAACTTTGCTGAAATAAAGTTTTTTTGAATTAAGCTATTGCTTAAAAGCAGTTGATAGCAATTGATACCGCAGTATTATCATTTTTGCGGCTTTTATTTTCGATAAATAAGGTTTCTTTGGCTTTCAAATTGTATTCATCCAAGATACTTTTTTCTGTATTCCAAATATGCTTTTTTTTTTTTTTTAATTCAGTCTAATAATACTAGTAAAACTGGAAAGAAAAATAACTATGTGGATTTCTTGCTATTCATCAAATACTTATCAAACTACTTCCGTATTTTTCTATTTTTTTTAAGAATATATTTCAAATTTTTAATAAAGCTTTTCCTAAAGAATTTTTTACGTTGTGTGAATTCACATTCTTCCTGTATATATTTAATTATTTGTGTATTTTTCAGTATGTCCAGCTCCAGATAATGTTACATATGCAACTCGTTCTCCAGACAAACCAACCTACCTCGTAGGCGATACACTTATTTATAACTGCAATGGACGTCTTATTGCAAATCCTGCTGAGGTTATGAGCACATGTAATTTGAATAACACTGGAGATCCAAATTGGAGTTTAAATGCAAACCTTCCTCAATGTGGTGAGCTTTTAAACTAATAATTCAACTAAAATTTGCTTACTATTGTTACAATTTTACAAGAGAATCAAAAACGACCAGTTGCACTAGTTAAACCAAATACCCGCGTTGATTTTTTTTGGCTGTTATTTTCTTTATGCCGGCTTTAAAAATAGTTTGCCACAAAACTATGATTCTTAAACACACAAGACTATGATTATTTCTAGCTCTGTACAAATCGATTTGCTATAAAACTTATTTTTTACAAACACAAAGAAACCACAGTTTCTATCTATAAAAATATCATCATCATCATCATCATCATCATCATTTTCAGGGAAAACATTAAATTAGTCCAGTGTAATTTCCTATGCCCGCTTGTCGTTTTGGGATTGTAGGGGGCAGCAGCTCGAGTTGGGATCTTCAAGCATCTCGATCTCTTGCACAATAACTAACGGCAATTCCGCTGGTGAAATTTCAAGACTTGACCATGCCAGGTCTTCAACATATTTCCACCAGCGAGTTCTGGGTCGTTCTCTAGGCTTTTTGCCACTCGGAAGAGCAGTCATTAGTTGCTTTGCTGTTCGCCGTGGGACATTCGTGTCACATGGCCATACCAGCGCAGTTGCGATCGTTTTATACGGAGTAGCTGCCGTTCGATGTTAAAAGATTGGTAAATGTCAGTGCCTTCAACCTTGTCAAGTAGGGATAAACCTCTGACTTTTCGCAAGAAACTCATTTCGGCCGCCAGTACTAGGGATCTCACTCTTTCGGTTATTACCCAGCAATCATGACCATTTGTGAAGATAGGAACGAAAACTGATCTGAAAACAGAAATTTTTTGTTTTGTACACAGCTGTCGTTTCAATACAATTGATTGGTAAAGCTGGAGCATTACTGAACTTACTTTTCCAATACCTGTGTCCAGTTTGTTGTCCTGTCTACCATCACTCAAGAATATTACTCCAAGATACTTAAACTTCTCAGCTGCTGAAGATTTACTTCATTTGTTTGGAAAAAACACTGAACAAGGGTGCCTTGACATGCACATAATTTCAGTTTTAGCCGTATTAATTTTTATTTCAGCATCCAAGCATGCATTAGAAAACCGATCAAATGCATATTGGAGATTACTTTTGATCGAGCATAGCAATGCAAAGTCATCTGCAAACAGCAGGCGTCAAACATTACGCTCCCAAAATGTGACGCCACTACTGCAGAAATTGCCTCTGTCTATTTTGTCCATGTATACAATGAAAGGAAGAGGAGAAAGAACACAGCCCCGTCGTAGTCCAACATTGATACTAAAAGGTTTTGTTTTCATGCCATTGACACGAACACAGACTTCTGAATGTTGACTATTTGTATTGTATCTAATTTGATAGAAGTAAATAGCTGACCTTTCACGTCATACTTCAGCATTACTTCCCAGAGCTTGTTTCTTGGGACACGGTCATATGCTTTTTCAAGGTCTACAAAGCATGTATACACCTCTTTGGCATATTACCACGATTTTTCAAAAAGTTGTTAAAGGGCAAAGATCTGGTCCAATTTTTTTTATCTCTTGTAGTCCTCTTCAATAGATTGCTGCATTAACGTGGTGGAGGGGTTTGCATTTTCTATGATCCTAAGAACAATGCCGTCTAGCGTTTTCAACTCCTCTTAGGGATACCCATGGCGGCAAGGTTGAAGGTGAGAAACATATCAAAAGTGATCTAAGGAATGTAGCAAAATGAATAGTCTGAATGACAATATTCATACTGCATCGGGCGTCGCGCAGGATAAAAAGGTCCGCGTTCGGGCTTTAGACAGAGGGCCCGTTCAAAAAGTAAACTACATTCTCCCCCACAAGCAGACCGTAACTAAAAACCCATCAATGCATTTGCTACGCGTTTGGGGAGGTGACGTAACTGGTAATCGAACCGACATCGCTTGCAGACTTGAATAAAAAAATCGCTTATCGCTTTTCTCCGCATAATTGATGTCCTCTGTGTGTTGCTTTATTTCTGCTAAGTATAGCTCGCTCCAGTGCGGCTCGTTTGCTCATTTTGTTTGTTTCGCTGTGTGTTATAGTTTGCTTTTAGACTTTCTCGGATTTTCAGTTGATTAAACCTTTTTATTTTGAGGAAATGTTATACTCTCAAATGGGGCAGCGTACAGTAGCTGTACTCAAGTTGGTCCTAAACATCGAGATTTTTGCGTGGGCAACTGGATTGTCACTTCAGTCAATGGAAAAAACAGGAACTAGTTTGGGAGGCAGAGCAGTATCATCGTGATATTGTTGGAGTTCCCTTTATCAAGTGTCGTGGATCTTATATTGCTGAGTTGAATGAAGACTTTAAGATTTTCTACTCAGGTGTAGATGTAGCCATATCTACTTTAGCAGGGCTAGGCATTTTTGTAAGCCCTCGCTTGGCCCACTGTGTCACTGATTGGATCCGACTCAGAGGAAAGATTTGTCTCCTCAAGCTTAGGTTACAGGAACGGTCGCTGTGCATCTTGCAGGTATGCACCAAACGCTGAAGCACCGTACCAGCCTTTCTTAGATAAAGTAGGTATTGTTTTACAGAAAGTAAAATTTGCTGAATCAATTGTGCTACCAAGTGGTTTCAATGCGCATATGGATACTGACTACAATACATGGAAGGATGTTGTTTCAATGCGCATATGGATACTGACTACAATACATGGAAGGATGTTATTGGAAGACAAGGAGACGTCGACATTAACAGAAACCGAAGGTGTTTGCCATAGTTCTGTGCCACCAACGGATTAATGATAATGAATACCTTTTTTCGGTACAAGGGGATTCACACGTACACGTGGTACAGAGATTCAACGGGACAGCGTTCTATCATTGGTTTCTGTATTGTCTCAGCGGACTTGTTTTCCTCTGTGGTCGATGTTTTTGTTAAAAGAGAAGCTATACAGTCTACCGACTATCATCTAGCCGTCTACATTCTGAGAGGCCTGAACTATCCAAGAACAAGGAAACTGTTCAGAGCACGAAGAGCATACAGAATAAAGTGCAAGTTACTAGGCGACAAAAAGGTGAAACACACTTTTGCAAGAAAAATTGCTTTCGTTGTTTAGAGAACTCCTTGGCTATACTGAAGACGTTGAAGCTGAGTAGTATTTATTAAATCAGCAATCATTACATTGGCAGCTGCTAGTTGTGCATCCAAACGTGTGGGAGGTCAAATGGGTAGTGAGAAAAAAATGCTTGATGGAACCAAGAAATTAAAGAAGCCACCCGTGCAAAGAAACTGCATTTAGAGCTTGGTTAACAAACAAGTCATCTGAGCAGCTTCGATTGCGTTACTCCGCAGCACGTAAGACTGCCGCAACTATTGTCAAACAATTTAAAGAAAAGTTGTGGGAAGAATTTGGATAAAAGCTGCATACAGACTACAGATCGGCAAACAAAATAGTCTTGCAAGCCATACGTCGTTTGCGTGGCAAACGAACATCAGTTGCGACCTTCATCGAGGATACTAATGGTGTGCTTTTCAAGCATCAAAAGGGTATCCTAAATCGTGGGAGAGAATACTATTGTGAGATCTTAAATCCAGTAACAGTCCAACATTTGGATATATCTTACGAACAAATTGGTGAAGAAATTCATCTGACCGAAGCAGAGGTAAGCACAGCAATTAAATCTTTAAAAGCTGGCAAGGCTCCTGGGAAAGATGATATTCGACCCGAAATGTTAAGGGCCATGAACAACTTTGGGGTTCGTTGGCCGACTCCTGTGTTCCAAGTAGCTTGAAAAACTGGTGAGGTACTGTAGCAATGGCAGATCGGTGTGCTGATATCTATTTACAAAAAAGAGACAAGAAGAAATGACTAACTACTGGGGCATTTTTTTATCAAGTACCTCAAAAAGAGTTGCCGTGAAATAGTCGAACTATAAAAATATATTATTCACAATTTTGATTAGCTCTCGTAAAATTTGATTTTCAAACTTTACAAAACTTCAAAACAATTCAAAGCGCCAACAATTGCGAGTAATCAATCGACAACTCTATGCTAGCTTTAAGAATAAATTAGCATTTCAAAGGTTAATATTAATCTGAATAGTTTGTTTAAACAATTCTATCTCACCATAAAATTAACTTTCAAGGCGTTCATACTGACCCTTGACTACTTAACCACGGCTACAAAAACACAGTAGCTTCAAAAGATTCTAACCCAATGTTTCTCAAAGTGAGCCACTTGGCTCCCCAAGAAGGAATTTGTAACCTGAAGGGAGAAAAAATTGTTAAGGGAGGTATTGGGGAGGAATGTAAATAAAATATTAAATTTATTCTTGTGAATGAAATATATTAAATTTATACCTGAGTCCGGAAAGGGAGGGGTGCGGCAAAAACTTTAAAAACCACTGTTCTAACCACTTTAACTAGAATTAGCTAGCTAAAATGAAGAAGTATTAAACTGTCAGCTATATATCTGTATATACGTGTATATAATGAAAGAGTAAATCGATCTTTCTTGAAGAGTGCTCAATAAAAAGTTCAAACCAATTTAATACAAAATTTATTCAATCAATGTTTAAAAAACGACAATGTAGGGAAAGTAAGGGACCAATCGGACAAAATCTATTAGGCCTAAAGTTGATTTTCTGCTTGAGTGGTTGGGCAATGTTTAGTGTTCTCAAGTTCTTTTTTTGTACGTTGGTCTATGATAAACTTACACTGCTTTGGAAAAATAAATTCAGGCAGTTGAAAGTAAATTTATTTACAATACAAAATTCACAAAAAAAGCGTCTGCTTGGTCCCCATCCATGGGAACCTTTCGTCCACAGCTAGGGGCCCTCTCGGACATTTAAAATTGTATGTTTAATATACACAGAAAATAAGAAATTACGAAGCAAAAATTACAGAAATAGACATTACTTTTGTCCTACAGTAACAATTTGCTAAACATCGTTAATGCACGTGAAAAACTGTCACCAATATTAGCTACAATACATAAAAAGAGAGGTCACAAGCAAACTTGAAAACGCCACAAAGTTGTTTGGTTGTAGCAACGGAAGTTGGTTTTGGTGGTAGCTTAACAATATCATTCAGTAGAACAGATGCAATATAGACTTTTTCAGAAAACTGAAAACCATTTTTGATTTTTTTTCGATTACTTCATAAAACTTACCTTGTAGTCACCATCTTCATCCGACCCCTTACATATTTTCCAATAAAATTTTTATGTTTTTCTCTGCTGAAAAAATTTTTACCACAGCAAAATCTCCAATTTTTATATGGCATTCCACAGAGCCTCGACTACTCGTAGTGGCGCTAATTGTACTCGTGCTGGATTCATTGTCACTTGTACTATCGGATAATAGATGCATGGATATATCACTTTCGCTACTGGAGGAGACTGTTTTTTTTGGGCGTTTTTGCGAAACTTTTTTGCAGCGATAGACTAATTTTTCTTTTTCAGGTGTATAAGTAATTATCGCAGACTTGCATCTTCCTTTGCTGGGGCGTTTTTGTGAAACATTAGCTTTAGGATATGGATTGATTTCTGTAGAGGTTTTCATCATTCAGTGTCTGAGGCTCAGCAACGTTTGTAAATGTTGCAGACTCACTTGTCGATGGAGCAGTGGATGAATCAGCCTCATCAAGCTGAAGGGCAATATATGTAACAAGAGCCGGTAAAAATGCATTATTGGGGAAAACGTCTGGATTGAAAAGATGAATTTCGCTGGACCTGAAAAAAGTTGTATTTTCAATAGTAAATGCTTTATGAAACGCATGGCCTGACAATTCTGCAACTTCATAAACTAAAAGGGGTTTTCCAGGATTTGATGTTATCCATGAATCGCAAAAAGAAGAATAGTAGCGTTTGAATGGCCCATACACTCCAATATCAAGTGGTTGTAGCTTGTGGCTACAATGCGGTGGGAATGTACGTAAACACAGCCCTCTTTGGTCATATCGATTGCTTCAATTGAGAGGTGACTGATGTGATTATCTATTAGAAGTAGACCAGGATTTCTCTTACTTATTTTCATAAATTTAATAAAATGGCCTAATGTTTCTGCAAAAAGAGCACCAGTCATCCACCCAGATGGATATGCCAAGCCAAACCTACCTGCCGGAGCATCCTTTAACATATAATTTTTAAAGTGGACTTGTGGGAAAATGTAAACTGGTAAAAGTGCATTGCCAATCGCGTTGATGCAACAACACATTGTCACTAACACTCCCCGCTCAGCTGACGAAATTCGTCCAATTTGTTTTACTCCTTTTTTTTTCCAGAATTTTGCTTGGCTTGACAACCGTAGATATTTCTGTCTCGTCGAAGTTCCAAATATTTTGGGGAGGAATAGTATCATCTCTAAGAAGAGCTTCTTTTAATTTACAAAAACGTTTTCGACAGCAGGACGACTAAATCCTATTGATCGAGCCAAACTTGTTGATTCTGGATTGCGAAGTGATAATTTTCCGGATCTCTTGCAAAATCCACGAAGCCAGTCTTCTCCTGCAGCTTCTTTCTCGGTCCAGCTTTTAGACATAGGGATCTTTTTTGCTTTAGCAAATTTATACGCTAGTTGTCGCACCTAAAGTTTAGTTAGACCATAAAACATCTTCAAAACATGAAGAATATAATGTTCTAAGGCCTTTTCTTCATCAAAGTTGAATACCTGTAAATAAAGCAATGTAATAAGTCCAAAGTTAATAAAGACATATTAGCTTTTGTGATACACACTTACAGTCATTAAAAAAAGCAAGCAGCTTTCAACTTAAAAGATAGAACATGAAAAAAATTATTGTTGATATTGCAAAAGCTGATTTAATATCAATCTACCTGCATCGTTGCTATGGACATCTTTGGCACAAACTTTTTCCAACTCATCTTAACTCGCCTAACATAATCTGCTAGAGTGGACTTAGAAACATGGAATTCTTTAGCCGCCTTTCTAATCCATGTTTCAAAATTAAAACAAAATTCAAAACTTTCATGGAGAAAAACTTCCCTGACTATTTAATATAATTCTCCCTTTCCTTATTTCACCTCCTTACGTACATCCTTTCTTATTTTTTTTCTCGTAATAGTAACTGGAGACTCTTCTAATTTCCCCTAAGGCTTACCAATGCCGTCATTTCAATCAATTGAAAAATATTAAACTATTTAAAAAAAAAAAATAATAATAATAATAATAATAATTATGATACCCAACACATTATTAACTGTAATTTACTTCCTCCCTTAATATTAAATACTTCTAACTTACCGCGTAATAATAACTTTTTTTATTCATATTCCATTGCAAATATCGCTTTTTCTTCGCTCGCCCATTATTGTGAAAAATCTATTTCCTATTGTTATTGATTATTATTGTTGTGTATTTATCTATTCTGTATTATGATTTGTGTATTGATCTATTCTGTATTATTATTATTGTATATTGATTCTATTGTTATTGATTATTATTATTTATTTTCTATTGTTATTGATTATTTGTTTGCCCAATACTGTGTAAAATTTATTTCCTATTGTTATTATTATCCTATTGTTATGTTTTTTTTGTTTTTTTGTTTATTGTATTTACAAGTAAAATCAACACATTATTCATTCTCTATATGTAAATACTTAATTTTTTTCATCGTTTTGGATAATTTTTTTTTCCAGCTCATTGTATATCTATTATATCCAACATGTTAAATATTTTTTTTGTGTGAAAAGTGTATGATTTAATCGCCCTTTCCATTTTTGTACTATCTAATAACTGCTTATCACAATTCCAAAAGCATACACATCTGTTTTTATTTTTATCACGCTTGTTATATATTGTGTTGTTGATATGTGTGTTTTATAACTAAAATTAAAAAAAAAGACGCGTTCAGTCGTTTAATATGACTTGTAAATACAAATAACAAAAATAAGGCATAACAATAGGATAATAATAACAATAGGAAATAAATTTTACACAGTATTGGGCAAACAAATAATCAATAACAATAGAAAATAAATAATAATAATCAATAACAATAGAATCAATATACAATAATAATAATACAGAATAGATCAATACACAAATCATAATACAGAATAGATAAATACACAACAATAATAATCAATAACAATAGGAAATAGATTTTTCACAATAATGGGCGAGCGAAGAAAAAGCGACATTTGCAATGGAATATGAAAAAAAAAAGTTATTATTACGCGGTAAGTTAGAAGTATTTAATATTAAGGGAGGAAGTAAATTACAGTTAATAATGTGTTGGGTATCATAATTATTATTATTATTATTATTATTATTATTTTTTTTAAATAGTTTAATATTTTTCAATTGATTGAAATGACGGCATTGGTAAGCCTTAGGGGAAATTAGAAGAGTCTCCAGTTACTATTACGAGAAAAAAAATAGGAAAGGATGTACGTAAGGAGGTGAAATAAGGAAAGGGAGAATTATATTAAATAGTCAGGGAAGTTTTTCTCCATGAAAGTTTTGAATTTTGTTTTAATTTTGTATTTTTCTTTAATTAGGGAGGAAGTAGGGATGGGGGTATTAGAGAGGGAGATATAGTTTCTTATATGGTATAGGGAAAGTCTGATTAATAAAGCTAATTTAGATATTATGATGTGGGTTGCGCCAGTTGTGTTCGTGTAATTAAAAAGTAATGTGTCTTGTGTAAGGGAAGTGGGTTTTTTAAATATGGAAGAAAGAAGCTGTTCTAAATGTTCAATTAATTTTTGGGTGAAAAGACAGGAGAAGAAAAGATGATGAAGATTATCAGAAGGAAAGGAGCAGAGTTTACAAAGAAAATCGTTGGGGTTTCGGGGTTTGAAGTTATGTTTGGAAAAGAAACATCCCCAGGTATAGCCTTTATAGGCTGTCCTGAAGGATATTTCTTTTTCCAGATTTGAGAAAAGGAAAGGACGGGGTTTTACAAGGGTTAAAAGAAGCCATGTATGACAGGTTTCAGTATTTAGGATAGGAATAGGGTTAGGTTCAGATTGTAGTAACGTTTGATAAAGAGATTTAAAGGTTAGATTATCAATGTCTTGAGGGGGAGCAGATATTTTTGTGAAAAGAAACAGGGTTTTGGACCAGAGAGGGTTGGGCTTAGTACGGTGGGGTTGAGAGTTAGAGTATAGTTCAGGTTTTATGTGTAGGAATTTAGTACCAATATTGTAGATAGCATATGACATCCAGAAGAAAGAATGAGGGTTAGGGTTTTAAGAAGATAGATGAATTTCCATAAGAAAGCTGTGGATGTTTTTATTCCTATATTGGGGAGGGCAATGCCACCGTCTGGTTTGGGTAGGTAAAGGGTAGATCTTTTAATGGGTTCAAAAGGGGAGAAGTTCCATAAGAATTTGAAAAGAAGAGTAGTTAGAGATTTAATCTGTTTGGGTGTGGGAAGAATAATTCTAGAGAGAAAGAGGATTCTAGATAAAAAGTGTTGATTTAAAGAAATAGTTTTTGAGTAAAGGGAGTCTTTAGGATTTAGAATGGCCAAAGAGGTGTGAGGGAGTGAACGAATAAGGTCGTCCCAGTTTTTAAACAGATCTTCTTTATGAAAAGAAAAAGTTATTCCAAGGATTTTAGTAGAGGTAAGAGTTTTACCTTGGGGAAATATATAGATCGAAAAGATGATAGTAAAGTTGGGGAGTTAGAGATTATAGAGTTTTTGGAATAATTAATTTTGAGACCAGAATAAGAGGAAAACTCATCAATTATCTCACGAATTGCAGAAAAGGATTGGGGGATGATATAAAAAGGGTCAGATCATCGGCATAATGACTGACTTTAAGTGAGGAGGTACCAATGGAGATTCCTTGGATTTTAGATGAAGCTAATATTTTTTTTGTTAGAGGTTCAATGCCAATTAATAATAAAAGCATGCTAAGAGGGCATCCTTGACGAATGCCACACTTAACGGAAATAGGATCGGAAAGATAGCCATTTAGGTTAAGTTGGGCTGTTAAGTCAGTGAGAAAGATTCGAATCCAGTTTAGAAGAGTAACTGGAATTCCTAATTTGGAGGCGGTAGAAAGAATAAATTCGTGAGAAATAGTGTCGAAGGCTTTGTAAAAGTCGATTTGAATTATAGCTAGGGGTTGAACGAAGTCATTTGTAAAGTTGCAGTTATAAAAAAAATAGCAGACCAATACAAATTATTTACTGAACGTTCGCCTTTGTTTGTAGTATTCAATTTTTTTTCAAAGTTGAATTTAGTTCTTTAAATCATTTATTTACTTTGCTTTTATTATTTGCATTCTGTCTAGCTCCAACAGCAGTATTTTAGAGCGACTATCACATGATGGTGACGTCACAATACTACTTGACAATTATAATTGTAAGAAAGAATCTGTTATTGACTGTACAGTAATTTAATGCGCTGTAGGCTTACAGCTTACATTGAAGCAATTTCTTGAAAAAAATAAATAAATAAAAATAATAATTATAATACATCTGCGTATATAATCTGTGTCCTTCGAGATTATTATCGAGTTATCCGAAGTAGCTTATTGTATGATGCTGTTAACAATTTCGTGCTTGTGTTTTATTACAGTTGTGTTTGTTTTTAGCGTAATTTTCTACCACCGTTGGTTATCCTTGCCACTACATGCTAACCAACAGAACACTTGCTCACTAGCTACGCCTCAGTTTTCTCGACCACGTGACACTTCCACACCATTACGCCACTATTCACTCGCTGACACAAGCTTGAGACAAAATTCTACATTCAGCGTCCACCTTCCAAAATTTTGGGAATTTAATGCAACAGGCTATTTTGAATCTATTGAAATAATTTTTAACGACAACAATATAACATCTGAAATATCTAAATACTCACACTTAATCCAGGCTCTCAGTAAAACCACCCACATTTTAAAAGGACTAACAGACATAGTACGCACCACAAACAATGTCGCTCCCTACATCACTTTAAAACAAGCTTTGATTGAGCGATATACAACGATGCCATCTGGTTGCTTACAAAAAATTTTGAATGACTGCCACAGAGGTCAAACTACAGTAACCGCATACTTGATACAATTACGTACGCTACTGGGTACACAGTACGACTCAAACTCCCCTCTTCAAAAATACCTCATCAAGCATAAGTTGCTCGAATCTTTAGACTCTCATATACGGTTGTGCTTATATCATTATGAGGACGGACCACTAGATGCATTTGCCAAACATGCAGACAAACTTCTTTCTCTACACAACAACTCCCCCTCATCAAAATCATTACGCTCTGATCACAACGATAATCAAACGTTGATCAACAAATCGGTAAATTCCAGACTTCAAAATTTACAACGCCAATTAGCCGATATCTCCAAGATACAAACTCAGTCCCCAAACACTACTAAAGAAAATAAACACAACGCTCTGCCGTGCTACTATCACCAGCGATTTGGCAACCGAGCCCGCAAATGCTAAGGTCCACCATGCCCTGCGTTTAGCAACTCTGGAGCTCCTCTGTCAAAAAACGCGGCACCTGCCTCCATGGCTTAAGGGGTTGGAGGCAGGACAACATAGACAAAACCCCTTTGTTTTATGTGATGGACCGAATCACTACCACACGGTTTCTTGTGGATACTGGGGCAGCATGTTCGGTTATACCTCAAACTATAGCTGGCTGTGGTACCTCTTCCCACTCCAGTGTTCAGGGTAACATCTTCTTACCCACCATTGGCGGTGGTCGCCTCATCACCTCTGCGCTATTTCCCACTAAGCTTGATCTAGGATTTTCTAGGTTTTTCTCATTTACATTTTACATTTCCTCCCAACTCGACTATGGTATACTAGGAGCCGATTTTCTCGCTCATCATCAACTTTGTGTCAACGTTGCTTCGCAACGGTTAATTGAGAACCTTGAGGTACAACGCTCCTCTCCAGAAGACTCCTCATCTCTCCCTGCCGAATATGGAATTTCATCAGGCGACACTTCCCAAGCCCAACTAGTGAAAACACTTCGAGATGAATTTTCCAACGTTTTTGAAGGCGACAAACGATTGCGTTGTATCAGACATTCAGTGATAGCTGACGTCCACACTCTTACAAAAACTCCAATTAGCCTTTCAGCTCGTCGTCTGAATCCCAAACAGTATCAGGCCCTAAAGGTGGAACTTAAACGGTTGATTGACCAAGGAGTTCTCGAACGCAGCCAGAGTCCTTGGACGTCCCCTATCGTATTGGTTAAGAAAAAATCCGGAGGTTGGCGCCTGTGTGCAGATTTTACACAACTTAACAAATTGCTCAAAATTCAAAAATACGCAATACCAAATATTAACGACTTTGCTTCAATAGCTCACGGCTGCAAGTGGTTCTCAAGCATCGACATTGCCGATGCTTACTATAACATTCCCGT
This sequence comes from Diplosoma virens, assembly GCA_963680785.1. NCBI lineage: Eukaryota > Metazoa > Chordata > Ascidiacea > Aplousobranchia > Didemnidae > Diplosoma > Diplosoma virens. The sequence continues at coordinate 49,186,531 of OY796880.1, read as the reverse complement.
CAATCCTTTACACAAACACAAGCTGACAATCACTACCCCTCTTGGCAATTATTGTTACAATTATTTGCCCATGGGTCTTTCTTCAAGCTCATGCTATTATCAACGTTTGATGAACGAAGTAGTTAGCGGATTACCTCAAGTTTACTGCTACCTTGACGACCTTATCATTATGTCTCAAAACTATGACGAGCACGTCCAGGTTCTTCGCCAAGTATTTTCGCGGTTGTGTGAACATGGTTTGGTAGTAAAAGAATCCAAATGTTTTTTTGCAGTTCATAGTCTTTCATTTTTGGGGTACCAGGTTTTCCCCAAAGGTCTAGCGCCTCTTCCATCCAAAGTTTCTGCCATCAAAGACTAACAGCTTCCACGCACAAAACGCCAGCTAAAAGCCTATTTGGGAATGTATCAATTTTACGCCCGTTTCGTTAAGGGTTACGCCGAGCTGTTACAACCATTGCACGACTTTGCTACACAGTGCCCTCCTCGACGCCCCCTTTCGTGGAACGAAGGATTAGTTTCATGTTTCCAGGCAAGTAAAGAAGCACTTACTAACGCCACGCTGCTTGCATTTCCAGACCCAGACGCTCAAACCGAATTAGTGACCGATGCCAGTGGCACCACAATAGGATGTATTCTACAGCAACGGAAAGAAGGAACACTCACTCCATTAGCGTTTTGGTCAAAAGGACTGACCAAAGCACAGCTGCACTGGTCCACTTTCGAAAGAAAATTGTTTGCATGTTATGCGTCATTAAAACATTTTAAATATTATTTGGAAGCCAAAGACTTCACTCTGTGTATCGACCATCGCCCCATTGTGACCAAATTTTACAGCACAACCCGAGTGGCTTCACCCAGACAAGAGCGGATCTTTGACTTTATTGGGAGAAACTGGCGCTACACTTTTGTGTGATAACTCTCAAGGAAGGCTAAGACCACTTGTTCCAAAATCTATGCGTCGGGCAGTCTTCCAGCATTTTCATTCCAGCTCCCATCCCGGAATTAAATCCGGAACCAAAAACATTGGCCCATTGATGGTTTGGCATGACATGCGCAAAGATATCAAACAGTGGACCAAAGAATGCCAAGCTTGCGCTCGATCAAAGGTTATTAGGCGAAATACGGCCAATGTCGAGGCAGTCACACCCCCTCCTCGAGGACGCTTTACTCACGTCTACCTAGACATCATAGGCCCACTGGGACTCTCTAAAGGTCACAATTACGTCTTGACCGTCATTGATAGATTTTCACGGTTTTTTCAAGCCATATCGCTAGTTGGCATAACCGCCGAAGAGAGCGTCGAAGGATTTATTCGTCACTGGGTATCTCTTTTTGGATGCCCAGAACGCATTTATTGTGATAGAGGACGCCAATTCATTAGCACTGTCTGGAATGATATGTGTGTAACTTTGGGCTACGAGCTGCACCACTCCACTGCCTATCATCCTCAGGCACAAGGGTTGATAGAGCGGTTTAACAAAACACTTAAAACATCTTTGAAATGCCACCAAGAACATAGTGAGTGGTATGATCAACTACCCTGGCCTCTCCTGGCATTACGTAACATGCCCAAAGAGGATCTGGACTTCTCCACCCCCAGTGATCTCTTGTTTGGCCAACCAGTAAGACTGCCTGGAGAATTTTTTGAGCCCGTTTCTGAAGACGCTTTTAACATTAATTCGTCATCCTTCGCTCAAAGTTTGAGCCGTTATATGCAGCAAATCCCGTATTTCGCACCGAGACGTACCAACAGAGCACATTATGTGGACAAGGTCCTTATGGATCCTAGTACGATCCATGTTTTCATCAAAATCGATAGCCACCGCCCACCACTGCACGCAGTCTACAAAGGTCCTTTCCGAATCATTCAGCGCCATCCTAAATATTTCGTTGTAGACTTGCGGACTCATATTGACAACATCTCCGTAGACAGACTGAAGGTGGCTCATCTTTCTCTAGAAGGTTTAAACCACAATATCAAATCTCAACAGCTTAGGCTAGTCGACTCATCGCCGTCCACAAGCGAACTTGGCGCCGGCAACAGTAACATTATTCCTACCAAGCCATCTTCACCTACATCAACCATAACTTGCTTTTCTGAGGATAACATGCCTACCGACAACATTCATTCATCTTTTCTCACCTCACCAGAAGTTATCACGCGAAAAGGGAGAAGAGTCAACAGGCCTACCAGGTTCCTCGATTATGACACCCGTTTCTAATATGCTTTTATTTTTTTATTTTTTTCGCTGTCGGGCTGAATTGCCGCTCTTTACACGTTGTTTTGAGGGATTCAGGGAAAGGGCCCTTCCCTCGAGTTTCTCAAAGCGGCTGCTGGTGTCATTCCATTCCGATATAAGACAAGTTTTTTTTACGGCGCTGGTCAATGTGCATATTGTATATATATATTCCCCACTGTACTTTTGACTTTTTGTTGTTATTTCGATTTTGTTTTGCTTGTTTTATGTTTACTACTTCCTTCCTTATTATTTTAATTTTATTTCTTGTGCGGGGAGGATTGTAGCGACCCCGCTACTTTAGTGGGCGATTGTCTTTAACGCGCTACGAGTGGGTGATTACCTTTAATCGCACATTTTTTAACGTGAACAAAGAAACCAATAAAGAAAGAGAGTTGAGACAGAATGAAGTCTGGACGTATTTATTTTATATGTAGTAGGCTTACAACAAGTTAGCAAACCAAACATATATACAGATGTATAACAAGTTAGCCGCTACAACTTATTGTCGCTGTTTTGTAAAAAGCTTGCATCAATATTTAACACGAACAACTGGTAATGTCTTTGAATAAAAAATTTTAGCCAACTTCTTACCAGCGTATCACCAACTTAGTCACAGGGGAGACAGCTAATGCTGCCTTCAACGTTGGCTCAACACATTACCAGCAGCTGTGAAGACAAATTTTATTAAGCAAAGAAATAGTGACAAAAAGCTTTTCAGCGTAAATTTAAGTTTTTTTCCACTTTAGTACTTAACGCAAAAAATAGAACAAACCAGAACTCAAAAATAAATCATTGGCAGAAAGTTAGCATTGTTGATTAACTGTTGGCAATTTTGTCAACTTTCTCCCAACCCAGCCGCGCTAAAGCCAACGTTGGTCCGATGATGAATATTTACTGGGTAGTAACGCGGGGCCCCCTCGTGCTGTGGCCCCGGTGCATTGCACCGGCAATCGTTAGGGCCCTGTTTGTGGTCATTTGATCAAGCTTAATATCAATCCTTTCACAAACTTTAACTCCCGGTTGTACGGCTGAACTGATAAAAGTTACTTAGTTTCAACTTGCATGAATATTTATTTATAATACATCATTATTTACATTTTACAGCTTCAAAGAAAAAAAACAACTTATATTAATAAAAGCGTAAAAATAACCCTGCATGTTTAGATAACCAAGCAAAACTTTTAAGATTGTAAATCTTATCAATTAAAAATGTTCGGCTCTAATTGATAAAGGCTGTTTTTATTTTAATGAGTATTGTCAACCAAGATTTTTAATATGCTTTAATCAAGTGCTTGCCAACCTTGAGCTACAATACATTTTTTACATTAAAAATAATCGCAGGAATCACCACCATAAAAAATTCCACAATAGTAAATTTCCCATAAAAATCAACTGAAGACAAAAAGCTAGCCTTCAAGGCTGGCTTTACACGATCAAGTTTCTTAATGTAGAAAGATTCTTAGCTCAATGTTTTATTTGTGTGTAAAGTACCGCGCAACAAAAATCTTGCTTCCTATAAAAACGCTTTTTAAGAAAAAAGCGTGTTTTGCTGCAATATTACTAGTAATAGAGCGAGGTTCTATTTTCCAGCAAGATTTTAGCAAATTTTTGGTCAAAAATGCCATTGCGGTCAACAGCACAATTATTTGCAGCTTCTGCAACAAGGTGTTATAGGCACCCAATGCATTCCTGCAGCCAAGCCAGGGTTGTACTCAGCATTTCCGCTTTTTATGCTGCTTATTTAAAGCTGCCATCACCATTATTGCTGCTTCCTGTCGTTTTCTTGGTCAAAGCATTTCGAAAATTATAACATTGAATAGTAATAAACAAGCAAGTCTTACAGTGCTTTACGACTTGATGCTTGGAATTAAAATAGAAACGAAGTGTAGGCTTATTTAAGCCAGTGGTGGGAACCTGATTGCACTCGTGGGCCGCATCCCCAAATTCAAAAATTAGGTGCGGGCTACAAATAAACTTTTTATTTGAGAAGCAAGGCAATTTTTCGGTAGACCACGTTTCTTTATTTGATTTGTCATGTTAGGATTTTTTTTATCTTCTGTTGCATTAAACAAATATCATATATCTTTTTAAATGTCGATACTAGACAAAAAACTATATCTGCATGACGAACAAGATAGTGAAGAGTTGTTTTATCAATTCACTAGCTTGTTTGGTTTTCACTTGACATTAAAATTTTTTTCTGGAGGGCTTATTACATTTTTATTATACCCTGGTCTTCAATACAGCAAAATAACTTCTTCCCAACCACACACGGACCGCAGGTTTACCGTCCCTGATTTAAACCTATCGTGACGAAATCAATGCGATACGTACGCAATGTTGCTGAAATATTGCTGAATGAACATCGTGTCAATACATCAGCAAGTTTCTTGCGCAAAAACTGCAAACATTTCTTTCTACAAAAAGTTTAGACGGAAAAAAGCCGGCGTGTAAAAGTTCGGTCAATATTTGCATAAGATACTTGATCTTGTAAAGCCAGCCTAATAATCAGAAGCGAAAAATTAGCTTAATGATTAAGAATGTCAAGGAAACAAAATTTTATTTTTACAAAATGAAAATTTTGCATTAAAGCATGTTTTATCAGTACAAGACAAGTAAAAGCAAAATATTTTTTTAGTGTGCAACATTACTGAACTACCTACTAATCCGAACGTAATTGCACCTTCTCCCATTTTAACAGTAGTTGGAGTAAATGTTACGTACATTTATAGATGTGATAGTAGCCTGACTTTAATGGGTAATGGAACTAATGTTTGTAATGCAACTGGAATTTGGCAGAATGATGCACCAACCTGCGTATAAGGTTTGCTTTTTATTTAAATATTTGATTTGTATAAAAAAATGCACTTTTTTGTAATTCTATGCTTGTCACTAATTTAACCCTGTTTTTACTTTTACAAAAACAGTTCATCAACATCATTATGGCATTAAAGAACTATATATCTTATTACAGTTAAGATATTTTGTGGTTTAGTTTATAAAGAAGGTAAAAGACAAAAACTTACCTTCTTTATTCTTGACAGACACATGAGGAAGTGCCATTGAATATTTAATGCTTAAAGAATTTGCTAGATAACCTTTTGTTTTTTAGAAGAAATCTTTTTTTTATTTGTAAACCTTCATTTAAGTGTGCAAAGCAGTGCTTTCAAGAATAAAGTGTTAAAAAAAACAATTTCTAATGATAATCTCTAAGGTTGTCTGAACTAAGGTTGATTGTATCCAATAAGTTTACATCCAATATCCAATGACTGACTTTGCAAATTTAACTGCACAAATACAAGATGAAGAAAATCATTCATTTATATGATGCTTTACAAACTTTTCTTAAATAAATGCATAAATATTTTTGACATTTTTCTATTTATTGTTAATTTTATTTTATTATCTCTTAGGCTTGTAGAAAAATATGTAGAGTTTTTCAATCATAAAGCTTGATTAATAAATTAGAAGTTAAACCAAAAATCAATAAAAACTTTTTTAATTGCACTTTCTATGGAGTTGAAAGCTTAAAAAATGCTCAATAAAACAAAATTACCATAGAATTTGCCTAACTTGCCACTTCAAGAGGAACATAAAAGATGTCGAATTAGACAAACAGCAGTTTAAATATGCATAGGTTTACACAAACTTAAAGACACCTTTGTTTCTGCAAAAGCTTAATGTTTGAAAAATAAAGATCTTAAACAAAAAGCATTTTTTGGATTTATTTCAAATAATTCAATAAGCTAATAACTTTTGTAATTGTTGTAGTTATGCTGCTTCACATAACAGTAAGATGGCTGACTGAACTAAACTAAAACTGATGAAAACAATCTCAAATGATGAAATAATGGGGTTATAAAGGAAGTTTGTGATGCAAAGTGGAGTTGTGTTACTTAAGTAAGGATTGCAGAAAAATAGGGAAAGCAACTGTTGAGTTGTGGTAGCAGACTAAAACGTTTGGAATATAATTATGCTGGCAAAGTTTTTATGGGTCTGACAGCTTAGAAAAATTTTTCTGCAAAAACGGTGGTGAGTTAGGCGAAGACAATTTAACCAAACTTAATAACATAGAAAACAATAGGCTCCCAGCTGGGACCAAGCAATATGTGGCAACTTAGGCAATCTGGCAACTTAGGCAAGTTCTACTGTAATTGCATTTTTACAGACTTTAAAAATTAAAAAACAAACAAACAGGATGAATAAAAGCTTTGTAAATAGTACCATACCAAGCTACATCTCAGTTTAATGCCAAACTTATCATTTGTGTCAAAACCCAACAATCAACATAGAAAAAAACACAAAACATCAATTTATTTTATTGTTAACAAGCTGTTTGGTTTGCACTATTTTATTGACTGCGTACAACATAAAAAAGCTCAATATTTGTCTTTAGTGAAGTGTAGCTAAGCTACTCTTTAGTTTGATAAATAAATTTTTCTGTGGTGTCAAAACTCAAAAAACCATTAATTTGTTGCTAACAAGCTGTGTAGTTTTGGTTTTTTAAATCAAAATTTAATTCTAGCAAAACCTGTCTTTGTAAATAGTATGTAACTAGCTGCGTCAAAACCTGACAACTATTAAATTACAATGCATAAAATGTCAATTTGTTGCCATGAGCAATTTTACAAACTGGACTACAATGTTATTTAATTCAAAAGTGCAATAAACATCATTTATTATACAATATGATAGTTGCATTTGTTACAAAAAGTTCAAAATTCTTAATTTATTTGATTTGTTCTTGTTTCTCGAAATGTCTTTTTTTTTTTTTGACAATTATTATTAACCATTGTCAATTTTTCATCAATTGAGTAATTTATATTTCTCATTAGTGATTTCGCATTTATTTTTTGTCTTGAAACATGTTAAGTTTTATCTGTTGATTTTTATTTGACATCTTGTCTCATAAACTTTTGTTAATGACCTAATAGATTCAAATTTGTAGCCAGAACAAAATCATCAAATCAAAGTAATACTTGTTGGATATTCTCCTGACTAAAACTAATTTGTTTAATGTAGTAAGATAGTATCATATCTGGTATCAAATTTTATACAATTACAGTAGAATTTAATGCATACATAACCAGAGCTACAAAGATCATGGTCAAGATTGCTGTTTTTGTCTCACCAAAACAAAGAGCTTTCCTTTTAAATAGAGAGACAAAATATTCATTTTTATATACCAATTTATATATATCAATATCCATATCTCGCAGGCTTATCGCATTTCAGATTCAGCAAGAACACCAGTTTCTTATGTGTCAATGCCACCGCCAATGCCTCTTCAAGATGGGCTTGATGCTATTGATTGCTATGCTAATGAAGACAACTCCGATAAACTCATTTCAGCCAACTCTAGAGATTCTGAGTATGAAACCACAAAAGATCCATTATATTTTCATTGAAACATCTATATGACCTAAGTAGAGATTTATCTCTTTCTAAGGAAAAAGCAGAGTTTCTTACATCAAGCTTAAAAGAACAAAACATGGTTGAAAAAGATGTCAAAGTAAGTTACTACAGGAAACGCAAAAGTAATTTTCTTCAGCATTCAAAGTTGAGGAACGTTGTTGTTACTGCTATGATTTTAACCCTATTCAGACTGGGCGTTTTGGAAATTTTGTACGACTGGGGGGGTGGTTGAATGTGCCCGCGCTGTTTGTTTGTTTATATCTCAGCAATTTCAAACGATAGAATTGTCATTCAAGTTTGTATAGAAAGGAAATTTTATACTCTTTTAATATAGATACTTAAATGTTACATTTAAACATTATTTGGTATTGAAAAAGCGAGTTTTTAAAGGGTATTCAATTTTCGTAAATTGGATGAAAGCGAGAGAGCGATTTGAGAGAATTAACAACTTCGGCTGTTTGTCGAAGGTCATTGAGTCGTAAAATTAGAAGTGCCACTTGACGAAGTTGTTACAGTTTACAGAGAAGGAAATTTTGGATCAGCAAATTGTGCTAAAAGCTGGTTTTATTATTGTTTACATTCGATCTTTGTTATTTATTAGAATTTTTTTTAATTATTCTTTTTTGTAAACAATTAAGAGCAATAAGCTTAATAACATAAAAAAAAGTTAAATCATTACACAAAAAATTATGTTTTTAGTTTTACGTCGCAAAAGACTCACTTTAATTATTTTCACTATAAAAGAATATTTCGAATTCATTAATTTAGTTAAAATTTATTGTTTTTGATTACATCAATTTTTTTGGATTTTACAGAAATCATTATTATTTTGAATGTTTTTTCTTTTCTTTTACTACTTTTTTCTAAACAACCCTTTTGAATTCTGACCGGCGTTGTGAACGTATTAGAAATAGAGCTCTAAATAAAATATTTAGAGGTTTTTCAAAAAGAGTAATGCAAACTATATGGATTTTTGGACCGGTTACGCAATGTTGGCTCCTCACAAATACTACCAGCATCACGATAACGCGACGCAAATTGCATATAAATTAATACAAATTTAAAAAATAATTTCGGTTTATTTGTTTGTATCTTTTGACTAAAAGTTATGTAGCTATTAGACTTTTGAATTTAATACAAGGTCAATTCTAGATTAAACTATAATCTTTTATATTCATCTTTACACTACGTAGCGTTTACACAAATTGCGAAAAATATTTACCGTGAATTTATCTATGCTTTTTGTTGGAGGTTGATGTTATCTATACTCCGAGAAGCCCCGATAAAATTGACATATTATGGAAACCATACTAATTATCATATTTTGGAATATAAATAATTGTTAAACTTTATTATTCAAAAAGGATTAAAATTTTAAGAACAAAAAACTAATGCTCTTTATCAAAAAATCTTTACATTTGTCAATTATTAAAATATCAACAAAATATTTTAATTTAGAAAAAGTTAGTGGGTTTTATTAATAAATGAAACGCTCAATTTCCCTTTTATATGTATTTTTTGGACAGCATTCAGCAAATTAAAAAGCTTACAAACAAATAATGAAAAACCGTTACGCAGCATTGATTATAGAAATAACAATCAAAAAGTTTATCGTTGCGTTTATTGGATAAAAACAGTCTTTACGTAAAAAGATGTTCTGCTTAGAAATTTAACGTTAATGACAATTATTACAAAATTGAAAGCGATGTCGTTGGCACACTACCTTTCCACAGTTTTGGCATTGACTGATAAGTTTGGGCAATTGATCTTTCTTTTTTTTCATTCCTGGACCTGATATTTCTTTTATACATATTTCACAACGACGTTTTCTTTCTGATTGAGGAGGAAATATTGATAGGAAAGCTGTATCAATACTTGGTTCGACGACATTTTCGCCAAGTACCAACTTTATTTTTTGTTGAATTTCACTGTTAAGACCTTCCCTGGATCTTCTTTGGATGAAAGGTTTTACTAATTCTAAAACAAGATTAAAGCCAACTTCAAACGAATTCTGTTTTCGCGGCTCCGTGTGTTTATTCATTGCTAACACACTTGCTGCATTTATGCGACAAGTGTCAAGCAAATACGAAAAAGCAATTGTGGTCCATTTTCGAGACTTGGTTTTGCACGAATAGAAACTAATTTTTTGGTCTACAATGTCTGTACCTCCTTTTGTATAATCATACAACTTGTATAAAGCCGGTTTCTTTTTTTGATCTTTTGAAATCCCAAAAATTGGTTGCATTGTAGATAAAATTAAAATATTTTGTTTTCCTGTCGTTTTAGAGTTTACAATAAAAAAATTAAGATTGATGTTTTTTTCAGGTTCGTTCCAAAATACTTTATAAGAACCATTATCTCTATTATGCACTTGCTTTATTTCACTTGGTATTCCTTTGCGATTAGCTTGAATAGTTCCGATGGTAGTAATTTTCCGTTCCAAAAGCCATTTTGCCAAAGGTATTGAAGTGTATAATCGATCGTAAGATAAATTTCTTCCCGCAAGATCCGCATTTTTTTCTAGATTTTTGACCAGGCTTTTTACTGTTTCTTCAACGCCGTAAACATAAAACTTGCAGTTATTTGATGGATAGTTTACCGGTCTTCCAGCATAAACAGATGTTGTGTATGTGAACGGAAATCTTGATGAATTTATAGATCGAAAAAGCATTCCGTATTTAGCCGGTTTTGAAGGATTAAATTGTTTGAATAATAGCTTACTTCGCATAGGATAAAGTGTTTCGTCCAATGTTAGGTAGTCATCTGGTACAGCAACCCTTCCACAATTATAATTAAATATTTCAAAAATTTTGCGAAAAGCAGCAAATCTATCGTATTTCCACCTTTCTGGTCTATCACCCGCATCATCAAAAGAAATGTGAGAAAGAAGAAATTTAAATCGATTTTTACTCATGGTCGCACCAAATATAGGATTTCCAGTAAGATTATTGAATAAGATTTCAATATTATGACTTGCAAGACCAAGTAATCCTCGCAAATAAATTAGCCCAATAACAGCCAGCATTTCAAACGCGGAAGTTAAATGTAAAAAAGTATATTTGTTGTCGTCTAAAGTATTTTTAGGCAATTCATTTCTAACTTTAGAAATGTTTTTATTTGTCATATCAACAATAATTGTCAAAATGTCCAAACTAAAAAACAATTCCCACGACGACTTTATTTTTAAGCGGTTTCTGTATTCGTGCTTTACTCCACTTGAATTTCGTATGATATTCTTTGAAGCCTGTCTACCAAATCTTTCCGGTGGTATATTAGTCCATTTTATTTTTTCCTCTGGATGGTCTTTGGTCGCTTTTTTTGTGAGGACCTCATACTGCTCTACATCAGAAGTACGATCAATCGGTTCGTAATACTCCTCCAAAAGAGCCGTATCAATGCTAGTTATTTTGTTGGCATCCTGATCAAGACGACTTCGTTTACGCGGAAGAGCTTCAATTTCGTTGTTTGCATTATTATCCGGAGTCTCATCTTCCAAAGCAGCGATAGTAAATAAAGATGCTTGGGAATTTTGTTCGCTGTCCACGTCACAATCGGGCACAAGATCAAGCAAATCATCTTCGCCATCAGAATCATCAAAAATATTTTTGGTTACTTCTTCAAGCGTATAAGTTGTTAGCGACATTTTTAATTCAGTAAAAACTTAAAAATTGAAATCTAATCCAATAAAACTTAAACCAGGTTAAAAAGAATATATTTCTTTCTACTATAAGGTATATTTTTGCTTTCTACATTAATAATATAAATTATCAAACACAATTTACAAATCAAGAAAAATTAAAAAAATAAATTAACTAAACTGTATTGTAATAATGAGAAAATAAAACACTACCTTCAAAACTTGATTAAGAAATTTTAAGATAAGCTAAAAGAAAATAAAATAGTACACAATTTTTGTGCCGTTGTAATTGCAACTTGTGGCTCTGAGCAAGGCCACTAAAAATTTTTTCTTGAAGGGAGCAGCCAAAGACAACTTTTTTTATTACAAAGGAATTTGCAATAAACGCAAAGTAAAAGTATTACAAAAACCTTTACGAAGTATTCTAATGAAGATCAAAAAAGTTGTAAAATTCGGCACTAATGTTTTAGTTGCTTGGCCTTGTTCCTTACATTTATTTGATAAGCCAAAAGTGCCTTTATCTTGAAAAGACTAAACAGTTTGAATGCAAGTCCATTTTTTCTTTTTGTTTGTTCTTCACTTTGTTCTAAATAAGAATTTTATTCTCAAACTCAACATAAGACCCTTTTTCCCGGGTTCGTTTCTATGCTTTTAATAAAAATTTTTTTTAATACGATAAAATTTACGTTTATTGAAACTGTTTTTCAACAAAAAAGTTATTTTTTAAAACTTTATTCCTTTTTTAACTTACTGTTATTTATTGAGCCGTTCTTATCTAAAAAAATTTTCTGACTCCTTGTCTAAATCGATATTTTACAATCTTTGTTGAATTTAATTTTGTCAAGAATACTTATAAGTTGTTGGAAACAGGTGTAATCTCGTTTTTTCAAGCGCGTATAAAATCCTGAGTGACCTTACTCGAAAAAACTAAGGAAAAAATTTCAACACTTTCTTTTACAAATAGTCAAAGAATTTTATTCATAAAGTCAGTTTAGTTTTATTACGTCAATGAGGTGTTAATAAGGTGTTAAAAGTATCATATGCAATTATTCCTTTGTCTAAATATACTAAAAGCTGTTAGATATTTACAACATTACGGAGCGTACATTAATTAAATTATTCTACATATGTAAAACAGATTTCTAGCCTGGTTAAAAACAAATGACTCTGTCGCCCACTGGTCACGACCGATGTAAGTTGCCGATTTCAACCCCGGTCTATATAACAAAAAAGTCACATGAGGTCCCATGATTCCAGATCAAGTGTGCCTCGTGCAATCCTGTGACCATCGCGCGATTCTGTGACCATCGCGCGATCCTGTGACTATCGCGTGATTCTGTGACCATCGCGCAATTTTGTGATAGGGGTGTATAGCAAATCTATTGAACCAATCGTATTTCGTCGTACCAATTTCTGAGAGCCAATCACATTACCTTATCAGTTCACATAACAACAGGTCTACTATAATGTTTCTATCTTGCAAATTTTAATAGGCGCTATCTGCCTCCAGTGTCCCCACTTCTAAACCATTGCCTTTTTCTGGAGGTCTTTACCGTGCTTTTAATAAAATTTTTCTCTAATACAATAAAATTTACGTTTATTGAAAATGTTTTTCAACAATAAAATTCTTTTTTTGAAATTTACCCCTTTTCTGACTTACTGTTATTTGCTGTGCCGCTCTTATCCAAACAGGAATCGCTGACTCCTTGTCTACATCGATATTTTACAATTTTTGTTGAATTTAATTTTATTCAAGACAATATAATTGTTAGAGACAGGTCTAAAGCAATGTTTTTGACTTGCAAATTTTAAAGGATACTATCTGCCTTCCGTTCCCCCTCTTTTGGAAAATATTGCTGGGCAGAAACAATAATTAACCTTGATTCGCGCTTCTGGCTCCAAATAAAAAAATTGGTTGTCAAAATGTACGTACCGAAATGCTCCGATTTGTTATTATGTGTATTTTTATAATTTTTAATTAAAAAATAAAAGGATCTGTACTTGTCCCTGCACTTTGGTGTGTAAAAGATATTGCATTGAGCCAAGATTATCTTAGGATCTTTATAACTTGTACATCAAAAGAAAATAGCCTATATAATCAATCCAGTATTTGACGCGCATCAATAAGTATGATTTCTTTTGGTACATTTGACCGCCAAAAATGTCAAAAAATATTTTTTTACAGCATATTCAAATAATATTGCTAGATTGCTTAAAAACATTGACTTAATATTGGTGAATTTGTCAAAAAATTTGTTCAAACAAATTAAATATTACAAAATTAACAAAGAAAAATAAATAAACAAAATACATTGAAACCTTTTTTAATAAAACCAAATCAAAGGCTTAGGATTTTTTCCAAATTTTTAGAAAATTTCACACGAAAAGAAATCATATAGCTTGTATAAAGCCGGTTTCTTTTTTTGATTTTTAGAATTATAAAAAATTGGGTGCATTGTTGATAAGATTGAAATATTTCGCTTTCCTGTGGTTTTTGGGTTTACAACAAAAGAATTGAGTTTGGTATTTTATTGAGGTTCGTTCCAAAAAACTTCATAGAAACCAATATTGCTTGAAGTAAAAGATTTTTCTTCCCAAAGCTTTTCATCTGACACTCTTCAGGGGAAATCGTCAGAATGAAGTAGAATTGAAACCGAACTAATTTATAAAGGAAGAAAGTAGAGTTCTCATTGGCTGAAAGACTCAACCAATGAGAGAAAGGTTAAGAAATTTTGAGAGAGTATACGAATTCTTTTTGCTTACACAGAAAAGGATTGAGAGATTTAATGAAAGTCGCTTCAAGAGCAGAAAGGTGAAAGGAAGAGCGACCTCGAGCGAGAATAGAAAATTTTTCGTTGCTGTAATGAAGGGCACATTGGGCGTTGTCAAGAAGATGTTGACCAATAGCGGATTCGTGAAATTGTTGTGGGCGTATGTTGTTTTTGCAAGACCGGGAAAGACTTTGGCGGTTGGCCGAGGTACGAGGATTGGTGATGGATTTAGGAACGTGTTGATGTGTTAACACGTTCCTAAATCCATCACCAATCCTCGTACCTCGGCCAACCGCCAAAGTCTTTCCCGCTCTTGCAAAAACAACATACGCCCACAACAATTTCACGAATCCGCTATTGGTCAACATCTTCTTGACAACGCCCAATGTGCCCTCCATTACAGCAACGAAAAATTTTCTATTCTCTCTCGAGGTCGCTCTTCCTTTCACCTTTCTGCTCTTGAAGCGACTTTCATTAAATCTCTCAATCCTTTTCTGTGTAAGCAAAAAGAATTCGTATACTCTCTCAAAATTTCTTAACCTTTCTCTCATTGGTTGAGTCTTTCAGCCAATGAGAACTCTACTTTCTTCCTTTATAAATTAGTTCGGTTTCAATTCTACTTCATTCTGACGATTTCCCCTGAAGAGTGTCAGATGAAAAGCTTTGGGAAGAAAAATCTTTTACTTCAAGCAATCTTCAAATTCTGTACCACCAAATATTTATTCAAATAGAAACCAATATCTTTATTACACACTTGCTTTATTTTATTTGTTATTTTTTTGCCCTTAGCTTGAATAGTTCCGACAGTAGTAATTATCCTTTTCACAAAGCATCACAGTATACCAAAGGTATTGAAGAGTATAATTAATCGTAAGATAAACATTTACGATAAAGCCAAATCAAGGGCTTGGGATTCTTTCGAATTTGTTAAAAAATTTTACACGAAAAGAAATCTAAATCTACAGTTATGGCTTTTACAACCAAAACAACTCCTCTGGGAAAATGAGATTGAAAGCGTTTTATTGCCTCGTAAAGTGTTTGAGTAAACATAGTTAGTGAACCGCTCAGTCTCAATTGTTTTGATAAACAGATTACACTTTGCCTTTTTTTCGCTTTTGGCTGCTTTTTTCTCACGTTTTATGAAATAGTCAAAAAACTAGTGACTAGGTGTCAACAAACTATTAATAACTCCAAAATTACTTCATCGATTTTTTCAAAAATTGAACCAACTTTGAGATGAATAAAAATCAGGAAAAGTCATAAAATTTGAAAAAATTCCTGCGAGTAGTTTTTGAGCAGCACACAGTAATTTAACACCGCGGGCACAATCAGCCCCCCCCCCAGTCTTAATAGGGTTAAAGAGCTATTTTGAATTCTAGATATATTTATTTATTTATTTAATTCAGACTCCCGGTCCATAACAGAGAAAAAAAACACACCAAAAAAAACAAAACAAAACAAAATAAAAGAGCAAAAACTGCACACAATGATTCAAATTCAAAATTTTAAAAACTATTTTCAAACAGTACTGTCCATATAAAATTATCGACAAAACAAATGTACACATTAGAAAAACAACCATTATTAAAAACGGTAAAGCATGTGTCTATAATAAGTAAAAAATTGACAATCAAAAAAGCAATAAGTGTTCATCATGTTGGTGACAAGTAAGTTAGAGGATTTAAGGCAGTGATTAATAAAATTGTACAAAGTTTTTCTCAAGAGAGCTTCAAAAGTAGGTATATGATTTATAACTTGAAATTCACGCGCGCTTGTGTATCTAGGTAGGTTGTGTAACATCCTATAGCAGTCATTGTAGGCTACACGAATACTGTGAAAACTTGATTTTAGGTAATTACTCCACAGATGTGAACATAAAAATTTGTACAATACAATTTAAACAATAGGTTTTTAACATCAAACGAACAATGTGAAAAAGCAGATTTTAATTGATTTGTGGAACAATATGAAGATCTTACTTGTCTATTTATATCATCATCGTCTGTTAATGCATTGGTTAAATATACACCAAGATATTTAACTTTTTTTCTAAAATTCAGCGTTTCATTACACAAGCGGACTACAAGCACATTTGTGAGGTGAAATGATTTTGGAAGAAACTGCATACACTGGAATTTATTACTATTAAAAACAATATCATTTTTATAAGAAAAGCTATCATACACAGAGAGTAAATCTTGAAGTCCAGCAACGCTAGGACTGAAACAGCATATATCATCTGCATATATGATATGGTTAACCAAAGTGTTTCCAATATAACAACCAGCAGAAACGCGATTGAGATCTTTTGACAGTTGGTCGATATAGACAGTAAATAAGTAAGGACTAAATATTCCCCCCTGTTGCACACCGTTAGAGGTTCCAAAAGATTGAGACAGTTGAGATCCCCATCTCACTCGCATTTGCTGTTGACGATACCAATATCGCAGCAATCATATAAAACACGGTGGAACATCACGCAATAACAGCTTTTTAAACAAAAGCTCATGAGATACTCGGTCAAACGCTTTAGAGGCATCTAAAAATACTGAAAAATAGGGCTACCCTGTTGAAGGTAAGACAAAATGATTGGCTTGAGCAAGAAGATACACATATCAGTGCCAGTACCATGCTTAAACCCGAATTGGTGATCACTAGTTGAGAAAAAAGGCTTTATGTGAAATAATATAAAATGTTCAAAATGCTTAGAAATAGTAGTAGCCACAGCTATAAGCCTGTAATTACCTACAATTTTAGCATCTTTATTTTTACACTTGAGAATAGAAACTACATCAGTAATAAGACAATCTTCAGGAATAAAGCCATGACTCACACATAAATTAAACAAAATGCTTAAGTGAATACAAACACAATAGTGAGCATACTGTAAATGTTCTGCCGTAATACCATCAGCACCAGCAGATTTCTGTAAAGGTAATTTTTAATTAAATTACACATCATAGGAGCTGTGCACTGAAAGTTGGTTATATTGCAAAAACTGGATTAGTGGGTTAGAAAGTGGATCGGTGGGTTAGAAAGTTATCAACAAAAATTTTGTCACAACTTTTATCAGATGCACTGTTTAGAAGTCCACTGTAGTGGCTTTTCCACATATTTGCAACATCAAACTGACCAGTGGCATTGCCACCAGAGAGTGGAATGCTGTTATTATCTTTTCTGTACACTGCACATGCTTTTTTCCAAAATGCTGTTTTTAAAGAACTTGATTGAAGAGCAGTTGCTAAGGCATTCAATTTATGCTGTTCCTTGAGTCTTCTACAGTGTCTTAAAGATAGCTTAAATTTTTTACGAATAACTTTCATTTCTTCAAAGTAAACTCCATGTTTAAGACGGCCATTATGCACCCAAGTTAAAAAAGCATAACGAGCAGTTGAGTGTAAAGATTTTATTTTTTTTGTTCCACCCTGGAACCTGAGAATATTGAGGGGTATTCTGATAATAGCTTAATGCTGCTTTGGATGCTTTAGTCAAAGCAGAGATAATTTCTGAATATAAATGTATTATCTCATTAAGAAGAGAGTGATCATCACAGGTGGCATTTCTACACTGAATTGCAGCAGCTGGAAAAGATACATCTTTTAAGAGTTCAGATGAGATCATATTGTATTTTTTTTTCTGTTCAGGAATAGCACAGTTCCAAGATTTAATGTATTGATTAGTAGCCTCATCGCTTGACAGCAAGAGAGGTAATAAGTTACAGCGAAAAGTAATAGATAGTGGACGATGGTCTGATGTAATATAATCATATAATACTGAAATATTTTTTATTGATTTATGAAGAGTTGAAGAAGATATGCAATGATCAAGCCAGCTGGTTGTATGATGAGAGTCACTTAAGTAAGTAAAAGTGTTAGAAGGTAAAATAGATCTGTTAGAGATGATATAACCTTGTTCCTTACAAAAATTATTGAAGAACTGTCCACAAGTACTTTCTTTATTGGCATTAAAATCTCCAACAATACATAAATTCGAGCTTTGCTGAGCTTCACACAAAATTTGAAGAGCACCCAAATATTTTAAGTAGGCCTCAACATTTGACGGAGAGTTAAACGAAAGATAACATTAATAATATCTATAGAATTGTTTTGACATTTAATATTTATCCCAACAATGCTTTTATCAACATTACTTACAGGGTAAGCAGTGAGTGATTTTCTCCACAGAACAGCAGTGCCACCATGTGGTCGACCAGTCATCACTCCATCTTCCAGATCCATGCAAGAAGTACCAACAAAAAGAAAATGCCAGCTGTTTAAGTTTTCAACTTTTTCAGCTGGGGTCAACAACAAGCTGTAGTGTCCTGACAAGTCCTAATAAGGACGAAACAGGTCTGTTGGCACTTGCTTGTTGATTGACTTGACCATTCTTACTATATGTTTGTAAAAAGAAAATCATCATGAATAGAACTTAAAGAGTGAAGTTGCTGCTTAGCAAGCCATGTTTCTTGTAGCAGAATAGCATCATGTGATTTGCATAATTCTTGAATTTCAAGTAAGGAGGACAACAAACCTCTACAATTAAAAGAGACTATAAGAAGATCAGAACTAGTGCTTTTCATCTTATGATTATTCATTGTCATTGTCATAATTTAATACTGCATTTTCAGTGTTGGTATGATGTGAAACTGAGTAAAACTTTTTAACTAATATTCCTTTAGGCCAGTTATCAAGATTTAATGCATCCTATAGAGAAATGCCATGCATAACAATTTTGAAGGAAGTATATGATGGGTATCTTGTGGATAGTGAACAAGTTACAGATTTACAATCAGAGAATTGAGTTTTTACATAATTTTCTACTGAATTGATTGTAGTATGAGGTTGAAACCTTGACACAAAAATTCCAGAAGGCCTAGAAAGAGGCTTTACAGATTTGAAGATAGTTGTCATCTTTTTTCCTACTGTAGTGACTAGTTTCCTTCTTTTCTTCGTTATTTTCCATTTTTCTATGCCATTAAATGCACTTGATTCAATATTAGAATTTATATTTGTAGAAGATGAATGAGTTGAATTTGTGACTAAATTTTCTTTTAATACTTTTAACAAGGACTTCTTTTCTTTGAAAAAGCCTTTATCAGTTGTATCACTTATAGTGAAAGATTTAACATTGGCATTTTTCATTTTCGTGAGCATTTTTTTGATTTCAATCAGAGTATCATTGTCAGCATTTCTTCTGTCTTTAATTGTATTAATTTCTTTTCTTAAAAGATTAACTTCATTTTGAAGAGCTAAAGCATCAATATTGGTGATATCCATAGAAGAAAAATGAGAATCTGCTGTAGCAAAAATGGGTGGGTTAAATTTATCAGCAACAGACATTTCATGAAAGAGCTCCAGTAAATCTTTGACATTATTTTCATCTTTGTGGAGACCTTGTCTGGTTATTTTCCGTTGTAGCTTCTTAGGTCTATGTTGATCAGGAAAATGCTGGAATAATAGCTCCTTAGCTGCTTCAATTTCTTCACTATTGTAATAATCAAGAATGACTTTAATAATCATCGCTTGTGATAATTGTTTCATCCTTTGGTAGACATACCACAATAAGGAGTTGATGACTATAGGTACTACCATAGTTGAGTTGTCTTATGAGAAAATCATAAATTTCACAGAAAAAATAATAAATTTCACAAGAAAAATAATGCAATATTTTTTTTATTTTTTTATTCCAGTTCTTTATCAAATTTTCTTCAAGCTTTTAACTTCTTGTAGGTTCAAATGCCATCAATTCAGAATAATTTTACAGATCACTTACTTATTCAATATTTTTTAAATCAATAATAATCAAACTTATTTAAATAACAACCTTATCACCTTATTCAAATAGAATCAATAATTATTCAAATAGAATCATATGATTTACATTATGAATAAATGCAAGCTTTTTATTGATTCTTCAAAGAGACGTTTAAAAGCATTTCTTTTACATGTTGGAAATAAACGACCTTCCATCTCTATTTTACACTATGCCCAGTTAACTGTTTGAGGAATATAAGAATTTGATTGTAAAATAAAATAGCAATGGTTCACTAATGATGTCACAAATATCTAAAAATTAGAATTATAATGCCTTCACAAAAGTGCTTTTGTTACGTTACAATTACGTTCATGCTACACATAGGTACCACTGTCTCCTAAGGGTTTAAAAGAATCTTAAGACAATATTGAAGTCTTGTTGAATCCAATTCATTAAATTGACTACCAGTGGAGCTTATGTGGAGACCTTAAAATCTTAGAATGTTAATGAGATTGCAAGAAGGGTTTACTAAACACTTTTGTTTTTTATGATTGTTGGACAATCATGCCATTGCACTGCACCATGAAACAAAAAAATGAACAACAAGGAATTCATTTGTATCTGGAATAAGAAATATTCAACACGTTTTTTAGTAAATCTCGATAAAGTTTTAATGCCACAGTTACATATCAAGCTAGGATTAATGAAGAACATTGTCAAAGCTTTTGGACAAACACCATTTAAATAGCTTTGACTTTCTATGGAAAATGTTTTCAAGCCAAGCCAAGTTGAAAAAAGGAATCTTTGTTGAATCATAGATTCAGGAAGTTTTTGAAGACCCAGACTTCAAAAAGTCTTTAAATACATTGCAACTACGAGTTTGGCATGCGTTCTAATGGATTTGCTCAAATTTTCTGGAAAATTTCATATCAATTTCACATCAAGAATATGATGCAGAGTTGCTTGTGACATGAAAAAAGATAGGGTGTCACATATCTTTGGAAATGGATTTTCTTCAAATACACCTTGAGATTTTTCCTGAAAATCTTGGAGTAGTCAGTGATGAGAAGGACAAAAGATTTCACCAAAATATCCAAGCACTGGAAGAAAGGTGACAAGGAGTTTGGAATGAAGGAATGTTGGGTGATTACTGGATATTGTACCGTGATGATCCAACCTATGCTCACGAATAGAAACCGTATGCCAAACTTTTTTAAATCTTCTGAGAACTGGTATTGATTGCAGTACTACGTGGTGTTAAAATTGAAGCAATCATTTGCCATGCTATTCTTTAACAGCCTATTTTAAGGCTACCCAAAACAACCTTTTTAAGGCTATTCATAAGCAGCCTTTGTTAAAGCTACTCCAGTAGGACTATCAGTTTTTTCAAGACCACACAAGAACAGTTTGTTTCAAGGTTTTCAATAACCAGTCTTTTTCAAAACTACAATAGACGAAAAAGAGTCCATTGTATACTTTTTAGTCTATCAGTAAACACCCACACTGGTACGTTAAGCTTACTTGTTTAATCTTTTATTGACCATAACAGCGTGCAAATCTTTTTAATAGGTCAAAACCTAAACAACTGCGTGATAGTGGCAAAGATATTGCCATTTATAAGGTATGAAATGCTTGCACCCCCTTATATCTCTAAAATCAACTGTATTAAAAAAAAACAATGCTAGATTCAGAATTAGTGCCCTGTTGTGACACAAAAATAGGTGCTCTTGTTCTCGTTTAAAAAAATTTTTTTGTTGAAGAATCAGTGCCCTGTTGTGACACAAAAATAGATGCTCTTGTTCTCATTTAAAAATTTTTTTTTTGTTGACCAGTGTTGTAAAGTCAAAGAATAAATATTTAAATTAAGACCTATGTAATTAACTTGTGAATGAAAATGTGTTTTCGTTTTTTGCAAGTTTAGAGAGCATTTCCTAATAATTACTATCAATGAAATTTATCCAAAAAATTCATTTGCTGGAAATCAATTATTAAGTACTTGACAACGTATAAGGTATAATTTTTTTTTTAATTTTGCAGATACCAAATAATTAAAATAAATGTTATTATTGGCAAAAGTTACCACGTACATTACTGAATACTTGTTATCAAAACTGTTTATGCTCTACATGAAAACAGAAAAATATATTAATTTTATAAGAAAATAATTGTACAATAAATAGTTTTAAATTTGAAATTTTAAACAAAAAACAATAAATTCACCAATGTCATTCTAATCATAAAATTTAAAAACTTTGATTAAAAGCAATTTGATGATATTTTCAGTTTTATACTACATTGCTTATTTAGGCATTGTCTTGTTTCTTTATCAAGAGGAAAAGTGGCACTGTGAATATTTTTAATTTTTTAAAATTTGCTTGATTGGCTTGTATGTTTAATTATTTATTTTTTTGTTTCAAAAGTGAAGTTATAAAAATGTGCTTTTACATATATTGGATCAAGTGAAGACTACAATAGAATTAAATTAAAGAAATCTGATATTGATTTTTTTATATTACAGTTATTCGTGGTAGCTATTTAATGTTTGTTTTCCCTTTCCGTGGTTTGAAAGAAGCAAAGATTCCATAATAACTGTTAGTATAATAACGTCCGATATAAGTTGATCTTAACTAACATTGGTGTGGGTTTTTGTTGTTGCTATTTTTTGTTTGTTTTTTTTTCAATCGTTTGTAAAGTTGTTGAAGTTTTTAACATATGAATTAATTTTGAACAACAGTGTTGATAAAAATGATTCACCACTTTTACAAAGCGAAATGAATCTATCTAATCAAAACTGCTGTTGAACACTTGGATCGACTTTGCATCAACTTGAAATAAAATATCGATCTTGAACAAATTTGATTTTGCTTTTGGTTTGTTTATTTGGAAGAGGAAAGTCAACCAATGCTAATGTGATTTCGGAGGGAACGGTAGGTGCTTAAATTTACTTATAGATGGAAGGATAGAGATTAGAAAATGTAAAAAATTTGCATCAAGTAATATGTCATTGCTTTCTTATAATCTGATCGTTGAACCCGAACTCGAACCTAATCTGTAAATCGGTATACACGGTTATTATTCTTTGAACGGGAACTTAAATTTTATGTAGGCTTAGATGAATCACAATTTTGTATTTGAAGTTGCCACAATTTGTTTGGTCATGGACTTGCTCTGTGGCAAAACAGAGACGTCAAAAATGACTATATATAGAAAATGAAAGCAAAATATGGATCACGTGACCTAAATAAGGAAAGTGCAGTTTTAAATGGAAAGAAGGTTATGCTAAAGCAGAAAAATTAAAGGTTTATTGAAATGAAGACTCACAAAAACAACAAAACAAAGTCGTAGTCATATATCAGATTACAAGATTATGATGATTATTTTTAACTTTGTTAAATATCTTAACCCTATTCTCCTCAACGGCCGGGCTTCTGAAGCCCGGCCCTTGCGAAAACATTTGTAAATACTTTATCGTTGTAGATAAAATTCTGGAATTTCTCGACTTTTCCTAATTTGAAATGCTGAATAAGATGGTACTATTTTTAGGTTCCCCTGAACAAGGGTTAACGGGTAAAATAGATGTGTTTTAGAAAATTTGTGAATTTTTGCTGGTTTTCGCAAGCAGAGCGTGGAATTTCAATTTCACGCCTTATTAAGTGATATAAATTTTACCAAGAATTGGCTTTGCGTGACGAAGCGAATTACGTCCTTTGCCGACGTCGAAATGCCTTTGGCGATGCAGAACTTATTGAGTGTAAATCGTATTTTCCTTTTTTGAGCTTTTGGCGATTGCTTGGAAGCATTTTACACATATACATTCTTTGTAGAAAACAATTGCTGTTGGACTGCTTGAATACCAGTCAAGCGGACAAAATTCACTCTTTACACTAAGCATTTTTATAAAACTTTCTTATAACTATTCATTCGTGGGAAGAAAATTAAATTAACTGGTTTACATTTTAGCTCTTATGCTGACGCCTTCAGACAATCAAACAACACCTGACTTTTTATAACGAACTTTTTATTTATATTTCACGTTGCATTTGAAGTAACAGGCCGTTTTTATGTTGAAATTTTCCTTACAATGAAAAATACGACGTAAAGTTTTGTAAAAAAGTTTATAGCTTTTAGATGTGGGTTTTGCAAACAGAAAACATAGAATAAAAACAAAACGTTTGATACGATTGAATTTCAATAAAACAGAGGTTTCCAACTTGTATAAATTCATGACAGTTCTAAAGTCTGAAATTTACACAAATAACTTCTTTCCTCCCAAAAAATTTTTGTGCGAAATTAAAAAAAATTGTCCTTATTGCAAACTGTTTGATAAATTTATTTCGAAAGTTAAATAAGACCAAACAAACTTCATTTTTGAAATTCAAAAAGAACTTTTTATGTAAACGTAAAGACCATTTATGGTCTTATTTGAACTCAAAATGTCATTCAAAAAAAAATTTTATGTTTAAACTCAAAATGTCATTCAGAAAAAAATTGGATATGACTTCTAGTCTAATATGATCATCCTATTATATTCCGACATCCTTTTAGTTTTAAAATGACCCACTATCTGGAAACTTTTGAATAAAATTAACTTAGATATCTTAGCTATGGATGACCTGGGCTATTTGCAAGAGTTTTTCTACGTAAAACCAGATAAAGCTCCGGGCCCTAATTTTATGTACACAGAGCTTATAATCCATATTAGAGCTGCTTTGAATTTTTGATTACATAACTTTATTTTTTCCCAATTGCGTCAACTGCAATTTCGAAAATCTACGGAAGAGGGCTTAGAGTCGCGATTCGAAAGACAAAGAAGGCGGTAGAAGACCCAAAACGTTATTAACAAATTTATCCACTTTACGTGCCCTGAAAAAAATTTGAGACGCTTACCTACGTCCGCAACAAGCTAATTTATGGTTTTAATGCAAAAAGTCAGCCGTGGATCAAGTCGTTCTGTTAATAATCGACAATTTTTTCGAGACTATGAAGAATGCCAGTGCTCTTTGTCAATCTGACAGCTGCATATGACACTGTTATTTTATACAAACTTGACTTTAAGTGCAAGTTGCTGAGGTTTTTGCTGGATAAATGCATGATTCAAATGATTATAAAACTAGTTCACAATAAAGGTTTCACTCTAACGCGACAGTAAGCAAAGTAATCTCGGGTGTCAAAGAAACAGTGTTCCTCCAAAATCAATCACAATTTTTTTAACATCTAGATGCATAATCTGCTTTCCACAATATCCAAATTAAAAAAAAATGTGAGCTAAAAGTTTGCAATGATCAATATTCACCATTGTGTTTGGTTCCTATTTATCTTGAAGTAAAACTAAACAAATCACTCAAGTTTTGTCACCACCATTTGGCAATGCAAAAAAACTTCGCCTGCCCCATTGCTGAGGTAACGTGGGGTCTCAGAGCGGGTGCTGGTGACAAAACATCAGATACTGCTCTCTTATTTTTAGTCTATTCAACAGCCGAGTATTGGAGTCTTGTTTATTCTCGTAGTACTTGGTTTATATATAGTGTCTTGAATAAAACTTTGCGCGTAATCACTGATGCCTCCGTCCCTCTCCAACGGACCACTTAACAGTTTTTTCAAACATCCAGCCATCTGAACTCTGACAAATAGCAGCAACACTTGTTTTGGCTAAAGGTGGTACTCTAAACCTGTTCTCAGCTACTTTTTCGAACATGCGGCATACTTTAAAAAATTTCAAAAAGTAGCAGAACACCTGGACCACGTAAAAAGCTAAATTTTAAACGCTTTCCGTTACCTGAATTTCATTTGGCTGTCACAAATAACCAAAAAACTCAATCTAAACTCAAAAAATAAAGTGATGACTTTTTTTTTCATTTAAAGTTACCAATTTTCGCATATCATGCACAATCAATCAAGCCTGGTTAAAAATTGATCAAAAAAAATTATTAATTTATATACAGAGAGTTTTTATGATCAATAAATAAAGCTTCATATGAAAAAAAGCGTTCGAAATTCAGTAAAGGCCAAAGAAAGGTTTTGACATTGCACAATGAGATGTATTGTAGAATGAATTTTTTAGGTTGCTACTTTAGAGAAACATAATTTATTGCTATTTCAAAGAGTATGTTTCTCGTTTTTTCGCAGCATATGAGTTGCAGAACACTGCTCTAGATCCTGACTATGGTTTATTTATCTGTTATTTGAAACTTGAATAATTTTACTAAATTAAGCGCATCCGATCTTCTCATCACATGAATCATAGATCGAACACAAAGTACTATGAGAGTACATCCGGCCTCGTGCTTTATTATCAGCGCCTTGCCTTACCCGTTCGAAATAGCGTGCCCGGAACAGTTTGAGGTACGCGTAAACGCCTTCAGACGGGTTAAAGACAACTGGATGCAGCCGACTGGGGGCAGCTTAACTAACCAGTCGACTGCCTCCAGTTGTCCTTAACTCGTCTGCTTGCGCCTAGTTGGTTGCGGCTAGTTGGCCTATTCCACCTGCGGACTGTACAGTAGTTACGCTTTTTCATCTGTGCATAGAAAAATGAAGTCTCATTCCTTTCTTTCATTGCAAATGCAGCGCCTTGCACAAACCGTAGTATCAAGGAGCACGAGGTCGGACAGTTTTGGATAAAAAATAAACGGTTGTGGCTCGGTACATTGCCAACAGCATTTAATCCAGGCAAAACAATAGCAATTTGCAGTAAAAAAATTAAGCATGGGACCAGTCCTATTTATGTTTTTACTTGAAGTGGATACTTTTATATGCCACAACGATTTCGGCATAGAATCGCCCTGTTTTACGTAATGATGAAAAAGCGCCTTTACAGCTTAACATCTTTTTCTCGAAGTTATCTTGGAGAGGCCTTGTGGTGATCAATATTTTCTAAAGGTGATTAATCTTATCTTCCACAGTGTAAAACAAAAAAAAGCACTTTTCAATTAAATATATTTGAGCCAAAATGTGTTATTTTATCCCGTATTTCATGCAATATTTTTCATATTGCAAAATAAAAAAATATATCTATCTACATTTGTTACCGAGATTTGCTTATTTTCTAGTTTTGCTTTTAGGTTTTCACTTGTTAATTACTTTTTGTCTTCGATCGCTACCTGTTTTTCAAACGATTGTTTCATTATAATTTATTTGTCATTTTGAATGACACAATAAAAGTAAGTGCTTGACTAAGACACATTATGGTTATTTCCCAGTCACGTTGTCCTACATTTAATCTCAATTATATGTTATGCGAATATTTGCAAATGTTTAGTGACCAAATAAACAATTGTGAATTTCGAATCTTCACAAATATTAGAATATTGCTGTTCAAGAAATTTTTTATTGGGCACTCTAGTTTTTATAAACTGTAATTTAGAGTTGCTAATAAAGACTTTCTAGTTGGAAAAGTGGCATAAAATATTTTTTCTAATAGAACAGCAAAGTATAATAAGAAACGAACCTATACGATCTTTATCCGTTTCCATCAAAACGACACTTGCAACTTCTCGCCAGCAATAATTCAACCGCACGTTGAAAGAAGGCCTTTGACTGGCTTACAGTTTGATGTTCAACAAAAAATTAAATTGATTTTGGGCGAAAGTCATTTCCGTGGGAGTGACTTTAGTGTTGTAATATTTACACTATCACATTATATATTATTTCGTCGCTTGTCTACTGTGTGGTACAGCCACGTCACTATATATAGTGAGCATGATCAAATATTCAAATCACTGATCGTGGGACACAGAAATACCGTCGTACAAAGTTTCATTATTATTATTTAAATATTACGGGAAACGGAGCACGATTGACAAAATAAAAGCATAAGCCAAGCATGCTTGAACCACGCATTCGCAATGCAGTAATTGCGACACATTGAAAATAACACTGAATGTTGCGACGGACGATGCGCCAAGCTGTGAGGTCCCCTCAAGAAGGCAAACAATAAAACCTTCAGCTTGGCAAAAAGACTATTTATTGTTTTAATTTACTGCACTTTTTTGTTCTTATTTGTTTTAGTAGCCTTTCTT
Organism: Diplosoma virens; assembly: GCA_963680785.1. Taxonomy (NCBI): domain Eukaryota; kingdom Metazoa; phylum Chordata; class Ascidiacea; order Aplousobranchia; family Didemnidae; genus Diplosoma; species Diplosoma virens. Next base: position 49,158,696 of record OY796880.1, on the reverse strand, counting down.
TAACTGTTTAATTTAGAATTTTTTCCTTCGTTTGGTTTTAAATACGGAGAGTGACGTAATAATGTGCTTTGTGTAACCTAACTTTATTCATTCATTTAACGTGGTCATTTTTTAGCTCAGGTAGCTTAAGGTTAGGTTAGTGTTTTATTTGTTTATTTGATAATTTAGCTAGTTTACGGTTAGGAATGTTTGTAATAATTTATTTGCGTTACTGATGTTTTTTTTTTTAATTAATTCTTTTGTATTTATTTTTTATTCTATTTGAATAAGGAAGATTGGTAGTTTAATTGTTTTAAATATCTATTTGAATAAGGTTAAAAATTGTGTAACCGAAATTCTTTTTAACGATATTAAATCATTTGTTGGTCCAAAACAATTAAATTTTCGAATCCCTGACTGCGCAGGTTTGGACGAGCCTTTCCCCTCGTCCCGTAGAAACAATACAAAACAATTTAAAAAAATTTGAATAAGTTTTGCTGCTGAAATTCAGGTTTCTTAATTTACAATTTAAGTAATTTGAAATAAGTTTGCTGCTGAGATTAAGTTTATTGATTACAGTTCATTTGTTGTTATGGATTCTGCTAAAGTCAGTTCAGAAAATAAAAAAGGAGCTGGAACTTCCAATAGAAGCGAGTGTTTGCTGATGTTTCAAATGCTGCAAGAGCAACAGCGACAGTATCAGGAACAACAGCGACAGTGTCAAGAACAACACCGACAGCATCAAGAAGCTGCCGAGCGACGGTTTAAATTAGAATTGGGGGAAATTCGTCAGAGGGCTAAAGAAGAACGATTTGATATGGTTCGTTTCATGGCTAATCTTCGATTGCAAGGTGGGAAAACGTCTTGTAGTTGTAGTTCTCCAGAAGCTTTTCAGCGTAAATTTCGCCGACTAGATGATGAAGCATTTGGTTTGATTCAAGATCTGCGTAGTTGAGGGAAAAACTATCGCCCCTTTCATGAGATTGAAGTGATGGTTAAGGCCGTAGAGGGAGCTATGAATGATTTGCGCAGCCTTGTTTTTGAGGAAATTGATCAACTGGAAGAAGAAATGCGAGAACCCATTTTAAGTGATTTGAAACATACTAAGTAGCTTTGTTTAAGTGGGCTGCTTGCGGCAAACTCTTATATTTCGGAATTAAAGGCACTTCATTAAGAGAAAAAGCATGCTTCTTTCTTCCGAGTGGAATAACTCCGCCTACTTATAATGGTGACCCATTGTTGTTTCCGACGTTTTGGGATGCATTTTCTCCACTAATTCATAAAAATCGCCGAGTAAACAAATTTTATTAAGTGTTTTACTTGAAAAGCGCTGTAAAAGGAGCCGCTGCAGATACTTTAGACAGTTATCCTACTACAGCTGAAAATTATGACGCTGCCGTTGCTGCACTCAAGAAGCGCTTTTGCCGTGAACAAGCTATTATTCGTAGTCACGTTCAGGAATTGTTAAATGGTAAGAAAATCAATCATGAAGCTAAGCAGTTGCGTGCACTTCTCGATAAGGTTGTTGCGAAGAAGGCGATTTTGGAAAGGCATCATGTGAGTTGGGACCAGGTTTTTACGCAAATTGTGGAGAATCAACTTTCCACGTCTCTAGAGGAAAGATGGATTCGCCATATCTCTCCTTAAATAAAAAAGATGAAGCTCCATCTTCGATGAAATTGATTGAATTTCTCACTATTGAACTTGCCGCTTTAGAGACTGTAATTAACAAAGATGACTCCAAGATAAATTCCAAAGGTGCCAAACTTTTAAAAGGGTTAACAAAGTCGTGGCCTTCTTCTGCGAAAGCTTTAGTGGCCCAAGCCAGCTCTGAAGTTTGTGTTTTGTGTTCGGAAGATTGTGAATTGATTGCTTGCCCGAAATTTAAAGAACTTTCACCTTTGGAAAGATTGCACGAATTGATGAAGACACCAAATATGGTTTGTTTTAAATGTCTCAAGAGTAAAGGCACTCCTGGTCATCCATCAATCTTCCGAAAATGTGCCGCTAATGTGTACCAAACTGGGGCAAACCTCATCAATCTCTTTTGCATATGGGTTTCAAGTCAAAAGAAGAACCGGTGAAGGCAAACGCCCTGATCACTACAGTTCAACGTTTAGCTGGTGCACCTTCCAAATTTTTGGATAATGAGCTGGAAACGTTGTTACCTACTGCTCTTGCCAAAATTAAATATGGAAAGAAAGAAAAACTGGTACGAGTTGGGTTTAATTCTTTTTGTCAAAAAAGTTTCGTGACAAAAAAGGTGGTTGATGACTTGGAAATTGATTCTACCAGAACCGATTTTTTGAACATTGAAGGTTTTGGAGGTAGCTCTAATATTCAGCACATGAATCTTGTGCGCTTTCAGCTTTGTCCCATTGAATCTAAAAGTCGAGAAAAATTCCATGTTAAAGCTCATGTACAGAATGGCTCAATCTGTTCCTTTTACAGCAAATAGACTTTGATAGTGATTGTTGTTCTCATTTAAAGGGATTAAAATTGGCTGATCTATTTCCAAGACGAACAACAAAAATTGCGTACTGCTTGGAGGCAGATACTACTTTCACTTGATGCAAGGAAGCGTTGTAGGTCCAGTTGTTGCGGAAACGGCACCTTATGCTATAGATACCATGTTTGGATAAGTTTTAGCTGGGCTCTTTCACATTCAACGTGTGAAAGCGAAAGAAAGTCGTAAATGCATGGCTTAGAGTGCAACTGATGCCTCTCCATGGTCTAAGCTTAAGAAACTATAGGAAGGATTTTGAAATATGAAATCTATTGGTCTTGTTGAGAAAAATGATGTTTATACAAGGGAGGAGAGAGACGCAGTACATTCTTTCGAAAGGTCTGTTAATTTTAGTAACAATAGTTATGTTGTTGCCCTACCCTTCAAGGAAAACTCTCCAGAGTTACTCTCCAATTACTCCCAAGCAAAAACACGTTAAATTTTTTTGCGAGAAAAGCTTAAAACAAGATGAGCTGAAGCGTGCTGTCTACAAAACGGCAATTGAAGATTATGTTGAGTGTGGGTTTGCTAGAGAATTAACAGAAAAAGAGTTAAAGGCTATTAAAGACAAACCAAGGTATTATGCTCCTCATCATCCTGTTTTTAAAGAGTCAAGCTCTTTGACAAAGGTCGAAATTATTTTTGATGCCAATGCTAAAGATCCCAATAGTAACTCTTTGAATAATTGGTTGCTGAAAGGTCCTAATCTTCTTCTCGATATTGCTGCCGTTCTTTTGAAATTGCGAATGCACAAATTTGCTCTTAACGGATATCTTTGTCAAATCCTGATCATCAGCAATATCAGTTATATCTCTGGCGAGATTGTAATTCAAATATTCAAGCAAAGGTTTATGCAATGCAAAGATTGATGTTTGGTGTGACTTCCAGTTCGTTTCTTGCCATTCCATCTGTTTTGTGTCATTTCCCTTCTGATAATATCTGTTGTATTCTTGATTCTATTAAGGAACAAACGATCAAACCTTTCTATCTTGATTAAAAAAATTTAATCAGGTTTATGTACACATACATCCCACAACAAGGGATACAAAATACAATTAACTTATAAGAGAGAAACATTGTTTTTTTTTTGTGCTTCCTTATTCAAATAGAAAAAATAAACAATTAATCAGCATTATTATTTTTATTTTATACTTCTTAATATATACAGTATATATATATATATATATCGGGAGACCCTATACAAAGATACTATATATATATAAAAGTTTTTGCAAAATGAAATTGATTGCAAAAACAACGAATTAGATCGAAAAACCCTATAAATTCTTTGAGGTATTCTACAAAATGATAATATTCTTAGAGTATTTGTTTTTGAAAATGCAGTGGTTGTAAAACTTTAATTAACAAAAAAACTTATAGTAAAAATTTTATCTCAAAATTGTTTACATGTATTTACTAATAAAAATAAAGTTTATCGACATAACTATTTTTGGTCGGTACACGATTAAAATTGATCAACACAAGATTAAATTTGATCGGCACATGACTAAAATTGGTCGACACAGAACTAAATTTGATCGGTAGTGACTAAAATTGATCGACACATGATAAAAATTGATCGGTAGAGGACTAAAGTAGATCGAAAAACACTGTATTTTTATTTATGCCGGCTCTAAAAACAGTTTGCTGGGAAGACGGGGCAAAACGGTCATAGTAATTTCAAATTGCCGTAACTTCTTTGCTGTTTGGCTTAATTTAACAAAAAAAGATTTTACAATTGCTCTGACGATGTACTAACTGATAAATATGCTTAAAAACACCTGGCCACAACAGAAAAAAATTTATTTTGAAAAATATATATTTTACTTGCATGACCGTTTTGCCCCGGGCTCGGGGCATAACGATCATAGGGTGTCTGTTTTTCCCGAGGTAAAATTCAAAATAGTTTCTTATTGATGCTTTAATTTTCTAGTATGATCTAAGTACTTCTGCTTTGTCGCTACTTAAAAAAATCAAATATTAATTAATATATTTTTACACAAACAATGTAACGTCGAAAAAAATTAAACACGACAAAAATTACACACAAAAAATCCTTGGCCAGAATAATCCGAACATCTATCGTGACACCACTGCAAACATTTGGCACATTGAATCCAATCTTCAGTTGGTGGCTCTTTATAAGGTTGTGTGCAAAGCAAACAAATGTATTTTGTTTTATTGTTTTTATTTACTTTATTTATTGCTTAAGGTTTTTTGACGTATTTTAGTTTTTTTAATGCAGTTCCACCCGATTTAGAAGTGATAGATTTTTTAAACGGAGAACCAGTTATGTGGGCTGCCTGCTTTGCTCTACGTTTTCTGTGGATTAGCTTCGCAGTTGGAAGAGGGGATACGTCAGAAAAAGAGTAAAAAACTCTTTGATCTTTATCATTTTGTTTAGAAGCATTAGGACAAGCCAGCTCATTGCAATCATCCACAGTAGAATTTGAATCTTTGTTTAAAGTGCTTGTCGCAGCCACACTTGAAGATATTTGAGGCAATGAATCAACAAGTTCCACATTGTTATGATTGACACGTTGGTAAATTTATCTTTTTTTTGAATTTCATTAATATCCACTTCTATCGCTGTGACAGACGCTGGAGCAAAATCGCTGTCGCCAAAGATGTTTGGGTTAAATGCAACAATTCCAGTTGATTGAAATCCACTAACAAAATTTTGCGTTGTAGCAGCCCGTTCGTAAGCAGCTCGAAAAAGTTTAGTAATTTCAAATTCTGTTATTCGTCTTCCTGGATGATTTACCATCCATTTGTCTGCCTCTTGAGAATAGAAAGTTTGTAGCGGTCCGAAAAAAGTGCGATCAAGTGGCTGTAGTCGATGGGAAGTATGAGGCCGGATGGTGAGAAACTCAATGCCATATCGACGAGCGTAATTGATAGCAGGCAAACACGTATGACTGCTATGATTGTCTAAAATTACAATACATTTCTTTTCTGAAGATGCTCTGATATGGTCTTGAAAGTAAACCAACCACTCGTAAAATATTTTTCCTTCTGTCCATTCAGAATCTGTGGTAAAACCTTTTGCGCCTTGAAGAGCATCATTCATTAGTGCTGGCGCAAGCCTTTTTCGAGGTAAAATAAAAATTGGTAGAACATAACAGCCAATAGAGTTTACACAACATACAACAACTTTCTTCTTTCTGCACTTGAAATTTTTCCTACTTGCTTGACTCCTTTTTGAGCGATTATTTTTAAGCTTTTTTGAACCGCGCTTATTCCTGTTTCGTCCATATTAAATATTTTATCTGGGGCAATATCGCAGTCAGAAATAATTTTTCTTAACAATTGAAAAAATCTATCAACTTGTACTTTATTAAATCCTGTAGCTCGTGCCAAACTTGTAGATTCTGGCTGCCTTATAAAGAGATCAGGATGCCTTTTTAAAAAGGACTCAAGCTAATCAGGTCCTGCTTTTTTTTTCTTTATTAAATGGAACATTTAATTTGTTTACAGTTGCGTAATCGTAAGCTAGAGAGCACACTGCATCACGAGTCAAGCCAAAAAACCGAAGCTGCTTGTCTTTTATGTAGTTAATAACTCCTCCTCTGTGTCTTTCGAAAAAGCAGTTCGAAAGCGACCAAGGTTAGCGTTTCCAGGAGAACCAACTTACTTTTCAAATGACGAATCAAAGTGGTTCTGGGAATGCTGTAATTTTTAGATGCTTGTTTTACAGACATCGTTTTTTTTGTTATTTGCTCTAATACGTTTAAAAGATTTTCTTCACTCCAAGATGATCGAGTAGATTTCCGAACGTAGTTACGAACCATAATCGATTAAATTTCAAAAATTGTATAATAGAAAGTTAAATAATATAATTAACCAAAAATTTGCTAATAATATACAGTGCAAAAAATAAACAAGTTTTAAAACTTATAATCTGCTTGCTCTTTAAAAAGCTTTTTAAAACACATAACCTAATTCTTAATTATATAGGTTTAAAAAAACAGCAATATTATGCAGTCTTTATAGTTTATAACACTACAGCAACAAAGTATAAAAAAACTAATTAAAATCCAAATTAGACAAACAATTTTATCAGCTTTCTGCATAAGAAACTGTGTTAACTTTTATCTGGTACAGTTTCAACATGCTTGGGGCAAAACGGTCATAGGGTATGACCGTTTTCATAAGGTATGACCGTTTTGCCCCAAAATATTGCTTTTAGCAATTAATATCTAGCGCGGTTATTAAAAATATTTTTTAAAAATTATAAACCTCGTTATAATTGTACATTGTCAGACTTCACTGAACATCTAAAAACTTTTAAATTTAGACATCACTCGATCAACAGAATGACTCTACTTTTTATCAAATTTTACAACAAATCTCTGCCAAATACATTTTCACCAATAAAACATCCGGGACAATTACAAAGTTGCCAATTTTAATTTCATAGTTTTAAACTAAATTAGAAAAATAAAAGAAGATAAAAAAAATAATGGAAACTTTGAAATTGCTAAAAATATAGCAGATGTCCGTTTTGCCCCGTCTTCCCCTAAAATGGATTTGTTATAAAACGTCTCTTTAAAAATAGAAAAAAAACACTTTTTTATTGTAAAGATTAAATTTACAAAGTCTAAAAAACTTTAAACTTGATTTTCAAGTTTCACCAAACTTTAAAATAATTCATAACGCCACAACTGCAATTAATTACTTAAAAACTTTGAACTGACAAACTTTAGGAATTAATTAGCACCCTACTAGCTAATATTAAGCGTAATACAAGAAGCTCCGCTTATTGTAGTTACTTTGGGCCAAAACTTTGTATAAGTGAGGGCCAAAACGTAAAGAGAACTTGTTAAACGAGTATATTAACCTTTTAAGGGACAGTGGTACATATGTGTACCATGATTATGATTATAACGGAACAAAAGCACTTTTGTGAAGGCATTATAAATCTAATTTTTTGATATTTTTGCATCACTATTAAACCATTGTCATTTTAATTTACAATCAAATTTCTATATCCCTTAAAGGGTGAAGCGTAGGATCACAATAACCAAAATTTAAAATTTAAGGAGTATAACAGTTGGAGGTCTTCTTCAGTCTAAGAATAAAGCATAGAGACAGAACTCAAAATTACTTGTTTAAATTTATTTCAAAATTGTTCACAGCGGACGAACAATCATTTAAAAAACTCGTCCAGCGCCGTCTCACGATCAGACTCTGCAATACACAAATCTAAGGCACGTTTACGCACATCAAAAGCAGACGAAGGTTTCTCATTGCAGCCACGTTCGACCATACATCGATGCAAAAGTGAAAAACTTTTTCTCACTTTTTTGTTACTTTCTGAATCGTCACCATGACAGAGTAATGTAAAAATATTTGTAACCCATCGTCAACGTCCGTGCATTCATCGACACATTTTTCTTCATCATTTAATGCTACAAAACAGTCACCAACCTCCATTTCCAATAAATCCGATTCTAATGTTCCTCTTTACTAGCACTTTCTTCTACTATATCGCCTTCCATACGGAACCTTGCATGATGTAAACAATAGGTGATTGTTGTTAATTTGACTGGTCGCCAATTCTCTGCTGCAATTTGGATACCATTTAAAACCGAGATTTTGCTAGTAAGTGTCACTGCGGACAATGACTTCTCCAACCATCCCTCTTCTCTAACATACTCCTCAAAGATTTTTGAGGAGTATGTTAGAGAAGAGTTTTGGTAATGTTGTTTTTTGACTCCTTTGCGGCTGTGACTTCCGACTGTGTCCCTTCACCATGTTTTTGTTTACATTTAATTGCATTACGTTGTTTCCACCGACTTAACCATCCCACTGTCGGCTTGAACTTGCGGCCTAATTTCTTTCCAATAACATTTGACTTTTCCATCAACAACTCGTCTGCACTGGAACACCTTTCCATTAATTTGGCTGAAAAAAGCAAATAGTTATCGTTCAATTTCATTGTCCTTCTCCATTTGAGGCTTTTTCCGTATTTTCGAATCGTCGTTTGCCAACGCCCAGTTGCTTGGTAATTTTTCTTTGGGTCTCACGAGGCTTGCTGTGTTTAACTGCATCGATAATTCTAATTATTTTTACTACATTGCAATCTCTCCGTGAATAAGAAGTCATGAATGCTACTAAAAGTGATTGCAGCAGTTAAAAAGTACCTAACCACACAATAGTTTATTTGGACAAATAGTTCGCAAATGAAACACAAACCTCAAAACAAAAAACTGAAAAACAGGAGGCCATAATAAGCGGAAGCTTGCCTATAGCCTAATAGGCAGGGGTAAATGCTTTGCAAATCGGTTCTTTCTTTGTTTCAGAAAATTGCCTACAATAACAGGAGGGCCACAATAAGGGGAGGCCATAATAAGCGGAATCCCTTGTGTTTTGTCTTCTACACAAGCTAAAGCAAATATTCACATTATAGAATTAACCTTCAAAGTTTCAATAATGACCCTTGACTGTTTAAACGATTTATCAACACCACACAGGAGACGTTAACATAAAAAATTCTAATCACTTTCACTAGAATTAGTAATAAACTTTAAAACGCTGTTGTTTATATATTTATAGTCGAACGTTACCTGACAACAACCAAAGTTATAAAGGGGTCCAGAATTCTTGAATTGTTATTATTAAGGTAATTGTTTTATGACATAAAAATTGTTAAAAATATGAGATGATTTTTGCACAATTATACATCATAACTAAGTAAGAAAAGTTTTTTTTTAAAGTTTTGTCCAAGCTGTAGCAGCTTTTTTCAGAATTCAGAATGAACGTTCAACAGAAGCTAAACTAAGCTGCGTAGCTGAAGCAATAATACCTCGGCAGGAGAATGGTCTGGCAGTTCTGTTAAAGTGCCCGAAGCAATTTCTAGAAAATCGCTGCTAACAACTTAAAGTTTTGAATACAATTTTTTATTTGGCATAGGTCCATGCTCCACTAGCTTCCTTTGCTCGCTGTACTAGCTTCCTCCATTTTCAAAAGTGTCAACGTTCTGTTTAATAATGTGAAATTTTTTTACATTAGAATGATGTTGCCTTTTTATTTCTTACAAGATCGGCGGTTTTTGTTTCTTACTATTGCTGATTTTATTGATGCAATTAAATTATCAGTAACTGTGAATTAGGCGCGTATATCTTCTTCTTTTTCTCCTTTCGGCCTTTCCCTTTAGTCAGGGGTGGCCACAGCGTATCATCATTCTCTACATCTTTCTTTCTTCAACATCTGTCTACTTTGCACCAACTTCCCCCATATCGTCTTTTACTACATCTAAAAATCTTCTCTTTGGTCTCCCTCTTTTCCTCTTTCCCGGTAACTCCGTTTCCATCATCTTTCTTCCTATATACTCTTGGTCTCTTCTCATGAAATGTCCATACCACCTCAGCCTGCCCTCCCTCATCTTCATTCCTAACCGTTCTACCTTAACAGTACTCCAGATGTGCTCATTTCTAATCTTGTCTTTTTTTGTCACCCCCAAAGCAAACCTCAACATTTTCATCTCTGCAACTTCCATCTCTTCCACTTGTTTTTTTGTGACTGCTACTGTTTCAAGTCCATACACCATTGCTGGTCTTACCACTGAACTGTACACTTTTCCTTTTAGTCTAGCTGGTAGCCTCTTGTCGCAGATTACTCCCGATAGTCTTTTCCATCCGTTCCATCCTGCCTATATTCTCTTCTTTACCTCCCTCTCACAATCACCACTTTCTTGCACCGTTGATCCCAAATATTTAAATTCCTTTACTCTTGGCACTTTTGTATCCTCCATCTTTACTGTTTCGTTGTCATTTCCTCCATTTGTGGACAAATATTTGGTCTTTGACCTATTTACTTTCATCCCTCTTCTTTCCAATGCATACTTCCAGGATTCTAATTTCCTCTCCACTTCTTCCCTGGTCTCTTCGCAAATCACAATATTATCGGAAAACAGCATCGTCCACGGTGGTTCTCTCCTTATTTTATCCATTAGCCTGTCCATTATCATCGCAAACAGGAACGGACTTAACGCTGATCCCTGGTGCAGTCCAACCTTAACCTTGAAATTTCTGTAGTTCCTACTGCACATCTCATCACTATTTCGCTCCCCCCATACATATTCTGTACTAGTTGCACATACTTTTCCAAATTTATGGTTCAACAAAATTATGCGGCAAATGGGCGGTATAAGTTAAATGAAGCAAAAATAGATCTATAACTTTAAGCCTTTTAGCTGCTTTTAGCAAGCAACTTGCTGCATCACTAAGTGACAACAGAAAATTTTTACATGAACTGTTCATTATCTTAAGGCGGTAATTCGCAATTCTGCAAATAACAGAAATGCAGGAGTTGCCACTCTGCTGCTTGCAGGCAACTAAATTAGTTTTGTTAGATTTCTCTAAGATTTCCGCAAGAATATCAACATACTTTCACCTCTTACTTCTGCTTCATCTACAAGCAAAAGCATTTACTTTTTGGCCAACAATTTTTTTACATGTTTTAATACTTGTATGTCCAATTTATTGACATAGCTCGGCAAGTATATTTAGAAGCGCAAAGTTGTCCAGAAGTTGAGTAAATTTATTTTCTATGCTTGCGCGTTAAAATTTATAAAGTAGGATGTCAGCTTCAAAGAATTCTTTACAATATTTAAGGTAAAATTGTTTTAATGTCGTCGCAAAAAAATTGCCATTTTACTAATAGTTTAACTGATGAAGGCAACAGTTTTCCCTGATGCTTTTCAGTTTTCCGATTGTGTTCAACTTGTTTAACGTGAAAGCGCCGGTCACATTTGACAATGGTCGCATGGAGTTGACAAAATAGCTCGTTTTGAAGATTGCATTAAAATTCGAAGGGGTATTTGTTGACATATTGATTTGTTTACAGTACTTTGCCTATTGTGTTTCTTTAAAAAATTTGATTCTTCTGCTTTAATTTACGTACTTTAACTGAAATGAATTTTTATAAAAACCAACGGAATGGACGGAACCAAAACTCTTTTAATTTTTTGGTAGTCTTTAAAAAGACTGTTTACTAAAGAATTTTTTCGGCGAACTTTTGTCAGAAAAATTTGCTGGCAAATGGCAAACTTCAAGAAAACCGTGGTTTATATAGTATTGGAACACATCAAAAACAACGGCGCCTCTGATTGGTTGGAGAAAGTGAGCACGCGATCGGTTGCGCACACACTTGTGCCGCAAAAGAGAAAGCTTTAATCCATAGGCAAACTCTTTCTGGTGACAAAGAGAGAGTTCAAAAAACTCTTATGAAGATGGCTTTAAGCTTAGAGCGTTGTCTGGCAACTCTCGAAGCTACCTTCATAGAGTCTCTTGAACTCTCTCTTTGTTACCAGAAAGAGTTTGTCTACGGATTAAAACTTTCTCGCTTGAGGCGCAACTAAGAATTTATTCAAAAATATTTCTACTGTGGATAGCAATTAAACATTCAGCACGACTCTCATCTAGACGTCACACGATATATAACATGCAACACGCAAGCTTGCTTCCTTTACCAATCACTATTTTCATGCAAAGCAAAGTTAATACTTATTTCTTTTTCCTTTGTACTGTTTTAGCTTCTTCTGTTTCACTGTTACTTTTCACTGTTTTACTGTTTCACTGTTTCACTGTTATTTACTGTTTCACTGTTACTTCTTCTTCCTACTGTTTAAACTAGCAAACGGTAGATGATTAAATAGAAGTGTATTATATATTTTGTTTTATGTTTTCATTTTCTGTTTAGTTTATAGATGCGTTTGATTTAGTCTTTTAAAACCTTGATTAAAGGTAATAAAATGATACATTAAATATTAAAGATATCCTTTGTTCCACTACAATTTATAAATAGCTTAACTCAGGGATGGCGAACCACTGATTCGCGGGTCACAATGTGATCCATTGGTTAAAATTCAATAATCCACATTATGTTTCTAAATTTCTAACATTTTCAAAAGATGTTCGAAAAAATTCTGTCAATTTAGGACGGATTGCACGTAAAGATGTTTTATTTTGTTTTTTAGTGTTTACCTTAAACTTTGGCCAAAAATAGAGATTTTGGATGTTGATCGAAAGTGAAGACTCCTTTTCTTTTTTTATCTTTACCTTCAACTTTGGCTAAAATTAGAGCCAATGGCTCACTTTATGGCAGTTTTGATAAAACTTTCAACTTTTTAACTGTTTTACGGAAAAAGTTCGTTATCCCTGGCTTAATTATTCTATTTTCATTCAACTTCCAACCTAAGTTTAAACATCTGAGAATAAAACTAAAATTTATTTGGCGTTCTCCCACCACGCAAAAAGCGTTACTTCTAAAAAACTTTATTGCCTTTAGAATTTTGAAAAACGACATAAATCTTAAATTTATGGGAATAAAATTTTTAATCTTACTACTAAAAGTCGATCGGAAGTAAATTTGCTTTAGATAAAAAGGCAATCATGATAAACTCATTTTTAAAAAAACTAAAAAAATCAATGTAGATGGAAACGCATAGTATCAATCTATCTACTCCTTGAGATCCAAATAATTCAAGTTTTTCTCTCTGTTTAATCATTACATTTTACAGTTTTATCAGTTCTTTCTTCCATGCTAATGTTTTTACTATAATTTGAATGTTTTTTTTTCCATATTGTTTCTAACTTTTTACAACATGTTCATAGGAAAACTAATATAAAGTATTTAAAATCTGGTGGCTTTATAGTAATAAAATGCAAAAAAATTATACCTTTAGAATTGATATAATGAACAAAACTATAATTTTTATTTTGTTTTAAGGCAAATCTATAATGTGAAAATTGTTGTGTTCACATCTGAAAAGAATTCTGTGGTGGAATTCTTAACCGATCACTATTATCATATATTGACCAAAACATTTATTTGATGTAATCTTCGATGTATAAAACCAAAATTACTTGGCCTTAGGGCTAAAAGATTTAAATCATCATACTTTTAGCGTATATTATTTTAAAAAAGTGTTTCTTGTGGTTTCTTTTAGGGTGTTTAGGTATGCAATCAGCATTAAATAATTTAGAAAATAAACGCATAAACAGTTTATTATTTTATATATAAAAAGTGCTTCATTTAGCATATGTTTATTTGTATAGGGGTTTTAGTGTCAAAAATTAGGCTACTATTATTTAAACTGAGCAGAGCAGTTAAAGAGCATGACAAATTTTAGAAGTTTATCAAACTCACGTTGTTATGCTTGTTAGTAGAGTGTTGTTACACAGAGCTTTTGACGTTACTTACACACAAGGGAGACAAAGAAAAATGTAAATGACAGAAACCAGGTTAATCCGGCTATATTAAAATAATACAGAAATAGCTATTTTTAAATTTTAAAACTTTTGGTTTAATTTATCAATTTGAAATCAAAAATACCCAGTAAAATACTAAATTTGTTTTTTCTTGTTAGTATTTTATTAAAGCATTTTTTCAATTAAGTTTTTAAAAAAGGCTTTTGTAATTAGTAATTAAATTAAAGTTCCGCTTCTTCTGCTTAAAATCATTTTGCATTAAGAAATAGAAGTAGTTTACTTTAACCTATTTAGTGACCAGATCTGTAAAGCTTTTGGTCTCACAATGTGCATTTTGACTCAGAAATTTTTCCATAGAAGGATCTCTTAATGGACCACTTAAAAGCATTGTATTAGTCCACTTCAATTTTGATAAATCATTGGAAACTAGCGAGAATACATGTAAAGTATACTAGATCTTAATTTAATCAATAACTCCAGTTATATAAGATATTCTCTCACATATAATATACCCCATAAAAAGTTAAAATGTACCCCAGTTTGGAAACCCCTGCCTTATAGCGTAAATAGCGCCTTCATCGCTTTTCTGAGAGTTAGTAGAATAAATATAGAGATGAAATTAAATAAAATTTCTATCTCTATTTACTCTCTTGCCCTGCAAAAAATGTCAGAAACGCTACTTTGCAAGCGTCCATCGATTACCTGGATCTACATACAAAGAAGCTAAAAATCTTAATATTTAATGCATATGTGAATAAATAATTTATCCAAAATGTTTTATTCTACTTTTCCTGGGGCAAATGGCTCAGTTCTTCACGACTAAATAAAAAAAAGATGGCATGGGAATTACTGCATTGCGTACTTGATATTTTGTTTATCGCTGCTTCAATCGTGCCGCCAATAACAAATAGCCAGAGGTGAGCAATAGCTACCGGTAGTTACTTTTTTTGTAACTTGGTTACTTTGGCAAAAATTGTAGCTAATATACAATTTTGACCCTGTCAAAGTTCTAGTTACAGTTACTTTTTAACAGAGGTGGGAATTTTTCCTTAAATTAGCGAAGCGAAACGCAATAAAGCGCAATAAGTCTTTCAAATTAGTAGAGCGTAGCGCAACTAGCGCAATGATGATGACGCCTTTGGTTTTAATTATCATAAATCCATCTCTTTTCATTCATTCAATTACAAGGTAGTTATGCTAGCTTTAATTTAAAAAAGAACAACACAAGCTTTGACTTTATACAGCCTATTTTCGTTTAAAAAAATATCACGGCGTTTGTATATTAGCCTATGCTGGTTAAAGACAGGGAGATCAAAGACTGCTGCAAAAGGAGCAAAATTTAGAAAAAAGCATTTTTTATTGAAAAGACACTCGCAGCAAATAGAAATTTTTACGTAGGCTTAATAGAGAATTTTTTTGATAAAAAACTTAGTAAAGATCTAAAAAAATTTGAAAAAACGGTTTGTAAAAATTTGAAAAAACAGTAGAAAAATAAAATAAACTGAAACAGAAACTTTTTATTGGACGAGAGACGAGAGTCTTTGGAGACTAAAAGCCTAATTGCAGCGGATATACTTTACTGGCTAGTGAAAATAGTTTTTTTATATACCAAAGTCACAAATACGATTTTCTTGCTTTTCTACCAAACCGTCTGAAAAAAGGAAGGAAAGGGTTGGTTTCTTTTTCATGGGTAAACTATAGGGAAAGATGAAAAGATTTGGGGCTAGAGGCAGGGGAGAAAAAATTGAGAATAGAGGCCCTAAAAGATGTAAAATTAGTTCGATTGTTGCTTTGGTTCACAGGGCGTTCGTGATCTGCTCGAAATGAACATTGCAAATTGCATTGGACAAAATTCAATCTATTTCAATCGCCAATGGCTTTTCGAAACACATAATTGATTCTACTCTTATTCAAAAAATTAAATAACCAAATGCTGAGCCGGTTCATGAGACCGGAAATTGTTCAGTCTATATCTCCACGTTTCAGGGATAAAAACTACTTTGACAAGATTTGAAAAACTATTTACCACTGCAGTCAAACATTGCGTTGAACCACATTTTGTTTTTACAACCCAACTGCTCTTGCCAGTAACAAAGAAAAACGTGCCACTTTCCCATCATTGCAGCAATTTAGACGTCAGCGTCTAAATAAAAATGTTTTCAACAGCATCGGCTTTTTGCTTTTTATTGAATTGTCAGACTTCTTTGTTGTCGAAAGGAACTATGAACGTACACTTTTTTCGTAATCATATTTGCGCTTCACAGATAACCCTGACCACCATAAAAATTCTATAACAAAATAAACGTAGGTGCAAATTTGAGAATTTAAAAAAATTTAAACTTTCAGTCGCTCTAGCACTTTCAAGCTACAAAAATCCAACCTTGCTTCTAGTAATAAAACTTCTATGAATACAGCAATTTATTTTTATCTTTGCAAGCCACTACGGACACTAG
This sequence comes from Diplosoma virens, assembly GCA_963680785.1. Taxonomy (NCBI): domain Eukaryota; kingdom Metazoa; phylum Chordata; class Ascidiacea; order Aplousobranchia; family Didemnidae; genus Diplosoma; species Diplosoma virens. The sequence goes on along the minus strand of OY796880.1, from coordinate 49,142,542 downwards.
TTTTATTGCTTCTTTTTTTCCAATCCGCAGACTTGATTATGTTTATAATCAAATAATTATAGTTATGCTTTTACTATGTGGCGGAGCAGAAAAAAAACCTGAACTGAACTAAATTAAAGCTGAACATTTGGATGTAATCATTTCAGACCTACATAAAATCTCGACACAGTCGCGCGAAAAAACAAGTCAAAAAATGTTCATTCTTGAAACCTAATTTAAAAGTACAAGACCAAGATAATATTCATTCTATTTTTATTTAGTCGAAATCTTTACTGTAAACCAGCCGATATATTTAACATAAAGGGTATTTCCGATTGAAAAATTTTTCTATTAGATGGAAGCATTTGCAGTTATTTTCGTTTTCAATGCATACATAATCTATTGCTAAAGCTTGGTTTGAGTAAATTGTTTTAGGTTTGACTTAAACGACCTCCAAAAGTTGTTAAGAGACAATACTATGTAGTCATTTTATAATTTACATAAACAAAAATTTTTTATATCATTGTAAAATAGTTTAAGTTAGTGGTTCTCAAACTTTGGTATTCCCAAAATTCAAGAGAAGACCAAAAAAATGTCATCACTTTAAAACCGTCTCTGATTTTGTCAATTTCGTCCCCAAACTAAATTGAAGTCTAAAATGAGTATTCTTCTCGTGGCCCCCCGGTAAAGGCCTCTTTGAGAACCCCTGGTTTAGGTTAACATTGAACTAACGGATAATTATAAAGAAATAGGATGAATAGCGGCTAGGCATTAATTGTAAGAATGTTAACTTTATTTTCTTTTTTATGTTTGACTGCTTCAATCTACATGTTATAATTTAAAAAAAAAACGTTTATTTTAAGAATTTATAAAAGACGGTAAGCTTTTAAAAGTATAGCCAAGATTTAAAAGAAATCATCACATTGGACCATAGTCGTACCTGCCCTTGGGAAGGGGGGCCATTACTCCCGTAAGTTTTAAACATTTTGAGTAAAATCAGAATTTTTTGGGAAATGACAAAGTAATACTCGGGCAAAATTAGAATTTTCTGGGTAGGAACAAGGTTGGGCAAAACAAAATTTTTTTTGGGCATCGATGAAAAAAAATTTTGGCAGAATCAGACATTTTACGACAGTGGCATAGAATTGTGTGAATAAGATTTAAGGTGTAGACTAAACTTCTCAGTAAGTACAGACGGTTTGGTGACGTTCTTTGAGCTGTTTTATATTGGTCCGAATGTTCTCGACCAATATTGGACGTCTTGAAGATGTCTTAAAAAAGTCTGTGCTTGCTGGGTTGTAGTTTTTACCATGCATGGCTATATTAGATATTTTTTGCAATTTATTAACCAAGAGGCAGAGCAACGTTTTCAAGATCTTTATGACTCCGCAAAAACATGAGAAAGCATAAACACGCAGAATTATCAAACATAGGAATTAAAATGTTATTGCTTTGTTTATTTTTTTCTGTTTAGGAAATTAACTCTACATGTATATTTCGATTTTGAGGATCGTTTATTTTAATAAATTTTTTGCTTAATCGCTCTTATAGAGTGTGGTTTATTTTCATTTTTTAGTAATCAAAATCTTAATTTCTTTTTAGTCTTTTTTGTTTGATATTTTTGCTTTTAATTTAATTTCGCTAAAAATTTTTTTTGATTTTTAATTATCTAAAATATGTTCCTTCATACAAAAATTTTCTACGTTAAATTTCACTTTGTTAAATGGACTTTATTTGAAATCAAAATAAAAAAGAAACAGATACATCTGTTGTAATATGTTGTAAAATCGACTTTATATAAGTTAAGAAAATTAGGTTGATGCAAATGCAAACGCTAATTTTTGTTTTGGTTGTTAAACGTTGATGAAATGCCACTTTTTAATGAACGTTTATCATGTAAGGGAGACCAAGTCTGGTTGTCACATGTCCTGGTTGTCACACTCAATTTTTGAGTATTTTGCAACCTTGTGCAATAATTAGTTTAATGTTAAATCACGTGTCTTTACCTCTATGTTTGCCAGATGTAGTTTGACTTTGATTGAGTAAGCATAGTTCGGATAAAATTTAAAATACTAAAATTTGCTGAAAACTCAAAATTTTTTTTTTTGTCAGAGTGTGACGACCAGACCCAGTCTCTCCTATTTATCACCATTATCCATTCATTAAATTTTAAATGACTTGATTAACTTAGAACTTATTTCAAAATATTTTAAAAATTAATACGGTCATTATTATATTAAACATATCCTTTAATCTTTGTCTTTTAGAAATTGAGAAATAAATTTTAATTGGTCCATTTAATGAATATGTCTTTTTGTTTAACGTTTTTGAATTTTACTATATATGGAGCAAAGTTTATAATTTTTGTTTGCTAAATCAATGTTACATAAACAGAATATAAAAATCATTTTATTATGACATAAGTGTAACATCAAAAAAGCGCTAAAAGTCCTCGCGTGCTTTAGTATCTACAGGAAAATTTTGTAAGACCAAAATTAAATAAATTTTTATTTCAATAGTTGGAGTATTTAAAAATATAAGAGAGAATCAATAATATGACCATCTACAAACAATAATTATATTAATGCAAAAAATTCATTTCACAATTTTATTAATGGAAAAAATTCATTTCAACTTAATTTTGTTATAATGTGTAGGCAAATTTTGAAAGTAAGTTTATTAAAGAAAGTCTTCTGCATTGACCAAAAAATTAAAGGTACTGTCTCAAAAGAAATTTCTAATCAATAACATTAATTAGTTGTTTTAAATAAAACAAAATACTTATAATGAACGTAAAAAGATACATCCAACTATTTTTGCTTCAGCTTTTGTTCCTTTGAATACTTTGTTAAAAGTTTATAATTTAAAAAATAAATAAGTTATGAAAAGATGTTGCATGGTTATTTTCTATTTAATAAGAATCATTATCGGTAATGCTTTAGTTAAACGGCGTAAAATTTTCAGAAAATATTTTGCTTCAGTTAAGCGGCGTAAAATATTTAAAGTTAAAAACGCTTTAAATAGGCGGTATGAACGAAGATGGTACGTCAGTCGTGGTGGAAATCGATGAGACAAAGTTTTTTCATCGCAAATATCACCGAGGTCAGTGGCGCCCTGGTCACTGGTTTTTTGGTGGTATCGAGCGTGGTTCGGGAATGTGTTTCTTAGTGGAGGTGCCGGATCGTCGAGCAGTGACTTTGAAAGAGGCAATTGTGCAGTATATTCTGCCTGGATCATTTGTGGATCCTAATGATGACGCCATCCACACCTAGAACGTTGAAAACCTTTGGATGCGCCTTAAGCGTAAACTGCGTAGACAGTGTGGGACATCCGAGACGTTGTTCACGTCGCACCTTCATGAATTTGTATGGCGTGAACGAAATAAGAACAGTGCAGCGTTTTCTGCTTTTATTTGTAGTCTGACACGCCAACACACTTTTTGAACTGTCTTTTCTTACAATAAATGCTGGTGTTATTTAAATATCTTAGTCTTTTTTATTTTACGCCGTAAAGAAACTGAAGTCAATTTTACGCCGTTTAACTGAAGGATTACCTCATTATCATTTGAAAGACTAGATAGAAATCAATCTATTGTCAAGGAAGATGCCTACGGGCAAAATTTTTCAATCATGATAAAAATAGTTTACTTTATTATATCAATTTTTTTACCATAACCACAAACAAGGATAAAGTTGCTAGGATGGGGGCTGGTTAGTTTTTTCTATTAATTAGAGATCTAATTTGGCTTTATTTTTTGTCTAATACTTTATCAAATTAATCAAATTTAGACGAGAAACTAGAAATTTGCTGCAGATTTCTAGATTTTCTATCTGTTTTACTATCCTGTGTAATATATCAAAAAGTAATTAAAAGAATGATTAAAGTTTAGAAACACTAAGTTTGTTTTTTTATGAAGATTTATTTTTTTCGACTTGGTTTGCCCTAAGTTTAGAAGTCCATAAACTTTAAGCAAACTAAACTAAAAAAAGTTATACTTAAAAAGTTTTTGTTAGTACAAAACTTTAAAATAGCTTTTAAAAGCAAATATTTTATTTAAAGGTCTTTTGTTAATTGAGTAGCTTTAAAAAAGGTTGTTTTGAAAAACTCAAACGTTTTCGTCTAGCTCTCTTCAGGAGGTTTCGCTAAAATGAATTGCAGAACTGAATGTAGTATTTCAAAAGTTTTAAGACTGATTCTGATTGGCTAAAAATTAAGGTTAGTAATAGTTATCATACTGTAATAACTGAAAAGTATTTAATAAATAAAACCACGTTCCGTCCGCATAAAAAATTTTTTGGCAAAAAAGGAACAAAATTACGCAAGTTTTGTGTTAAAATTTGGAACTATTTAAAAAGAATTTTTACAATTATGCTAACAATTTATGTTTGTAAACAAACTCTTTCTGTCTACACAAATTAGGTTTTTGAAGAGTGATGAAAATTGATTCTAAGACTGATAAATGGAAATTGGATGGTGCTTTAGAAAGAATAAAAAAATTGATTGTCCTTATAGTGAGATGCACATTTTTGGTTATTTAGCAAATGGTTTCCAATCGCTGAGTTACAGTGCGGTATTGAATTAGCTAGTTGTCCCTGGGCGTTCTGGTTGTTTACGTTCTTGACTGGTTCTGTTCCGACTAGAGTTCGGCACATGCTGGCGGATTCTGTCCAGCAAACGTTGAGACGTTCGACCCACGTACCGGCTATCACAGTGGCACACGTATTCATATACGAGGTTACTTTGTTGAAAAGTGGGAAAAACGTCTTTATGTATTGCAGGTAAAATTCGTCTGGTGGAAAAGATCACTCGTGGTTGGACCGCTCCAAAACAATTATTACTAGATAATTTTTTTTCAAATTTTAGGGAATTTTTGCCAATCCAAGGCAATTATAAATACACCTGATATTTTTTTGGGCCTTCTTTAGTGCTTTGTTGGAAATGTAAAAGTACTTTAGAAATTCTCGAATTAATAAGGAATTCTGGATAAACATTTTGTACAAGAATAGAGCGAATATTTTCTAGTTCTTGTTTTAATGTAGATTTAGAGCAGATTTTTAAGGCTTGATGTGTTAAAGTATCAATGAGATTTGTTTTACGTTGTTTTGGTCCAAAGGAATTCCAATGAATATATTGATCTGTGAAAGCGGGGGTTTTCGGCAGGCTGAAGTGATGAATTTATTATTCGATTTGGTAACAAGTACGTTTAAAAAAGGAAAAGAATTATTGGTTTCAATTTAATTGGTAAATTTTAAGTAGGGGTGAAGCGAGTTAAGACAATTTAAAAAATTTTGGAATTCAGTTTCTTTGTGAAAAAGGGAAAAGGTGTCATCAACGTAACGATAGTATACGGTAGGTTTTGAAATTTCATTGAAAAGTTTTGATTCATAATAGCCAACGAATATATTTGTCATAGCCGGACCAAGGAGACTACCCATAGCAACTCCATCAATTTGCCTGTACATAATATTGTTAAAGCTAAGTTTAACTGAAGTAGTTGCAGTTTTCATCAGTTCAATAAAAACATGATTAGGAATAACTGGAGTAGGTGACCGTCGTAAAGTGTTTTAGTGCAAATTTCAATGGTTTCTGCTAAAGGTACATTAGTAAATAAGCTACAAATATCAAATGAACAGAGAATTAAATTACTAGAATTTACCTTGAGTTGTTGTATCATTTCAGCGAAAGAAAAGGAATCATTAATGCAATTAGTTGAATAAAGTTCTAATACGGGTTGTAATAAAGCGGCGAGAAATTTAGCGAGTTCATGTTGGGCAGATCCAATCATCGAAAGAATAGGATGGCAAGGCACATCCCGTTTGTGAATTTTTGAAAGTCCGTACATTCTTGGTCGTTGTGAGCCGATGGGTCTAATAACTTCATAAACGGTTTTCGGGAGATCATCACTTTTGACTAATTGAAGTAAACGACGTTGAAGTTTGGTTTCATTTTGAGTAGTATTATCAAATTCATTTACAGGCCCAAGGCATTCAAATTTAGTTACGTCAGAAAGAATGGCTACTATTTTTTTGTCATATTCAGATCTATTAAGAATGACTATTCCAGAGCCTTTGTCAGGCTTAGTAATTAAAATGTGTCTACTAAAACGTAGAGACTTAATCGCTTGAAGACAGTCAGAATCAAAGGAAAATTTAGTCACATCAATAGGAGAACCACTAAAACTGAGTGCTAATTCATTAAGTTTAGCTTTAAGAAGACTTAGTTCATCAATACTCTTTGGTTTATGATGCAATAATTTAAACTTTGTGTTTTGAATAACACAACATTTTCATTAATTCTAACCCGCATTGTCTCTTTTATTCTAAAACTTACGAATCGAAAGCAGCAGAGACTTTTTTAGTTTTCAATTACTTACCCAAAATCAGCATCAAGCTCTAATGATTTGATGAGTGCAAAATAAGACGTAACAATCTGTTGATATTGCTTGTTGATTGACGCAATTGTTCTTACTTGTTTTCAATATTTTTTAAAAAGCGTATATGAACTAATCTTAGGTACACTATTTTTTGTATACTATGATTTTTTCTTAAACGTACTGTGTGTTTGAAATGGTGATAAAAGTAGTAGAAGTTAAAAAAGATAATTAGTTAGCCAGTTTTGAAATGTGATCTTGCAATTACTAGCCTTTTTGAAAAACCCATTGGGACATTTCATGTCAACTCACACCCCTCTTTTGCCGACCATCTCCAATTTTGCTGAAATTTGGCATGTTTGTAGGTTTGAATGACAAAATGTCTCACACCAAATTTCAAGTTTCTAAATTAAATAGTTTTTGGTATAGAAGGTTGAAAATATGACACAAATCGCCGGTTGAACGCACCTGATCGAGCAAAAGTGACCCTCCTGGCTTTATTTTTTGTTCGATTTCAAAGATGTTAATATCATTGGAAAGCTCTTTTCAGTAGCTTTTCAATATTATTCATATCTTAAATTTATGTATATAAATAAAAAAAGTTATAATTTGTCGTGACCTTTTGACCTTGACCTTGCATGACCCCAAAACCCCCACTCTAGACAAAAAAATTTTTTCAATATTTTTGTTCCTCACATAACGGACTATCAGCATGCCAAAAATTAAAGTTGGATGTCTATGGGTTTTCAAGATGTTTTTTAAATTAAAAAGAATTAACAAAAAACTTGCAAAAATGATTTATTTGAAAATATCGACCAAGTTGCGGAAATATTTATTGCGTAAATATCAACAAATTTGCATCATTACGCACACCTGTTCAATAAAATGCAAATTTCTTGAAAACCCATAGAAATCCCACTTTGATTGGTGGTCCTGGCAAGTAGTTGTAAATTACAATCATATCTCTATTAAATTACAAGCGGACAGCAATATCTTGGCATCTCCGGAAGCAGGTCGGGGTAATTGCTTACCCTATGTATCAGCGCCTCTGTCGCTTTCCTGCGAGTTAGGAGGATAAATATAGAGATAAAATAAATAAAAATAAATAAATAAATAAAATCGTTATCATAAATTTTAAAGTTAGATATTTTATCAACCAAATCAAATAAATTTTTATCGCTAAATCATTAGAATTTACTAAAGGTGTTAATATTTTAGCCACATACATGTGGCACATACGTATGGCTAAAATATGTAGCAAGTTCGATTGTAAAAGCTACATAACGTCTTTACTATTTTGTCTTGCATCAATTATTTTATCAATTGTATTGTGACGTTATAAATTGCTTTGTCAAGTTGCTAAACTAGTATTATTATTTAATCTAAGAATTATCTTTTGCTCTATAATATTTTTATTTTTTTGATCTTGAATTTTTAGCTGATTTGTATATACATTAGTCACAATTTGTTATTCGTTCATTCCAGTTGATATTCCGGTTGAGATCGAAGTGTTTAGAAATGGTTTGTCTAACTGTAGCCTTGGTGGCTTTGTGCGAGTGTTTTAGTCAAAAGTCAATGTTGACGCCTTGAAATTTAATTTTATAATGAGATAAAATTATTTTAGCCTTGGTGGCAAACGAACTATCAAGTTTAATATCTATTTTGAAAATACTTTTCTCTATTTTGAAAGGATACTACTATCATCGCTGATGAATTAGGTCTATTATTATTATAAAACTAATTGAAAAAAACATAATTTTTTTCAAATTACTTAAGTGGTAAATAATCGTGAAAAACATTTTGTTTGCATATTCATGATTTAAATCAAGCGCATAATCAAACTAATTGTTTTCGTCGTCATCGTCGTTTGAAGAATATCCACTTCAGGTCAGACACAAACAGGACTGGGGCCTAGGGTTTATCCTTTTACTACCCCAGGCTGCTGTACTGCCTGGATCAGATGCTGGCAGTGGTGTTATTAAGCCAGCATCGAGTTTCATCATCCAAAACCGTCAGACCTCGTGCTCCATGTGGTGCCCGATGTATAGGACACGCTATTAGAACATGGTCTGCGGTTTGTTTAGAGGCGCCACACTCGCAATTCGGTGAAGGAGCGAGACCCCATTTATGCATGGACGAATGGAATTGCACAACACCAGTCCGCAGGCCCTTTAGCTTAACACAAGCTGTTCGGGGTAAGGTCATCCCAACAGGCCTGACACCGTCCGGGGCACAAAAGCACGGAGCCTGGAAGCACCTTCACAGTATTCCGTTTTCTATTTGTGATTTGTCTATTCAGAAGCGCGGTTTCCAAGTCTGGAAAGGTTGTCCAAAAGATTCCGCGCAGCTGGAACAAACGGGCATCTGGATCTTAGTCTCACTTGGCGAGTATCTGAAGACCCACTTAAAAGATCATACAAGATATGATCAGGGTCCAGAGATCCACGATGACCCAAGGAGAGTGTCGCTCCCATTCGGCGAAGTTCAGCTGGCTGGATGCCTGAAAGTATAGGTAGATGATCCGTTGGAGTGGGACGCAGGCATCCAGTGACTATGCGCAAGGCATCGTTCAAGACACTGTCAATGAGGCGAGTATGGGCACTGCAACACCAGACTGGCGCACAGTACTCAGTTGTTAAGTAGATTAGAGATAAGGCTGTTGTCATCGTAACCCCAGTCAGCATGACGACAGTTGAAATTGCCAGCGTAAAGACAAAGGTGAGGAAACACTGGGATATCCATGGATTGCAGTCGCGTTGGCGGTGGTTTGTAGTCGTTGACATGTCGGTAGAGATTGGTCCAAAAGCGCGTATCTCAGTCGCTCCTGGACAAACGTGGCAAGGCCATGCTTCCTGCTTAAAAAAGACCCAGCTAGTTGGTAGTTTGGAAGTACCAACTTCTCTGCATCAGTGCAGTGGGTCTCCTGCAGTAGGATGACGAGTGCCTCAGACTGCACAGCGAGGTGAGAAGAACGTTAATTTTGCTTGCAGTGAGGTCTTCGATGTTCAGCTGAAGAATAGTGAGTCTTTGGAACTTGTTGGCAATGTGCCCTGAAAAGGGCAGTTTTATACAGGCATTGCCTCGTCCTGAAAAGGACGTTTGCCGATTAGCAGACCCACGCTGAACATCTGAATGGGTGGATACCCTTTCGTTTTGGTAAGTTTGGTTTCGGTCTTTCATTTTTACACCAATAAACAGACTTACTCACGGCCCAGGCTGCGAGAAAGCACCTACCATCTGGGCCATTTTTTTTGATTATGCGGATAGTAATTTTCATGAAGAATTTCTTTACAAAAAAGCTTCTTTAAAGCTGAAAACATTAATCAATTATTAGTGTTTTTTACTGTAAAAGCTAGCGATCTACCTAAACACCAAAAACAAAAAAAGGTTTCATAAACTAAATTAGGAATAAAGAGTATGCCAAATTTAAAACAGATCATTTGCTTAAAAAAGTTTCATTTCTAAAAAATTAACTGCCACCAACATGTGTTTGTTTAATTTAAAAAATTCTAACCGCCAGATAGTGTTTGGATCATTTTCTTCTGAAAAATTTTTGTGGCATCTTATGCGCGTTCTAGTTTATTAAGTATGTTAATTAAAACACCTATTTGTTGTTTTATCATCATACAGTTTTTGACAACATTTATTAGTAACACTTTTTATATAGATATATAATTTTATGTAGATAAATAAAGAAAATTTATCTATATAAAATTTATAAATATAGGCTTATAATATAATACGAGCAGTAAAAAGTAGTTTTTCCTTAACATTAAAACACATCTAATAATTATTCAAATTGTTATATGTGTAAGTAGGATATAAAACATTTGTTTTAAGTTAAAAAAAATTGGGTTTGGGTTTTAGTTTTCAAATTTATTTTAGAAAGCAAAATATGAAAAAGGAAAAAAATTAACAAAATATTTATTTATATCCCAGGAATTAGGTGAGTTATGATAAGTGGTGATGGATATTAAAATTAGGGGCCTGAGGAAAAATCCTAATCAGGGGCTTCCAAAAAATGTCGTCACAAGAATTCGTTTACCATTTTAGTAATGCCATCTAGAAAGATAAGCTATACAGTATATATAAATATTGGAAAAAAATTAATTCCGATACGAAACTTGAAATAACTCAAATCAGTAGCAGACGGAAAAAATTTATCATGGTAGATGGGTATGCGAGCGAAAATCAAAATTACTATAATAGTTTATTTTCTTTACATTTTTTGCTGATCTGTATAACCAAAATTCTTTAGAGCGGGTTACTTTTAAACTTTTCTTTTCCTTGTATATTTCTATGACTAAACTTCATTTTTTCTTACTTGAAAAAGTCTTGGACAGACTTAAATTCAGGAGTATTATTCAGAGAGTTCAAACTTATTTTAGAAAATCATTCTTCGAATGTCATAACCTTCAGCGAGCGCGTTCTTAAATTTAACGTATTATATGTATTTCTATATCTCTGTTAATGAAAGGGCCTGTAGTTAGTAAGTTTCTATAAAAAAAAAACACTGTTCTTTGACTCCCATTACTGCTTAAATTTGATTTGAGTTTTTTTACAAAGAGCAAGGACTCAACCAAGTCCTCAAATCAACAATTGTTGACTAGGAGTTGTTTTTGTGTGCTTAGTAAGCTATATACGCCATGCATAGGAACGATTTGGGAAAATGTTTTTGTAGATTCGAATTTCGTGGACTCGGAGTTAAGCTTTCATGGACTAATACTAAAATTACGTCATAATTTGTAGTTTCAAATCGGTTCGAGTTTTTAAAAAGGAACTCAATCTCGGTTCGAATTCGAAAGTTATAAGTTGTTGGATTATTATCATGCACACAATCTATCAAAGGTATATTTTAAAAATTCAGTCACCAATATATCATAGACATTCAAGCCATAGTCTTGACAGCAATGTTCCTTGTAAATTGTGCACGTGTGCGCGCGAACAAGGAAAAAATGTGCGCACAATTGTAAAATGTCTGCGCACACAAAGAAAAGACATCAGCGCACAAAAATTTTGAAAAATTATGGTTGCGTATTTCAATGTGTTGCTCAACAACAAAACCATGAGTTGAGTTATGACAGAAAATGCTTTATTTTAATTATATTTAGGTTTTCTTGTATTATGTTCATTTTTGTTCGCAAAGTGGACACAGTTAATTTCTGTATGTTGTATTTTGCACTACATCAAAAAATTGCGGGCAGAGACTTCAAACAACTAGATAGAACATTGCTTAATAGTCTCAAAAAATACAGATCAAAACGATAAATTTATTAAAATATATATCAACGAAACTAAAAATTGAACTGACCAAATAGTTAGGATACCATAACAGACATAAACCTTATCTATTTTAGCGGAAAAAATTTTCTCAAAGCCGGAAATTAAAACTTTGTCTACCTTTTGTTGTCAACAAAGCACGCGTTTTGGAAACACAAGAGTTAAGGCTCTGGAAAAAGTATGGTACAAAAAAAAATACGGTACTTCGTTACCGTACCGTGTACAATACTAGAAAAAACTAAGGTGATTTGCACGTAGTTTTTTTCAAAATTTAACCGTATTTTAATTTTGTACCACACCGTACGGTACCCGATCCTCTGATTATATCACAACAAAGAAAACGGTTTATCACTATTTTAAGTTAAAAAAACCAATCAAAATGCAAATAAATACATAAAATAAAGTGCTATTTAAAGATACGAAATTAAAATGTTAATTTATGTATTTAAAATTCGTTTCTTTGGTAAATTTTGCCAATTAGTTTGGATCGTGTTTGAGAATTGTACATTGATTATTTCCATTTTTTTGGTTTAAGCATTGGTTGAAAGACTTTTGCTGCAGTTTTTAATGTAAAAATTGATTAACTGTAAGACCTAAACTATTATCAATCTAAAGATAATTTGCATTTTTTTTATTTCTTTAAGTGATTGTATGTCATTACAGCCTACTATAGCCAGATTTGAATTCCGATTGGTTGCAGTCTATGTAGCTTTTTGATTAATTACTTTGGATAATAATTGTTCAAATGATCGATTGTTTTCTGAAAGATTCTTGAAAAAATGTTTTATTTTACACTAAAAATTTTGGTAATGTTTCCTTTATTTGTGTTTTTATGGCTGGTTAACATTACTTCATGTTCGACTAGCAACTGTAGTTAATTTTTATTCTGTAATTATGGGTAATTTTATGAGGCTTGTGTTATGGTAAACAGTGTATATCTAATCCGGTGGTTCCCATTTTTTTATAAATTGATCCCTTTGGCTGTTTTCACTTTTTATTTCCTCTACACATATCCTTAAAATAAGGCAATAAACAAATGCACAAAAAACTAAACCAAAAAATTTACAAAATTTATAAAGGGTTTGAAAAGGTGGGAAATTTATTTTAACTTTTGGTTTTACCTGAACTCTTTTTGCAGATGAGCGTAAAAACATTGCATGTAGACTTAATAGCTGTACCAGTGCACACTATCTGAGCCCAATTGAAAAAGAGAGAAACAAGTGCTACATTGGGCAAACAAAAATAGTTAAAAGTAGGCAGTTCGGTAAAAAAAATTGATGATCAGCAATTTTATTCTAAAAAAAGGGTTGTTTGCTAGGTGTTGCCATGAAAAATTCCAACGTTCAAGATTATATTTAAACTTAGCAGAAAACTTTTGTTTCAAATTTTGAATGCGGCCCAAAATCAAGACCTTAGCGTGCATTGATAAATACAAAACAAACTACGAAGTTTCATAGACTTTTCGCAAATAATAAAAAATGCTATTGAATTTCCTGTGGCATAGAATATTAATTAATTTAGAGTAATTAAAGATAAGAAAATTATAAATCAATATAATGCAAACTATTTTACAACGGAGCTCATGCAAGAAAAAATTGGATAGGAATAGTGCTGAGGAAGGAGCTGACTGAAAGTGTTTTGGAGGTGAAGAGGGTGTCAGACAGACTAATGGCCACGAAGCTAGAAATAAAAGAGTCCATATTAAATATAGTAAGCGCATATGCTCCACAGGTTAACAACAGCATGGAGGAGAAAAATGATTTTTGGGAAGACCTGGATGGTTTGATAGAAAGTATATCAACAGAAGAGAGGATAGTTCTAGGTGCAGACCTTAATAGACATGTGGGCAAAGGAAACACAGGAGATCAGGAAATAATGGGGAGGTACGGTGCTGGAACGAGAAATAAGGAAGGATCAATGGTTGTAGATTTTGGGAAAAGGATAGATTTAGCGGCCGTCAATACTTATTTCAAAAAGAAAGATGAACACAGGGTGACGTATAAGAGTGGATGAAAAAGTACCCAAGTAGATTATGTGATGTGCATAAGGAGGAACTTGAAGGAAATGTACGATTGTAAGGTAAAATTGAATGAGTGTGTCGCCAAGCAACATCGTATGGTGGTATGCAAAATGGTTATTATGGTGAAAAAGAAAAAAGCAGAGAAAGTAAAGGCAAAGATTCGATAGTGGAAACTGAAGGAGACAAGTTGTTAAGAAGCGTTTAGACAAGAGGTGACCAGGATTCTGGGAGTCAAGGATGGGTTACCTGATGAGTGGAACAAAACAGCAGAAATGCTGAGAAAAACAGCTGAACCTGTACAGGGAAGTGACATTTGGAAAACGAAAGGAAGACAGGGAGACATGGTAGTGGAATGATGAAGTTTAGGAGTGAATAAAAGAAAAGAAAGAGGCAAAGAAAGCATGAGACAAAATAACAGATGAAAATACTAAAAAGATATAAAAAGAAAAGAAGAGTAAGGCAAAGAAGGCAGTTGCAATGGCGATGGGACATGGGTATGACTTGTTGTATGCTAGTGTAGAAACAAAAGAAGGTGAAAAGGAGTTGTACAGATTGGCTAGGCAAAGAGATAGAGCAGGGAACGATGTACAGCACGTGAGGGTTATAAAGGATAAAAACGGTAATGTTATGGTAAATTGTGAGGCTGTGTTAAACAGATAGACGGAGTACTTTGAGAAACTGATGAACGAGAAAAATAATAGAAAAACTAGGACAGAGGAAGCAGAAGTAGTTAACGAAGAGGTAAATTGTGTCAGCAGAGAAGTAAAGAACGCAGTAAGAAGAATGAATAAAGGTAAAGCGGCTGGACCAGATGAGTTGCCAGTAGAAGTTTGGAGGTGCATCGGAAAGATGGGGATAGAGTTTTTGACCAGACTGTTTAACAGACTATTAATGGGTGAACGAATGGCAGAAGAATGGAGAAGGAGTGTGCTTATTACAATCTATAAAAACAAATGGGACGCACAGTGCTGTGGAAACTACAGAGGAATATAGCTAATGAGTCACACAATGAAGGTATGGGAAAAAATTATTGAAGTCAGGTTAAGGAATAGAGTGGAAATCAGCAAACAGCAATATGGATTTATGCCAGAAATGGAACTACCGATGCCATGTATGCTTTAAGATTGTTGATGGAAAAGTACAGGGAAGGTCAAAGAGAGCTACATTGTGTATTCGTGGACCTAGGGAAAGCTTACGACAGGGTTCCGCGGGAAGAGCTGTGGTACTGTATAAGAAAATCAGGAATAGTGGAAAAGTGTGTGCGAATAATATAGGATATGTATGAGGGAAGCGAAACAGTGGTAAGGTTGCAGTAGGAACTACAAAAATTTTAAGGTTAAGGTTGGACTACCAGGGATCAGCGTTAAGTCCGTTCCTGTTTGCGATGATAATGGACAGGCTAATGGATAAAATAAGGAGAGAACCACCGTGGACGATGCTGTTTTCCGATAATATTGTGATTTGCGAAGAGACCAGGGAAGAAGTGGAGAGGAAATTAGAATCCTGGAAGTATGCATAGGAAAGAAAAGGGATGAAAGTAAATAGGTCAAAGACCAAATATCTGTGCATAAACGGAGGAAATGACAAAGAAACAGTGAAAATGGAGGATACAAAAGTGCCAAGAGTAAAGGAATTTAAGGATTTGGGATCAACGGTGCAAGAAAGTGGTGATTGTAAGAGGGAAGTAAAGAAGAGAGTGCAGGCAGGATGGAACATGGAGAAGAGTATCGGGAATAATCTGCGACAAGAGGTTACCAGCTAAAGTAAAAGGAAAAGTGTACAGATTAGTGGTAAGACCAACAATGGTCTATGGACTTGAGACGGTGGGGATCACAAAGAAACAAGTGGAAGAAATGGAAGTTGCAGAGATGAAAATGTTGAGGTTTGTTATGGGAGTGACGAGAAAAGACGGGATTAGAAATTAGTACATCAGGGATACAATTAAGGTAGAACGATTAGGAATGAAGATGAGGGAGGGCAGGCTGAGGTGGTATGGACATGTCATGAGGAGAGACAAAGAGTATATAGAAAGAAAGATGATAGAAATACAGTTACAGGGAAAAAGGAAAAGAGGGTGACCAATAAGAAGATTTTTAGATGTGGTGAAAGAAGATATGGGGGAAGTTGGTGCAAAGGAGACAGATGTTGAAGACAGAAAGGTTTGGAGAATAATAATACGATGTGGCCACCCCTGAGTGAGGAAAAGACCGAAAGGAGAAGAAGAAGAAGATGATGCAAACTAAGTTGAATAGGGCTCGGCAAATTTAAAAGCAATCCACAAATGAAACTATATCACAAAAATTCAAATTCAAATCTTAATCAACTGTTCAACTGTTTTTCTTTAAATGCACCTGTGATGAAATAAAGCAAAGATAATATTTGTGTCAAAGCAGTCATGAAAAACAAGAAAAAAGTTTAAGGTAGGCTCTCAGTTAAAGAAGTACAGTAGATGGAGCTTCGTAAAAAGAGCTAAGACAAGAAATCACATGCTACAAATGGTTTCAAAAAGGAAGAATAAATAAAAAGGAAAAAGAAGCAGAGACGACAAATTTAGAGGCAAGGAAAGAGAGATATGAAATGAACTAGCACTGGTTTGTTTGTGACACTAGGCTTAACCAATTTAAAGTTTTGAGACTTTCATGGTTTAACCGTAAGGGTTTACATAGCGTTGTTAGGTTTTTTTTGTTTAAAAAAATTTGCAGTAGTGTCGCTTGAAGCGGTAAGCTATGTAATTAATTTTTTTGTTAATTTTAAGTTTTATATTGTTACAATAACATTTTTATTTCAAGCAGCAAACAACAAAAAATAAAAGAATTGGTAACAAATATATAAAAGAAAATTCCTACCCTAAATTTATAAAATTCCTTTTAGGAAAAAATGCTTTCACTATTGCAACCACAAATCAACTTATTTAAAAAATTCTTTTCTAATATTCTTAACTACTACATATAAAAATATGGATAGAATCATGCCCTTTGGATAAAATAAAATTAGTTTATTTTTGTACCCACTTAGTTTTATGACGCCTATGTGTATAAGATTAGCTCTCTGGTTATTTTTCAGTCTAAAAAGATTTTTATTGTATTTTGGGTATTATTTAATGTGATGCTTTTTTACAGAAAGTAAGAAATTAAAGTTAACAATTTGTATAAATGTGGAGCACAATCATATTGTAACAAAAAGTTTCCTAGCCAAATATTCTCCCTCAAAACGTTGTTTAGAGAAAGAATTTCTCATTTAAAATCTACTTAAGAAATGACTTAGTTTTTGATTGTTAAGAATGCATCACTTGCCACAACTTAAGCTGAAGTTTGGGCTCCAAGACAGTTGATCGAACGACACTTGATCAAACGACACTTAAGTAAAATGACACTTGATCGAAACGATACTTGATTGAAACGACATTTGATTGAAACGACACTTGATCGAAATGACAGCTGATAAAAAAAAAAGATTTACTTTTGTATGTTTCTGCGATTAAACAATCTCTTTGTTACTGTAAATTAGATATATAAAAAGCACAGGCCATCAGTAAGATAACAGTTTGTTTTTATTTTTTTAGGTTTTTTATCGATGTCAAGGTCAGGGTTTTTTAACAAGGTTTCTGGGCAAAGAATTTTCAGGGGGGCAACAAGCTAATTTTTTGTCATGGTTATGTTTTATTATATGCCTATTGCTGCCATTTTTTGCATTCTTTTTACATTGTAGTCAGTTATTAAGGGGGTCATTGTGCCATGGACCCACCTTTGCAGACCCCTAATGAAATCAGAAACAGAGTAAAAAAAAAGATCTATTTTTTAGAGATTACTATATTTTTGACACAAAAAAATTGAGAGAACGGGAACAGATTCAAAGGGAAGATGCTTTTTTTGAGATCGCTATGCTTTCAAGAGCAAAAATTGACAAAATTGGTACAAAGTCAAAGTTGTAAATTTTTTTTTCATTATTCAATCAAGTGTCCTTTCAATCAAATATTGTTTTGATCAAGTGTCGTTTCGATCAATTGTTGTTTCGATCAAATGTCGTTTTGACCAGATGTCGTTTCGATCAAGTATTGTTTCTATCAAGTGTCGACTTGATCAAGTGCCCTTTTGAACAATTATTGTTTGATCAACTTTCGTTCAATCAAGTGTTGTTTGATCAACTGTTGTTCGATCAACTGTCGGATCACCGAAGTTTGTACGGCATACACAATGTACATGGCAGTACCTGTGACAGTTACTGCAGCAGAGAGATCTTTTTTTAAACTCAAAATGATCAAAAACTTTCTTCGAAACTCAATGTCCCAAGAAAGACTTAGCGATTTGGCTCTGCTATCGGTAGAAAATGGACAAGCTAAATATTTTGATTTTAGAAAAGTTATCCAACAGTTTGCTAGTGCAAAAGCAAGACGGAAAAATTTCAAGTTTCCATCCGCCCGCGAGTAAATTACGGTAGCCTACTTAATTGGCCTCAACGTATTGTGTTTTATTAGTTTGTGTCCTTTGTGGTGATGTCAGTGTACTCTATGTTAATTTTTTTTAGGTTAAACAATTTATCCGCATTGCATAGCACATCTCCATTTTGCTGAAATATTGTTAATAGTGCTCACAAACAGGTGCTTGTTTCAAAAAGTTGCAAATACTTTTTTTGTCATTATAAAACAATTTTGGTTTGCGACGTTTATTTAATTAAACTTTTATTAAACAATCAAAATATTGTTATTGCAGCCTGCCCACTGCAAAATCCTTGCTATGCCTTTATTTTGATTTGAATACACTGCAATGATGAAAATTATGTTGAACCGTGCAAACCTTGGTAAAATTTTATTCCAATTATAGCCTTTCATTTGCAGACACAGTAAACTTAGCTTTAGCCCCTTTTACCTGTTCAGCTCAATGCTTTTTTAACTCAATATTTCAATTAAAAAATCTTTTTATAACGCTGAGTCGACAATAATTTCTGTGTTGAGCAAAGTAGCTGAATTAAATGTTAAACACAGAAAAAAATGGGGGCCCTATAATAGATATTTGCATCGCGGCCACACCTGACAAAGTTTCGGCCCTTCTTAAACACCTATGGATCCCTGCTTCATCTAAAACACAACCTAGATTTGTATTAACAAAATTATATTTGTTGTTTTATTTACCATGTTAGTTAGTAAACAAAAATAATCCAAATAAAATTTTTTCATGAATACAATGTAAAACTTTCTGTGGAGCTGTCTAACAATAGTTTTTGATTAGCTTGGTCTTGATCATTGCACAGAAAATACTGTGATTTGTAAAATTAGTTCATTGCAAATTAGTAAATATTACGGTTGTCTTCTAGCTGAATAGTTATTTTTGTCGTAAATAGACAGCCAGAAATTGGTACGTGATTCTTAAATGCTAACCTCATTTCAATTGAAACTTTTCAAATTGCCAGCTCCTTTGCTACATCAAAGATGACTTAAATTTTAAGAGTTCCTCTGACATAATACAAAAATACAAAAAATTGCAGCTGCAAGGATCAAAAAGAAAAAAAAGCCACAAGTAAAGGTCTACTGAGGGACTTTAAAAAATGTCGGCTGAGTGGTCGAGTGGTTAAGGCGCAATGCTTATGATCAACATGATCTCGGTTCAAAACTCACTTGCGTTAATTTGTTGTGTCCTTGGAAAAGGCATTTTAGGACACTTTCCCCTGCTTGGTGGTCTTGGCAAGCAGTTCTGAATTACAGTTATATCTTTATTAAATTTCAAGCGGACAGCAATATCTTGGCATCTCCGGAAGCAGGTCGGGGTAATTGTTTACCATATGTATTAGCGCCTCCGTCGCTTTCCTGTGAGTCAGAAGAATAAATATAGAGATAAAATAAAATAAATAAAAAATATGCCTGTAGGTTGGGACCCTGTTAAGAAACCATGACCTTGAGAATAAAAAAATTGAAAAGATTGAAACTGAATTGGCTTCTTACCGATGGCCTCCACTTTTACTAAATCTAGTTTACAATAAAAAAGAGATTTTTCAATTATAGAAACTTACGCAAGTAAATCAATTGTTGCTTTATATTCTACTGTCGTTTCAATCAAGTGTTGTTTTGATCATCTTTCGTTGAATCAAGTGTCGTTTGATCAACTGTCGTAGTACCAGGTGCGCCGTATTGATTGTACACGTGTTTGATTCGGTCAAATTTGAAACCTACCAGGTTATTTTTTTCTGTCTTAAAGAAGTAAATCTACGGCACTTCACTCTGTTTCGTGTTCTTAGAAAGCAGTTTTAAGTGGTATTCATATTTTTGAAATAAAAAATAAATAAAATAAAAATTTGCCCTTTGACAGCAATATTTTGGCATATTCGATAACAGGTTGGAGTAATCACTTAAAGTACGAGTATAACGCTTCCAATGCTTTCTTGCAAATCAGGCCGATAAACAGTGATATAAAAATAATAAAATCAAGAACTGAATTTTTATTTGAATCTGCTGAAAATTTTTTAGTTTAAGTCTGTAAATGTTACAAAAAGAGTTTCCATTAGCCACAAAGAATGATTGTTTGCTTGTTAGTTAGATTGTATCACAAACAAAATCGTCCTCACTAGTTAGTTTAGGTTGACTTTGGATGATACAGTTAAAATGATCTGGGTCTTTAGTTTTATGCATTTTAAGATAAAATTGCATTGTTTTAGTCTATTTCTTACAATATCCTCCTTTTGTGTATAATCAGAAAAAAATTAACTTTAAACTTTATTAAAGTTATTTTATGCCACAAAAGCAACACTCTGCTTATTTTTCTTTTTATTAAAACTTGACAATATTGATATTTTTAAATCAATGCAGTTATTCGTTTCTATAGGTCTATACTAATAAAAATCTTTTTAATTATCGTGCATTATTTTTTATTCTATTGTATTTGTGCTTGTGTCACCTTTAATAATGTTCGTGATTAATTATATTGAAAAGATCAATGTTTAAAATTCTAGAAATCAGATGTTTTGTTAAAATACTGCAATTGAATATTATAACTTGTAATTCAGTGTGACAGTATTGTTTTGTGCAATTTAGATGTTAATCAAAGTACTTTAAATTTTTAATAAAGGTTTAAACATATGTTTTTTAAAAGGTCAAGTAGATTTGATAACCTCAAAAGTTGATGTAATGGAATTGGATTTGTTCGCAAACAATTACAGCACATACATCTAAGCGCAGTGTTTGTTAAAGATATCTCGACTTTTTGCCAGCAATGATTACGAACTTCATTATTCTAATGCCATTTATCTCACCGAAAAGGTTTTATAGAAGTAGTATATACTGACCGTTCATGTAGCGGTTCCATGATGTACCGTAAGCGTATTCAAAATAAAAGCTACTAACAAAAACAATTTAAAACATACCATATAGTTTGTTAAATCAAGAAGCAAAATCAAATTTTATTTGACAGACTATGGAGTATAATTTTTGTTTCAGAAAATGGCTGTTGAACAACTCGGCTTTTAATCTCAATTATATTTAGACAATCAAAGTTTTCCTCCTTTTAACGTTCAAGCAGCAGTTTCAAAATATCTTTTTGCTTTTTTTTGAGAATATAAAAAAGGTTGAAGGAGGTTTTTTTTAAAAATCAAAGGCTTTTTTTCTAGGTAAAAGAGCAGGAGAACAAACTAAAGATGCAAAAACCATAAATAATTGAGGTAAGGCATAACTTGCTCAGCAGTAACGACAAATTTGCAATTGGTCAAAACTAGTGGAGCAATTCGATACAAAAAAATAATTTTTTTAAAGCTGATATCTGTTCTATATATTCTTTTTTAATTTAACGCTGGTTGAAAACATTTGAAAAAAGTCAAATACATTTCCAACGTCATATTTAGCCAGGATCTTTTACATTTAAAAAGTTGGCTACATGAGGACGACATGACATCTGCATTGCTTGCGCAAATTGACTCATATACCTACTGATTTCTGGATAGGCTTTGTTACTCTCTAAACAAAAAGCTGTATAAAGTTATTTGTTTTTGAAGAAATTATGAAAGTTGAAATACAAATACTTTGGCAAAGAAACTTTGAAATTTTTTGTAAAGGTACGTCTTTTACTTGTTGACTATTGTTTGAAGAAAGTAAAGGGCACTGACTGCGATGAAAACATAGTTTGCTCATGAATTTGAAAAGTTTTTACAAATACTGGTTTTCAGAAATTGGTGAATGACACATATAAAACACATACATTACACTTTCTGTATAACCAAAAATCAAACCCTAATTTTTAATTAGCTTCTGAATTGTATCACTAAAAAAAGCTCTTTGGTCTCGCTAATGCCATATCAACAGTCTCACAAATACTAGACTAAATCTGGCAATATGAGCAAAAAACAAAAAAATCAATCTATATATGCAAAAATTGTGGAAAAAGGTTTTTGGAACGACCACTGAATTGTTGGTTAGAGATGATGAATAATCGAATAGATTTGTTTTCAACTTCGTTCTATTTAATTTGTTGGGTTCATAAAAAGTAGTGATGTGTTGCGATTTGATTTTGAGCTGTTTTCCTCACTAAATTTAAACTAAGACGACAAATGAGCGAAGAAAAAAAATCATTAAACATATTTTAATTCTATGTATCAAGGTTTTGCTGGGGTAATACAGCTGTAATAAGTGAAGAAAGTGGAAGAATAAGTGAAAAAAAAAGGTTG
Source organism: Diplosoma virens (assembly GCA_963680785.1). Taxonomy (NCBI): domain Eukaryota; kingdom Metazoa; phylum Chordata; class Ascidiacea; order Aplousobranchia; family Didemnidae; genus Diplosoma; species Diplosoma virens. The sequence goes on along the minus strand of OY796880.1, from coordinate 49,120,250 downwards.
TAAAAAACTGGAACAAAATGATACATTTAAGAATAATATATTTGCCTTTAAATTAAACTTTTGCTGCATCTTATTGAAAATCGTCGTCGTCGTCGTCGTTTGGAATTGAAAATGATGTCATTAAATTGGATTTAATGTTTTCCAGTCCTGACAAATGTGCGGCAAACTAAGACAACGAAGGAACTTCAAATGTTTGGTTTGTTTTGAGTAGGTATGATAAAATTACATATGAATTAATATACATTATCCACTCCCTTACTGTTTGCTTTCAGAATACTTAGCTTTTACGTTTAATGCTGCATTTTTATTTTAACTTATAAATTTTATAAAGTTTTTTATTAAATTTTGCAGCTACCATTAGTTTATACACAGAAACGATTAATTATACTTGGCTGATAATCCGATTCTTTATTTCTATAAAAGGCTGTATATTATGATCTTACAAAAAAATTTGTGTAAATAAAGTGTGACATACGACTCCCGAAAAAAAAGTACTATTTTTATATATATATAAATTTTTAACACACTTAACACTAGCTTTACGAAGAGGTCGTTTTCAACACTGGATGTTGTTTATTTGCTTTATATCTTGTAAATGCGTGACCGAATATTAATGAACTGCTTTGACTTTTCCTAAAATTTACTCTAGATTACATTCCAGGTTTTGAAACTTTTAAAAAATTGCTTACTAGTTGAGTTTTTGGTTCTGGAAAAAAGCTACCCCTAGTTTTACGGAGGAGTCGTTTTCGAACCTTTTCATATATATAATTAGTTTTAGCAGGGACCAGGCATTATTGGAGACAGAGCTGTATTGTAAAACATCTTGTTAGCAGTGGCAAACAATAGTTTGTCTGTGACAACAACAATGTGATGTGTGACAACAGCAAAATGTGACAATAACGTTGAAAGAATCTTCTAAGTAAATACTTATGACAATGAAAAGCAGGTACTGGTATTCTAACTCTGTAAGTCCATTTAAAAAGATGTTTTTAGAGACAAAGCTCTGTCTGTAGTGCATCATGTCAGCTGCAATTGAAATATTTGTTATTTTTTTGATAAGAAAACAAATGACAATAATCAAAAGAAAAGTGTAAATACCGCTGGTTAACAGGATTTTATAAATATGTTTTTGTATTAAATAGCAATTTATTACAGTAGTTGATATGAGGTGAGTACCGCTAGCAAGAAGGTATTCACGTTATCTAATAATAACAAAGTTTTTGCCTTAGCCAGGATAGTTTCATTTATGAAACACAGTACACAAATAGCCCACAGCGTACTAGAGTAAACAAAAGCTGTTTTGTGGTTATTTGTTAGGTCATTCGTATAACTTTAGAGTCAATGAAAATGCTTTTTTCGCAAAATTTGTTTATCCTATAGTTTAAAGCAAGCCTTATAATAGATATGAATGCTAACAAACTTGCAGACACAATTTTATCATCGGATACTGATGATGAGCTGTCAGATGAAGAAGAGATTTATTCTGCTGCTGTTGGAGATGAAGAAAAGGTATCACCAGCAAACTTAGACATTGATTCAGATTCCAGTAAAGGTGAAAGTGATGATGATTTAAGCTCCCAGCCTACATCTTCTGTGCAAGCATCTTCTGAATGCTTGTTGGGCAGAGATGGCACTCCGTAAAAATGCTCCAATCCAGTAAATAGTAAGCGTGCTGGAGCTCATAACGTGTTTACAGCAAAACGAGGGGTTCCTCGTGATGCAGCTTCATCAAGAAGCTCGTACAATGTGTGGAAACATTTCATTTCTAAACATATTTTGCGTATGATCTGCAAATACACAAATGAAGAAGCTCAACGAAAAGGCGATGAACAATTTAATGTAAGCCTAGCCGAATTAGAAACGTTTATTGGACTCCAGTATGCGAGAGGGATCTATGGTAAAGATCATTCCGTAGCTTTCTTGTGGAGCAAAAGATATGGCGTTCCTACATTTTATGAAAATATGAGCAGAGATTGTTTTCTTAAAATACCTGAGGTTTGATGACAAACTAAACCGAGTCAGAAGTGGACCCGGCGCTGACAAGTTTGCACCGATTAGACAAGTATTTCAAAATTTTGCTAATCAATGGCAAAAGAAGTGTACATGTAAATTTTCGCTAACAGTGGATGAACAACTGATGCCTTTGAAGTCGCGCTGTTCTTTTGTGACTTTTATGCCAAATAAGCCCGATAAGTATGGTGTGAAGTTTTGGGTCCTGGCTGACATGGAAATAAAGTATGTCTCAAACATTGATGTTTTTCTTGGAGCTCAAGAAAAAGAACAGCGCTTAGGTGCTCCTCTTGCTGAATCCGTGGTTGTCAATCTTTGCAAACATATCAAAGGAAAGGGTTACAACATACTTGCAAGAGACAAACTATCTATTGTAGGAACAATGCAAAAAAATCGACGTGAGTTGTGCAAAAAAATGACTGAATCGGAGAATAAAGCTACATACTCAAGTAAGTTTTATTGGCATGATTCCACAAACTTCTTATTTATGAAATATGAAGCAAAAAAAATAATCAGTTTGCTTACTTTCCAGCATGCACGACTCGGCAGATGTTGATACAATTAATGAAAAGAAAAAGCCAAAAATGATTTTATTTTATAACGCAAACAAAGTGGGAGTTGATTATTTTGATCAAATGGTACGCTTGTACACTACAAGGTCAGCGAGTTGAAGATGGCCGGTAGCTGTCTGTTGCAACATCTTGGACATAGCTGCTATCAACTCCTACATATTGTATAAAAAAGTAACAAGCAATTGCATAACACGCCAGTAGTTCATACTAATGCTTGTAGAAAACCTGTTGGGCAAGTCACAACCTTGTCTGAGCAATAGCAACAGGCAGCTCAGAGGAGACGATAAAGGAGTGCGGAAGCGGAGGAAGTGTCATGGTGTATGCTGCGACAACAAGACAGTCTCAACTTGTATTTTATGTCAAAAACCTACTTGTGAAAATGTTCACAAGACAATTTCAGAGTGACTTACGTAAAGTGCTTAGCTTGCGTAAAAGTGACTAGTTAAATGCTTTTATATTTTGTAAAAAATGTCCTTTTTAAAAGTGCAAATCATTTCTTTATGTGTAATCATTGCAATGCAGCAGACTAGTAGTTCAGAAGCTATAATGCAAAAAAAACACAATAAGCAAAACAAGATCGGGGTTAAAAACGATCCCTCCGTAAAACTAGGTATAGAAAACTTCCCGTAAAGCTAGTGTTAAGTTACAAATAATCTTATACAACAAAATGCAAGTTACCCAAAAGAACACTTTATACAATTATGCGATTGAGATAGTCGGCCTTAAATTTGTCCTTGCCAGCAATGTCTTTTACCACAAAGCCATACCCTTGCAATGATAAAGACCATTAAATATGCCAAAGTGAGAAAACTGAATTTTGTGGTCAGTTTGAAGTTTAAACGTCCTTTCGAAAAGAGACAAATTTTTCCAACTCTCAGATTATTGCAAAGCGCTCCTTTTTGACGTGACCTGACAGTTGATCGAAACGAAAATTGATCGAATCATGAAAAAATTATTTACAAAATATTACAAAGCTATTATAAGTTTTTTTCACAGGTTAAAAAAAACTTTTTAGCAATTTTTCTTGTTTTTATTGTATCAAATAATTTGACATCTTTGATAAAAATTGTAATTTTTTTCTTAACAATAATTAAACAGAATATTTTTAATTCGTCCAGTTTCAATTTGATGTTTGGCAGCTACGTTTAAAAAACAATTTTTGTTATAATAACAAAACTTTTCGTTACTATCAATCAATTGCTATATGTTTTTAATAATCTGTTATAATATAAAACAATTTTTGTTATCAGTTTTAGCAGCGTAAAAATAAATTAGCTTAAAAAATTTTTTTTGCTCAATTTAGTTGCAATCCAAAAATTTCAATTTCTGTCGAACCAATCATAAAACCAATAAACGCGAATGCAAATTTGTATCTTACGCAGGTTACAGATTAACACTATTGAGATTGGAGGAAGGGTGGAAATTACCCGCCCTGTTAAAATCAAACTACTACTAGTATAAATAAACTTTCAAACTACTAGTATAATTAGTCTTTAAATTTTATGACTTTCCAACTTTTTATTTATTTAAAAGTTGGTGTTATTTTTGCAAGAAATGCTTACCTGCTTTAGGTGATGCTTAGGTAATGCTTTTTCTTTTTAATTTGTTAAAAAATTCTCCTTAAACCCATCAAAACTTACATCAATAAACTAAATTAGAAATGCATTTTGATATAAAAAATGAATAAATAATTACTTCCTAATGCGCGATATGAAACAAAAAGCAAAAACTTCAAAAGAGTTTGTTATAGCAAAAAGAGTCGTTAAAAATGAGAGACAACTTTTAGTTTGCTAAACAAAACCAAACCTAAGTCTTTACAACACTGGTTATAATAAAATGATTTTTTAATTTTTACGTTTTACTATAAAGAAATTAAAACAAAACAATCTAAGCTTGTGTTTTTAACTTTTCATAGTGAAATAGCAACATTCAGGTAATATCTAACCAGACTTTTTTTTCTTTTTATCTTTATATTCATCCTCCTGACTCGCAGGAAAGCCGACGGAGGCGCTATACATAGGGTAAGCAATTACCCCGATCTGCTTCCGAAGATCCCAAGGTATTGCTGTCTGCTAGTGATTTGATAGAGGTATTACTATATTTAGAATTACTGGTCAAGATTACGAAACCGGGGAAAGTGCCGTAAAGTGTTTTTCTCGAGAACACAACAGAGTAGCGCGAGTGGGTTTTGAACCGAGACCATGTAGAGCATCAGCCCGGTACTTTAACCACTCGACCACGCTGTCGACATTTAATAAAAGTTTGAACCTAAATTTTAAATACACTTAAAGTCTAAACGAAAAACCAACATAAAAATTAATTTAAACGAGCACTTTGAAAATGGCTTTAAACTACATGTACTTTGCAAAACAACAACTGATAAAACTAAAGTGCAAACAGAATGTGAAATAATAGAAAAGAGACAAAGTTAGCACGCTGAGAAAAGGTGCAACGCGCGGCAAACATTACGTAGGGATTTTTGTTGATTACATAGTTCAAATAGTTCGTGGCTCACTTTCAGAAATGCGGAAGCACCTATGATTTCCTATTCCACCCGGAAAACACAACCTAGTCTGAAACGAATTGGCTTCTAATGAAGAACTAAAAGCTTGTTTCTACTAAGAGCGTGGAATGAAGTTTTTTTTTATTTATTTTTTTTGCTTAGCGCTTAACCGTGAAAAGAAGTAAAAAAATCAATAAAAAAAAACAAGAATGCTCCATTCCATGCCCACAATGGAAACCGGATCTTAACTGATGGCCTCTGCTTTTAATAAATATAATTTACAATAGCTCAATTATCGAAACTTACACAAGTAAATCAATTGTTGTTTTTTCAATCAACTGTCGTTTCAATCTTCCGTCGTCTTGATCATGAGCAGCTACGATAAAAGTTCGATCAATCAATTGTCGTTTTAATCATGTGTTCTTCAATCAAAGGTCGTTCAATCAACTGTTCTTCGATTGTAGTACTCCTTTTCAAGCATGTAGTACTTCGTCTCAGCATTAGTCAACTTTTAATTTAAAAAATATATGCAAAAAGAGATATAAAATTGTGCAAAACTGTTTCAAGGGTTACTATGCTATTACGCTACTAGCCATGCCCTCTAAAATAAAAACGGCGAAACGAATTTTTGTTATACATTTATAAGACAAATTGCAAATAAATTAGAATTAAATTAAAGGTGAAGTACTAATTATGCAATTAAAACTTAAAAATTAAAAAAATGGCTTCATAATAAAATCGCAATCTTACGTAAACAGCGAAAAAGTTATTATAAATTTATACAGTTAGGTTAAGATTTAAGATTGATGTGTGACAGGCAGATATCTGACTTTATTTTGAACAATTTTGCAACAAAACGTTTTCTATTTGTTTTAAACTACTAAATAAAAAAACTGACAAAAAACTTTTTCTGATGACTTAGCAAATATCTTTAAACGTGAGAGACTCGGTAGTGTAACAGAAGTCTACTTTATAATGAAAATGAGGTTACAGCCGTGATAATCATTAAATTTCAATAAAGAATGCAAATAAATCTAATGAACTATCGTTACGTAAGACTATTACAGCAGATACAAGCACATTCAGTCGAGTTCAGTAGGGAATTTTCAGGAATCATTAATCTTATAACAAATCAGTAGCCACATGTTTTTATATCAAGTTATCGCATGTTTGGTGTCAACCTAATCTTTGAAGACGTACTGTTTATTGAAGCAACTGCCTCATTTGTTTCATCTCACTTATGTCTAGTTCCAAGCAAAAAGTATCAAACTCTTGTTGTGCTACATTCTTTACCATGTTCAATATCAGTTTTAAATTAATTAACATGTAATTCCACTCGAAATCTCCACCCAAGATTATATCAATTTATTTAAAGAGGTCACTATTCTTTCGAAAATATTGTAAAAATGGAAGAATTATTTATAAAATTGGTGCGTTCTAAAACAAGGACATTTTTTTGCCATTTGTTTCCAAATCACCTTGCTTAAAATCATGCAACATAGTGTCACCATAACAATAGCTTATACTCTAGTCGACTGTTCGGCATCCAAAATGTTTTCAGCAAGTTTATGGGAGCTTAAATTCCTTGATTTTAATTTTTTCCTTAAATAATATAAGTTTAGAGGTTGCTTTAAATATATTTATTCCACATCCTTGTAGAGTGATGTTGAGCACGTTTGGCATTTCGACTATCTTAACAAGATAAGCTTGCCCGACAAACCAAAAGAAATCTTAATTTACATAAACTTTATGATCTTCTCGCCAATTGAAACACACAAGTTCCTTTCGCAATTTCCTTATTTTTCCCATTACTTGTCCACAAGACAGCCACCTAACTTCAGGGTGATAAACAAGACACCCATCATCTCCTATTTCTTTGCAAGTTTAGGAAACCAGAGATTTAACTGCGTTTTTTAGTATTGTAGTCACAATTTTAATGACATCACAAACAACAACGGTGAATAGGCAATTTTTTCTTTATTTACAAGCTTTTGTTCTATCAGTGCTTTACGGTGTATGATGCAGTGCATAGTCACAGCCGGTGGTGCAACTTGCTTTATGAGAGTAACAACCCTGTTACGAACTTCCGACCATAGGCCGGGCATCTTGGGTGGACACAGCCTTATACAGTATTTCGACCACATCACTTTATTCTCTAACCGGTAAATGTTTACGCTTAAAAAAGCACTTAATGCAGTGGTGTCTATGCCAATAGAAACACACAGATAGTGATCCACACTTTTTATACGTTCCGTGTCTGGAAAGATAAACAATCAATTTAAGTTGACTGAAAAATCACTTATTTCATCTAATTGAAATCCGGAGCTTGGGTAGAACATTTTTTTTATTTGCTATGAGAAAACATCTTCTTTGAAATAGTATTGTCGGACAATGCCAGTTTTTGCACTTTGGTCATAGCTGTGGCTCCTCCATAAATCTCCTGTGCTACCCTATCCTGACAAGATTTTACGACGCTTTCTGCCAAGGTAAATGACTTCCTTTGATACATAAGAAAATGAGCTATTTTTAGTGATGATATGTTGATCAGAGAGTGCCATCATCAATTTCTCGAATTCTTGCTATTGCTCAGCAAATTATCGTGTTTGTTGCTTAGAGAATAATGACAATTTCTTTTTGTGTTCAGAATATTTAGTGTCTCTGTGCTTTTTCAGTTTATACTTTTCCATTTAGAAATTGTGATATATGACTCGGGAGAAAACTCAACGATCCGAAAGGTAGTTTTTGTCTAAATCTTTCTTAAATCCCAGCTCAGTAAATGCATTGTTCCATTTTTGCTTTTTAACTCAATTGCTGCTTTTTCATTTTAACCCATTAATGCCCAGTGTATGATTTGTCATACGCTAAACTAAGTGTTTTATAACTTTCATAAAAATAAACATGGTGGTTCTAGAATTTTAGTTGTTTAAGATTTTTAATTGTTTTGAATTAAATTTTTATGTAAAGTTCAGTTCAAAGTTCAAAACATGTATTTCAACGTTGAGCAGTGAAACAATAATTTTTTACGACCGATATTTTTTTTATTTTAGTTTTAGGAGGTGGAGATTTTATATTGTCAAAATCGAAATCATTTGTAAATGCAAATGATTTTTTTGCTTGATATACTGTTATTCGAGTTGCTAAGCCCTCTTTTGCAACCAAAGTGATATTTTGGCTTTGTTTATACATAAAGTTACTATTGTTTGTTTATTGTGTATGATAAATCATACGCTGGGAATTTGTATGTATATAACATTTAAAATAAAGTTTTTAAGATTTAAACAACAATCAATAATTCTGTTAATTATAAGTCGAAATCAGCAAAGCAATTATAAATTTAAGATATTTTGTTCTGTAATTGTCAAGTTTCTATATCTGATATTCATTCCTTTACATAGAAGTAGCCTATTTACTGACAAGTAATGATTGTACAAATGAAAATGAAATAATATATATATTTAATTTTTGCTTCCAGATCCTACATAAAAATGCCCAAGAGAAAATTACTTCATATTGAAAGAGAATCTGAAGAAATCTTAAATATTATTGAATCTTGTGATGGTACTGAACATTTTATTAAAGAAATTGATAATGCTGAAAAATTTCAAATGGTGCTAATTTTATTAATAAATGTAGATAATTTGGATAAAGACGATGCCTCAAGTGACTATGATGAAACTTCAGGAACTGTGCGAGATATTGGTAAAGGTATTCTTGCAGAAAAAGGTGAGATTAGAGCCTGTAGTAGAGCTGGTGTTAGGGTTCTGTATGTAGACAAGGAAGTAATAGAAAGCTTATTAAGAATCAATGTTCACGTGCAAAGAATTGTTCTCGCAAATGACAAATTAAACCATTGAAACAGTATTATGAAAAGCATAATTGTGATTTTAGTGAAACTGAATCTTCGATTAAAACAAAATTTAAAGACCAAAATTTTGAACCTATTAATTTTTTCAAAGATTGCTTCTCTGAAGATATAACGAATTATATTTGCAGAGAAACCGTTAAATATGCGTACAAAGCGGTGACTTTCAGTTTACTCTGTCTGTAGATGATCTTTACCAGTATTTTGGAATTTTACTATTATTAGGCTATAATAAATTGCCTCAGAGAAGAATGCTTTGGGAGACAAGAACTGATTTAAACAACTTTTTGGTTAGTCGTGCAATGAATAGAAATAGTTTGAGAAAATACAGGACGTAAATATCTGGATTTCAATGACAACAGTAAACTTGATGCTTGTGATAAGCCCTATAAAGTTAGGCCTCTATTAAAACACCTGAATGATAAATTTTTCCGGTAAGTAGAACCAATGGGCAACCATTTCTCTTTTGCTGAAGCAATGGAGCCTTATTTTAAACATCATGGGATAAAGCAGTTTGGGGCAAGCTCATACGCTATGGTTTCAAGTTTTGGTGCCTTGCCAGATCAGATGAATTTTTAGTGAAATTCTATCCCTATACACGTGCAGGAGACAAAGTTGCAGGTAAAACATTGTGATTTTCAGTTACAGAAAAACTATGTTTACAGTTTGTACCAGTGGGGTCATGCATTTATGTGGACAACTATTTTACCTCTTTACCTCTGATTAATACCTTGTCAAATAATGGGCTCTTTTGTGTTGGGACTATTCGAAATGATAGATCGGAAAAGGTACCACTACAAGATATAAGCAAAGCTGAACGAGGTACATGCTGTGCAGTTGAAGATAAAGAGAACGGAATTACACTACTAAGATTGCACGACAATAGTCAAGTAAATCTTGTTACCAATTTGAAAGATGAGAATGCTTTTCATGTTGGCAGCTATAAACGATGAAAAAAATCTCAGAGAAACAAATTATCTGTACCTCAACCAGACATTGTAAAGCTTTACAATAAACAAATGGAGGCGTTGATTTATTTGACAAAATGATAGGTTATTACAGAGTTAGAATTCGATCGAGGAAATGGTATTGTCCTTTGTTTAGGTTCCTCAATGGAAGTATTGTAAATTTGTGGATTCTTTTCCGCTCTATTCAGAGCAGTATTTCTCTACTGGAATTCACAAGGCAAATAGTTATTGGATTGCTAACGGCACCAGACTTAGAAAGTACGTAGAAGAGGAATACGTCCTAAAACAAAGAAACAAGTTCCTCAAGTGGTACGATTTGATAACAGAAATCACCTTGTCAATAAAGTTGAAACGCCACGATGAAGTGCAGATTCCGGCAAATGTACCAAATTTGCTTGCATCAAATACAATGTAGGCCTACATCCTGGTACATGCTTTTAATATTTCCATTAATAAATGGTATTTCTCTATGCTGTATGTTAATTTCACTTCATATCAGAAAGTTTTTGAAATAAAAATTAATAAAACGAAAAAGTAGTTTTTCTATCATAATTTCAAAATTTTACTCATTAATTCCCAGGGTATGATATATTATACGGTCTTAAAAACCACTTTATATTTAAAACATTTGCAAAAAAATAAAGCAAACACGTGCATTGGTAATTTTCTACAACATCTAAACATCTTCTCTTTGGTCTCCCTCTTTTCCTCTTTCCCGGCAACTCCATTTCCATCATCCTTCTTCCTGGTCTCTCTTCATAACACACGACCATACCACCTCAGCCTGCCCTCCCTCATTTTCATTCTTAATCGTTCCACCTTAACTGTACCCTAATGTACTCATTTCTAATCTTGTCTTTTCTCGTCACTAAAATAGCAAACCTCAACATTTTCATTTCTGCAACTTCCATCTCTTTCATTTGTTTCTTTGTGACCGCCTCTAGTCTCAAGTCCATACACCATTGTTGGTCTCACCACTGAACTGTACGTACACTTTTCATTTTACTCTAGCTAGTAACCTCCTGTCGCAGATTATTCCCGATACTTTTCTCCATCCGTTCCATCCTGCCTGCACTCTCTTCTTTATCTTCCTCTCACAACTACCTCTTTCTTGCACCATTGATCTCAAATACTTAAATTTTATTACTCTTAGCATTTTTACCTCATTCTTCACTGTTTCTTTGTCATTTTCTTCATTTACGCACAGATATTCGGTCTTTGACCTACTTACTTTCATCCCTCTTCTTTCCAACGCAAGCCTCCAGCATTCTAGTCTCCTATCCACTTCTCCCCTGGTCTCTTCGCAAATCACAATATTGTCAGCAAACAGCATCGTCCATGGTGGTTCTCTTCTTACTTCGTCCGTTATCCTATCCATAATTATAGCAAACAGGAGTGGATGTAACGCTGATTCCTGGTGCAGTCCGACCTTGACCTTGAAACTTTGTATAGTTTCTACTGGACATCTTACCATTGTTTTGCCTCCCCCGTACATATCCTGTACAAGTTTCGCATACCTTTCCGCCATACCTGATTTTTTCATACAGTACCACAACTCTTTTCTCGAAACCCTGTTGCAAGCTTTCTCTAGGTTTACGAATACACAATGAAGCTCTCTTTGACCTTCCCTGTACTTTTCCATCAACATTCTTAAAGTAAACATGGCATTGGTAGTTCTCTTTTCTGGCATAAATCCATAATGCTGTTCACTGATTTCTGCTCTATCTCTTAGCATGACTTCAATTATTCTTTCCCATATTTTCATTGTGTGGTTTATCAGCTTTATTCCTCAGTAGGATCCACAGCATTGTGCGTCCCCGTTGTTTTTATAGATTGGGATAAGCACACTCCTTCTCCATTCTTCTGGCATCCGTTCACCCCTTAATAGTCTGTTAAACAGTCTAGACAAAAACTTTATCCCCATCTCTCCCATGCACTTCCAAACTTCTACTGGCAACTCATCTGGCGCAACCGCTTTACTTTTTTCCATTTTTTTTAGCGCGTTTTTTACTTGTTTTCTTCTGACGCAATTTACCTTTTCATTAACCACTTCTGCTTCCTCTGTCCTAGGATCTCTGTCATTTTCCTCGTTCATCAGTTTCTTAAAGTACTCCTTCTATCTCTTTAACACAGCTTCTAAACTTACCATCACATCAGCGTTTTCATCCTTTAAAACTTTCACGTACTGTACATCTTTCCCTGCTCTGTCTTTCTGTCTAGCCAATCTATACAGCTCCTTTTCACCTTCTTTTGTTTCCACACTAGCATATAAAACGTCATACGTACGTCCCTTTGCCATCGCAACTTCCTTTTTTGCCTTACTTTTTTTTCTTTGTAGATCTTTTTAGTATTTTCATTTCTTGTTTTGTCCCATGCTTTCTTTGCCTCTTTCTTTTCTTTTATGATCTCCTGAACTTCCTCATTCCATTAACATGTCTCCCCGTCTCCTTTTCGTTTCCCAAATGTCACTCCCAGCATAGTTTCAGCTGTTTTTTGTAGCATTTACGCTATTTTATCCCACTCATCAGGTAACTCATCCTTGCCTCCCAAAATTCTGGTCACCTTTTGTCTGAACGCTTCTTGAATGCTGTCTGTTTCAGTTCCATTGTATTTTTGACTTTACTTTCTCTAACTTTTTCTTTTTCATGAATGCCATTTTGCATACCATACGGTGCTGCTTTGCGACGCACTCATTCACTATTACCTTACAATTACACATTTCCTTCAGGTTTCTCCTTCTGCCCATCACATAATCGATTCGGATAGTTTTTCCACGACTTTTATACGTCACCCTGTGTTCGTCTTTCTTCTTGAAATAAGTTTTGACAATTGCCAAATCCATCCTCTTAACAAAATTTACAACCATTAAACCTTGTCTGTTTCTCGTTCTAGCATCGTACCTCCCCATTATTTTCTCATCCCCTATGTTTCCTTTGCCCATATGTCCGTTTAAGTCCGCACCTATAACTATCTTCTCTTGTTTTAATACACTTTTTATCAACCCATCGAGATCTTCCCAAAAATTATTTTTCTTCTCCATGCTGTTGTTAATCTGTGGAGCATACGCACTTACTATATTTAGGTTGGACCCTTTTATATCCAGTTTTATGGACATTAGTCTGTCTGACACCCTCTTTACCTTCAAGACACTTTTAACCAGCTCTTCCCTTACCACTAACCCTATCCCATTTATTCTTCCATCAGCTGCGTTGTAGAATAGTTTGCAACCACCTCCGATGTTCCTCGCGTTACTCCCTTTCCACTTTGTTTCCTGTAGGCACAGTTTATCTACATTCCTTCGTTTCATCATATCTTCAAGCTCTCTCCCCCTTCCAGTCATTTTTCCTATATTTTAGGTACCAACTCTTATAAGTGTACGTCTCTCTTTCCACAGTTTCCGTTACCTCTTCACTTGCCTTCCTCCTCTCTTTCTCCTCTTGTTTTCACTAATCCCAGAAATAGTATAATTTCCCCAGGGGCCCTGCCATGCGACACCTGAGGCGTTCGTTGGTAACCCGGGCTGCGACCGATCCGGTATGGATTTATCAACATAACGCATTTGTATAATCTGTCAAAAAGTTTTACGCCGGATGCCCTTCCTGCCGCAAGCTTCCCCATTTATCCGGGCTTGGAACCGGCATCAGAAACACTGAGATGTGCTCCCGATTGTTGGGTTAAAAAGATAGTTGGCTTTAAGCCATTGCTGGGGTTAACCTATTGTGATTGATATAAAGATAGCTGGTTTTAACTTATCGTATTACTAAATAAAACGCTGTAATGTTTTTGAAAAATAATGCGTTAGGCCTATTAATACTCTCAATTTCGGTATTTACTGGACCTTTATGGAATTATTGCACATAACAAAAAATGGAAATGAAGAATTGAATTAAAACTCAGAAATCATAAACAATTCTCATCTGCCCTTATCCGCACTACAATTTTTTTAAACCAACAAGTGCGCATCGTTCCACGGGTTAAAAAGCATTAATGTACGCTTTAGTAGCGTCAAGCGTGTTAGAAGACAAAAATAGCAAACATTCGAAAAATGTGGTAGTGATCTATACAATTACTGCTTTAAAAAAAGGCATGACTTAAACCAAATTTTTTACGGCTTGCTTTTTTTAAAATTTGGCCGTTTTTATATTTTTAGATCCTAGTGATATTTCGTTTTATTATTTTATTGTCTTATCGAATATTATTGAAAATCTTGAAAAATATTTGCTTATTGCATTTTTTATTCTCACGTATTTTTTCAATGAGCGTTACTTTATAAGTACGTATACTATTAAAAAATTAAAATAAAACAAAAGAGCACTTAACAGTCTGAGCTTAAGGTGTTATTAAAAACATCGCATAAGGATAATATTGTTCTGAAATATTTCATAGATATTTTATTGTTTAACTTTGCAATTTGTCTGGTTTACGACAAGGCTACCCCACACTCGCCCCGCAAACATTTTTTAATTAGTTATGGAATTAACTTTAATTATTGCAGTAATTCTCCATCTTTTAATTGCACGTATCAAAAAGCCGGGTATGCAATCACTGCAGACTTAGAACAAGTTTCTCCCTTTATTAAAAAAAACATTTATAATTAAAGTAAAGACTTTTTTGGATTTACATAACAGAATTAATAATTGCAACTCAGGTAAATAAGGGTTTGAAAGTTTTTTCAATTTAAGATTAGATCCATAAAATTAAAAGGAATACAAGTTTTTTACAAACTGACAATATTTCGCAACTAACAAAAAATTTTTTTTGCCTTTACTTTAATTCCTGTGGCGATTGTACTTCACAATATATTTATCAAACACGCTTTGGGCGGCAGCGAATAAAAGATGGCACAAGCCTAGATTGCAAAATCACTTGTACCAACGATAACTCAATAGTGCGGGCACCAACAAACGTTTCAATGACTACACAAAAAAAAATTATGAAAATATTTTTGTGTTTAGTAAGGCAAGTTTTTTTTCATTTTTTTATTTTCTTATTGAAAACTTTTTTCTCAAGTTTGTATCGGAATAGTCCGATCTGGCTACTCATTTTATTTGGACAAAGTTCATTTAAATCAATAAACCTTTTAAACAAGATGGTCTTATAAAAGTCAAAAAAAAGATACATTACTTCGAAATTGAGATCAAATAGCAACTATTCAAAGCACATATACTGCAAAAGATAACTGATTTGTAATGAATTTATCTTATGTGAAACAATAAAGCTAAAGTAGTTAAGGAAATGTAATCGTAATCGCAATATAGATCTAATACAAGACAAAAGTAAGAAAGGGTATTATAAAATTGAGACAAATTGCTTTAAAAAGGGCAATTGAACCCGAGCTAACGGTTTAAACTAATTTCTTTAGTACTGTAATCAAAGAAAATATTTAGATAAAAAAAAGAAATACTTCTTTTTGATTGTTTAAAATGATTTTTACGGTGATGCGTACAAAAATGTAAAAAAAATCAAAACTTTAATTAATTGTTTAAATCAAAAGAAAAAAATTTTTTTTCTGGAACTTTTTAAAATCTTTATAGGGCCACTTATTTTTGAATTTTTCGATCGTACGTAATTGGATGGGTATGTAAAAACATATCACAAAAGATTGGCAATAGTACATTTTTTTTTCTTAATTGTGTAGACATAAAAGGTAAGACTAAAAAGTACTCTAGCCGTATTATTGATTTACGATTGATTAATTTTATATTTCAAATGAGTCCCAGATGAAGAAATCTCTAATTACTAAAAACAAACTCACAAATGGCCTGAGGGCTGAAAGCATTAAATTAATTTATAACTAACTTAAACTACTTTGAAACATGTTTGGTTGTGTTTTCGGTAAAGTTTTTAGATTATGCAATTGCTATCGTTTGGTTTAACCTGTACTCTTTGATCACATTCATTAATATATAATCAAAATATAGTAGAATGAGTTGAAATTTACTTTTTAATGGCTTTTTACAAAAATATATAAGGGGCACAAACATCTTTGTACTTGCTAATTATAAAAATAAAGTTTTTTTTACTTAGATTTTGTGAAAACAAAAAGAAGAGTAAGATTTTGAGAAGAAAAAATATAAAAATGAACAAGCTATAAAAAATTATGACCAGTTAACTCTACACCTTCATATCATTGTGTCCCTCACACGAATGTCTCCAATGACTCTCAAAGTTCTTTAACCTTGAGGCAGTGCAATGTTTATAATTGCTGTATAACTCGGAGAAATCGCGGGATCGTTTAAGTTGTTACCCATTAGGCATGAGACCTAAGGCGTTAATGCTTCGTTGATTAGGCTACGATTTCGTAACTTAATGCAATCGATTCCTCCATTGTCTTTTACATGATATTATTTTTATCGTAATTTGAATAGTAGAAATTGAACATTGTTTATAAGTAGTTTTTCTTATTGTTTGATGTTCAACCATTACTACTAATTCCATTGTAACATGAGTTTTTGTGTTGATTTAAAAATTTTTTGAATCATTTGATTATGCTTTAACTTGCAGAAATAATAAAAGAAAATAAAAAATTCGTTTACCAAAAATTTTTAACAGTTGCGGATTTTGCTGAATTAAGGTTTAAGTCAAAAAATCAACGGTTGAAAAATTCGACAAAATAAAAATAGTTTGTCATATGAAATCAAGATAGACTTAACTTGATTTTTTGCAAAATTTTTTGTTGAAAAATCCAATAATAACAAATATTTTTGTTTAGTTGTATTTTTTTGTTTTGCAATCACCATTGCGCCTGGCACATAATTTTTCAAACGAAAGTTAATCCGTCGGTAGAAACTACAAAAACGATTGCTAAACAAATCCTTTATCGCATTCTTAGTTGATATATGCGCAATTCATCAATGATAGAAAAAAATTTAAAAATTAGTTATTTAAAATAGAACAAAATATTACGAAAAATACTATTAGTAATTTTGCTTTGTTTTCGCAATTTGAAAATTTTTTGCAACACAAATAGTTTACTTAACTTTAGAAAAGTGATTAAATGTTTAAAAACGCGCAAAATATTATTTTCCTTAGTTAATGTCCAAGCTATCAAACTCAGCAATAGAATTCTAACAGTCTCACAAAAATATTAATTGACTTTCTTGTGTGAAATATTCCGTCAAAGTTGTTGGGTCATGGGATTGAAATGTGTATGAGATGTTAGTAATTGGATCCTAAAGCATTTATGCATTGATTAAAAGTACTCGTAAATTTAAAAGTTCTATATTTGAAAAAACAAATAAAAACTGAAATCTATTGCTGCTGAATAAAACGTAAAACTTAAGCAATAAAAGTAGGTTTCTAAAATGCATTTCACGTTTCAAAAATAAAAAAAAGCATGTTTCAATTTTGAAAAATGCAGCATAACTAAATACCTATAATATTCATGGTAAGCTACTTAAACAAAAAGTTCATATCTTTTTCTATAATTTGTTAAGATTTAATACTTAATGAAATTAAAATAATTAAACATAGTGCATATGCATTTCTTCAAATGATTTTAATTTAAATTTTTAAGTCAAGGGTTGGTAAAAAATTTTTTTTTTCCACCATTAAATGCCTCCGGGGTAAATTACAAGCCACAATAAAAATCCTTGACATTGCAAATTCATTTTCTGCGCCATCATCTAAACAGCAAGCACAAAAATGGATAGAAGCTGGATGGTCTTTGTTATTATTTCGAGCTCGTTTTTACCTTATGCATTTTCACGACAATATTCTATATCACAGAGACCACGAAATGTATGCAGCAGACCCTTTGGTTTCACCAGATCAATTTGTGGCCCACCCGGCTTATCAAAGAGAGATTGCGAAGCAAGGTAAACGTTTAAAAAAATTAGATATTTTTTTTAAATTTTAATTTTCTTAACGTGCTAACTTTATTTTTTGTAAATTAAAATTTTTACTTATGATCTTATTTTTTGTAATTGTTGTAAGAAAAAACAATTTAGTTTTACACTTAAGTACACTTTTTAATTTCTCTGAAGAGAATTATTTTCTAATTTATAGTAGAACTACACAATACTTTTTCATTTTCTTGGAGCGCAGTTATTAAGCTAGGATAAATTTATTCATTTTTGAGTTAACAACTTAAAAGATATCTGAAAAATAGTTATTTGGTCTATTTTTGTAAGTTTCTACTTTTTGCTAATTTACCTAAACTCGACAACTATCAAACATAAGTTTTTAGTTCAATTGAAATTTAATAATTATTATCCTATTCGAAATCCAAAAATCTGATTTTATGCTTGTTGTTTTAGATTAAAAATTAGCATAATTTATTTGCAATAATCCTAAAGTGGAGGTAAATGTGGTTAATTTATTTGATGAGCAATAAAATTCACAAAAACTTTAAAAGCATTATTTTTCGACCAATGAATTGACATAACCAATTTTAACATAGCTTTACATGACAAAAGTACTTATGTACAATAGAGTTTTTTTGAATAATTTTGCAAAACTGAAAAAAACTATAATCGACTGTTCAATGCATCGAACTATAAATAAGATACTCAATTTATTGTGAAGAATAAACGTACTAAAATCAATCATATCTTTTTTTGACTTATTAGGTAAAGTTTATTTAGTAATAAAAGTTTGTTTATAGAAGCAAAATTACCACCGGCAGGATAAAAGAGGAAGACAGTTTATTTTTTTAAAACGCTTCTAGCTTTTTCAGTTTTTTACGTTTTTGGAGAAAGACCAATCAGTAACCAAACAATAATATAACATTTTCTAAAAATTGAAAATAACTTGTTTTTCTATTTTAAAATAGTTAATAAAAACAAGACTTTATACTTTAAAAGTTTAATTTAATAGGTTTCATAATTTGTTTAAAATGATGAAACTTGAAAATCGATTAAAAAAGTTTAAAGTATAGATGGAAGTAAACTCTTAACCAAAACTTTAATAAAGACATCAACACAAGCTTGTGCAATTCCGAAATTCAAGCATTTTTACTTTTAAATTGTTAATTTTACTCTAAGAGAAACTTCAAAAATTAAGATTGTTAATATTAATAGTTGTAGAAAATAACGGTGACGACATTGTACAGAACAACAGTTACAAAGTGATTGTTGGAGTGGAAATTAATCCATGCCAATCACAGTCGTAATTATTATTTTGTCTGTAGACGACGCTGTCGACCAAAGTTTAAAATAATTTCGAAAAGAAGTAATACCAATGTATAAAATCAATACTTGAATAAAAATTTTTTAGCATATCGTTGCGCACTGCTGAGAGATATTCCGCAAAACGATTTCTTTTTATGTTTATGCTGCGAAGTAAATTAATTAAATGTAAACTTTTGATTTGTTACAAAAAAAACGCTTAATTTTTTATAAGCAGAAAACCATCTTCTTCTTCTTCTTCTTCTTTCAACCTTTCCCTTCAATCAGGGGTAGCCACAGCGTATTATCTTCCTCCAAATCATCCTGTCTTCAACATTCGTTTCCTTTGCACCAACCTCTCCCATATCCTCCTTTAACACATCCAAACATCTTCTCCTTGGTCTCCCTCTTCTCCTTCGCGGCAACTCCATTTTTATCATCCTTCTTCCTACATATTCTTAGTGTCTCTCCTCTTGACATGTCCATACCACCTCAGCCTGCCCTCCGTCATCTTCATTTCTAACCGTTTTACCTTAACTGTACCCTGATGTACTCGTTTCTAATCCCGTCTTTTCTTGTTACTCCCATAGCAAACCTCAACATTTTCATCTCTGCAACTTCCATCTCTGCAACTTCCATCTCTTTCACTTGTTTCTTTGTGACCGCCTCAAGTCTCAAGTCCATACACCAGTATTGGTCTTACCACTGAACTGTACACTTTTCCTTTTACTCTGGCTGGTAACCTCCTGTCGCAGATTACTATCGATACTTTTCTCCATCTGTTCCATCCTGCCTGCTTACCCATCATCTTTACCTCCCTCTTACAACTACCATTTTCTTGCACCGTTGATCTCAAATACATAAATTCCTTTACTCTTTGTACTTTTGTATCCTCCATCTTCACTGTTTCTTTGTCATTTCCTCCATTTATGCAAAGATATTTGGTCTTTGACCTACTTACTTTCATCCCTTTTCTTTCCAATGCATACCTCCAGGATTCTAGTTTCCTATCCACTTCTTCCCTGGTCTCTTTGCAAATCACAATATCATCAGTAAACAGCATTGTCCACGGTGGTTTTCTCCTTATTTCATCCGTTAGCCTGTCCATTATCACTGCAAACAGGAACGGACTTAACCCAGACCCCTGGTGCAATCCAACCTTAACCTTGAAACTTTCTGTAGTTCCTATTGCACACCTCACCACTGTTTCGCTTCCCTCATACATATCCTGTACTAATTGCACATACTTTTCCACTATTCCTGATTTTCTTATACAGTACCACAGTTCTTCCCGCGAAACCCTGTCGTAAGCTTTCTCTAGGTCTACGAATACACAATGTAGCTCTCTTTGACCTTCCCTGTACTTTTCGATCAATATTCTTAAAGCAAACATGGCATCGGTGGTACCCTTTCCTGGCATAAATCCATATTGCTGTTTGCTGATCTCTACTATATCCCGAAGCCTGGCTTTAATAATTTTTTCCGATATCTTCATTGTGTGGCTCATTAGCTTTATTCCTCTATAGTTTCCACAGCACTGTGCGTTCTCTTTGTTTTTATAGATTGGGATGAGCACACTTATAAGTAAAAGTACACATAAGATATACACATAAGCAGAAAACAATCAACTCCAGTAAGAATAGTGTGCCATGTATTTTTAAATTACAAACGTCATTGGTTAATTGAATTTCGCTTATAATATTTTTGTTATGATTTTTTTTGTTTACCATCTCAATTTGTGCATGAATGGAAAGCCAGGGGGCAATTGATTTTGAAATTTGCAAGATAAAAGCATTGTCTTAAATTTGTCTCTGCAAATATATAAACTCGACCAAAATCTAATCCATTAAAGTGAAAAAATAATGATTTAAACAAAGAGTCAACTATCTTTTTTTAAAAAGAGCCACTTGATATAACAGTTATTTAGCGAAAACAACAAAATTTAAAAAAAAGCACTTTTTTATTTAAAAAAAACTCTCAAAAAACATTTACTTTGGGACACGGTTAGTTTGCCAAAGATAATTTTTCTAAATTAAAAATTGTCTAATTCAATATGTCCAAAGTAGAACTTGTATAAATAGCAATTAGTATTTACCCTTTAATGCGTAATGCGCACTATACCAACCAACCTAGTTGGTAGAGTTATGATTAGGTTTAGGTCTACAAGATTTTTAAAGTATTCTTATCTTTAACGTACGTATAAGGGACACTAGTGTCCCATGTTTTACAAAACAATCTACTTGGTATCTTAAAATATTTTGGTACTTTTAACCCATAAAGATCACATTTTGTTTCTTTAGACAAATTATACTTTAGATAATGAGCAATTTCAATTATTTAAATTAAAGAAATTGTTTTTAACAAAATTGCTAGACCCATATACATTAACGAATTGAAGTAAAATTTTCTTTAAAAAATTGGTGAAAATCAAAAGAAGGTCTTTACTTGAGTTTGAACTGAAGGTATAAACCTTTGTAGTGCAAAATAAAGACCGATAAAATAGAAAAAGTTTTAATTTACAAAAAAGACCTTCCACCTTTTTGAGTAAATCAAAAATATTTGCTGGTTAAGTATGTAAAAAGCCGCGGCCAAAAAATGAAGACCTTTATTTATTAAAGTTTTGGTCTCCACTAAGTTTTTTAATAAGAATTTTCTTAATTATACCTACGCTTAAAATTTACATTTGTTGAGAGTGTATTTTTAACCAATAAAGTACTCTTTTCAAAATTTTGCCCCACTTACAAAAAAATTTTCCGACACCTCTGGTTGCAGCAGCTCTTTGTTTTTTACTCGCCAGCCGCCACGGAAATTAACACTCAATGAGACATTTTTTTATAAAATAATATCAACGGACATAATATTTTTGTCAAAATTTTGTGTACAGTTACATAAAAATAAACAACAAAGTAAAAAAATTAAGCTTCCATATCAAAATCAAAGAAAACAAAACGATTCATTCTTATTCAACTCACAATGATTTACATAATCGTTCCTGTACTGCACATTTTTTGTCATTTTTTTTTGTCTTTTTTGTCTTTTTAAATAATAATATTTAGTTTGAATTAGGTAACGCGGCCGTGCTTCTTATTTTTTCTCTTTCTTATCCCCTCTCTATACTTTCTGCATGTTTAACGTTCGTCGTTGTGTCGCGTTTCCTTTTCATGCTTTGGTTAATGTACATTGCATATACTTTAATATTGTTACTAAGCATGAATAAAATATCATCATCATTATTATAGACCTATGAAAGGGGGTTTCCGGGGAAAAATCTCCCCCTTGAAAAATGTTGATCAGAGGTATGCACTTAATGACATATTAACGACAAATGGGGTATGCCACATGATTTAAGCTTTCATCGTTTCCGTGCTTAGTTTTTTTTCAATTTTTATTTGTAATTTTATTAAAGATTGTTTTTTTTATTGCCACAATAGCGTTAAAGTTAACTAATCTGAGTAAAAGTTTCAAAACCGAAAATTATTTAAGTATAAATTCAGGTCTTCCATTATTCACTTTTGGTATATACTTTTTTATGACAATGCTTTCGCGTGAGATGCAAGCTTATTCTACTCCGCTATAGGATACATTTTTATAAAAAGCAAAACAAGTGCTGAGCATCTAAAGAGGATTTTCAAAGAAATTTTATTTTAGGCCTTCTCTGGAAAACACAATAAAAAATTAATAATATACACAAATTTAGGTTCGCTATTGGTTCTTCCATTTTTCATTTTTGTTAATTGGTTCTTCATTTTTACAAAAACTGCTTCAATAAGCTACTAAATTAGTGATTCTCAAGTTTAAGTCGTATTCTTCCCTATTCAATACTTTAGATACGGTCATTCCACTAAAATATTTGACAAAAATTAAAAAAAAAATTTTTTTATGTTATTAAGTAAAAAAATGTTTAATAGCTTTTAACAGCAAATGCTTCATTTAAAGCTCTTTTGTTAATTGAATAGCCTTAAAAAAAGGCTGTTTTGAAAACTCAAACGTTTTCGTCTAGCTCTCTTCAGGAGATTTCGCTAGAATGAATTGCAGAACTGAATGTAGTATTTCAAAAGTTTTAAGACTGATTCTGATTGGCTAAAAATTAAGGTTAATAATAGTTATCGTAATAATTGAAAAGTATTAATAAATAAAATTACGTTTCGTCAGCGTAAAAAATTTTTTGGTAAAAAAAGGAACAAATTTATACAAGCTTTGTGTTAAAATTTGGAACTAAAAAGAAAATTTTTACATTTTTGGTTATGTAACAAATGGTTTCCAATCGCTGAGTCACAGTGCGGTATTGAATTAGATAGTTTTCCTTAACATGAACTAGACAATATTCGCTCTATTCTTGTACAAAATGTTTATCCAGAATTCCTTATTGATTCGAGAATTTCTAAAAAACGTTTACGTTTCCAACAAAGCACCAAAAAAGGTCCAAAAAATGTCCTGTCTATGTAAAACTGCCTTGGATTGGCGAAAATTCCCTGAAATTTGAAATAAAAATAAAATTATCTATTATAATTGTTTTGGAGCGGTCCAACCACGAGTGGTCTTTTCCACCAGACGAATTTTACCTGCAATACATAAAGACGTTCTTCCCACTTTTCAACAAAGTAACGTCGTATATGAATACGTGTGCCACTGTGATAGTCGGTACGTGGGTCGAACGTCTCAACGTGTACTGGACAGATTCCGCCAGCATGTGCCAAAGTCTAGTCGGAACAGAATCAGTAAAGAACGTAAACAACCAGAACGTCCAGGAAAACCAGCTAATTCAATACCACACTGTGACTCAGCGATTGGAAACCATTTGTTACATAACCAAAAATGTGCATCTCACAATAAGGACAATCAATTTTTTATTCTTTCTAAAGCACCATCCAATTTCCATTTATCAGTCTTAGAATCAATTTTCATCACTCTTCGAAAACCTAATTTGTGTAGACAGAAAGAGTTTGTTTACAAACATAAATTGTTAGCATAATTGTAAAAATTTTATTTTCAGTTTCAAATTTTAACACAAAGCTTTTGTAATTTTGTTCCTTTTTTTACCAAAAAATTTTTTACGCTGACGAAACATGATTTTATTTATCAATACTTTTCAATTATTACGATAACTATTATTAACCTTAATTTTTAGCCAATCAGAATCAGTCTTAAAACTTTTGAAATACTACATTCAGTTCTGCAATTCATTTTAGCGAAACCTCCTGAAGAGAGCTAGACGAAAACGTTTGAGTTTTCAAAACAGCCTTTTTTAAGGCTATTCAATTAACAAAAGAGCTTTAAATGAAGCATTTGCTGTTAAAAGCTATTTTAAAGTTTTGTACCAACAAAAAACTTTTTAAAAAACTTTTTGTTTTTGTTATAAAGTAAAGTGCCGTGCGTGGTGTTATTTGCAAGCTGCTAATACTTCTGTCAGATAAGCACATGACTAAATAACACTGTGCAACACAATTTTTGTTCCTGACTCCTAAGTATTATTTCCTGATTAGTTACATCTAGATACTAAAGAAAACATGAAAAATTATTGTTAAAACTTTGCTTTTGTGAATTTGAGAGTGATTTTTTTTAATTCAGAGTTTAGTTTGAAAACGTCGGTTTTCATTCATGATTTGCCCAGTTTACTTTATAAACTTTTAAATTTTAGGAAATCCCCGAAGCTTACGATAGGTGTCTCAAACTCAAATTGTTCTGAGGGCCAAACAAAAAATTTTAATTAACCGGAGGGCTGCAATTCATAAAAGGTCAGGAATCAAGAAAACATATAAAAACAAAATAAACAAAAATAAGTATTAAGTTAATTGCATGCAATCGGCGTTGCAGTCATTTATTATTTCTGGCTACTTAACTGGCAGCGTTTTGCATCAACAAGGTCCTTAATGTAGGATTGAATTTATCAGAAGAAATTAATCTCAGTGTTGCTTGCAAATGTTCATCAGTGACTCGTGATCTTAATGCAGACTTGTTAAACTTCAAGGATGAAAAAAATTGTTCACATACATAAGTTCCTCCAAACAAAGCAATAATTCTTGCATTAACAGAATATAATCCTGGAAACCTTTTTTGTGAAAGAAACGAGTAAAATTTTGGAATTCCTTCGTCTGCATATTTTTGTTTCAAAATCGTATCACATTGTAGTTCTGCTAGCTCCATTTGTAATTCCTCTGCAATTCCTGTTGCAATGGTGTTGAAAAAAGTTGAAATTGGGGTTGTAGTCTCTCAAAATCTGAAAAGCGCACTTCAAATTGATAATGTAAATTTGACAACAAATCTACTTATTCTTTCACGCATTTGGTTTCAACTTTTCCGGTAGATTTCAGAGTTAAAAATGAACCAAATTGCCCTCATCCAACTGCTTTATCAATAAACCTAGTTTAACTTTGAACGATTTCACATCATTATACAACTGTGTGATAATCTGTTTTACCTTGAAGTTTTAAGATTAGTTCATTCAAATATTACGTAATATCTGTAAGAAAAGCAAGATTGCATTGAAAAGTAGAATCAGCCAAAAAAGGAACAGGCTTATTTTTCGTGTCCATAAATAAAGCGATTTCATTTCTAAGCGCCAAAAAACGCTTCAAAACCTTTCCACGACTAGGCCATCTTACTTCTGTATAATAAAGAAGCTCACCATATTCAGAGTCCATATCTATAAGTAAGGATTTGAACTGCCTGTGATTTAGCCCTCGAGATCGTATGAAGTTAACTGTTTTAACAAATAAATCCATCACTTCTTTCATTTGCAGACTTTTACAACAAAGAGGTTTTTGATGTAAAATGCAATGCACGCTTGCGAAGTTGATTCCTTCGGTTTTGAGGCTGTTTAACTTGTTTTTTACCAACCCCACAACGCTACATTGCCGGAACACATTGCCGGTGCAACGTCAGTGGCCAAACATACAAGTCTTTCCCACGGCAAGCCATTTTTGATACAATTTTCCACGGCTTGAATTAAATCATGTCCAGTTGCAGAACCCTTTAGTGGTAGTAAATCCAGAAATTCTACTATTACATTTAGTTGGCAATCCACACCCCTAATAAAAACGGCACATTGTGCCGTACCTGACGAACCTGTGCTTTCGTCGAGAGCTATGGAAAATGCTTTAAAGTCCTTTGCCGTTGCAAGTAGTTGTTTCTCTAGATTGGCAGCTAAATCTGTAATCCTGTTTGCAACTGTATTAGGCGACAACCTGATGCCTTTAAACAGTTTGTTTTGGTTAGGACATAAAATCTCGCTTGCATTTTAAAGATATTCTTTTATAAACAAACCTTCTGTAAAAGGCGGCGATGACTTGGCTGTCATTTCACTTATAGCAACACTCGCTCTTACAGAAACTTCTTTGTTTGCATAATGATAATTTCAATTACTTTACTTTTTCTTTTCTAGCATTACCCTTGTACCCATCATATTTATCTTGGTACATTGTTTCAAAATGTCGACGCAAGTTATACTCCTTCATTACAGAGATCTTTTTCTTACAAATAAGACAATGACTTGTATCACTGGCTGCGGTAAAAAAATACAAATCCTCCCACTTTTTTTAAAAAACTCTTCTTTTATCGGCAATTTTTCTTTTTTTCAACACTAAAGACATTTTTAAAAAGAAAATTTTTAAATTTTAAGTTTTTTAAGTATTTAATACTGATTTACTTACATCGCCTCTGTGGCTTCGATTCTATAAGAAACAAATACATACTTCTAAATTTCGACGAAGCAATTGGTCAAAAAATGCCGATAGTGTGAAAAACTGGCCGACATTCAAAGTGAGACCTATCTACAAATGTACTGAAAGAAGTGATAACAAAGACAGTACAGACTTTCTCTCCGTGAGACTGTGCAAGATCAAACAAAACAAAACAAACTAATGGTGCGACGGCGCAAGGTGAAAGAAAATAGAATGTAGATGCGGCCTTCAACTGCCAGTAAGTTTTGAGAAAGAAAACTACATGTTTAATCACAATCAATAACGTTTGTTGCCAATGTCACACTGACAGATAAAAATATGAGACACTGAAAAAACGATACCGTATTTATTTGAAAATATAAAGTGCGTCGCGGGCCGCAAAAAATGTGTATAGGGGCCGCGTGTTTGAAACCTTTGGCTTACGAAATTAGCAACAGCAAATAGTGAACGAAAACTAAAACTTGTTATCTAATGTATGAAGCCTGGTTATATTTCTTGATTGTTTGTGATGTTCAAGAGATTTAAATCTTGTATTGAAATTTTTGCTACATGAAAAAAGAAATCTGGACGAGTTTTCACCTTATAAACCTAATTAGTTTACACACAACGATATTTTATACTTATACAGGAGCAAGCATTTAACCAATCAATTAAAAATGTATGGTTTTTTTAGATTTACAACAGTACTGTAAGTCACTTTTATGAAGAGCCCCCATATATAGTCACCCGTTTTGCCCTCATTGTACTGTCCTTGGTAACGACTTTCAAAATCTAATATGTCCTGATGGAAACGTTCGCCCTGTTTCTCATAGTAAGCAACCATGTTTTCCTTAAACTCATCTAAATGAACATCAAGTATATGAACTTTTAGTGACATTCTGCACCCCATTTCGCCATAGGTTTTCACTAATTTGTCGACCACCTCAACATAATTTTTATCTTTGTGATTTCCCAAAACTTCATAAACTAATGCAGCGAAGCTATTCTAAGTATCCCTTTCTATTGTTGATAGTTTTTTAAAAAATTCAATGCACTCCAATGTTTTTTTACCTGTGGGCCAATAAAAACACCAGCTTTTATTTTTGATTCAGAAAGCTTAGGACAAAAGTTTTGTACATATTTGAATGCCTCTGAATTCCTGTCTAAAGCTTTAAAAAAGTGTTTGATGAGGCCAATTTTATGAGCAATCGTGGCATCACTATTTTGCTGGGGTTAATTAAAGAGTCCCATTTAACGTTGTTTTTTCAAACAGAAAATTTGTTTATTTTTGGCCATATTTGCCTATGGTAGTGCACATTGGTGTCTCGGCTATCCAAATAGCAAAAGTAACACAAAAATTTTGCAAACCCACCTTGGAGACCCATTAAAAATGCCCCTATAACAACTACGTCGCTAAAAAAAGCCACAATAAAAACCACAAAAGATTCAAATGCAGTTTTCAGTTTATATATATATCTGTTTGCTTTACTTCGTCGGTACAGAGCTCAATAACCAAATAGTTAGAGCAGTATTTATTAATAAAAGCACTAAAATAGATTAAAAATTAACAATTTAAAATCCACGACAGCCTGTTTCATCCTAAGAATCGTCAGGTGGAAACTTAGTTTCGTCGCGACTTTACCCATCTCAATATTAGAATTATTTTACGTTTCAATCAGACCACTACTATCAAACCAACAACACCCTACTAACGATCGAAGCTTACCGGAAAACATCGCTAAAAGCACAAATTCAAATTAATTAAATTACCTTTTTTGTCCGTTATTTCAATCCGCTATCATTTGCACTCTACTTCACTTACTTAACTTTTTCACCTCATACGATCTCTCCCGTAACCTTTTCATTGCTTTGTAGATTTTTCCTCCCTCCTTTTATACTTTTTACAATACGCCTAACTCACCATCCCTCACCTTTATATGGATGCAAACTTCTATACAAGCATTTTTTATATTTTTGAGTTATTTTCCTTGTATGACGTCACAGGAGCTGCATTATTTGCATTATTAACTACGTGTAATTTATTTCAAGCGTATTGCTTTTACCACAAATAACTATATATTTTTGATTTTCTAGTGACCACCTGACGATTCAATAGGATGAAACAGACTGTCGTGGTTTTAACTTATGAAGTGTAATGTTAAATAAATATAATATACTTGCTCTAACCGTGTGCTATTGAGCACTGTACCGGCAAGGTGAAGCATCAATAGATTATATACGTATATATATACAGTATATGACACTGTATGAAAATCAGTACTTCTAAAGTGCTCAATAACAAAGTTAGAGCTTCTATTTGAATAAGATATCCCTGATGATCTCTTTTATGGGTGAAACAGTCTGTAGGGCTTTTAACTTTGTTTTTATTCCCTTGTTTTTGCTATTGTTAAGTATATATATATATGTATATATGTAATGTAATTTAATTTAATGCTCTGAGTTTTCATTGAGCTCTTTACTGACAGTCTTGCCACTTTTATTATTATATATTTATATATAAACTGAATTCAAGCTCTAACTTTGTTATCGAGCACTTTAGAAGAACTGATTTTCCAACAGTATTATATATATATATATATGTATCAACTATCTTTGTTCGGGAGTCGACTCCAAACCGATCAATCATCAACTGCCGGATGCATCCAACTTTTTATAAGAATCTTAACGAAAACCATCACGTGACCAGCACGAAGCCAAGTGGAACATTTCAACGGTTCGTTCACTACACCACCATTTTAAAATCTCAAATTTGCATACTTGCAAGCTAAATTGGTCAACTTTTGAAGCAATTAAAAGTTTTGACATTTTTATAGCTTTCTTTAAGATGCACTGAATAAACCAGAGGGATAGAGGAATATCTGTTTCTATTGTGAAGCAATACGGCTTTGAGACTCCTGCTTGAACTATCGTTAAAAAGATGGCAATCATTTTGAATACAGGAAATCCCAATAGAATCAAAAAGACCATTTATATTAGGACAGAAGCAAAGTCCATCCTCTGTTGCAATAAAAGTTCAAGAAGTCCCGGCGAAGCTTGCACTGTTCAGTGACTCGAATTGATGCATCCAACAAGTTTCAGTGTTTAAGTCTGGAGGTCAATTACTCAGCATTGGATTTTGCAAGACCAAGGTTTCTAATTAAGTATTACTATTGTTAGTTCGGAAGTAGAAATGAATTGAACTTGGACAGATAATATTAATTTATTCCAGTCTTTACAATTTATTCGAATAGATACACAGATTAGATATAAAAACACCAAATTAGATTCACCAAATTAGATTAGGTTTTAACAAATTTGTTCCTTTCCCAACACTTCAGCCAATAGGCTATTTAAATTTCCAATGGGATAGATATAAGCGGTCAGCAGACTCTATAGGTAACCTTCTTGTACAAAGGCCAAACCAAAAAAGACAAGAACTATCTCGTGCTACCGTTACAATAACAGAGACCGCCAAAAGGAAGACAACAGCAGCGCGCACAATCACCAGGCGCAATGCGCAAACTTTAATTAGCGCGCGATCACGGACCTGGTTCGCGTCTTGGCGACGCTACAACTATCATCTTGCTTGGGAAAATAGGGCGTTTTTGCTCCAATTTAGATGTGATATAATCTTCATCGTTTGATGTATCTTGCCCATTCGTTCTAGTGTTTGACTCATCTTGAGAAATTTTTTATTTTTTTTGGAGGAAGAGAAGGGATAGGTACGAGCAACTGGGCAGAATGTGGTACTGGAGCAATTGAAGAAAGAATGTCTGGATACCTTGTTGCAGATGCATTCTTTCCAGCTCTGCGTTTAAATGGATCTACAAAGCAAAAGTAACAATCACTTGAATGATTGGTGGACTTTTGCCAAATTCTAAGCACAGCAAACTTCATAGCTCGCTTTTTTCCTCTGTACCAACTGGTTAATAGACATTCCTATTTGTAATACTGCTAAATTGTAGGCTGCGTCCAACTAAATTTTCACTGAAATTACGTTATTTAAATATTTTATTCTTTGAAAGACAAAAGCAAAGTTTAAAAAGAAAAAATGTGATTTTCCAAACTTTCTAGTCACAAGCAATCAGAAAATATTGGTTAGCACCTGGAAACAAAAAATAAATGTCACTGATGAACATTTCCCCGGGGATCGGTATTGGTTTCTCTTCTTTTTAACATTTATAAGCTACGTGTGATCTGGCTTGCACAATCTTCAGAACGTTTGCTTATGCCGCCAATCTGGTATTAATGCACTCTTCAATGACTCGGAAATCAAGACACGACTACATTTTCAGTGTATCTCCAAACCTAGACTTTGAAGCTTAGTCATTGAAAAACGTTGAGAGCAGCCTTTCATTAAAATAACTAAGAAGCCAAATGTGAACTAAAGGCTTGTAACAACAATAAACTTTTACCATTCTGTCTGGTCACGACATATTTTAGAGTAAAATTAACAGATCACTCATCTTCCGTTATCATTTTGTGCTAATGAGTAAAAAAATTCTTCAAGCGTCACACTGCTTCGGTGACTTGGCGAAATAGATTGCTGGGCAAAAACATTCTGTACAGCTGCCCTATTTCTAGTCTACTCGACAACTGAATACTGAGCATTAGTCTGCTTTTGTCCAGTGTACAAATCATAGATAAAACACAAAGTACAGTGGAACCTCGCCATTCGTACGCCTCTCTATTCGTACAGCTCGCTATTCGTCCAACATGTTCACACAACTTTTGACTCGTCATTCGTACGCTGCTCCGCGATTCAGACCCATGCCGTGATTTACAGAGCAAAAAAAGATAAATTACAGCAACGTTCTAAAACGTTTATACTAGTGATGTCAACCGCGCAGCGTAATAACCTTTTTTGTAGGATCTTGCCGCTTACCGCGCCGCGTGCAAATTATAAATAGTTTACATTGCTTAGGTTACCCATTTAGTTGTTCCCCTTCATTAATCCAAACACAGAAAGCAAAGTGTCAGGAGCATAATCAACTGAATGATCTCTTTCCGAAGTACCAGTAATTTATAATGTAAATAGCGCGTAAAGCGGCCAAAAAGAAAAAAGAAATACAGAATCATAAAGAATCTGTATGAGAGAACTAGTGATTAGGGATTACATAGGGCTTACATAGGTAATTATCTGTATTAAGATAAGATATTAGGGATTACATAGGTAATTATCTGTCGGTCTAGAACAAATTAATCCAATTTACATTATTTTTTATGGAAAAAATTGATTCGCCATTCGTACAACTCACAATTCGAACAGACTTCTGGAACGGATCGTGTACGAATGGCGAGGTTCCACTGTACTGTGTGAATGCATCTAGGCTTCGTGCTTTCATACCGATTACCTATACCAGGCTTGCTAGAAAGAGCTTGCCTTAAACAGCTAAAAGGTCAATCGCACGCAGATTGGTGTTGTACGGTTCCATTTGTTCATGCACAATTTGGTCTCGCTCTTATATCGAATTGCGAATGCGGAACTATATTGAACAAACTGCCAATCACATTGTAATAGCGTGCCCTATGGCCTGCATTGGGCATGACATGTAGTACGTATTTTGATAGTTTTTGACGAAACCCAATGCTGGCTCAACGCTATCGCTGATAGCATTTGATTCTGGAAGTACAGCAGCCTGAGGTTATAAAAATATAAGCCCTCGGCCCCAGGCCTGTTTGCGTTTAAACCAGAGTCGATGGCCTTTCATACTACGACGTTCTAAAACAACAACATTAGGTCTTTGCTTTTTTTTCTTGCAATTTTTTACGCAATCAGAATAACGTATTAAACAAATAAAATTGCATGCAGGTGAAGACCAAAAAATGGTGTTTATTTTAGTGAAACAATTTTTCTGAGCTGTCAAGTTGCAACTTAAAAGGACGTGCTATCTAATGCCAGGTTTTGTTATCAGATAATAATTTTGAGTCAACTTACATTTTATTTAAATTTCTCCTCCAAAAAATTTCTTACAAATTACGAATTCATTCGTAGGGAGCCAAGTGATTCACTTCGAGAAACACTGAGCTAGTTCAGTTTAGTGGCAATACAGAATGCTCGATAAGCCAGTTAGAGCTGAATATTTTTGAATCTAGCTATTATGCAATTAAAATATAGTTTATAAAAATTTTCCAAATTATTATTACATAGCAAATACAATAAAAATTGGTTTTTCTCTTCACGCTTTTTGAGACTGCATCGCCCAATGCTTGCAAGGTAAAAAATGGGAGAACGCTTTCATATGAGCAATTCAAAAATAAAGGTTTATATTTGGTTTCATTTAAAATAAAACAAAAGTTTTTAGTTTAATGTGTCTCCTGCTTAATCGCATTAACTAAGCTGATAGTTAACCTCATCAGATTGTCTTATAATGACAACTATAGCTGCAAAAGGAGAACATTTTTTTGTCTTTATTTGTATAGAAACTTAGGAGAAATCTCTTGCTGATCATGCTTTATTATAGTTCATTAAAACACTGAAGAATGAATTTCATCGTGTGAAAATTCAAATAGTATCTTTTCATCATGTCAATTGTTGATCACCCTAAATTACTTGAAAATATCGGGTACGTTTAACTTAGGGCGGCTGTCAATCAATTACTTCAACCTGCTTTGGTGATGCCATGATATTGCTATGGAGTTTTGTTTTTCATTTTTTATAGTAATATGATTGAAAGTTAGAAGTATTGCAACGACCGCAAAGCAGAGAAAGATGCTGTATAGTGTTTTTCCAGAAAACACAACAGAATCACAAGATAAAAAGTTGAACCGGCACCAATGTTGAAAGATGTTCAATAAACTATATATGTATATTTTTAAAATATTTCTACTTACTAAATAGCTTCAAAATTTTTCAAAGTCAAGAAGCTTTTTAAAATAAACTCAAGTTTTTCTTAGTATATTCTCAAAATCTATTTTTTCTCAGAGGCTGTTGTTACAAATTTTTTCCATTTGGATTTGCACAACGTAGACGTTTAGGAGGATGTTACATGCCACGAAGTAAGTTGTATTATTTACTAATAAACGCATTTGCAGTCTTGAATTAACAATGTTTCTTATATGTATATATATATATATATATATATATATATACTAAACTATGTCAAGGGATAAAATTGGGTTTTCGTTTTGAAAACACATTTGGCTTTTTGGTTAAAAATATTTACAGTATTCTAACTGTTCACTTTTAATATTGCAGGTTCTTAGAAAAAATATAAATTAGATCCAAGCTAAACTCAGAATACCTAAGTTTGTAATTTTTAATATTTTTGAAGAGAAAAGTTGTTTGCAACCAATGATTTTATATTAAAACAAATAATGAAGAAAAAAGTTTCAAATAAATAATTGCGGACATTAAGCAATTCAACTTTAGTGAATACAAAAATAGAAGAAATTGGGAGGCTATTCCTTTTTGTGTGAATACTACCCGCAGTTACTGTAAATGTGATATTTGAGTGCGACATACTGTAGATACAGTTAAATTAAAGAAAAAGCAAAATGCAAACAAATCTATGCAATGATAAAACATTTAGTTGTTTCCTTATTCAAAGTAAATTCAAACATAGTGTATTTTATAGAAATAAGGCACCGCGTCAAAAGTATAAAAATATATACAGTATATACTGTACATTCGTACATGCTGCAACTTGTTTATCACATTGGCAACCATGTACAGTATACCATACATGGTATACCGGAATGTTACGGTATGTGCCACGTATACTAAATTCGGTAGACATGTTTAACTTAATTTTAAAGCCGTGTACCGCTGCCGATATACGTCTAATACACTGCATTAAGGAATTTATTTAATGTGGCCTGCTGGGGAAGAGTCTCATTTTAAGGTCTGGCTTTTAGCTTGCATAAAGGTTGTCTACAAAGAGAGTTAGCCCTCATTGATAAGGTTCATTGAAGGGTCCTCTCATACTTGCTCTGCCAGCACAACTACTTTTACTCCCCTCTTTTTTTGTCCGAAATATATTGATAGGTATGTATATATATTGATATGTAGTTATGTATGTGATATATATTAATATATATGTTGATATGATAAGTAAATATTGATATGTAGCCTTTCGACAAGCAAATCGTAAAGAGTTTAATTTCATATCTATGCTTCTTATTTGAAATATACTATCTATATACAAATCTCTATTACCAGTGAATCAAATGTTTCGTCAATCACAAAGCTTTTTCAGGTACGTATAATTTCTGGTACATAGTGAGCAGGGCAAAAGTTAGTTGCTCGATTTTATACAAACATCCCCTATCTTAGCTTGCACATTGTTTGCAAAATCCAAACAGTTAAGAATTAGCTAAAATTTATTTTATACATTGAATTTCCTTTTGTGTTATTGGGATGCAAATATTGGGTGACGACTCAAATATTCTTCTATTCTTCCGCGTTTGCATAGACCCATCTACAGGACAAGCTCCATAAATTTTTAAATTTTTTCGACAGTGGTATCAGTCCACTTCTGCAGATGGCTGCTTGGTTTTAGGAACTTAGGAGAAGTAAGATTTAATCTCTTTTCTCTCTGTTGTCTTGCATACAGGTTTGTTTTTTCAATAATCTTTTGATAGTGTCATTATCCACTATGAGTTTGAAGATTTTAAAAGGTGTTGCATTGACATTTAATGTAACCTAAATGCTTTGGGAGCCACTGAAATCAAATACTTGCTGCTTGCCCACGTAATCGGTACATTGGGGATGTTCTTCAGGATTGGCTTCATCAAGATTAGGAGCATCATCTATACGTGGAATATTATTTTCCTATAAGAGTATATGTGATATTTTTTCCGGAAATTCTTCTTCTGCTTCATCGTCTTCACTAAATTCTGAGCAAATATTCAAAATCTGGATCTCTGACAGAGTCATAATCACTTTCTGAGGAAAAATTAGATTTTTAATTAGAAACTGGCTCAACAGCATCTTCTTGAGTTATTCTTTTTGCAATTTCTCGAGAAGTTAATTCACGTTTTTAACCTATTTATTGTATTATATCTATCAAAAATATAAGGAATTGTGAAAAAAAATATTATATTTTCCAAAAGAGAAAAAAATGATATAATCTTTTTATAGCATTATTTGACTTTAAAAAATATAAAAATTACATTTCTATACCACATATGATATACTCGTACATGGTACACTGGTCACTAGCTTTTTTTTCCATTTATAACTCAAAAGCATATACCTAGACGTAGAGAAAGGATATGATTTAACTGGTAAAATCTGTTGCCTTCCGAAATTTTCCACTGACAATCGTTTTTTTCTTTTTCCCACAAATTTTTCTGCATACCGAAAGTGATGACCATGGCACACTGGAAATATCACAGGTAAAAATAAAAGTTAATCATCTCAACTGTTTTTTTTTTTTTTCAATCATGTCTAAAACATTTACAAACCCTATTTTTACCTTAATTAAAGTACAAAATTAAAAAAAAACGTATTAAGCCTGTTCGGTCGGTTCACGGTTTACAACTTGACAGTTTAAGTGTTGTCCTGAACTCTTTTTGGGTCTTGACCCTTTTGGTCACGGAGTTTATTGTTTTTTTCACCCATGATTATGCAACATTCTCTTCTTTTAGTTCGGGAAGGTACATTTAGTTGTTTTATTATTACTACTTTTTGAACTCATAAGCAATATATTTATTTTTTTCTCATTTATCTTATTCGTTTTTTTTTTTATCAACGTAGCTAATTTATTTTAAAGGTACTTTATTTTAAAGTGACCACGCACAATTGACGTGTGCCTATAATAATGTATATCGTTTAGCCCCAGTTTCCTATTTTGAAATTATTTTATCACTAATAGTACGGAATACGCAATAACTTGATTGCAAATAACACGAAATGAATGAATGAATGAATGCTTTGACAAAAGTACTTTGAAAAAAAGAATTCAGTTTGCTGCAATAAAATTAGCTAAAATATTTTAAATCTTTCCAAATAATTTTTGTACTAAATATGGCAAATCAATATTTTTTTGGAATGCTAACTTTTAGTGTTTATAGAAATTTCTAATAAAAACGCATTTTAGTTGTTTTATTACAAAATACTATTATTCGGTAGGTACTGCTGTATACGTACGGTTTATTTTATGTTAAAAATAATTAGGTTTTTAACGCTTTGTAGTTTGTAGCATTTTTGGGAGAATTTATATCTAAAAATTTAGCTTTTAGTTGTTGTTAAAACTTAATTTTTATCTTTTAACATTATAAAAAGTGCACTTAAGTTGACTTAGTTTTTATTGAAGGCACAAGCTTTTGTGGGCTACTGCCCACTTGTTCAGGTGCAATGGAATGGGATATTAAATTACGCTAGCCTTGATTAACAGGATATTCCATTTCACATGACGAAGTGCGCAGTAGCCAACGAAAGCTTGTGTTTTTAATAAAAAATAAGTCAAGCTTAGTGCTCAATGTTTTGTTCTTTTCTAAATGATTTCGATAGTTGACACGGCTTTCCCAATTTTTATTTATTTCAATCCTTCAATTATAAAAAATGACATTGTTTAATACGTACATCTTATTCCACTTGTAAAGCAAAGCAACCAATAGATAAAGTGACTTATTAATTAAAATTTCATTTTTCGTTTTTATTTTCAGCTTATCAGATTGGTCTTCCGTATTACAACGTGAGAGAGATTTATCTTGTCACCTCAACACCGAGCCCAATCATAAGTAAGAACTTGCAAATTTTTCATGATTTCTATTAAGTAACTAAACTTGATTTTTAAATTATCTATTGCCTTTGATTTATCAGAAACTTTTTTAAATATAGGATTTAGTTATAATCTTTTTTATAGCAAGCAAAATCCAACATTTCATTTACTTTGTAAAATTTTTAATTAAAGAGCTGAACGTTTTCGACTATCATCAGTCCTTATCAAAATATCTAAAAAATGTTTAAAATGATCTAAAAATTTTTTAACTATAAACGACAAATTTCTAGTTTATGCTGTCGCTGTTATCAATAATTCAATTTAAAGGCAATGACAATTACACAAAACAACGTCAGAATTCACAGAGGAAAAAAAGAAAAAAAAGAAAAAAATAATGCAAATCACATGACTAAATTAGAATAGTTGTAGCAAGAAAGACGAGCCATTTTCATACAGTTGTTTATTTAATTTTGATTGATGTTTTTTAATTAGTAACGCTTCGTGAATTTTACAGTAGTAATCTGATGAACATTTCTTTATAACACTAAAACGATGCATTAAGCTATCCATATCTTTTTTATTACACAAATTGCATTCAATAATATGATCTTTTATTTTGCTTTTGACCGAAGAGCCTAAATTTAAGTATTCCTTTGTTCTTGTTACCATATGACGTGTTGACTTACCGATGTAAGTCAGACCCGCATCACACGGGCACAAAAAGGGATAAACAACATTTGATAACAAAAGCGCAGGTGTGTTAGATTTTAAATTGAAATGGTTTCCAACTTTGCAAATTTTATATATAGGTGTTAAATGCACGGCAGAGAATTTCCAAATAAGTTTCGAAATGTTTTTTGCGAATATGTGAGACTGTTTCCCCACACATGCAATTTCAACTGTAACGGTTCTTTTCTTTTTTATTGGTAGGTTGTGTCTGATTTAAATTTGTTTGTCTACTATTCATAAATTGGTAAAAAACTTTATCAAAAAAAATAATTTGGGTATCCATTATTACAGAACATTGATCTTAATTTTTCTACTTCATTTTTGAATAGATGGCACTCGGAACAAATATTTTTGGCACGATTTAGCATACAACTAATTAAGTTTGATTTCCACTTTAACGGGCAAATTGCTTTGAAATTCAGAAAAACACCAGTATGAGTCGGTTTTCTCCAAATCCATGATTGTAAATTATTATTGTGTATTTTAAGTTCCATGTCTAAAAAGGGGAGAGTATTGGTAGATTTTTCCATTGTAAATTGTAAGTTTTTATGTTGTGAATTTAATCTATCTAAAAACTCCATACTGTCTGCTTCGTTGTTAAATATTGCAAAAATGTCATCTACATATCTAAAATAGACTTCTGGTGCGGAATTGAATTGCTGTTGTAAAAGGCGCGTTTTCGTTTCAGCCAGAAAGAAGTTAGCTATAGTAGGACCTAGTGGTGAGCCCATAAAAACAATATCAATTTGCTGATATAATTTGTCTTCGTATAAAAATATTCCTTTAGTTGCTAAATTTAATAATTTTTTAAAGATTTTCTTTTTTATTGGTAGTTGATTAGCGTTTGAGTTCTTGTCATAAATTTTATTTGAAATAAGGTTGATTGTTTCTTGTAAGGGAACATTTGTAAATAAGAATTTGACATTGAAGCTTACCATTACTTGATTTTAATTCAGATTGATTTCTTGTAGCTTTTTTAAGAATTTATAAGATGAGCACAGCATGTGTTTATCTGATATATATGGTTTAATGATCGTATCCAAGAATTTAGCTAGTTTGTATTTGGGAGAGCCCACCATCGAGATAACTGGGCGTGCAGGATTATCTTCTTTATGTACTTTTATTAGTCTATATAATTTTTCTGGTGTAGATCAGGTTGGGAGAAGGTGCTGAATAATTTCATTTCCGTACGGCTTTAGATATTTCTGAATGTGATATCTGATTGATTGTTCCCTTGCTATCAAAGGGTGTGATTTGTTTTCTTCTTTATCATTAATTTCAATGAACTTAGTTGAATCATATATTATGGAATCTATTTTGGAAAAATAATCTACCGAATTTAGTACTGCAACTCCTGTACCTTTATCTAACTTACAAACTTTAATATCTGAATCTTTAGATAAATTTAGTAAAGAGCAATGAATAGCTTGATTATTCCGTGTTGCAAATATTTGTTTGGAACTGTTCATAAATTTCTGAAAGTAGTATTTGATCTGATCTTTATATTCTTGATTAATTTGTGCTTTATATTTACTTCTTAATGTGTAGGTTAATTTCTCTAAGTTTGCTTTTACATTATTTTCATAGAGTTTTTTAGGAAGTATATGGTGTTGTAGACTGTATCGTAGCGACTCTAATTCGGTGATAGATAATTTTTTTTTACTTAAATTTACTATAGAACTCGGACTTTTATTTCTTTGCGAAATCCAAAGCCTAAACAATTTTTGCTGGTGAATTTTTGTTGTCACATTCAATTCTTTGTGAAATTTGTCTGTTAGCAGTTTAAGCAATTTTCAAAATATTTTATGTCTAAATTTAATTTTAAAACTTTTCATCCATATTTCTCTAACTTTCTCAGTTGAGTAACCTTGCTTAGATTTAAATTTTTGCCCTAAGTTTTTCAAGTTTAAGCCTCCTAACCTTTAAATTTCTCATAATTCTGATGACTTATACAGAATTGTTTTAAACAAGAATTAAAATTGAAAAAAAGGATGAGAAAAAGGCTAGCTAAATTTACCACTTTACAAACTCTAGTGTTAAAAAAGATAAATTTGATAGAAAAATTATATTTACTTAAACTGCTAACAGACAAATTTCACAAAGAAATTATATAAAAAGAAATAAACCAGTGGTTCTCAATCGGGGTGCTGCGGCACACTAGAGTGCCATTTGCGCTTCGCTAGGGTGCCCCAAGTTGTTGCAAATTATTCACTAGTCCAGGAAAAAGGTTGGGTGTTTTGATATTATTTTGAATTGTAAGCTTCAATGTTACTAGATAGATCAGTGTTTCTTAATCTGTTTGCCGCGAAAGATTTCGGAAAAAAAATTATTTAGGGACGTCGAATATTGCGGTTTTTACACATGAAATATGTAAGATTCGGAGAGAAGACCGTTTAATATACAGAAAGAACTAATTTTGCGAAGGAAATTAACAAGAGAGAGCGTGAATTCATGTAAAGACCTTTTTTTTTAGAGATCACGTAATTTTGGGGCCGGAAATTAAGGATTTTAGCTCAAGTGCGCTGCAAACTTGGGATGATACCAATTATGTGCGGCGGTCAGAACAACAATATTTTTAAAATAGAACTGATTTTAGGGACAAAAGCTAGAAATCTGAGCCCAACTCTGGGTGAAGACTTTTTTTTTAGAGACCACATGATTTTGGAAACAAATTTTAATAAAAATGGTCTAAAACCTCGATTTTTGAAAAATTTAAAAAATGTGCCGCATCGGAAAAAATTTGACAAACACTTGGTCAGAACTTGCCTTAGATGAAAGGTTTTACTAATTTCAAAACAAGACTAAAGCCAACTTCAAATAAATTCTGTTTGCGCGACTACGCGTTTTTATTCATTGCTAATATACTTGCTGCATTTATGCGACAAATGTCAGGCAAATACGAAAATGCAATTGGATTCATTTTCGAGACTTTGTTTTACATGAATAGAAAGTAATTTTTTTGGTCTAAAATGTCTGCACCTCCTTTCGTATAATCACATAACTTGTATAAAGCCGGTTTCTTCTTTTGATTTTTTGAAATTTAAAAACTTGAGTGCATTATTGATAAGATTTAAATATTTCGCTTTTCTGTGGTTTTAGAGTTTACAATAAAAGAATAAAAGTTGATATTTTTTTTAGGTTTGATCGAAAAAACTTTATAGAAACCAATATCTCTATTACACACTTGCTTTCTTTCATTTGTTATTTCTTTGCGCTTAGCTTGAACAGTTTCGAAGGTGGTAATTTTCTGTTCAAAAAGCCATTATAGCAAAAGTATTGAAGTGTATGATCGATCGTAAGATGGTAGGTGCTTTCACGCAGCCTGGGCCGTGAGTAAGTCTGTTCATTGATTTTAAAATGACAGACCGAAACCGAACCTACCAAAACGGAAGAGTATCCACCCATTCCGATGTTCAGTGTGGGTCTGCTAATCGGCAAACGTCCTTTTCAGGACGGGGCAATGCTAGGATAAAACTGCCCTTTTCAGGGCACATTGCCAACAAGTTCCGAAGACCCACTATTCTTCAGCTGAACGTCGAAGGCCTCACTACAAGCAAGATGAACGTTCTTCATCATCTCGCTATGCAGTCTGAGGCACTCGTCATCCTATTGCAGGAGACCCACTGCACTGATGCAGAGAAGTTGGTACTTCCAAACTACCAACTAGCTGGGTCTTCTTTAAGCAGGAAGCATGGTCTTGCCACGTTTGTCCACGAGCGACTGAGATACACGCTTTTCGACCAATCTCCACCTACATCGGAGATCGAGTGGCTGTGTGTGGACGTTGATGGTTATAAAATAGTCAACGTCTACAAACCACCGCCAACGTGATTGCGAACCCTGGATCTTCCAGTATTTCCTCACCCCTGTCTGTACGCTGGCGATTTTAACTGTCGTCATGCTGACTGGAGTTACGACGACAACAGTCCGGACGGTGAGTGCTTGGCTGGATGGGCAAGTGTTAATTGTCTTGCCCTCCTATATAGTGCCAAGGACGCTGCCAGTTTTTATTCCGGCCGCTGGAACACTGGCACCAATCCATATCTAGTGTAGGTCCAAACAGTCGCTTACCGGATAGACGTGTTTTTGACAAGTTCCCCAGGTCACAACATCGACCTTCGCTTATTACACCACCAAGGTTTGCTATGGCATTGCCAAGCATGCCTGTTAAGCGATGGAACTTCCGCAAGGCCAAATGGAGTCACTACATTGCTTTGACGAATAAATTCGCAAAGACTTTGTTGCCGCCTGATACACTTGATGTGGATGCGGTTTACCAGGACTTCTGTAACACCATTAAGAAAGCAGCCAAAAAGACTATCCCACGCGGGTATCGAAATACCTACATTCCGTGTTGGGATGCAGAGTGTGAATCCCTCTATAAAACCTTCCTGCAGTCTCCTCAGGAAGACGACTCAAGCTTGGCTGCTACAGCTCTGCTTGCCAAGCTTGACAGAAAGCGGAGGGATCGATGGTCCGAAGCAGTTCGGAGCATTGACTTCTCACACTCTAGTCGAAAAGCATGGAGTATTTTGAATAACCTTACTGGTAGGTCACGACACTCTCCTCGTCACTGTCCCGTTTCAGCCAATGCTATTGCATCTCAGTTGGTTAGAAATGGGAAATACCAGGCTGTTGACCGCAAGTCATCTCGACTTGTCTTTCAAGAAGTGTCTGACCTTTGGAGGGCCACAACACCAGACGCAGTAAATATCTCTGACA
This sequence comes from Diplosoma virens, assembly GCA_963680785.1. Classification (NCBI taxonomy): domain Eukaryota; kingdom Metazoa; phylum Chordata; class Ascidiacea; order Aplousobranchia; family Didemnidae; genus Diplosoma; species Diplosoma virens. The sequence goes on along the minus strand of OY796880.1, from coordinate 49,077,452 downwards.
ATTTCTCATAGAGAGAATTTGCTGCTGCCCTTCAACATTTAAAACCAGGTAAAGCTCCGGGACCTGATTCCATCTGTCCCGAGCTTATACTCCATGCCGGAGCTGCTTTGAAGTACTGGTTACGTGACTTCCTTTCTTCCTGTTTGCGCCGACTCAAAATTCCCAAGATCTGGAGAAGAGCGCTTGTGCTCGCGATCCCAAAACCAGGAAAGCCCGTGGGGGACCCAAAGAGTTATCGACCTATATCTCTGCTCTGTGTCCCCTACAAGATCCTCGAGAGGTTTATGTACGCCCGCGTTCAACCATTAATCGATCCGCTGCTCCCTAAAGAGCAGGCTGGGTTCCGACGCGGGAAGTCAACCGTAGATCAAGTTGTTCTGCTAACCCAGAACATCGAGGATTCTTTCGAGGCTAAAAAGAAGGCCGGTGCCGTATTTATCTATCTGACAGCTGCTTATGACACTGTCTGGCACCGTGGCCTTACCTGCAAGCTGCTGAGACTACTTCCGGATAAGCACATGGTCAAAATGATCATGGAGCTTGTCCGAAATCGAAGTTTTACCCTTACTACCTGTGACAGCAAGCAAAACAGGCTACGCCGTCTTAAAAACGGCGTTCCTCAGGGATCGGTCTTGGCTCCCCTCCTATTTAACATCTATACGTACGATCTTCCTTCCATGATTTCCAGAAAGTTTGCTTATGCTGATGATCTAGCATTGTTGCATTCTTCTGGAAACTGGAAGGACTTGGAGGGGACCTTAAGCCAAGACATGTCCACACTGTCAGCGTATTTCCAGACTTGGAGGTTGAAGCTCAGTCACACTAAGACGGTGACGGCAGCCTTTCATTTAAACAACCGAGAGGCCAAACGTGAGCTAAAGGTCTACAACAACGGTGGACTTTTACCGTTCTGTCCAACCCCTACTTACCTTGGGGTAAAACTGGACAGATCGCTCACGTTTCGTCACCATTTAGTGGCATTGCGCAAAAAAATATCCTCGCGCGTCACACTGCTGAGGCGACTCGTGGGCTCGGGATATGTGCTGGTGCTAAAACACTAAGCATAGTCACCTTGTCTCTAGTCTACTCAACAGCTGAGTACTGTGCGCCAGTGGTGTCGCAGTGCTCACACTCGCCTCATCGACAGTGTCTTGAATGACGCCTCGCGCATAGTTACTGGATGCCTGCGTCCCACTCCAACGGACCACCTACCTATACTCTCAGGCATCCAGCCAGCTGAGCTTCGCCGAATGGGAGCGACACTCTCCTTGGCTTACCGTGGATCTCTGGACCCCGATCATATTTTGTATGGTCTGTTAAGTGGGTCCTCAGATACTCGCCAAGTGAGACTAAGATCCAGAAACCCGTTTGTGCCAGGTGCGCGGAATCTCTTGGACAACCTTGCCAGACTTGGCATCCGCGCCTCTAAATGGACAAATCTTAAATGGAAAACGGAGTACTGTGAAGGTGCTTCCAGGCTCCGTGATTTTGTGCCCCAGACCGGTGCCAGGCCTGTTGGGATGGGCTTACCCCTAGCAGCTTGGGTTAAGCTCAACCGCCTGCGGACTGGTGTTGGGCTATTCCATTCGTCCATGCACAAATGGAGTCTCGCTCCTTCACCGAATAGCGAGTGTGGCGCCTCTGAGCAAAACGCAGACCATGTACTAACAGCGTGCCCTATACATCGGGCACCACATGGAGCACGAGGTCTGACGGTTTTGGATGACGAAACTCGATGCTGGCTTAATGACATCACTGCCAGCGTCTGATCCAGGCAGTGCAGCAGTCTGAGGTAGTAAAAGGATAAACCCTCGGCCCCAGTCCTGTTTGTGTCTGACCTGGAGTAGATACCTCTTCAAACGACGACGACGACGACGACGATCGTAAGATCAACTTTTATAATAAAACCAAATCAAGAGCTCGGGATTTCCTTCGGACTTAGAAAATTTTACAAGAAAAGAAATCTAAATCTTTAGTTACGTCTTTTTCAACATAAATAACTTCCCTTGGAAAGTGAGATTGAAAGCGTTTTATGGCCTGGTCCGTTCAGTCTCAATTATTTTGATAAACAGTTTACAATTTGCTTTTTTCTCGCTTTTGGCTGCTTTTTTCTCGTGTTTTTTGAAATAATCAAAAAACTAGAGACTAGGTGTCAAAAAGCTATTAATAACTCCAAAATTACTTGAGCGATTTTTTCAAAAATTACATCATCGTTTAGATGAATAAAATTTAGGAAAAGTCAAAAAATTTGAAGAAATTTGTGAAAGTAGTTTTTGAGCAGCACACAACATTTTAACAGCGCGGGTACTTTCCGCCCTCCATCCGCCAGTTGTAATAGGATTAAAACGACTTGATTTTGCGTTTGTTGGATGAATCTCAAAAGATACGCTATTAATTCAATTCACACTAGGTTTACCGTCTGTTTTGTCTACTTACTTTAACCGTGGTGTCGATTTCAACACTTTTATACTGTAGTTATATCTAAAAAATGCTGTAAATTTGTTGCAACCTGTAATTTAATTCATCAAGTTATATTGTTACACCTTTAAAGCTATGATTGAGATTAATAAATGATTTAAATAAGCATTTGCCTGTGACGATCTTATGGTATACATACTACTGCCGTTACAAAAATTACTACTTTGTTTTTCGACTAAATATGAAGCAATAAAAATACACGATACAAAAATGAAATAATTTTTTTATTTCTAAGAAAAACTTTTTATAGCTCTATTATATCATGTAGTACAGTTTGTAGTCAAGTAAGTGCAGTTGCAACCACAATTAAAGTATCTGGCACTTCTTGCACCTTAGGTGCGCCGCTCTGCCATCAGGCAGTGCACACTTTTCACAAGTTGTTTACTTGCAAAATATACAAATAGAAACTTTAGCATTTGTGCAGCAATCAGATGTTTTGTATTTCTAACGTTTCCTTTTTGTTAGCTGATGGTAGGCAATGGTATATACATCGCGAGTGTTCTGTAGTTTTTTCTGAGAAGATCATTCAATTTCAGAAAAAATTTTCTTTGCGTTGTGCATTTTTTTGTTCATTTCCTATGAAGTATCAAGCATTAATTATTTTAATATTAAGCATATTTTCCCAGACGGTAAATGGCATCTTTTGAGATGAATATTTTGACAAATAAAGACGACTCATTTGGTCAAAAAAGTTTTATTTTGTTGGCAAAACAGAATAACTTTTAGGTTTTTTTAGTGCTTTGATCAATTTTGGCCGAACCATGCAGATTAGACAATTTTTTTTTGCTTCGGCTATTTTTTCACAAGCAATGTTTAGGAAAATTAATTTCATAAAAATCTCCTGGAAAATTTTTTGTCTTCAGTCAAATCTCTGAATAGTTTTTAGCTGTTCTTTCTAATTGTTCCCATAAATGATGTTTTTCCTGCAGACAACTTTTTGCCAACATCAGAGAAATAAAAAAGTTGTCGCTGGTTATGTTGTACCTTTTGTTTTTGGCACATTTTAGGCCTACTGATAGTGCTAAAGGTACTACTATACGTTTTTTTTTTTCTTTTTGTGCAACAAAATACAAAGTAATTCACAATATCCTTTTTTTATTCATCGGAAAAAACCCAAAACTTAATTTCTTAATTTAAGGATAATTGGACGTGGAAAGTATCAACAGAGCATCAAGATTTCAGTGACATTAGTTGTTTGACAATTCTTAAAAGAAAATCGCAGACATTTTTTTGTCGTCGCGATACAAAAATTTTAAACATTTTTTGTATGTGAAAAGAATGTCAGCATTAAACCCTATTCTTATTCTACGAAACCTCAAAAATTTTACTTTCTTGATAAACAGTTTTGAGACATTGATATGTAAAAAATAGTTAGGAATTCTGCATTTTCTATTCCGCAAAAAACGGACAAAATGGATCGGAAGATTTTTTCGATTAGCACCACGTACACACTGGAGTGTGACAAGAGCTCTGAGTTCTTGTAGGTTTAAACCAGAGATGTCCAACCTTTTTTCTTAATGGGCCAAATTATAAATTTAAATACATCCAGCGGAGGGCAAAAGTACATGAATATAAAATTTTGTCGTTTTAGTATTAAAAGCCATGACTAAATGATGAGAATTGAATCATAAATTTAAAATTGATTAAATTTAAAATTAAAATCATTATGCAATTAGTATTAAAATTATCCATGCAGCAGCTGCTTTAAAGTCCTGTCGACATGATTTTCTTTGTTCGTGCTTGCGCCGACAAAAATTTTTAAGAATTGGAGAAGAGCCCTTTAAGTCCCGATTTTAAACGTTGATGAAACCCATAGAGGACCCAAAGAGTTTTCGATCGATATCTCTGCTCTGCAACTCCTAAAAGATCTTCGAGAGGCTTATCTATGCCAGTGTAGAACCAATTATGGATTCATTGCCCTTTAGACAGCAGGCTGGGTTTTGACGTGGAAAGTCAACCGTGCGTCAAGTCGTTTTATTGACAGAAAACATCTAGGGCTTTTTGTGGATTTGTTAATCTGACGGCGGTACATGACTCTGTCTAACACCGTGGCCTTATCTGAAAGCTACTTCAGACTTCTGCCGGATACGTACATGGTCAGAATGATTATGGAGCTTGTTCAAAAGCAAAGTTTTACCTTTAACTACCGGTGACAACTAACAAAGTAAGCTTCATCGTCTGAAAAACAGCGTTTTTAAGGGATTGGTATGGGCTCTCCTCCTTCCAAACGTCTATGAGTACAACCTGCCCCGCATAATTTCCAGAAAGTTTAGCTACGAAAACAATCTAGCGTTCTGGCATTCTAAAAATTGGAATGCCTTTAAGGGGACTTCTCCTTTGGAAATTGGAAGTTGAGACATATGATACACTTTTGGCGTATCTCAAGACTTGAATCTCAGTCACACTAGGATGATGATAGCAGCCTTTTTGTTTAAATAACCGAGAAGCCAAGCGTAAACTAAATGCTTACAACAGCAATAGAGTTTTACCATTTTGTCCAACGCCAACTTGATTTGGTGTAAAATTAGACAGATCGCTCACGTTCTGTCATCATTTAGTGGCATTGCGCAAAAGCAATTTTCGCGCGTCACTTTGCTGAAACAACTTGTAGGTTCAGGACAGGGTGCCAAAATACTGCGCACAGCTTCCCTATCCCTGGTCTACTTAACAGCTGAGTACTGCGTATCAGTCTGGTGTTACATCGTTTTTCATACTTGCCTCATAAACAGTGTCCTGAATGACGCCTGGCGCATTGTCACTAGATACCTGCATCCCAATCCCACGGAACACCTATCCATACTTTCAGGCACCAAACCAGCTCAACTTCGCCAACTAGGAACGATTGGACCTAGAATCTCTAAAATGTCTGATCCTCTTTCCACCCTCCTAATAAATTAAATGTTATCACAAGCAGCATCGGCGCCACTGCTTTATTGTAATCTTATTCCAAATCACTCTGCATTGGTTCAAAGTTACTATCTTTACAACCACTAACTATCACTTGATATTGTAAAAATGTTCGAAAAAAGCACAATCAATATTAATATAATAGCAAAACAATGTGAATACTGAAAATTATGCTTGGAGCAAGCGTTTTTATGACAAGCTTTGCCCACAAAAGTTTTCATAAATTAGTTATTCGACTTCACTCAACGTAGCCATCAACTGATGTATTCGCATTGTCTCCCTTGCCACTATAACACTAGTAACATCGAATTCTATACAGTTATGAAAATATAACTAAAAAAATTAAGTAAGCAGTGGGCCGCAGGTTGGACATCTCGTTTTAGACCAATGCTTTCGTCTCCACGTGTAGCAGCATTTTTATTTCAATATTTTATAAATTTTCAAACTGGATTCGTGGATCAAGTGGTTTCTTGCATCATAAAAAGTTTCAATAGCATTAGCTACATATTGTGGAACTCATATTGCACCAATATAAACATTCGTTTTTTATCACTATACATTTGGTAATAAAATACAACTGCTTTGCGGTATAACTTGTGAGGACCATAAATGATATGTTATATAAATTGACATTTTAAAAATTTTACTTTGTCGACATAAGAACTGCTCTTTCTCAACCCATTAATTCTATCGTTTCTATATAAGATTACCACGTTGGATTACGAGATAATATTTGTCGTTTGATAGTTTGTTTTTGCAATTAATAACAAATAATGTAAAATTTATTTAGCACCTATAACCGCGACAGTAGTATGTAAAGACTGGTTTGGCGTCATTTTCCGCTAGTGGCGCTAGAGAGCAGGCGCAGTCGCAGGCGCATATGACGTCATCGCAGGCGCGGTGGCGCTAGAGAGCAGTGGCGAATCCGAATCCTAATCTTACTCCTATTTCTAATCCTACTCCTATTCTTAATAATACTCCTATTTCTAATCCTACTCCTATTCCTAATCCTACTCCTATTCCTAATCCTATTCCTATTCCTATTCCTAATCCTACTCCTATTCCTAATCCTACTCCTATTCCTACTCCTATTCCTAATCCTACTTCTATTCCTAATCCTACTCCTATTTCTAATCCTACTCCTATTCCTATTCCTAATTCTACTCCTATTACTATTCTACTCCTATTCCTAATCCTACTCCTATTCCTAATTCTACTCCTATTCCTAATTCTACTCCTATTCCTAATCCTACTCCTATTCCTAATCCTACTCCTATTCCTATTCCTAATCCTAATCCTACTCCTATTTCTAATCCTACTCCTATTCCTAATCTTATTTCTATTCTTATTCCTATTTCTAAGAAAGACGATGATGCTGGGTTCAATTCTTAACCAAGGCAATATAAAACCTAAACCTAAGACAGACAGTAGTCCTAAGTTTGACTCCCTACCAAGACAGTAGAAATCCTAAACCTAACAAAGGTCCTGAGCTTGATTCCTACTTAAGACAGTATAAATCCTAGCCCTAAGAAAACCAGTAGTCTTGAGTTGGATTCCTACCCAAAACAGTATAATCCTTAAACTTAAGAAAACCAGTAGTCCTGGGTTTGATCCCCAACCAAGATAATATAAATTTAAATCTTAAGAAAATCAGTGGTCTTGAGTACAATTTTTGCCCAAGACAGATGTAAGATTTCAAACCTAATCGTAAGAAAATTAGTAGTCCTGAGTTTGATTCCCAACCAATATAATATTGATTTTAATCCTAAGAGAGACGGTGGTTCTAAGTTTGACTCCCACCCAAGATAACATTAAACCAAACCCTAAGAACAGCAGTAGTCCTGAGTTCGTTTCTTGTCCAAGCCAGAACCAAGACTTCAAAACATAACATAAGATTATTTCAAGACCTTCTGCAAGATTTTAAAGCAATAAAGTCAAAGTTTTTCCGGTTTTTTAAGCACTCGTAAAACGAACCTACCTAACCTTTTCCTGTTTTTAAGCACTCCATTTCCTGCAAAGGGCAAGTCAGGTCAATACACAGTTTTCCCCGTGGGGATTTCCCTAGGTTTTTACCGGGATTGTTTGTATAGGTTTCTTTGTGCATTGCAAACTTTGTCTTGATTTTTGTTATATTTATGTTTAATTTCTCAATTTTTCCCTAAAACACTTTGGTTTTTCGATACTTTTATTCAATTTTAAAACTTTTTTTTCTAAAAAAACCTTGATTTTTATTATAACTTTGTTTAATTTTTTCTAATCAATCTTAATTTTTTATAACTATCTTTAAATTTTTTATAGGCGAGCTTGATTTTTGTTATACTTATGCTCAATTTTTTAAAAATTTTTCTTACACAACCTTGGTTTTTGTTACAACTATCTTCAATTTTTTCTAGACAAATTCGATTTTTATTATACCTTTGTTGAAATTTCAAAATTTTTTCTTTAGACAACCTTGATTTTGTTACACATTTGTTTAATTCTTCAAACATTTTCTTAGTCAACCGTGATTTTTAGATACCTATTTTAATATTTTTTCTAAACAAGTTTGATTTTTGCTATACCCTTGTTGGATTTTTCCAAACTTTTCTTTGTCAACCATGATTTTTATTATACTTTTGTTGAATTTTTAAAAGTTTATCTTGATTTTAGTCATATCTTTGTTTAGTTTTTCTTAACAATCTTGATTTTTTTTATATCTAGGTTTAATTTTTACTTGGTAACCTTGATTTTTGTCATTTCTAACCTCAATTTCTTCTAGAGAAACTTGATTTTTGTTATACCTTTTCTCAATTTTTTCTAAACAACCTTGTTTTTTGTCAAACCTTTGCTTAATTTTTTCTTAACAACCTCGATTTTGTTATACCTTTGTTTAACTTTTCTTGAAAAACTTAATTTTTTTATAACTATCTTCAATTTTTTTTTTCCTCGGCAATCTTGATTTTGCAATATCTACGTTTAATTTTTACTTGGTAACCTTGATTTTTCTCACAACTTTGTTTAATTTTTTCTTGGCAACCTCGATTTTTGTCACACCTATCTTTAATTTTTCTTAACAATCTTAATTTTTGTCATACCTAATCTCAATTTCTTTCTTAATAACCTTGATTTTTGTCATAACTATCTTCAATTTTTTCTTAAAAACCTCGATTTTGTTATACCTTTGTTTAACTTTTCTTGAAAAACTTAATTTTTATAACTACCTTCAACCGGCAATCTTGATTTTGTATATCTACGTTTAATTTTTACTTGGTAACCTTGATTTTTGTCATACATAACCTTAATTTTTTCTTAACATTCTCAATTTTCCTTATACCTTTATTTAATTTTTTCTTGGCAACCTTGATTTTTGTCATACCTTTGTTTAATTTTTCTTAACAATCTTGATTTTGTTGCACCTACCTTCAATTTTTTTTCTAAACAACCTTGCCTTTTGTCATACCTTTGTTTAATTTTTCTTAACAATCTTGGTTTTGTTGCACCTACCTTCAATTTTTCTAGACGAACTTGATTTTGTTATATCTATGCTTAATTTTTTTTGGTAACCTTGATTTTTATTATACCTTTGCTTAATTTTTTCTTGGCAACCTCGATTTTTAGATACCTACATTTAATTTTTCCCTAAGAAAGCTTGATTTTTAGGTACCTTTATTCAATTTTAAAACTTTTTTTCTAAACAAGCTTGATTTTTTGTTACACCTAAATTCAATTTTTTTCTTGACAACCTTGATTTTTATTCGCAATCAAAGTAATTCTTAAAAGTTTGAAACAAAAATTTTTATTGATAGGTTATTCGTGTTCAATAAGCAGATGTTTCATAATAAAAAATTCGTCTTCTTTATTATTTAGTAAACCGAATTCAAACATAGTTATTATTTTTATGTTGTATGAATTTAATTTCTAGTGTTATCATTTTAAATGTTTCAAAAATGAATTCAGTTCCAACTATGTTTAATCTTTCGGTCGTTTTATAAACTTTTTATAATAAGAAAGCTACCCGTAATCTCTGTAAGCGTGACCATATGCTTTTGATAATTGCGTCTCTTACACAGAAGCTGACCGTATCCTGTTGATAGCGTATTGCGTTTCCTGACATATTCATGATCGGAGTTTGAAAATCTGGTTACCTTAATTTCCAGAGTAAAAATAGAGTAAGCAAAAATTTTTATAATGCACCTTGATTTTTATAGTTTTTAACAATTTTCAGTAAAAAGGAAAATTTATTACAAGCTTGACCCAAAAAATTTGATTTCAAATCACCGCTTAGTTTGCAATCACCCCAGTCAATTGCAACCGTTTATGTTAAAAAGTTTTACATTTTTTCACTTTTAATAAGAAAACTCATCATAAAACTGAACATTTTAATTCATTTTACCAACTAAATTTTCTAAAATTAACATAAAGTTTGAAATCAAATAAGACCAACGTAAGTTTAGTTTTGTATAAGTAAGATCAATTCCAAGAAAAATCGGTTGTGTTTTAAAAATATATTAAGATTTGTTCTATCAAGTCCTATCGCAGTTAGTTCTTATGTCTAAATGAAAACAAACCAAGCTGAAATTATTTAATTAACTTATTGACTAGCTCGAAACCTAAAAATAAACTCTTCAAAAAATCAAGATTTTTAAAAAATATCTAAAAATTTTGCTTTCAGGATACGGTTTTGCTTGGGGTAACAAACACAAATAAAGAAACTAACAAATTCACTCTTTTATCTTGAACGTTGCTAACCTCTAAGAAAAAGGTGTGGACATCAACCATGTCAAAGAAAGCGTATACGGGTATTAAAAATTAAACTTTTAAATTTCATTTTCCGCAACAACGTTTTGTGGTCAAGTTTTAAATTATTGCACTAGTTTAACCAAAAATATTTTAGTTTTTCTTTAACCCAAATAAATGTTTTAACCAAAAACTTCATTAATTGATATTAAAAATTGATCCACGAATATAATTTTATACATTTTTCAGACGGAGGTTTTGCGGTCAGGTTCTTAAAATTATCACCATTTTAAAATTCTCTCACATTGTAAAGTTTTTGTATAGAAACATTCGAGTCCTTTTACGTGAAAAAAATTAATTTTTTGAAAGGGCTATCTTTCTTTCAAGTGTCTTACATTTTAAAGTTACAAAAACACTAGCTTGCTTAAAAAATCTAAAAAAAAATTTTTTCCTGAAAAGTGTACGTTTCTTCGTTGCAGAAGTTTGTTAGTTTTTAGAACCAAACCCTAAAAAATTCTACTTTATGTTAGATTTTTGACATTTTTTCAATGCATAGCAACAATTCAATCTCAAATTTTTGTCACAATATTGTTTTCTTAATTGCGCAAATGTTGTAATTTTGTCAAACTCTTTGTTATAATTGTTGCACAGAGGCAAATATTTCGATTTTTGCACGGTTCTCATTTTAGTTAGTTTTTTCTTTCCAAAGTGAAAAAAGTCGCATGAAAGGTTTTAACTAAATATCAATTCGTTTGTTTTCAATACTAAGTAACAATACAAACATTTCAAAGTAAACTAACAAAAAGTTGACTAATCAAGTTTATTAGACTCATCTCTTCATGAAAAGATATCAATTTTTGACTTAAGAGTTTTTCATCTTGTAACCTAAGTTTTTTCAATCTACTTTGTATTAAAAGTTGTTTAGCATGACAAAATTTCACAAGATTTTCTCAAGTTGAAACCGTCTTGATTAAAAAATAGCAAATTTGGTGTTAAAAGTTGTTCGATTTGCAAATCAATATCTGTTTTTAGCAACTGTTTATTCATTATGTAACCTAAATGTGATGCTTTAAATTAATTTTATGATAAAAATCAGTCAACCTTACAAATTTTAACTAGTTGAAACCGTTTGTGCCTCAAAAAATCAGAAACATTTACCTTTTTACAAGCAAACTTTTCGAAACAAACCTACATTTTACTTTGTTCACGTTTCAATAGGAATTTTACCTAGAATTTTTTTTAACCTAAAAATCTTTTTTATTTTTCAATTTGAAATCACAATTTGTGTATTTTGTTTTACAAACCTACTCTTTTTAAACTATTATGCACGTAACTTGTAGAGCATATCAATTTTTATGTTTTCAACTGGTCTGTTACATTTTTATTTAAAAAAATTCTCTTGACTTTACGTGTTGTTGTCTTTATGAAAAAATTATCATAATTTGTTAAAAATTTTCTTTTTCATCATTTATAAGTTCGTTGGATGGTAAGATATTAGATAAAAGTTATGATTTGGAAAAATTTTTATAATAGTGTTTTTATTGCTTTTGTAAGCAAAAGTTCATGCACAAACCTTGAAAAATACACAGATCGTCATGAAAAGCTTTACTTAAACCACAGTGTTGTATATTTTACCAAGTTTTTTGTATCATAACAGCAATAAATCTATTTCTCAAGTCAACTGTTGAACTTTGCGTCATAATCACAGTTCTTCTTCTTCCTGTTACTCTCGTTTTCAACACTACTTTTGTCATTTTTGATTATTTTCTTGTGTTTTTTCCTCCATGTCGTCATCATCAACCCATAATTTCATAACTATTTTTCTTATTTTTGTTGACATTCAAGTGTCTGTTTTTAGTTCATTTTTTAATTTTTAATTTTAAAAGATAGTTATAAAAAATTAAGATTGATTAGAAAAAATTAAACAAAGTTATAATAAAAATCAAGGTTTTTTTAGAAAAAAAAGTTTTAAAATTGAATAAAAGTATCGAAAAACCAAAGTGTTTTAGGGAAAAATTGAGAAATTAAACATAAATATAACAAAAATCAAGACAAAGTTTGCAATGCACAAAGAAACCTATACAAACAATCCCGGTAAAAACCTAGGGAAATCCCCACGGGGAAAACTGTGTATTGACCTGACTTGCCCTTTGCAGGAAATGGAGTGCTTAAAAACAGGAAAAGGTTAGGTAGGTTCGTTTTACGAGTGCTTAAAAAACCGGAAAAACTTTGACTTTATTGCTTTAAAATCTTGCAGAAGGTCTTGAAATAATCTTATGTTATGTTTTGAAGTCTTGGTTCTGGCTTGGACAAGAAACGAACTCAGGACTACTGCTGTTCTTAGGGTTTGGTTTAATGTTATCTTGGGTGGGAGTCAAACTTAGAACCACCGTCTCTCTTAGGATTAAAATCAATATTATATTGGTTGGGAATCAAACTCAGGACTACTAATTTTCTTACGATTAGGTTTGAAATCTTACATCTGTCTTGGGCAAAAATTGTACTCAAGACCACTGATTTTCTTAAGATTTAAATTTATATTATCTTGGTTGGGGATCAAACCCAGGACTACTGGTTTTCTTAAGTTTAAGGATTATACTGTTTTGGGTAGGAATCCAACTCAAGACTACTGGTTTTCTTAGGGCTAGGATTTATACTGTCTTGGGTAGGAATCAAGCTCAGGACCTTTGTTAGGTTTAGGATTTCTACTGTCTTGGTAGGGAGTCAAACTTAGGACTACTGTCTGTCTTAGGTTTAGGTTTTATATTGCCTTGGTTAAGAATTGAACCCAGCATCATCGTCTTTCTTAGAAATAGGAATAAAAATAGAAATAAGATTAGGAATAGGAGTAGGATTAGAAATAGGAGTAGGATTAGGATTAGGAATAGGAATAGGAGTAGGATTAGGAATAGGAGTAGGATTAGGAATAGGAGTAGAATTAGGAATAGGAGTAGAATTAGGAATAGGAGTAGGATTAGGAATAGGAGTAGAATAGTAATAGGAGTAGAATTAGGAATAGGAATAGGAGTAGGATTAGAAATAGGAGTAGGATTAGGATTCGGATTCGCCACTGCTCTCTAGCGCCACCGCGCCTGCGATGACGTCATATGCGCCTGCGACTGCGCCTGCTCTCTAGCGCCACTAGCGGAAAATGACGCCAAACCAGTCTTTACATACTACTCGCGACTTCATTTGCAATTTTACAATTTAATCACAGATTAACTGCTGACTAGATACCCTTACCCTATTAGTGCACAGCATCCCACCTGATGAGATCCAGCAAAGTCAAAAAACTGTTATAGGATTTAAATTTTGTTTTTTCTGTCATAATGAAAATCATTTTAGAGCTGCGTGTGACAAATAAATAATTGTTTATACTGTCTGAGTCATACAATGTATTAAAACTGTATAAAAATCTAAAATCATTGGTGGTATCAAAAACGATACTTTAGAAAAAGCTAGGTTGTTTTTTCATGACCAGAATTCCGCTTCAAAAAACTTTTTGACTTGGAAAAACCAGTTTCATTAATAAAAAAATGTTAGGAAAAGTCAAGATACATGAGCGCCAAATAAATAAAAATGATAATAATATGCAACTTTTTGAAAAATTTGGTGTCAATTTCAACACCTCGGTAAACTAGTATTAATCAAAAAAATTTTATATTGCTATTTTGTCACAAATCACTCTCATAGTAATGTTTTTGCACTTACAAAATTATTTAATTAAGTTTTTTTCGAAACTATTGAAACGGTTTTGCGCTATGAAATTGAAATAAAAAATTTATAAGGTCTTTTGCAGAACGCTGAACAACATTAGAGACTGTCCTGTTAAATTTTATTTTTGTTTTTGTAGCTTTTTTTATAGATATGATTGGAATTTGGAGATACTTGCTAAAACCGAAAAATAGAACAAAGTACCGTAAAGTGTCTTTTCCAAAAACAAAACGATATGTCGCCAGAAGATTTGGAACATTGACGTGTATGTAGATCACGTTCGCCATTAATAGAGCACTCTCACCCAATCGGCCATGCTGCCAAAAAAACTTATCAGACCGACGTTCATAAAACAGGGTGATTTTTTTATAAATTGTTCAACTACACTTAGCAAAATAATTTTATTTTTACAAGAATAATTGTTCTATTTTAGTTAGGCCCCATTTGGATAAACTTTGTTGGTATAAGATGAAGATCAAGCCAAACAAGCGATTAATTTAAAAACTTGAAAAAATTGCAAGGTTTATTTTAAACATGACTAAATAACTCAATATTTAAACTTTTTTTAAGTAAACAAACATTCTAATATTGCTTTACTGTGCCTAGCAAGGACCTAATTTGAATATAACTGGTGTATTGAAATAAAAAATAAATAACCTAAACTTCAAGAAAACTAAGCTTGAAGTTGTTTTAAAATATTTTGTTGTAACCATTCTTGGCTAAAACTGTATGCTTTATTTTGTTTTGACAGACCCTTTTTTCCCAAACAGAATATAATTGACTGCAATAAATTAAATATAAAAAACTAATTTTTGTAAAACAATAATTTAAAGTCTACTAATTTTAGAATTCAGCGCTGTAATATGTATTTTTTGAGTTCAATGTCTCGTTATGTAAAGCAATCATGTAATGTTCTTTAAAGAATAAATTTTAAAAAATTGGATAAAAAAGTCAAAATTAAAAATTTTAGCATATTGACTTTTTCATTGCCAATTTAACAAAAAACAAACAAACAAAACTATAAAGTATTAGGCCGTTAAGTGATGAGTTGAAACAATAAGATTTCTGGTTTTGTTTATCTTAAGAAATTTTTTAATTTCCAATATTTGTCTTTCATGGGGGTACGGTTGGGTATGATTGGAAGTCCAACAAACCACTAAGAAAACAAATTGTAAAACAGTAACCTCAAAACTCTTTGGCAATATCAAATGCAAGATTGACTTTGTCAACTTCATCAGATTTATACAATGTATCGATATAATGTATCAATAATGAGAATTTATCACATCAAAATAGACTTTATCAAACTCATGGTATACAAAGTGAAAATCAAATTAGAAGGCACTGATTCAAACGACGCAAAACTGTTTGCCAGCCTTCGTTGTTACAAAACTACTCTACGTTTCAGACTTAAGGTTGCACTCTTGTTTTTCTTTTTCTTTTGTGGAGATTGTAATAAATTTTTCAAAAGCATTATTATTGTTTTCAATTAGTGTGCAATAATTTTTTATTCATTTTTAAAGGATTTGTCGACGTTGGGGGACAGAATGGGTATCCTGGTTCAAAGATGAGGGTTTACTGTCCAAGACAAGCTCCATCCAATTATTTCATATCATGCGGTGGTACTAGATCGAACAGGTAAGTTTAGTTTAAACTAATAGTTTTGTTTTTTCATTTTTTGATTGACGTATTGGTGCTTTAGGTTCAAAATATTCTCAAAAACCTTTTAAGTAAAAAGGAAAAAATTTTGTTACTTTTAAGTAAAAATTTTGAAAGATGCTAGAAATTTTGAAAAAAGCAAACACCCCATGCTGTTGAGAATTGTTCTCAATGTAGTCATTGGCATTTGCTCTAAAATTTTAATTCTATTTTAAAATACTTATTTAACATTTTGCAGTACATTAGTCCTTAAAGACTACAGTAAATTAACGAGTAAATGTATCTTAATAAGAGTACTTGATGTCACAGCATAATTTTCAAAAGTATCATAAAATTAAATAAACCAATGGAAAGTTGAAAGCTCCTAAGATTTTTTTGCAAGTCGACAAGTAAATTTTAAAAGATACTACTTAAACGTTTTTTATTTTTAAAAAGCAAGCCTTTTTATTTCAAACCAAGTGGTTTTGATTCGTTTTTTAGAATAAAAGAGTTTTAAAATTTTATACAGTAGTCCATATGATTGCAATCGGAACGGATGCTGCTGGTCACCTCAAAGAAGATGCTTCAAAGCGAGATTTAATAGTATGTTCCAATAAGATAAGTTGTATTCGATACAAACTTTTGCAGTTATGCAAATAAGAAAGCATTAAAATTCTAATTATTTTCCGTAATTTAAATTTTCAATGTATTTGTTAGGATTAAACTTAATTTTATTTAGAATCAAAAACAAAAATTGTAAAATATTGGAAAATATAGTGTTAATAATTAGTTTGGACTAAAATTATCGGAATAGTCATTTTGACCATTTTATCCTTGGCAACTTTTAAAAGTTAATTTTCATCGCCTGAAATCTTTTTGAAATGAGGCGACGTAAGTGATTTTTTTATTAGATTATAGCCTGGTACAGAAAGTTTAACCTTACTACTCGTGACAGCCATCCAAGCACGCTCTAACGTGTGAGAAACCGCGCCCCAGGGATTGATCTTGTCTCCTTTCTTTTTTAACATATGCACAAGATTTGCTAGTGCTGATGATATGGCATTGTTGCACTCCTCTAGATTCTGGGAGCCCGGGGCGGTGCATCTAAACCCAAAAATGACTACACTTTCAGCGCATCTACAGCCTGGTATAGCTAAATTATTTACACACGATGAGACTAGCTTTTAATTTAAGCAACTGAGAGGTCAAACGTGAGCTAAAAGTTTACAACAACAATAGCTTTTACCATTCGGTCCAGTTCAGACTTAACTACACGTAAACCTGGACAGAATGCCTACGTTTCATCACCGTCTTGTGACTTATGTGCCTTGGGCATGTCACGATAATCCTGCGTTGTAATCCTGCGTCCCATCTATCAATTTTTTCAGGTATCCAGCAAGCTGACCTTTCCCGAATAAGAGGGATAATTTCTTTAGATAACCGTGGCACTCTGGATTTTGACCATATACTACGTTGTTGGTGTACAGACGTTTGCCACGGGGAAACTTAGTTTTAAACAACCGTTTGTGTCATCCGCTAGAAAACTGGTTTTAATCTTTCCCCAATTAGGAATCCACGCCTCTTATCGGAAAAATTATAGATAAAAACCAGGTTTGATGCTTTCATTTTCAGTACCGGCTCTAGGCCTATTGAAACCAGTTTCCTTAAGCTGTTTGGAACGCATGCAAAATGATGTAAGGCGATTTTATTCATTCATATTTAAAGGGGTCTTGTTCAACGTTAAATTGTAAATGCGGTGCAATTGAAAAAAACTGAAGATCACCTCTAAACAGAGTGTCCTATACATTTGGGTTTACTAAAGCGCCAGATCTGACGGTTTGAGACAAAAATACACAATGCTGACTTAACTCCAATGCTGTTGGCATTTAATCCAATCAATGCAGCAGCCTCTGGTTGTAAAAAAAATAATGAACCCTCGGTCCTAGTACTGCTTGTATCAGACCCGTATGGTTGCCCTTTCATTCGACGACGACAAGCCACCAACAAGTTGCCAATTAAGCAAGCAATATTTGTGCTAATGTAAATGCAATTATTTGAACTCTTTTCGCAGGATAAATAGAAATAATTTTGCATTATAATAGCACATAAATGTGAATCAAAATTGGAATCTCAAATTTACAAAGTTCTACTTATAATCAAGTTAAGCAGAAAATTAAATCAATATATATACATAAAAAGGGCTTTACATATATGGAATAAATTTTGTTTGCATTATTTTTTCTGTGATTTTATAGTCTGTAATTTAATTTCAATCACTTTACTCATAAACTCTTTTATAATTAACAATAGCCAAATTAATCACAAGTGGGCTGCAATCTGTGTTTTAAAATATAATTATTTTGTTGGTGTAGATTTAAAGTTTATATAACTAAAAATTATAAAAACCTAATGAGGTCTTAAGTAAGTCGAAAACGTTTGTTTTATAATTTTTTTAATTGTTTGTTTGTTAAAAAAATTAAGGAGGTTGAATCCGCTATAGCTGCTTTTTGCCATATTGCTATGTGGTTGAAGGAAACAACTTCTTTTCCAAAACTTAAATTAATAATTTTATAATAAACAGCATTTGCTTAAGTTGATTTTTAAAGTTTTAATTTTTTCCAGAAGCTATTTATCAAAAAAAAATACTAGTTTGTAAAATGTGACCAAAAGTTTTTGATTTTCAGTTGTTTACTTGCGTCGAAAGTGTCCGCCGGGTTTTATCAACGCACCTAAATGTGAAGGTACAAAAATTTATCTTAATTTTTATTTTAAGGATTAGAATGACACTAATCTCTGTCCTTTTTTGCAAAAAAAACACAAATGAACGAGGTACTACGAGAGTTTATCAAAAGACAGTTAATCCAAACGACAGCTTATCGAAAAGCAATTGATTTAAATGTACAAGTTTTTATGACTGAATTATCTCTTTGTCTTTTTAATTCAATTTATTAACATCAGAGTACAATTGAGATAAGCTGTGATGCAATATTCTCCCTTATTGCAGTTTTAATAAACTTTTGTTTAATAAATCGTCGAGTCATAAATTATCGTAGAGGTTATTCGTCTAAAATTTAATAAAAAAGATGCGTGTTCCATTTTGAGCCAAATCGAATCTAACACCAAAGTTTTTAACTAAGATAAAATTTTTTTGGACTAATCCAAAAAAGGCAGGGTTTTGTCAAAATTTTTGGTTAGATCAAAGTTTTGTTTTTCGTACTCACTTGCCGGGTAAGATAGCTAAATACATACTGTGAAGTAATACACTAAGAATCTAGGGAAAATTTGAAACATTTTTAATGTGTTTAAAGGCAATCGTATTTTGGTAACACGTGCAAAGAAAATTGTAAATGACCTTAAAGAAACCGAGCCTCTGGTAAAGATTGAACGGCAACCATTTACTTCTGTTACAACCTATCAAAACAAAGTTCACGTTGCTATTCTAAATCTAGATTTGAAACAAGATTGTATGGATTTGAAATTTGAAATAAAGAGTGGAAAAAAGACTAAAATCTGGATTACAACTGGGTTGTTATATAAAGATACACATGATGAAGAACTGCGATGCTAACAACATGGTCTGTGTAAAGCAATAGAATTTGTCATCACACAATACGCAAAATTTCAGTGCTATCACTAACTGCCGTTAGTGTGGAACAAGTTTTTGCCACTTTTTTCAGGCTTCTTTGTACTACGAGCGTGGAATCATGTATTCTTTGTTTGTTTCATTGATTTTTTTGCTTCGCTTAGCAATTGCTTAAACTTTAAGCGCGGAAAGATCAATAAAAAACAAACAACACTCCATTCCACGTTCACAGTGGAAGCAAGACTTAAGTATAGGCAGTTCATATCGGAAATTGTAGAAAAATATCTGTCTTTTAAATCATGCTACTATAAATATTATTTTTACGTCAAAATTTGCCAAACAAATTTTTTAGGGCCAAATTATTCGTTTTATAATTAAAAAAAATTGTCCTACTCATAACGCTTGCGACTGTTCCATTCAATGTTGCCGAGAATGGCACTGCGAATTATGGCAATAACAATACAAGTATTCCACCAGAAAAGCTTGCAGAATAAGATAAACGAGCTACACTCATACACAGTACAAAATCCAGTTTTTTACTGTCGAAACCTAACAATCAAAGTTTAACAATAAAATGATACATCAGCCAATGATTATTCATGACAAAGCAAACTGATTTCACTTCCAGTCATTGAACATCATAAACATACTGTGTAAAAAGATAAGCACAAGTTTTGTCTCGAATGACTATCGATATACTGTATTTCATACTTTTCTTATGATGCTGAACGTCAAAGTAAGAGAACCGTGAAAGGCAATTTTTAATTTATTATTTTGACCCGAATCGCAATTGACTTTGAGTTTGGTTCAGAGCCAGACGCTATATGCCATTAACCAAATTTCTTATATTATAATCATAATTTAAAAGTAAGAATCAGCTGGTAGCTGTTTAAAGTTTCTAGCTTAGTGGTTTAGAGTAGTGTTTTTCGACCTTTTTTATTTGCGGCAGATTTTTGCAATCCATCTAAAGTCGCGTCGCTTTTAGACCGTTTTTATTAATTTTTGTTCCCAAATTCAGGTGATCTCTAAAAAAAAAAAGTCTTCACTTTGATATCATCTCGCATTTCACTTATTTTCCCCAAAATCATAGTGATCAATTTTTCCCTTTGCAGCACACTTTTGAAATGCATCAAAAGTCGCGGCAATTTTAGACCGTTTTTATTGATTTTTGTTCCCAAAATCAGGTGATCCTAAAAAAAAGGTCTTTAGTTTGATTTAATCTCTTAATTGCGTTATTTTCCCCAAAAATCGTGCTGATCTCTAAAAAAATATCTTCACTTCGCGCTTTGGACCACCCTGCTCTGGCCAAAACAAAAGTCTTCACCTGAATTCACGCTCTTTCTTGTCAATTTCCCTCCCAAAATTGGTTCTTTTTAAAAAACTTGTCTTCGCTCCAAATCTCACTTATTTCGCAAACATAACCCCCAAAATTAGACGTACCTAGATAATTTTTTCCGAAATCTTTCGCGACACACCTGGAAGCCTCTCAAGACACACCGGTTATGAAACGCTGGTTTAGTAGAAAACAATAAAACTTACTTTTAAATAAGACTTTATTAAATTGCACTTTATTAACCTAAGAGCGTCACTATTTAATAAATATTTTGTTTTTCTGTTAATCACATAATTTGTTTAAATATGTATTGTCAAAATGTTTAAAAGAAAAAAATAAGTACTTTAATTGTACAATAGTTTAAATGTAAAGCCCTCAAAAAAATTGATTCTTATCTTTTCTTATGGTTTAAGTCGAATTTGTATTTTAATAAAGTAGAATTAAATAGCAAGATCATAATATTGCGAAAAATATAGCGTGAAAATATTAATTAATTTTTATTTAGACAAAAACGATTGTATTACTGAATTTAACACACCTCGCTGCCAAAATGATGGACAATGCACGGATCTTATCAATGCCTACACGTGCAAATGCCCAGGAAATATAGCAGGACCAAATTGCACAGAAGGTACAATTTGATGTGGGTTACATTTCAGAAAAATTAATAAAATTTTTAAGGGAAAATAAATTTAAATTCTGTATTTTCTAATTTGAAGATATACATTACCTTTACACCAAACTAATAACAAGAACACACACATATATTAATCTTTTTAAAAGCTTTGGTTATTTCAATTCATTGTTCAGACTTTTTATTGCTTTTTAAGAGATCAGATGAAATAACTGATTGCAGGAATATCAAACAATAGTAGTGACGTAAGCCATTCTTTCAAATTAAACTAAGTGAGGTATGAACTAACCCACTTTTTTAAAATTATTTGCTGCATTCAACAGAAAACTGATTATTATTTTTTTACTTTTTTTTATAAAAAATTTTTGCAACCAACCAAGTCACCACTTTAGTGAAATAATGCGATAAAATTTTGTATAGTTTGCGGTGCTCCACCAATTGTTGAAAATAGCAACAACACCTACACAGGAAGCTCTTTGAATACCGGTGAAACAGTTACCTACTTCTGCTTCAACAGCTTCCGTTTGGTTGGTTCACCTAATGTCACATGTCTTGAAAGTCAAACGTATACAACTCCACCAAGCTGTGTCCGAGGTTTGATGATCCAAATATAAATTGAATTGAAAGTACCAGAATTCAAATAATTGGTGGAATTATAACGAAAATGTGATATCATTATTAGCTTAGTATAATTAGATCAAAGAAATGTACTAGCTTCAAACGGTTAAGTTCATTTTTAAAAAAATTGTTTTTTAGTTTTAACACTTAATCCATTTTGCTGAGAATGTTAATGTGTTAAAATACTTAATTAAGTTACTTTTGCAAAGCAAAAAAACTTTGTTGTTATTTTTTTAGCGTGTCTTGCTAATGAAATGAGTCCCCCAAGAAATCCAAACGTTTTATTTACACCTAATCAAACTGACTACGTACAAAACGAAATTGTTACATATTCCTGTGGTGGAGGAACTACTCAGGATCCTTCCATTGCTACCAATGAATGTGTTAATGGCGCTTGGATAAGACCGGCTCCCAGTTGCTTTAGTAAGTTTTAAGGTTTTCTTTAAAAAAAAATTGGTTAACCCCATGTCGAATAGCTTTCTTAAAATTATACAGAAAAACCAATGGGTTTCCTATGCATCACAAAGATCTTACTAGAATTTAGAAATATGCATCAAACGCAATCTACCAATTTGTATATTTATATGCTCAAAAGGATCGAGAGAATAAAACCAAGAACAACATTTCATAAGTACTTTTTTAAGACTTTATGGAAAAGAGGAAATTTTATGTAGCAAATTATTAAAAAATTTAATAAATTTAAACTGGCCTTTGTTTCACATGATTATATTGTTTTTAATTTTTGCATTCAGCTTGTTTCCGATCTTTAGAACATTCAATACAAATAAATTAGGTTGTAATACAGATAGCACTAAAGAGCACAATCTATGGCATTGTGCCTTGCGCACGCCGAACCTGAGCTCACTGCTCAACCATGGTTTCGAGTTTTAAACTTTTATCAGGGACAGTCTGCTTAATCAGGTTTTAGTCGCAGAGCAGGTCATATAGGAAGAGATAAATCTAAGACTTGTGGCTTCCACCAAATACAAGATTGCACTGGTAGAAACGGCCATCTTTAGTGCCATCTTTAGTGCCATCTGTTTTATAATTTGATATATTCCTAGCATCCACTATAACCAAAGTAAGCAGACTGTCCCTAATAAGAGTTTAAAACTCGAACCAATGAGCTCGGGTTCGGCGTGCGCGAGGCACAATGCTATAGATGGCGCTCTTTTATGCCAACTGTTTTACGTATAACTTGATATATTCCTAGCATCTGGCCATCTCCGTGCGCGAGACACAATTCCGTTTCTACTAGTGCAATCTTGCAATTAGTGGAAGCCATAAGACTTGCAAATAAATTAATAAACCAAAATAATTATATCTATCAAAATATTGAAAAATTAATAATAAAAAAATAACGACTTTGAACACCATTGAGACTTTTTTAAGATAACATTAACAAGGTAGAAAACTATTTGTCGAAAATTTGTTCCCATTTATATACGTAAACTTTTAAAAATAAAAAAAAACACAGGAAGAACCAAGCTTCTAAACGCAAATATTAAAAATTGCATAAGTTTTAAAATTTCTGAGGTCCATGGAAACCTCGCAGGCTCCAAAACATTAAAAAATAAATTGTTTTAATGTAAATATGTTACCAGCTTGGATAACTCGTCTACAATTTATAAACTTTCAGTTACTTACCAAAGAGCAAAACTAAATTTTTTTTAACAAAAATTTGAGTTGTTACTGAAAATTTATTTGATCTTAAGAATAATTTAAAAGCATCCTTTAATTTAAAAAAAAATAAAAAATTGAATTTGCACTATGACATATGCAAGGAGTGGCCAAAGTTTTTTCAATATGAGCCGTATTAAATAAACTAATCCTGTTTACGAGCCGCAAAGTTTTCAAAAATTGTAATTATGTAAAAATTAAAATAAATTTGTTTGTTTAATCAAACTGCTCAAATACCTGTCATGCAGTTTTTTGTGCGTTTCCATGCTATCTCAAGTCGTTTAACATCATCATGGTGGTAAGAATTTGTTAGCGATAGCAATAAAGCAATCCAAATAAGTTTTGTTATTTGTTTGTTAGTAAGATTTTTCAAGTTCTGGTTTGGTAGAATAATTCATCATCAGAGTATGGCAGGTTAGCACGTTAAATATTTCACGCTATGAGGAAACTGGCTTTAGCCACTACCAGGGGTGCCAGCAAGATATTTTGTCAGGAAGGCAAAATTGCGCTGAAAATGGTCGCGATACCATTCTCTATCGCAACCGTTTTTAGCGCAAATCAGTGATATTTAAAAAAGTCAACCCTTCTAATTAGTGTCCAAACTTTGGTTTTCGTCCCAAATTGTAGCTGTATACTAAAAAAAGCAGAGAATATATTTATAGCTTACTGCTAATAAATAAATACCTTCTGGAATTTTCAGTAAAAAATAAGACAGTGAAAAAACGATTTAGGTTTATTGTGAAAATACACATTAGCCGCAAACGAAAGGTAGGCTAGTAGCATATGACTCGCGAGCCACGGTCTGGCCACCTTTGATATATGCCTATCTTTCATGTAAACGTTATCGAAGGAAATGTTAAAGCAAAAATTTATCAACACGTGGGTATTTTTTCTATAAAAAACATGCGTATTTACCGTAATTCAAGGTTGAAAAAAAGATGTTAGGTCAAAATAAAAGCGGTTGAGATGTTTGGTAGGTTTGAGTAAAAAGTCACTTGAATACATTGCTTGAACCTATTAAATTAATTAACAGTTGCTTTTGAGTTCTATTGATTTTTGTTTGTTAATTGGAAAAACATCTTTATTTTTTTGTCATTTTCTCAAGTTAGCATTACTGAAATTTTTCATTATGTTTATTCAAATGCAAAAGTAATTAGGAGATCAATTAATGAGGAATTTTTCTATACTTTTTCAAATATAACTCAAAAACTTACTTTAAAATTTTTTATTAATTTAGGCTGCGGACCACCTCCGATGCCTGCTTCAGGTTTTGTAACCGGTGGACCAAAACCTTTGTATATGAGTGGAGAAACAGTGAACTATCAATGTAATCAAGGCTTGGTGTTAGTGGGATCAACAAACAACACTTGTCAAGAAAATGGTACCTGGTCCAATTTGAGGCCGATGTGTAGTTCTACGGGTAAACTACCTTTAGTTACGAATGCTTTTTTATGAACAATACTAACTTCTTGGTTTAAAAACAAACCGTTTCATTTGTGATTTCTACGTTTATCAATTACTAATGTCCAACCTTCAAAACCATAATTTTTATTGAAGTAATTTTCGGAACGAATTTATGTCGATCCATTTTTGTCAGCCTTTAACGTGATTCATATTATCAAGATAAAAAGGCTTTTAGGTGCGTCTTTGTCTTGATTCAAACCTGATCTATAGACTTTTTGTTTCTTCTGCAGCATTTTTACGTACACGATGTATTACAGCATTGTTTGGCGTAGTTACTTCATAATCAAATTTTAAAAATTTTGCTGGTCTCTAAAAAAACTTTAAAGAATTTAAAGTTTTCCACTCTTTGTTAAAAGAAAACAGAAAAATTAATTGCAATTATTGTTTAAATTAAATTATGATTGAATTCTTTTACCACTACGTTTAAATCAATCATTAAGTAATTTTTTGTTATTCCTATACCAAATTAAATGCTTTTCTACTGGGCATCCAACTATTAAATGCAAATCAAAAAGTATCAATCGAAACGACGTGGTTTTACAAAGATTATATATTAGCACTTTTAAAACTTCAGAAGCGCAAAGTTTTTGTTACTATATACTAGTTTAGCATATTAGGTATTTTCAAATAAATTTATTACAAGCTTGGACATCAGGCAAATTTTAAGTGCTAAAAATTTAGTGAAATTATAGTCAACTACCATGTGACATACACATGTAGACCTATGTTTTTAAATTGCAATTTTTCAAAAATATTGAAGCTGAAAGAATAAAATTTTTGTTTTTTTGTTACACTAGTAAAACTATAGGCAAATACGCAATCATTTTAGAGAAATTCTTCCTTTCGACTTTATTGACGTTTTAAATAATTTATTTGCTCAAGTTTGAGAATACAAAAAAAGTAATTAAGTACACGATTATAATTGCAACAGTGTAATTTACAAGCAGTAATCAATTATACAGTTGTGAACTATGTTTGTGCTTGTAGCCATAGCCTATTATAATTGAAGATGTAAATTAGGTACAAACTAGCTAATATGCTGAACATTCTCTTCAAAATTAACTTTGTTGCCAATAGCAAGTAAATACAACAAATTTACAGAACCCACAAAACTGTAGTAGATTATTCTTTAAAGCTAAGAAAAAAATAGCTAAGTCATTTTTAATTACTAGCAAGAGAATTTTAAGACAAAACTGTTATATTTTTCAGTATGATAAACTGCAAAACATGTGGCATCACCATCACAATACAGAGCATTGCATGTATCATGTTTAATTGCAGAGTATTTTTGCGAAGAAAAAATACTTTTTGGTTTGTTTTTCTCTTAAATGTTTTTGGTAATGTAAATGAATATTACCAAGGAGTGGTGTGCTGCTATCTCCACTTCTTAATCTTGATTTTTTGCATTAGGTAAGGTTTAATCTGGTGTAGAAATTGTAAATGCGCAATATGTTTCTTAGATCCTGCTGTATGCAATGCCGTAAATAATCTCCTAGTGTTTATTAACAAAAACATTTAACAAGTTGGCAAATAAAAAAACCACTACTTGTTCACAAATTTTTTTGTTTTGGACGCTTCGCACCAAGAAAATACCTAGCAGAGCAACTTTTTTCATTAACTGAGTTTTGATTAAGTGTGGTTAACTAACTAACTTGGACTAAACCTTTCTCTCCTTTTACTTTTGTTCCCATGTTTTAATTTTTTGCTAAATGCAGCTGTTGCCTTATTTTAAAATATCTGTTTCTGTTGATGACGTTTGAAACGTAAAGAACAGCTACATGTTTCTATTGCCAGCAAAAAAGAATATGATATTTCAAAAGAAAATAATGATAATTATTACACACTGCCTCCTAGCCCTAAACACTTACTTAAATCAGTCGCAGTGAGTCGGCAGAAAAGCAGATATAATGTACATAACAACAAAAAAGGCACAAAACAATCAAAACATGCCAAGTATTAAATCGAGAAAGAACAACACAAAGAAGATAAAAAAAAAAAAAAAAAACTAAAGAAAAGTTTATTTCTTCCGCGACTTTATTCAAATGGAAAACTAGTTTAAATTATCTCGTGGACGAAAAGACATAAACTACGCCACCAAACGAAAACCAATAAACAACAGGATTTAGGAGCCATTTTATTTTCTACATACCCGGCCCCAAAGGCGTTGGTCAAAAACAATTGCCTTTACAAAATATTAACAATTAAAGCACTGGGGAAGAAACATTAAGATTACACACAACTAAACGTAAGGAAAATAATGGTAACATTGACCTTATACTTACCAAAATGACCCACGATGCGAGCACACAGAATAAATACAAATAACATAAAAAAATGCGGCAAACATGCAAGTTATGTTGCTTCAACATTAAGCGTTTAAACGCGGCAAATTTTTAAACAAGCACATTAAATTTCAATCCATTTTTCCTTCTAGGACACAGATCTTTAAGATGTCCCTCATCAACAATCCTCCGTCAGTCGTTCGAACACGTACTCGTCTAACCAGATTGGTCTTATATGGCATTGTCTCCAGTATTACGGCCTTGGGCCATTGCCCTCTTTTTGGGCATTCCTCAACCAAGAGCACAATATCTCCAACTTGCATGTTAGGTGAAGCACCAAACCATTTTTTGTCTACGTTGCAGTGAAGGCAAATACTGAGAAAGCCATTTTCCCAAAATACGTCGGCCAGGAACTGGGTTTTTTTCCGGGAATGACGATAACCGTCAGCCTTCACAAACGTATCTGGAGGTAGAGAATCACACACATTACCAGACATTATCATACTAGGCGAGATCGTTGCTGCATCATCTGGGGATGATGGTAGACCGGTATTGGGTCGATCATTAATGATGCTTTTAATTTTGGCAACTAACGTTAGTAAATCAAACTCATCTAAAGTGGCTTCTGCCACTAATGATCGAATGAGCTTGCGAACCGTTTTAAACATTCGTTCGTAAAAACCACCTTGATGGGACGAGCGAGGCGGGTTAAAATGCCAAGTTGCTCCTTCTTGTAACAGCGCATCATAGAGTACTTTATTGTGCCAATCCTGGATGCCAGATTGCAGTTCATTCTCAGCGGCAACAAAATTGCCGCCATTATCGCTGTAAACTCCATTTGGCTTCACATTTCGACGACTGCAGAATCGTCGATCAGCTTGCAGGAATACATTTGCTTCAAAAGACTGCTCAACATAAAAGTGGACAGCACGTGTTGCCAAACAGTTGAATATGCAGATCTATCGTTTTACCTGGCATCTTCCAACACAAATAATTAATGGGCCCATGAGGTCCGTACCAATAGCCGCAAACGGAGGACTCCGAGTGACTCGATTGGCAGGCAGATCTGCCATTAGTTGACGACCCGTGGTGACCTTCCAGAATCAACAAGTTAAGCATTTCTGCAAAACTTTTTTTACTGTAGCTCTCCCGTTCAAAATCCAATATTTTTTATTAATGGAAACGAGGACTTGAGAGCAACCGATGTGGCCTTCTTTTTGATGATGCATCATTATGATTCAATCCGTAACTGGATGAGAGTATGGCAAAACTATGGGATGCTTTGCTTGGACTGAAAGTGATGAACATTGCAAACGCCCTCCAACTTGAAGTATACCATTCATCAAGTATGGCTTTATTGACTGGAGGGAGCGAAGATGCGGAGATTTTTGCAGCTGCTTTCCGGTCACAAGATTCAGAGGTGCATCAAAGTCAGCATGATTGTGAAGAAGTGGAAACACTTCCGGAAACACTTGCCTTTGCACGTCTTTTAAAATGGAAAGTTGGCTGGATTCCATATCATCTGACAGCCATTCAGATCGAACTTGCGTTCGGCCGGATAAATGTTTTGCCTTCAGATACTGTATATAGCGCAGTATCCAAGCCACAAAGTTCATCTGGATTTTTTAATTTGTACATCTAAATTTGTACATCTGGTTTGCGTACAGCGATTCCCGTACGCACTGTAATAATAAGTTACAATACCGGTAAAATTGCATTATAAACATAAAAATTCTACCAAATAAAATTTTTTTTGCCATTTTCCTCATGATACATTTCATCGAACTAAATTTTTAAAAAATTTTCTAAATTGTGGAAATTATTAGAAAATGTGCACAGCATCTTTTTACCTGAATTTTTTTGCCCATTGTTTTACTAATAACACTCGTTTTAAAATTGTGCTGGTTAATGTGAGAAAACAAATGCTAGACATATTTTTATCCCTCCACTGTTCTGCATTTCACATTGCAAGATTGCACAAGTATTTTATAGTTGTATTCTGCTTATGTCAGCATAAAGAGCAATGAAAACTTTTGAAGTGCTAAGCATTAAAGTTTTTTTTAAGATATTTCATATTGACTGAGCACAAAACTAAAGCTTTTTTAAAGAAAAAACTGTCGTCATATTGATTGAGGTTACGACTATAATAGTCCGAAAGGTGAGTGCTTGGCTAGCTAAGCAAGTATTAATAATTTTTCTTTTACTTCGGCCACTGGAACACTGGCACCAACCCAGATCTAGCTTTCGTTAGCGTAAGTCCAAACAGTCGCTTACAGGATAGAGTTGTAGTTGAAAAGTTTCCCAGGTCACAACATCAACCTTCGCTTATCACACCACCAAGGTTTGTATTGTCAGTGCTAAGCATGCCTGTTAAGCGATGGAACTTCCGTAAGGTCAAGTGGAGTCACTACATTGCTTTGACGAAAAAATTTGGAAAGACTTTGTTGCCGCCTTTTATTCATTTTGTGACTACGGCTTACCAGGACTTCTGTAACATCATCAACAAACCAGCCAAAAAGACTATCCCACGCGGGTACCGAAACAACTATATTTCATGTTTGAATGCGCACTGCGAATCTCTCTATAGAACTTTTCTGCAGTCTCCTCTGGGAGATGACTTGATTTTAGCTGCCACAGCTTTGCTTGCCACGCTTTACAGGAAGCGGAGAGATTGATGCAGTTTGGAGCATCAACTTTTCACACTCTCATTGAAAAGCATTGAGTATTTTGATCAATCTTACTGGTAGGTCACGGTGCTCTCCTCGTCGGTACTACAACAGGATCGAAAGACTCTTGATCGAACGACAGTTGATCGAGCGACACTTGATTGCAACGACACTTGATCAAAACAAAATTTGATCGAAATGACACATGATCAAAAAAACACTTGATCGAAATGACACTTCATAAAAAAAATTAATTTAGTTGTGTAGTCATAGAAAATAAGTTTTAAAATAGAATTTTGTTTGTTTGAGTGAGACTTAAGTAAATTTATTTGTTTATTTTGGATTATAGATCTCTTTTTGAAGTGACCTATTGTTACTTTGTTTTTTAGTTGAAAATTGCAAGTTTAAGTTTAATATATTACTTTTTACAATCGTCAACATTTCTTAATAGAGCTTGAATAAGATATGTTTAAAACTTTGTTAAATTTGCTAATTGTATTGTCTTACAACAGAAAGAAAGAAACGGTTGCTAAAATTATTATCTAGAATTGTTGTTTTAAAAGTTACTGAAAGAGTATAATTTTTTCAACTATACCACAATTATGTATAACAACACACATATATTCATACTAAAATAAAACAAAAAGAAACCATAAGCATAAACAGTTTCGGCTTACACATTGGTTTCTTTTTGTTTTATTTTAATATGAATATATGTGTGTTGCTGTATATAAATGTGGTGTAATTGTTGTTTTAATTATGGGTTGGGAGTTAATAAGCGTAATTCTTTTCACTTTTCTTTGGCAATAAAATCCAAAAAGTTTAAAAATATCAGCTTGTAGGATTAACCGATACCTAACACGTTTGATGTTCCAACCGATAATTGCAGTGGCGGACGGCAAGCATTTTTAAGGTCTGCACTTAAACGGATTTATTTTCCTTTTTTGTAAATAGGAATCAAAACAGATGAACAAATACAACTGTATAAGGGTATTACTACAGCTGTTTCACACATGCGTGTCTTCAAGCATCTTGCAATCAAATCTGAACAAAACAACCTAGATTTTGCTATCCGCTAATAGAGATACGATTGAAACTTAGAACTGGTTGCCAAGACCACCAAGCAGGGAAAAGTGCCGTAAAGTGTCTTTTTCAAGGACACAAAAAATGGTGTGAGTAGGTTTTGAATTGAAACTATGTCGATCGCAACCCCGGCGCTCAAAGCATTCGACAACGATGCTGACAAAACAGTATCTTTTTGTTTTTTTACTTATTTAATTTTTTCCCCGAGCATAGTTTATTTCTGCAGTGTGTTCAATTACTGCTGGCTCATTCGCATTTTTGCACGCTTCAGTTTGTAAAGCAACCAGCAGCAATAGTTGTGGCAGCTACTTGAATTCTGAGAGATTTTAGTGTAATCCTGATTAAATATTGCGAATTTTACACGTTTGTATGTTCCCCGTGAGTAAGCGCTGACGTGAGCTGCAGGGTAAGGCAACTGTGTGTTTTTTATATTTGATTTTTAGTTTGTTTTATTTATTTACAGAATACTGCTTCGTTTCGTTTATCGTTATTTTCTTTTCTTATTAAGCATCCTTGGCTATTTTGACTTTTTCCTTTATCGAAGCGGAACCGCGTTATTCGACTATTCACTTTGCGGCAATCGGCGAACTTACGCTGTTTTTACCGTTACAATCAGTTTTTTAACCCTTTAATAGTAGTTAATTTTTACGTTTGGTCTGAGATTTCTTTATCTCATATAACAGATTCGTATTACAAACTATAGTTTGTCGACTGTTCCACTTTTTGTAACAAAAATATATTGCAATCAGCTAGGTTTAAAAAAAAGAAAAGCTACAACAAAATAACGAATCTCACTCTACAAGTTTAATGTCACGTTGCAAATTTTGCTTGGTGAATGAGTTATAAAATTTGAATTTTCCCTTTTTGTTTGGTCATTTAAACGTTTTAATTCCGGCAGTAAGGACTTCAAAAAGAGCTCGTCTTCATCTGCCTCACTTGCTTTTTTGCTATATGCAGTAAAAACAATCAAAAATACATGTAGTCAATGAAATATTACCGTAAATTGTATAAAAGTGAAACTTGAAACTGACATTCTTTTTTAAATCTTTTTAATTGGTGAAAATTAATTAATGTAGCGCCCTACTTTGTGTGCTCCAATTCGGAGGTATTTTTTTAAGGAGTGCGCTTTCTTTTAATAATTTAGTTGATAGGTCTGTGCTAGTTTGGGGCTCACAAGACAAGTCTTTGTTAGGACTAGTGACGGCATCAGTTGAATCCAAGCACTCCATGAATATTGTAGACTCTTCATTAAAATCTCCACACGAAGAAGAGTTGTAATTTGACATGTCCAACACCTGTGCTTCCTGGGCCAATAACGGTTTTTCTTGTGGCCTTTCCATATTTCTATTGAGTCCTAAAATTAAACAGCTCTTAAGAATTAACAAATTATATTGCATATCAAAAAATAATTACGTACCGTCTATCTTGCAAAAAAGGCTCCAAAAAGCTGAGGCTGGACATGTGCTTCCACGAACATTTAAATGATGCTGCAGAGCCACTTCTTTTATTTGAACAATTTTGTCGCTTTTCCCTCATGTACCTCACACGAAGTTTTGTCCATATTTGTGCAAGTATTTGAGCTGAAATAAATAACTACTGTAAATAAAAAAACAAGCCACAACAATACTCTTTTTCAATTTGCAAAAAATTGTATGAAACTTAATTTAGTCCCAAAACCAGAAAAATTACCTAATAACAATGGACTGACTGATATCACTAGTTAATTAATACGGTCAGTAAATCTTTGGAAGGCAGGGCAAACTATGAGGTGTCAATTTACTTGTTTTGTTAATACCCTAGTGATCTGCATGGGCTGAGTAAAATGCTTCATGGTGATAGTAAGCATTTGCATTACGATTCTATGCTAGCCTACAAATATATTTACTTTTTAAAAACTATTTTGTCAATAAACTTACCACCAGCATTCATTGCTTTAGCTATTTGCTTCCACGAGTTTTCTCTTAAACGAGCAAACTTGTAGTTTTTTGTGCTGCAGTCGTAAAGATGGGGTTGTTGTTCCACTAAGTTTATTAATGTTGTCTCATCGACGTAACATGATTTTTCTGCCATATTCAATCATTACCAATTTTACTCTTTAGCATACAACTAGAGAAAATACATAGAAAAAATTTCGTGACTAAATTATAATTGAGATTAATTAAGCTTCCAAACAATAGTCCATTAAAATCAAACTGATAAGCAAAAAAATATTCAAAAACTTTACCCTGCTTTTATTTAGGGCTACCACACTTTGAAAGTAGACCTAGAAAATTAAACAAACTAGATTTTCTAACTAGCTTTTTATGAAACTTTGGTAATTATCTGATTGAACTTGCAAAGAACAAACAGAAAAACGTCATAAGCGAAACTATAGTAAAATCCGCCTGTTTTTACAATAGGGATGTTTGTGAATGTCAGGCACATGTTAGATTTTCGGCATTTTTCTTACATGTAGGGTCTACGCTTATAAATTACTTTTTATGAATGTTTTAGCGTGTAAATAAATGCTTAACTAATTTACATTCCTGTTCACTTCTTTTTTTATTAAAATTCATTCATTGAAACAAAATGTCGCATTGTTTCATTCAGTGTGAACCAAATTTTCTTCAATGTCTCCTTGTCACTAAGACAACGTCTCGTTGGTCTCATTGTGTGTGAACGGGGCTGAAGTTGCTAGCACCATGCTAATGGTTACAATGTTTTTTAAGAGACAATATTAAACATTATATTAGTTAATTTTCACAGAAACGTGGTCGAGTGAGCAGTTTGTTGTAGATAGTGCACGCACGCAACACGCTTATTATTATTATTACGTCATAGTATTCGTATTTAATTGTAAACTTAATAACATATAGTTCATTGCGCAGATGAAAATAACATAACATATTATTTAAAATTTAGGAAAATAATTTTCAGAGTTTTTTATTACAATTTACAGTATGTGCCACGCATAGTCCGGACATATTTAGTATACGTCTTTGAACAATTGTTGTCATTTATGAGATTCCATATTGCGGGATTCCATTTCCATGCACTTTGATGAGCTCGTAAAGTTTCTCAAATAATTTTGGACCAAAGAGTCATATCCAGCATAAGTATGACAGCCATTTACGTTCAGTGTGGATAAAGCAGACGTCAATAATGAATAACTCGATTAAATTATTGAACTTTAGCAGAGCCAAATTCAACAGCAACTCTTCAAAACAAAAATGCTCTCAACGTTTTGGTGTCACCAAATCGTAGCTTATTCTCTTCTTGCTACATTCCGTTTGTTACAACGTATTTTTGCGAGCATTCCTTTTCAAAGATTATAAACATAAAAACAAAAAAATGAAGCAGACTTTGTGGCAAAAATGGCATGAGAATAGCACTTGCTAAGGTGAAGCCGCGAATGTAGGGAATTGTTTCCGAAATGTAACAGCATAAGACCAATGATAGCTTAAATAGGGTACGAACGGAGCGACCGCACCAGGCCCGCCTAAAATACATCAAAAACCTTTGCGCTAGGTCGACACATACAAATGAGTTGAGATTTTTATTGCTAAATAGTTTATTGCTAAATAAAAATCTAGCTAATTCATTAAAAACTTTTATTTGCTGTAAAAGCGGATAAGTTTATAAACTTCATATAAAACATCTGTTTTACAGCCAAACCTATGCCATAAAAAATTCCTAACGCTAACCCTTAATCCGCAGTGTAATTCAGAAGAACTCTAAAAATTTCAGGGTATTTTTTTAAAAAAGATGAAGTAACACAAATGCTATTTTTTTACTCGGATCGACTTTACAATGCTATCTCAAAGGCAAATAATTTAAATTCCAAAAATAATCTTTTAAAAGAGTACATTTGACTTTTTTGTTTCTTGAGTATATTTTTCTGACCAAATTTTTTTAACGTTCTGACTTAAAAACAAGCAATTAAAATTGAATGTTATTCGAAAAAATAAATTTTAGAAACTATTAAAGAAAAGACAATTGGTTGAGAGTCTTGTTACTGATTAACTTGTGGATAACTGAGATAGTTTATCTTGTGGCTTTATAAAGTATTATATTGCTACGTTGTTGCGTCTGTTTCTACATTGGTTTGATAATTCATTAATATACCTTTTAAAATAGCAGCTTTTTTCACTTACGTTCTTTTTCTCAACCAATAGATATAAAAAATTTTTCACACATATTTTTTTTTCTTACCGAGAATCGAAAAAAAAATCATAATGTCACTTGGTGCATTTTTTATAAAAATCTACTGTCATTCATTTTTATACAAAAAAATTGACTCTGAAAGACTTAAACAAAAATGCTTTTCAGGCGTCTTTAAACAACATTTTACAGTATATTTTCCTGCGAAGATGACATCTGCATATTATTTACGTTACGCATTCAAACTAATCAAAAGAAATTAGTAACTAGAATGTTTTTAGAACTTTCAGCTAAGACCTATAAGCACTAAAAAGGCTTTTTTCAGAGACAAAAGAACAAGAAAAGAATTTGAGTTGAATGGAGGACACATTGATCACGTTTATTATTAAACTATGTTACTAACATCTGTTTTTAAAAAACTATATCAAACATTCGAGAATATAAAAAGTGGGTTTTAAAAATCCACTATTATTTATAAACATGCAAACAAAACAATGAAGATCAATAGACCTTAACAAGAAAACAAAAATTTTTAGTGTTTCTCAACGCGTTTGTTAAATATAAAAAGAATCAAACTTTTTTCAGTTTGTCCTACATTTGTGACTGTTGGCAACGGAAGCGTCAGTCCTGAAATGGCAGCTCAAGCGCCTTCGCCTATTGGCGCTGTCGTAAACATCACTTGCAACAATGGATTCTTTCCAAGCGAAAATAGTTACATATGTATTGATGCGTCAAATGCACCACCAGAATGGAGTCCTAGACCTGCACCCATGTGTGTGAGAGGTTAGATGTTATCTTTTAAAGTTTTTCTAACAAATTAAATGTTTTTACGTTTAAATTTTTGGGCATTAGGTTTTTTAATTTCATGACGTCAAAAAGCAATAAAAATAATTCAAAGTATGGTTTGTGGAAGAATTTAACTCTGCAGGTTGCTGCATGTAGCTTCTCAGTTATTTATTTTTACTTTTAACTCTGTTTATCCTCTTGACTTCCAAGAAACATTGAGATGCTTTACTTGCCGAAACCGTCATGCGATTAGCAAGACTTTTTTTTGGAGATGCGAAAATATTACTGTCGGTTGAAACTTTCTGTTTGTTTTTAAATTTTAATCAGAGATAGAACTGAAGAGCTGCTTGCAAACATTACCAAATAGAAAAATGCCACTAATTGTTCTTTCCAAGGACTGTAAAGGATAAAGTGAGTAGGTTTTGAACCGCGACTTTACCTACATGTTTGCCATCAATACGGAGTTCTTAAGCACTTGGTTACGTGGGAGACAATAATGTTTTTCAAAAATTTAACCTATTTCATAAATAATTCTATATGCTGAAGAAGGTTGAAGCTCTTTTTAACTCTAACATGCACAGCGTCTTTTATTTATTTCTTTTTATTGAATTTTTGTTGTGTTTAAATTTTTTTTGTTAAACAAAAACGATCTACCGATATCTGCCACCTTACAACCCATTTCGCTCAGCTAATTTTTTGTAAGTTAGTTTCATTTGGGTGCATTTTTCAACGCTTGAGCGAAATCGCTTTTCGTTAATTTTTTAAAAATTTTTTCAAGTGTTTTATTATAATACATATACTTGGTATATTTAGCTGAAATGTTGCTTTTAAATTTTCTCTTAAGAAAAAAATCATCAGAAAATAAATTTGATGTTTTTAAAATTTGAATTTAAAATACAAAAATGCATTGAGTCGAGTACATTTGCAATGAATGATGAGATCAATTACGAAGTTTAAAGTACTTAAAATTACTTGAAAACTATTCAGGTCTGTGTTGCTTTTATACTTGTATTTTGAGCGACGTTATTGAAAAACAAATATGTACGACAACAGATTTTTTGACTATTGCAAAAGACAATTTTTTTCTTATTAAAAAAATTTTATGTTGTTTCAGGCTGTCCCTGGCCACTTACCTCACAACCAGTCAACAGTATAATCGAAACTCAAACAGGAAATATTACAGGGAATACAGCAATGATTGGGACAACTATATTCTTTTTGTGTCGACCAGGTTTTCAGCTAAATGGCAATCGGACAATATCCTGTCTTAATACTGGAATGTTCTCAAGCTTTAATTTTAATTGTACACTAATGGGTGCAGGTATTTTAAAGCAGTTGATTTTATTTTATCCAGCAATTTATTTTAAAATATCAGCAAACAAAAGCAACTAGATATGAGCAAACAAAAGGTTTCACAGCTAGAAGTAGAAAGCAAGATTACCTTTTTGTATGTAAATAAGCTATGCCTTCTCCTAGAAGGTCTCACTAAAATTTAAGTAAGAATATACCTTGCACTTTTAAACAGAAGGGTTTGTATCTTCTATGCTTGGTATCTAGAACTTAGGTCCCAAGTTAAAACGTGAGTCCCGCCATATTACCATATTTTGTCCGTTTAAAGGATAAAATTTTCATTTCTGTGTCTCTTAGGAAATTTTGAAAGACCAGAAACTCATTTTTCTTAATTCTAATTTTTTATAGTATCATTTTTTGATCAAATCAAAGAAAATTGAAAATGAAATTTACAAAATGTTGCAAAGTTTACAAAAATACATTTAATTCTCTTTGTTAGCAGTTTTATTTTTAATTCATTTCACAATAAAATTTTTATAAATTATTACTAAAACTATTGGCCGAGCGACCGAATAGGTTGAAGCGCCGTATCGATGGCAAACGCGATTAACATTGTTAAAAGCTACTTCTATCATTATATTGTTTAGTGTCCAGACAATTGATTGAACGACACTTGATCAAATATTCTACAACTATTTTACAACTTCATTAATAATTCTAATCTTGATCTATAACTTTGTAGTTAATTTTTATTCTTTTACAGTAATTTTTAAGCTTTTGACTATCACGTAATCTTTTTTAATGTTACGTAGTGATTGCGTAATCGGTACACCACCCCACTTAACTTATTTTGTCTGTATTTTGTTCTTATAAGTGTATTATAAATAATATTTTTACCGTTTTATTCATGACTTGATTACAATTAAGGGATTGGAAGGAATAAAAATTGGGAAAGCCGTGTTAACTATTAAAATTAATCAGAAACGAATAAAATTTGAAAATCTGGTTTGATTGTAACTTCCTTTGTTATCTTGTAAAGTTGGCTGATTCGTTTAAACAGCGTCGTAATTTTTTTCATTCATTCGATTGCGGTAAAGTGTTAAGAATCGTTCTGTGTCACTGTAACCTGTATGACTATGTTTAGTTGTTTGAGGAGTGGTATTGACGCCTTGGAATTTAATTTTATTGTAAGAGAGAATCGTTTTAAACTGTTTGGTGGACGAACTATTAAGTTATCAAGATGCTAACTGATTCTTATAGTTCAGGGGTGGCCAGACCTGCCTCTCGCAAGAGCCGCATACAAAAAAGCAAAAAGTTTAAGGAGCCGCAATACAAAAAAATTACAAAATTTCCACAGATATCGTACAAACTTTAATTTACTGACATACGTCATTAAAGATTATGAATCTCCATTTGTGCTTTAAGTTCTTTAAAATTAGGTTCATATGATGTCAAAGCTGTTCGCAGTAGTTCTTTTACATGTTGATTTGTTAGCGCCGCACGATGCTTCGACTTCACAAACTTCATAATAGAATAAAACAACTCACAACAGTATGTAGTACTGAAGATTATAATTAGCCTGATAGTATTTTTTTTCAGTTCTGGATATTTTGCTGCTGGAACTTGTGTCCAGAACTCCAATGTATTCAGAGTTTTGTGGGCCATTTTTAAGGCATAATCTCCCTGCAAATCCACTAATTCAAGTTCCACGGCAGGTGCATCTGATGACAAAGGTTTAGGGATAGGACATCCACTGGTGATAACATCAACCTCAAATGGGTTCACAAAAAAAGTAAAGCATGGCTTCAGTTTTCGCAGATCGTTAAACCTTTCTTGGAAATGATCATGCAGTCCTTGCAATTTGTCTTTGTAGTCTTCTAGTTTCTCGTTTTTTATTTCAATGTCAGGAAATGCATTTATCCTTCTGCTGAGGTTAGGAAAGTGACTGAATTTTTTTGATAATAAATCGTTTTGGAAAATTCTGATTTTATTTTGAAAACCAAAAACTGTTTGAAAAAGATCTGAAAGAAGCTTGTTCTTACCTTGGAATGCCAAATTCAAAGTGTTCAAATGCTGCATTATGTCAGTAAAAAACATCAGATCTTGAATTTAGTCATCATTTTCCAGTTGAGGATAAGGCTTTTTAATTTCTTTAAGAAAGGCAATAATTGGGTCTAAAAGTTCGACAAATCTGTGCAAAATTCGACAAATCAACGTTTGCTGGTGGATAACCACCTTACTATGCAGTAGAAGAAGATATCATTAGGTTTATCTTCGAGCTCCAGTTCTTCAATAAAATTTCTAAATTGTCGGTGAGTTTTGCTATGTTTGCGTATAAAATTAACAATTTCAAGTACAGTTTTCATGATATCTTCATATTTAAAATATCTTGAGATCAGATTTTCACGGTGAATAATGCAGTGAATAGGAAGAAAATCTGGGTAGCTAGAATAATTTTTTATAAGTGCAATTAATCCTGCATTTCTTCCCACCATAGCGGGCGCTCCGTCTGTTGCCACACTGACAAACTTATTCAATGGAATCTCAGCCTTCATTAAGATTTCGTCCAGCGCTTTTTTTATATCTACGCCGCGAGTTGTTTCCTTTAACGCAATTAAGTCCAACAATTCTTCTTTAACGATTACATCAGAAGAAACATAACGAACATACACAACCAGTTGTAGGTTATCTGTTACATCAGTTGATTCGTCCAGAGCTAAACTGAACGCAGTGGCATTTGCCAAATCTTTTTGCAGTTTGTCTTTAACATTAGCACTGATCCGAGAGATCCTCCTTTCTTACGGTGTGTCGAGAAACTGGTGGTTGCGATGCTAGCCGTTGCGATTTTCTGTTAGTAGGATCCAGCACTGCAATATTCTCGGCAATATTTTTCTTAACGAATTCACCATCAGAATATGAATGTTTAGCCCGTGCGATATTCCATGATATAATGAAGCTGGCTTCAGTTGTTGTATCACCTTCGTTGTTAAACGTTTTTATAAGAGTCTGCTCAGAATTTAGTAGCGATTTGAACTCCGTGAGCTTACTCCTCCTTAATGCTGACTTAAGTGGATAGTTATTAGAAAAGTTGCTGTGTCTTGTTTCGTGATGACGTTTCATGTTACTCGCTTTGTAATAGAGAATCGTGGCAGACAAGACATAAAGGCTTTCCTCCGTTGTCGGTAAATGCAAATTCTCCTTCCCACTCTGGCTTAAAGGTTCTTTTCTCGTCCTCATATTTTCTCTTTTGTCTAGCTGGCGCCATTTTTTTACCAAACAGTGAAAGCTAGTTTTTATTTATTTTTTGAAAAGCTAAACACTTTCTGAAAATCAAAAAAAAAAATTAAAAGCCTTTATATGGAAATGCCTTATTCACTTTACCTGGACTGACAAAGATAACTGTTGCGCAGTTCATGTTAACTTGAAAAGTCACACAACCAATTATGTTAAAATCTAGATAGATTATGACGTTATAATTAAAATAATTACAATCGTTTGTTGCACTAAAAGCAATATGAAGATCAGCTTACATCGCAGAGGGCTAGTGACTAACTTAGCGGTGAATCGGTAATAGTCTGAAAGAATTATCAAGGACCTGTTGTGTTTTTAACTACGGAGCTTATTTTTTACTAGAATTATTTTGAAACGCTGACCTTATTTGAGAACTACCAGCTTTTAACTGACTCGGTTCAGGCAATATCTGCGAGTACCAACTACTGCGCGTAATTATGATAATGAATTCGGGCGATGTTTGAGTGAAATAAAGAAAAGGGAGTAAACAGAACAAATGCGCAAAAAAAAGATTTGGCATGATGCAAACTAAAATTGTGGGCTCGACCATAACAGGAATGTAAACAAAGAGCCGCACACAAAGGCGCAAAGAGCCGCATGCGGCTCGCGAGCCGCCGTTTGGCCACCCTTGTTATAGTTAGTCAGTAAGAATTTGTTGAGTGATTGTTCACAGTTATTAGCGCTGCAAATCGCTTTAATGTTTGGTGAACCTTGGATGCCAACTTTTGAGAGAATCGATCAATTTTGTTTTATTTTTATAAGTATATTTTTATAGTCAGAAACAGTGGTTTTTTTCTATCGGTGAAGTTTTTTATATATGAAGACAAGTTTTCTAGCAAATCTATCCGTACTCAGCCAGAACTTTCTGAATTGAAAACTTTTGTCTCGCGGTCAACTATTTTTAGAGCCGATGTAAATACAAATAATCATAGCTTAACTGGTCCTTTTGAATTCCCGAGTAAAGCTCTGACAATTATCTAAGTACTTTCTTCCATAGCCGTAACAGATGAAAAAATTTGGAGGGAGAATGTTTTAAAAATCCGAAACAAGCAAAGGTTTAAAAAAAAACGCCCCTGGAGGCGTATATTTAATCAATCCGAAAAGACAGTAGATCGAAACGACAGTTTATTGAAAACACAACAATTAATTTATTTTTGTACGTTTCTATAATTAAGCAATCTCTTTGTTATTCCAAATTAGATTTATTGAAAGCAGAGGCCATCAGATAAGTCTTGGGTTCCCTTACGAGTGTAGAATGGAGCATTCTTTGATTTTTTCTCTTCCTTTCACGATTAAGCGCTAAGCAAAGCAAAAAATTAATAAAAGAAACAAAAAATACTCCATTCCAAGCTTGTAGTGGAAACAAGCTTTAAGAAGTCAATTTGTTTTTGACTAGGTTGTGTTTTGGGTAGAGTAGAGAGCCATAGGTGTTTGAGCACCTCTGAAGTGAGCCATAAACCATGAACGATTGAAAAACACTGACTCGTATTGTTTTATTTAAGTAAAACTTAAGAATTTAAATATCATATGATTAGAAGCAGAGTTGTCAAGAATCGAGTATAATTTTGGGTCGGAAACTAAAAGTCGTCTATTATTTTATGATGACCTTTTTTGCTATAACAAACTTATTTTGAATTTTCTCATTTTGTTTCATCTTGCGCTACAGAAATTATTTTTGTTTCATATTGCATTTTAGAAAGTAATAATTTACTTTTTATGGGAAAATTCATTTATAGCTTAATTTATTAATGTAGGTTTTGGTAGGTGTTAGAAGAATTAAAAAAAAATTAATGCAAAACAGCAATACCTATAGGCATTACCCCTAGCAGGTAAGCATTTTTTTGCAAGAATATCACCAACTTTCATATGAGTAAAAACTAGGAAAAGTCATAAAATCTGGAGACAAATTGTACTGGTAGTTTGAAAGCATCAGAGGGTTTTTTTAACAACACGGGCACTTCCTGCTCTTTCTACAATTTTAACAGCGCTAACCTATTACCTGCTTAAGGTGCAAATTAAATTTCCATCCGCGCTATTGGTCTTATCGTTGGTTAGACAGAAAATAAAGATTTTTGATCTCAAATAAATTGAACAAAAATTTATTTTTATTGGTAAATAATATTTACGATGTAAGAATTGATAACAAAGATTATTAAAAACATACAATGATTGATTAATTGCAACAAAAAGTTTTGTTATTATAACAAAAATTGTTTTTAAACCTGGCAGCCAAACATCAAATTGGAACCGGAAGATTTGAAGATATTTCAGTTTAAGTATTGTTAAAAAAATAAAATCAAAATTTTTGTCATATATGTTAAATTATTTGATACAAGAAAAGATAAAACAAAAAATTGTTCTAAAAAAAATGATGTCTTTGGAATATTTCATTAAAAATTTTTTGTCATGATTCGATCAGTTGTCGTTTCGATAAAAGGTCATTGCGAACAAGTGTCAGTTTGATCACTTTTCAATCAAGTGTCGGGTCACGGTATTTTTAGTTGTGTAATTTTGACAGCGTATGTTTAACGTAATCTAAAAAAATTCTAAATAAGTAAATTTTGACTGTGCTTAAAGAAAAGCCTTATATCAAACTTAACATAATTTATATTCATGTAGTGTGAAAGTTACTTTATAGAAAAACTACGTAGCTACAAGAAATAGTTACTCGGTCTAGAACTAGCTAGTTTCAAGTAACTTGTTACAAGTTACGTGCAGTTACAGTTTATTTTTAATAACCTGTTTTTGATTTTTATTGTAATTTTATCTCTTTAATATTTAAATTTGGAACCTTAAATATACTGAAACACCAAATCTCTTTAACCAAGCCGGCATTGTTTGTGTTGACATGTTTGACACAAAAAATATATTTCTTTTTAAAAAGTTACCGCAGCAATATACTTTTTACAATGTTAAAATATTAACTAGTTATAATTTTTGCAAAAAAAACGAAGTTAAAGTTAAAATAACAAGTTCTGTTTATATTTTAAATATTTTAACCCTTAGATTACCAGGATTTTTTTATAGCATCTCTTACCGGTGGGGTCCATTTGGACCCCATTCAATATTATTTTCTATTGCTGCAGTGCAGTGGACAAGTTATAGGTTACACTTTCAAATTAGGCTTTAAAGATAAAAGAAACAAAAACTAGAGTAATATTTTATTAACTAGAAGACTTTACACACATTTATGGCACAACTGTTTTAGATGGTTTCCACATATAAATTTTTCACATTTTTCACATTTATCTCTGACTTTTTTATCTTCTGCGCGGGGACAAAATGAACAACGAGCTCGTTTTCTTTGACCTTCTGAACTAGTAGATGAAGTGGTATCTAATTTTCTTTTTGATGCTGGTTCATCATGTTTGTGTATCAGCTCACTTGCGAGCTGACGCAAGAAAAGTCGCCTTTTGTGCGTTTTTTTCTCCCCAAAATTTGGATTCAAATGCATCCAGATAATATAGCTGTTTAGGGCACTGATGTCAAGCGTATTGTAAAAAACAATATTAGGCCATCGCCTGCTCATTCGTTTACACGAATATACCCTTACTAACTGATCAGCTGTATCCACGCCCCCTTTTGTTTTGTTATAGTCCAAAATCATTATGGGTTTTTTATCCTCTCGGGTGTTGTCAACCTCAGGTTGATCATGCATTGTGCTAAATAATGTGACCACTTTTCCTTTCCTGGGAACATAAGAGACCATAGTTCCGTGTTCATTGAAAGCAAAAAGGGATGTATTCTTTTGACGTCCTTTTGTAGTCAAAAGTTGTTGTGGTATCTCTTTCCGATTTTTTCTGATTGTTCCTAGAACTGTCAAATTCTTTTGTTTCAAATGGTTTCCCAAAATAAATGATGTAAAAAAGTTGTCACATGTTACATTTCGGCCACTCTTTTCTAAATTTTTCACCATATCCATCACCACTCTTGTTCCTTGATTTTGCTCCCTAGGTTCCCCTTTTTGTTTTCCAGTGTAAAGTTGAATATTACAAACATAAGCTGTTTCACTATCACAGCAAGCCCAAAATTTTAAACCATACTTTCCTGGTTTACTAGGGATGTATTGTCTGAATGGACAATTTCCCCGGAAAGTAACCAGTTGCTCATCGACGGTGACATTCTCTCC
Source organism: Diplosoma virens (assembly GCA_963680785.1). Classification (NCBI taxonomy): domain Eukaryota; kingdom Metazoa; phylum Chordata; class Ascidiacea; order Aplousobranchia; family Didemnidae; genus Diplosoma; species Diplosoma virens. The sequence goes on along the minus strand of OY796880.1, from coordinate 49,033,020 downwards.
AACATTGTAGCACATCTGCAAAGTATCTGTCCACGCTTCAAATACTTTTCGAATGGGACTCATTTTATCAGGCAGTTTTTCCCGGCGCCTCTTTGCTGCATCATCGAAGCGCAGAACTCGAAGTAGACTTGTAAATCGGTTTCTTGGCATAGTTTTATTGAAAACAGGACGTCCATTTTCGTGACTCCATAACTCTGTTACTGCTTCATTTTAGTAAACACCAATAAGAAGAAGACAGCCCAGGAAACGATCAAATTCTTTTTTGTCTAGAGGGATCCATTCTTTCTTGAATACCCTGGCACCTTCTTGATTTGTATATTTGATAATTGTTTCACTAATGTTGTTGTTCATAAATAGTTGAAACGCAGATGCAATTGTATCAATATTTCTAATAGCGTATCTGGTTGGCCCTCTTTGTGATCGCACAATATTGCACACGGTTCTTCTTCCAGTTGATTGTTGCAAAGGTTGCCTTTTCCACACAATATTTCCATCTTTAGATATGATTGTGCTTGAATTTTGGTTTTCTTCAAGATGAACAGAATCGTCCTCTGATTCGGAAGATGATAGTTCAGGTTCTGCAACACAAACCATGTAATGGGTTAGCAAGTAATAAAATAAAAAATATAAAAAAATTACATATAATATCACTAACATGAACATTTCTAGTCTTTTGACATGTTTGTAGAAAAATATTTTTTAACTCTCTGTAGAAGCTTGCTATCTTTCTTTCTGTGTACCATAAATTTACATATATGTTACATTTTCAATTTTTGAATTTAATAGAATAAAATTTGATTTACAACCCACAGCGTCATTGCATTGTTTAAATTAAAAAATCAAAAGAAATCGATTCAATCCAATGCCTGAATTATAACAGACTTAAAATACCAAGCTTAATGGAGTTAAACCTTAACAAACAAAAATTTTACAGCAATATATAAAGATTTTAACAAAAAAATGGAACAAATAAAACAAAGATTATAGAATTTTATCTTAATAAAAAAAGCAACAAAAATTCCAAAAACTCTTTTACAGGTTGCTTAAACAACCCTGCTATGTCTTCAACATCACCAGGGACTGTAAATCTCATCCCACTTGAGACCAACGGAACTATCCCAACATCCGCTCCGTATGCAATTGGTGATAGAATTCTTTATGAGTGTGCAGATCCTAATGTTTATCAACTTACACCTTCGACAAACAACGTAACTGTTTGCCAAGGAAATGGGATGTTTTTGTACGATAGCTCACCACCAATATGTGAGCAATATGGTAAGTCACTTGGATCAATGTGTTTTTTTTAAATCTTTTTTTCTTTTCTACCTTGAGCAATAGAAATGACACCGTACTTTAACAAAGCTATGCAAGTTCATTATATATAATCAAACAGCAGAAAAAATTATAAGTTAAATAGCAACTCAAGACACAATAATGGCTTTAGCATAGAGCAGACAGAGCCGCAGCTGCAGGTCTTTTTGAAAATCGTCGTAAAAGCGGTTCCCCTTACACAAAAACTGTCTTCCTTCCGTTCATAATGGCTCTATGACAATTAAAAAGTTCAGGGCAAATTCGTTGGCACAAAAATTAACAAAGCTGAATTCTTTTATTACGAAGATGAATTTCATAAAATAACTTGCAACAAAATAGTAATGAGAGTACCAGAAACACGGGATTAAAGATTTTCAAGGATGACGCAGTCTAACTGTCATAGGTAGTTTTCCCAAACTTAAGTCTCTAAATTTCTTTTTTTTCTCTCTACCGTGCCTGGTCACAATTGAGCAACGGCATTTAAGCAAGCGATTTAGTTATTGTTTTCTGTGGTTACAATTATTCTTTTTCTATACAAAAATCATAGGATTTCATCATAAGCAATCGGCAGTTTCTTGGTAATATGCGGCCTGATTAACTAAGCAATAAAGGTGCAACGAATCCGACTTTAGACCAGCCAACGCGCACAAAAAGAGAAAATATAACAAATTAAGCTTAGGAAAATAACAATTTACGATTCAAGGTCTGACAAAACCAAGCTTTGCGTACTAAGGACAAAATACGTAATGCAACAAGCGAATAATATTTTGCACAATAAACTCGTTTGAATGCTTTGCAAGAGACGAGTTCGCTACAAGTTGTTAAATTTTTAATACATACTTTTTATTGGTTTTCACTTACATGCAACATCATTTTTGTAATAGGCACCTTGTCTTTTTTAAAAAGGTACAAGGTATGTTAATTTTTTGTACTACACATGGTTTAGAGCAAGGGTTATCAAAGGGACCCTGGAACCCCAAGAGGGCCACAACAAAAATCTTCATTTTGTACTCTAATTTACTTTTGAGACAAAATGACAAAATCAGATACGGTTTTAAACAGACAAAATTGAAAATTGTTTTAAGTTTTTAAAGTGACGACCTTTTTTTTGGTCTTTACTTAAATTTTGGTAAAAATTTGAATTAATCCGAGACAGTTTTTAAGTGATAACTCCCTTTTTGTCATTTAGTTGACATTTGAGACAATATTATAACCAGGTGTTTGAGAATCTCTGAAGGGGGCATGGACCATTAAATTTTAAGAACCATTGGTTTAGAAAAAAAATCAAATGAAGACAAAAAAGATCTTAACTTTAATTATTCATTTTTTTCTTTCAAGTTATCTTGTGCCAGGCCCCTTTTGTAAAGCTATTTATGTCAATACACATTATATTATTTCTGTTTTTTCTTTTATAATACTTTTTTCATTTGACTCACAAAAATTTCTAGTGAATTTGCTTCTAGATCATGTAATCATCTTTAAGTTAAAATAAAGAAAAAATAAACAACGTAGTTGTTGATTAATAACTGCAACTTTTCAAAAGTCAACCAAATTGATGTAAAAGCTTGAGCTAAGAAGATAGTTTGGATTGCTTTCATATTTTTGTATTCAAATTGGCCTTTGCTTTGATATTTTATCAAATTTTTTGCAAAAAGACTTTAGTAAAGCAATCAGAGAATTCAAATTTTCTATTCCAAACACAAGTATGAAACACAGAAATTACTATGTAATTGAGTTTGGAGCACGCGAGTTAAAAAGCTTATATTTGTGTATTGTCAAATGAGTCTCATAATTACGGTTCAAAAGTAATTCAAAGCAAACAGCAATAGAACTCAACAGATCGAGTTTAATATTATTAACTAAAAATCTGTCATGATTCACGTATGCCGAATGACTGGTTGCAGCATGCTCGGCTTATGCTTGTTGTGTTTCCAATCGTGCGTTGCTTCCCATGGCGTTTGTTGTGCGAAATTTTGTGCAACCGCGTTTCTGTATCCCTATTTTTTGCGACAGCTCTTTTGTGTCCCACAGTCGGTGATTTGTACATTCGGTCATGCTCACTATACATGTATATAGTGACGTAGCTGTATCACTCAGGAGACAGGCGACGAATTTATGTATAACGTAATAGCGCTATTCTGGGTTAGAGACGTTGCTTTTATTAAAATTAATTAGTAAATTTGATAAATCCTATTTGAATAAGGTTTGTTATACTGTATTAGGATTAGTTCCCAAAACAAAATCCCTAATTCTAACATTTTGTCGTGATTCGTGTAGGTCATATTCGTGCATGCCGAATGCGTAATTGCAGCATGCTCGGCTTATGCTTGTTATGTTTCCAATTGTGCTCTGTTTCCCATAGGGTTTGTTGCGGCATGCACGAATAACAACAAAATGTTAGGACTAGAGATAAACTTATTCAAATAGAATTTATTGAATTTATTAATTAATTTTGATAAAAACAACATTTCTGAATCCGAGTTGCGCTATCACGTTATTCCGCGGAATGTGTGATTGAAGTATATTTGGCTTATGCTTATTATGTTGTCAATCATGCTCTGCTTCCCATAAGGTTTGTTGTGGCATACACAAATAAAGCTACTACTTTAAATATATTTGGTTTACTTGTTATTAATATTTTTAATCAACAAAAACATGATAGTTTGTTTTAATTTTTCCGCTCCAGCAAATGTAAGATAGTTTTTTATTTAATTTTTTTGTTTGGTTCAAAAAAATTGTTTTCCAGTTGATTAAAAATCTAAAAAATAAACAAACCAAATGTTAAAACGTTTGTTGTTGTGTATTTTCATTAAGTGCACATTTAATTGCACGAAAGAAGCTTGTTTATAGTATTAATACAAAATGCTGGTTTTATAAAATAGCAACTTTGACCAATATTATATCAGAGCAGCTGCAAAACATCTTAGTTGTTTTTGAGCGGCTCTTTGTCAATTACTATAATTAGTTTTTTTAATACGAATGCTTATGAATAATTAACAACGCTTTATTCGTCATGTGTGATCTTTCAAAAGCCAGGCATGCCTGTTAAGCAATGGAACTCGCACAAAGTTAGTTGGAGCCATGACGAACTAATTCCCAAACACTTTTTTTGCCGCCTAATTACGGAAAAGTAGCCAAAAGGACTATCTCACGTGATTACCGAAACAACTGTATTTTGTCTTGGGATGAAGAATATAAAATTCCTTTGAACAATATTTGGCAGCTTGTTTGTCACGAGTTTGGCTGCTACTGCTTTACTAGCCGGACTTGACAGAAAACGAAGGTCGATGGTCTGAAGCAGTACCGAGCGACTTTTCAAAATTCAGTCGGATGTCTTGTAGTTTATTAAACAACCTCCATGATGGGACATGATACTTTCCTCGTCACTGCCGCGTTTCAAATGTTGCTATAGGATTTTAGTTAGTCAAAAATAGGAGTACGAGGATGATAAAAAAATATTTTCGTACATCGTATTAGTAAGGCTACTTGTAGGCCTGAAAGAAAGAGGTGTTGGTGATTAAACATTGCGGACAGCTCTCCTATCTCTGGCCTATTCGACAGCAGTACAATACGCACCACTATAATTTCGCAGTGCACACACTCATCTTGCAGACATTGTTTTTAATAACGACTTGCGCATTGTCACTCAATTCCTGCGTCCCATTCCAGCAGATAACCTATTCATACTTTTAGGCATTCAGACAGCTTACTTCGCCAATTAGAAGCGACCCTCTCCTTGACTAACTGTAGCACTCTGTATCCTGATTACATACGTACTATATGGTTTTTTAATTGGGTCCTCAGATGCCCGCCAAAATAGACTAAAATCTAGACGCCCGTTTGTGCCAACTGAGCCAGAACAACTAAACAATCTTGTCAAAAAAGGCATTCTTGTTACTTGGTAGACAAATCATAAATAAAACAGGAAGTACGAGCGTATTATGAGAATACAACCACGCTTCGTGCTTTCATATTCATGACCAATACCAGGCTTGGTGCTACGGGCTTACCTAGAACTGCTTGGATAAACCTCAATCGTCTGCAAATTAGTGCTGGCGGTTCTCTTAGTCCGTGGACGAATGAGGTTGTAATCCATCACTAAGTTGCGAGTGCGGCGCCACTGCAAAAAACCCTAAACTACATTTTAATAGTGTGCCCAAAAAATTTGGCAACACATAGAGTAAGAAGTTTGATGGCTTTGAATGATATAACTTGCTGCTTGCTGAAGACCATTGCTCTCAGCATCTGATCCGAGTAGTACAGCAGGCGTGGCAAAGTGAAAGAAAAAACTATCGGCTGCAGTCATGTTTATATATGACCCAGAGTAGATGCTCTTCCAATCAACGACATCAGGCGATTCGTACAAAAAATAACATTAAAAAATTCAAAGTTAAACTCGTTTACTTAACCCTATATGGACAAATGGGACAGATCTGGCACGTTTCAAAAAAACGTTATTTAGTGAACATTTTTAGAAATTTTTTTAAATAAACGATTTTTTTAGATTTGTCATATCTAGTTGGTATAGTTTTGAGTTAGAAACCCTAAAACATCAACCAGTGTGAAAGTAATAGTCAGTTCTTTGGTTGTTTGGCAAGGTTAGTAAAAAATGCTGATACTTACTATTTTGCATTAAGTAGTTCTTGATAAGCAACCAAATTTTTTGACCAAATAAAATTTTTTTGTATTTAGTAAAAGCAGTTCTATCATATCAATAAAAAATTTTTAATGTTTGCTTATTGTGATTAATGTGGTATCGATTAATTTAAACGTGCCAGATCTGTCCACCTGGTCCACAAAGTTTGATTTATATGCTGAAGATCTAAATATAATCTGAGTGTTATGTTGCATTTTTTTTTAATATTTTGAGTAAATATAGTGTAATAATAAATTACTTATGAATGTTCGAAATTTTTATGACATAAAGAATTGGGCAGCTATCGCTGGTGGTGAAAATGGGGAGAGCGAAAATGAATTTTTAGCAGAAAGTGACTCTAATGATGAATATGTTTATTGTAAATCCAGTTACAAAAACCATCAAAGTGAAGAAAGTATTTAGATTACATAGAAAAAAGAGCCAAATGCAAACTGCCTGGGTACACAAGCAAAACTTACATTTTTTGCATAAAATACGAAATGTTTCTTTGCCTGAACAAAAATAAAACTGTTTTAAAACATTTCACAAAAGCTAAAAGTATTCAAATTGTAATGTAAAATTACTTGTGTACTCGTTTTTGACTTTTATGGTTCAATTATTGCATGATATATAACGTTTTGATTTTTCGTACTATGGACCAGTGGGACAGATCTGGCACGTTTAAAAATATTAAAAATAAATAAAAAATTTTTTAATATTTAGTCAAATATTGTGTAATAGAAAGCTACTGTCACTAAAAAATAGTTGAAATAATTTTTATTGAGCACAAAATTAAATTTGTCCATATAGGGTTAAGTTCATTTTGCGCAATATGTTTTGCAAAACGAGAAAAAAATTAATGGCGTAAATATCAGTTTAAACCCAAGTTTTTACTAACATTTGATGACGTCAAATTGATACCTGTAACTTACAACCTTGATTCAGTTTGCTCGGGTGCATAACCAGATATTTAAGTTGATCTTAAACAGAATAATCCTTTAGGCCTACTTTTATTAAAGTAATCAAAGCAATAAAATGTAATTTGAGTACATAATATTGAATAAGTTATTTTGTTTTAGCTTGTCAAGCACCACCAAATATTCCGAATGGTACTTTTGCACCGATGAGTCCACCATATAGGCCCAGTATTGCCTCGATTTTCTACAGTTGTTCTTCCGGTTATCTATTAAACGGTTTTTCTGAAAATGTTTGTCAAGGCAATTTTACATGGTCCTTAATGGGTTCCGATCTACCTCAATGCTTGAATGGTAAGTTTAATGTGCTTACAATTAAATAGATAAAATGACAATTCTTTTCGAAGAAAAGGCGTATAAGTAAAAAGTTGGCAAATCAAAACATCTTACATAAGAATAAAGATTCTAATTGGTCACTCAGATTTATGGCTTTGTAAGCCTATATTTCTTACTAAAAGTATTAAAATATGTTTGCTTAATATTTTTGTTTTACAAAATCCTGAGAGGAAACAAATAGATAAATGAGTCAATTTTGATTTTAATTTTTAAAATATGTGAAAGAAAAATATAAGGTTTTTCAAATTTTTTGGTCGGCTTTAATCGGAAAAGTGCTCAATGACATCAAAATTAATTCAATTTCAGACCAAAAAATTTAATATAACTTTTAATTTTATTTGCCCCAACAGACTGTTTCAGCTGGATCGGCTCTTCAGAGGGCGGCTAAAAGTGTAAAAAACAAAATAAATGAATAAAAAACACTAAACAAAGCGATTAAATGCGGCGTAAAACCGTAAAACAGCAGCTAGAGAATTACGACTCTAATATTAGTCGATTAGTGAATTTTTATTACCCAAGATTAGTAATACTTTTAATAGAGTGCAAACGGAGCGGCTACGCCGGGACTCTAAAATATATTAAAAAGTGCCCCCTAAGCAAGATATTGCTATATTATGGTAGCACCAGGACATTAGTGGCATGTCTAAAATAAAGACTTTTTTTAGAGATAAATTTGCTGTGAGACACTAGAAAGTAACTCCTAAAACAATGACTTTTTTTAGACACTATACCTTGTTGAAACATTTAACTGTGTCACCCTAAAATAAAAACTTTTACTTATTTATTTTTTTTTAGAGATCACTTTGTTTTGATATACTAAAAAGTGGTTCCCCTATGACAAAAATATTGCTTTGTTCTGGAACACTAAATAGTGGGCTCCACTTATTTTTTTGCACCGGGTCCCTTTTTTCTATGGTAATCAAAGCTTTTTTATTTACGTATCTTGTTGTATTGTTTAAAAAAATGAGCAAAATTAAAAAATATGCATTAAAAAATTAATGTAAAACTACTGAAATAATAGTGGTATCAAAATAAAATAGTCTGAAATGTCGCTATAGACGTGGCCATCTATATAGACAAAACTCTTTTATAAAGAAAGGGGTAGCCTTGAAAAAGGCTGTTTAACCCATATTAACCCAAGGGTAGAACTAAAAAACTAAAAACTAAAAACTTTGATAGGCTGTACAATTCTATGGCACAACTTAAAACAGTGTTTGTAAAGATATTTTACAACTTTTATATATCTCAAAGCTATTCATAATCTAAAATAATAAAAAAAACAGTTATTTTTAGTTAGAAAATGCATTTGAAATAATGACTACAAATGACTACAAATGTAGTCATTGGGATAGTTCGGGTTAAGAAAACTCGAACGTTTTCTTGTAGCTCTCATCAGGAGAAATCGCTACAATGAGTAAAGAACTGAAATGTCGAAATTATATTGAATAAGATTGTCGTTTCGCCGAGTAAGAAATTATACTGAAGCGCAGTTGATTAGAAGCATCAGTCACCAAGCGGTCGAAAAGTGAAAAATTTTGTCGTTTCGTTGAGTTTGTAACAAGACTTCAAATTGCAACTATAATTTTGCCAAGTTAAACATCCAAATTCCGTCCAATAAAAATTGTTCCATTTCTAACTCGACGAAACGACAAAATTTTTCACTTTTCGACCGCTTGGTGGCTGATGCTTCTAATCAACTGCGCTTCAGTATAATTTCTTACTCGGCGAAACGACAATCTTATTCAATATAATTTCGACATTTCAGTTCTTTACTCATTGTAGCAATTTCTCCTGATGAGAGCTACACGAAAACGTTCGAGTTTTCTTAAACAGCCTTTTTCAAGGCTACCCCCTCTCTTTATAAAAGAGTTTTGTCTATATAAATGGCCATGTCTATAGCGACATTTCAGGCTATTTTAAAATTTTGTGCCACAAAAAATCTTATCAAAATAAATTTAAGGATAATAGGCTAGTTAAAAATTGTAGTAACGGATAAAGAAGGAAAAACCTAGTGAGGATTTAAGAATTCGCATAGTAAATGCTCTTGAGGATGCTTGGGAAATAAGTCAACATTAAAGACGTTTGATGTTCCTGCATCAACAATACAGAGTATAATTAGAAAATTCAAATCATATTACACAGTGGAGAACTTGATAGGGCCAGGAAGAAAACGAAAATTATTAACCAGATGCACTAGAATAAATATAGCACGATTAATAGAGAAGATTCATAGAATTACTACAAAGGTAGTTCTACAACATTTTAATGATTCTGGTACACATGTTTCTAGACAAACATTACAAAGAACTTTGCATGAAAATGAACTCAAAGGTTGCAGGCCCAGAGGATCACCTTTGATCACACAAAAGCACATAAAATCCCGTATCTACTATACAACAGATTATCAAAAGTTTTCTTATTATAACAAATAATGTCTTTATATATGGTTGCCAAACACCAAATGGAACCGGACCAACTGAAGATATTCAGTTAAAAAAAGTTAAAATTTTTCTTAAAAATTTAAAATTACTTTATGCAATAAAAACATAAATAAATCGTTAAAAAGTTCTTTTTTCTGAAAAAATAATGGTTTGCAATATTTTCATGATTCGATCAAATGTCGTTTCGATTAACAGAAGTTTTAATAAAGTGTCGCTTCAATTAAATGTTGTTTCAATCAACTGTCGTTTCGATCAGGTGTCATTTGATCAATTGTCATTTTAATCAAGTGTCGTTCGAACTATTGTCGTTTCGATCAATTATCGTTTAATCAAGTGTCGGGTCACGCAGTGAAATAGTCTATTTTTGATATAAAGCAATAAAGTCTTGCTCTCAGCTTTGTTATGTATCTGATTGGTAGTAAATGTTTTTTCAAACAATAAGAACAACACGTATATGTTGTCCTTGACGAAAAATGCTTTCTAATTGCCTGCATTCTTTTTTAATAAACATCTTTTCTTACGACTGAGTTTTTACAAAATTTGAATACAACTTACATTCAATATATTTACAAAAAGTTAATTGGAAGGTGCTGTTGCTAACTGTAAAGTTTATCTATTATATATATATAACTTTTACAGGTTGTTCAAACAACCCTGCTATGTCTTCAACATCACCAGGGGTTGTAAATCTCATCCCACTTGAAACCAACGGAACGACTCCAACATCCGCTCCATATGCATTTGGTGATAGATTTCTTTATGAATGTGCAGATCCTAATGTTTATCAACTTAGACCTATGGCAAACAACGTAACTGTTTGCCAAGGAAATGGGACGTTTTTGTACGATAGCTCACCACCAATATGTGAGCAATATGGTAAGTAGTAAAACAATCTGATAAAAATGTTAGTTATTGAATAAATTATGTTACCTTGATATCTAAAGAATCACTTTTGGTATATGTTTTTTATTGTTTATTTGTGCTTTTTGCGTTATCACTCCGACTTTCAGAACAAAATTACCACATTTACACCAATTTATCAAACAATTGTTTGCGAGGAAAAACTATTTTATGAAACAGAATATCAGTAAAAAACACACAGGACTAGAATAATCGTGTATTTTCAAAATTATGCCTGGTAAGTTACAATTGCAAGGTACATTAAACATAAGTTTAAGTTTTGTATAGGCTACGTTTAAACTATTTGTGTGTCTTTTATGCTGCTCATTACTCTATATGAGCTAGTGAACAAGTTATGTTTATTATCACAATAAACAATAGGGTTTAATTAACATGTTAGAAAGTTAAACAATTTCAGAAATGTGCAATAGTATGCTTTAAAAGTTGCAATTGCATAAATTTATATAACAGTAAATACCTCAAAGACGAGACAGCATTGGAAAAATCTGACCAAATTTTTGAAATCAATGCACACAAATCCAAAACGCTCTTAAATCCAATTTCTCGTGAAATTTGTTTAAAAATTTTTGAACTGTATTATTTATTACAATCACATTATAAAAATATGCCTACATTGTATTTTCTTTCTTGGTTTGCAGCTCTAGGCTTCCTTTTGATGATTTTGTGAACCACAGCAAACCCAACATAAACACAGCAAACCCAACATAAAGACAGCGCCGAGCTTTTGCCGCATCCAAGCTAAATATTTTATTTCAGAAGCAAAAAAGTACACTTTTGATCATGAAAGTCACGTGAAGACAAAAAATAAGGTTTAACTTAAAAGAAAAACAATAACGTTAGTTCAAGAAAAATAAAGTTTTGAAGTTAGCAAAAGTTGTTTAAAACTGGCGGACCTTCAAAAGTTTTAATGTTCCTCAGTTAAGAATAATATAAATTTATTTGACGCACACAAAAACAGAAAAAAAGATTTGTAATAGAAAAATAAAAAACGTTAAACGAAAATTAGCATTAAACATACAAAGATTGAGAAAGTTAAATATTTCAACAAGTCATCACTTTTATGCTATAGTCAGGTAATTGATTTTTATCGATTTTGAGATTCATAGCTGAGGTGAAATCATGTTTTATAATTCACATTTTTCACTAACTTTTGTAGAAATAGTCCGTGTATTTTTTGATATACTGCAACTTTTTCATTTTCGCGTATCTTTTTTTAAATAACTTTTTCCTTTGCTACGGTCACGTATTTACACGTAACCCGACACTTGACGGAAACGACACTTGATCGAATAATAAAAGAAAAAATTTAAAACTTTAAATCTGTCCCGGTTTTGCCAATTTTTTGTTTTCAAAACATAGTAATTTTTAAAAAAACCTCTTCTAAATTTGTCTCAAAGGATAAGGCTATGGCACAATGCCATCCCTAAATACGCTACTGACTATAGTGTAAAAAAAAATGCAAAAAAATGACAGCATTGGCAATTAACGAAACATAACCATGTCAAGAAATCTACTTGTTGGCCCCAAAAATACTTTGCCCAGGAAACTTGTTAAAAAACCCTGATCCTAACATTGGAAAACAATTATAAAAAATGAAAACAAAACTGTCTTCTTACTAATGGCCTCTACTTGTTATAAACCTAATTTACAGTAACAAAAAGATTGTTTAATCGCAAAAACATTCAAAAAGTAAATCTTTTTTTTTATTAACTGTCATTTCAATCAGTTGTCGTTTCAATCGAGTGTCGTTCATATCGGCAGCGTGGTTGAGTAGTGAAAGCGCCGTGCTAATAATTGACATAAGTCGGCAGCGTGGTCGAGTGGTTAACGCACCGGACTGATGATCAACATGGTCTTGGTTCAAAACCCAATCGCGCCATTCTGTTGTGTTCTTGGGAAAAACACTTTACAGCACTTTCCCCTGCTTGGTGGTCTTGACAAGCAGTTCTAAATTACAGTAATATCTCTACTAAATTACAAGCGGACAGAAATATCTTGGCATCTCCGGAAGCAGGTCGGGGTAATTGCCTACCCTATATATAGCGCCTCCGTCGCTTTCCTGCGAGTCAGGAGGATAAATATAGAGATTAAAATAAAAAATAAAAAAAACATGGTTTTGGTTCAAAACCCAATCGCACCATTCTGTTATGTCCTTGAAAAAGACACTTTACGGCACTTTCTCCTGCTTGGTGGTCTTGGCAAACAGTTCTAAACTTGAGTCATATCTCTATTAAATAGCAAGCGGACAGCAATATTTAGGCATCTCCGGAAGCAGGTCGGGATAATTGTTTACCCTATGTATAGCGCCTCCGTCGCTTTCCTGCGAGTCAGGAGGATAAATACAGAGATAAGATAAATAAAATAAAAAAGTGTCGTTTTGATCAAGAGTCGTTTCGATCAAATGTTGTTTTCATTAAGTGTCGTTTCGATCAAGTGTCGTTTCGATCAAGTGTCGTTTTGATCAAGTGTCGTTTTCTATCAAGTGTCGTAGTACCGTATCTACACCTTCAGTCAGTGATTCCCAAAATGGGTTCCAATGAAATTCCTAAAAAGTTCCATGAGCTTCAGCTGATTATGTATGCATTTGTCGGCAGCGTGGTCGAATGGTTAAATTGCAGGGATTGTGATCGACACGGTCTCGGTTAAAAACCCACTCGCCCCATTTTGCTGTGTTCTTGAGAAAGACACCTTACGGCACTTTTCCCTGCTTGGTGGTCTTGGCAAGCAGTTCTAAATTTCAGTCTTATCTTTATTAAATTACAGCAAACAGCAATATCTTGGCATCTCCGGAAGCAGATCGGGGTAATTGCTTGCCCTATGTATTATCGCCTCCGTTGCTTTACTGCAAGTCAAGAAGATAAACAAAGAAATGCAATAAAAATAAAAAAACTGGTGCAAAAAAAAAAGATTAAAAAGAAAAACCTTATGCAAATAATAATTGCCTTTAGGCTACTATGTATGTTGTATGATTCAAATCAAAAAACCTAATAAAGATTTAAGGTGAAGACCTTTTTCTTAGCCATCTTGAGACCATAAGGAGAAATTAGACACAGTTTTAAAGTGATGAGCTTTTTTTAGTCTTCACGAGATTTTCAGCGTATTAGGTGTTCCTTTTCAACTTTAAAACACTTGCAGTGTTTTACTGAAAAAAAGTTCGGAAATCACTGTCTTAAGTATTAATTAAACAGGAAATGTTGCTCATTTACAAGATATTTACTCTGCTGCATTCACGTTTCTGCAGTTGAATAATAAAAGAAAAATTTTGTTTCTTTTTTTAGGGTCATATTTTTATGCATTGATAGCACTACAACATGAAACAAAAAATTAAAAAAAGGGTATGTTTTTTAAAGCAAAAGAACATTGTTTGAAGAAACGAGTTAATGATATCATCTTTGGAATTTTATTTTTACATTTTGATTCTTAAAAAATATTTTAAAATTTCTCGAATGTCTATGCACTCCTTGCCTTTACTATTTTATTGTTAATTTGCAACACCGGTCTTGTATTTTCAAAATTGGACAAACAAAAATTAGACAATGCAATTACAAAGTACAGGATAAATATTTATTTTGTTCGTTCAATTATCCACAATACATTTTCTCAGAACTCAAAGTCATCAAAGTCCTTTAAAATTTTTAAGAGTCTTGTATTAATGGCTTGCAAAACTTTTCTGCCAAAATACCGCTGCATCAAAAGAGCGCACCGATTTCAGGATAAAGTCAAATCACCTTCAGTGCTGCTTTCAGAACTATCATTTTCTGCAAAAGTGCAACTTGTAATTTATAATAAAATTGAAAACTCTTTTAGTATAATTAAAGGTAAGAGAGAAAGTGATGCATTATAAATGACTCAATCGTTCATCTTAATATTAGGACGGCTGAGGTGTCGAAATCAACATTTTTTAAGTTAAATTTATAAATTTTTTTATCCTATAAAGTTGCTACGTTCTCAAATTTTATTTACCTTTCTAAGTCAGTCAAAAGAGTATGAAGAAAAATTGTTTTTCAATTTATGTTTTACAACCATACCTCCAATGACCGTGGTGTCGAAATTGACATCTAAATAATTTTGACGTAAAACAGAGTTTTAGTTTCTACAGCCGGCTGTTAAATAATTTTGGGAACAATTAATAAGTGAGATTACTCTTTATTCTTTCATGTGATTGTTTATCTTATTTACAAACATATATTACAACAATATAATTGTGCTTTGTGTCTTTATTTTGTTTGGCATCTAAAAGTCCAACTATGCAATTTTACTGTACAAGTCAGTTTTGCGCAATGCAAGAATTATTTCTTATTTTAGAGAGATTGTTTTATGCTTTTTTCTGTACAAAAGACCAAATAAAAATGATAACACACACCATTAGGGTTTTACTAGTTCCATTTGCCGAATAGCAAAACTAAGCTGTAAACCGTATACAGTGCAGCCTACAGACAAAAAGACTTAGACCAACAGACCAACGGTGGGCAAATTGCGGCTCGCGAGTCGGATGTGGCTCGCCGACCTTTCGTTTGCGGCTCTTCTAGCTAAACAGTAATAATGAAATCGAACAATGTACAATTATGATTCACTGCAAACAAAGATTTTTAATTAGGTGCTAAGCCGAATTATAGCGTGAAAATAAAAGCAATTCTTTGTTTGTTAAGTACCATTTATACTACAGCAAATATTTGAGCAAAGCGTTATCTTCCTTTCATTTATTTCTTGCCTGCCGAGACACGCTGGTAACAATAGAATAAAAGAAACGAAGATAATGCTCGCTTCTCTTAGATTCGCTTCTCTGTAATAAAATTTGTAAAATAATAACATGGGAAGTCTAACAAATGAAGATTTGAGAAAATTAATTTACACCGCTTTGATTCAGGGTTGCCAGATTGGCTTTTTCTTAGTGTGATTGGCATCAAAAACTTTGTTTGGCTTTTTGGCTTTTTTTTGTCTGGAGTGCAAACTAGCAGTGATGGCCTTACAAAAAAGGGGGCCCAGTCTAAGAAACGTAAGGGGGTCATTATTTAGTGTACTAAAAAAAGGCATCTGAAGCCATTTTTAGTATATGAAAGCGTAGTCATCTCTAAAAAAAAGGTTTTCGATATAGGGGAGGGCCACTATTGGGTGATCCAAAGAATGGAGAGGCACTTTATACTGCCCCAAGACATTGTGATCTCAAAAAAAAAGATCAACTGCCTAGGAAGCCGTTTCTTTTCAAAATTTTTTTATTTTTGACATCATATCGACGTCCGGGTGCTACTATAAAGAAATAGAGCAATTTCTTGTGTTGGGGGAGCCACCTTTTGATGTATTTTAGGGGGCAATCAGTGTGGCACACCCTTTGCATCCTATTAAAGCTCTTACTGCAAACTAGCCACGATTTTGGAAGAAAAATTGAGAGCTCATAGAGTGAAGATCTTGTCTCTTTTTTAGAGAACACTTTTTTTTAGCGACAAAAATAAAATTTTGTCTGGCTTAATTTGGATAATTTTTGCTACTTTTTTAATTAGTTTATCTTCCAATTTTACATCTGGCAATGCTGCTTTGAATTTATATCTCTCACATTTTCAAAAGCTAGCTAATAAAGTGAAAACCCACAATAGATCTAATGCTGGTAAAATCTCGGAAAAATTATAAATTGCGTAACGTTGTATTTGTTTCTATTATTTAATTAAAACTTGCTTTGTTTACTGTATTTGCATTAACACCTCAAACAGAATTTGTGGCTCTCCGGAAGTTTTGAATTTTAACATGCAGCTCTTTCATTAAAAACTTTGCCCACCCCTAACTTAGACAGAGGTAATCTCTAGACCTGAAGATCGCTCCTCAGCAAGAAAGAAAGTCAACCGTAGCCAAGTCGTTTTGCAAAAACAAAACATCGTGGATTCTTTTGAGGCTGAATAAGGCCGGTGCTGTATTTGTCTATCTGATAGCTGCTTATGACACTCTCTGGCACCGTGGTCTTACCTGCAAGCTGTTAAAACTTCTGCCGGTTAAGCACATGTTCAGAATGATTATGGAGCTTGTCGGAAATTAAAGTTTTACCCTTACTACCAGTGACAGCAAGCAAAGCCGGTTACGCTGTCTTAAAAACGGCTTCATCATTTGAAGAGGTATCCACTCCAGGTCAGACACAAATAGAACTAGGGCCGAGGGTTTATCCTTTTACTAACCCACGCTGCTGTATTGCTTGGATCAGATGGTGGCAGTGATGTTATTTAGTCAGCACCTGGTTTCGTCATCCAAAACCGTCAGACCTTGTGCTCCATGTGTTGTCCTATGTATCACATTGTTAGAACATCGTCTGGGGTTTGTTCAAAAGCGCCACACTTGCAATTCGGTGAAGGAGCGAGACCCTATTTGTGCATTAACATATGGAATTGCCTAACACCAGTACGCGGGCGGTTGAGCTTAACATAAGTTGCTCCGGGTAAGCTTATCCCAACAAGCTTGGCACCGGTCCCAGGAACAAAAACACGGAGCTTGGAAGTATTTTTACAGTACTCCGTTTTCCATTTGTAATTTGTTCATTCAGAAGCTCGAATGCCAAATTTAGCAAGGTTGTCCAAAAGATTTCGCGCAGCTGGCACAAACGGGCGTCTAGATCTTAATCTCGCTTGGCAAGTATCTGAGGACCCACTTAAAAAACCATGCAAGATATGATTAGAGTCCAGAAATCCACGGTGAGCCAAGGAGAGTTTCGTTCCCAGTGGCGAAGCTTAGCTGGCTGGATGCCTGAGAGTATAGGTAGGTGGTCGGTTGGAGTGGGACGCAGGCATCCAGTGACTATGCGCAAGGCGCTGTTCAAGACACTGTTGATGAGGCGAGTGTGAACACTGCGACACCAGACTGGCGCGCAGTACTCAGCTCAGCAGCTTAAAAACGGCGTTCCTCAGGAATCGGTTTTGGCTCCCTTCCTATTTAACATCTATACGTACGATCTTTCTTCCATGATTTCCAGAAGGCTTATGCTGATGATTTAGCATTGTTGCACTCTTCTGGAAACTGGAAGGACTTAGAGGCGACTTGAAGCCAATATATGTCTACACTTTCAGCGTATCTCCAGACTTGGAGGTTGAAGCTCTGTCCCATTAAAACGGTGATGGCAGCCTTTCACTTAAATAACCGAGAAGCCAAACGTGAGCTTAAGGTCTACAACAACGATAGACTTTTACCGCCCTTACTTACCTTGGGGTAAAACTGGACAGATCGCTCACGTTTTGTCACCATCTAATAGCATTGCGCAAAAAACTATTCTCTCGCGTCACACTGCTGAGGCGACTTGTGGGCTCGGGATGGATTTTGGTGCTAGAACACTTTAGTTTACTCAACAGCTGAGTACTGTGCGCCAGTCTGGTGTCGCAGTGCTTACACTCGCGTCATCGACAATGTCTTGAACGACGCCTTGCGCATAGTCATTGGATGCTTGCGTCCCACTCCAACAGGCCACTTACCCATACTCTCAGGCATCAAGCCAGCGAAGCTTCGCCAAATCGGAGCAACACTCTCCTTGGCTCACCGTGGATCTCGGACCCTAATCATATCTTATATGGTCTTTTAAGTGGGTCCTCAGATACTCGCCAAGTGAAACTAAGATCTAGACGCCCGTTTGTGCCAGCTGCGCGGAATTTTTTGGACAACCATGCCGGACTTGGCATTCGTGCTTCTGAATGGAAAACGGAGTACTGTAAAAATGCTTCCAGGCTCCGTGTTTTTGTGCCCGGGACCGGTGCCAAGCTTGTTGGGATGAGCTTAACCCGAGCAGCTTGTATTTAGCTCAACCACCTGCGGGATGGTGTTGGGCGATTCCATATGTTCATGCACAAATGGGATCTCGCTCCCTCACCGAATTGCAAGTGTGGCGCCTCTGAAAAAACCCCAGATCATGTTCTAACAGCGTGATACATCGGACAACACATGGAGTACAAGGTCTGACGGTTTTGGATGACGAAACCCGATGCTGGCTTGACAACATCACTGCCAGCATCTGATCCAAGCAAAACAGCAGCCTGGGGTAGTAAAAGGATAAACCCTCGGCCCTAGTTCTATTTGTGTCTGACCTCGAGTAGATACCTTTCCAAACGACGACGACGGTGAGCAAGAAAGAGTTTGTAGAGGAAGCAGAGGGTTTTTCTTAATAGATTTCATTTATGGCTCGGGCTGATAATCATTGAGCCGTTTAGCTACTATGCTAGCAAGATATTCAGTTTAATTTTGTAATACAATAATAAATATTTTTATATGCACTACAATACACACAGTTTGGTTTTAGATAAAGATGCCATGGCACAAATTTAGTTGTAGTTACACATCGGGTGATGCAATAGAAATGTTTCATAAAAATTTTGACATTGATGAGTCTGATGAAAAAGATAGCCGAAAGATGTTTAAGCGTGTAAGAATGACTAGTCAAGTAATAAGGATTTATATGATTCTGATAATGCTGGCAGTTTGTAAGATAATGACAGTGTTGGTAAAAGCTCATCTTCTGGGTAATACACAGTCAGTAACAGAAAAAAATGGATTCCGTCATTGTGCGCAAGAACAATGCGCTCCAATTCTTTAAACATAGTGCATGTAAGATCAGGAGTAAATCCTAGTGTTCGCAACTAAGCCTAAAGTAGCCACTATGATTTCTGGAAATTTTTTGTTGCCAACTCTCTTTTGTTGTCCATAAAAACACATATGAAGCTATCAAAAACGATCCCAACTTCTTTTTACCAATAGAAAAGCTGAAAGTTTTTATCGCCTTAACAATATGCAAGAAGGGTTTATGGCAAAAGCTATTCTGTCAAATTTTTTTGCAGTAAAATGTAAAGTCCTTCTATTTTCCGAGAAACTAAGTCAAAAGCTAATTTCGTGGAAGTAAAGAGATTTATTACATTTCATGATAAAGATTGCCAAAGCAAAAGTTGGCCACCGATCAGTTTTTACACATTCGTGAGCCTATGTAAGCAATAATCTCTAATTGCATTAAAAAATACGGACGGATTAAAGTTTGACAGTGGATGAGCAACTCTTTTTGATGAAGAACAAATGCCCTTTTTTATGGTTTTTTATACCAAATAAGTTTGGAATGAAGTTTTGAGTAGTAACTAAAGCGAACTCCAAATACGTTTATACTACCTTCCCATACCTCGACGCTAAGGAAAAAGAACAACGAAAAAGCAACTTCTTGCCGAAGATGTTGTGATGAGACTTACCAGTAACTTGGGTAGAAACGAAGATTACAGCAGATAACGTTTTCGCTGTCGTGCACGTTGCTGGTTTACTAAGCCAACAAAAGATCATAATTGTTAGAAAAATTTGTACTTAACAGTAAAGGACCATTAAAAAAAAATAACTAAAAAAAAGAAAGAAAAATTTTCTAGCAATTTCTTTTATAATTCAGCAAAAAACTGTTAATGCAAAAAATTGTAAATCTTTTATCTACAATGCGCAACAGCTCAAGCGCTAATGCTACAGAAAAGAAAAAACCCAAAATTATACAATTCTACAATCAAAACAAGATAAGTGTGGACGTTTTTGACCAAATGGCAGGGAAATACAAAACTTATACTGCAAGTAGACTACAGCCTTTGCAATACGAGCTAATCTACTGGATATATCTGCACAAAACTTACAGATTTTGTACAGAAAACGTTCCGGTGGCACAATCAGCTGACGAAGCTTTACACTCCAGCTTATCGAGAGTCTAAGAAATACTTAAGTGGTGAAGTGGAAAGAAGTGGTGCAAAGAGAAATGGATCCGCTGCTAGGAAGACCATCTGGAAAGCAAATAAAATTTGCGGGGTAAGGTTGCAAAAACAATACAGTTACAATTTGCAGCCACGATGGCAAGCCAACTTGCGGCGTTCGTGGTAATTGCAACTGGAAGCCTAAAGAATGCAAAGACTGTACGTCTTAGTATGAATTAACATAAGTTTTGTTGTTAACTTTTTAGACTTGTCACATTGTTGGTACAAACCAAATGAGGTTTTTCTGGAATAATTACTAAAATGTAATGAAACGTACTGCACCATCAGCATGTTGTTGTATTTTTGCCTCTTGCCAGTGTAGTGTTGTTGTGGGTGTCCAAAAAGTTATTGTGCAGTAGAAAATATTTTCAATAATAATTGGTTTTATGACGCAATAATTAGGTGCTGGTATAAAAACAAACTAGTCATTATAACAACAACTACTCATTTATTACATATCCAAATAAATGAGACTGAGCTGGAACAAGGATGGTTCCAACAAAACAGAGTAAGATACTGCCCGTACATTGCTAAACTTTTTGGAAAACATCTTTGCTAATTGCATAATTTCTCATGGAATCCGGCCTACTACTGTAGATCTCTGGATTTGACTTCTTTGGATTATTATCTCCAGGGTGCACTAAAAAGTCGAATATATGAAAATAATCCTCACAACATGGAAGAGTTAAGGACTTCAATTGCCCAATGCATCCAACAGTTAACACTCGACGTTCTCCAAGATGTGTTCTATAATATGCAGCGTCGAGTGCAAAAATGTCTTAATTCCTATGGAAGACATTTCAAGCATTTCCTTTAAACAAACTGTTATATTGTAAACAAATATAGCCTTTTATAAATAAAAATTGTATTGTCAAAATGTTTTCTAATAAATAATAAACTTTATTGTAAACACATTAAACTTTTATGCACCCATACTGCACAGTAACTTTTCGGACGCCCTGAACAAGTGAAGTACATCTTTGATTCATTCCATCAGCATTTCCTTGAGTTTTTTTGTAATTTAAACAAAAAAGAAAATTTTAAAATGGTGCTGGTTGTTTTCTGATTGTTATAAATATCCTGGCTGTTAGAAGTATTTTCTTTTCCGGCCGTTTTAGTGTTAATTAGTTAAGTAATAAAAAATAAAATTGCAGTTGATATAAATACATCGATAAAAACATGATTTGTCTTCTTGGTTTTTTCAAATTCATTTGAATTTGTCAATAAAGAAATAAAAGTAAAAAATTTTTGCGAGTATTAATAACACAAGGCTTCTGACTAAAAAAAAGTTGATGGGAGCTTTTGAAATCAAATCTGCATGCACGCGTCAAATAAACTAACATGGGGAAAATGGCCGTTCTGCAGGATTTGTGCGGAAGATTGTTAGTACCAAATAATTAGACATACCATATTTCCGAAGGAGCAAAACGGGATGCTCGTTAATAGAAAAATATTTGTGTCTAAAAAATAGTGTTTTTTAAAAAAGAAAAGGTTGTCACTTTGAATCTGTCTCGGATTCCATAATTTTTGTCCCGAAAAATTAGTTTTCTTTAAAAAAAGGAGGTCTTCGAATCTTTCTCGGAATTCTGCCGGGATTTCTGGCAAACCGGGCCAGAGGAAACCTTAACAATCGGGACTGTCCCGCCAAAATCGGGACGTGTAGTGGGCCTACAAATAACTAGCATTAATTTTATAAAAAAATAATAGAAGAACAACAAAAATACCCAGGTCCGAGGAAATGTAAATTTTTTGTTAAAATCAAACTAATTACGAGTGGATTGTGTCTGTGCTTAGCCTCAAGGGTATTTTTGAGTTTGATTCCAGTTTACGCAGTTTTTTGTCTTTTGCTGACGGTAATTTGCTTTTCTTTCAATATCTAACAAATTAATTTGTATTTTTATCGTTTAGTAACTTTAATATTTATATTGCAACGTAATTGCATCAATTTTTCTTTAAATATAGCAGATACGTAATTATAGCATAAAAAATTTTTAATTTTTAAATAAAAGTTCCTGCGCTATAATCGCGTATCTGCAAATATTCTCCTAAATTGAAACGAAAAATTGTATTTAGTCGTATTATCATATTAGATGTCTTTAAAATACTGCATAACCAAATAATGGAGTTCAATCGTTTTTAGCTATATTTTAACAAAATTTTAAAGAAATCATACTTTTACAACAGTCGCTTTATACCAAAACTGAAAAAAAGCAGGTACACGATTATAGCATACGAGTGACAAAGTAACTATAGGTCTAATCAACTCAATAAAATTTTTTCTTTTTTTTTTTGGATCAGAACTAAGCACTCAGTTTTTAAAAAGTTGAACATCTCCTAATCTAGTTTACTGCGCATCGATTGCATAGTAAAAAACTTCAAGCAGTTTATTAACAAAACCTTTTGGTTTTTGATCTACAATTATTAAAAACTAATCAAATCCCACAAAAACTTGAGTCATAATAATGATTAAGTTATTATTGTTTTAGCTTGTCCAGCACCACCAAATATTCCGAACGGTAATTTTGCACCAATAAGTCCACCATATATTCCCAGTATTGCATCAATTTTCTACAGTTGTTCTTCCGGTTTATCATTAAACGGTATTGCCGAAAATGTGTGTCAAGACAATTTTACATGGTCCCTAATGGGTTCCGATTTGCCTAGATGTGGAAGTGGTAAGTTGAGTCTGTTTAAAGTAAAATAAATTGAACCCCTTTTTAAGAGGACCTATTCTATTATTTTAGAGATTAAATAGTTCAATTTCAAAAAATTTTAAGACTTTATAATTATCTGTTAATCAAAATTTTAAACTTTTATAGATTTTTCTATATTTTTATGCAAAATATATTTTTGCTTATATAAATAAAAATTTAAATCTGCCTATTTGACATTACGCATTTACAAATATAAGAAAACATACGGTCAAGATTAAATGTAGCAACTAGATGAAGATGTCTTTGAAATTTGATTGTTAATTTTTGCCGTATTTTTCTCAAAATGACTTTGATTAAAAACCACATGATTTCGATCCATTAATTTACGGCACGAATGCACTTAAGGAAAAAAGCTAATTATTCCTTTTCTATCCTAATATAAATTTTTTTGCAACTTTTTAGCAAAAATTGCTACAATCCATGCAATATATAATAGAAAAAAATCTGCACGTTAAAATAATATCATGTTTTAACAATGTACATACTCAAAATATTTTTTCATTTAAAGTAAAGGTTGTCCTAATAGTTCAAGTGGTCCTACGCCGAAACGTGTTACAATGAAATATACTAGAAGTTATTAAACTCATTTTAAAATACCCGTGCGGTTTCACAAAAAATTTTTTCTTGCTTTTTCAAGCATTTTTCTTTATCAGAATTCTTTTCGAGTTAAGCCACGTAACACCCCGAGACGGGACAGGTTTGCTGTTTTCTGTGACTTAGGACTTGATACTCTCGCGCACATAGTGCCCTTTATACGATTAAAAACTTCAGGCTAGGATAGAAATACAGTTGCACTTGAACAAAACTTGCTAAAGATCTCAGGGATTCAAAATTGTTTGTTCAAATCGTTTCGATAATTTGATAATCAATTGCTCATAGTTTTTAAATTCCTTTTTATAGAATAAAATTACATACTTTAAATTTATTTATTTTTAGAAAAAATTTTAAAATGGAAAAATGATCTTATAGGCACAGCACTAAGTGTATTAAAAACATCATATTTTCAACTTTAAAAAAGAAACACATTTTTAATAATAGTTATTTATTGTTGATTGTTACTCTGCATCATTTACTTTGACCAATAAGAGTCAATAACAACGTAACAAAGATTGTAGTGAGCTTTACGCGTTCAGTTAAGTCGGAGTTGGAAAAACTTGCGGACTGCGGAGTCGATTAATTTTCAACACTACAGCTCTTAAAGTTTTATGAAAAATGAAAAAAAAGCGTGATTATATTGCTTTTTTTATTTAAACGTGACTCTGGCGTCACAAAGCCAGCACGAATAAAATGGACTAATACGTCTGTTAACGTTGACCTGACCATACATTTTAGCTGTTAAAATGCTTAATAAATATTTCTACTATAAGTCTAAAGTATATAAAAAATGAGGACATCGCTACATTTTTAAATTTCCTTCGAAGACAGTTAACGCTTTATTAAAAAGGAGGACATATCTTTCAAAAAGAGAAGGTATGGCAATTGTTAGCCCTATTTATATTTTAAATATTACATTTAAACAAAGGTTTTAAATTTCGTTAAAATTTATGTAAAAAATAAATTATAAATCCAGTTAATTTTATTAGATAAAGTTTTTTTTATAGAAAGACACAAATTGCACCTGGGTTATACATCGTGTCTTTGCCACGTAGTTGTTTGCAAAATTTCAGTTCAACAGCAAAGAATTTTTTTTTCGTCTACTGCCAGCGTTGTGCATTGTTGAAAAAATTCCAAATCAAAATTAAATTTTTTTATTAGTTTTCGTTTAAATCAGTGGTTCCCAATCTTTTTAAAATGTATATCTCCTTTTGCTCACTTTTAAAACTTCTCATTTCTCTCCTAATTCACTTCAAAACTTTTTATTTCTACTTTAGTTCACTTTAAAGTTTTTTTTATTTTTATCTTCGATAGATCGAATAACTTTTTCAGGTGGAACTCTCTGTTTTAAGAAACTATTTGTTTTAAAAAGCAAGTGAGGACAAAAAATATCGACTTGATTTTCTATTAAACGTAAGGGAAAGACCTTTTTTGAAGCTTTTTTGGTCCCCACTGATTATCTTTATTCGAAAAAATAGTTATTCCAAGGTCAAATCAAGGTTTTTTTCAAATGAATGTTGCTTAGTAAAGTATTAGAAACATGTATGAATTTCTTTCTTGAACTCTTGAAGTTCCGCCTTGCGAGTAGTTTCTTTGATACAATCTATTTATTTCTTGCCAGTAGGATTTGGGCGGGGGATTTATCCTTCTATCACCACAGGCTGCTGTACTGCCCGGATCAGATACTGACAGAGATGTTGTTAAGCCAGCATCGAGTCTTGTTATCCAAAAGCCGCCAGACCTCGTGCTCCATGTGGTGCCCGATGTATGGGGCACGCTATTAGAACGTGGTCTGCGGTTTGTTCAGCGGCGCCGCACTCGCAATTCGGTGAAGGAGCCAGATCCTATTTGTGCATGGACGAATGGAATTGCCCAACGCTAAATTTAGTTAAATGTCAAGAACATACAAATTCTGACACCAATAATAATCCGTATCTTAAATGAATTTGTTTTTACTTGGTGACACTTTTTTAAAGTTTATTATTTGAAGTCTAGTTTTAATTTGCTTAATGTGCTTCAACTAAGTTTTGCTGTATTTCTATATTTATTGCTGTATCATAAGAATATATTTGTTAATTTTTTAGTTTTTGTTTTTCCTGACTTTACAAACTACGTCGTCTCTTTAAGAAGTCGCCAAAAACAATTTTTATTAGTAAAACTAATCCGAAATTCTCCCTGCGATTAACTATTGCTTCTTAAAGGGATCTATTTTCTGTTATTTATTTATTTATTTTTTTTCTCCTGGTGCTTTAGGGAAAATTCCAATTAGTTTCACTTACAAAAATTGCTTATAATAGATTTTTGAAGAGACCATAAAAATAATCTTTTATTTTTAGCAATTTTGGTACGATTATTAAGAGCAATAGAAAAGTTTGCTAAATCCTTGTTTAAAATTGCCATGCTCTTTTTGCAACCAAACACATTCTTAAATAATTTAGTGTTAAACAGTCAAACCATCTTTAACAATCAAACTCATACTTTCACATTAAGGCATAAGTCAATGCGACAACCACAAGTGCTGATATATCATAGAGAGCAAAGTGCCGTGAAGCTCGTGGTTGGTGAGGCACAAACTTTTTAAAGTAAAGTTAGTACTAATTTTATTTAAAAGAAACAAAACAGTGCTCTACTAAAATAAAAAAGCCAGTTTGAAGCATTTTCTCATATTTAGCTAACTCTTTCTGAGTTAAAAAAACATTTTTTCTATTTTATCTCTATATTTATTCTCCTGACTTGCAGAAAAGAGTCGGAGGCGCTATACATAGGTAGGCTTACCATACGTTCTAATTTTGGCGGGACAGTTCCAACTTTTAGGGCTTTTCCGATCTGTTTTCCAGAAATCCAAGACAAATTTGAAGTAAAGACCGCTTTGTTTAAAGAAAACTACGTTTTAGATATCAAAATGATGAAAACGAGACAGATTTGAAGTAAAGACTTTTTTTAGAGAACACTACTATTAAGAAAGGAAAATTAAAAATTGGAGACTGATTCAAAGTGAAAACCTTTTTTTTTAGAGAACATTGCATTTTAGAGACAAAAATTATGAAATCCGAGACTGACTCGAAGGTAAGACCTTTTTAGGGACAATTTTGTTTCTATTAACAAGCGTCCCGATTTACGCCTTCAGAAATATGGTATGCCTATATATACGGCAAGCAATTACCTTAACCTGCTTTCGAAGATGTCAAAATACTGCTGTACAGTTGAAATTTGTTTTTTTGTTTTCTTAGTTTTATAGAGGTATGACTAGATTTTACAACTGCTTTCCATAGCCACCAACAAGGGAAAAGTGCCGTAAAGTGTCTTTCCCATGGACACAACAAAATAGTGCGAGTAGGTTTTGAACCAAGACCATATCGATCACAAGCACGGCACTCTAACTACTTGACCACGCTGCTAACAAAAAATGTTTTGTTTATTAAAAACTTTTAAAATTTTTGGATTCCTTTAACATTAGAATTGCGAAATCTGTTTATTTAGAGACAAATTAGTTTTTTAGGTCTTAACCCTATTCTCCTCAAGCTTTTTCGAACTATTGACTCCTCAACGGCCGGGCTTCACTGGCCCACCAAATTAACGATTTATAACTCAAAAACTACTAAAGCTATCTTTATGAAAATTAAGCAGACTAAAGATCATTCATTTAACTTTTGTTAAAGCAAAAAGTTTTTGAAAATTCGTTTGATAAAGTATGCAAAATTGCAATTTAGCAAAATCACTTCAATTTTTACGTTTAAACACTCATTTAACTAGCGTGAAATACGATTATAACGGATTCGCTGATGTAACAGTCGTAAACTTAATTAAAAATTGGACGTAAAGGGAGACATCAACGCGCACGACAATTACAAATAATGAAGAAGCTAAGGAAGCTTGTTTCATTGTTTGAATGGTCGAGTTATGAAAAATATTTTAGACCAGTTTTATTTATTTGCTCACATGTTTTATCCACATGCTTTTGTGGTTACTAATAGTTATTGCTGCTTTTTTTAGAAAAGAATAAAAACCGAAAATAATTTTTTTTTTACATTAAAGAATTTGAAATTGGCTATGTTTTGATATTTAGCAGTGTTAAGATATTGACTTACAGATATTATAAAACCATCAAAACTTTATCTTTTATATATCACTGTTTACATGCACATCGTATTTCACCCCCGCAAAAAGAGTTTTTTAATTATTGAAATGAAACTACGTCATTGCATTGCTTTAAAAAAACACTGAGAAAACAATATTACTCTATCTAACTGTTACTGTTAGTCGTGGAACATATCTCGGCATCGATCAAAGCATGAAGCGCAAATTTTTAAGCAGTGCCGCAAACACGCAAAGAGCCGCATATTTGACACAGATTTCATAATTTGTTTGTTTTGTTTTTGCATTTTCCGGCCTGGTCCAATTTCATTATCATAGCAGAGACAACAACGTATCCTGAAATTAGACTTTGAAGCATAATTTTGAGGTGTAAATGTTACAACACTAAAGTCACTCCCACGGAAATGACTTTCGCCCAAAATCAATTTAATTTTTTGTTTATTAAATTTAATTTAATCAATTTAATTTCTTTCAACGTGCGGTTGAATTATTACTGGCGAGAGATTGCAAGTGTCGTTTTGATGGGAACGGATAAAGATCGTAGATGTTTGTTTCTTATCATATTTTGTTGTTCTATTAGAAAAAACATTTTATGCCTCTTTTCCAACTAGAAAGTCTTTATCAACAACTCTAAATTCCAGTGTATAAAAACTAGAGTGCTCGATAAAAAATTTCTTGAACAGCAATATTCTAACATTTCTAAAAATTTGAGATTCACATTTATTTATTTTGTCGCTAAACATTTGCAAATATTCGCATAACATATAATTGAGATTAAATGTAGGACAAAGTGACTGGGAAATAACCATAATGTGTCTTAGTTAAGCAGTTACTTTTATTGTGTCATTCAAAATGACAAATAAACTATAATGAAACAATCGTTTGAAAAACAGGTAGCGATCGAAGACAAAAAGTAATTAACAAGTGAAAACCTAAAAGCAAAACTAGAAAATAAGCAAATCTTGGTAACAAATGTAGATAGATATTTTTTTTTATTTTGCAATATGAAAAATATTGCATGAAATACGGAATAAAATTACACATTTTGGCTCCAATATATTTAATAAAAAAGTGCGTTTTTCCTTTTACACTGCGGAAAATTAGATTAATCACCTTCAAAAAATATTGATCACCACAAGGCCTCTCCAAGATAACTTCGAGAAAGAGATGTTAAGCTGTAAAAGCCCTTTTTCATCATTACGTAAAACAGGGCGATTCTATGTCGAAATCGTTGTGGCATATAAAAATATCCACTTCAAGTAAAGAACATAAATAGGACTGGCCCCCATGCTTTATTTTTTACTGCAAATTGCTATTGTATTGCCTGGATTAAATGTTGTTGGCAATGCACCAAGACACAACCGTTTATTTTTTATCCAAAGCTGTCCGACCTCGTGCTCCTTGATACAACGTCATCTCTGGTTTGTGCAAGGCGCCGCATTTGCAATGAGAGAAAGAAACGAGACCCCATTTTTTTATGCACAAATGAAAACGCGTAACTACTGTACAGTCCGCAGGCAGAATGGGCCAACTGGCCACGACCAACTAGGCGCAACCAGACGAGTTAAGGACAACTAGAGGCAGTCGACTAGTTAGTAAAGCTGCACCCAGTTGGCTGCTTCCGGTTGTCTTTAACCCGTCTGAAAGCGTTTAAGCATAACTCAAACTTTTCTGGACACGCTATTTCGAACGGTTAAGGCAAGGCGCTGAAGCACGAATACGAAGGACGAATGAATGAAAGAGTTAAAATGAAAGCACGAGGTCGAATGTACTCTCATAGCACTCTGTATTCGATCTATGATTCATGTGATGGGCAGATCGGATGCGCTTAATTTAGTAAAATTGTTTAAGTTTTTGCACAGCAGACACAAGCAAGTGTTTAGACCTTTATGTTTACTGACAGGCATTTGATAACAGATAAATAAACCATAGTCAGGATCTAGAACAGTGCTTTGCAACTCATATGCTGCGGAAAAACGAGAAACATACTCTTTGAAATAGAGATAAAGTTATGTTTCTCTAAATAGCAACCGAAAAACTTAAAAAATTCATTTTACAATGCACCTCATTATGTAATGCCAAGATCTTTTTTTGGTCTTTACTAAATTTTGAACGCTTTTTTTCGTATGAAGCTTTATTTAGTGCTCATAAAAACTCTCTGCTGATAAATTGATAATTTTTTGGATCAATTTTCAACCAGGCTTGATTGTGCACGATATGCGCAAATTGATAACTTCAAATGAAAAAAAAATTCATCACTTTATTTTTTGAGTTTAGATTGAGTTTTTAGGTTTTTTATGACAGGCAAATGAAACTTCAGATATCGGAAAGCGTTCAAAATTTAGCTTTTTACCTGGTCCAGGTGTTCTGTTAATTTTTGAAATTTTTCAAAGTGTGCCGCATGTTCGAAAAAGTAGCGGAGCACAGGTCTAGAGTACCACCTTTAGCTAAAACAAGTGTCGCTAGTAGTTTTCAAAGCTGAAATGGCTGGATGTTTGCAAAAACTCTTAAGTGGTCTGTTGGAGAGGGAAGGAGGCATCAGTGATTACGCGCAAAGCCTCATTTAAGACACTATATATAAGCCAAGTACTACGACAGTGTTTCTTAAACCTTTTTTTCGGCGACCCAAAATTGCTAAAAACAACGATTTGCAAAGATGACTGTAAGCCAAGTAAATTTGACTGAGCGTGGTGAAAACGTAGTGATCTCTAAAGAAAAAAAGAAGTTTTCACCTCGAATCTGTCTCTAATTTATTGATTTTTATCTCCAAAATCTAGTGTTCTCTAAAAAAAAAAGAAAAAAGGTCTTCACCTCGAATCTGTCTCTGATTTTTTGATTTTTGTCTCCAAAATCTAGTGTTCTCTAAAAAAAGGTCTTCACCTCGAATCTGATTCCGATTTTCTTCATTTTTGTCTTAAATACGTAATGACACCTCCAGAGCGTTCTTCAATTCTCAAATCTTCTGCGGACCGATTTTTTTCTTTTATGTGCGATAATTTTCAAGCCTTCGCGATCCATCCGCATAGCCTTGGCGACCCCCTTTTGGGTCGCGACTCATAGTTTAAAAAACACTGTACTACGAGAACAAACAAGGCTCCAATACTCGGATCGTTGAATAGACTAAAAATAAGAGAGCTGTATCTGATGTTTTGGCACCAGCATCTGCTATGAGACCCCACGTTACCTCAGCAGTAGAACAGGCAAAGTTTTTTGCGCAATGCCAAACGGTGGTGACAAAACTTGAGTGATTAGTATTGTTTTACTTCAAGATAAATCGGAACCAAACACAATGGTGAATGCTGATCATTGTAAACTTTTAGCTAATTTTTTTTCTTAATCTGGATTTTGTGGAAAGCAGATTATGCATCTAGAAGTTGAAAAAGTTGTGATTGATTTTGGAGGAACATTGTTTCTCTGACACCCAAGATCATTTTGCTTACTGTCGCGTTAGAGTGAAATCTTCGTTGTGAACTAGTTTTATAATCATTCGAACCATGCATTTATCCAGCAAAAACCTCAGCAACTTGCACTTAAAATCAAGTTTGCATAAAATAACAGTGTCATATGCAGCTGTCAGATTGACAAATAGCACTAGCATTCTTCATAGTCTCGAAAAAATTGTCGATTATTAACAAAACGACTTGATCCACGGTTGACTTTTTGCATTTTAGGGACGTAAAGTGGATAAATTTGTCAATAATTTTTTGCGTTTTCTATCGCCTTCTTTGTTTTTCGAGCTGCGACTACAAGCGCTCTTCGGTAGATTTTCGAAATTGGAGTTGACCCAATTAAGAAAAGAAAAAGTTATGTAATCAAAAATTCAAAGCAGCTCTAATATGGATTATAAGCTCTATGCACATAAAATTAGGGCCCGGAGCTTTATCTGGTTTTCGTAGAAAAACCCTTCCAAATAGCCCAGGTCATCCATAGCTAAAATATCTTAGTTGATTTTATTCAGAGGTTTTTAGTTAGTGGGTTATTTTAAAACTAAAAAATTTCGGAATATAATAGGATAATCATATTAGACCAGAGATTATATCCAATTTTTTTCTGAATGACATTTTGAGTTCAAACATATAATTTATTGCGAAAGGAAAATGAAGACCATAAATGGTCTTTACGTTTACATAAAAATTTCTTTTCGAATTTCAAGAATGAAATTTTTTTGGTCTTTATTTAACAGTTTGCAATAAGTAAGGACCTTTTTTTTGAACTTTGGCACAAAAATTTTTTGGGAGGAAAAAAGTCAATTGTGTAAATTTCAGACTTTAGAACTATCATGAATTTATACAAGTTGGAAACCCCTGTTTTATTGAAATTCAATCATATCAAACGTCTTGTTTTTATTCTATGTTTTCTGTTTACAAAACCTACATCTAAAAGCTATAAACTTTTTTACAAAACTTTACGTCGAATTTTTCATTACAAGAAAAATTTCAACATAAAAACGGCCTGTTACTTCAAATGCTACGTGAAATATAAATAAAAAGTTAATTATAAAAAGTCAGGTGTTATTTAATTGTCTGAAGGCGTCAGCATAAGAGCTAAGATGTGAACCAGTTAATTTTTCCCACGAATGAAGGGTTATAAGAAAGTTTTATAAAAATGCTTAGTGTGAAGATTGAATTTTGTCGGCTTGATTGGTATTCAAGCAGTCCAACAGTAATTGTTTTATACAAAAAAATGCATATATGTAAAATGCTTTCAAGAAATCGCCAAAAGGTTAAAAAAAGAAAATGCAATTTACATGAAATAAGTTCTGCATCGCCTAAGGCATTTCGACGTCGGCAAAGGACGTAATTCGCTTTGTCACGCAAAGCCAATTCTTGGTAAAATTCATATCACTTAATAAAGACGTGAAATTGAAATTCCACGCTCTGCTTGCAAAAACCAGCAAAAATTAACAAATTTTTTAAAAAACACCTATTTTACCCGTTAACCCTTGTTCGAAGACACCTAAAAATAGTACCATCTTATTTAGCATTTCAAATTAGAAAAAGTCAAACAAATTCCCGAATTTTATCTACAAAGATGAAATAATTACAAGCTTCAGAAGCCCGGCCGTTGAGGAGAATAAGGTTAAGGAATATGAAACCCTTTAATTTCACATGCTTGCTAAAGCTTTCATGATTGGATCCAGGGGACGAAGAGGCTTAAATCCTTAAATTTTTAGGCAAAAAACTTTTTTTTTGCACAACCATGACCTCCTAAAGATTTTTAGGAATCTTTAAGAGGTCGCCGAAAAACTTTTGATTGTGTGTTAACCCATTACCTCCTGAAGATTCAAAGGTTTGTCGATGTCTCCTAATAAACTTCTTTTGGTAAAGTAAAAAACAACGTCGTAGTATAAAAAAATCAAAATCGTGGAAGGAGGACTAAAAATTATTTGCTTACAATGGAAAGACGAGACTTTAATTTTTATTCACACTCAATAGGAAACAAATAATATTTTTACATTGGCAAATATATGCATTGTTAAAAATGTGTAATTAAAACTGGTCTCTAAATTTTTTTTAACTCCCTTTAAGAGAGGCATGCCTTTTGTTAAAATTTACTGGCTTAAATTAACTTGAAACTTAGTTTTCGACAGTTGTCGAAAGATACAGCTGGACATTCTGCATCTTTAAACTAAGGTTGGAAAGGTTATTGTAGTTTACAATGGCAATTCGTTTCATTAGTTTCAATTGTCTTCACAATCGAAGTAAAAAATTTTGCAATCAGTTTTTACAAGTTAAGATAAGGAATAGTTTATAAATTAGTGTCAGTTAATAAGGTATATTATAAATATAAAAATGCTGCAAAAAATTGAGGTTCAAACTCTGAATTATGGATAGACCAAAATTAGATCGAAAACGGAATGTTGAAAATATTCTTAGCTTAGATAGTAAGCTAAATTTTTCACTACTAAAGCCTAAAATAAATTTATTGCTTAGCTGTTGCACAATGTGTGTATTCCGCCTAATTGAGAAGAAACCGATTTTTCTTGTTTTAGGAAATGTCATGAGTAAAAAAAGTTTTTTCGGCATGTCTCAAATCTCTTTTATTTTAACAGATATTTTCACCTTAAGAGAAAAAAGCGCTATATTGTTTCACTTTCGTTACCTTTTTTAGCTGAAAGGAGCCAAATCTTGAAGTTGGCTTACTAGCGTGTATTAGTGATTTTGTTGACAGGAACGCTTGACGAAATGATTGCAGCGCAAAAAATACAATTAAACCCTTAAAAATTGTGATTAAAAAGCTTAACTAATTAAACTACTACAAAAACGATATAATTTTTACAAGTTGCATCTATTTAGCAAAGACTATGTGTTGCGACCAAATCAAATTTCTTTTCTCTTTTGACCAAGTTTTACAATCTAATTTTGACGCTTCACTGACTAGACGGTGACTTTATTGTAATCGAAACCATGTTTTTTAATTCTTTTCAATTAATGTAATTCTTTTCATTTTGTAGATATGCAAGTTAAAGTAAGCACGAAATTTTCTGCCTCACTCGCTGGTTTAGTGGAAGATTTCCGTTGCCTTAAATAATTTGAAAACCAGTAAAATTTTGGAATCGAAAATATTACATGGTGTTTGTTGCGCTGGAGCAGGCAACATAACGCTTTACCTATCTCTCTATTAAATTATTTAAGCCATTTATTATTCTCACTGATCCAATGTTTTGCGCATTAAAGCTAGAGGAACATCTTTGGATATTTTTGGGCAGCGATAGTTTGTCATCTCTGTCCCTTGTAGAGCTTATACCAGTGTATTTGGAGCCTACAACATAACTTCAATATTTTAATTCTGCTTCATTTGATTTCCACAGGTGAGGCACCGCCTCACTTGCCTCCCATGACGGCACGTCTTTGATTATAGACATTAATAAACAAAAATTAAATTTTTTAAGTTTAAAGAATAGAAAACAATAAAAATCTTAACACTTTCGCTTATAAAATTCAAATCATTTTTTAAAAAATACTAAGTTACAAGAGTAAGATTTTGATTTATAAAAATGGCCAAATTTCTCCGACTTGACCTGAAAAAAGCTAATGTTGCAACCCTGTCAGTAGTTTAACTTGAGGGTGAAATGATAACTTGTACATCCGGGACGCGTACAAATTTATAAAAAAAGGGTAGTTAATGGTTACACAAACACTAATCCGATTAATTACAATAGTTTAACTAATCAATGCGCAAACAGACAACTAATTTAGAACAAAATTAACAAAAAACATGGTTGAAGTTTACAATTTAATTTTAATATGTTTAACGAATTAAATACTTAAATTTCAAAACTTTATCGAACAAACACTTAAGTAGAAGTAAATCACATTGTTTTTCTAAACTTTCTTTACTGGCAATTTAAAACAATTTTTCTTTCAAGTTTTTAGAACGATAATATAAATCTAATTTTGGACTAAATACTGTTAGCTCTTATAGCCAACGATTAACACATTGATCAGAGTATTTACGTTATGAAAACTGACCAACCATAAATCCGTTATTATTAAGGTAAGTCATAAAAAGCAAAGCGAGTGATTTTAAAGTACATAAATCTTGCCAACAATGCAATTTGCGATGCTACGTTGTTTTTATTTATATTGTATTCAAAAAAGTATTATACAGTACATTGAAAGTTAAATTAAATGAATTCTTTTGATATCGCTTGAGAGTTAAATATTTGCACCATTAAACTGCAAAATAAGTTTTTGTTTATGAATAGACCATTGTTTTTTTTTAAGATAGCGCCGAAATTCTGCACCATTGTCTTGCTTATGCTTTGTTGTGCTCGAGCACAGTCAGAAAACGTTGAGGAAGTATCCATGGCTGAACTATAGTTTGGCTTGGCAAAATACAAACAAAATAATCCAATTATATTTATCATCTATTTTTTTTTTAATTTACAGAAAATATTAAAGAGTGGTAAATGTGCTTTCTCAAACTGATAAAAAGTTAGAACCGATTTGAAACAAATGGCCAACAGAATATTGGCTCAATATAGGACGTTATTGCCTGAATATTCCAAGATAAAAAACAATTAACCAAAATTTAATTTCTGTTGTTCTAAACGCTAAACTCTAAATCTTTCCGTGAAAATCTTATATGTTGAACAAAAACAAAAAAATGTCTTTTTTTTAGCCAAACACAATAGCTTTAAAAGATATGTTGTGGACCAATATAAAATTATTACTGGGTTGCATTAATACTTAAATACTTAAGAAATAAAAAAAAATCGTCAAAATTTTAATTTTTGTCAGCCTACTGCTGCTTTTATATTCATTAAAAAATAAAAACATTTTATTTTGATGCTTAATCGTTATAGTATCGAAAAACGGAATTGGTCCAAGCGATACCTTGCTTTACTAAGCCTGTATTGGGCCAATAGGTGCATGTTTACTGGTAAGCTAAAAGTATAAATAACTATTAAAAGTAAATATATTAAAATAAGCTGGTCTTTCCCTTGTAAAAAGTATCCACTACCCACGATACATAAAAAGTTTAATGTAGCCACTTTGATGTTTTTTTTTCTTACCAGCTTTCTGAAATAACTTTGTTTGACACGTCTAATTTGCCCGCTCTCTTAAAACAAAACCTTATTCTTTCAACTCAAATTTTATAGCCATCAAAAAACTCATCTCGAAGTTTTTCGTTCGACACTCGTGAAGAGATAAACGTCGGAATAAAAAAAAAGCACAATTGATAGTTTTATAACAATG
Organism: Diplosoma virens; assembly: GCA_963680785.1. Taxonomy (NCBI): domain Eukaryota; kingdom Metazoa; phylum Chordata; class Ascidiacea; order Aplousobranchia; family Didemnidae; genus Diplosoma; species Diplosoma virens. The sequence goes on along the minus strand of OY796880.1, from coordinate 48,996,571 downwards.
AACAAAGAAACGATTGATTGTTAAGGAAGTCGTTGCAAAACGTAGTCTGCGCAAGATTTTAAGGTGTAAACAAATATTTTTTGGCGACACAAATTTGGTTTCAATGATTTGATGTTAAGATTTCTAAAGCAGATAAATAAACAGATGTACGGCCAAACAAAAGTATAGTTAATTTTTTATCATAGTAACATTGGGCGCAAATAAGGTTATATGAAAGTGTTGACTAATTGCAGATTTACTAAATATGGATGGGGTGAAGATTTGCAAAAACAAGTGGAGTTGCTGCAAAAGTTAGGAATTTGAACAGCTCTAATATGTTTTGCCATGCATCAACTAATTCTGTTCTGTAACCGGTGCAATTTACATACGCAGCGACTATCACAGTGGTATTAAAAATTATATACTATAAGCAGGTAGCACTTTTTTAGTTGCAGGAAACGGTGGGCGAGATCTAAAAACAAGGCGTGGTTCTACTGTACAGAAGCATTTTCTTACACTAGCCTAGATTTTACTTTTTTGTCTAACCAAAAGAGGTTAAGATAAACAGGGAAAATAAGAATAGTCACTAGTCAGGGCATTTCTTTGAGGTACATGTGAAGTAGGTGATGTGAAAGCTTTTATCTTACGTGCAAATACCTTTTCAATGACGTGTTTGAGGTAGCCATTCATGAGTAGTATAGAAAAAAAATACAAGTTCCGCTTGCAGTTTAATGTCCAAGCATATCATTAAAGCTTGATATAGAAAGGTGGAAATTGAAATGATTTTTCTTTTTTCGATCCTAAAGGAATTCCAGTTCAGGTATTGTCATGAAATGTGTGTTTACAGTAAACAAATGTAATCAGTTTAGAACCAAGCTTTTTTATTTGTATATCAAAAAAAGGGAGAGATCGATTAGTTTCTTTTTCAATGGTAAATTGAAAAGAGGAGTACAAGAAATTTAATGGATCAAGAAATTTATCAATATCATCTTCAGTGTCAAAGATTATAAAATTTCTTTACTCTTCCAAACAACAAAGATTTACGATAACGAACAACCATGTTGGCTAGCGCAGAATCCAAGGGAAAGCTACACTGTCTATCTGTCGATAAATGAAGCGGAATTCAACAGATTTAGTTGCTGTTTGCAAGAGTTGCTGTTGCATCTTATGGAAAAAAGGGAGCTATAAGGTCACTGTCATGAACAGCGTAAGCACAAATCAGTGATGTAGTCGAGACCACAAACGTCGAGACAGAGACCGAGACCGAAACCCGATAATTTTTCCGAGACCAAGACCGAGATCGAGACCGGCAAATTTCGAGACCTAAGGTTCGAGACCGAGACCAGAAATAATCGAGACCAAGACCGAGATCGAGACCGAAAAATTAATAAATAAGACAAAAATATAGTCCGTTTAATTATTTCAAAAACCATAAATTTCTATTTTCTAAAGAGCAATCTAAGATTACTTTTTAATTAAACAAGCATCTCAATCATGTTGAAAAGAGCTTTGCTCAAGTGTGATGGCATCATAAAACAACCCGCTTTAAAAACCCTTTCAACTAGAGCAAAAGAAAGCCGAAACATACAAGGCACGGCGGTAAACAATGTTGAAAAACTTTAAGAAAAAATCATTAAAAATTTTTTTCAAAACTCAAAAATACTTGTCGTCATCATTTGAAGGGTATCCACTCCAGGTCAGACACAAACAGGACTGGGGCCGAAGGTTTATCCTTTTACTACCCCAGACTGCTGCACTGCCTGAATCAGATGCTGGCAGTGGTGTTATTAAACCAGCATCAAGTTTCGTCATCCAAAACCGTCAGACCTCGTGCTCCATGTGGTGCCCGATGTATAAGGCACCCTGTTAGAACATGGTCTGCGGTTTGATCAGAAGCGCCACACTCGCAATTCGGTGAAGGAGCGAGACTCCATTTGTGCATGGACAAATGGAATCGCCTAACACCAGTCCGCGGGGTGTTGAACTTAACCCAAGCTGCTCGGGGTAAGCCCAGCACAACAGGCCTGGCACCGGTCCCGGGCACAAAAGCACGGAGCCTGGAAGCATTTTCACAATACTCCGTTTTCCATTTGTGATTTATCTATTCAGAATCGCAGGTGCCAAGTCTGGCAAGGTTGTCCAAAAGATTCCACGAAGCTGGCACAAACGGGCGTCTGGATCTTAGTCTCACTTAGCAAGTGTCTGAGGACCCACTTAAAAGATCATACAAGATATGATCAGGGTCCAGAGATCCACGGTGAGCCTACGAGAGTGTCGCTCCCATTCGGCAAAGTTCAGCTGGCTGGATGCCTGAGAGTACAGGTAGGTGGTCCGTTGGAGTGGGATGCAGGCATCCAGTAACTATGCGCAAGGCGTCGTTTAAGACACTGTCGATGAGGCGAGTGTGAGCACTGCGCACAGTACTCAGATATTGAGTGACACCAGACTGGCGCACAGTACTCAGATGTTGAGTGACTAGAGATAAGGTGGCTATGCGTAGTGTTTTAGCGCCAGCATCCTATCCCAAGCCCACAAGTCGCCTCAGCAGTGTGACGCGGGAGGATAGTTTTTTGTGCAATGCCACTAAATGGTGACGAAACGTGAGCGATATGTCCAGTTTTACCCCAAGATAAGTAGGAGTTGGACAGAACGGTAAAAGTCTACCGTTGTTGTAGACCTTTAGCTCACGTTTAGCCTCTCGATTATTTAAATGAAAGGCTGCCGTCACCGTCTTATTGTGACTGAGCTTCAACCTCCAAGTCTGGAGATACGCTGAGAGTGTAGGTATGTCTTGGCTTAAAGTCGCCTCCAAGTCCTTCCAGTTTCCAGAAGATTGCAACAATGCTAAATCATCAGCATAAGCAAACTTTCTTGAAATCATGGAAGGAAGATCGTACGTATAGATGTTAAATAGGAGGGGAGCCAAGACCGATCCATGAGGAACGCCGTTTTTAAGACAGCGTAGCCTGCTTTGCTTGCTGTCACCGGTAGTAAGGGTGAAACTTTGATTTCGGAGAAGCTCCATAATCATTTTGATCATGTGCTTATCCGGCAAAAGCCTCAGCAGCTTTCAGGTAAGGTCACGGTGCCAGACAGTGTCATAAGCAGCTGTCAGATCAATAAATACGGCACCGGCCTTCTTTTTAGGCTCAAAAAGAATCATCGAAGTTCTGAGTTAGCAGAACAACTTGATCTACGGTTGACTTCCCGCGTCATAACCCAGCTGCTCTTTAGGGAGCGGTGAATCGATTAATGGTTCAAAAATTCAATTTGAATCCAAAATTTTGATTTTCAAAAAAATCTATTTAAGGATTACTTTAATGACCAAATATCTACTCCTGCAATACATAAATATTATCTCATAATATTAAGATAAATGCAAAACTGAAATGAACAATTCTTTTTCTGTATGTTTTTCTAAATATAAATTTAGTTATATTTTAACTTTAAACATAACTCACGAATTTTTCTCACCAAAATAAAATGAAAAAAAAGTGAAAAGGTTAAAAAACTTTACCTTGAATCATTTGATAAGAATTATTTTAAATAGCTTTTCGGCATGAAACTTTTTTTTTATATTACAATAGTACATGTTTACTCTATTTTAAATAAACAAGGAAAACAACTTTAGAGATTTTATGCAATTGTAATTTAAAACTATTGCCGCAAGCAAACAATATAGCATTTTCTTGAAAGTATGGTAGTAGTGTATCTGTTAACTTATCTGCTTAAAAAGCTTTAGCTGTTTAAAAAACGAAACCTAAAAAAGCTTCGCTTATTTTTCAATTTAATTTTTACAGCTTTTTATTACATTATGTTTTTTTTTGTAGAATGCAACATAACTGATGCCCCAGCAACTCCGCTTGATGCTTCAAATACAACAAATGAAACTCCACCATATTTTACTGGTGACAGTATTTCATATACATGTAATTTGCTCACACATGAATTAAATAATTCTGTTGTTGTTTGTGAAAGCGACGGTAACTGGTCACCTTCGTCCATTGGCAGCTGTATGCAAACAAGTAAGTTTCTCCGCACACTTAATCCTGGCATATAAAAATCAGATTAATTTCTGTTGCATTTTTATACGGTACACTATAATAGTTTTTGCTTTTTTTGCTTATGTCTCTTTTCACTTGTGGAAAAATTACCCGAAAAAGTTTGATTGTAGTTTTTAAAAAAATTTGCGTAAATGTCTATTTTACCAACTACATAAGTTTTTCCACAATCGCTTAAAACTGACGTAGCAGACTATTCCAAGTGATTCTGTTGCGCCTTTACGAAAAGCACTTCACGGCAAATTTCTCAATGGGGTAACGTCCAACCAGCAATGTTATGCAGAGCCTGCTAGGGCCCTGTTAAAGCATCCTGTATAGACCTTGAACAGATTCGGCTACCGGCTTTGTAGTGGCATCCATGCATTTTCAAACTTCTGTAGTAATTTGAAAGAAAAGAGTGTTTTTTCTTACTTTGTCCAGTGGGTTAAAAATGGAACAAGGGGCATAAATAATTTAAACTACATAAAGCTCATGTGGTAAGGCCATGTGGAGACACTGCAGTGCCCGCAAATAAATCGGTACAAGGTCCGTACCGGATGCCTTCACAAGACACTTGCATGCCCTGCATAGAGCTGTTGGTTGGGCGCTATTTACCTACAAAAGTGATTCCACGTAAACAGAAAGCAGCATTTCGACCAAGACGGCTATATGAGGACAACATGTAGGTGGCTACACCTTGTTATACATAGCTGCAGTGCTCTTGAGATTTTGTGACGTTACCTTCATTTATTTTTCTTATTCTTGAATTGCAATTTGCTAGATAAAACTTTTACGCTTGTAAAACTTTTTGTATTTAGGGATTGCGGTCTGTTTAATTATTTTAGTTTTTGTTTAGTGATTTGACTAAAATTTAGGGTTACTAGCTAAGACCACCCAGAACAGGAAAGTGGTGTAAAGTGTCTTTTCCAATGAACAAATAAAGAAATTGAGAAGAGTAGGATTTGAAGAGCTAGCTATTAAGTAAATATGAATAGATCTTTAATTACTTTTCTTCTTTTTGTCTTTTTTTTTTCTTATCACCTGTCGTAATCATATCGTATAATCTTTTTAAATTTAGTTACGGTTTATTACTTTGAAAACGCTTTGATGTACAAATTAGTCTAGTTCATAAAAAGCATTTGAACTCTTGTAAAACGTAAAAACAATTGCTAGTTAAGCTTTAGGGATAAATTCATTTTAAGATTGCGTGAAGTAAAAGAACCCAGCCATTGGAGGCACATTTCTGTGTCTCTTGATCCCGGTCCCAAGCCCGGATAAATGGGGAGGGTTGCGGCAGGAAGGGCATCCGGCGTAAAAATATTTTTTGCCAAAACAGACAAATGCGTAATCATCATCAATCCATACCGGATCGGTCGAGGCCCGGGTTACCAACGACCGCCTCAGGTGTCGCACAGCAGGGCACCTGTAGAAATTATGCTACTGCTAAACATTGTAAAAATAAGAGCAAAAAAAGAGGAGGAAAGCGAGTGAAGAAGCAGTGAGTAGCTTGGAAAGGAAGACGCTCACTCATAAGGGTGGGTACTTTAAATATTGAAACAATGACTGGAAGGGGAAGAGAGCTGGCAGATATGATGGAGCGAAGGAATGTAGGCATATTGTGTCTACAGGAAACAAGGTGGAAAGATAGTAAAGCAAGGAACATTGGAGGTGGATGCAAAATATTCTACAACGGAGCTGATGGAAAAAAAATGGGATAGGGATAGTGCTGAGGGAGGAGCTGGCTGAAAGTGTCCTGGAAGTGAAGAGGGTGTCAGACAGACTGATGGCCATGAAGCTGGAAGTAAAAGGGTCCATCCTAAATATAGTAAGCGCATATGCTCCACAGGTTAACAACAGCATGGAGGGGAAAAATGATTTTTGGGAAGACCTGGATGGATTGACAGAAAGTATATCAACAGAAGAGAGGATAGTTCTTGGTGCAGATCTTAATGGACATGTGGGCGAAGGAAACATAGGGGATGAGGAAATAATGGGGAGGTACGGTGCTGGAACAAGAAATAAGGAAGGATCAATGGTTGTGGATTTTGGCAAAAGGATGGATTTGGCGATTGTCAATATTTATTTCAAGAAGAAAGATGAACACAGGGTGACGTATAAGAGTGGAGGAAAAAGTACCCAAGTAGATTATGTGATGTGCAGAAGGAGGAACTTAAGGAAATGTGTGATTGTAAGGTAATATTGAATGAGTGTGTCGCAAAGCAGCACCGTATGGTGGTGTGCAAAATAATTCTTATGGTGAAAAAGAAAAAAGCAGAGAAAGTAAAGCCAAAGATACGATGGTGGAAACTAAAAGAGACAAGCTGTCAAGAAGCGTTTAGACAAGAGGTGACCAGGATTTTGGGAGGCAAGGATGGGCTACCTGATGAGTGGGAAAAAACGGCAAAAATGCTAAAAAAACAGCTGAAACTGTACTGGGAGTGACATTTGGGAAACGAAAAGGAGACAGGGAGACTTGGTGGTGGAATGAGGAAGTTCAAAAAAGCATAAAAGAAAAGAAAGAGGCAAAGAAAGCATGGGACAAAACAAGAAATGAAAATACTAAAAAGATATACAAAGAAAAGAAGAGTAAGGCAAAGAAGGCAGTTGCAATGGCAAAGGGACGTGCCTATGACAATTTGTATGCTAGATTGGAAACAAAAGAAGGTAAAAAGGAGTTGAACAAATTGGCTAGGCAGAGAAACAGAGCAGGGAAAGATGTACAGTACGTGAGGGTTATAAAGGATGAAAATGGTAATGTGATGGTAAATTCGGAAGCAGTGTTAAAGAGATGAAAGGAGTACTTTGAGAAAGATGATGAATGAGGAAAATAACAGAGACCCTAGGACAGAGGAAACAGAAGTGATTAAAGAAGAGGTAAATTGTGTCAGTAGAGAAGAAGTAAAAAATGCACTAAGAAGGATGAAAAAAGGTAAAGCAATTTGGCAAGATGAGTTGCCAGTAGAAGTTTGGAAGTGCATTGGAGAGATGGGGATAGAGTTTTTGACCAGGCTGTTCAACAGACTATTAATGGATGAACGGATGCCAGAAGAATGGAGAAGGAGTGTGCTTATCCCAATCTATAAAAACAAAGGGGATGCACAATGCTGTGGAAACTACAGAGGAATAAAGCTAATGAGCCACACAATGAAGGTATGGGAAAGAATTATTGAAGCCAGGTTAAGAGATAGAGTGGAGATCAGCAAACAGCAATATGGATTTATTCCAGGAGAGAGAGGACCACCGATGCCATGTTTGCTCTAAGAATGTTGATGGAAAAGTACAGGGAAGGGCAAAGAGAGCTACATTGTGTATTCGTGGACCTAGAGAAGGCTTACGACAGGGTTCCACGGGAAGAGCTGTGGTACTGTATGAGAAAATCCGGAATAGTGGAAAAGTATGTACAACTAGTACAGGATATGTATAAGGAAAGCGAAACAGTGGTGAGGTGTGCAATAGGAACTACAGAAAGTTTCAAGGTTAAGGTTGGACTGCACCAGGGATTAGCATTAAGTCCATTCCTGTTTGCAGTGATAATGGCTGTCCATTTTCAACTGATCATGCTAACAGATGAAGTAAGGAAAGAACCACCATGGACGATGCTGTTTGCTGATGATATTGTGATTTGTGAAGAGACCAGGGAAGAAGTGGAGCGAAGATTAGAATCCTGGAAGTATGCATTGGAAAGAAGAGGGATGAAAGTAAGTAGGTCAAAGACTGAATATCTTTGCATAAATGGAGGAAATGATGACGAAACAGTAAAGATGGAGGATACAAAAGTACCAAGAGTAAAGGAATTGAAGTATTTGGGATCAACGGTGCAGGAAAGTGGTGTTTGTGAGAGGGAGGTAAAGAAGAGAGTACAGGCAGGATGGAACGGATGGAGAAGAGTATCGGGAGTAATCTGCGACAAGAGGTTACCAGCTAGAGTAAAAGGAAAAATGTACAGTTCAATGGTAAGACCAGCAATGGTGTATGGACTTGAGACAGTGGTAGTCACAAAAAAACAAGTAGAAGAGATGGAAGTTGCAGAGATGAAAATGTTGAGGTTTGCTATGGGAGTGACGAGAAAAGACAAGATTAAAAACGAGCACATCAGGAGTACTCTTAAGGTTGAACGGTTAGGAATGAAGATGAGGGAGGGCAGGCTGAGGTGGTATGGACATGTCATGAGGAGAGACCAAGAGTATGTAGGAAGAAAAATAATGGAAATGCAGTTACCGGGATAGAGGAGAAGAGGAAGACCAAAGAGAAGATTTTTAGATATAGTGAAGGAAGATATGGGGGAAGTTGGTGTGAAGTGGTTTTGGAGAACAGGTTGAAGAAGAGAAGTAAGCCATTTAGCTAGCTGATGTTGGGCCAATCCGATCATAGACAAAATCGGACCTATAAGTGGGTCGACGCACTGGCTCTCAGCGACCGCGCATGTATGGTCATTCCGAAAATACACAAAAAGGACATACCCTTACGTCCGATTTTGTCTATGATCGGATCGGCCCAACGTCAGCTAGCTAAATGGCTTACTTCTCTTCTTCAACCTGTTCTCCAAAACCTTTCTTCTAATTGTGTGTCTGATTCTTTCACTTTTGTAAAAGAAGTCAGAAAATTTACCTTTTCTCTTTCCTCTGTCTTTCTTTGTTCTTTTGATATTTGCAATCTCTTTACCAATGTTCCGCTTGCTGAAACCATAGAAATCTGCCCTGATGCCCTTTACAATGACGACTCAATGGCGCCATCCTTTCCACGCAACATCTTTGTCGAATTAATGCAGCTAGCCACCTCCTCTGTGGAATTTAGCTTCAATAACAACATGCATCGACAAATCGACGGCGTCGCTATTGGCTTACCGCTTGGTCCAGCGTTAGCAAACATTTTTGTTGGCTACCAAGAAGCAAAACTTTTCAACATCGCCAAAAGACCGTTGGTGTACATCCGGTACGTTGATGATACTTTCGCTGTATTCAATAATGAAAAAGACTGCAACACTTTCTTCATCCAGCTCAACTCCCTTCATCCCTCACCTCGCTTCACCTATGAAAAGGAATCTAATCACTCTCTCCCTTTCCTTGACGTGTTGGTAGAAAGGCATGATTCAGAATTTCTAACTTCAGTATACAGGAAACCCACTTTCACTGGCCAATATCTACGTTGGAACTCTTTTAGTCCCCAGAAACGGAAAATCAATCTAATTGGTACTCTCGTTCACAGAGCTTTTATGATTTGTTCTAAAAGCAAACTGGACCAAGAGCTTGGCAAAATTCGTTTAATTCTTTTGGAAAATGGCTACCCGGAACGTGTAATCAATTCGGCTTTCAAGCGAAAACTTCAACAACTAAATTCTAACCTGGTCCACACAGTAAAAAAGTGCCCTGTCTACCTACACATCCCATGGATTGGAAACGTCTCGATGAAGTTCGAAAAGCAGATTACGTCTGCTGTGAAACGCTGCTTTTTCTCCGTCGAACCACGTGTTATTTTTAACACCCGACAGCTCCTTTCAGCGATTAAGAAAGACGTGTTACCTTCCCATCATCACAGTAATGTTATTTACCAGTTTTTGTGCCACTGCGATAGTCGGTACGTTGGTCGCACGTCTCAACGGCTAGAAGAGCGAATTAAACAACACGTTCCTAGATCCATCACCAATCCTCGTGCCTCGGCCAACCGCCGAAGTCTTTCCCGCTCTTGCAAGAACAACACACGCCCACAACAATTTCACGAATCCGCCATTGGTCAACATCTTCTTGACAACCCCCAATGCGCCCTTCATTACAGCAACGAAAAATTTTCTATTCTCGCTCGAGGTTGCTCTTCCTTTCACCTTTCTGCTCTTGAAGCGACTTTCATTAAATCTCTCAATCCCCTTCTATGTAAGCAAAAAGAATTCGTCTACTCTTTAAAAATTTCTTAATCTTTTCTCTCATTGGCTGACTTCTTTCAGCCAATGAGAACTCTACTTTCTTCCTTTATAACTTAGTTCGGTTTCAATTCTGCTTCATTCTGACGATTTCCCCTGAAGAATATCAGATGAAAAGCTTTGGAAAGAAAAATCTTTTACTTTAAGCAATCTTCAAATTCTGTACCACCAAATGTTTATTGAAATTTATTTTATCTGAAAGTCTACTCAGTTTAATTTGCTTAACTTTTCGTTTTACAAAAAAACACAGTTTATTTTGTTTGATGACATACAGTATATATAAAAATGAAACATAACAGCGCGGGATAACCTGGCAAAACAATAACAATGGAAAAGCTGTCGGTGAATTTTACTTTCATAAAGTTAAACACTAGTTTTTAAATTTAAAATTTTTTGTCTTAAACACGTAAATTGGGCAACAATGAAAGGCAGTGCATAGAATTCAAGTTTACTTTATTTTAATTTTAATATTGTTTTAAAGTAGTGGTCACCAAACTACGGCCCGCTAAGATTTTTTATCCGGCCCGCGGAGCTCTTTTTAAAAAACATATTACGCTCACTTTGAGCCACAGTTGGATAAAATTATGTCGGGAATAGCCCAGTTTTATTTATTTTTTTATTTTTTAGAGAACACACCAAGATTTTGGGAGAATAATAACAAAATTTGAGATCAAATGGAATGAAGACTTTTTTTTTAAAGACAACTATGATTTTGAGAGAAAAATAGTGAAATTAGAGATGAAATCGAAGTGAAGAGCTTTTTTTTAGAGATCACTGTGATTTTGGGAGAAAAATAGCGAAAGGCCCGAAAGTTCTGAAGCGTCCCGGGTTATAAGTGCAAAAATATTTTTTTCCCAAAATCCTGGTGATCTCTAAAAAAAAGGTCTTCACTTCGTTTACAGTTATTTATTAACTGTTTTACATTTATTTATTAATCAAGTCTCTAGCTTTGGCCCGAGGAGGTCTAAAAAAATCTATGCACGGCCCCCTGCTCGAAAAGTTTGGAGACCATTGTTTAAAGAAAGTATTTCTAGTTTTTTTGAGAATCGATTTCCAAATTTTATCTCTTTGATACTTAATACATGTTACTAATTTATAGGAACAACATAGTAGGATAAAGAAATTTAGCTGTTACATTTTTTAATTTCAAAATGTCTTTGTTATTACTAGATGCAAGTTAGTGATGAAATCTCGGTGCAGCGCTTTTGGCGAACCAAAGTTATTCAAATAATTCTCTAATAGAAGAAATTTAGTAAAACTGTATTATATGCGATAAAAAACTTTAATTTTAAAGTAGTTTTTAAATTTTATCACTGCTTCCAAAATTGACATTCACAATTAAATATTTTGTTACAGAGTGTGATAGACCAATGGCACTAACCAACAACAATACTTTTTTAAATGCTCCAAATGCAACTTACTCTGTTTCGTCAATTCTTACGTATTCATGCAGCTCTGGTTTCGATATAAGAGGAGGTGAAAACCGCGAGACAGTATGTAACTCTAGTTTTATTTGGTCGCTTGATGCTGATCCACCTTCTTGCGTCAGAGGTAAAAAGATCTCTTTAGCTTATTTGTTTGTGGAATTTTCTTATATGTCTTATTTTTATAAAAAATTTTTATTTTAAATTAAAACCAAAATTTAATAATAAAAGAAATACAAACTTCAAAAACACAACATCACAGATACAATTTAGAGTAAACTCATAAGCCGACTCGAGGTGATCTGTTAACACATGTAGCACCTTATAAAGTAAAATTATAGTCTTAAAAAAAGTTAAATCATCGTCTTTGCTGAAGCCATTGTTGTTTGCTAATGACCAGATGGTATTTCAAAATAGTTTCATCAAAATACAAAACAACGATTACAGTAATGGCGACGCTATTATTATTTTGCAACCTACATTATCGTTTTATAAACACAAAAAACGTCTTTAAATAAAACCATATTACAATAAGTATTATTATCTTTTACACGTTTTTAGCACCAAAACAATTATTAAAAAAACAATATCAACTATAGTGGGAAATTTAAACGAATGCCAAGTTAAGATAAACAATTAAATGAAGCCGATGCCGAATGCGTAATTATTTTTTTCTCTTTACCAAGAACCTATTCATCCAGCCAGAGGCACAAACTCACAAAGCGCTTCCGCTCGCTGCGCAACGTTTATTTACTGCCATGACAACCGTTATGTAATAATTTCGCATTTCTTAGTATTTTGTTTATGTACCGCCTTTCCGCTGTCCTCCCAACTGATTGTTGGCTGATCGCGTCATCAAAGGTCATTATCATCTTTTGTGTAATTATTTTCGATACACCGCAAACAGCATCTAGCCTGATCACGTGACCTAACGCCTCGTGGTTTTACCTGTGAAAAAGGTCAGGCGTCATAATAGAAAATTTATAAAATCACTTCGAAGATATACACTCGCTGGACCGAATCGCCGGTAGACAGACAGACAGATAGAGAGATACTCATATAACGGCTGTGCAACTTAACTCGAGGCTCATCCTCGCAACGTCATCAAGCGAAGATTCCGCTTACTTTCTAATTTCGAAGTTTTAATGCTGTTTGTCTGTTTATTGGAAATTGCGCCCCTTTTAATAAAAGGAGTTTAAAGTTTACTGTGTACCAATACTCAATACTCACGCAACATTGGTGCCCCGACTCACGCCACAAGGTCAAAATAAAACAATATTAATGGCTGCCAAGCACTATTTAATTAAAATGTTTCCAAAGCACACGCTATTTATATAGGTGTTACTAACGCACTTATTTCCATGACTTATAAATTATGATGAATAAAAATTATGGTGAAAAAATTAAGCATGTTATGTGAGATTAGAAACTGAGTTTGCCTTTGCTAAACCATTACTAATTTTGGTTGGTTTAAAAAACAAATAAAATGTGTAATCAAAATAGGTTTTTAGTAATTTGAAACGTCTTTTTTAATCTATTTGATTAAAACAAGAAGCAAGCCAATTATATCATCAAAAGCTTTTCTTGCTTTTTGTAAAGTTAATCAATTGTAAAAAATTGATACACGGCTTATAGAATAGAAGATATATTGTTGAACAAAAATTTGAAAAAACCACCTTCCACGCAATTGCATGTTGTTCAAATCAATTAATAGCTTTAAAACAGGGGTTCTTAAACTTTTTGAGGTCGCGCCCCTTTTTATCATGCAAACAAAACTCGCGCCCCCTTCTACAGTATGATACCAACAAAACCCTTCACATTAAAAATTCTGTAATTTAATTCTGTAGGCTGTAATTTAATTTATGACTTTGTAATAGATAATTTTAGGATGCAGACCAAATAAAAAATAAAAAACGCCCTCAGTTTGAATCATTCTTAGATTTTGCAAACTGCATCCCAAAATCATAGTGTTCACTAAAAAAAGAAAAAATTTACTTTTTTTTAGTGAACACTATGATTTTGGGATGCAGTTTGCAAAATCTAAGAATTAAATGAAATCAGTTTTAGCTTTCTTAATTTTTGTCCCAAACACAAGTGTTCTCTAAAAAAAAGGTCATTACCTGTAATTTGTAACTATTTTTTGCAATTGGTCATTATCGCTGCCGAAAACTCCTGATTTTGTCTGAATAGTTTCTTGTTACTGTTTGAAAAATTATGATTTTGGACGAATTTCGGAAGATTGGCTGGCAGGTACGCCCAAGATTTAATTTGCAGCTAGTTGCCCGCGCCCCCTATGAACCTTTCACGCCCCCAACCTAGGCTTTAAAACATAAGAAATTTGCGATCAGTAACATAACAAAACAGGCGTTATTTTAAACGTCAGGAATTGCTAAAATTAAAATCTTTTGTTAAAAATTGGGTTTGATTGGCGTTGAGGCAAACTCGCAAAACAACTCAACAGTTTTCAATAAACTTTATATTGCCAAAATGGTCAATATGACCGATAAAGGTCACCTATCCGTATTTTCGTTTCAACTCTAACCTCTCTGAGTGGGGGATCTAAAAATGTTTCAAGGAGCAGATAAGCAAAAACAAAAAGTGAAAGTTATATGAGTTTTATGACGTCGCAAAAAAAGATGCTATTACAAAAACATTTATATGATGCATATATGTTAAGTTGGGAAGATGAACACAAGCTTTTTGAAAGGATAAGTAATGGTTTTTTTATGTTGAAACAATAAACCAATTAATTAACTCAGATTCGAGAATTTAGCACAAAGAGCGAAAAGTTTTTATTACAATCCATTTAATAATGTCTAAATAAGAATGACAAATACATTTAAGATTTCGCAAAACAACAAAAAACAAATCAGGTTTTTACAAACTACGTCCTCGTGCCGTTGTCTTGCAAGTCTGGACAATAAATAGATATGACAAACAATGAATGAATGCGTGAATGACCATGTTGAAGAAAAATGATCTTAGCCTATAACAGCCTTTTACAAAGCGATACATGCGGCAGTATTTGGTTCATTTTCATTTTGTTTACGACTGACGCACCAAAGCCGACCAGGAACAATTGTTTGAAAATTTTAGCTTTAAGCAAGTAAAAAGCTATGGTAAATTGCGACTCAGTAGGAATTTGCATTTATCTGAACATAAAGCTTCAACAATGATTTGTTTCTGATTTTGAGACTGAACTTGCCAATCACCACAACAGTTGAGTAATGTTCAGCATTGCTACATATGTTTGAAAAACTCTTGATTGAAATAAGAATCATGCTATCAGACAAGGGGAACAAATTATTTTGGATTAAAATATTTCTATTATTATTTTTAAATAAATCCTCATTTTACTAGAGGACAATTGGAATTTTGAAAAAAATTGTGGAAAAATACTTGTTGTTTTTAATAGCTTTTATGTGCAGAAATGTCACAAAGAATTATAAAAAAATCATCACTTCAATTTTTTTAAAGTAAGATAATTACGCACTTTTCCAAAAAATAGTGTTTTGTTAAAAATATTTTTTAAGTTAAAATGTAATTTTTATATTGAAATAAAACTTTTTTGAAGCTTCCTACTGTGGCTACTTACTTCAGCTTTCGCGAGCTACATCCTACTTCAGGCTTACAAAAATAAAGATGAAAACACAGCGAAAAAAGTTTATATTGAAGGCATTAAAAAAAAATAGTGCTAATTAGAAATGACATTATAAAGTTAGGAAATATGTCTTGAAAGGCGAATATTTTTCGTGAACAGCAGTAGTTCAATTATGGATTTCTAAATAGTAACACGTGATTGGGAACAAACTTTAGGTTATGTCCAAACTCAAACAGAAGAATAAAAGGGTTTGTTTATAAATGGAAAAAGCTGGTTTTTCTTTCATGCTGGGAACAAGTTATTTAAAACTAAAAGAACTACATATGAAACAATTATCTAAACATTATTAAGCGTGTCAATGATTAAATTTCAAAGCTAGATTTGTAACATAATGAAATTTATCAACATGTCAATAAAAAATAATACGTATAACCTTTATTTAACGCTAATTTTGGCAAAAAAGTTTCGCGGTTTTTGATGCTTTTATTGTTTACTTTCTTTGACAATTGTTTTGAAATTGTCGTATCATATTACAGTATTTTGAAAATATAAAGTCAAAAAAGTCTGTTTCAGTGTATCTAGTTAATTTATAAGCATCTCGGTTCATTAACTTTAAACTTTACTTCTTCGCTTTATTGAAAAAAGCAAATTAAGTTTTTAAAAATCCTGTTTTACAAAACTTTTTTAACATTTTGATTTTTTTGCAACGTGCTGTGCAAATTTGATATCCGTTCAACAATGACATTATACTTTTAATTTTTATTTAAAATAAAATAAAAAAAACGATTTGTCATAAAACAATGCTTTTTTATACTTTATATACTAAAAAATTCCTCACTTAAACTGTTTTTCCAAGAAAATTCTAAAAGTTGTTACTATCCAGCAATTGCTAGACATTTACTTTGCAGAATGCCCAAATGCACCAAATGCTCCCGCAAATACATCGACCTCACCCACCGTAATCACTGGTACTTTCTTGGAGGGAGAAGTGATTTCGTATATTTGTAATGATCCAACTCAAAGTATTCCAAGCAATTCTGTAGTCATGTGCACGAGCAATGGAAGTTTTAATGTACCTTCCATTCCGAGCTGCGAGACAACACGTAAGTGAAAATGTCTCCGTTTCTG
The DNA here is from genome assembly GCA_963680785.1 of Diplosoma virens. Lineage (NCBI taxonomy): Eukaryota > Metazoa > Chordata > Ascidiacea > Aplousobranchia > Didemnidae > Diplosoma > Diplosoma virens. The sequence continues at coordinate 48,980,485 of OY796880.1, read as the reverse complement.
TTTTTTCGTTTTAAAACATTTTTTTTCAATAAGGACTGGGTAAATAATCCAAACAAAATTTAGTTTTATTTGTTGTAAAGCTCAATGCAATCCAAAGTTAAACTTTCTGTTTATACTAATAAAGCATATCTCGGGTAAAACAAAGGTGGATATGTCAGCTTACTAATATCAAAGCATATTGTCAAATCCACTGGGAAGGTATCTTTGATTGCTGTAAAATTACCTTTACGGTTGGGTGTTTTAATACTTTAAAAGTCTGTACGGTGCCTTACGATAAACATACCTCAAAGTGTCAGCTTTTTTCAAATATTTTCCTTATTTTGTGCGAGTTTCGACGGGGTACATTAATATAAAATAAATTTTGATATTATAAAAAAATGAATAAGAAATTTTTCCTCGTTAGGAGTAGTTAAAAGTGGTTGAGAAATACTTCAATAAATATGATTGGTCGTATTACTTAAAGCATTGGAAAAGTTAAAAGTGAGTCTTTACTCATTTTTCTATAATAAAATTTATGCTTTTTATAAGACAGTAATGCGGACGTCTACTCGGACTCTGGACTCGGGACTTGCCAAAAAGGTAGTAAGTTTGGCAAGACCGACGTCTAGATTTGGCGCAGCATCAACGTTAGAAGATTCCGCACCTTGAATGAAAAATGAAAGAAAGGTTAAAATACAGTATAATTTTCTTTAAATTAGTTTTCTTCAGTATTTTTAATTTTTAACTGTTTCTTAATCTGTGTTGGTGGTAAGCTTACCCAACCCATTCCTAGGGATGAGGGCTCTGAACATCTCCGCAGAGTCTCAATTATCGGGAAACTTCCGAGGTACGGGACCAGAGGTTTAGAATGATGAGGGAATGGCCGAAGATAACCAGACGTGGAGAATCAAGTGCATGGAAGTTTAGCACAAAATAAAACCGTTTAATGATTCTCGGCTCCTCCAAGAAGAAGTCCACAAAGAAGTCTCGGCTCCACCAATTTTGTGGAGTTACGTAGCAAAAAGAGCGCTTTGCTCGTTACAGCGTAAACAACAGAGGGCACAGCAACCAAAGCAAGGGAGAGTATGCTCCTCGGAAGATACAGTATGAATTAGATGTTAGATGAAACTACATAGGATACCATGTCTTAAACTGGTGTAGGAGGATAGGCGTTGGGAGGACATAAAAGGTAAGAGGAAGAGTTTTATTGAGCAAGATTCATGAGTGGCACTCACTTTAGCAAAAGTATCCGCTAGGTCATTTTCTGGAAGAGGAGAATGACCATGTATCAATTAAAAATGGGCTACTTTTGAGTCGGATACCGATTTAAGAAAACATTGGGTGTCAGTGAGGAAGTTGAGAATTAGGTAATGCAAAGGGAGCAGACAGGTTGTCAGAAAAGATTGGGATTTTGAGAATAAGGTGACGAATTGAAAGTTGTACGATAAGGGATGAGAAATCCACCATTCAAAAGCATGAATAATGGCATAAGTTCGCGCTATAGCTGGTGGCTCAGCGTCCAGTCAAAAAGTAGAGAGGGGCGGCAATGCGAAATTTAGTACATTTCTTATGAATCCCTTCTTGCTCCTTTTTATAGCCCACCAGAAACCAAGCATCATTCCAGGCAGTGGTGTCGCTGTGTTGGAAGATGGATAGATGGGAAGCAGCGGTAACATTGCGGAGGAAAGCAAGGTTGTCTTGAGAACATAATGAAAAAAATGGTAAAATATAAAATAAGAGGAAGGCAAAGACCAAAGAGGTTTAAGAAGACATAAGATTAAAGGTTTAAAAGATAATTGAAGGTCAAGGGTGAGGTTATGGGAATAAGAAAATGATCTTCATGATATTTTTTTGAGACGAGTACAGAGAATATGATAGGCAAGAGAGGCTGGAGGAAATGTGAAGATAGTCTTAGAGCATATTCAAGTAAGAAAGAGATTGATGGAAGAGGGTGGCACGTAATAATGTAAGAAATGCTTCCAAGTGTAGGACAGGAATCGGAGTTAATGACAGACAGCCTGTGATGACCCGGCAAGAGGACCTGTGCAATCTTTCCATGAAGGTTATATGAGTGGGGGACGAGAAAGAAAAATAGCCTGCTGAAGCATAGGTAAAAATGGGGCAAATAAAGGTTTTATATAAGGCACAAAAAGATTTTTTAGAAAAGCCCAGGAAGTAGAGGCAATAAAAAGAAAAGCATAAAATCAGTTGTGAAATTTTTTCCGTAAAGATAGAACGTGATGTCTAAAAAAAAGGGTTAAGTTAAATCTCGAATCGAGAAAGGTCGATGTTAAGTTGACCTTGACTTTATCCAATCTGATTCTAATCGAACAAGAATCACGACTTCTGATTTAATTAATTACGTATATTAACCAAGGCAGCGATCAAGAATATAGTTAATCAGATAAACCAAGAAAATATAACAATAATTAAAATCAATTCTGGCGTTATCTAAAATATTGAAAAAGGTTAAAAATCGTAGCTAATTTAAATTGTACACTCCGTATTGACAAACAACTAAACCTTATCTACTTAAAAGAAAACTTTTGAAGCACATGTGCTGAAACAGACTCCAAAGAGGTTTTAACGTACGAGGTAATTCACGGAACGTTTATGACAAAACGCAAAGGCAATAAAAAAGGATTGAGTCAGCCAAATTTTCGCTGTACAATTCTTAGCGATAAATTTATGACGAACATTTAAGCGAACAAAATTTTAAATTATTCAATTCTCATTGCTACATAGCCGGCCCAAAAATTATCGAGACTAAGTATGACAAAAAGGTGATGATCAATTTTTCAAATACATAAGCAGTGAGATCAAACGAAACAAACGCAGAAAACACAAGCTTGCAACGAAACACAACAGCGGCTCGCTCCGATATCCGCACAGTCCATAATGTTTGTAACGCGTTTACACCGCACAGTCCATTATGTTTTGTAACGCGTATAACACCGCATAGTCCATAATGTTTTGTAACGCGTTTAACACCGTATAGTCCATAATGTTTGTAACGCGTTTAACACCGCATAGTCCCTAAAATGTTTTGTAACGCGTTTAACATCGCACAGTCCATAATGTTCGTAACGCGTTTAACACCGCATAGTCCCAGCCAAGATCACATCGTTTGTTGATTACATAGTTGAATCAGTCTCGCACTCGAGAAGGCACAGTTTTCGCACGTCTCTCGTAAATATTTTTTGCCTTCCGGTGCAGACCCTAATACGACGAACCTTACCGTCTCGGTCGGGAAGGACTTCTTCGATGACTCCTTTGGGCCATATATTGCGATGCGCGTTTTCATCGACCAGTAAAACGAGGTCGCCAACACAAAGATTACGTTGCGGCGTGAGCCATTTCTGTCTACGCTGCAGCAAATGAAGATATTCGGACCGCCAACGGTCCCAAAAAGCGTCGGCTTGAAGTTGACAAGCACTCCAAGATGACCTCATACCATCTGAATCTAGGAAAACATCAGGTGGGTAACCAGGATCGACACAGCCAGACAAAAGCATTATTGGCGTGAGAACCGTCGTATTCTCAACCTCATCTGTTAGCTCGGTCAAAGGTCGACAGTTTAAAATATGTTCAATTTTCTTGAGCAAGGTTTGTAGTCCTTCATCTGTTAACGTTCTAAGCCGTTTATCAGCCATAATCAAATTCATATTTTTACGAACTAATCGTATCATGGCCTCATAGATCCCACCCTGGTGGCTTGCCAGTGGTGGAGCATGTTTCCATTCGATTCCTCTGGGCGCTATTTCGATCACAATCCGACGTTGATCTATTCGCTTTAAACCTTTTTGCAGTTGAGAATTAGCCCCGACAAAGTTGGTGCCATTGTCCGAGTACATTACTCTAGTCGTGTCTCCCCTAACTGATAGAAAACGACGAAAGGACATCAGGAAAGAATCGGTAATCAAATCATATGCCATTTCAAGATGAACAGCTCTCGAAGTCAAACACGTGAAGACGCAGCAATAATGTGACAAACGATTGCGACCTTGCTTTATTTCGAGTGGTCCCATATAATCTACCCCGCAATGTTCAAAGGTACCTCTGCTAGGTGTTACTCGACCGGCCAGAAGAGAAGCCATCAACTGTGAATCTGGGACAGCCTTTTGATTTCGGCAAGTCATACAGTTTCTTTTGATATACTGTTTCACCGTTCGGCGCTGGCCAACAACATGATAGCGTTTGCGGAGCTCATTCATAACATACGTGGCCGAACTATGATCAGCCCGGTAGTAAGCGTGAAGGATGATCAGTCCGGTCAAATGATGTTCCTTAGGAAGAACAACTGGGTGCTTAAAATCATAAGGTAGACCAGAACGCTGAAGCCGTCCGCCCACTCTGATAACTCCGTTTGCAACAAATGGACAGTATTTACTGATAGATTGCAGTGTCCTTTTCATTTCTTTGTCACCAGCTCTTCCAGCTACTTTATACCACGGATCAACCTCAAGTGCTTCGAAAAGACCGGGAAAGGCTTGTTGTTGACACAAACAAATCAAGGCAAGAAGAGCTGCATCAAACTCTTTACTATCAATTGGTACATTTGCCATAGATGGTAACGTAAGCCCTTTTGCTCGACACTTAAGCAATTGTTTAAGCCTTAACAAGTTCTAACTACATCAGAAAGTATGCTACGTATATTGTTCAATGACCCGATGCAATACGTGTTGTTTTGTAATAGGGAGACTGAGACTGTTCTTATTGTCATGCTGAATGTCATCGTCGATGCTGTCTACGGATGTAGCTGCGGTCAAACCATCAACCTTTTTCGTAGTAGGCCGATTGGATGCAGGCCAGTTTGACTCATCTTGAAAAAGAAAGGTGGGTTTCTTAAGCCAGCTCACAGACTTTTCAAGATCTGGGCTTACCAATAAATTAACATGACTATCTGAAACCACAGCAGTTGAGGTGTTCATATGGCCGTAATCCCTTCCAAAGAAAACCCAGCCAAGTGGAGACCTTCCTGCCCATAAACTAGAATCACCACCCTCGCGAACTTCAGAAAAAACATGCAAACCTGGGGCGTCCATGCCTATGATCAAATCAATCTGCTCTGCATCAATGATGGGAATCATTATGTCTTGCAGATGTCCATTTCTCTCCACGTCTATGGGAGATGGTATGCTTTGGCTTAGGTCTGGCATAGTTTCAACAATTCGAATTTAATCAAGAATAAAGGACCTTTCTTCGTTGACACCTCGAACGGAACATGTCGTCTCAAACGAGCTTAACTTCTTGACGACGCTATGAGCCAACTGAAGATTTGACTCAATTGGTTTTCCATTTCGGTCCAAATCCACGAACACTTCCTTAGTCAAGAGGTGAGTATCAGCCCCACTGTCCAAGAGAGCAAGGTTGTTCCTGCCCTTCCCCGTAGTTAGATTTGTTACACAAACTGGCAGAACTTGCAGTCTTTTCTTACCTTTGACCAAGTGAGAGTCTTCCAACACAATAATTTGATCTTGCTCAGAAGAGCTGACAGATGTTGCAGTTGAATCTTCTGCGCGCTGCGATACAACCTTTGGTTGTTTGGGCAAGAAATTAGGAAAATGCAAAAGCTAATGATGATTACCAGAGCATGTTTTGCTACGTTTCTTGTTTGAGCAAACCTTAACCAAATGGTCTTTTCCAAGACAGTTAAAACAAAGCTCCTTTTGTTTGACCAATGCTCTACGCTCGCTGATAGGGCTTCTATAAACTTCTTACATTTCCAGATGGGATGGCTTAACGAATCGCATGCAGTACAACTGCGGCTGCTATTAGGCTGACCTGATTTTCTTTCTTCAAACAATTCATTGTTTTGAATACTCCCTTTGACCTTAGCAACATTTGCGCGAGTCATCTTTGGTTTTGCCCATTTAGAGTAACTGGGCGACGTTACCACCTTGGCTGTTTCCATTAGTCGACCAAGACGTGAAGCTGCTAATCGTTTATTTTGATCAATAAATTCAATGAACAAATCAAATGGTACAATTTTCCATGCCATATGCCTTTCTCAGCGCCAAATCTGCAAACCGTTCTTAAAGATTCCTTGGGAGACGAGCAAACAGCCCCTCAATCGTAGCAGCCGAATTTAAAAGTTGCGCAGCGCCGGACGCTTCCACTACCATTTTGCAGTTGATTAAGTCCGTATAGAAGTCGTGCAGACTTTCTTCATTAACACGAATCACTGGGCCCTTAGTGACGAGGTTCAAATGTGCCTTTATTGTGATATCTGGAGAGCCGAATGCATCCTCTAAAAGACGCAAGGCACTTCGTAGCGCTTCGTCCGGTCTCAACATTATGCAACTGCTAATTAACTTTCTGGCACGCGCAGTGGTGCTGTTGAGAAGCAGCTGCAACACATGACCCGGGTCTGACCTGCGATAAATACTCAAAATTCTGTCTTCCACTTGACGCATAAACAAATGGTATTGCAGCGGATTACCATTAAATTTTTCAAGCTCGCCCAAAGCACCTGAGCCCTGACAGCGGATCATCACCCTCGCAAGTTCCTCCATAGTGCACACGGAGCTCTTAGATTGATTACTACCAACAGCTGGCTCATTTGAATCGCCAGACGGACTAAAATAAATAGCGGCTGGCCCGGAAGGAACTCTGGTCGGATTGGCATCAGCAGCCGCCGGCCCGCGTAAAACCCTTGGTACATCAAAATTGGAAACTACTGGCTTATCTGACGCCAAACGTCTTAGCAAATTTGCCTTCTCTCAGAGTGCCATGGGTTGGCATTCGCATTTAGGTAACTGCGAGTAGCTTTGTTAGCTTCATAAAGACTGCCATTTGGTAATGCTGTTGGAGACAAATTCAAGTCAGGCTGAACTGAAGACCCAATTCTATCATGATTTTGAAGAGATTCCAAAAAAAAACCAACCTTATCTTGTAAAGAAACAGCTGGACCGACCTCATCTAAAACCAAAGAGAGCCCTCAGACTCTTGCATAGCCTCGGCCTTAATGCGTGCTTCCGTTACAGCAGCTTTGATTTGCAACACTGCTTGTTGCGTTTTGAGTCTCAACGACTGCTCTTCCTCAACATGTTTTAACCGTACCTCAGCCAGCCTGACATTCATTCGGAGCTTCGCGGCTGAGGACATTGTACTTGCGCGCGATGAAGAGCCATCACATGAAGACTTTCTGGACCTAGAGCCAGCCTGCTTCGACGTGGTTGCGATAGGATTGGAGCCTTCCTCACTACCTTTCAGTTCGACTTCTACCATAGACATTTCACCACCAATTAAATCAGAAGCTTACCAAACTACGACAATTAATCAAGAATTAATTCGATTCTTGACCTCAAATCCTTATTCAAATAGAATTGGTTTTAAGAAATGTTAAGTTGACCTTGACTTTATCCAATCTGATTCTAATCGAACAAGAATCACGACTTCTGATTTAATTAATTACGTATATTAACCAAGGCAGCGATCAAGAATATAGTTAATCAGATAAACCAAGAAAATATAACAATAATTAAAATCAATTCTGGCGTTATCTAAAATATTGAAAAAGTTTAAAAATCGTAGCTAATTTAAATTGTACACTCCGTATTGACAAACAACTAAACCTTATCTACTTAAAAGAAAACTTTTGAAGCACATGTGCTCGAAACAGACTCCAAAGAGGTTTTAACGTACGAGGTAATTCACGGAACGTTTATGACGAAACGCAAAGGCAATAAAAAAGGATTGAGTCAGCCAAATTTTCGCTGTACAATTCTTAGCAATAAATTTATGACGAACATTTAAGCGAACAAAATTTTAGATAATCCAATTCTCACTGCTACAGTCGAATTTGGATAAAATTTAAGTGGGGTATTGAGAAATGATAGAAACGGTTTAAGACGGAATTGGTTGGAGTCTAGGCAAAAAATTTGACTCATATTTGAGGGGATTAAGAGGTAAACTCTACTTAAAGGACCATTCCATCAGTTCGTTTATGCCAGTCTGTACGACCATAGTTTCACTCTCAACGTTTGGGGGGAGACCTAGATAGCAAGATCGTCAGCATAGAGAGGGATTAAAATGTTTGAAGAAAAAGAGGCATGGAGATTATTAATAAAAAGAGAAAAAAGGTCTGGTCCAAAAACTGAGTCTTGGGGACACCTCTGCACAGACGGAAAAGACGATTATGAGAATTATACATCCGTTTGACAAAACTGAACAAAAAAGGAGGAGTTTAGAGAAATTTATAGAGAAAGACTTCAATAGAGATATATTGGAAAGGAGTGAGAGAAGGGAAGAATGCCAGGCTGAGTCAAAAGTTTTTGCAAATTCCACAGTGGCCAGGATAGTAAATGCACCTTATTTAGATTGGTAAAAGAAATTCGCAATTGGCTGTGAGAGAAGAAGAATCTGATCTACAGCCAATCTACCAGGTCTAAAATCAGCTTGCACGGATGTAAGAATATTATTGTACTCAAAAAATAAATGAGTCAACCGAGAACCAGTTTTTTGAAAAGTTTGGAGGAGCAAGAAGTAAGATAGATAGGGAGATAGGAGGAGGAGGAGGAGGATGATTCAGAGGGTTTAAGAATAGGGTTGATAATCATGGATAATTTCTGGGATAATTGGAAGTTATGTGAGACCGAGACAGGTTGAAAAAATACAGAAGAAATTGTAGATCAGATTAAAGGGGGTGAGTTAGAAGCGGATTTGTGGTTCGATCAGGGCCAGAAGGCGTTGACTTCCCAATAGGGAGATAGATGAGAAATTTTTAGAAAAGTGAAAGATGAGCAAAAAGTTGAATGAAGAAGATTGCAGTGAGTAGATTTAATTTTGTTCATTTTGAGACGTTCGGAACTACGGAATAATTTTGGGGTTTGAATAGAGAAGTGGGATTGTAGATGTGCAGAAAGTCGGTTTGCCCAATTTTTGAAAATGTGACAGCTGGGAAAATAGGGAAGATTAAGTAACGAGGAAGAGGACGAAAACCATGAAATAGAGCGGAGTATAGAGAAGAGTTGACTAGACGTGTATTAAGAGAAAATCTAGAGTAAGTTTTCTGCCATGACTCAATTTTTGCCTTGGAGATTACAATGGAAGTATACTTTGATTTAGAGATGTAGTTCTGGCGGTCTTTTTCAGAATAGTATGCCCTTGCAAATGCTCTCCAGCGTTTCACAAGACTTCTTCAACTTCAGGAGACTTACAAGCTTAAGCAGACAATTGATGTTTCCAAAAGAAATAGCAGAAGTAACAGCATCATTGAGGAGTTTGGTAAAAATGAACGTGGATTCAAAAAAAAAGAGTGTGATAAAGGTAGAAAGAGATGGGCAGTGGGTGCGATGTAAAAGAGATATTCATCCCAGCGGGCTTTATTGTAATTTAAGGATGGAGGGTTAGGGTTGAATTAGATACAGGGGAAATAGAAATTGTAAAGGAAATAAAAAGGTGATAAGAGTCAAAATCTAATGGGACCTACCATATACATTAAGAGGCTATGGAGTCAGGAACAAGAAAAAATCAGGAGAAGAGCGGTTTTCAATGGGGTGGTGTAGTAGAGTTGAATGGTCAGGATTGTTGAGAGATAATAGACTTGAGGAGCATAAATAGTAAAAAAATTGTTGCCTAATTGGTCCTCAGGGCTGTGAGAATCCCACGGTTAATGCCGAAGATAAAGGTTGTAAGGTATGAGGGTAAGAGGAAGAGTGAAAAAGATTTGGGACGGATATCAGAAAAAAAGTGAATAGGTGGGGTATAGTTGTTGAAAAGATGAATAAGAGAGGTTCGTTTTATTTTTACTGTAATAACTGAAAATTAATAGTAAGGGTTGAGCGAGAGGTTTAGCGACAGTTGATAGAACGACAGTTGATCTAAACAGCATTTGATTAAACGAAAGTGGATCAAATGACGTTTGATCAGAAGTACACTAGATCGAAACTTGATCAAAACGACAGAAGATCAAAAAAACAATTGATTTACTTGTGTAGGTTTCTTAGATTGAACAATTTCTTTGTCATTGTAAAATTCTATCTCTGTATAGAATTAATTTTCTGTCACACTGATCCAAAACGATTCCAACACTTGTCAATCAACTGAAACAACTTAACTGAATCTTCGACAGGTATAGCTCGAACAACTGGAATCTCAACTGGAATAAAATAAAAGCAAAATGCACGCTTATATAAGATCAGATCAAGTGATGCCAGGTTATAGCAGAAAATATTAGAAATTTAGAATTAAGGTTTAAAACAAAGTTTACAGTTGATCATTGTTCGCGTTTACCCCAAGTCAAACAGAGCCCAGACAGTGATTATTGTTTATGGTGCCTTTATCTACTCACTCATGCAGAAGAATTTCAAAAAATATTCTTAACTTGATAAAACCACCATAGCAATTTACGCAACTGTAATAAAAAGAATACAAAAAAACTTTTTTGACAATTTTTTAATTGAATTTTAATGTCAGATCTATAAAATTAATATAATAGTTTTAACGTTGTAGAATTTCAAGTATACGATATAACAAGGATACTTAGCAATACTTTGCAAAAGTCTAGTCACACAAGTTTAAAATTCTTTGAAAAACGGTTAATCCTGTAAAACTTAACACAATCAATGGTGTTACCAAGGTGGGTAAAAAACCTCCGGATTAAAAACGAAATATGGATTGTATCTATTCTTCTTAAAAGTCACACCAATAAAAAATATCTTCAGTCTTGCGTTTCTTAACGATTAGTGAAAAAATTTCCACTATACATTATAAAAAACACATTTTTTAGCAAGTATTTATTTTTGTGCTACTAATCTAGAGGGAAAAACTGCATTTTTTTTGGCAATAACTGAAATCTAGGTACTGAGATAGTGGCAGCTAGTTGGAGGAAATCATTCTGATTTAAAACTTTTTTTACATAGTTGATGTCCGAAAATGCAGATTTGCTGCTTATGTATATTCAGCCATAATGAGAATTTGCAGAGCTAATTTGCAAAAGGTGAGAAAGTTAGTTGAGAACCCTTTCTCGGACCAAAAATGCTTCTGTAGTGTCCAAAAGTGCTTCCTTTGTAGTGTTTGGGACTTATTTACGTTTTTATTACGTATTGCGATCTTGGTGAAGACACTTTACGCTTTTTTTATCTGCTTAGTGGTCTGAGTAAGCAGCTCTAAATTTTATTTATGTCTCAAATAAAAACTAAAAAAAACTAGATTACAATTTTTAACCAGACTGCATCTTGGCATCTCTGAAAGCAATCTGATGGAGCTTTTGGTTGCTTGCGGGTCCACATATATAGCATTGAAAAAGCAAATAGGGTATAGCTGGACGGTTACCGTAAGTATAACGCTTTCAACGTTTTTCTACAATTCGGGAGGATAATTAGAGATGAAATACGATAAAAATCAATAAAAAATTTGGATCTTTTATAGAAGCCCCCGCGAGAAAAAAACACCCCTACCACCGTGCAGTACTTAAAACGTGGCGAGGATGTTTTTCTCAAATCTCACATTTTTGCATTAGTGGCCGGGGCTTTCTACAAAAGATCCAAAAATTTAAACTTGAAATAGGAATGATGGTTTATTTATAAAATTTATTTTGACTCATATTTTTTTCACTAGTTTTAATCATACTATTAGAACTACTCGATCTTCTTTTACACCTCCAAGCCAGTGTCGTCTAGCCAGTTGATAAAATCTACATCTGCCTTGTGGATTGTGCTCTATGTTCTTCGTAAAGATGTAATTTGACAGTCGATTATGTGGAGGATTCTGTGGGGGAAGTCATGTGGGAAATCCCGATATACCTAGTGATGCAGATTTGTGATTGTTCTGCCATGTCGTGTTAGTATTCTGTTGACTATTATCCATTGCTTTCTAACAAGAATTCTCTCTCGTTATTGAATGAAAACCAGGTTGTGGATTGGTTGAATACTCAAAAAGGTCTCTTCCTTTGGGTATGTTTATTAAGCAGAAGTCAAATTTGGCTTCATTCACAAGAAAAAGGAAAACAACTAAAATCTATAAACAAAAGGTACAAGTTAATATTATAAAAAAAATTTAAATGTATAGAACAAAATCTTAACTGAAACTTACACTGTCGAATAAAATGCAACGAAAGAATTTTCTTAAACGCAAAGTTATAACGAATTAAAAAGATACGCAGCAATAAAGCAAAATACAAAAGAAATTGATGAAAGAGCGTTCAGTTGAATGAGTTCAATTCATCACAGTCTTTTCTTGCCATTCTTGCTTTTATTTTAAATTTTTTTTGGAAGATTGAAATCGCTTATTAGTGTGCAGTAGAAAGGTCGTATCTATTTTATTTTGGTGGTTGTCGTAGCTTCATTTGTTATTTGTTTTAATGGAGTCTCATTTCTATCAAGTTTAACCAATTATGTAGTTGCTGAATTGCCTGTTCTGTTCTGAGGTGTGGTGGTACAATAAAGATTAGAGTTGGAAGCCAAAAAAGTGGAGTGGGTTACAGAATGCCTGTTATGATTTGCATTGTATGGCGTGGTTGAATATCAATTTTTGGTGGGTGTAAGCTGCGACTCCGGACAGGAGCACAGTATTCAGCGGTGATATAGCATAAGGCAGAGCGGAAATTTTTAATAGAGACGGTGAGGCGCCTTAAGAAGTTCCGTTTAACATTTTTATCAATGAGTTTCTCTTTTTCAGTTGTTAGCAGTTTTTTGTAGATGTTTCCGGTAGGTTAAAGTTCTATCCAGTTATACCCTAGGTATTTAGGTGTTTTGTCATATGGTACTTTCGATTTGTTTATTTTGATATTAAGGGTTTTATAAGCTTCATGATTTTTTAGATGAAAGAGAATCGTTACTGTCTTTAGTTTATTGTATTTAATTCCAGATACCATTTATTGAAGCAGTTACGTAGTCGTATTGTCTGGCAATCAGCCTCTAGTATTGTTTCAATTTTCTCTATATCTCGAATTTGGCAGGCTACAGCTAGATATTCAAGCTCGAGTTACAGAGAAAATTTTTAAAAAATATTAGAGATTGATTGCCAGACAAGATTTAACTACTTCAATTACAGATACCTGTAATTGCTATCTGTGAGCATAGAAAAAAATAAATTAAAAGTGCTTAAAAAAAAATATTGTTTAATTTATTGGTTTAAATATCAGGTTTTGTTCTAATTAAATTGAAGAAAAGTCGTTATTACTTAAGCGCTTGGAGTTTTTTTGTATTATTTTTTATACGCCACCGTCCGTCTTTGTCAATCAACCTTTACAAACACATCTAATATTTGTGTTGTTTGAAACTTTTCTCAAACTCCAGCATTTGAACAATTTTAACAGAAAAAAATAGGTTACTAAAATGAAACCAACCAATAAAAATCATAATTAAGACAAAAAAACAATACAATCATTTTTATGGGTTAATATTGAACTTAACCAACAAAAACGCACCAACAGAAGTTATTCGACTGTTTTTTATTTAAAATGACACATCATATTTAATAAAGATAAAAGATCTCACATGGTCAATCTTTTTTTTATATTTTTGTTTGCAAAAAAAAACAAGCAGTGGAAATTATTTTACAGCATTACGCACCTGTATTAAAATTTAGCATAAACAATTTACCCTAAATAACTATTTTATTTTTATATTATACTGGAAGTCTAAATTAGTTCTGACATAGCATAACTTTAAATTAAGTGTTTTAAAAAGTAGAGCTTTCAATTTTCCTTTAAAACTGCAATCCAAATTCAGATTCATAGTAGCTAATAAAATTTGGTTTGGGAAACTTACATAACTAGCAGACATTTTTAACGTTTTCAACCAAGTCAACTTGTTATTTCAGGGAAGAGATGCCAACATTTTACTTAATCAGAATAAAATAACAGCATTTTGTGCGTTAAAAAGCAACCTCATCCATCACATTGATGTTGTTCACGTTGTAAACAAACATGATTTGGTGCATTTATTTTTGGGTTCATATTACCTTTCCTTGTTGATTGGGCAGAAAATTGATGTGAAAAAGAATCGGCCTCCGTAGAAAAAAGATTTGCAAATAGATGTCTGTGGCTTAAAAAGTTTAGAAAACACTGGGCTAGACTAGCCTATTAAAAAAAAGAAAGCTTGCAAAAACAAAAAAGAAATTGCTTTAAATAATCAACCCAAACTAATTTTTTTGGAATTCAAACATTTTCAAATAATAATAAAAAATGCCATGCGACACTTCAAATTTGATTTTTTTTATGGAATAAATTCTTTTTATTGCATGGAAAGGTTCATTGCCAAAATTGTTCAAAAAGTAGGGTGAATTTTGAAAAATGTTTGATGAGTCGCAAAGATCGAAGCATTTTATGGTAAAATCAGATTTTGCTAGAATAGAGTTTCTTTTTTTTTTTTGCAAACTGTAGTAATTTCACTAAGCGGATTCTAACTGTCAAAAAATCATACTTCTAATTTTACCATTAACCACGTTCGACAAACTGCCAAAGTCGTTAATTCTCTCAAATCTCTTTTTCGTTTTCAGCCAATTTACACAATTTATTAGTTTTCCCAATCGTTTTAATAAAAAATGATGTTTTATTGCAACATTTAAGTATCTACTTATATTGAAAGGGTGTAAAATTTTTGTTCTATACTAACTTGAATGGCATTTTTAATGCTTATAATTGTTAAGATATAAGCAAGCAAAAGTGTGAGCACTTTCCGCCCCCTTCCCAGTCGTACAAAGCTTTTAAAAAGCCCAGTTTGAATGGAAATAAATAGCCCCATTTTACAGTACATTAAAAAATTAATCAAACTCTTTACTATATCGATAAATGAGTTCAAATGTAAATTTTTAAGAATAATATATATTTTTATTTATGAGACTATGAATGTTGCGAGGGGTTTTTATACCCAACTATACACCAAAACTATATAGGTATTTTTTCCTTACATGTCAGCATATAACTGATTCAATTTTTTTGTCCGTTTAATAGATAGTGTTTAGAAATCAAATAAACTAATAAGATAATCAGAAATACTTGCAATTGTAATGACTTGAATACACCAAAAAAATTTTAAAGGGACTTGTGCTCGACACGAGTCCCCAAATCAAAGAATTTAGATTCAAATTTAGATTTTGAATTTAGTTTCCATCCTTAAATAACCTAATTATTCTAAATTGATTACTGTCTAGATGTAAATGATTCAAGTAAAAAAAAAATTGGAACTTATCTTGTGATAGTCCCACCTCCTTAATAAAGCAGTCATTGCCGGGAAGTAATATTTAGTTTTGGTGTCTTTACTTCACATTACAGGTAAAAAAATATCGAAATCAAGTGAAGACAAAAAATTTTTTATTTCTAAAACAACTAGATTATAACATCGATTAAAAAATCTGGTACGAAAAGAATAGAAATTTTATAAAATATAAACTCGAAAGAATTCAAACTTTTGTGGACTTAGACTCGAATGGAGCATCTAAGCAAGAGACTCGACTCGAATTTGTTGGACTCGAACTGATTTAAGCCTTTTGAATGTTGGAGTCGTTATAGCTCTGCTATCAGGTATACCAGACAAAAGATAAACATATAGAAACATTACTTGTGGTTAAGGTTACAAATCATCAGAGAAGGGTTAAGGTGAAATTGGCTTTATAGATGTTTTATCAACAGAGAAACAGAAAGCAACCCTATTTCGGTTTTTACATATCTGAGGCAACGTTTCTGTTTAACAATGTTACTGCGAGTTTCATTAAATTTAATTTCAAATAACTTATTTTTCAAGCATTGCACCTAAATTAACACGAATTTAATAAATATTTTGAAAAAAATTATTTTATCTAATTTTTGATGCTTTAATGTTGATACAATTTTAGTAAACTATTTTCAAAAATTTTTGATCAAGGATGTGGCGCTCCGCAACTTATTGGTAATGGCACTGCCAATCCGGAAAATTTGATGGCGTTTTCAGTTGGCACGTTATTATCTTACTCTTGTAGCACCGGATTCGTACTTACTCGGAATTCCGGGGAGACCGTGTGTGAAAATATGACACTTGCGGATGACTTTGGATTTTCTTTGGATAGCAATCCTCCAAGATGTGCAGAAAGTAAGTCCATTTTAAATATGTTTTTAAATATTTTTTCAGGAGAATATTTTTTAAACCTTTTCTTTAGGATTGATAATTAATCAATTCGAGGTTATTGTTATTGCACAATTGCGCTTTTTGTCTGCGATTAGTTTTACATTCCTGATTACAAACATATAAAGAATATAAAACATTATTGTATCCCTTACAAAATTTAGTGTTCTATTTATTGTGTATTTTTAATATTTATTCTCTGTTTATATTTGTTTAATTTCTTCTTTGACTAATATATGCTTATATTTAGTATTGTATGGAGTTTCTGAATAATTTATGGCAAATATTTCAAGTCCTAAAAACTTTGTTAAATAGAATTAAAAATAAGAAGAAAAAAGATATTAAAAAATATGTAAATGCATACCAGGGCCGTAATTTCATCAGGTGGGGCACCGGTGCAAACATCGATTATGGGGCTCCCATTTTTTTCTGTAACTTTTCCCATTTTTTGTCTTCACTTTATTTTATATTTAACATCCAATTGAGACACTTTTCTCAACACAGAAATCATTGACGACTCAGAGTTACAAAAAGATTTTTTAATTGAAATAATGAGTCAAAAAAACATTGGGCTGAACAAGTAAAAGAGGCTAAAGCTAAGTTTACTTTGGCAGCAAATGAAAGGCTATAATTGAAATAAAATTTCACTAAGGTTACAAGGTTGCACATAATTTTTATGATTGCAATGCATTCAAATCGAAATAATACTATAGCAAGGATTTCGTGGGAGCAGGCAGCAACAATTGTTTAATAAAAGTTTAATCAAATAAACGTCGCAAACAAAAATCGTTTTATAATGACCAAAAAATTATGCGCAACCGTTTGAGGCAAAGTGCTTTGTGAGCACTATTAACAATATTTCAGCAAAATGAAAATGTGCTATTTAATGCGGATAAATTGTTTAATCTAAAAAGAATTAATGTACAGTAAACTGACGTCGCCACAAAGACACAAACTAATAAAACACAATACGTTTGAGGTCAATTAAGTAGACTATCGTAATTTATTTGCGGGTGGTTGGAAACTTAATTTTTCCGTCTTGCTTTTGCACCAGCGAACTACTGGATAACTTTTCTAAAATTAAAATTTTAGCATATTCATTTTTTATCAATAGCAGAGCCAAGCCGCTAAGTCTCTCTTGGGACATGGAGCTTCGAAGAAAATTTTTGATCAGTTTGAGTTTAGGAAAAGACCTCTCTGCCTTTGCAACTGTTACAGGCACAGTAATATACATCACGTATCCCTTACAAAAGTCAGATAAATTGTGGCAAGTGATGCATTTTCAACAATCAAAAAAGAAGCAATTTCTTTACCAGAATTTAAATGGGCAATCTTTTCTTTAAACAACATTTTGATGGAGTGCATTTGGCTAGGAAACTACGGAGAGTTGTTATTAGAAAATTTGTTAGAAAATTTTCTTGCTTCAACTTCAAGATCCAGATCAAGCATTTGATAGATAACTTGGTTCCAAAACTTAATTTGACGTCACCACAGATTTTATTCCTTCAAATCGATTAATTAGTTGGCAAGAAAGTATGTCCATTATTGGAAGAAACACAGTTACGCAAAATTGCTTCTTAGGATCGCTTAACGTTATTTCTTTGGATATTTCATCAAAATGCGGTTGGCTTTTGTTTTCTTTATTCTTTTTTTAAAACTGTATTGGCAAACCCTATCTAGAAGCAATAGTGGAAGCTTTGTTTGGTACTGCGTCTAAACTCCTTCTGAGTTGAGCAATGTCTTCAGCAGAAGTTTGCAGAAGTTTATGGGCAGAAATTAAATCAATTCTTTTACACTGCATAGCTTTCGAAGGAATGTTGACGATATGCGAAATCTTGCATTGCACAACCGGCATGCATACTGTACAAAGTCAAAGTTTTCTATCAGTTTTTTTATTGCGATAGCTTTATCTCTCTCCTTTGGCTTCTTGCTGGTAAGTATTATGTGAGTCAAGCATTTCATAACGTCACAAAATTTTTCTTTCAAAGCATAGATAGAATCATATCAACCTGAACACCGAGTTGGATTTAACGATTTTAATGTAGGATTTGAGGTATAACGATCATGGACATTTTGAACCTTTTGCCACTGCAAAATACTATGTCTGAAAAAATTATATATTGACGCAATGGTGTCGTAAAATTGACGGGTCTTGTCACGGCTTCCATGGCATCTTTTAACACCAAATTTAAATTGGGCGAAGCACAGTGCACGTAGTAAGCATGTGGCGCTACATCTTGGATCTTTTTATGCAAGCCGGAGTACTTTCCGCTCATTACTGCAGCGCCGTCATATCCTTGTCCACAAGGCAGTTTTTTATGTCAAGCCTCTTCTGCTAAATGGAATTCGTTGTCAATTTGTGCAATCCAATAGCAGATGAATCCTCAACGTCGATAAATGAGGTAAACGCTTCAACAACTTTTAGTTCTGATGGCGTTCCATCATCGTTGTAATCGATTTTGGCGTAACGAAATACTTCACTTAACTGGTCTTTTCTGCTGACATCTTGAGTGGTATCAACAAGAATGGCGAAATAAGGAGCGTTTGTAGTTTGCTTTTAATATCATGGAGAACTTCTTCAACTAGTACTTATATTAGTTTATATTTATAAAGGACTTAAAACTTTTGGAGAAACTTTAGGTAGTTGTAAAAGTTTGTCTAAAACAGTGTCGTATTTGAAAAGAAGCTGTATGATAGAGAAAAAATTGCCCTTGTTATTTTTCGAAAGTTCTTCACTGGATTCGCAAAAAGGTAAGTTGCATTTTGCTAACATCAACGTAACATTCATTAGTCTTTCCAAAACATTTTGCCAAAAGCTTGTTTTTCCAGCAAAGACTCGTGCAACGCTTTTTCTATCGTGCCTCTGTTTCTCCATTGCTCATATATGACACACGCCTCCGCATGATGTGTGGAGCTTTAATGGCTTTGAATTCGCAGTGATAAATGCCTCCAGTCATTTAAACCTGTTGTACCCCAAAGATTTTAAAGTGCTTAAAAGTCCCTAGAGGGACATTTTCATGAGAAAATAACCAACATAACTAATCTTTTTGTAGTTTAGACCTGGTTGTGTTACATAATGTTAATAATTTGTTAAAAACAAACGACTGCTTTGGAGCGGATTATTAGGGAAAGGTCCTTTAGGTTGTTTGGGACCTGCTGCAGTAATTGCTTTTTTGATCTCTGAGTTTACAATAATGGTGGGAAAGTCGTCATTCTTGCTTGCATCTAATCTATTTTTAGTAGTATCGGAATTTTTTCATTGGTATTATTGTTGAAACTGTTAACGTCAACGCGTTGGGGAGTTGAATTTGTCTCACAAATCCTGACATCTGTTCATTCGCTTTCGATGTTTCTGATCGAGTAAGCAACGAACTTAGTTGTTGAGAGTTTCTGCCTGCCTCAGCTATTTTTCTCCTCTTAGCTTGTCTCTCATATTGCTCTACTTTGATAATTTCTTTTCATATTAGATTGCAGTCAACTATAGTATTACAATTTTTTTACTCAAAACCTAAAAAGCTTAATAAAATTTAGACAGCGGTTAATAAAGTTTAATGTAACAAACTTTCTTTGTTATTGTTTTTCCGGTTCACAAAATAGTACTGCGGCAAGCGCAAGGACTACGGTATGTCTAGCAAAAAGGATTTTAATAGAAAGCTCAAACCTGACTTTTTAATCACTCAAATCACAATTTCTTTCAACGAAAGAAGTTTATTAACAGAAATCACAAATCTGATCATTTAAAATTAATATTTTAAACTAAGGCAAAACAGAACACAACAAAACGCTGACTTTTACAGCACAAATTAGGAATTTATCTATTGATGCGGGCAAAATTTTTCCAAAAAATTTGCAATTTCAAGAAGATACCAATTTTTTTAAGTAATTATTTAACGACGATACAAGCCAGCCAGACAGTTACTGTTACGTCACAAAGTCCCAAGTTGAAAGATTGGTAAGCAAGTTGTTTAACATGCAGGGGCGCCGGAGTTTTTTTGCCAGGGGGGGCAAATTTTAAAAAAAGACACTTTTTTATGTTGAAAAGGAACTGCCAACAAAAGCAAATTTTGGTAGTCATGCTGCAATTTGAAATTTTGGTTGATATGATAGAATTTCAGTTTTCATGGGACAGACCGGTATCTCGGAAAAGTTTTGCTTTACTAATCTGTTATTTTGGTTTGATCAATTTTTCAGTCAATGTTAATTCTTTTTAATAAACCTAGAGTTCAAAACCTTAATCCTTAGGGTGCTGCATCTTGCAAAAGCCTTTAAGTTGACTTTGCCATGACTACTCACTGCAATAGCCGCAGTAATAGCCAATTTTACACAAGTTTTTCTCAATTAGGCTAGACATTAAAAAAATACAACTATATTAACTGGTTACTAAACCAAAGGCTATCCAACATAGGCTGCCCACAGCTTAACTTTTGTCAAAAGCATCCAAGCTAGTTTCGAAAAGAGCATTCAACAATTGCGACGTTCATGCACAGCAGCCCAAAGCAGATGGATACAGATCGAAGGCATTTTGCTTAAGAATATCACAAAATGTTCTTCACATGCTATTCAGGGAATAGTCTTTAGTTACCCACAACACAACGCTGGCTAAAACATTTACGCTATCAAGAATACCAAAGGTTAAAATAGATAGAACAATAAAAAACTTAAAGAGCTATTAACAATTGGGTAAAAGAAAAAAAGGAATTACATGAGCATGAATGGCCCTTTAGATTGAGGTTTGATGTCAATTATTAAACGCTTCACAATTAATGTAACTAATTTCTTAGTGTTGACCTTGCTTTTGCAAAGATATCTGCAACGGCTTGTAAATTGATATTTCTTTATTTTATTTTGTCTCTATATTTATCCTCCTGACTCGCAGGAAAGCGACGGAGGAGCTAATACATAGGGTGGCAATTACCCCGACCTGCTTTCGGAGATGCCAAGATATTGCTGTCCGCTTGTAATTTAATAGAGATATGATTGTAATTTAAATCTGCTTGCCAGGACCACCAAGCAGGGGAATGTAACGTAAAGCGTCTTTCCCAAGGACACAACAGAATGGTGTGAGTGGATTTTGAACCGAGACCGTGTTGGTCACGAGTCCGGCACTTTAACCACTCGACAACGCTGTCAATTCTGTTCATTGTTCAACAAGTTCTTATGAATGTTTGCGAATATTTGATTATCGAGACTGTTATCTCTCATATTGCTTCTAAGCCATGTTTTGATTCTTTTCATGACACTGAAACACCTTTCTGCAAAAGCCGAAACGAGAGCTACGCCCCAGTAAATTTATAGCAATTTATGTATTTTCAAAAAGCATTTCTTGCTTGTCGGCTTTTTGCTTAAAACTTCGCAAACTGTTGATATCTTTATTACTTTTTGCAGAGGCGTGATACTTTGTTTGTTAAATAACTCAATATGAGCACGTAGGTCTGCAAGTTCTTCTGTAAACCCATCAAAACGAACAAGACTCTTAAAATTTTACGTTATTATCACAATCATGGCACACATATGTACCACAGTACTTTTAAAGGGCTAAGAATGTCACGCGTTTAGTCTTGGTGTTTTTATTTTTAGACTTTAATGTCGGCCATAAGTGAGTATTGAGTAGCCAAGTCAGACAGCTTGTGTTGCTTGTTAAAATTAAATTAACACCACAATTTCTTTGCTTCTAAATGAAATTTTTTAAAAATATTACTAGAAACTTTCACTCTTTGTTAGCGCTTCGAAATTTTTTGATGCTTTATTTTTTTTAGAATGCTTAGTATAATTGTTGTTAGGAATACCTAAACTACCGGGAAATGGCTATTTGTCATCAGCTAATGAATCAAAAATTGATTTTCGGCTAAGATATAATTCAGTTTACTGATTCACGTAGAATAAGATGTTTACCAGAAGTTAAGGTCGCTTACGATATCAATAACTCTATATTGCATACGTTTAAACTTTTATCTTTCTTTTATTATTGTACTATGAGTCACGGTTGTCATTGTAATTTTACAGACATTGTTGGATCTAATGGTGATCAAATTTATTTAAGTTAATTGTAGAGCATAACTAAAAAAATTTATCTGAAATACTAATTTTAAAGCGCACAATGTGCCCCCTCTGCCCCCGCATTTTAAGAAAATTAAAAGGCAGGGGGCAATTGCCCCTCCTGCCCCTCGTTTCCGGCGCCCCTGGTAACATGTGATACTATGAAGTTTCTGGACTGTGGTGAAAAATTGTAGAATTATTTCGATCCCTCACGTGATATTACGTATGACTACGTGATAAAGCAAAACTTATTAACAATTACAAGGCAAAATAAAGCGGATAAATATGATTATTATAGTTTAAACTTATTTTACTAAACAAACTGTTTATTATTATAGTTTAAACTTATTTTACTAAACAAATTTAAGTGGGGGCAGCGTACCGATTACGTGATGACTACGTCACAATCAAAACTTTAAATATATTAAGAAATACTTCAAATAAATTAGATATTTAACACTAGAAGGACCAAGCGCATCAATTAACGCATCTAAATTTTTATATGCCAATAAATCGCGCTTTCTGAAGTATTATTGCTTCGTACTTTTTTACTTTTATTCTTTTATTGGTAAACACTCTCAGACCCAATTTCGTGACCTTGTGGGCAAAATTAGCAAAAAAATTACAATACTACCTAGAAGGACCAAGCGCGTCAATTGACGCAAGACTGGTTTACCCGTCGAAATACCCATACCAACCTGTTCAACAACAGTTTTTTTGGTAGATAATATTCTATTGTCTTTTTCTAAAGCAGTTTTTGTATGACATCAAAGAACGTAGACAGGGTACCTCGCTTCTGATTCGGATGACAAATATACAGACCAGAAAGCACCAACCAACACAGATGAAGGTGGTGTGCTTGAAACAGAAGTGATAATGATGAGAAAACCCTTTTGAGCAAAGACGGATCCCACTGGCGGCGCTCGGTTCCCTCCCAAGTCTCTGCAGGACGACTACAACAGCAAAATATTGTTAAAATCTGTGCAGGACCTACATTGTATTCCACATCCCGCATCATACATCCTCTTCCTTTGTTCCGCATCCTTTTTAACAAGCCCATGCTGAGAAATATTCAGAAGTGCACTACTGTAGAGGCACATCGTGCCACTAAAAACAAGCTGGACGATTACTTTAGATGAGCTGGAAAAATTTATGGGACTCATTGTGGCACGTGGCGTAATTGGTGGAAGGAAAGTATGTTGGATAAATCTTGGCGATACCCTTTGGTCAACGCTACTATGCCACATTGGAGATTTTGGAAATCGTGAAGTATTTCAGGTTTGATTTAAAAACTGAAACGAGGAGGAATTTGGTAGAGGACAAGTTTTTCTTGGCATTTTTGCTATAGAATCCGTTTTTAGAGAATTGTTGGAAGGCCTACAATCTCAACGTGAATATAATCATTGATGAGCAACTGCTTCCTTGTAGAGCCAGGTGTCACAGACTTTGTTCGGAAATTCTACCTGCGCTGAAACGAAGCTGTGTCTAAATTTTGTTTTATTCCGGCTTAAGAAGTTGCCTGCTATGAGCCTGAAGGTTTTATACAGTTGGTTTGAACGAAAGCTCGGATTGATCTGTTAAAGACCCTTCTTAACAGACAAACACTGAACATCGGAATGGGTGGATACCCTTCCGTTTTGGTAGGTTCGGTTTCGGTCTGTCATTTTAAAATCAATGAGCAGACTTACTCACGGCCCAGGCTGCGTGAAAGCACCTACCATCTGGGCCAACAATGACACATACGATAACGACGACGACGAACAGACAAAAAGAGACCACTGTCTCTAATAAGAAGTGAAAATAAGATAGTGTGACATCGTGCTCCGAAAGACCGCTGCACGTGTTCTGGCAAATCGTGAAGAAATAGAAAAACTAACGTCTATATGATGTGTCAAAGCTGAATAGGTGGAAAGTGTTGCAGCAAACAATGCTTGTCCTGTCCGTGATAAAGCTTTGAAAGCATGCTTGTTTCGTTGACCTAGATATTTGGAATTGTTATAACTTTTCAAATGTGTACGGTTTGCGTTTTAGAAGCCTTACAATATAGAGAAAAAGCATACAAATTTCCAAAAAAAGCGCGTGCGTCAATTGACGAGTTTGGTCCTTCTAAGTAGTCGTAAATTTTGGTCTTTCTAGTGTTAAATATATGTAAATTAAAATTATTGATGAAGTGTGACGTTGAATAATAATAAGTTTACTTAAGCTTTTAACAAAAATATTCTACAGTAAAATGTAGCAATGCGGGGCCCTTTCGTGTTGGAGCCCCGGTGCATTGCACCGGCTGCACCGGCGATAGTTACGGCCCTGATGCATATCTTGAAAGGCCAAAGATGGTTTTTAGCTTTTATGTAACAAATCTTCTATTTGCTGTATTGCCAAACGTATTCAGCCATGTAAGTTTCTAAGACTTTTTCTTGACCAACAGTTAAACTTTGGACAGCAAAACCATATCCTGCATGGTGATTGGTCAACTACTTTGGGTGTCTATTTTGCACCGAAATTAACTATTTTTTCTCTAACTTATGCCGGATATGCATAAAATCTTGTTTAACTTCTTGGAGCTAGGTAAAGGTTTTTGTTTGTCCAGGGATTAATAAATTGTCTTTTAACTGGCTTTAGTTGTACAAAAATTTCTATGCAAATTTGTGGTTTGGTTTCTTCATTGAATTAAAAATAAGGCTTTTGAAAACAAAGACAAAGACCATGCTACCTCAAAATATACCTCTTATCTATCACAGAAAAGAGTATTTGATCAAATAGGTTTGAATAAATAAATTGGGTCAATATCATCTTTTTTTTCTTCTCCTTTCGGCCTTTCCCTTTAGTCAGGGGTGGCCACAGCGTATCATCATTCTCCACAAATTTCTGTCTTCAACATCCGTCTCCTTCACACCAACTTCCCGCATATCTTCCTTTACTGCATCTAAAAATCTTCTCTTTGGTCTCCCTTTTCTCCTCTTTCCCGGTAACCCATTTCCATCATTTTTCTTCCTACATACTCTTGGTCTCTCCTCATGACATGTCCATACCACCTCAGCCTGCCCTCCCTCATCTTCATTCCTAACTGTTCAACCTTAACGGTACTCCTGATATACTCGTTTCTAATCTTATCTTTTCTCGTCACTCCCATAGCAAACCTCAACATTTTCATCTCTGCGACTTCCATCTCTTCTACTTGTTTTTTTGTGACTGCCACTGTCTCAAGTCCATACACCATTGCTGGTCTTACCATTAAACTGTACACTTTTCCTTTTACTCTAGCTGGTAACCTCCTGTCGCAGATTACTCCCGATACTCTTCTCCATCCGTTCCATCCTGTCTGTACTCTCTTCTTTACCTCCCTCTCACAACCACCACTTTCTTGCACCGTTGATCACAAATACTTAAACTCCTTTACTCTTGGCACTTTTGCATCCTCCATCTTTACTGTTTCGTCATCATTTCCTCCATTTATGCAAAGATATTCGGTCTTTGACCTACTTACTTTCATCCCTCTTCTTTCCAATGCATACTTCCAGGATTCTAATCTTCGCTCCACTTCTTCCCTGGTCTCTTCACAAATCACAATATTATAACTGCATCAAATCCAGTCCATGCGAACAGCCATAAACAAATAATTGTTTTTGTTTGTATCTAAGTTAAAAAACTTTTTTTCTTAACTCAAGAAAGGAAAGTGTTTTAAAAAAATACATTATTAAAAAATTATTACCCATACGTTATGTTTAATTATCAACAATATATTCACAGATTCTATCAGCAATAACGTTTGCTTTGAAAATTCTACTACTGACTGATTGCCTTACCTATTATATTTAAAGATAGTTTAAAATAAACAACAAATAGCGATCGAAGTTTGTCATAAATAGACATTGCCTGTTATTCTTTTACAGTCGCAGTTATTACTGATAAAAAATTAATAAACAATTCTTAGTTTAAGAAATAAAAATGACTGACACTTTTCGCAAAACTATAAAAAATTCATGTAAAAATGCTCTAAAACAGGGTTTCTTAAACCTTTTTGTTCTGCAACCCCGTTTTAAAAAATAAAATTTTGTGTAACCCCAATTAGTGGTCGATATTTAAAATTAGGGGCCCGAGGCAAGAATTTTCAAAAATTGGTGTTCTATAAAAACAAAAGAAGGTTTTGATCTCTCACTTTGCAATTTTTCTCCGAAAATCATAACGATCTCTAAAAAAAAGAGGTCTTCACTTCGAATCGATCTCCTTTTTCCGTATTTTCCTCCCAAAATCATGGTGCTCTCTAAAAAAAAGCTCTTCAATCAAAATCAAACTGCGATTTATCTCTTTTCGTTGCCAACTTCAGGTGTTCTCTAAAAAAAAGGTCCGCACTCAGAATCAAGCTCCAATTTGTCAATTTTTGTCCCCAAATTCTCTGATTTGCCGAATACATGTGCAATAACCATAATTTTTTCCAAAAGTTCTGCGGCACTACTGGGATTTTCAAAGTTTTGCGGCACAAAGCACAAAATGCCAATTTGTTTCGCAACCCCAAAATTATTTTAGGCGACCTCATTTGGGGTCGCGACCCATAGTTTAAGAAGCCATGCTCTAAAAAATAATATCGTAAATTGATTTGTCTCATGGCCAGCCAAAGAACAGGCATGTTGCATGGATCATGAAGTCACAATATTTAATCTCTGTCTTGACCGTTAAAAATTGACAGCAGCCGCTTTTGCATGATCAAAGACGCTGTAGCATGCCAAGCTTAGCAACAGCATTTATTGAAAACTTTTATTTGTATCCTGTTAGAAATAGCTATATGTATAAGTTAAATTAAAGAAGGAAATTTTAAAATGTATTATAAAGTCAATATTGGAACAGTTCTCTGATTAATCTTGTTGTGTGTTTTGAAAGTAGACTTTCTATGATAATATTAGAAGCTTAATATAGATGTCATAGGTTGTGTGAAGTGGAAAAAAAAGTGGAAAAAAAGTTGTCAAAGTGGATTTCTTAAAAATAAAGTGGGTTCTTAAAAATGTTCTAAGAAATTTTGATTGAAATTTAATACAGTACAGTGGTTCGAATACGATAAATACATTTATAAAACACTAAGCTGTTTTGAGTTTTATACATGAAAGTTGTGACTTGTTTTACTATGTATTTAAATTGTAAGATATCTGCAATTAAATTTTTTTTGTTGAGCAACTTTTTTAATTATTTGATAATTTACACAAGTGGATGTGTTTATCAGTACTAAGATTTGATCAGTTTAAAAGATCACATCTTTTACTGAAGCATTGTACTTATACCAAAAATTAAAGCAAAGTAATTTTTTTCTAGTATTTTACAAAAAAATTTGACAGGGAGTTTGCTCTTTATAAAGGAATGATAACGTTCGTCGTCGTTTGAAGAGGTATCCACTCCAGGTCAGACACAAACAGGACTGGGGCCGAGGGTTTATCCTTTTACTACCCCAGACTGCTGCACTGCCTGAATCAGATGCTGGCAGTGATGTTATTAAGCCAGCATCAAGTTTCGTCATCCGAAATTGTCAGACCTCGTGCTCCATGTGGTGCCCGATGTATAGGGCATGCTGTTAGAACATGGTCTGCGGTTTGCTCAGAGGCGCCACACTCGCAATTCGATGAAGGAACGACACCCCATTTGTGCATGGACGAATGAAACCGCCCAACACCAGTCCGCAGGCGGTTGAGCTTAACCCAAGCTGCTCGGGGTAAGCCCATCCCAACAAGCCTGGCACCGGTCCCAGGCACAAAAGCACGGAGCCTGGAAGCATTTTCACAATATTCCGTTTTCCATTTGTGATTTGTTCATTCAGAAGCGCAGATGCCAAATCTGGCAAGGTTGTCCAAACGATTTCGCGCAGCTGGTACAAACTGGTGTCTGGATCTTAGTCTCATTTCGAGAGTATCTGAAGACCCACTTAAAAGACCATATAAGATATGATCAGGGTCCAGAGATCCACGGTAAGCCAAGGAGAGTGTCGCTCCCAGTCGGCGAAGCTCAGCTGGCTGGATGCCTGAGAGTATAGGTAGGTGGTCCGTTGGAGTGGAACGCAGGCATCCAGTAACTATGCACAAGGCGTCGTTCAAGACACTGTTAATGAGACGAGTGTTAGCACTGCGACACCAGACTGGCGCACAGTACTCAGCTGATGAGTAGACTAGAGATAAGGTGGCTATGCGTAGTGTTTTAGCACTAGCACCCCATCCCGAGCCCACGAGTCTCCTCAGCAATGTGACGCGCAAGAATAGTGTTTTGCGCATTGCCACTAAGTGGTGACGAAACGTGACCGATCTGTCCAATTTTAACCCAAGATAAGTAGGAGTTGGACAGAACGGTAAAAGTCTACCGTTGTTGCAGACCTTTAGCTCACGTTTGGCCTCTCGGTTATTTAAGTGAAAGGCTGCCGTCACCGTCTTAGTGTGACTGAGCTTCAACTTCCAAGTCCGGAGGTGCGCTGAAAATGTAGATATGTCTTGGCTTAAAGTCCCTTCCAAGTCCTTCCACTTTCCAGAAGAGTGCAACAAAGCTAGATCATCAGCATAAGCAAACTTTCTGGAAATCATGAAAGGAAGATCGTACGTATACTGTAGATGTAAATAAGAGAAGAGCCAAGACCGATCCCTAAGGAACGCCGTTTTTAAGATGGCGTAGTCTGCTTTGCTTGCTGTCACCGGTGGTAAGGGTGAAACTTCAATTTCGGACAAGCTCCATAATCATTCTGACCATGTGCTAGTGGTAAGATGGTAAGACCGGTGGTAAGAGTGAAACTTCGATTTCGGACAAGCTCCATAATTATTCTGACCAGATAACGTTGATGAATCTTTTATTTTAAGTTTAGCTAATGCAAAATTTTTGGTGTTTTTAAACTCATAATGTTTGTTGATTTTCAGTATGCAGCCTCCCAGAAAATATTACAAACGCAGTTATCGAACCAGATCCACCATACTATGAGGGAATATTAATCTCATATCGGTGTTTTGGAATTCTTATATATCCCCAAGGTGCAATACGAGAAAGTAGATGTTTTTTTAATGAAACATCAGGATTGATGTGGGAATTGAATTCAAAAGATGATAACTTGCCTGAATGCTGTAAGTTGGTGTTCGACATTCTAAAAAAATAAAGTTTACTTAATTTTTAATGGCAATAAATAAACAATACCTACTACACAACCTAGCTCTATCGTGACTTTACACTGCACTCGATTAACCCTTTATGTTCTATTACAACATATCTAAACAAGTGATTTGTGGTACAAAATTTTAATATAGCCAGCAAAAAAACTCACCTCTAATCTTTTCCTGTGGCACTTGTCAGCAGTTAAGCTTCCGTATGAGAGAAAAAAATTTAATTGTTTGTCTAATAAAACTGAACGAAGATGATAGTGTTGTTTGAGAAGGACGTTAAAACGCGTAATCAGCGCAAGGTGTTCAAGTTGTAAACCAATTTTTTTGGAAGCATAAACTTGGCTTGGATAAGTTGATGTAAATGGCGGCTTGAGCAGAATGATGAAAAGACGAATAGCCGAGAAAAAAAATGATAATCTTTTGTCACTGTAATTTTGAGCACAAATAGGGTTATTAAAAGGTGTTGACCAATTGCTGATTCACTAAGTATGATTGGGGTTGAAGATTTTCCAAAATAAGTGAAGGTGTTGCGACAGTTTGGAATTGGCCAGTTCTAATAAATTTTGGCGCGTGTTGACGAATTTTATCTTGTAATCGTCGAGTTGTGCGGCCTACGTACCAACTCAAACGGTGGAATAAAAAATTATAAATTATACTGTTTAAAAGCGAAACAGGCACCACGTCTTTTTTATGTTTTCTAAAAATTCTGATTTTGCTGAAATGGTGTTTATATATAAAAAATAATAGTTCCCGCTGAAGATTCGCATTTATTTTACTTTAAAAATTTTTTTGTTACTTTATTGTCATAGTGTACATTATACGTATCTTTTTATCTTTTAAAGTATTTTTTTTTTTTTTTTTGAAATATTTTTCAAACAAAACGTATATGTCTTAATAGATCTTAGGAGTACAAAAAAAATTATCAATGCAGCTAGTTCCAGTGCAGCATAAAAAATTATTACTGTAAGCCCATGTATAAAATTGTTGTAAGTCCCAATCTTGTTATTCGAAGCCGGTAATTTCCCGTTGTGCCATATTCTAAAAGCAAAAAAGGGTTAAAATTAAAACAAATCATACTTTTTAAGAGAAAATTATCACTCTTAAGCTTACCATACGTTCCAATTTTTAGAGCTTTATCCCACCCATTTTGGCAGAAATCCCACCAGAAATCGAAGACAGATTTCACGTGCAGATCCGACTCTTTCTTGTTTTTTTCAAGATCACAAAATTTCAGAGATGAAAATCATGAAATCGGTCACTGATTCAAAGTGAAGACATTTTTTTAAAGAACAATTATTTTTGGGACAAAAATCATGAAATTCAAGAATGATTCGAACTCTGAAGACTTTTTTTCAGTGATCACTAATTTTTGGGACCTATTTTTTGTGTCAACAAACATTCCGGTTTCCCTGTCAAAAATATGGTATGCGTACGCATACAATATAAAAATTGCAAAAAATACTTTACATATAGGAATTTCTGTTTCCGCATACAACTTAGGATTTTATGTTTAGTTTGGTTTGCAATAAAACAAAAGTTGTTTTCATTTTTGTAGCATTTATTAGATAAATTATTTCAGATGATAATTATGCTGTACTTGATTTTAAAAAAGTTTAAATGTGTTCTGCGGCTTGCACAATCTATACCTCTTACAAGAATACAGAGCTGTTTTTTGACAACCAGTTCAGGTCCATTCAAATACTAGCATATTTGGCTAGCTTAAGTATTTTGTATAATGGATCTGAGCAGACATGTACACAACCTTTTCAAAAATTTAAGTCTGATTGTGAACTTTAGTAAAAAAGGTCTAACCACTAAAGATATTTTGAAAGAAGCTACAGAGTTCACACCAGTAGCTGCTATAAATTGACAAGGTAATAGGTCCAGTTGTTTTTTGGCAACATTTGCTGTTTATCTACCTAAACGTTTTTTTAGTCAGAGTGACAACGAAAATAAAATTGCTCAAGTTTCTCATTCAAATATTGGAACTTTGCATAGCAAATACATTCACTTTGTAAACCTGTTTGTTTAGGTAAACAAATTATTTTAAATTCGTGGGCATAACAGCGAAATATTCTTTCTTCTGCACGATATGGAATGTGTATATGGGCTGTCCTTGAAATTTAAACTTTCTTAAAAATTTTTTTACAATAAAAAAAGACCTTTTTAAAATTAAATCTAATAACAATGTTTACTTTCCAATTTTAAGGTTATCCTAGTTATGTTTTGCTTTGCAAAATTCTTGAAAAGTATTCAAAAACCTAACTAGTACATAAATGGAAACAGGAAAGTAAAAAACTACTAGACCAATTTTAAGCTTATATATGGCAAATCAATTTGATTTACTAGTATTTAAAAAAATAGGTCAGTTTTATGACACTCTGACTTTGAAGCAGGAGGATGCGAGTTTGATACTTAGTCTATCCAAGTGATTTTTGTTGTTCATTTAAAAAAGACACTTTATGGAGTTTGCGTGGCTTATACAATTTTGAATCCGCTTAAAAAAAGAAAGCAACAGCTTGGCCTCTTCGGTCACACGAAAACATTAATTGTAAACGTATGATAAAAACAGTATTAGATAATCTTTTATATCAAATAAAAACTTTATCAAAAAAAAAACCTCTTTTAAGCAGAATGTCTCAGTATGGATTATCAGAAGCAACTTGGAAGTAATAGCTTTTCTGCTTTATTGTAGATCTAATGAGTTTCCTGTGATAAGATTACGAGCGCATTAAGCAGTTGGGCAACGTTCATCTTGCTTGTAATGTAACGTTAGGTGTTCAACCTGATCATGGTGCATTATCAAAAATTGTTGACAATGTTTACTGATAGTTTTCCTGTTCTGCATAAAAAGTTAGAAAAAAAACTGCCAAAAAAAACGTTTCCACAAAAAAATCTATTAGAAGGCAGTGGCTGAAATAGAGGATGGGTAGATGCTCTTCAATCTTGGCAGAATCAGTTTCTGTTTGTCTTCAAAATAGCAAAAACTTTTTTTTACTTTTAGCCTGGGCTTCCAAATGGTATCATTTCATGGCTCATCAGCAAATTTTTTAAAAACTGAGAAAATCTGAAACAGTCGTAAGCGTAAAACCAGAAGATCATTCACCAAAACAAAGCAACTCTTCGTAAAAAACATTGGAAAAACGCTTTTTTTTTGTCAACTGTATAACTTGCTTTTCTTGAATGAAAAATGCTATGTCAAGTTTGTAATATACATTTTCATTATCACCACCTCTATTTCTCCTTCTAATTTGCAGGAAATGGTGGGAAGTCCTCTTTAGGCCAACTGTCAAGCCATTATCCCAACTTACTTTTAGAGATCTTAATACATGTATATTGATGCCAGATAAATTTTTTATTTAATTTTTTAGTTTTTATTTAGAGGTAAGACTGAAATTTAAAGATATTTGATAAAATTGTCAAGCTAAGAACAGAAAAGTGCCATCAAAAGTTTTTACCAAGAATAAAACAAATTCAAGTAGGTTTCGAACCGTAACCAAGTTGATTACGTCATTCTAAATACAGCGCTAATATCCACTATCCTATCCTGATGACTTTTTTATTCTAGTTTTACTTTTGTACACATTTTTTGAAAAATTGTGCAAAACTTTTCTTTAATAAACGCTAACTTTTGTTTTGAAGTTTTTTTGCAAAATCTTCTTGAACCACATTTTGTATCTTATATGTTACAAACATAATTTGCCCCATTTTTCTTTTTTTTTCAATTTTTAATAAATTAACATTAATTTAGATACATTTACCGGTAATGGTTTTCAAGCTTAATTTAAATTTTTTTGTTTTAAATTTAAAAATTCATGCATAAAGGTTTAAAATAGCCAGGTACAAACATCTCCTAAGATTTCCTAAACGAAGTGCCAACACCCGGACACACCCAGAGCTGAAGCAAGAATCATGCTTGGGAAAGTACCACCAACATAGAATGATACTGTAAGCTGATGGTCATTCGATCGCTGTAAAAATATAGGACCCACCCACCACCATGAGCGCGATCCATTGTTGGTGAGACTTATATAGATATGCAGTCGGGGTAAGCCGGTGAGAAAGCAAAAGTAGCATTGCTTCTCTTAGCTAGAAACTTTAATACCCAAGACTCGACGCAGCATCAGGTAAACCAAGAAATCTTCATAGCCTAATGAGACATCTTCATGTAACACAAGAAAAAACATAGTCCAAAAGACAATTTATGGAATTCTTTTTTATAGTCGTTGGGAATTTCTACCTACGTACACAATATCTTAGTTGCACTAGTATATCTATACAATATTACTTCGCAGATGAACAGGTAAAGCATCCTTTTGAAAAGAAGGCAACCTCTTTTTTGAAGAAAAAACTATTCTTGCCAACATTGATCTAAAACAATTGTTGATTGTTGACTTTGTTTGTTTTTGTATTTTAGGGAAACATTTCCAATTCAAGATAGTTTTAGATATAATAACTTTTTCTGGGCCAAATCCCTTAGATGTTTCAAAATTGAAATTTTCTTTTTAGTTTTGGAATAATGATTTTTTTTTGGTATACATGTTGTGGCAAGATAGTTTTGATTTTGCTAACTTTACTTAAGAGCTTTTCAGGAAGGCAAATATTAAGAGCTCTGTGAACAAGAGTGCAAATAAGATTAGTTTTTCTCTCTTTGATCTGCATGAATCCCAACGTATATACTGTCCCGTTAAAGTGGGTTTTCTGTAAATTGAAAAAAAAAGTTTTTGTTAAATTCTTCAACCAAAAATCAAGAAAAGGTAGTTAATTGTTAATTTCTTTTTCGTGCGTAAAAAGCAAAGATGTTTGTAAAAAATTACGTTTTAGAAAAAAACTGGTTGCATTCTGTTTTATGACTAAAAATGGCAAAAGTGTCATCAATATATCTAGAACAAAAAAAAAAGGTTTAGAGATGTTTTTAAAAAGTGGATATTTGTAAAATTCTACAAAAACCGTGGCAAGGGTAGAGCCAAGGGGACAGCCCATGACAACATTATTTGAAATTTTCAAATCACTGGATGTCTGCTTCGCATTTAACCCATTAATTAATGCATAAGTTTCTTATTAATTCTTTTAAGCTAAAATTTTTAGGAATTGATAGAGGCATGAAAAACAACCCATATAAGAAATTTTATTAAAATTGCACTTGTATTTTCCGAGATTCAGACTGTCCATTTTTTTGGACGCTATGCACTTAACAAATAAATTCGACAGAAGAGCGCTTTTCTCGATTGAGATAAATGACATATAAGGTTAGCGCTTGCGCTGCTGATCACATGTTTAGGAGTAAAAAATTTACTCAAAGCATATTTGTGTTTATTTTATTTCAATTTTTAGTGTAATTTAGAAACATTTGAGAACTAGAAAAATATAAACTAAATAACAATGAAATTATGACTAAAGTTTTAAACTTCTGATTTGTTGTTTAAATGGTGCTTTTTATAGCATCGTGGATGTAGCCCGACATCGCACTTTACACAATAGCATGCCACTTTTCCTGGATAATTGGCACATCTTCGAGTGTTGTACTGCCTGAGCCAATGGTTCATTCTATTGTACCTAATGCAGTTAATCGGCGGAGTTGCCTGTTTGCCTTGTTTTGATGGAATGCCATACTGTTTCAAAATAGTAACAGATAACTTACGTCGAAACTCAACTAAAAAAATCGTTCTATTTCTAGATTGCTTTTTCCATAAAATCCAAGAATTAACAACTGTCACATCAAAAAAATAAATAAAAATTGGCCACCACCATTTTTTTGTCGCATATGTGTTTGGTAAGACGCAACGCATTGATCCATGAGGCCAACACCTCCCATTTGCAAGTTATAAATATGAATAACTGTTGGCAGAGAAATAGCAATATATGCTTTTTTATCCACACTATATCTTTGGGTTGTGCCAACTCTTGTTGAATTGAAGTTTGAAGCAATAGTAACTACATTATTATCTCTATACTTCAGGAAAAACAATTTTAAAGTGGCTGCAAAATCATATGTTCGTTTTTCTTTTTTCCTAAATGTTTTTTTAATAGCGAACTGTTACAGACTTTGTTCGGGAATCCTAAAGGACCGGTTGAGCTAGGTACCCCAAATACCTGCGCTGAAATAAAGCTGCGTCTAAATCTTGTTTTATTCTGGCTTAAGAAGTAGTCTGCTATGAGCCTGAAGGTTTTATAACGTTGGTTTGAACGAAAGCTCGGATTGATTCGTTAAAGACTCTTTTTCACAACAAACTGAGACCACTGTCTCTAATAAGAACAAATGTATTACAAAAATCATGACCGACAAAATTTCTATTCCACGCTATGCCACACGGTAATGCGAAATCAACGCTATAACTTGATTCAATCAACACAAATGATTCTACCTCTGTAGAACACAACTCCAAAACACTGGCGCAAAATAACTTCAACACTCGCCACAAATTCTATTTTCTCTCAAAGCGACGCTTTCGTTTTATGCGTCTTTCTCGTATTCGTCTCTCCTATTACGTCGGATATTTTTCGTCACTGTCCTCTC
Source organism: Diplosoma virens (assembly GCA_963680785.1). Classification (NCBI taxonomy): domain Eukaryota; kingdom Metazoa; phylum Chordata; class Ascidiacea; order Aplousobranchia; family Didemnidae; genus Diplosoma; species Diplosoma virens. The sequence goes on along the minus strand of OY796880.1, from coordinate 48,944,792 downwards.
GCATCGCATTGCCTTCGCATTTATATAGACAAAAGATCACGTGACGACAAGTTACTTGCCAACGCTAGACCATTTTCCAACTCTCTAGGAAAGGCGCCTTTGCTCGAGCCAAATAGCATATACGCAAATATTCTACAATTAGCGAGCTATAGTGGCGCTTGGACAAAAACATATTACGTCATTACTATCGGGCGAAAAGAGAAAAAGACAAAAAATAAATCAAGCGAATCGAGGCATTGTACTATGCAATAAAAGATTAGAGCATCATGGCGCCGCGATTATTAATTCATAATAAAACTTTGGATACTTTTAACAGGAATAAACTATATCATCGTGATTGAAATTATTATAAATGAAATGTGACACGGACAATTCGCCAATCTATTGTCTCTTATAGTTCAGCTAGCACATATACCTAATGATGAAAATTTATCAAATAAATTCAATCATGTAAAGTAGTTATCAAAATAAACTTTAAAGTTTTTATGCGAGAGCACTTTTTGCTTTCTTCAACAGCTTCATTACCACGTCTCCTCCCCCGCCTAAATCTGATCTAGTGTCTTTAGACTTCCCAATATAGACTTCAAAGCATACATATATCCACTTGAAGAACACAAAGTCCAATTCTTATAACCAAAATCCTATAGGCTTTTCTTTTATATATTGTTTAGCATAGGTCTTCCGTAATAAGGAATCGTTGATTCATCAATAGAAAGATTTTCATTATAAACGTTGAACTCCAAAAATTTCTGCTGCAAGTGAGTTAGCAGGCCGTAATTTATATAGACAATCTGTTTCTTTATTTTTCTTATTATCGTTGAAGTAAAGATAATGAATTACATCTTCAAATTGGTTTTATCTGATAGAATCACTCAAAATTTTGTGACAGTCATTTTTACGGGACCAATAAAACCTCTTATTAGGGTATTTTGCATAACCAGACAACAAAAATGCCCAAAACAATATCCAAATTAAATTTTTTGTAACACGTAGCTTCTTATTTTGTTGATAAGTATACAAATTTGTTTGCTCTACTAAATTTTCTGAAAAAGCATTATCCATAAACAGCTTAAATATCTCTAACTCACGGTCAGCTGACAAGATTTCTAAGAAATTTCTAAGGCTTTTTTGATTTCTCAATTTATACTAAAATATAGGTACAGTTTTACTCCATTTAACTGGGTTTGATTTTTTTCGTTTAGCAATTATTGGTTGTACAACTGTTTTCATCATCTTGCAAAAGAGGGTCATTACAGGATTCAGAATAAGGGATAAAATCGCATGTGGTATTGATAAGTCCTGGACCCAGTTTATTTAAATTTTCGGCTGATTCTTCATCAAAAGCATCTAAATTTATGTCCGATACAGCTCGATGTTATTCATCTGGTATGTAAAGAATATTTTTACTGGACTCAGTTTCCTCTTTATCCATTTCATTCAGTACTTTCATCACTTTGAATGTTATAAGTCTAAAAAACACATTGCTTTATTCAATTGACTAGTGTAAAGCATCGCAAATGTATGGGCTTTAAGCAGGAGCTCTAACCGCTACGCCAAACTACAAAATTCGCTATTGCTATAATTATCGAGTTTATATCCCGATGGGTGCATGGCGTCCAAAAATATGGACATCATTATAAAATTTGTCATAGTTTAGATAAAAAAATGATTTTATTGTTTTTTTGCTTCCTATCTATTTTGTGAAGCTTTATTTCAATGTTAAATGATAAATTTAGGAAGTAAAAGCTATTTGAGTATAAAAAATTTTAACAAAAGCTTACCCTTCACGTGGATACGCAGCTGCCATCTTGTAATTTCAACTTCGATAAGCCAGAAAATTCTTTATATTTTTTTAATTGGATTGCAAAATTAGTCACTTAGAAAAAAACCATAAAAGTCACTTAGAAACACAAACACACACACACAAACACACACACACGCACGCACGCACACACACCCGCACGCACGCACGCACGCACGCACACACAATAAGACCCTTGCTAAAAATCAAACACAAAAGTAAAAAGTTTTCAATCACCATGCTAAAAATCGAATCAGTGCAAAAATTTTCCCTGCTAAGAATCGAACACAAAACTAAAAAATTTTCAATCACCATGATAAGAATCGAACCCACCACTGAAAAATCACCTGGCCCAGATTCGAACGCAAAACCTTTTCAATCACCATGCTAAAAATCGAACCCACTACACAAAATCATCTTGCTAAAATTCGAAAACGAAACCTTTTCAATCGCCATGCCAAGAATCAAACTCGTTCAAAAATTTCCCCCTAGCCCAGGATTCAAACACAAAACTAAAAAATCTTCAACTCCCTGCTAAGAATTGAACTCACAATCCATGGATCACAACCTTCCAAACTTTTCAAAAGTTTTTTTTCAATCACTTTCGTAAGAATCGAATTCATGATCCTATGATCACACCGTTCTACATCAATGCGCCCATGACCCGGAAGCAATGAGGTCATTACCCACTCCTCCATTACGCACCATTGCGCGGCGCGTGACGTCACTGTGAACCGGAAGTACGCAGGGTCAAATCGCCACATTAAACTACTCAAATAAAGAGCTAAATTTTGAACGGTTATTTAATTATAATATTTTTGTCATTTTAAATGACACAATAAAAGTAACTGCTTGACTAAGACACCTTATGGTTATTTCCCAGTCACGCTGTCCTACATTTAATCTCAATTATACAATTATGCTATGCAAATATTTGTAAATGTTTAGTGACAAATAACCAAATATGAATCTTGAATCTTGAATCTTCACAAATGCTAGAATATTGTTGTTCAAGTGCACTCTGGTTTTTGTAAACTGTAACATAGAATTGCTGATAAAAACTTTCAAGCAGAGAAAGTGCCCTAAAATGTTTTTTTTTAATGCAACAACGAAATGTACAAAGATACGAACGTATAAGATCTTGATCTGTTCCTATCTAAACGAGACTCCCAACCTCTCGCCAGCCCTAATTCAACCGCACGTTAAAAGAAGGCCTTTGTCTGGCTTACAGTCTGATGTTCAACGAAAAATTAAATAGATCTTGGGCAAACATCATTTCCGTGCGAGTGACTCTAGCGTTGTAACATTTACACCACGAAACTATGCTTCAAAGTCTAATTTTAGGAAACGTTGTTGTCTCTGCTATAATAATAAAATTGGACCAGGCCAGAAAATGCGAAAAGAACAGGAATAACTCAAGAAATCAGTGTCAAACATGCGGCTCTTCCACGTGTTTGCGAAAATGCTTACAAATTTGTGCTTCATGCTTTAAACAATACGGAGATATGTTCCACGACTAACAGTAACAATTATATAAAGCAGGGCTCCTTAAACCTTTTTGTTCTGCGACCCCGTTTTAAAAAATAAAATTTTGTGTGACCCCAATTAGTGGTGGATATTTAAAATTAGGGGCCCGAGGCAGAATTCTCAAAAATTGGTGTTCTCTAAAAACAAAAGAGGGTTTTGATTTCTCACTTTGCAATTTTTCCCAAAAACATAACGATCTCTAAAAAAAAGGTCTTCACTTCGAATCGATCTCCTTTATTTTCCTCCCAAAATCATGGTGATCTCTAAAGAAAAAAAAAAAGATCTTCACTTCGAATCGATCTTCTTTTTCTGTATTTTCCTCCCAAAATCATGGTGATCTCTAAAAAAAAGCTCTTCACTCAGAATCGAACTGCGATTTATCTCTTTTTGTCGCGAACTTCAGGTGTTCTCTAAAAAAAAAGCTCCGCACTCAGAATAAAGCTCCAATTTGTCAATTTTTGTCCCCAGATTTTCTGATTTGCCGATTACATGTGCAATAACCATAATTTTTTCCCAAAGTTCCGCGACACTACTGGGATTTTCAAAGTTTTGCGCCACAAAGCATAAAATGCCAATTTGTTTCGTGACCCCAAAATTATTTTAGGCGACCCCATTTGGGGTCGCGACCCATAGTTTAAGAAGCCCTGGTATAAAGCAATGTTGTTTTCCGCAAATCTTTTTTTAAAGTAATGCAATGTTGTTTCAATAATTAACACGTTTAATCCAATAAAACTCACCGGTGAGCCCCAAGGCCCTATTCAATCGGAACCAATGGGCTCACCTGTCCCTGATTCAATGTTTTTCAAGAAAGGCTTAAATTTCTTTGGGTCAGAATAGATGAATAAAACTTTGTCATTTGGTACAGGAAAGATGTATCTTGCACGCCGTATACTTGGTTTCAGTTCATCAGTACATAAACTAATTTTTTCAATTTTTAGTTTTCAACGCCAAAGTTTTTGAGGTGTAAAAAAGGAGTGAATACATAAACTTTTAATGAACCAAAAAAACTATTTATTAACAAAGCAATGTCAAGAAAACATCTATTATAAGATCATTTTCTTATATAACATAATTTAAATTTGAATTTATGTAGAAATTGAAAATTAAAAATTGGTTAAAAAATAAATCCATTAAAAAAATGAAAATTAACTGCTTATACTCTTCTATTGAGCCAAAAAGTAAGAATTAAAAAATGAAATCATTCATCAAAAGTTAAAATTAATTGCATATATCTTGAGCCAAAAAGTAATTTTTTTTAACAAAATTGTAGAAATTAACTAAAAGATTGTTTTTCCTTTTCACCATAATATGGTTTTGATAGTTGATACATAAACAAAAAATAGTGTCCTGACGAGTCCTAATAAGGACGAAACAGGTCTGTCGACACTTGCTTGTTGATTGACTTGACCATTCTTACTATAAACAAAAAATTCTTAATTATAAAAAGTGATATGAAAAAATCCTTTCACGATAAAAACGTTCAACTTAAAACTCACATTATTTCTTGATATGTTCATTGTAACAATCAAGGCACAGATAAGGTTTATCCTCGCATCCCGCGCAAAAAGTTCTAACCTACTTGCACTGGATTTGTTATGCTTTTCATAGCATCCTACACAGCGCTTGCGCTTTCTTCTTTGATTTGAAAGCTTTTCCTCACCTTCTAATTTATGGACTGGGGTTGCAATTGCTCTAGATGGCTGCTGTTCCAAGTCTAACAATTTTGTTATAAGGCCTTCCAGGAATTTTCCGACATGTTTCTTTTTATTTGAAAGTTTATTCTAAAAATTTGAAGAGCATTCACAACAGCTGTTCCAAGAAGTAGTTCAAAAGCTACCTTGTTGTATCAAAATAAACTTTTTCTAAGTGGACTGAAATAACTGGACATTTGGTCCAAAACGTCAACCCCTTGCTTGCATTTGTTATACTCTAGTACAGGGGTTCCCAAATTGGGGTACATTTAGGCTTCTCAAGGGGTACATTATTAAGTGAGAGAATATTCTTATTTAAGTTAAATTCCGTGTCTGGAAGAAATAATAGACTCAAATGTCTAGAATTTTCGAATCCGGTTGATTGTAATTACGTCAAACAGGACAATTAAGAGGGAAGACTTTTTTACAGATCACCGTGATTTTGGGTTTGAATGGGAAAAATATGTGGCTGCTGAAAAGTGAAGAGTTTTTATTTTTTAAAGATCACCTTAATTTTCGGCATGAATTGGGAAAATTTGTATCTGATTCAAAGTGAAGACCTTTTTTTTTCAGAGATCAGCTTGATTTTGGGCATGAATTGGGGGAAAATTAGTGGCTGATTCTAACTGAAAGCCTTTTTTTAGAGAAACGTCACAAAATTTCGGGGGTACATGTAAACCTGCTACAGTGTCCAAAGGGTACCGATGAACTAAAAGTTTGGGAAACCCTGCTCTAGTATAACATCTGGTTTCTTTATAGGATCACCTGTTCGCGTCTTCTTTCCAGTTTTTTGAATTATTGCAGTGTGTTTAGTGGATAAAAATCTTACTTCCTTTTTATCTTTCAACACCCAACAACAATTCCATCCTTTTTTTTGGCAACCATATCACCTTTTCTTAGTTTGGGATTTGGCTGCAAATAGATTTAGGGATATGCTTGGAATTTTTTCTCAATGTTCCTATTACGTCTGTCTTCTTTTGTATAAGTTTCTGAGCTAGTTCTAAATTGGTATAATAATTATCTACTGCCAAAGTTCTCCCTTCTTGAACGTAATCATTTATGATATTCAGAACTACTTGATCAGAAACTCTTTGACCATCATTACTTTTGGTTCCTTTACCAGGATAGACAATTTTCTTGTATGTATAACCTGTTGGATCGCAAATTTTGAAAATCTTTATTTCATATTTAGAACTTTTACCAGGAATATACTGCCTAAAAATTACCCGACCTCGAAATTTTATTACACTTTCATCAACAGACAAAAATTTACCTGGAATTTGAAGGTCGCTAAACTTTATGCACAATTTATCAACTAAGGGTCTAATTTTTAAAATTCTATCATTAGGATCAGCGTTTTCACTATCAGCAAAGTGGATCATTCGAAGTAATAACTGAAATCGGTTTGTAGGCATTAGTTTAGAAACTACATTATTCCTGTACAATATTTTTTGTGACGAATAGTCGGCAATGCGAGGATATTTCAAAATTTCCATATAACAGATAATTCCTAGAAACTTGGTAATTTCAACAGTGTTTGTTGCTTTTCAACTATTTCCATTCTTTTTTTGGCCAAATTGATTTGTTTCAGTTACCATATGATTGGTTATTTTATCATCTACAATGTTTTTATATATCTCTAATGGTGTAAGATTTTTACAATTATTAATTGAAGAGTTTCCTGTAAATGGAAAAGTATGTAGGCTTTGTCCAGTTACATTCTCCATGTATCTGTAGATGGGTGGGTAATCTCTGGTGCAGCATCTTCATTGGATGAATTAGATCATCATTGCTATTATTGTCTGTTTCTTCATTGGTTTCATCCCGATCCGTGGGAACAAATTCGTCAGAATCTTCGTAAGATGAAATGTCAATATCATTATTCGATAATAAGGAATCACTATTCTCATCAGAACCTTGTTTATGTCCATAAAAATTTTTAGAAAATATTGAGGCCATTCAGACTAAAATTTAATTTATATATCTAAAAACTTTATAATTTATTTATCTGAAATAAAAAAAATGCAAAAATAAGATTATGATGGGTTCCTACGAGACATTTAAGCTGATTTAAAGTGGGATCACCGGTAAGTCCCTTGGTACAAGAAAAATAATTCATTCTGTACCAAGGGACTCACCGGTGATACCCACCGTGATATCATCGGCGATAGTTATCTTAGATGCTAATATATTTAAATAGTTGATATTTCACTCATTATCCAATTGTAAAAAAAATACACTCTTGGTACATAGTGGAAGCAATCCAAAAATGGCTTGAGATTAAAGGTGTTAAAAAACTATTAACATTTTTGTGGCGATAAAATACATTGCGAAAAAATAATGCAATGTGCATATAAACGATAATATACAAAAAATAAAGTTTTGTTGGTTTTACAATATTTATAAGTCGATAAATACGTATAAACTGCTAAATATCAAAACATAGCCAATTTTAAATTTTTGTACGTAAAAAAAAAAAAAAAAAAACTCATTTTTGTTTTTTATCCTTTTTTTAAAAAAAAACAGCAATAACTATTAGTAACTACAAAAACATGTAGATAAAACATGTAAACAAATAATTGAAACTGGTCTAAAATAATTTCCATTCTTTTACCAAAACAATGAAGCAAGCTTCCCTTAGCTTCTTCATTGTTTGTAATTGTCGTGCGCGTTGACGTCACTCTTTACGTCCAATTTTTAATTAAGTTTACGACTGTTACAACATCGAATTCGTTACAATCGCATTTCATGCTAATTAAATGATTGCTTAAATGTAAGAATTGAAGTGACCTAGCTAAATTGCAATTTTGCATACTTTACCAAATGAATTTTGTGAACCAGAAGTAAAGTAGGCTTTAATCACATAAAATAATACAACTAAAAATCTATAAACAAAAGATACAAATTAATATTATAGAGGCGAATTTAAATACACAGAACGAAACCTTGAACTAAAACTAACACTGCTTAAATAGAATACAACAAAGGAATTTTCTTAACGCAGTTACAACCAACTAAAAAGGGCATACAGTAATTCAGGCAAAATACTAAAGACGTTGATTAAGCAGCGTTCGGTTGAGTAGGTTTGATTCATCACAAATTTAAAAAATCTTTTTTACTTTAATAAAAGTTAAATAAATGATCTTTTCTCTGCTTAAATTTCATGAAGATAGCTTTAGTAGTTTTGGAGTTATAAATCGTTAACTTTGGTGAGCTTCTAAAGCCCGGCTCTTGAGGAGTCAATAGCTCGAAAAAGCTTGAGGAGAATAGGGTTAAAGTCTGATTTTTTTGCGTTTAAACCACCAAGTCTGCCGCAAAAAAGTTATAGATTATTGGTGTGCTGTAAAGTCAAAAAAGGTGGAGAATCACTGACGTAGACGACTAAATTTTTACATGACGTAATATTTTATCATTATCTATTCCATGTAACTCTTCAATGTTATTCGAAATGTTGTGACATTTTGTATGACAAACCACATGGACGTAAAAGAATTAATTAATTTTATTAAAGATATTCACAAGTTTTCCCTTTCATTAAAAAGTTTCATGAAACTAAAAAGGTTGAGAGCCACTCATATAGATGCTCTAGAAACCTAGTTTAATATAATTATTAGAGCTTTTTTTTTTGTATTACCTAAAAAAATATTTTTCACTTGTTTTTTAAGTTAATAATTACAGCCTGTTTCAAAATTTTTCATGACAAATTTTCGTCAAATAATTAAAAAACGCTAGTTTTCATATCACTTTTGAAAATAATATTGTGTTTTTTTCGTCGACAGTGAGATAAAGAATCTCAGTTTATTTTGATAAATTTGTGATCCACGATAAAGAACATTGCTAAAATAGATTTTTCTTCGCAATAATGATTCCTATAAAAACTTCAAGTTAAATTCAGAAAAATAAATTCATGCATGAGCAATCATAATTGTACCCAGAGGAATTTTTGCTTCCAATATTTCCTGCAAGTCAAGAGAATAAATAGAGATAATAAAAAAATAATGTATTTGTGATATTACAGATGAATCAAAGTTTTTTTAAAACTCTTCACTTCGCTATTTAAAACATTATAAGCATTATATGAGAAACTAAGTCACTTAAAACGAGAAATACCAAATTCAATTTTGCTCTTATTAGAACTCGTCAACGATGCATATCTCACTGATTTTCCAAATAAATTGCCCTACAAGTAGTATACAACAACACTACAAGATACAGCCGGAAACCTAAAAATTTTTTCTGACTTTGTCGTGCAAGGAATCCATAACATCCAATACGTTATAAGACCAAGACCGTAACTCGTGACCAGGTACATCATTAACCCAATAGCAAAAAATCAAGTTGGTTGTAATCTTATTGTGATACACATGACCAACGATCTCTAACAAGATCGAAACTCTAGTCCGGCATTTTTTGTTTTAATTGGCTTAGTTTCTTATAAAACGTCTAAACACCTCATGCTAATAGTTAGATATTATAAGCTTAACGTACAGAAATCATAATGTTTCGGAGCACCAAATGAGAATAAAACATTCTTTTGACCGATTTTTAAATTGATAAACATTTTTAACATAAAGATAAAAGATTTTTAATTTGCACGGCATCTTGGAGGGTGCTAAGCGTCTCCAAAAGAGAGTCAATGTCGGTTGGGTATAATAAAACATGTAAAACATTGTTGATTCAAAGCATTTGAAAAAAAGAAGAGCAAAAAGTTTCAATTTTGACGCTGAGATTTGTAACCTTGATATTTTTACATTATACTGAGATAAAGTGCAAAACGAAATATTAAAAGCATTTTTAACTGCTAGAAAATTTTCTAAAATAAGTAAGAAATGAATTTTTGTAAGTAAAAATTAACAAAAAAATTTGGACAAATTTTGACTTTATTTTGATCGATAAAACTTAGTCGAAAACTCCTAAGCAACAAAAATTAACGTTGTTTTAGTTTTAACAAAGTTTTCAAAGATTTTGACTTTATTAAATTAAGTGGACTTACAGTAACTTAAAGCAAATACCCTTTTCAAAACTTGTAAATTGGAGCAAAACTGAAACATAAGACACAACATTGACGCGTACGACGATAACAAAATTAATAGAGCTAATCAAAATCAAAGTGATTCAATCGAGCATGATTTGGAAATTTTTTATTTTGCTACGATTATATAGAAATTTCTACTTTTGCTGAAACTGCTCATTTTACTACCTAACTTTTGTCTTAGATTACAAAAAAAAGAAATAGCATCACGTTATTCAGGATGTCAATCTTCCAAAAAACATCAAAATTTTTGAAAAAATAAAATAATTTAAAATATATTTTCAAAGCAAAACCACTACTATTATTGTTATTATTATTTCGACATATCAAGAGTGCAGTTGAGGAGAATAGTGTTGAAGGAGTTTGAAGCGGTTTTTATGCATTATAGAAAAACATAATCGAAAAGCGGTCTTAGATATTTTCAATAAAACAATCTTTTACAGTTTTTTTTTTTTTATCTAATTTAGCATTTTGCAGGTTATCTTTTTATTTAAAATTTTTTGATTTGTCTTATTGCATCTATTGCAAATGTATAAAAACACATAACATAAATTTGTAGCTATGACAATAATATTCTCTGTAGTCAACCTAATTCACGTTTTTTTCAATATCTCGGTATGTACTTTTTGAAGGTATCGAAATATAAACATGTCATTTAATTTTTAAGACGTCAAGCTAGTAAGAATAAATATGCTTAGTGACAATAGTCATAACCAAGTTTCTTAAATGTTCAAGTTTTTTATAATACAATTTTCTATAAATACTCTTTTTCATTTCACTTGGAAACTCAACGTTACGTTTTGATCATTTACTGTCAACTGGAAAAAACATTCAATCAAATACAAGAGAAAGAATTTGATTTGATACGTTAACTGGACTGTAAAAGTTCAAAAGTTTCTACCGATTTATTAATAAAGCAGAAAGATAAACTTATGCTAATTAATCTAATTATCAAAACATTTTACACAAAAATTTTTTAAAGTTTGTGACCCTTCGCGCTTCCCCCAACCAAATGGTACAACGACTCAATTAAACCCGCCCATACGAGTCGGACAAATTATCAATTATACCTGCGATGGCGGGAGATTTCCGAGAGGTTCCCAAAACAATTTTTGTAATTCTACTGGATTTTATGCAAATCCTGTTCCAACTTGCGAGTTTGGTAAGACAAATTATAATTGAATATTGGTAATTTTATGCAATGCTTTGAGACCGTCTAATCTTGTTGAATTAACTATTAAAAAAGTTTATATGTCATTGATTGATCGTAAATTTTTTTTATTTAATCATTCCAGCTTGCCCTTTGCCCGTCCCACAAATAAGAAATGGAAGTATAATGACTTCAACAAGCAATACCCGCTATTTTGTGGGAATGGAAGTAACTTACGAATGCAACACGGGTTTTTCAGCCGATCCTTCAAATCTAATAAATAGATGCATCAATGGATCATCTAATCCAATTTGGGAGAAAAATGAAGCCGCTCTCAGAACGACGTGCCGACCTAGTAAGCAAAACTTCATATTTCTTATTTTCTGATTGTAAACTGAAAAAAATTAATAATTTTTAATAATTCATCACCGTCAGTTTTGTTAAAAAGCTTTTTTTATCAGAGCGACAATAAAAAAACATTGCAACAGAAAAAACATAGCGTAAAATAATCTTATTAAAAACAAATTTTCTTGTGCTTTTTGAAACAAAAAATAGCACGTCGAATTTTTTATTGCTTCCTTAACCAAATTTAGTAGCTGCGTTTTTTTTTGTTTAGGTTTTAAATAGATAGAATAAATTTACCATTTTCAAAGCAAAACTTATTAAATTTGAAAATATCTCCTAAAGAACGGTGGTAGGAAATGACAAATAAGCAGGTCCCTTTTCCACACCTTAATCTGAGATTAAACTCTAAGCAACAATGGTCGAGCTACCTTGTGACAATACCACATCCAGGAGAGATAAATTAAAAAGAACGTAATAAGAAATCTATAGATTTTTTCATTAACTACTAAAGTAAATAGAACTATTTTTGTTTTGCGTTATCACACAATAGCTGTTGAATAACCCTTTCACTAGTATCGTTTTTTTTTTCAACTCTGAGTTTTTGAATTGAAGCACAAAGTTTAAAACAATAAATTGTTTCACTGGAATTGCATATTTTGGGGCGATAGACGAGAGCAAAAAATTTTGGATTGAAAGCATCAAATCAATCAAAAACAACGTTAATTATTGATTGCTACATCTTCTTTCATCTTTGTTTCTCCGTATTTACTGTTACTCAGTTGATCTGGTTTATCAGGTTCATTGCATATGTTAAAAACATGACGAGTTTTTGTCTTTCCATCTAAGAAAAACAAGTTACGTATGTCTAATGGATGCTCGTTTGTGGACAGAGATGCCAAAAGTTATTAAGCACTATTTTAATAATTGAAATTTTATCAACTACAACCCTGCTGTAAAATCAAGAAAAGATGCTGGGCAATCTTTACGAGTAACTCTAATTCATGGTTAGATCATTTTATAAACAACTTTAAACATAAAATAAAAGAGTTCGGCCGGACAAAATCATTCAAAAGCGGCCGAGTTAATTGCTTGACAGTTACTATTGTATACACTTAAAGATAACCTTTGTTGTTGCGTAATTTAAGAAAAAAATTTATATGATGAAGATTAACAAACAAAACAATATTTGAAACTCGTGTATCAAAAAACTTTGCTTCATCGAGAATACGTAAACACCGAACAGCGCATAAATGAAAACGCTTTCCGAGCAGGAAGTTTGAATGCAGCGCTGCTCGTTGTGATGCAACATTGTATGTTTACAGACGCGAACCGACGCATTTGAGTTGTTTTAGAGCTTTTAGGAATGACCCGATTGATTTCCGACTATAAGCTCAAAATAAATGTTTTTTTAACTTTTACTTTTTTTAACTATTGGCCGTTTTTAATATGGTCATGTGACACCAAAATGTAATTCCAATGCGTTACAAAAAAACAAACAAAATATAGCAACAAAAAAATATAGCAAAGTACTTTGTAATGTTGCACACGAGCTTTTATGCAATCGATTATTTATATTGTTTGCATGCTTGCTTAGATGTGAATATGATTTTCGCATTAACCGCGACCAGAATTGGAGATTGTCGTAGTGGACCATATGCTGAAGCACAACGAAACTTTGTCAACGGGTAAAAAAAGTTTTATTAAACATTTTTTAAAAAATATTTTTGTTTCTAAAAATATTGAATTAAAAAGAGCATGCCAAATATTTTAAAGTTTTTATATGTAAACGATTTTTATTTAAAATTATTTTTTTATTAGCCAAAAATTGTAACAGCAGCTTTAGTTGTATTTATGCAGCAAAATAAAATTTTTTTTGAAACTTAGTTTGTTTTATATTTTCTCAAGTAGTTTAATCAAAGTTTCAGTTTGGTCATTAACGAAGCGATCTAGTTTGACCAAAAATTCAGTTTTGTTATTTTTTGAGATAAATTTACATTTTGTTTTAATTTACGTAAAAACCGGCTTATTATTATCTTTTGAGAAAAACAGCTATATTATAAAAGTATCAGAAAAAATGAATTGGAGCCAATCTTTCTTAAAGTAAATTCAAATTTGCTCAAAATATTGAAATAACTCTACAATTACAATAAGTTTTAATCAATTAATTTCCATTATTATTTTGGAGATAAAGATAAGTTCCATAGAGATCTATAATATTTCATAAGAAATTCAACACATTTGACAAAACAATATAATAGAGGCAATTAATAGCTTTATTTCAAAAAAAAAGTTAATTTGGGTGTTATTTTTACTAACATTGTGGTCTCGATTTCAAATCAGAGCTGGTCAAGTTTGATTTAAAAAAAAAATTATCCGATCTTGGTCTTTGTGTTTGTCTCTCGTAGACATGCAGTCTTCACTGCATCAATGGTCTAGAGTAGGGCTTCTTAGAATAAGCGTTTTAATGTAAAATATTTAAATAGATGAATTTATAAAATCTAGACGTGTACTTAAACAAATGCTTGAATGTTTGCGCGCATTAACACGTGGTTATAAATTAAATGTTCTTCTGCCATTCAACGCCACATAATTATGTGAAATTACTTTTTTAGCTTATACACATGTTTAATCCCCATATCGTTCATCGGTAAAAAATGTTACAATGATTTTACGTGCAGCAGTGTCAAATGTTGCACCAAAATTTAATTTATTATTTAGTAAAAAACAAGCACATCTGTCTCATTAACAAGCAATTTTTTTTATTTTTTGTCTACTTAACCAGTTAACAACTGCGTTTTCTGTAACAATCTCGTAAAATGATACAATTTTACAACTTTTTGTGCAGTTTTAATTTTACATTTTTGTATGTTTCTGGACAAATTATAAAACTATATTTTTTCATGCGTTGTATATTGTTACCCTATTAACAAATTATAACAAAATAATTTTATATTTTTGAATTATGTTTGCGAAAAACTCGCAATCATAAATGGGGTTGTGAATAAAAAAAGTTTAAGAAACTCTTTGTCTAGAGCAGTGGTTATAACCTTTATCATATCCCGATCCACTTTGTCAACCCAATGTAATTTTGACGGCCCCTTTTGTGAAGAATTTTTATTTAGCCATATGCAAGATATCTAATGAATTTGTGAACGCTCAATGATTGAAAGCCATGTTACCGTATGTTGATTTTATTTACAAAAACAAAAAAAGCACTTATATACAATGCATTAACTGAATGCCAAGCAAAGAGACAACGAACTAACATGGTACTTCAAATTCACAACGATTGATGCCTTCAGGATGACGGATCCACTCCGTCAACATCCCCCCCGTTTTTAGAAAATACATTAACATCAATAAACAATAATTGAATTAAATCATCGGTCTTGAAGCATATACTGAGACATACACGTTAACAAAGTCTACATTACGTAATATTTTCAATCGTTAAGCGTTCATAATTGAAAATAATCACTCATTTGATTAAAAACTCTTTAATTAAATTAACATCTGCAAAACAAGATCAAGCCGCTTAAAAGACAAGAAGCATCAGACTTCTTTTAAGCGGCTTGATTTCTAAGTAATTATCTAAATTCTTATGCTAAATATATATACAAAAAACATGATCAGTAAGACGACTTGCGTTGCATCTTGGCAAAAAACTTTTTCTCTGCATGGTGCTGTTGCTGCCAGGGCACACCATACATCTGGCAGTAGTACTATTTTATTTTTTTTTTTTTTATTCGCACCAATTCAGAGAAGCCAGTTTCATTGAGCCAGGTTGACGGAAAAGCCAACAAAATTAACCTTAATTTACCTAAGGGGGTCCTCAAAGAACCTCCCCCTTATATAAAGAAGTTATAACTGGTAAAGGTTGACTGATAAAAACCTAAAATTTTATGACTTTTCCTAAAATTTATTCCTGAATATTTTGATATTTCACTTGAGCAAATCCGATGAGTAGTTTTAGTGTAGCAGGCTATTTTTTGACTTACCTCATGATTTTCGTACTCTTTTTGTGTAAAAAAATCATGAGATAAATCAAAAATGTTTTAAACATCTTGCTGTAGATTAAGCAACATACTACAATGCACTTATTTAATATACTTCAATTGTCTAGCATTTAAGGTATCAAAAATGTTTTAAACATCTAGCTGTGTTTGTCAAGATTACTGCGTCACGTAGTAGTTATTTGTTTTTACAGCAGAGCGTGACGATTCCAATGATGTCGCAAAACAAAGCAATCAATAAAAATTTGAGGATTTTCAACTTTATGCAAAATAAGAAGAGACTAATAGCAAATATATTAAAAAAAAAACATTTGACTAAACTGGAATAAACTTTTTCCAACATATGAAAAAATCAACTGCGCTGCTACTGTCTGTTAAGAGTATTGGACATTAAACTTAGGGTCTTCCGGGGCCCTCCTTAGGTAGTCAACAGAAAAAAACATCTTAGGTAAATAAGGGTTAAATGACTCCGCTTGCAGCTCTGGTATAGCAAGAAGTTAATATGCAGACAGTGTCATCTGTTTGAAGATCTCTTTTGAATTTTGGAGTCATTTTGAAGAACTATAACATTATCTCCCGGGAATGTGCTATATCAAAATTTGTGATTACGTTATTTATCAACACGGCGCTCCTACCTACTCTGGCATACTGCCAAAATAAACGTACTGCTAGATTGTATTGGTATGAATAAGGGCGCCTTATTGATAACAAACCCGACGTGCGGAAAAAATTTAACCGGACAACAACATTTTGGCCATACAAAGCAGGTCGGGGTAATCGCTTGGAGGTTTTCTTAAAATTAACGCCTCAGACATTTACAGCTGGTTAGTAGGGTAGATAATAATATAGATAATGATATTATTTGAACCTAGTTATGAGGCTAACATCTACAAGCAGGAATAATGATATAATAAGAGGTTGATTGCTTTATATGATGGTACTATAGCCAATTTTATAATTTCTTTTGTTAACTTACGCAAATTCCACCCTTTACATAATACGTCATGTAATAATTAAGCTGTATCCCTTTGCAGTCTTCTACAATTGCTGTCTATGTTTTGCATGTCATTGAAACAGAGACTGATTTTAGGATAAGGGAAAGGGTTTACGATAGCCAGAAGTTAGCTTTTTCTATACTTTTTAAATAAAAATTTTAATCTGAAATGTCGCGCTAAACTTTTGACCTAACAAACTTTTCTACATTATCCAGCCACGTCTTATAAACATGGTTAAATATACACTTTCTAGAAATTATCTTTTTGGTTTTTTATATTTAACTCTCTGTGTTTGTCATCTGTAGCAATAGGCTGCCTTAAAGACTTTCGCGTGTCGCTATTTTGCAGCCCTTACCTGTTCGTTCCTGTAATCAACTTTGCCTTACCCGCCTGCGCCGGATTCTCAACTCTTTCATCTTTGAGTGACTCCATTAAAAATACGAAAATATAAAAAATCAATTTTTATGAAGTGACTATTTATGCAGGACTCAAGGTTAAAAACTTGCAAAATATGGGATATTTACCTCTTTTTTCAATTAGTCCTTCCATAGTCTGCTGCTTACTTTTAGAATATAGCTTGGTCTCTGCCGCTGTACCTCCCGTCAATTTTATGTACCCATATTATCCCGTAATAATGACGTAATAAAAAGTTATATTTTATTGTAATGTCTATAACTGCTCTCAAAACAAGCTAAAAGTAGGATTTTTGTTTGAGGGTCCTATTATTATAGGCATAAATCAATTATCGATAAAAAAGCTTAAGTAAATTCTAAAAAAAGTATTTAAAATTTTATTTTGCCTTATTATCTTATGCTATATAATGTTTACGAAAAGTTTTCACGATCCCCAGAAAAAACAAAATGACCCACTCAGCGGTCGCAACCCCGAGATTAAAAAGCTTTGATCTAAACTTTTTAAACTCGTTGTTAACATGTTCTTTTATGTTCATCTATATAAACAAGAGTGTTGTAATCACTTGTAAATAATTTTTAATTGTTTAGTAGAAGTTGCAAATTGTTTGCTCTTTTGGTTTATTTGCGCAATACAATTTCAGTTTCCAAGCTGCGTGGGGCAACGCTGCTATAGTCACCAGCACTTCAGGTTTAACCAGCGGATCGAGAATGGCCGTAGGAGCTCGAAGTGGAGCAAATTCTCTACAAATTTCTTCATACTCTGATGATTCCACCATGAGAACAGCAAATGTAAGACTTTAAAATCTAGAACTGTTTTATCTAAAATTTATGGTTTTTTTTGCTTACAAAAGCTGACCGCCAGTGGTCAAAATAACTATTTATAGAAAAAACAATATTATGATTACAACACAAAAGAGCTAGTTACAAAACAGCTAGCCACAAAAGAGCTGGTACAAAAGAGCAAGTTTCACAAAAGAGCTAGTTATTAAAGAGCTAGTGCCACAAAAGAACTAGCATCAAAAAAGAGCTAGGGCTACAAAATAGCTGGCTATAAAAGGACTAAACGTAAAAGAGCTAGTACCAAAAAAGAGTTAGTGCGATTAAAATAGCTGGCTACGAAAGAGCTGTGCATTAAAAGAGCTACAATAATTATCTTTAAATTTTTAGGGTTAACCCTTACCCTAACCCTAACCCTAACCCTATTCTTCGTTTTAGTATTTTAGCTCTTTTTTGGCACTAGCTCTTTTATTTCTATTCCTTTTATGGTTAGCTATTTTGTGGCACTAGTTATTTTTTACTGGCTTTTTGTGGCTATCTGTTTTGTAATTGGCTCTTTTAAATGGACACCCAACATTATAATTTAATTACTTGTATGTGGAAAATAAAAGCATTGTTTTTTTAACCTAAAATTTTTTAATTGATCGTTAGTTTTACATCAAGCAAGAAATTTACTATGGAAAGATGAGTATAGGAAGTTACTCCTAACTATACCTCTGCTTAATTAATATGATCAAAATCACTTTTGGCCTGCAATAAATTTAACTGATCGAGAAAATGCATACTCAGGGGTAATTTAGCCTCTTACCATTGAAGCAAATGACACATAACTGTCAGTGATGTGCGGTGAGGCTTTTGGTTGGTGAGGTACAAATAATTTTTAATCAACAACAAATAACAGTGACCTACTAAATAAAATAGAAACCATCATGCTTCCACATTTATTTGAAAATAAAATCCATTCGCCTATCCCTTTGGACAAAAATATCTATGACATTGTTATAGAAATCCTCTTTATTTTGTCGCAACTTTTGTAGTTGCGACAATTGCAATTATTGCCAACGATGAAAGGCGATTTTCTTCAGTTCAATTTCTGTTATACGTTTTGATCCTCTTTAGTGCAGAAAAGGATCTTTCCACCGATGATGTTGTACCGAGTACTGTGTACACTAGCTTCAGTAACTTTTTCGTCTCCGGAACTGTCTGAATTAAATCATTTTGGAACAAAAAACTGAGAAGTTGTGCTGGAGTTTTACATTTATTTCTAACCGTTTGTGAGCTGTAGAGTCCAATGAGATCTGCTTTTAGTTTTAGACAGTCCAAAAATTTAGCATACTTTTCTGATAGGCTCTGTAATTTGGTGTTATCAAACTCTGAGCCATTTCGGAAAATTTTGAACAATCGACCAAACCCAGAAAGGCAATTCACTGAAATTTTCAAACCTCGATTTTAGTTGAACAATAATATCATCCAAAATATTGTAAAATGTTTGTTTTCTTTTGTCTTTTATTTGACGCATATCGCCGGTGTCAGTAAGATGAAGTGTTGCACATTTCTGCTGAAATTGGTGCTAGAAACTGTCAAAATCTTGTCTCTGTTGCTTAACATAATCGATCGTGTCGCTTATTTGCGCGTAGCAAAATGCAATGTCCATTAATTTGTTTTGCAGTACTTTGAACAACGACTCAGTCTTATTAAAAATTTCCTCATAAGCGATTATCAAAAAGCAGGTATTCATCTTTAAGAGCCACCGCTCAAATCCAGCTGCCTTAATGCCGAATCATTGTTCCACTTGTCTTCAGTGTCACCAATAACACGGAAAACCATAAGTAGATTAGAGTGGTACATGCTGACCGTTTGCAACAATCTAGAATTTGAGCTCCATCTTGTGGATGATGTCCTTGGCAAACGACGCTTCACAACATTATTCAATAAGTAACTGCGTTTAGTCAATTTACCAAAAAATGCACTTAAACCCTCAAAGCATTTAAAAAATGTTTTAAACTCAGGCGTACATTTTGCTGAATGTAAGAGCACCAAGTTCAGTTTGTGGGCATAACAATGCAAAAGCATGGCTTCGGGCATATCTTCCTTTATCTTGGCTTCCACCCCATTCAATTCAGATGACATTACAGATGCTCCGTCATAAGTCTGCGCTACCAGCTTTTCCACAAAGTTGAACTTTTGTAATATTCCCAAGACATATTCAGCTATTGCAGAAGCTCGTCTGTCATTACTAACATTATCAAATCCCAAAAAAGCTTCCTTGACTATATACGAACCCTCACATATACGTATAACGAAAAATAACAGAAATTTGGGCCTTTTGCGTAACATCTGTCGTCTCGTAAATTTCTATAGCAACAAAGAAGGCTTTATTTATATCTTTTCTGATATCAGTTGGAATAACTTCTGCCACTGCTTCAATTATATTGTTCTGTATTTGATTGGTTGAACCAGAAAACATTGTGGAAGTCTCCAAATGACTAGAAATTCTTTCATCGTTTTCAGCAAAAGCGTAAATAAGTTCGACGTAATTGCCACAATTAAACGAGGTCGCACTCTCACCATTTCCACGAAAGGCCAACTCTTGATTAGCTAGGTAGCATGTTTTATTAATGAGAACTTTTAAAATTTCTCGGTTTTCTTTAACTTTGGAGTTGTGAAGGCTAATATTAAGTCGCTGCTGTTCATTTAAGGCCAAATCAATTGTTGAAGTCCCAAACGTTTTGAAAGAAATTTGACTTTGAATGTGAATAATAGATTTCTCATGCTTGCTAAGACTTCTCGGAAAATTCTTCAAGTCACAAAATCCAGTTTTAGTCCAAACATTATCACTTGCTGAGAACAAGAGACAGGGATAGCAGAAAAGACAATTTCTTAAAGCACATCCACACTACCATTCCTTTCTTGTGTACCACTCCTTATAAAAGGAGTGATTTACCTTTTTTCGTCCAATCGTCTGAAGCAAATTTTTTAGATCTGGAATAGGCCTACCTTTCTATAAGATGTAAACTTTAGATTGAAAGCTTAGTTTTGAAAAGTTTCTTAGCTTCAATATTAAATCTTTCTCCGTTATTCTTAAACTTTAAACTTATATTGTAGTCGGAAACTTCTGCAATGCGCTTATCCCAACTTGGCGAGAATAAAGCGAGTTGTCTTTTTACTTGAAACCAAACTGCTTAAAAATGAGAAGCACCAGACTCGAGTTTCGCTCTTATTAGCTATTTTGTTGACAAGAACGCTTGACGAAATGATTACTGCACTGAAAACACAATGATTAAACAATCCAAAATTAGGTTTAAAAAGCAAAACTAATTAAGTCATTACAAGTACGGTACAATTTTTACTATCTTTTTTAACTAATAGCATGTTGCAACTATTTTGCAAAGACTATGACTTCAATAATTTATTTCTGTTTTATTTAATTTTCACAGTTGAGGCACTGCCTCACTTGCCTCCCCTGACGTCACGTCCCTGATCACTGTGCAAGCTGGTAACAACAATAGAAAATCAGCGCAATGCGGTTGTAAACGGCAAAGTACCAATGTGATATTGGTCGAAATTGAATTAGTGTATGTACTTTTGCACAATAATGTGTCATTGTACATGATTTTGTCATGGGAAACCGTCTGACCTTGTTATCCGTGTGGGTACCCCACATAGGTGCGCAATGACACAATGTTACATGCGATTGTTTAATAGCAGCACACTTGCAATTAGTTGTGTAGGAAAAACCCATTTGTGCATGGATAAAAGAAAGCTCCCAACAACTCTTTGGCAATTAAACTTCATTCAAGAATTTTTTAAAAAAAGATTTCAATAAGCCTATGACTGGTTGTGGAAATAAAAGAACGGAACCTGGATATACTTCGTCGTCGTCGTCGTCGTCGTTGTCGTTTGAAGGGCATCCACTCCAGGCCAGACACAAACAGGACTGGGGCCGAGGGTTTATCCTTTTACTACCCCAGACTGCTGCACTGCCTGAATCAGATGCTGGCAGTGATGTCATTAAGCCAGCATCGAGTTTCGTCATCCAAAACCGTCAGACCTCGTGCTCCATGTGGTGCCCGATGTATAGGGCACGCTGTTAGTACATGGTCTGCGGTTTGATCAGGGGCGCCACACTCGCAATTCGGTGAGGGAGCGAGACCCCATTTGTGCATGGACGAATGGAATCGCCCAACACCAGTCCGCAGGCGGTTGAGCTTAACCCAAGCTGCTCGGGGTAAGCTCATCCCAACAGGCCTAGCACTGGCCTCGGGCACAAAAGCACGGAGCCTGAAAACATTTTCACAGTACTCCGCGTTCCATTTGTGATTTGTCCATTCAGAGGCGCGGATGCCAAGTTTGGCAAGGTTGTCCAAAAGATTCCGCGCACCTGGCACAAACGGGCGTCTTGATCTTAGTCTCACTTGGCCAGTATCTGAGGACCCACTTAAAAGACCATACAAAATATGATCGGGGTCCAGAGATCCATGGTAAGCCAAGGAGAGTGTCGCTCCCAGTCGGCGAAGCTCAGCTGGCTGGATGCCTGAGAGTACAGGTAGGTGGTCCGTTGGAGTGGGACGCAGGCATCCAGTAACTATGTGCAAGGCGTCATTCAAGACACTGTCAATGAGACGAGTGTGAGCACTGCGACACCAGACTGGCGCACAGTACTCAGCTGTTGAGGAGACTAGAGATAAGGTGGCTATGCGTAGTGTTTTAGCACCAGCACCCCATCCCGAGCCCACGAGTCGCCTCAGCAGTGTGACGCGCGATGATAGTTTTTTGCGCAATGCCACTAAATGGTGACAAAACGTGACCGATCTGTCCAGTTTTACCCCAAGGTAAGTAGGGGGTTGGACAGAACGGTAAACGTTTACCGTTGTTGTAGACCTTTAGCTCACGTTTGGCCTCTCGGTTATTTAAATGAAAGGCTGCCGTCACCGTCTTAGTGTGACTGAGCTTCAACCTCCAAGTCTGGAGATACGCTGACAGTGTGAATATGTCTTGGCTTAAGGTCCCCTCCAAGTCCTTCCAGTTTCCAGAAGAGTGCAATAATGCTAGATCATCAGCATAAGCAAACTTTCTGGAAATCATGGAAGGAAGATCGTACGCATAGATGTTAAATAGGAGAGTAGCCAAGACCGATCCCTGAGGAACGCCGTTTTTAAGACGGCGTAGCCTGTTTTGCTTGCTGTCACCGGTAGTAAGGGTGAAACTTCGATTTCGGACAAGCTCCATGATCATTTTGACCATGCGCTTATCCGGAAGTAGTCCCAGCAGCTTGCAGGTAAGGCCACGGTGCCAGACAGTGTCATAAGCAGCTGTCAGATCGATAAATACGGCACCGGCCTTCTTTTTTAGCCTCGAAAGAATCCTCGATGCTCTGGGTTAGCAGAACAACTTGATCTACGGTTGACTTCCCGCGTCGGAACCCAGCCTGATCTTTAGGGAGCAGTGGATCAATTAATGGTTCAACGCGGGCGTAGATAAGCCTCTCGAGGATCTTGTAGGGGACACAGAGCAGAGATATCGGTCGATAACTCTTTGGGTACCCCACGGGCTTTCCTGGTTTTGGGATCGCGAGCACAAGCGCTCTTCTCCAGATCTTGGGAATTTTGAGTCGGCGCAAACAGGAAGAAATGAAGTCACGTAACCAGGACTTCAAAGCAGCTCCAGCATGGAGTATAAGCTCGGGACAGATGGAATCAGGTCCCGGAGCTTTACCTGGTTTTAAATGTTGAAGGGCAGCAGTAAATTCTCTCTGTGAAAAATTATCAGAGATATTTACTGCGTCTGGTGTTGTGGCCCTCGAAAGGTCAGACACTTCTTGAGAGATAAGTCAAGATGATTTGCGGTAAACAGCCTCGTATTTCCCATTTCTAACCAGCTGAGATGCAATAGCATCGGCTGAAACGGGACAGTGACGAGGAGAGTGTCGTGACCTACCAGTAAGGTTATTCAAAATACTCCACGCTTTTCGACGAGAGTGTGAGAAGTCAATGCTTAGGATTGCTTCGGACCATCAATCCCTCCGCTTTCTGTCAAGCTTGGCAAGCAGAGCTGTAGCAGCCAAACCTGAGTCGTCTCCCTGAGGAGACTGCAGAAAGGTTTTATAGAGGGATTCACACTCTGCATCCCAACACGGAATACAGTTATTTCGATACCCGCGTGGGATAGTCTTTTTGGCTGCTTTCTTAATGGTGTTACAGAAGTCCTGGTAAGCCGCATCCACATCAAGTGAATCAGGCGGCAACAAAGTCTTTGCGAATTTATTCGTCAAAGCAATGTAGTGACTCCATTTGGCCTTGCGGAAGTTCCATCGCTTAACAGGCATGCTTGGCACTGCCATAGCAAACCTTGGTGGTGTAATAAGCGAAGGTCGATGTTTGACCTGGGGAACTTGTCAAGGACACGTCTATCCGTTAAGCGACTGTTTGGACCTACGCTAGTGAAAGCTAGATCTGGATTGGTGCCAGTGTTCCAGCGGCCGGAATAAAAACTGGCAGCGTCCTTGGCATTATATAGGAGGGCAAGACAATTAATACTTGCCCAGCCAGCCAAGCTCTCCGTCCGGACTTTTGTCATCATAACCTCAGTCAGCATGACGACAGTTAAAATCGCCAGCGTAAAGACAGGGGTGGGGAAACACTGGGAGATCCAGGGTTCGCAATCGCGTTGGCGGTGGTTTGTAGACGTTGACTATTTTATAGCCATCAACGTCCACACACAGCCACTCGATCTCCGATGTCGGTGGAGATTGGTCCAAAAGCGTGTATCTCAGTCGCTCGTGGACAAACGTGGCAAGGCCATGCTTCCTGCTTAAAGAAGACCCAGCTAGTTGGTAGTTTGGTAGCACCAACTTCTCTGCATCGGTGCAGTGGGTCTCCTGCAGTAGGATGACGAGTGCCTCAGACTGCATAGCGAGATGATGAAGAACGTTCATCTTGCTTGCAATGAGGCCTTCGATGTTCAGCTGAAGAATAGTGGGTCTTCGGAACTTGTTGGCAATGTGCCCTGAAAAGGGCAGTTTATCCTGGCTTTGCCCCGTCCTGAAAAGGACGTTTGCCGATTAGCAGACCCACACTGCACATCGGAATGGGTGGATACCCTTCCGTTTTGGTAGGTTCGGTTTCGGTCTGTCATTTTAAAATCAATGAGCAGACTTACTCACGGCCCATGCTGCGTGAAAGCACCTACCATCTGGGCCCTGGCTATACTCTTACAATACTTATGTTCCATTTACGATTTTTCTTCTAAGCAGCACGGATGGCTAATTTGGCTAGGGTGTTTAGTATTTTCCGTGCAGGTGGGACAAATAGTCTTATGTGGCGGGCATGGGACGAACCTTTTGATTATAGCCAACAAAAAACTTATTTCTAAGCTTTTTGTTCGATGCTTGTCAGGAGATAAACGTCGGAATGAAGGAAAGAAAATTTTAGTTGGTTTTGTAATAAAACTGAACAAAGATGATTGGATGTTTGAGAAAAGTGTCACAACACGTGATTAACACCGGAGTTTCAAGTTGTAAACAAACTCTTTTTAGCGGCATAAATTTGGCTTGCATGATTTGATGTAAACGGTTTTTAAAGCAGATAAATGAAAAGACAAACAGCCAAATGAAAGAATAGTAAATTTTTCATCTTTGTAATATTTGGCGCATATAGGGTTATCCAAAAGGTGTTGACAATTGCAGATTCACTAAACATGTTTTGGATTGAAAATTAGCCAGAACGAGTGGAGATATTGCGAGAGTTTGGAATTTGGCCGATTTCAATAAGTTTTGGCACGTGTTGACGAATTCTGTCATGTAATCGTTGATATGTGCTAATAATCGTAAATCGTAAAGATGTGAACCAACAACGCAATTTGTTGAACTTGTTGGTTAAACTCGAGAAAAAATTGGCACTTTGATTTTTGCAACAGCCTCGCTGCTCGTTCAACTTCGAAATTTGGGAAAATTTGGATGGGAAAGTCACGTGCTCGGTGTAATCCAAACATTGAGCGTGCATTCATTATTGATAAAATCGAAATAATCCGCTCTTTGATCGCGTTTCTCGAACGGAAAAGCCACTCAGATTGGGTTAAGCCATAAAATTTCTGTAGGTTTTTGACCTAATTCGGCTAAGCAAATATATTGCTGTGATTGATCAATGCAGAAAAAAAGACAATGAAATTAAAAACAGACGCATAATTGCTCTTCTTCGACAACATCAATGTGGTGATTTTTCTCTTCTCACCCAAAATTTTGGCATCGATTTTTCCAACTACAAGCTTACTGCAACTAAGGAATTTGTACTGAAGCATAAATTAAACTTTTTTTGCCACCAGGTTATGTAAAAAGGCGTGAGATTTTTGCTCAGTTTAAAGTTCTTTTGGCTCAGTTATTACATCACAAGCCTCAATCAAATGAACAATTGTGGGCTTTTTTAGCAAAATTAAATGACGTGTCTCATTCCGTGGCCCGACAGTTGATGGAACGACAGTTTATCAAACGACACTTGATCGAAACAACACTTTATCGAAACGACATTTGATCAAAACAACACTTGATTGAATAACGAAAGAGAAAATTTACAACTTTAAATATGTCCCAATTTTGTCAATTTTTTGTCCCAAAAACATAATAATCTCTAAAAAAAAGATCTTCTTCTTAAATCTGTCCCGGTTTTGTTGATTTTTTGTCTCAGAAACATAGTGACCTCTAAAAAACTAGGTCTTTCGTTAAATCTGTCTTTGATTTTTGCAAGGAATTTACAAGGGTGGCTCTATGGCATGCCCCCTCTTAAATCACTAATCACAATGTAAAAAAATGCAAAAAATGTCATTAACAGGCATCTAACAAAACATAACCATTACAAAAGATCTACAAGTTGCCCCCTAAAAATGTTTTGCCAAGGGACTTTGTTAAAAAAACTCTGACGTTGACATTGACATTGACAAAAAATTATGAAAAATAAAATCAAACTGCCTTCTTACCGATAGCCTCTGCTTTTTTTGAATCTAATTTACAGTAACAAAGAGATTGTTTAATTGCAGAAACATACAAAAGTAAATCTTTTTTTTTTTATCAACATTTATTTCAATCAAGTGTCATTTCGACGAAATGTCGTTTTAATCAAATGTCGTTTCGATCAAGTGCTGTTTCGATCAAGTTTGGTTTCGACCAAGTGTGGTTTCAATCAAGTGTCGTTCGATCAACTGTCGTTCGATCAACTATCGTAGCACTGTCTTATTCATATTGTTACACACCGTAGATGTTCGGGATTGTTTGATGAAAAAAGAATTTCTACAAGCACTCAAGTCTCTTCGCTCAAAAATTGATATTTTAATCACTTAACCTGACAAAGTTTCAGGCGTTGTTGTTATGGATAAAAGTGACTGCATTCTTAAGATGGAAAAGACTAAGATGATACCAACAAATTTGAGTTGATTGGCCCATCCCGCGATTTTGATAAAACAGCTAAAGTCGAGTCCAAAATACAACGTCAACTTCTACAATTAAAAAAAATAGTTCACTACCATATAGTGTCTATAAAGCTATTAGACCAACCAAATCACAACAACCTTGATTGTATGGGTTACCCAAGACTCATAAAGAAAATTTACCATTAATACAGATTCTAGCCATGATTGGCTCAGTTCAGCACTCCTCAGCAAAGTGGCTTACGTCTATTCTTGATCCTGCCCTACTCTTATATTCTGCTAATTGCATTCAAGTTTCCTTCACTTTTTCTCAAAAAATTTGACAATTTGATTTACCTCGATAAGCTTTCTTTTGCTCTTTTGATACATCCAGTCTTTTTACTAATGTTTCCCTGGCAGAGACTATTAATATGTGTGTTGATGTTCGTTATAGCAGTGACCTTATAGCTTGGTCTTTTCCACATGAAGTTTTTATTGAACTCATGAAAACAGCGACTAAATCTGTTGAATTCAGTTTCAACAGTGTTATATACCGACAAATAGATGGTGTAGCCATTGGCTCTCCCTTGGGTCTGCGCTGGCTAACATTTTTGTCGGTTATTATGAAACTTTATTGTTTAGAAGAGTGAAAAAACCACTGATGTATTATCGCTAAGTGGACAATACTTTTGCAATCGTTGATAGTCAAAATGATAGCAATGAATTTCTTCTTCAATTTCATTTCTTGCGCCCTTCCTTGTGATTTACGTTTGAAAAATAAGTTAATCAATTTCTCCCTTTTCTTGCTATACAGGTGGAAAAGGTGGGCTCTAAATTCATAACATATATTTACCATAAACCCAAATTCACAGAACAATACCTGAACGGGAAATCCTTTAACATTGGAAAAAAGAAAATCAGTTTGATTTCCACCCTTGTATATCGAGCCTTAAAGATCTTCTTAGATTGCAAGCTGCAAGCTGAACTTGGAAATTTTTTTTCAATACTATTTATGAATGATTCCCCGCCCACATCATTGAGAAAACAATTGACTGTAAGTTAAAAGATTTTACATCACCTCTATTTTACATTATTTTACATACGGTGAAAAAATGTCCTGTCTATCTTTACTGTCTTGGTTGGAAACAAACTCCTTCGGTTGGACTTGAAAATAAAATCAAAGCCAGTGTGTAAAATGTTTCTTTGCAATAAAACGACTTCGCTTTTAAGCAATGTAGTTTATAATTTTTCGTGCCACTGTGATAGTCCGTACGTAGGCCGCACATTTCAACGATTACATGACAGAATTCGTCAACACGTGCCAAAACTTATTGAAATCGGCCAAATTCCAAACTCTCGCAATATCTCCACTCGTTCTGGCTAATTTTCAATCCAAAACATGTTTAGTGAATCTGCAATTGTCAACACCTTTTGGATAACCCTATATGCGCCAAATATTACAAAGATGAAAAATTTACTATTCTTTCATTTGGCTGTTTGTCTTTTCATTTATCTGCTTTAAAAACCGTTTACATCAAATCATGCAAGCCAAATTTATGCCGCTAAAAAGAGTTTGTTTACAACTTGAAACTCCGGTGTTGATCACGTGTTGTGACACTTTTCTCAAACATCCAATCATCTTTGTTCAGTTTTATTACAAAACCAACTAAAATTTTCTTTCCTTCATTCCGACGTTTATCTCCTGACAAGCATCGAACAAAAAGCTTAGAAATAAGTTTTTTGTTGGCTATCTTCAAAGTCTGTACTACAAATCACTTGTTTAAACCTTTTGATTATATACAATTGAGTTTATTGATTCCCAAACGGGGTTCGCGAAAAGGAAAGTTTTGATAGTTTCCAGAAAAAATCAGAATTGCCACAAATGCACTATTTAAAGAACTTGAATGTATGTAAATCCAACAACAATCATCAAGTTATATCTATAAGTTCTACATAGAAGGTGATTTTAAAAAAGAAAACCTTTTCTTAGTCTTTCCTTAACTCTAGAATAATTTTACACTTTCAATATAAAAAATAATACATTTAAAAGTAAGTTTCTTTTTTGTTCAATAGAGTATTTTCTAAATTCGATTACATTATGGTGAGAAGACGAAGGATCAAGGAGGTGGTGGATACAAAAGTTTTTGTTGGTGAAAGTGTAGCGAAACACCACAGAATAGTGGTCAGTGCATTATTTATCTGGAGAAAGTGGAGGAAAGCACCAAAACTAGTGAAGAGAATAAAATGTTGGAAACTAAAGGACTCGAAAGTGAACTATAAGTTCAAAATGGAAGTGATAGAAAGCAGAATACTTGGTGGACAGAAAGACTGGCAAAGAATAGCTGAGATGATACGGAGCATTGCCAGAAGGGAACTGGGTGAAACATCGGGAAAAGTTAGCACGGCAGGTAAACGGGAAACGTGGTGGTGGAACTAGGAAGTTCAGGAGAAGCTGAAGAATAAGAAAAAAAAAAAGGCATGAGATACCATCAGAGATGATGCAAGCAAGTTGACCCATAAAACTGCAAGAAAGCAAGCTGAGAGAAAAGTGGCAAAGGCAAGAAACAAGGCATATGAGGAACTGTACGAAAAACTGGAGACAAAGGAGAGGGAAAATGAGGTGTTCAAAATAGCAAAGCAGAGAAACAGACAAAGCAAGGATGTTCAACAAGTAAGAGTAATCAAGAGTAAAACTGGGGAGATTCTGATGGAAAAAGAGAAAGTGAAACAGAGATAAAAGGAGTATTTTGACAACTTACACAACCAGGAAAACAATAGAGAAAAAAAAGAAACGAGAACAGAAGGGAGAGAAAGCACGTGGAAGATTTCTTTGGAGAAGAAGTCAGGACTGGGTTGAGGAAGACGAAGAAGGGAAAGACCCAAGGACCTGATAACATACCAGTGGAAGCATGGATTGCTCTAGGCAATAAAGGTGTGGAGTTTTTAGTGAATTTCTTCAACAGACTCTTACGAGGAGAGAAGATGCCAGATGAATGGAGGAGGAGAGTGCTTGTACCTTTGTGCAAAGGTAAAAGAGACATCAAGAAATGTGGAAACTACTGGGGGATCAAGTTGTTGAGCCACACTATGAAATTGTGGGAGAGGATAATAGAAACAAGAATAAGGAAGGAGGTGACAATCGATGAGCAACAATTTGGGTTCATGCCAGGAAGGAGTACCACCTACGCAATTTTTCGTCTAAGGATGCTGTTGGAAAAGTGGACTGAAGGGCAAAAGGCAGTCCACTGTACATTTATTGACTTGGAGAAAGCATGCGACAGGGTACCCAGAGAGGAACTGGATACCCTGTCGCATGCTTGTGGTTAGTTGAAACATCAGAGTGCTACATAAGGATTATCACGGATATACATGATATGACGGTATATGACGGAGCGACAACAACTCTGAGAAATACAGCAGGGTTGACTGAAGAATTCAAGGTAGGTGTTGGACTACACCAAGGCTCAACACTCAGCCGTTTCTTTTTGCCATCATTATAGACAGGCTGAGGGAGGACATCAGGAAGGACACACAATGGGATATGCTGTTTTCAGATTACATAGTTCTGTCTAGGCAAAATCATAGGGAGCTAGAGGAGGATCTGGAGATTTGGAGAAATGCACTGGAGAGAAGAAGCCTGAAAGTGAACCGGAGAAAGATCAAATATTTGAGGGTTGGGGGTGTAGATGGTGGAGAAGAGTTAAAGTTGCAAGATTAAAAGGTAAAGAGAGCAAAAAACTTTAAATACCTGGATTCAACAGTTAGTAGCGATGGAAGATGTAAAGAAGAAGTGAGGAGAAGGATCGAAGCAGGATGGATGAGTTGGAGGAAGGTGTCTGGATTTCTGTACAACAGGAAGTTATCAGCAAAGGTTAAGAGTAAAATGTACAAAAGTGTTGTTAGACCAGCCATGCTTTATAGAATGGAAACGTTGGCAGTGACCAAAAGACAGGTGGGAAAAATAGAAGTAGCAGATCTAAAAATGGTGAGATGGGCACTGGGAGTGACAAGAAAGGACAAGATAAGAAACGAATACGTGAGAGTGACTGCGAAAATTACAAAGCTCGGAGACAAATTTCGGAATGCAAGGCTACGCTGGTATGAATACGTAAAAAGGAGAGAAGAAGACTGCGTGGGAAAAAGGATGATGGAGATTGCGGTGCCAGGTAGAAGGAGAAGAGGAAGACCAAGGAGAAGGTGGATGGATTTGGTGAGAGAAGACATGGAAAGGGTTGGAACTAAAGAAGGATACAAAGTCGATCCAGTGAAATGAAGAATACTGTCGCACTGTGGCGACCCCGAATAAGGAGAAGCCGAAAGAAGAACAAAAAGAGCATTTTCTAAATTCTCATTAGTAGTCCGCCATATAACTTTATATTGAGTTGGGCCAAAAGTCTTGTCCAAAATTTAAATAATATATTTCACATAAGTATACTTACGTGTCCGCACGAATTTTGATGATTTTTGTTGTAACAATTTATGAGTATGTAAATTGATTTCTTCAGCATTTTAATTAATCGTTCATTATTACTTGTTTAAATCCTACCAAATGAAATCAATTGTTTCACTCCCTCAAAGAATCATTTCCGACGGATTTTGCTTTTCTTTGTCATGGAAATAAAAGAAACATTCAGCCTTAAGAGGTTTGATAAAGGATTTCATGAGTCCATGGAGAGGGCTCTGTCAGTCAAAGGTCCTGTAAGAGACGGAGAGATTGATTTTCTTCCAGAGATTTTGACGTCTGTAACTGTAGCAGCAAATTTTTTCTTAAATAATTAAAACTTTTTTCACGTTCAAAATAATTAAAGATATATTTCTGCCATTGTGCTCATAATAATTCAAAAACAGTTAAAATTCTAAGAAACTTACAAAAAGAGGGGAAATTTCAATAATGATAAACAATAATACGAGTATAAGTATTTTGCATTTTTTAAAACTGGACAAAGGTTACAAAAACCTTGAAAAAAACACATATTTTAGTAGTGGTCATTTACGGGTAAAATTTTACCTGAATCAAGACAAGGTTATTTTATATAAGTCATCCGATTCAAGATTTTGAAAAAAGGCATACTTAATCTTATCTGTTTTTTAATTAAAAACCGTTTTGATAACTGCAGCATGCACTAAAATTTATGCTGATGGTAATAATATCTCTTTGATAAAAAAAATTATATATATTTGACTTTTCTGGATATGTTCAAGACTATAGTGATCGCTAGTATTAGGCTAAAACTAAACATTATCTAAGCTTCTAGGCTCCGTGTTTTGTGCCCAGGACCAGTTCCAGGCCTGTTGGGATGGGCTTGTCCCGAGCAGCTTGGGTTAAGCTCAACCGCCTGCAGACTGGTTTTGGGCAATTTCATTCGTCCATGCACAAATGGGGTCACGCTCCCTCACCGAATTGCGAGTCTGGCGCCCCTGATCAAACTCCAGACTATGTTCTAACAGCGTGTCCTATACATCGAGCACCACATGGAACACGAGGTCTGACGGTTTTGAATGACGAAACCCAATGCTGGCTTAATAACATCACTGCCAGTATCTGATTCAGGCAATGCAGCAGCCTAGGGTAGTAAAAGGATAAACCCTCGGCCTCAGTCCTGTTTGTGTCTGAATTGGAGTGGATACCCTTCAAACGACGACGACGATCGTTTCGCGCTTGCTAAAATTTTTTTCTTTTTTTCTATTCATTGAAAGTAATTACTATATCAGCATTAAAAAAATTGAATAATTGATGCGCTTGGTGAAATGACCAATCTACATTAAGTAAATAGTGTAGCTTCTAAAAACGAGTTATTCGCTCGTCTGAGAAGCAAAACATAAATAAATCACTAAAAGTTGTTTAAAAAGTATTTCATGCTCGCTTTCTATTTGTATTTTTGTTATATGAAAAGCTAATTAGCTCAGTGTTTACTATTTAGTACAGAGCATTTTTTAATTGGCTATGCACAAATAAAATGCTTCTTAAATAGGTCGCTATCGACCCCAGGGGTCCAGTGGACCACAGTTTAGAAACCTTGGATGAAACAAATAATTTCAGGGGAAAAATTATGTTCACAATGTAAAACCTAAATGTAAAGTTGTTTTACTTAAGAAGAGTTTATATTTTTTATTTTCCTAAATTTTGTAATTAATGATTACAAGTTTTTATGTTGTTGCAATTTTTCTTTTGTGTTTTTTGTATAGTTTAGGCTTTCTTCAGTATTTGAAAATACTAATCGCACAAAAACTATACGGAATTTTAAACTGCATTATATGTCAACAACAATAACTCTGCCTTTTCTAGGTAAATAGCGCTTCAATTCCTGCATGTGAAAATTTCGAACCCGGAATAACATTAGACGTTCTTCGAAACAATTTTACAACTTCAAGTACTGGATACGATTCAAGCCTTCCTACTATATACTTCCTATTGGTTGATTTCATGCAATGGAATTCGACACTAGAAGAAGGTTTTATTAATTATTGTTTCCGTTAAAATTCTTTTGCGAACGTACAAAACATGCACCAGCCTGCATGGGCGTCTTAAATCCAATATTTAGTTTGCTTGATCTAAAATTATTTGAAAACAGCTACACCGATAACATCCAAAAATTAAAAATCCATTTTTAGATTTATAGTTATAAATTTTCTCTAACTTTCAAAAACATTTTATTTTTATTTTTATGACTTTTAAAATGTTTAATGCTAAACCTTTGCGAAAATTTATCCGATTAATTCTTTGTAAAATTACAAATACAAAATCAAACGTTTAGTTAAATTTTAAATTTTTTTGAAAGCTTTAGAAACCAAAAAATCTTAAAAAATAAACATTTTAGAAATTTCTTTGTGCTATTTGATATTGCAACATTCTTGTTAAAATTTATAAACGTTTTAAAAATAGAAAAAAAACGAATAAAAAACCAGCATAAGCAATAATGTAGGTTTGGTATTGGAGCAAAATTGAAGCTTGAAGCAAAGTTTGATATTTTGCATTAATTCTATTGCAGTTTCACATCGCAGTTTTGAAAGCATAACAACGCCGTTTGTGGATCGAATCATTCCAGTGGGAGTTCAAAGTGGTATTCCTACAAATGCTGTTAATTGTAAGCGGGATTAAATTTTTTTACAACTTTTAAGATTGAATCAACAAAATTTTAAAAGAATTTTTAAAACTTTTTTTGTGTTACACGCTCCCAAGCTATATTCTTTTTGATTTGATGAAAATTATTTTATTGCATGAAGTCACTTTAAATCATTTTTAACGTGTTATTCAGACTTAAATTTCTAACTTAATAAACTTTATTATGGTTTCATTTAATTTTTTTACAGGGTTGAATTTAAATCTTACCTCACAAGGCAGGAGTCAAGGATTATATTTGGATTTCTCAACTAACGGCTACAGTGGCGTCATTGATCAATTAATCTTGCTGTTAAAAGGAGTTTCTCCACCATAAACAAATTTAATGATCTCTTAATTTATTCCAACCATACCACAATTATATACAGCAACCCACATATACTATAATAAAACAAAAAAATCATAACCATAAACGTTTTCGGCTTACATTTGTAACGAATGTATTAATAAAAAGATGAAAAGAAGAACGAGATAATTGCAAAGCTACCAAAACCTAACAACAAACTATCAGCCAAAATCAGCACTGTAAACAACTCTTGCTCACTCACAGCAATGCCGCGAAATTGTGTTTTAACTTTATCAATTGGTAAAAGTAGTGATTACGTCACAAAGTGAATAGTCTCGCAAACATGAAAAGCATTTACAAACAAACTTTTAACCTTTAATTACACTCCCCCGTGATTTCAAAATCATCGTTAACGAAAAATTCTTTAAGATGCGCCGGCAATCGTCTCGCACGTAACCCCCGCCGGGGTAGTAGAAGTGATTCGTCTTCTACATCATTTCCATTTTCCAGAGTGGCATTGCGCCTTTCAGCATCTCTTTCAAAGTTGGATTCAAAACTAGAAGACACAAAATTTGGACCGATTGTTGGTAAATTCGCCGAAATAAGACTTTTATCATCTCGCTCGCCCTCATCCGCCCATCTTCTCATGTCACACACATGTCTCGGCACCCCATCAACTTCCACATTGTGTTCAGAGTTAACTTTTGTCACTATTCCGGGATTCCATAGGGAAGTGCAACGGGCTCCGTGAGGCTTTACCCAGACTTTATCACCCACGGAGTACGCACGTTTATTGCTTTCCTGACCATCATCAATTTCAGAATTAACTTCTACCTCTAAAAACGGATTTCGCCATTCGTAAGAGATAAGCTTACTTGACAGAATTATGCCTTTACTGCCATGTGGGATGATATTGTACCATAAAATGCAGTAATCAATGCTTTTTCCGCAACGAGCAGACATTCGCTTAATTGTCCTGTGATTGCGTTCCACTATCCCGTTCCCAGAAGGTTTGTAAGCGCATCTAAAAGTTAAACTTATTTTCCAAAGCTTACAAAATACCTGCATCAAATTGGATCTGAACGATTTAGCGTTATCACACAAAATTTCAATTGGTGAAACAAACTGAGAAAATATCTGTCTTAACACAGACACGACTTGACCTTCTGATTCATTTTGAATATTTCTCCAAATGGCAAATCGATTTGGGCCGCAATCAACTATTGTCAAGTACTTCTGACAACCATGGTGTGTTACGTCTAGCGCGAGTCTTTTCCAATCTTCCTCTACACTCAACTCTCCTCCATTAATTCTTACTCCGCTCAGATCAGTTGACTGGCACTCGCGACAATTTTTCACAACAAATTCCGCATCACTTTTACAGCAGCTGGGGTCTAATTTTCTTGTAAAGTGTCGTTTCAACACCACAATGATGCAAAGTATGAGATTGCTCTGCAAGACCACAATTGTTAGGAAACTTTTAATGGAGGGCAATTGCACCATTCGAACTTGAAAAAGGTATGGTCAGCCAATGCTTTGGAACGCGTGTAGGTCCATCAGCCTTATTTTTAGTTGTAGAAACAAGGGACACGCTCTACTCGACTTTGTATGCTTTTAGTGTTTCCGAAAATATTGAAAGTCTTCTTTTTACTAACATTTCCGATAGTCCAGATACTCTAATGCGTTTATCTTTTCTCAACAATAATGACAACCACGAGTAAACGGCGGCAGAGCCTGTAAAAA
The DNA here is from genome assembly GCA_963680785.1 of Diplosoma virens. Lineage (NCBI taxonomy): Eukaryota > Metazoa > Chordata > Ascidiacea > Aplousobranchia > Didemnidae > Diplosoma > Diplosoma virens. Next base: position 48,908,506 of record OY796880.1, on the reverse strand, counting down.
TTGTAATATCTCCGCCTCCCCATTTCATCGCTAAATTGACTCCTTTAACCATTGCATTCAACTCAGCCAAGTTTTTGTAAGTTCCATCATCGGCTTTTCGCAACCAAGCCCCGTCTTCAATGATCTGGTTTTTTCTTTCCAAAGCAACACCATATACTATTTGACTAGCGTCACACCAAACATTTAACTTTACCGAAGAAGCCGACCAAATTCCTTTAACTGGGTCATCAACGTCCAAACGATTTAAAACTTTCCTTAATTTTTGAATAGCAACGGACCCAGCAAACTATCCCAGCGTCATTTTCACAACCCCTTTTTACAAAACTACACGCTACTCGCAACCATCCGGCAACTGGGTAATGACCAACCAATTTTCCACACAAGGAAAACATTTGCCACTTGTCATAGAATTCAGATTTGACGAATTTATCTCTTTCTTTAGCTCAATTCGTCTCCAATGAACAACACCTTTCTTTTGATAATTTTGCAAGCCAAGGACTTTTGCAGAAATTAAATTTTTAGATGGTTTGGTTATCAGCCCAAATTTTAACAAATGGTCTTTTACTACTAGGGCACTTACCACCTTGAGGTCAATGATAATGTCATCATAATAATGGTCAGTTGCTTTAGAAATCTTCTCATCTAATGACAAAACTTTAGAATCGACGGCTTTCATTATTTCATGGGCGCAGTTTAAATCAAACCCAAGCTTGATCAGTTTATAGAAATTGCCCTCAAATTTAACAGTTTGATACTTGCTGCATTCATCAGCAACACTTATCTGCATGTAGGCATCGCGTAAGTCTAACAACACACAGTTGGCCGATTTCTGCCTCCACGACCTCAGCTTCTCGTCACAAGCATCTGCGTCTGCCCCGCTGCATTCAATAAATTCACTTAATTCTCGAAAATCAAGCACTGGTCGCACCTGGTCTTTCTTTTCTTGAACAACAGCCATTAAGGGTATCACACCCTCTTCATTACATTTAGTTTTTACTAACCAACCGTTATCGATCCATCTATTTACTTTTGATTTGAATCTTGGATAAACAGCTTCGTCCATCTTGTAAAAATTTACACAATTGCGTAGCACTGGTTCTTTTATCCAGTTCTACCTTGCAACCCATTTCTCTCCATCAAAATAGACTTTAAAGTATTTTTTAGTGATTGTTAGGTTATCAACAGGCATTTCACTTGAGACCGCACCGGCTGCAATAGAAAATTTTTCATAATCTAGACAGAATTTGAAGTGCTTTAACACGTCGGTTCCGATTACAAAACGTCAACACCAGGCAACATTCTCTGGATTTCAACACATGGTACTTTAATTGTTTTTCCCGCTATTGACAAAGTGACATAAGTTTCTCCCTGACAATCTATCACTCTCCCATCAGCAGTGATAATTTTTTTACGCCCACTTGCTTGAGTTGTTCGTATTGTAGGTCCCACTAAAGTTTGCGTACATCCGGTGTCAATTAAAGCACAAGCTGACTGTTCATTAATTTTAACATTCATTCTTGGGACAATTGCGCCCTCGCTATGATTGGGGCCATTGCTGGCGCACGCAATGCCCCATTTTCGTTTCCCGCAGAGCTATAATTTCGTGCCGCACAAAGTCGTGCAATATGCCCACGCCTTCCGCAGGCATAACAAATTATCTCTTTTGCCTTAATACAGTCTTTTCGGTAGTGCGGACCTCCACAATAAAAACATCTGAGAGTAGTCGCACTTGTATTGCTTCTCGCAACTGCGCCAACTTCAATCAAATCGCTTTTAAATATTTCAGTCATTAAAGCTCTAGAAATTTGTAATATTGCAGTCAAATCAAGCGTGTCAATTTTCCGCATTGCTCTTAACTGGGCAGAAACTTTATTAGGTAACCCCATAACAAACGAAAGTTTAATAATTTTTTCATTTTTACCGTCGATGTTTGCCAAATGGGCCAACCGTTTAAGATCAGCCAAATACACATCTACCGACTCACCATTCTTTTATTGTCTATTTCGAAATTCATCGTAAGCTAAAAATTTATCACAAACGAAAGCAGTTCTCAGTGCTAACTCAATTTTATCAGCATCTCGCTTTTCCTCTTTTTTTAATTGATCATACACTGCGAATGCGGGGCCATCAAGAAACAGGGGTATTACAACTGCTAAATTTTTCAATTTAAGCAGACTTTTTGCTAAGTGCGCTTGCTTTATAGCCAAAATGATACGTTACCCTAGCCATTAAATCGGTTCAAAACGTCCGTAACTTTTAAACTCATCTTTTCTTAATTATATTTGCAACTTCGGCCTCGATAACTTGTAACGAATGTATTAATAAAAAGATGAAAAGAAGAACGACACAATTGCAAAGCTAACAAAACCTAACAACAAACTATCAGCCAAAACCAGCATTGTAAACAACTCTTGCTCACTCACAGCAATGCCGCGAAATTGTGTTTTAACTTTATCGATTCGTAAAAGTAGTGATTACGTCACAAAGGAGAATAGTCTCGCAAACATGAAAAGCATTTACTAACAAACTTTTAACCTTTAATTACAACATTAGCTCTCTTCAGATGAATAAAGAAAAATGTTCTGAAACTTTGCCATGTAATTTAAAAATCGAGGTCAATGACTTGATTTCGTAGTTATTAACCAAATTTGCCGCAGGAAGTTTTCATAATAAGAATTGTTGAAAATTGATTTTAAAATGCAAACGCAAAATAACAACCGCAAACCTGATGCAGCACGCAAAATCCTAATGACAAAAATAACAATCTAAACATATAAAAGCTGGTCTGTTAAATTACGTGGCAAAGCTTCTTAACATTCTATATTATTTATCTGAAGAGGGCTAATGTAAGCCGAAAACGTTTATGGTTATGGTTTCTTTTTGTTTTATTTTAGTACGAATATTCATGTATGTATGTTGCTGTATATAATTGTGGCATGGTTAAAAAAACAGTAAATTCTCTCCCTAAATTGTATTTCTTAATTTATTAAAATATCAAAATAACATAATTGAGATGCTTGGTTTGCCAATTCAATTTTTAAATTTTAAATTCTTTAATCGAAAGTTTTTCTTGCTTAACTCCTCGAATTTTTTTAACAACTGCCTTTTTCAGATCACTTGCGATAAACTACTAAAATATTTCACTATTATTATACAGTAATTAATTCATATCAAATTATTGATCAAGTTTTAACCCTATTCTCTTCCTCTTTTTTTGAATTATTTACTCCTCAACGTTGGCTTCAAAAGCCCATCACAATTTATAATTCAAAGACTACAAAAGCTCTTTTTTCAAAAATTAACTAGAGATTAATTATTTAACTTTTTTACCTAAATTTTTACAAAAAGTAGAAAATTTATATATTTTCTTGAAATTTGGAATTTTATTTACTAACACTTATTTTTGGCCAACAAAATTAGTACCACTTATTCAACATGTCATACAAGTAAAAACAAAAAAATTTTTTGAGCTTGAAGAAAAAAAGTAGACCTTATTAAAAAGCAAATTGTGAAACAGTTCACATTAAAAATTCGGCCACTTAGGAGAATGGGGTTAAATTTTGTGTATTTTGTTTTTCTTGTAATAAAAAATGACATAGTTTGGCAACCAAATTCTACAATAAGTTGGTAAAAAAAATACATTAAGGAGGCAATAACCCTTTGTGTAAATGCACCTTATCGCGAACCCTAATAAAAAATGATTATTTTATAATTAATTATTGAGTTTGCTTTTTTTTTGTACAGTTGTATATAGCAGATAATGCAATTTTTAAAAATTTGAACAAGTATGATATGAACAAAATTTGTACACGGCTATATAATTTTTTTATTTTATATTTTGCCAGTGAGCAAGATTAAGGGTTTTGTAAATACTTTCATTTCGTATTAAGATTGAAACAAAAGCAACTTTTATTTTTAAGCGGTTGTTTTATTAAATTAATAACCAAAAAGTGAACGTTTAATTATTTTTTTAATACATGCTATCAAACGTTCTTGTCTGGCCATTTCAATAACCACCGCAGATGAATCTCTAGTCCAAAGCTTGGATTCTTAACTATTAGGTAATTCCCAATTATTGGGGAATAACAATGTTTAGGGTGGAGAATTAATGATCAACAGGTTTTCAATTGGTTATGAAGCGAAAATAGTTTATCTGTCATCTGCTGCAATGGTAGCCAAACTGTGACTGGTGAGCTGCATGCGGCTCGCTTACTTCCCGCTTGCGGCTCATCTAAATTCTTATAATAAACCGAAATTGTTTTTCCACTGTCTTGATTTTTACTAGAATTTGAAGTGGGTGTTTATTGACTAACGCTAAGCTTTGAATCATTTTTACAAAAATAATTATTGGACGAAAACTAAAATTGTAAAAAGGAATGGAAGAAAGATTACACATTAATTTTTTTTGTTTAATATAAAAAAAAATTGGACCAGAACAAAGGCAGTAACGTTAAACGCCACTATGAAAAAAAATGACAAAAACTATTCTCGTTATTCTTTACGTAAATCTCAATTAAGAATAAACAAATTAGTCGAGCTACAAAAGTTTTCTCTTGAGAATCAAGAAAAATTTAGGACGGCATTCATTAGCCCAAGAAAACTGAAGTAGTGACTGAAGCCAGTTTCCTCGCAGCGTGGAATCTTCCATATGGCAACCGATCATGGACTGACGATAAATTATTGTACCTTAACAAAACTTAAAAAGATCTGACAAACGACCACGACACAGAACTGATTTGGATTGTTGTAACAATTCTTATCGCCATGTTTAACTCTTTCGCTCCGGGTATTTTTTCGGTACCGAACAAGACAAAAATTTTCTCTAAGTTTATTAAATAGTTCCGATTGTATTTGTTTAAGGAGCAATTCAAAGTTTATATCATCTAAAAGCTTGTTTCTTTGTGATTAAAATGATATGCAATTTATAAAAATTGAATAAAAAATGAGTTAGTAACAAAAGATCTAACTTTGCATTGGAAAAAAATTTTTCAAAAAGAAAAGAAATGAACGACTTATTTGAAAAAAAGCTATCGACAAGATCGCATATTTTAGCGCACGCGAGTGATCTCGACGAGATTGTGTGTGTTTGCATTATTTTCTTTAATTAAATTATTTTGCGTATTTACAAATTAAACGTTTGCTGTTGGCAAACATGATTAGTTTCCTGAATACGGTTTGTGTATGAAAAACTTTGGCAACTCCTGAATTGGCAGCAATTTAACGATATCGCTCTTAGCAGCAAATGATGTATGATAATCCAATGCTTATTAATTTTACAAAAAAAATTCAAAAGTTATTCTTAAATGCATTAGTAAATTGAAAATAAAAATTACAGAAGTTTTTTTTAAAAAAAAAGTAGGTCTAAAAATTGTTTTGCAAAATCTGCAATTAACGACTGAAGTATTTAAATTTTTTTAAATTCAGCAGAAAAGATTGGCAATCTTTTAAAAATGTTTCGTTATTTAATCAACCTTAACTGCAAACTGCAGGCATACTTTGTTGTACTGGGTTTTGAAGTAATTAAAGTACTTTTTTTAATAAAAGCCATGCTGTTAAATTTATTCCTACTGACAAATTTTGAATGAATTCGTTTTTGTACAGAATTTCAAAATGACTAATGGTACGGATGGTGCCATAGCTCTTTCGAGTTTTTGTAGTTTTCAAAAAAAAATTGTTTTTTTCCGAGAATTCTTTCAGCCAACTCTCGTTAGTAGAAATTGTTGGAAAATGACCAACTACATTTAGTTATAGAACTATTAGTTTGTCATTTGCTAACAATTTCTACTGAAGAGAATTGGCCGAAAGAGTTTTTGGAAAAAAACAGTATTTCAAAAAACTGAAAAAACAGAAAAAAAAGACTACCAAAAACCGAAGGAGTTATGGCACCATCTGTACCATTAGTTATTACGACAAATTTTTGTGTAGATTTTGTTGTTTAAAAAGTTTTTTGTTGGTACAAAACTTTAAAATAGCTCTTAAAATCAAATGTGTCATTTCAAACTCTTTTAAATGAGTAGCCTTAAAAAAGGCTGTTTTGAAAAACTCGAAAGTTTTTGTCAAGCTCTCTTTAGGAGGTTTTGCTAGAATGAATTGAAAAACTGAATGTATTTGAAAAGTTTTAAGACTGATTCTGATTGGTTAAAATTTAAGATTAGTAACAGTTATCATAATAATTGAAAATATTTAATAAAATAAAACCACATTTTGTCGGCGCGAAAATTTTGGCAAAAAGAAAAACAAAATTATACAAGTTTTATGTTAAAATTTGAAACTAAAAAGAAAATTTTTTACACTTATACCAACAATTTATGTTTGTAAACAAACTCTTTCTGTCCACACAAATCAAGCTTGAGAAGAGTGATGAAAATCGATTCTAAGGCTGATAAATGGAATTTGGATCGTGCTTTAGAAAGAATAAAAAATTGATTGTCCTTATAGTGAGACGGACATTTCTGGTTGTGTAACAAATGATTTTCAAGCGCCGAGTCACAATGCTCTAGAAAATTAATTGATTTACGAGGGCGTTCTGGTTGTTTTTGACTGGTTTTGTTCCGTATACACTTTGGCACATGCTGTCAAATTCTGTCCTGCAAAGACAAAAACATTCTAGTTTTCACGCCAGACGAAAACGTTCGAGTTTTTCAAAACGGCTTTTTTTGTAAGGCTACTCATTTAATAAAAGAGTTTGAAATGAAACATTTGATTTTAAGAGATTTTGCTGTGTAATTACAAATATTTTCTAAATATACTTTGAGCAATATTTATTCTAAAGAAGTTTATTGATTAGTATGAAAGGTGGAGCTAATAATTAAAAGGTTAAAGATTTAGATTGGCTTTGTACAAATTTTAAAAGGTTATTACAATGTCCATTTTTTTCTAACCATATCAGCTGATAAATATTTCTATTGGTAGGATTAACCAAGAAGCGAATGAAGATTAAGACATTATATTTAGGTCTACTTCTTGAAAAAGTAATAGCAATAAGATACAAGTTTTAATTAATTTAAAATAAGCCTTTTAAAATTAGTCAAAAACTAATTTTAATCTTCGTAAATATTTTTTTCGGTTTTCAAGAAATAATAGTGAACCAGCCATGGTATTACACCAGCATCAATTTTTGCGATCTAAAACCTTAATTGTTTTACATGCGGTGCTCGATGTATGGAGTACTTTTAGTCGTGGTTTACGGTTTTGTCAATGATTCAGCACTTGCAATCTAATAAAGAGCTAAATACCGATTGTGTATAAACAAATGAAACCGCCCAATACCAGTCGGCCGGCAATTAAGCTTAAATTAAACTCTTTGAGGCAAGCCCATTTCAACAGGCCTGTTATTGATAATGAGAATGTAAGATCCAAAGTACTTCACTGTAGACCGTGTTCCATCTATGATTCGTCCTCTGGGACATGGATACCAAATTCAGCGACGCTGCTTAGTAGTTTCCGCGAAGCTGGCACAAACGGGTGTCTAGATCGTAATCTCTCTTGGCAAGCGTATGAGGTATAAAAACTCGCTTATGAAATCATGCATATGTGGTTAGGGTCCATAGTGCCACTGTTGGTCAAAAAGAGTGTTGTCCCTAACTGGCAAAGCTCAGACGGCCAGTTGCCTGGAAAATGACAATATGCAAGGTTTTGTTTAAAACATTGTCTGGGAAGCGAGTTTGAGCACTGCGACAACGATTACTTTGAAACACCTATATTTGAAAGTAGTACTAATAAAGAAGCTGTACGCAGTGTTTTGAAAACAGCACCCTATCTTTAAGACCCAAGCCGCTTCAGCAATAATAGGCGCAAATTTTGTTGGTTCGTAGACGTCGATTTCTTCTTTCGCTTGAAATGTTATTTCTTGAGGTTTGGAGTCAAATGTCGGGACAATCTTTGAGCAGTCATTTGATGTTGTCATCCAGGGTCAGAAATGATAGTACAATTGCTCTAGGAAGTGTGTAGATGGGACAATAATATAGGGTCTGCGGTTTGTTGTTCTGCACAACATTTGCAAGCTGCTTGTTATCAGTGCCCAATTGTACATTAAGGAACCAAATTGTCCGACGCCAGTGTGGAAGCGATTCAGCCATACCCAGGCTAATATATTGAGCTCACGTCCTGTTGGGATTGAATTTATTTCAGGAATGAAAAAACGGAGCAGTGAGATGTTTTTGGACCAGTTATCGTTCCATCTGTCATGAATTCATGTTAGAGCATTGGTATTGCAAACCAATAGAGATTGTGCTTTATTTATAGATGGTTTTCTTGACTTGAGACGTCTCTTAGCCATAGATCTAGTAATGTACTTATGGAGTGCGCGATTTGGTTTCAAAGATTGACGAGCCAATTTGAGTGTAGCCGCTTTGCGGTGGAGATCAGCAGGGGGATGTCGAACAATGTTGGTAAGTAATTAGCAGGTGTTGGTTTAAGACACCTGTCACAATATTCGCAAGTTTCACAAATAAGAGATTGGACAACGATGACTTCGACTAGCAATACCCGCTATTTTGTGGGAATGGCAATGATTTACGAATGTAAAACGAATTATTTTGCTGATCCTTCAAATCTAATATTCAAATCTAATAAATGCATTAATGGATCTTCAAATCCAGTTTGGGAGAAAGATGAAGTCGCTCTCAAAACGACGTGCCGACCTAGTAAGCAAAACTTCATATTTCTTATTTTCTGATTGTAAACTGAAAAAAATTAATAATTTTTAATAATTTATTACAGTCAGTTTTGTTAAAAAGCTATTTTCATTATAGCGACAATAAAAAAAACACTGCTATAAAAAAAACATACCGTAAAATATTTAAGCTACCGCGAGTAAACTGTCTTATTAGAAACAAGTTTTCTTGTGCTTTTTAAACAAAAGATAGCACGTCGAATTTTTTATTGCTTCCTTAACCAAATTTAATAGCTGCGTTTTTTTTTTTGTTTAGGTATTTTTAAATAGATAGAATAAATTTACCATTTTCAAAGCAAAACTTATTAAATTTGAAAATATCTCCTAAAGAACGGTGGTAGGAAATGACAAATAAGCAGGTCCCTTTCCCACACCTTAATCTGAGATCAAACTCTAAGCAATAATGGTCGAGCTACCTTGTGACAATACCACATCCAGGAGAGATAAATTAAAAAGAACGCAATAAGAAAATCTATAGAATTTTAATTAACTACTAAAGTAAATAGAACTATTTTTGTTTTGCGTATCACACAATAGCTGTTGAATAACCCTTTCACTAGTATCGCTTTTTTCAACTCTGAGTTTTTGAATTGAAGCACAAAGTTTAAAACAATAAATTGTTTCACTGGAATTGCATATTTTGGGGCGATAGACGAGAGCAGAAAATTTTGAATTGAAAGCATCAAATCAATCAAAAACAACGTTAGTTATTGATTGCTACATCTTCTTTCATCTTTGTTTCTCCGTATTTACTGTTACTCAGTTGATCTGGTTTATCAGGTTCATTGCATATGTTAAAAACATGGCGAGTTTTTGTCTTTTCGCCTAAGAAAAACAAGTTACGTATGTCTAATGGATGCTCGTTTGTAGGCAGAGATGCCAAAAGTTACTAAGCACCTTTTTTAATAATTGAGATATTCTCAACTACAAGCCATATTGTACTGCTGTAAAATCAAGAAAAGATGTAGTCCAGATGGTAGGTGCTTTCACGCAGCATGGGCCGTGAGTAAGTCTGCTCATTGATTTTAAAATGACAGACCGAAACCGAACCTACCAAAACGGAAGGATATCCACCCATTCCGGTGTTCAGTGTGGGTCTGCTAATCGGCAAACGTCCTTTTCAGGACGGGGCAAAGCCAGGATAAACTGCCCTTTTCAGGGCACATTGCCAACAAGTTCCGAAGACCCACTATTCTTCAGCTGAACATCGAAGGTCTCATTGTAAGCAAGATGAACGTTCTTCATCATCTCGCTATGCAGTCTGAGGCACTCGTCATCCTACTGCAGGAGACCCACTGCACCGATGCAGAGAAGTTGGTGCTACCAAACTACCAACTAGCTGGGTCTTCTTTAAGCAGGAAGCATGGCCTTGCCACGTTTGTCCACGAGCGACTGAGATACACGCTTTTGGACCAATCTCCACCGACATCAGAGATCGAGTGGTTGTGTGTGGACGTTGATGGCTATAAAATAGTCAACGTCTACAAACCACCGCCAACGCGATTGCGAACCCTGGATCTCCCAGTGTTTCCTCACCCCTGTCTGTACGTTGGCGATTTTAACTGTCGTCATGCTGACTGGGGTTACGATGGCAACAGTCCGGACGGTGAGTGCTTGGCTGGCTGGGCAAGTATTAATTGTCTTGCCCTCCTATATAATGCCAAGGACGCTGCCAGTTTTTATTCCGGCCGCTGGAACACTGGCACCAATCCAGATCTAGCTTTCACTAGCGTAGGTCCAAACAGTCGCTTAACGGATAGACGTGTCCTTGACAAGTTCCCCAGGTCAAACATCGACCTTCGCTTATTACACCACCAAGGTTTGCTATGGCAGTGCCAAGCATGCCTGTTAAGCGATGGAACTTCCGCAAGGCCAAATGGAGTCACTACATTGCTTTGACGAATAAATTCGCAAAGACTTTGTTGCCGCCTGATTCACTTGATGTGGATGCGGCTTACCAGGACTTCTGTAACATCATTAAGAAAGCAGCCAAAAAGACTATCCCACGCGGGTATCGAAATACCTACATTCCGTGTTAGGATGCAGAGTGTGAATCCCTCTATAAAACCTTTCTGCAGTCTCCTCAGGGAGACGACTCAAGTTTGGCTGCTACAGCTCTGCTTGCCAAGCTTGACAGAAAGCGAAGGGATTGATGGTCCGAAGAAGTTCGGAGCATTGACTTCTCACACTCTCGTCGAAAAGCGTGGAGTATTTTGAACAGCCTTACTGGTAGGTCACGACACTCTCCTCGTCACTGTCCCGTTTCAGCCGATGCTATTGCATCTCAGCTGGTTAGAAATGGGAAATACGAGGCTGTTTATCACAAGTAATCTCGACTTGTCTTTCAAGAAGTGTCTGACCTTTCGAGGGCCACAACACCAGACGCAGTAAATATCTCTAATAATTTTTCACAGAGAGAATTTGCTGCTGCCCTCCAACATTTAAAACCAGGTAAAGCTCCGGGACCTGATTCTATCTGCCCCGAGCTTATACTCCATGCTGGAGCTGCTTTGAAGTCCTGGTTACGTGACTTCATTTCTTTCTGTTTGCGCCGACTCAAAATTCCCAAGATCTGGAGAAGAGCGCTTGTGGTCGCGATCCCAAAACCAGGAAAGCCTGTGGGGGACCCAAAGAGTTATCGACCGATATCTCTGCTCTGTGTCCCCTACAAGATCCTCGAGAGGCTTATCTACGCCCGCGTTCAACCATTAATCGATCCACTGCTCCCTAAAGAGCAGGCTGGGTTCCGACGCGGGAAGTCAACCGTAGATCAAGTTGTTCTGCTAACCCAGAACATCGAGGATTCTTTCGAGGCTAAAAAAGAAGGCCGGTGCCGTATTTATCGATCTGACAGCTGCTTATGACACTGTCTGGCACCGTGGCCTTACCTGCAAGCTGCTGAGACTACTTCCGAATAAGCACATGGTCAAAATGATCATGGAGCTTGTCCGAAATCGAAGTTTCACCCTTACCATCGGTGACAGCAAGCAAAGCAGGCTACGCCGTCTTAAAAACGGCGTTCCTCAGGGATCGGTTTTGGTTCCCCTCCTATTTAACATCTATACGTACGATCTTCCTTCCATGATTTCCAGAAAGTTTGCTTATGCTGATGATTTAGCATTATTGCACTCTTCTGGAAAGTTGAAGGACTTGGAGGGGACCTTAAGCCAAGACATGTTCACACTGTCAGCGTATCTCCAGACTTGGAGGTTGAAGCTCAGTCACACTAAGACGGTGACGGCAGCCTTTCACTTAAACAACCGAGAGGCCAAGCGTGAGCTAAAGGTCTACAACATTGATAGACTTTTACCGTTCTGTCCAACCCCCTACTTACCTTGGGGTAAAACTGGACAGATCGCTCACGTTTTGTCACCATTTAGTGGCATTGCGCAAAAAACTATCATCGCGCGTCACACTGCTGAGGCGACTCGTGGGCTCGGGATGGGGTGCTGGTGCTAAAACACTACGCATAGCCACCTTATCTCTAGTCTACTCAACAGCTGAGTACTGTGCGCCAGTCTGGTGTCGCAGTGCTCACACTCGCCTCATTGACAGTGTCTTGAATGACGCCTTGCGCATAGTTACTGGATGCCTGCGTCCCACTCCAACGGACCACCTACCTGTACTCTCAGGCATCCAGCCAGCTGAGCTTCGCCGAATGGGAGCGACACTCTCCTTGGCTCACCGTGGATCTCTGGACCCCGATCATATTTTGTATGGTCTGTTAAGTGGGTCTTCAGATACTGGCCAAGTGAGACTAAGATCCAGACGCCCGTTTGTGCCAGCTGCGCGGAATCTTTTGGACAACCTTGCCAGACTTGGCATCCGCGCCTCTGAATGGACAAATTTTAAATGGAAAACGGAGTACTGTGAAGGTGCTTCCAGGCTCCGTGCTTTTGTGCCCCGGACCGGTGCCAGGCCTGTTGGGATGGGCTTACCCCGAGCAGCTTGGGTTAAGCTCAACCGCCTGCGGACTGGTGTTGGGCGATTCCATTCGTCCATGCACAAATGGGGTCACGCTCCCTCACCGAATTGCGAGTGTGGCGCCCCTGATCAAACTCCAGACTATGTTCTAACAGCGTGTCCTATACATCGGGCACCACATGGAGCACGAGGTCTGACGGTTTTGGATGACGAAACTCGATACTGGCTTAATGACATCACTGCCAGCATCTGATTCAGGCAGTGCAGCAGTCTGGGGTAGTAAAAGGATAAACCCTCGGCCCCAGTCCTGTTTGTGTCGGACCTGGAGTGGATACCTCTTTAAACGACGACGACGAAGAAGAAAAGATGTTATATGTCACTCGGCAATCTTTACGAGTAACTCTAATTCATGGTTAGATCATTTTATAAACAACTTTAAACATAAAATAAAAGAGTTCGGCTGGACAAAATCATTCAAAAGCGGCCGAGTTAATTGCTTGACAATTACTATTGTATACACTCAAAGATAACCTTTGTTGTTGCATAATTTAAGAAAAAAATTTATATGATGAAGATTAACAAACAAAACAATATTTGAAACTCGTGCATCGAAAAACTCTGCTCCATTGAGACTAAACACCGAAGAGCGCATAAATAAAAACGCTTTCTGAGCAGGAAGTTTGAATGCAGCGCTGCTCGTTGTGATGCAACATTGTATGTTTACAGACGCAAACCGATGCATTTGATTTGTTTTAGAGCTTTTCAGAATGACCCGATTGATTTCTGACTATAAGCTCAAAATGAATGTTTTTTTAACTTTTAATTTTTTCAACTAATGCCCATTTTAATGTGGCCATGTGATACCACAATGTAGTTTTAAAAAGCAAAATATAGCAACAAAAAAATATAGCAAAGTATCTTTAATGTTGCGCAGGAGCTTTTATGCAATCGACTATTTATATTGTTTGCATGTTTAGATGTCAATATGATTTTTGCATTAACCGCGACCAGAATTGGAGATTGTCGTATTGGCCATGTGCCGAAACAAAAGGAAACTTTGTTAACGGGTACAAAAAAGTTTTGTTAAGCATTTTTTAAAACATATTTTTGTTTCTGAAAATATTGTATTAAAAGAGCATGCCAAATATTTTAAATTTTGTTTTATTTAAACGACTTTTCTTTTTTTGCACCACTGTGATTTCATTGCAGATGATGTTTGTGTTTTATTTAATTTTCTGATGAAGGTTTACTGAGTTTATAGTATACCGAAACGTTGAGTTTTTATTATTATTTTAATCTTTTAATAAAGATTTAACAGCAATTTAGACTCCAATTTTACCAGAAGATCATGAACAAAGATTTTAATTTTTTTTTATTTCCCAAAAATTATAATAGCTACCGCAGTTGTATTTTGGCAGAAAAATAATATTTTTTTAAACTGAATTTGTTTTATATTTTATCAAATAGCTTAATCATCTTTATAATAAAGTCAACACACTTGAAGAAACAATAAAATAGAAGCAATTGATAGCTTTATTTGGAAAAACAGTTAATTTGGACGTTACTTATTTTTATTAATATTGTGGTCTTGGTTTCAAATCAGAGTCGGTCAAGTTTCTGCCTTAATTTCAAAAAAAAAAAAAAAATTTTTTTTCTAGGTGTTTGTGTTTGTCTCTCGTAAGCATGCAATCTTCACTGCATCAAAGGTCTAGAACAGGGCTTCTTACGCATCGTAACCCCAAATGGGACCGCTTAGCAAAATTTTGTGGTTGCGAGATTTTAATGTAAAATATTTAAATACATGAATGTATGAAATCTATATGTGTTTTTAAACAAATGTTTGAATGTGCGCGCGCACTAACCCGTGGTTGCAAATTAAGTGTTCTTCTGTCATCAACGTCACATAGTTGTTATAATTACTTTTTCAGCTTATATACATCTTTAATCCCCATATCGTTCATCGGTAAAAAATGTTGAATGATTTTACGTGCAGCAGTGTCAAATGTTGCACCAAGATTTAATTTATTAAGCAGTAACAAACAGGTACATCAGACTCATTAACAAACAATTTTTTTCTTTATTTTTTGTGTTCTTAACCAGTTAACAGCTACGTTTTTTGAACAATCTCATACAATAATACAATTTTACAACTTTTTGTGCAGTTTTAATTTTACATTTTTGCATGTTTCTAGACAAATTCCAAAAGTATATTTTGTTATATGTTGTATATCGTTATCTTATCAACAAATCACCACAAAATAATTACATATCTTTGAATAATGTTTGTCTGAGGTTGCAAAAAGCTCACAATCATAAATAGGGTTGTGAATAAAAAATTTTAAGAAACTTTGGTCTAGAGCAGTGGTTGTAACCTTTTTCATATCGCAATTCACTTTTGCAATCTAATGTAATTTGACGGCCCCTTCTGTGAAGAATTTTTGTTTAGCCATATGCAGGATATTTAATGCATTAGTGAACACTTAATAACAAAAAATGATTGTAAATAATCACTCATTTAAATAAAAACTCTTTAATTAAATTCAACATCTACAAAAAACAAGATCAGTAAGACGACTTGTGTTGCATCTTAGCAAAAAGTTTTTCTTTGTGTGGTGCTGTTGCTGACAGAACACACCATAAACTTGGCTCTAATACCATTTTATTTTTGGTCTTTTTCTTTATTCGCAGCAATACAGAGAAACCAGTCCCCTTGAGGCAGGTTGACGGAAAAGTCAACAAAGTTAAATAACTTTGCTGGCAGCTCTAGTGTATCAAGAATTCATGGCTAGTCAATATACAAACAATGTCATTTGTTTGCAGATCTCTTTTGTATTGTTTGTTTGTATGATCCAAATTTGGTGTTATATTGTAGGGTGAAGCTTGGTTTGTAACGTTGCATAAATTAGTCATTTATTACAACCTAGACCATTCGGCAAGTTTTTTCTTTTACTGTAATCTATTGTTTTCATTGTGTATATGCAAACTCGTGGACCCCAAAATATCATTCAGCAAGCTCCCAGTTCAGACAACACACCTATTTAAACATTAGTCTTCAGTTGATCTTAATAAAAAGAAAAATTGCTTACTTTTCATCATTATCATTTCTATTTATCTTCCTAACTTGCAGAACAATGTTTGAAGCGTTAAACTTAAAGCAAACGTCAAGTGTTAGCCTCGACCTTCTTTGGAGATGCCAATTTATTGTTCTTCAGCTAAAGTTTTTTTATAAACATATGACCGAAATTTAAAGCTGCTTACTAAGACAATCGAGCTGAGAAAAAAGTCTTTCTTAAGCACAATAAAATGACAAGAAAATAATTTTAACCTCATCGGTATTCATCGAGTTTGCAATGCAAAGCTTCAACTTACTGAGTTACTTTGTGTTTGGAAACAGTTTTTTGTCGGCTATGCGCTAGCTTTCCCAAGTATAAGTGAAAGAAATGATCTCAATTTTTCCGGTGAGTAAAGTTTATTAGGGTTAAGCAGTTACTTGATAAGAAAAAGTTTCACACTTCATGCGTTCAACAAATTTATGAATCTTTTCTGAAAAAACCAAAATAATAAGTGATGTAATAACATACTTTTAAGTCCATTATCACGTTTTGTTTTTGATAGCAAAAGTAAAAAAAATTATATCGCTGTTTTACTGAACGAGATTAGATTCCCAATTTGTTTTAAACACTTTTAATTTATTTTAAGCACAATGTGCAAAAACAATAACATTTACTACGGACATAGAAATGCTATGCAAAAAAAGTTGTACTTTTACCTATTATATGTTAGTCGCAAGAGACCCTATAGGTTTTTTCTCCTAAACTCTCAATAACTGTTTTATCATTGAAAGGTTTTCAAGATTGTAAAAATGAAGTAGGAGAAGAATAAATGCATTAAGAATACTGGACATCACCCAGGATGAAGCTAGCCGCCTCAAGAGATATCAAGGAAGATCAGACAGTTCGGATCGCTAACGACCCTTACAGGCTTTTAAGGATTAAAAAGAACAACCTCTTTGCCGAAACTTTATTTTACCGGCTATTTCGAATTATCTTCTTTGTAAACTTGGATTCGAATAAAATAAAAAAAGTTCATACCTTGATTCTACGTATTTTTTCCCAAATACAGCAAAAAAATTTGTTGTATAAATATTTCTGTAAGCAGTAGTCTGAAAATTATATTTATTTGTTAATTATAGCCGGTGATTATTAAAAGTTGCCCACTCTTGGCTGGTTGATTTGTTTAAGAGTTTTGATCTATGAATCCATAAACGTAAGCTCGGAAGGGGGCGGAGGTTGGGATTAAAAACATCTGTGAAAAATAATGTTCAGAGGTTTATAGCAGCACTAGGCAGTTTAAAAACTACCAAAATCACGTAAAGACATTTTTCCAATTGAAAGAAAAGTATGGTTTTAAAAAAATAAACACCAAAAAAGGTTTTTGCTTTTATTTTACATTCGACGGCAGCGTGATTAAGTGGTTAAGAGCGCTGTGATTAGTTGCGAGCGTAATTAAAAGCATCACAGTTCAAAATCTACTCTCACCATTCGGTTGGGTCCTTGAGAAAAACACTTCTAAATTTTGGCAATACATTTAAACATAAACTAAAAATCTCAAAATAAAAAATTTCAATCTGACATCAATATATCCATTATCGCAGTATCTCCTTAAGCAGATCGTGGTAATTGCTTGACAGTTGTGAAACGCCTCCGACTTTTTCTTGGAGTAAAGAGAGTAAAAATAAAGATAATAGATAATTAGATAATAGTTGTATTAAAAATATAAATAGCTTTTATAGTTTTTTTTACTAAATCTTTCAAAGAACAATTCTTTTTTGATGTTGCACCAGGACCTCTTTTGTACATGTAAAACCCATCACGGCTTATAGTAATCGTGTTTTTGTCTCTCAAACCCCTTAAAATAATTTTTTGCATATGCCACTGCATAACTTTTATCGTTTAAAAAATCAAAAAATTGCTTAATGCTAAAATAAGAAAGTTTTAATACGTCAAGATAGAAAACGACAATGTCCTATAAACTACTTCGAATGACCTACCCAAAGATAGGCAAAAAATAAATAGGATTACTAACGAATCGTTGAACGCCTATGCTTAAAAGTGGTCTTTATATTAGTAAAATTTTTGGTCTAGGTCTCGGTCTTGGTTCCAATTGTTTCTGGTTTCGCTCTCAAACCTTAGATGTCGAAATTTTCTGGTTTTAATCTCAGAAAAATTATTGAATCTCGGTCTCGGCCTCGAATCGGTCTCAATGTTTGCGGTCTCAACTAAATAGCTAGCTCTTTTCTTAAAAATTTATCCATTTTTCAGCAATTTTTTCAATTCTTTTAGCTCTTTTCTGTGTAGCTCAGTTGACAACACTGGAAGCTACAAAATGATGACAAACAAACATTCAATATCACGGAACACTCTCCATACTCAAACGAATCAACACCGGAGAACTACGAGGTAAAATTTTGTCTCCAAAATTATTCAACATTTACATTTCTGATAGTCCACTTCCCCAAAACACGTAAAAATCACAACATATGCTGACGATGCAACTATTACAGCATCTCATACCAAACAACTTAAGGTCCAAGAACTCATTCAACCGCATCTTCACAAAATCTATGGAATGGGCCACAACTAATAATCTTCGTATACTGTAAACAAAGACAATGCTATCACCACACATTTTACACCAGATCCAACTATGGAAAAACTTTATCACTTAAATTAAACAATCAAACACCATCAACAAAACACCCCCAACATTCTTGGAATTACTTTTGACCCAATTTTCACAACATACGTATAAACGTCACCATTACTAAAGCAAACAATAAGCTTAACATTCTGAAAGCACGCACTTCTACCAAATGAGGTAAACAAAAGGAACTAATTTTCTATACAATCAAGGCTATCACTTTCCCCATTTTTAAATATACAAACCCCATGTGAGACCTTATATCAAACAACAACATCAAGAAACTGAAAATCATTCAGAATATAGCTTTTGGTTTGGTACTAACTGCAGAGGAGACACAAACACTTAGCACCTACACAACAAAAACAAGATTCGTCAAATGGATACTAATCTCAAACGTCATGTTATTTAACTAAACAACTAACTTAATCACAAATACACCATTTATATGATCTTAATGCATACTCAGAACCATCGAGAAACATGAAAGCCACAATCTTTTATAACAATGAGCACATTAAAATCATCATCTCAAAACCAAACATAACTATGAGAAATGTAGAGAAAGCCTCAAACAAATACACACGAGCATCCGGTGACTATGGGCAAAACATCATTTAAGACACGGTCTAAAAGGTGAGAGTGACACCAGACTGGTGTGCAGTACTCAGCTGTTGAGTAAACCAGAAATTAGGCAGCTGTGCGCAGTGTTTTGGCACCAGCAACCCATCCTGAATCTACAAGTCGCCTCAACTGTGTGACGCGTAAACATAAAACACTTATGCAGAGAAGCTAGTTTGTCCAACGTTTAATTGATTGATAAAGCAAAACGCTCAAAGAGTAAGTAGACCTATTTTTGTATCAGAGATAAAACAAAAAACTTCATAAAAGATTGCACTTACTTTTTAACGGGTAATGCCTTGGAAAAAGAATTTTTTTAAAAATATGCTAACAAATTAACAAGAGTAAAAAAATTGTCAAAAAAAATGTATTACACGGAATATATTTCTAAACATAACACTAATCCAAAAAAAGTGTGGCAAATAATTAACTCACTTATTTCTCATAACATCGCCAATTCTTTCGTTAAAAACATTAACGTCGATAATAAATTTATTGATCGTCCATCTGATATAGCAGAAGAATTTAATAAATATTTTGTGGAAATTGGGAATAGTTTAGGTAAATATATGGAAAATCAAAACAACACCACTTACTCTGCTTATCTCAAAAACCCAGTTTTAAACTCTATTGTCCTAGAACTTCCAACGGCTAACGAAATTTTTTACATATTACTCTCAACAAACCCGTCAAAAGCTTGTGGATGTGATAACATCAGTAATTTTTTTTACGTATAAGAGCATTTGTTTTAGCACACATATTAGCTGTCTATTTTGGAAAAGCTCTTGAACTAGGGTTTTTCCCCATAGTTTTAAAACTGCCAAAGTGATTCCTATTTTTAAATCAGGTAATAAAGATAATATAGGCAATTATCGCCCAATAGCCTTACTTCCTAACTTATCAAAAATTCTGGAAAAATTGATAAAAAATCGCTTTACCAAATTTTTTTGTAAAAATAAAATTTTATATCCAAATCAGTACGGTTTTAGAGAAAAACCACAGTGTAATCCACGCCTTGATGGACATATTAACTAACGCATATGATGCCATAAACAGCAAACATTACACCGCTTTAATATTTATGGATTTTCGTAAAGCATTTGACCCAGTCTGTTACAAAATTTTACAGGACAAATTGCATCACTATGGCATAAGAAGCCCAGCTCATTCACTAATTGAAAATTATTTTTATAGAAGACAACAATTCGTAACTATAAACAATGCGTCTTCTTCATATAAAGCTATTAATATTGGCGTCCCTCAAGGCTCAATTCTTGGACCACTTCTCTTCTTAATCTATATCAATGATCTCCCCAATGCTCTTCATAACAACCCTCGTCTATTCGCTGATGATACTTGCTTGTTTTTAAATCACTCTTCTCTTACGTCTCTGGAAAACATTTGTGCAATCAAAGTGTCTCGCCTAAAAGACTGATGTAATGCAAACAAAATTCAAATTAATTCACAAAAATTGTTTATATACCAATATCTCTCAAACTTAACGTACCTAGTTTAAATATAAATCTTCCTTACGGAAATTCCAAAATAAATTCTAGCCAAATATGCAAATACTTCGGAGTGCTATTAGATGACAAATTAAATTTTAAACCTCACATTCTCCAACTTAAAACCAAGTTAGCTAAGGCAGTTGGTATCCTTAGCAAATTGCGACATATTCTTCCGTTATCTGCTCTTAGACTTCTTTATTTCTTTTTGATACACCCTCTTCTATTGTTTGCTCTACCGATCTGGGAAAGTACGTTTTCATTCTATTTTAAAAAACTTCAAAATCTTCAAAATAAATCCATTTGTATAACTTTCAACATTTCACCAAAAACATCCGTTTTGCCATATTATTACAAACTAAAGATCTTAAAATTAGCAGACTAGTATATTTATAAAATCGCTAAAATTATGCACCAGCACTCCCGAAAAGCACTCCCCGAATATCTTTCTTCCTTCTTTACTACAACCCGCCAAATTCACAACCGCCCTACCAGATCTCACTCTAATAATACCTTATATCTTCCTAAACTCTCTACGTCCCGTTGCCAAAGGTCAATAAAATTTCAAGGAACAAAAATTTGGAATTCTATCTCTATCGAACTTCAAAATCAATCTTTTTACAAATTTAAGCTTAATTTTAAATCATTTTTATTACAATTATATTGTTGACAACCTACTAACGTACAATCCTTGCAACTAATTGCTGTTCATTACTATCCGGTTTGTTTTTTTGGTGACTGCTTAACTTGATGACCTTAACCGGTCCCCTTGTGGTCTCCGTCGAGATTGTCACTTTTTCATTATTATTTATTTTTTTATTTTTTCCTTATTTTTTCATATTTTATAAAAGTGTTACAAATTATCGTACATTGTTGTTTTGTCAAATAAGTATATTGACTGTGTTTCTTTTTGCGTTTTGTTTCCACAATCTTTGAAAATAAATTGGTCTGTCTGTCTGAATAGATATTATATTTTGTTGTTGTCTTCCTCCATAGCTGATTTTGGGAAAGATTTTTTCTTATCTAGAGAAGCCAACTTAGACTTTACTGTTGAATGACCTCCTTACTTGCAAGGAATTCTTTCCACAGATTAGTTTTAGTGCTGTGTTGGTAGCTGGCATAATTTGCTGGAATTAAAAAGGTGATTAGTATCGTCTGTGCGTGTGTATGGCGGATATTTTAGAGTGAACGTATTAGAATTCGTGACCGCGTTTTTGGTCAAATAAAAACAATTATATGGTATACTTTTTACCAATTAAAATAAATAATTTATACAGTGTAATCGGCCAATTGTTCATTGCCTTCTTCTTCTTCTTCTTCTTCATCGTTTGAAGAGGTATCCACTCCAGGTCAGACACAAACAGGACTGGGGCCGAGGGTTTATCCTTTTACTACCCCAGACTGCTGCACTGCCTGAATCAGATGCTGGCAGTGATGTCATTAAGCCAGCATCGAGTTTCGTCATCCAAAACCGTCAGACCTCGTGCTCCATGTGGTGCCCGATGTATAGGACACGCTGTTAGTACATGGTCTGCGGTTTGATCAGGGGCGCCACACTCGCAATTCGGTGAGGGAGCGAGACCCCATTTGTGCATGGACGAATGGAATCGCCCAACACCAGTCCGCAGGCGGTTGAGCTTAACCCAAGCTGCTCGGGGTAAGCCCATCCCAACAGGCCTGGCACCGGTCCGGGGCACAAAAGCACGGAGCCTGGCAGCACCTTCACAGTACTCCGTTTTCCATTTAAAATTTGTCCATTCAGAGGCGCGGATGCCAAGTCTGGCAAGGTTGTCCAAAAGATTCCGCGCAGCTGGCACAAACGGGCGTCTGGATCTTAGTCTCACTTGGCGAGTATCTGAGGACCCACTTAACAGACCATGCAAAATATGATCGGGGTCCAGAGATCCACGGTGAGCCAAGGAGAGTGTCGCTCCCAGTCGGCGAAGCTCAGCTGGCTGGATGCCTGAGAGTATAGGCAGGTGGTCCGTTGGAGTGGGACGCGTTCATTGCCAAATATTTGTTGTTTATATGTCCGTCGGTAAAATATCCGTGTATAACACTGGTCAACACGATTTTTCTTGCATGGAATTTTTCAACTGATTTTGGGTAATTTGGAGGCGCTAAATCCAAATTTAATGTTAGTTTTTGCTCATCACGTCACGTGTTTGAGATATGAAAACTTAATTTTTTAAAAAATTGCTAATTTTTGCCCAAAATTAAAAAATTTATGTTGCGTTTAAGTGCCTTTAAATGGAATAATGTTTAGAATAGAAGGCAGCATCTCCTTTAAAATGACTTTTCAAAGCTAATTGTAATCTTAAACCGTGTTTGTGTATTATTGACCACATCATATATAAATAGTAAATACGTGAAATATATTAAAAATACACAATTTGGAGCATTATGCTCAGCACAGGTACGACATCAATAAAAATCTGAGTTTTTTGGTTTTGTGTCATTCTCACAAAATTACATTAGCAGGTTTTAGCAAAGCCAAGCAAAAAATATACGAAAAAGTAATACTGTCACATCGCAACAATCAGTACGACTGTACACAAATCCAACGCATAGTTTAGCACAAACGAAATCATATTATGGCATCAAAAATTTTTTTTTGTTGCTAATCTTTTATGAACTGCGTAAGGGACATCTCTCATCAAACCCCAGCAGTAATCTGCCATCATGTTGCAGTTCCATCGACCTTGATAACGTTCTTCCTCACTTTGACATCCATCACTTTGACATTGATGGAAAAGTTCTCCTTGCTCCTCACTAACGTTGCCAAGATTTGCAGGAAATTCGCTGAGATGGCTGTGCAAATAATGCACTTCAATACTCATTCGGCACCCAAGGTCTTGTAGGCTGAGAAGAAGCTCTTCTACTAACTCTATATAATTGTCAGCTCTCTTATTACCAAGAAAGTTATGGACCACTTTAGAAAATGCTTTCTAAGCTCGAGGCTCAACGACAGTCATTGTAGTCACGAAATATTGGTCACTGAGCAACTTTCTGATCTGAGGCCCATCAAATATCCCTGCTTTTTTCTTTTCATAGCTAAAGCCAGGAAAGGTTGAGCAAATGTATCCAAAACAGTCTTCAGAACGATCAAGTGCTTTGACAAATTGCTTCATTAGTCCAAGTTTGATGTATAGTGGCGGCAAAATGATGTTTTTCCGATCAACCAAGGGGTTATTGACGATATTTTTTTCTCCAGGTTTTATTATTCCTTGGTGGCCATTCTTTTCTTACCCAATACTCTTCGTTGGCTCTACTATCCCAGTAGCATAGAAAGCAAGGATATTTGGTATGATTTCCTTGTTGCCCTAATAGGAAATTCACCATTTTAAATCCACACATATCAACCACTGATGAACGCAGTACTTCAGTCTTTCAAGCACAACTTGATATATTCGTAGTTTTCCTTCAGAGTGACAGAGTGTCCTATAAGGACGGATCCATACTGGTTACCATTATGGAGCAGGACACACTTAAGGCTTCGCTTTGAGCTATCAATAAAAAGTCTCCAGTCATTTGAATGATATCCAGACAAACCCATAGCAAGAAGAAGCCCCTCAACATTTGTACAGTAAACAAGCTGGCCATCAGATTGAAAGTACTTTTTAAAATTCTCTTCCCGGTTACGATAAAATGAAACACTTGTACCAGATTTGAGAAGATGTTTTTCCTGCAGTCTGGAAGTTAGCACTTTAGAGGATTGCTTTGGGAAATTTAAATCTCGTGTCAAATAATTCAATTTAGACTGACTATACAAAGAAACTCGGCCAGCATTCCATGCCTCGTGCGCTATATCCTGTTCTTCATCATCATCATCAGAATTGGTTGAAGACGTGGAAGACCTAAGCTTGTCCTCATCAATGTCCAAAAGCTTGGTGAAAATGGGTACAGGTACTTTATCACTGTCACACTTCATTCGTAATTTTAATCGTAACGATATAATTTATCCCCGTTAATTGTAATTCTTAGTGTTGTTATAAGAGAAATAATTGCGTCTCTTTTAGCACTGCTGTCGTATTATCCGATTCGCTCTATTGCTCGATATATGTATCTTCTTTTCTCTTTTTGCTCGACCGTATTGACGTAATATGTTTTTTTCAAGCTTTGCTATTTCGAAGATAGTAGAATCTTCGCGTATATGCTAATTGATTCGAGCGTAACGATCTCTCCAGGGAGTCCTGGCTCAATCTCGAATTTATGAGAAAGTTTACATCACGTGATTTTGGTTTCTAAATAAAGCTGATGCGTAGCGAATTATTATGATTAGATGTGATTTTGAGACGACTCGAGTGGAAGTAATTTGGTTGGCCCCGGGAGGCTCGTTAGTTTTTGAATTGGTTGTAGAGTATTGAATTTATTTTGCGCCAGTGGTTGGCAGTTGTATTCTACAGAGGTAGAATTATTTGTGTTGATTTCGCTTTGCAGTTTGGCAAAGCGTGGAATAGAAGTTTGGTCGGACGTGATTTTTTGTATTACATTCGTTCTTATTAGAGAAAGTGGTCTCTGTTTGTTGTGAAGAAAAGTCTTCGACGAAATCAATCCGAGCTTTCGTTAAATCAACTGTATAAACCGTCAGGCTCATAGCAAGACTATTTCTTGAACCGGAATAAAATAAAATTTAGACACAGCTTTGTTTCAGCTCAGGTATTAGGGTTACCTAGCTCAACTGGTCCTTTGGGATTTCCAAACAAGGTTTGTAAAAATCATTACGGGGAATCGGTCGCATAGCAGAATATATGTTTGGGTATTGCAAGTGTTGCTTGTTTTTCTTGTTGAATCCTTTGATATTTACGAGGCAGAAGTAGCAGTCATCCACGTGGTTTTTTGATTCTCTCCATACCATTGGCACACCAAATTTAAGCACACTTCTTAAGATTAAAATTTTCTTTTGAAAATAAGTACTTTAAATTTTCCATTAACTTATGTCCGATTTTAACATTAAATACGCTAATTCAAAAGTCGTCAACAGTAAAGTGTTGTTTAACGGCAAACTGACGTGAGGCTCGAATTGAGCTCCAAAATCAATGGCTGTCAGATGAAACGCAAAACTTGCGCAGCACGAAGACGAGGTTGCACCGAAAAATGAACTTTCGATTTGTACAATGCTGATTGAAATTCCAGATTTTCATTAAACCACCACAAAAACCTTAAACTGTTACAGAAGAAGAGTTGAGAAGAAAATTGAACTTGATATATATATATATTCTATATCGGCTGCTTGAGCTTTTTTTAACGTACTTTTGCATTCGGCACCACAATAAAAAAACACTTTTAACTTGTATGGCTTATGGCGGTTTAAAACCAAATAATGAGGGATATAGGAACCTTTTTAAATGAAGTTATTTACCAAAGCTCCTGTTGACTTAATAATGCAAGCTTTTGCATCGGTATCTGTAATGACTGTGGTATGATATCAGTATATGTGTAATGACATCGGTATCTGTAATGACTTCCCGGCGCCATAAACAATATTATGGCCTTTTTTTCCCAATTCGCAAAACTGGTTTAAAAACTATGCTTTTGAAGTTGCTTTTGTGCTTGATTAATGGCATCAAACATCTGAGCGAATGAGCAACTTTCACACAATGCAGCACTACAAAACATGCAAATTGCACAAAAACGTGATGTGACAGAGAAAATCTGAGCTCAGATTCGGATTCAGCACCCCAAATGTATTCTAACTCTGTTATCACAATCCATGCAAAAAAAAAAAATTCTTTTTGTTGACCAGTGCAATCAGAGTTGAATTTTTGTAGATATCTTTCAAAAAGTGGTAATTTGCTATTTCTCAGCTGTACCTTTTTTGTAGGCATGTTACGTGGTAATATTTGTTCAGATAAATGCAAGTCAATGGGTGTAGTTTTAGTAAACTTTATTTTTCTAGAACTAAGATATTGTAAAGCGATGGTTGTGTGGATATGCTTGTTATATCATGTCTCAGATGTTATGGTATTTCTGGTTGTATAACTACTCAATATATTAAGTCTTTCTAAACAATGATTTTTTTATTTTAGTTTACATGGATTTACTGTTTGCATTTTATCAAGTTAGCTAACTTTTTAATTGTTCTGGCTGTTAAAAATAATCCCATACGGCCGTAAACAGGAAACGCCAATTTAATATTGATCAAAGTTGAATAAGTATTACTTTTTTTGGCGCAGTAATATGTCATTTAGCTCGATAGTAATAGGGAAAATTTGGTTTGGTGCCCGTCCGTAGAATGTGAGCAGGGAGGAAGATCCTAACCCTAGCTCTAATCCTAATCCTAAGTTTAACACTAAACTTAACCCTATCCCTAATCCTAAACCTATGTCTAACCTTAAACATACCTGGATACTAGTGAGGACCGAGGAGAACCCTAACTCTGAGAAAAACAGTGATCCTGAATTTGGTTTTTACCCAAGACAGTTTACAAAAAAGAGGTAAATCCTAACCCTAACCAAAACAGTAGTCCTGGATTTGATTCTCGTCCAAGGCAGGTGCAAGACTTCAACCCTAACCCTAAGAAAAACAGTGGTCCTGAGTTTGATTCCAATCAAAAACAATTGTCAGCAAAGCTCACTAACCCTAGTTGATATCATAGTCGTAAGTTTAATTCTTACCTTACACAGTTGAGAGCAAAATTCACCAACCCTAGCTGTTACCATAGTCCCAAGTTCAATTTTTACCCAAGACAGTTGACAAAAGAGTTTACTAACTATAGCTGATACCATAGTGGCGAATTTGTTTTTATTCTAGACAGCGGACAGCAAAACTGTAAATTATAACCCAAACTCTAATCCTAAATATAGACAGTGGTGCTGAGTTCCATTCCCACCCAAGGCAGATTCAAAATTTCAAAACATTATGTAGGAATATTTCAAAATCTTGTGCAAGACTTTATTTCAAGACATTGTAAAAGATTTCAAAGCATTATGTAGTACGAGTTCAAAATGTTGCGCAATACTCAGTTTTCTTATGGAAAATTTTCTAGATTTTTTTTATAAGGTCTTTTTGTATAGGTTTATTTAGAGATACATTGCAAACTTTGGTGCATTCCACAATAATGGTTATACAACACAGAGTTTGTTTGCTTTTTCTTTCCATCTAAAAACATGGCGCAAGTGTCACACTTCATTTAATCATGGCAATATAGTTTATTTTCCACTTTTATTCATGGCGATATAGTTTATTTTCCACCTTAAAATAATTCAAAGTTTTGTTATGACGTAGAAATCGCTTGGGCAAGTTATAATCGCTTTCGTACTGTGTTATTTGATTATCTGCTTGCAATTGTTCGAATGTATCTTTATGTTTTCTTTCGCCTGACGGCGATGACGTACTGCGCTTTGTCTGTATCGTATGACCAAGTTAAATGCAGTTCTCGAATGTTCGCGGCAGGGTTGCGGAATCGGAGTTGGAGTCGGAGTCGGTCGGAGGTTTTAGGAAGGAGTAGGAGTCGGAGTCGGACTGTTAAGAGGACTAGGAGTCGGAGTCGGAGTCGGAATATTTTATCCGACTCCGACTTCTCATGTCCAATTTCTTTACATATTAGTGATGTTAACCGCGCAACTTACGCGGCCGCGTGCACTAGTGGAGTGCTTTGCAGTAATCTTTTTAAGAGAACCCTGTCACGTATCGCGCGACACAGCCCGTGACTCATAAAAAGTTTACATTTTAATTTGTAAGCAAATAGTATTTTGCGTAATGCTATGCTCGGGCAGCCGATTTAGTTGCTTCTCTTTTTTTCAATCCAATGACAGGAAGCAAATGCCAGGTGCATAATCAATTACTACCCTAAGCAGCCTTTTTCTATAGTGTAGTGGTATCATGACATACGAGTTTAATTGGTTCCGTGACCGAGCTCGTACCTCAATTTACTCGTATGACAAAGCCAATTTTCCTATTGAAATTAATGTAAATGCCATTAATCCGTTTCAGCCTCCAAAATGACCCCCATTTTTTATTTTTGACGTTTCTTTAAATAAGTACTTCCTCCAACAGAAGCGAGTGTTGAATGTCTGTTTTCATCACTAAGGCTCAACAGAACAGACCAAAGGGCTGCAATGAAGGAGAAACTCACAGAAGCAATTTTGTTTTTATGAGCAAATTATTAAATTAAAATTTTTGAAAATTAAAACTTACCCTTCTTGCTCTATTCTTTCAAAGAAATATCAACCAAAGTTTAGAACCAAGGTGAATTTTTTAATAATCTCCTAATATGAATGTCGATAAACGGCAGGGAACCTGCATGTTCAATCTCGTACAAAATTACAATATTTGAAATATTCATGAAATAGAAACTACAGACCCCCTTTTATTTTGTTTACAAAATCCGACAAAATTCACATATGTATTCTTACTATTAATATATAACCATGAATTACTGTGAAGATGGACTCCATGCCATCAAACTACTGAAGTTTATTTGAGAGAAATAACTATGAGCTTATTATTGGTATGGAAATGTCAACATTTTTCTCTGGAGTTTCTTTATATGTAATGGGTGATTCAGGAAAATTCTAAAATTAGTCGCATTTTATTGTTTTTCTTGTAGTCTATAATTGTGGGTTTTAAATTTTTAATTCTTTTACATATGGTTTTTTGTTTCTTTTGCTTTTATAGACTTTTATTTTTAAATTTTTATTGTTAATAAATTCCATAGTTATTACTTAAATTTGTAAGAATTTTTACAATTATAAAATATTCATATTTACGTTTTAACCTCATTACCTACCGATAAAAACAAAACTAAGCCACCTAAACACAAGAAGCACCAGACTCGAGTTTTGCTCTTGTTAAAGCTCGTCAGTGATGCATACCTCATTGAGTTTTGAACCGACTAGATGTAGTCCTACACGCAGGAGACAACACTCAGGGTCTAGTCCTACACCCAAGGCCTACACAAGTCATTAATTGTATTAACATTAAGGTTTGTCGTGCGTCGATTTACCATGGGAAAAATAATGAACTGTAAAATAGACTAGAGATAACATTATGATTATCCATAAAATACTTTGATGCTCAGAAAATGTGATAAGCATTAAGTATAGAACACATATTTAGTTTCGTGTTATGTATGCCATTTCGAGTTAGTTTTCCAAATGTGATTTGTATTAATGTTGCATTCAAACACAGTAAGAATTATAGTTAAAGGATTGTGTATATAATATAATTATATGTATATACGTATTTATCAAAACATAAATATAACAAAAAAAAACACGTTGTATTAGTCCCAATATAGTCCCAACAGACAGTCCCAATAGACTGTTTCGCTTGTGAGGCTCATCAGGGAACACAACAATTAAAAAAGCAACATTATTTACGTTGAAACAAATAAAATAAGCAAAAATTAAAAGTTAAAATAAATTTTTAAGCTTCAGGTGAAAACTCGCATCTTAAAAAAATAGCGCTACCAAAAGTTTGGGTTTAAACAATTATTTTACTCAAGTTAGTGATTGTTTATTAACCCTTAGATTACCAGGATTTTTTTATAGCATCTCTTACCGGTGGGGTCCATTTGGACCCCATTCAATATTATTTTCTATTGCTGCAGTGCAGTGGACAAGTTATAGGTTACACTTTCAAATTAGGCTTTAAAGATAAAAGAAACAAAAACTAGAGTAATATTTTATTAACTAGAAGACTTTACACACATTTATGGCACAACTGTTTTAGATGGTTTCCACATATAAATTTTTCACATTTTTCACATTTATCTCTGACTTTTTTATCTTCTGCGCGGGGACAAAATGAACAACGAGCTCGTTTTCTTTGACCTTCTGAACTAGTAGATGAAGTGGTATCTAATTTTCTTTTTGATGCTGGTTCATCATGTTTGTGTATCAGCTCACTTGCGAGCTGACGCAAGAAAAGTCGCCTTTTGTGCGTTTTTTTCTCCCCAAAATTTGGATTCAAATGCATCCAGATAATATAGCTGTTTAGGGCACTGATGTCAAGCATATTGTAAAAAACAATATTAGGCCATCGCCTGCTCATTCGTTTACACGAATATACCCTTACTAACTGATCAGCTGTATCCACGCCCCCTTTTGTTTTGTTATAGTCCAAAATCATTATGGGTTTTTTATCCTCTCGGGTGTTGTCAACCTCAGGTTGATCATGCATTGTGCTAAATAATGTGACCACTTTTCCTTTCCTGGGAACATAAGAGACCATAGTTCCGTGTTCATTGAAAGCAAAAAGGGATGTATTCTTTTGACGTCCTTTTGTAGTCAAAAGTTGTTGTGGTATCTCTTTCCGATTTTTTCTGATTGTTCCTAGAACTGTCAAATTCTTTTGTTTCAAATGGTTTCCCAAAATAAATGATGTAAAAAAGTTGTCATATGTTACATTTCGGCCACTCTTTTCTAAATTTTTCACCATATCCATCACCACTCTTGTTTCTTGATTTTGCTCCCTAGGTTCCCCTTTTTGTTTTCCAGTGTAAAGTTGAATATTACAAACATAAGCTGTTTCACTATCACAGCAAGCCCAAAATTTTAAACCATACTTTCCTGGTTTACTAGGGATGTATTGTCTGAATGGACAATTTCCCCGGAAAGTAACCAGTTGCTCATCGACGGTGACATTCTCTCCAACATTGTAGCACATCTGCAAAGTATCTGTCCACGCTTCAAATACTTTTTGAATGGGACTCATTTTATCAGGCAGTTTTTCCCGGCGCCTCTTTGCTGCATCATCGAAGCGCAGAACTCGAAGTAGACTTGTAAATCGGTTTCTTGGCATAGTTTTATTGAAAACAGGACGTCCATTTTCGTGACTCCATAACTCTGTTACTGCTTCATTTTTTGACTTGTAAACACCAATAAGAAGAAGACAGCCCAGGAAACGATCAAATTCTTTTTTGTCTAGAGGGATCCATTCTTTCTTGAATACCCTGGCACCTTCTTGATTTGTATATTTGATAATTGTTTCACTAATGCTGTTGTTCATAAATAGTTGAAACGCAGATGCAATTGTATCAATATTTCTAATAGCGTATCTGGTTGGCCCTCTTTGTGATCGCACAATATTGCACACGGTTCTTCTTCCAGTTGATTGTTGCAAAGGTTGCCTTTTCCACACAATATTTCCATCTTTAGATATGATTGTGCTTGAATTTTGGTTTTCTTCAAGATGAACAGAATCGTCCTCTGATTCGGAAGATGATAGTTCAGGTTCTGCAACACAAACCATGTAATGGGTTAGCAAGTAATAAAATAAAAAATATAAAAAAATTACATATAATATCACTAACATGAACATTTCTAGTCTTTTGACATGTTTGTAGAAAAATATT
Organism: Diplosoma virens; assembly: GCA_963680785.1. Taxonomy (NCBI): domain Eukaryota; kingdom Metazoa; phylum Chordata; class Ascidiacea; order Aplousobranchia; family Didemnidae; genus Diplosoma; species Diplosoma virens. Next base: position 48,876,783 of record OY796880.1, on the reverse strand, counting down.
TTTTAACTCTCTGTAGAAGCTTGCTATCTTTCTTTCTGTGTACCATAAATTTACATATATGTTACATTTTCAATTTTTGAATTTAAAAATTAACTCTCAAGGTAAACCGAGCCAGTAACTTTTTATTGAAACACATGTGCTCTCACCTCTCATTCCATTTCCCTTATAACTCAAAAAAATGTAATGAAAATACTTTTCAAGCAAACACATAGAATACACACGCAGATGGCTGCAATAGTAAGACTATTTATACATAATATAAATAAATAATTGCCTTGCTTTTACAGCTCTTTGTAAACAAAAATACCCAATTTTCCTTACCTGATACATAATCATCTTCAATTTCATCAGCTGAAAATTCACCGTCAGAATCACTATAATCTTCAGATGTCTCTTCTAACATACGTCTTATGGCTTCTTCGTCCATTTTATGGCTATATGCACAAAAAGCTTACAAAAAAACTGACAGTTTCCTTCGAAACAAGCAGGAGTAATGCAGATCCGCTATGTTGTTGTAATACGATGGAATAGATGATGCAACATTTACTCATTACAAGTCATCCAATTGACAATACAAGATGATGCAATATCTACTGGTTATTACTCAGATGTAATAACGACAAAAAAAAAGAGCAATTCATTGTATTATAGCTTCACACAGTCAGCAAACACGGTTCAAAAGAAATAGAAAAATATCAAAACTGGTTGGGGTCCATATGGACCCCATGGTAAATAATGATATTTTTGTTATTATCTAAACATTCAAAATTAAATATAAAAAACACAAACTGCAATTATGTATAGACCCATAAAACAGACAAAGTCACAAAACATCGTTCTTTTTTATTTGATACTTTTTCCGCTATTTTTAATCAATTTTAAGCTGGGGTCCATATGGACCCCAGTGGTATTCTAAGGGTTAAATAATTACTTTTGTCACAAGATATTAAAAGAAAACATGCTGCAATGTTGCGCATACTCGTAGATGAATTAAACTTGGCCAAGCTGCCGAAAAGTTTAAAGTGTAGAAAAGTTTATCGATTATTAGTTAAGAGCAAGTGTTATAAAAATTTTTTTGTACTGCATAAAACATTAATATGGATCATTCGTTAAGAGAGAGTGTTATAAAAACTTTTTTTATAAAAAGATTCTTTTATAACACTTTCTTTTAACTAATGATCCATAAACTTTTTTACGCATTACCGGTAATCTTTTCGGCAGCTCGGCCAAGTTTAAGAATACATCTATGCGCAACATTACAGCATGTTTTCTTTTAATAACTTGTAACAAAAGTAATTATTTGCTAATCAATCACTTACTTTAGTAAAATAATTGTTTAAACCCAAACTTTTAGTATCGTTATTTTTCTAAGATGCAAGTTTTCATCTAAAGCATTTTCATCTAAAAATTTATTTTAACTCTGTCCTCTGATGAGCCTTACAGGGAAACAGTTTGTTGGGACTATTTTAATAAAATTTTTCTTAATATTTGTGTTTTGATAATCAGGAATAATCGTTCTGACTATTGAAGCCATTAAGCACTCTTTTGAAGAGCACCAGTAATTTGCACCTGTAATGCATATAAAGACTTTAATACATATAATATAATACATATAAAAAACTTTATATGTATATATACTCATATACATAATTTTTTAAAGTAAATATCTTTTTATGTATTTAAAAAACCTGACTTATTTTGTGCAACTGTCAACTCAAAAAGATGATTTTTGCTTAGTTAAATCTAATTTAAAATAAATACTTTGTTCATACTAGGGAGTCGGAGTCGGAGTCGGAGTCGGAGTCGGAGTCGGAGTCGGAGTCGGAGTCGGGAGTCGGAGTCGGAGTCGTAGTCAAAGTTAAAGTCGGGAGTCGGAATCGGCATTTTAGAAATTTTAGGAGTCAGAGTCGGAGTCGGATCATAATCTTCCGACTCCGCAACCCTGGTTCGCGGTGCGCGCGCGTGGGAAAAACGTTCTAATTTTAATGCACGTGAGCGAAGCGTTTTCGAGATAATTCCAACCGATTTGCGTCATACGATCTTTTGTCTATATATATGTACGCTCACTCGATTGAAGAGACGACGAGAGACGAAGAAAAAGACGTGCGACAAAGGCGAGAAAGAAAGTAACGTAATCTGGTTGCGATTGGTTTGGGCGTAGAGCGCGTGCGAAGGATTTTTTGATCGTATTACATTGATAAGTGTTGAATTTTTTTTGCGCCAGTGTTTTGGAGTTTTGTTCTACGGAAGTAGAATTATTCGTGTTGATTGAATTAAGTTGAAGCGCCGATTTTCGCTTTGCAGTGGCAGAGCGCGGAAGAGAATTTTCGTCAGTCGTGTGAGGCGTAAATTTTATAATATATTCGTTTTAGTTAGAGAGAGCGGTCTCTGTTTGTTTACTGAGAAAAGTCTTTCGACGAATCAATCAGAACTTAGCTGAAATCAACTGCATAAAAGCTTCAGGCTTATACCAAACTACTTCTTGAGCCGGAATAAAATAAAATTAGACACAGCTTTGTTTCAGCGCAGGTATTCGGGTTACTTTGCTCAACTGCTCCCTTAGGATTCCTAAACAAAGTCTGTGACAGCAAGATTGTGTTGATGCTGCAGTGATGTCTGATGCTCTTCTTTAAAACACTGACTCTTTCTCTCGAGAGTTGGAAGTTCACATGTTTTGTTGTTGGTCTCTGAAAAATTCACTAATGTGTGACAAAGACACACACACAAGACACACAAAATTTATTTTGCCCAAAACCATATAAAACAATAACAAAGAAATATAATGCAAAAAAAAAGGGGGGAGCAACGAAGCACCGAACAACCCTAAGGTTTACTAGTCAAGATGCTTCCCGAGTAAATTACAATAACCAATAACAATTGTGTTAGTGCGATCAATAGAAAACAAAAAAATAACAGCAAAAATAAAAAGAAGAAATTTTTGACGAAACAAAAGTTTATAAAACAACAGCAAAAAAAAAAATTCAATTTCACTTGATTATGCATATTAGCATCAAGTTACGCCAAACCATTTTTTATTTTATTTATGTAAAAGTAAAAACTGGGGTTACATTGTAGGTATAGCTAGGGTGGCCATACGTCCCGTTTTTTAGGCCTTGTCCCGACGTCCCGCCCGGTCAACCAATATGTCCCGTTTTTTTATTGTCCGGTTATATATTTCCGACTTTAAGTGAAGACCTTTTTTTTTTTAGAGAACACTTTGATTTTGGGAGAAAAATAGGGAAATCAGAGATGAAATCGAAGTGAAGACCTTTTTTTTTTTTTTTTTTAGAGAACACCTTGATTTTGGGAGAAAAATACGCAAGCCCAGATCAGACCTCCTTTTTTTCTCAGACAACATCAATTTTTGAAAATTCTTGCCTCGGGCCCCTAAATTAGAATATCCGCCACTGATGGCAACTCTACTTTTAAAGAAAGTCCCGATTTATCACTTTGAAAATATGGCCACCCTAGGTATAGCAAAAGACTATTTATATTTAATATGATTTACAAAACAAAGCAATCTATTCAATTACATAACATATGCTAAAATTTTGGGAGATAATATAAATTTGAAAACTTAATATTGATCAATAAAACTTTTTTTAATTGTTTTTAAATGCATTCCAATGTAAGTTTTTCAACTCTGGTTTTAGTTTTGACCAAATCTTTGTACCTTTTTACGAAATTGAGTTTTGAGTACATGTTTTTGACATTCTCGGTAAAAAGAACGTAGAGTGAGATACTTGTCTTGTATTGTAAGAGTGAATTTCTGTAATTTTTTTAAAAAAACTGTTAAAAATTTTTGGTGTTTTTTTATTATAATACAGATACATGAATTTTCCCAGTTCTACTTTATATAGATCTTCTAATTTTAGTAAGTTTAGTTTTTTATAAAGACTTGACATGGGAGGGTACAAGTTAATTGAGCTTAAAGCTCTAATTATACGATTAATTCTTACATTCACTTCAGATAAATATGTTTTAAATGTTCCACCCCAAACTATTATTCCATATTGTAATTTACTATTTATTAGGCTATGATACAATAATTTCATAGTGTCCATATTGGTATATAATTTTAACTTATAAAATAGTCCTGTGTAACGAGCTAGGTGGAAAGATAAACTTTTAACGTGTGGTATCCAGTTTAAATTTTGATGGATGAAAAGTCCCAGATATTTGACTATCGGGGATCTTGTTAGCATAATATCATTAATTTTAATTTCAAAAGTACTTTTGATTGTTTTGGAAGGTTGTTTGTGTATTAATAGAAAAGTTGATTTTGAAAAGTTTAAAGATAGTTTGTTTTTTCTCAACCAAAAATTAATATTTTTCAATTCGAAATTAACTTTTTATCAGTATTGAGAAAAGCAATTAATAGTAGAAAACAGGAAAAGTTATGTTTTCGATGAATCAACTCGTTCAAGCGGATGCTGTAATGATGGGGAATCTTCCTTAGATTCTTAGACAGTGGCATTATTCTCTGGGTTGTTTTGCGTTTTTGAGAAAAAACAAATTGAACTTCAAATTAAATGCTTTTTATATAAAAACTTTCTATTGGTATTTTCAACAGGTTTGGTTTTTGGTTTTTTGGTTGAGAATTCTTTTATAATGTTTGTAAAAACAATAAAAGTAATTCAAGATCAAATTGTTAAAATTAATAGACTTAACGTTTGCAACCTTGATTGAATTCCTATTTTCAGCCAGAATTTTTGACAAATTTTTCGAGGAGGTGTTAGTTTGCGATCATTCTCAGAAAGTATTTTCAGAAAATCAAAAAAATTTTTTAAAACTTATCATTTACATTTTGAATACAATTAACTTTACATTTTCTAGTTTGAGTTACTTCTGAAGAGTGTGTAATTGTTTTCAAATAAATAAAATAAAACAGATAAATAAACTTACCATTTGTAGTTTCTGGAGGTTTGCTTTTTTTTCATTTAAGGTTTTTCTATGGTAACTGTAGACAGCAATACTGTTTATCACAAATCAAATCGTTTTAAAATAAATTTACCGTTTGCAATAGAATTACGGTTCGATTTCCTAGCTTCTGCGTCATCTATGAAGAACCATTGTAATAATAACCCAAAATTAAATTGTTGAAATAAATAAACTTACCATTTGCAACCTCAACCAAATTGTCATTTTCGACCGGAATTTCGGACGAATTTTTTGAGAAGACACCAGTCTGTGACCATTCTAACAAAATCTAAAATTAATTTTAAATCAAAAAATTTTTATATAACTTATCGTTCACATTTTTAGCAGAATTAACTTTACATTTTCTAGTTTGCGTTGCTTCTGAAGAGTGTGTAATTTTTTTTAATAAATAAAATAAATGAATATACTTACCATTGTATTCTCAGCAGGTTTGCTTTTTTTCATTAAGGGTTCTTCTTTTGAACTTGCAAAAAACATTAATGATTGTTCAAACAATACAGTGTCTTAAATTGTTTGGCATAACTACTACACATACAATACACTTTTCTAAGTCTTTTTAGATTATTAGCTATGCTAAAACTTTTTTACACTTTTTGACATCGAACCCCGGTTCTTTTTTCATGATTATTTTTCTTACGACGGTGCAAATTGTCTATATACTTGAAAGATTTTTGAGAAATATTGCATTCGTATTAACGGCATCTTGACATAAGATTATCAACAAAATTGACCTGCACAGTATAAATCTTTGACAGTAGAAGAACTGAGTGTCTAGAACCACCTGCTTACATAGCTGCAGAAAACCTGTTGCACTGTCCTTCACAGGAAATATTTTGACAAACATTTTTTATTGTACGTTTAAAACCAGAAAACTTGTTAATAGACATTTTTATTGTATGCTTGCAAATAGGAAATGGTTTGACAGGTTCGTTTCTCGTGCAGTTAAAAACAAGAAATGATTTGCAAGGCTTTTCTTATGTGTGCCTAAAAACAAAAAATTAATAACAAGGCTCGTTTTGTGTGCACTGAAAAACAGGAAACTGATTGACCATAATGTTTTGAAATCTTGCAAAATTTTTCTTGAAATAAAGTCTAGCACAAAATTTTGAAATAGTTCTACATAATGTTTTAAAATTTTGCATCTGCCTTGGGTGGGAATAGAACTCAGTATCACTGTCTATATTTACCCGTACAAAAAATATCCCGGTAAACCGATAAAAACCGGAATATTTCTAGCCGGTAATATCCTGGTGAAAACTTGTAAAAGTATGGGTATTATGGCTGTTTTTGTGGCATATTTTTTTCAAACAGTGTCCTGGTATAAAGTGAAATACCGGGATTTACTGGGACCTAATATTTGAATCGAAGATCCTGCTGGTAAACCGCAAATTACTGGGATGAATTACAATACCGGTATACCGTAAAAAACCGGGAATAAATATTGGAATAGAAGTCATGCTGGTAAGCTGTAAATTATTAAATTACTTGGATGAATTACTATATCGGTATACCGTAAAAAGCGGGAATAAATATTAGAATGAAAATTATGTTGGTAAACCGTAAATTACTAGGAACCGTAAATTAGAATGAAAATTATGTCGGTAAACCGTAAATTACTACTTATACCGGTATAACGTGAAAAATGGAGATTACATCTTACAATGAAGATGATTCCGGTAAACCGCAAATTAATAGAATTAACTGATATAACGTTAAACCGCTGAATATCGGGAAAACCCATTAAGAAAAAAATGATGCCGGTAACCGTAAATTACTGGGATAAATTATTGCCACACTGGTAGACCGCTAAATACCGTGCCAAATATTACAATAAATATGATACTGGTGAACCGTAAATTAATGGGATACATTATCGTATCTCTATCCCAGTGTCTCAGTCTTTTTTTTTGCGACCAAAATTGAGTTAAAACAACAGTTTACAAATAGGACTGCGACCCAAATAAATTTGAGTGAGCGCATAATGCAGGGTTCAAAAACCTTTTTGGGTAAGAGAGCCATAAAGGCTACATATTTTTAAATGTATTTCCAGGAGAGCCAACAATGTTCCTCTAATTTTTAGCTGTACGTATGTGTGTGGGCAAAAATTTGTTCGCAAGCAAACTTATTTTGATTTCTTTATTTCGTCTCAAAAAGGTAGTGGTCTCTAAAAAAAAGGTCTTCACCTTCAATCTGACTCTGATTTATAGATTTTCGTCTTAAAATCGTAATGATCTCTTAAAAAAGGTCTTCGCTTTTGAAATCTTGTGTGCGCAGATCTTTTTGATTCTATTTGAATAAGTTTTAGAAAATAAAATAAGATTGTCGGCAGCGTGGTCGAGTGGTTAACGCACCGGACTGATGATCAACATGGTGTCGGTTCAAAACCCACTTGCGCCATTCTGTTGTGTTCTTGGGAAAGACACTTTACGGCACTTTCCCCTGCTTGGTGGTCTTGACAAGCAGTTCTAAATTACAGTAATATCTCTACTAAATTACTAGCGGACAGCAATATCTTGGCATCTCCGGAAGCAGGTCGGGGTAATTGCTTACCCTATGTATAGCGCCTCCGACGCTTTCCTGCGAGTCTGGAGGATAAATATAGAGATAAAAATAAAAAATAAAAATAAAAAAAGATTGTAGTTGCATTGATTTGGGCTAGCTACAATTAGTTTATAACTTTATTTAATATTTTTAATTTTTATTATATATTGTGGTTGTGATGGCAGATAACCTGCAGATGATGCTGAAGTCTGTTCAGCAAGAATTAAAATCTATTAAAGAAGCTCAAACTAGGTATGAGAAGGAATATGTACAAAAACCTTGTGCTGCTGCTGCTGCTTCTTCTGTTTCAGGCCCAGTAGAAATAAATCAAGAAGGCAACTGAAAAGTATTCGAAAGGCCATCGAGAGCATGGATGATATCCTTAGAAAGCTAGAAGAAGATGTTTGGAAAAACAGCAGACGCATTGATGACCTTGAGCAGTACAGCCAGAGGAATTGTCTTATTCTTCATGGATGTAAAATTCCAACTCAGGAAAGTTATTCAGAATTTGAGTCTTATGTTATCCATAAGCTCAATTCTAAACTTGAGATTTCACCTGCAATAACAACACATGACATTGACACATGTCATGTTCTTCCTTCCAGGAAGAAGAGTTCGAATAACACACCAATCATCATCAAGTTTGTATGAAGATCTGTTCGGAATGCCATATATGGAATGAAGAAAAAACTTAAGGCGAAGAAAAATGATGATGAAAGATTATCTATCACTGAATCTCTAACAAGACGTTGATTGCAACTGCTAAGAAGTGCTAAGCAAACTTTTGGCCTAGGTTCTGCTTGGACACATGGTAATGTATATTGTATGCACAGAAATAAAAGGTACATAATTGATGATTTTAGTGATATTGATAAATTAGCCATATAATTTTATAAATAGTTTAATTTATTTATTTATAGTTTATTAATTTATTAGTTATTTATTTATTGTATTTAATTTTTATTATATATTTAGTTATTTATTTATTTATATATTATTTAGTTTATTTATTAGTTTATATATATTATAGATTAGTTTATAAATCATATTTATATTTAAATATCATATTTTTTATTAATTTATTTAGCTGTAAGTGTAATAGAATTCTAGCTCTGCTTATAACTTGCTAATTCTGGTTAACATTCTTATTCTGTTCTTTATATATGCTAACTAAATGAAACCATAATTCTATTCATAGACATTCAATCAATTTATCCACTGTACATATTTTAAGCCCTAACAATAGTGAACAAGGATAAAATCAAACAACTGCTTAAATTGTCATTTCTGTTTGAAACATATAAGAAAAAATCATAGAAAAATACAATGTTCAAATTGTTTTAATTCATTTCATAAATCATGCACTGTTAAAATTGATAAGTTAACAAAAACTTTTAACAGTTCATATACATGTAGTGACTGGAAATGTAGAAATTGCATAAATCCTTCCTTTCCATTCAATACCATCCCTGATGAAGAATTCATTAATCTCTTTCAGTCTGAAAAAATAAATAGGCCTACAGATCATTCTTTGATAAATTGCAATGCTAACTCCATGCAAGCTAAAGTAATGCCAGAAATTAATAATTTGGATATTCCTAGCATATATTATGACTCAATCTTGAATGATGAACAATATATTCCTAGTGATAAAATACCCAAACTTCTATCAAATTAAAATACTAAAACCTCTTTCACTGCACTTAGCCTAAATGCGGGATCACTAAATAATATTCATAATTTCTTAAAACTGGAAAGCTTTTTGCATTCAATTAATGTACAGCCAAGTATTTTAGCAATAACAGAAACATGGCTTAAAGCAAATCAAACTGGTCCACATACTAACCTCTGTAATTATACATTTGTTTCAAATTCAAGGTCTCAGAGTAAAGGAGGAGGTGTTGGTTTATATGTTAATTATTCACTTAACTTTACAATGAGATCAGATTTAACCATAAGGCATGAAAAAATTTTTGAATCATTATTTATTGAAATTGAATCCAATAACTCAACAATGATTTATGGTGTAATATATAGACCACCATCTAAAAACTCTAACAGTCATGCTTTATTTCTTGAGCACCTCATTAATATTCTCAAATCAATTAAAAACAAACCCTGCTTCCTATTTAGTGATTTCAATTATAATTTACTGAATTGTGATGATCCACACATAGCTAACTACGCAGATATGCTCTTTGAAAACTGCTTTATACCATTTATTAAAAAACCAACTAGGTTCAATGCAAATAGTGGATCACTGATTGATCACATCTGGACCAATGTCAGTTTGGACAAATCTATTTGTTCAGCAATTATAACTCATCCCCTTTCTGATCATTTTCCCTTATTTCTGAGTTATGCAAACAGCATTGATCATCAATCTGAACCTAAGATGCAAAGATTCTTTTCAAGTGCCAAAATAATTCTTTTCAACAATGAACTTCAAAAAGTCAATATTGACCCAGTATTAAAAGAAACAGATCCAGATATAAGCTTCAAAATACTTTTGAAAGATTATATCAATCTGTTTAATAAATACTTTCCAAAACAGGTTATCAAAGCAATAGAAAGAATCATAATTGGTTTGATGATGAGCTCAAAAAATTATTGTCCAACAAAGAAGCATTATTTAAGAAATACATGCAAACAAATCTCCTGAAACAAAAGACAGTTTACAAAAGCTCGCAATCTTTATTTTAGAAAGATTCAACAAAAAAAACAATAACACATTAAAAATAAACTGGAATCTAATAAAAACGGCATAAAACCTACCTGGAGGACTCTCAATAGCCTTCTGGGGAAGAAAAATATATCTGAGTGTAAATCTCTACACAAATACCAACAAAATAACTGATCCACAAAAACTTGCTAACCTATTCAATGACCATTTTTCATCTATTGCATATAAATATACTAGTACACTTTCTAAGTATGAAAATAAATATTCTGAATACCTTGGAAAGAAAATTCAAGAAACTATGTATGTTTGGCCTACTTGCTGTTTGGCCTACTTGCTCTATGGAAGTAAAAAATATCCTTATAAACAGCAAACCAAAACTAAGTGCAGGTTTTGATGAAATCCCACTTAAATTACTGAAATCTTCTCCTGATAATATTATCATGGCACTTTCACATATATTCAACTTTTCTCTTTTTACTGGTAAAGTAATTAGTGATTTCAAAATTGCCAAGGTCATACCGTTGTATAAAAAGGGTGATGCTAGTGACATAAATAACTATAGGCCTATCAGCTTACTTTCAAATATTTCCAAAATTTTAGAAAAAATAATGTACCGCAGAGTAATTAGCTTTTTATACAGACATAATTTTTTTTTCGAAAATCAATTTGGTTTCAGAAAAAAATGTTCTACTTCCCAAGCTATTTCGCTTCTCATAAATAGCATCACCAATTCATTCAACAAAAACGAAAAAAGCCTTGCTATTTTCCTGGATTTATCAAAAGCATTTGATACAATTAGCATTGAAATATTACTAAAAAAAACTTGACCACTATGGAATAAGAGGACAAGCATATATCTGTTTCAAGAACTATTTACTCAACAGAAAACAACAAGTTTTGTGTTTTGGTATTTTATCATCCACAAACAATTCATCAACTATGGTTTTCTGCAAGGGTCTATTTTAGGCCCACTCCTGTTTCTTATATATGTGAATGATTTTAACAATTGCTTAACTAAAAGCAAAGCCATTATGTTTGCTGACGATACAACTGTTTGGACTAGCCATAAAAATATGTCAACTCTATTCCAACTCATGCAATCAGAGATGGAATTAATTGATCAATGGCTAGTTTCTAATAAATTGTCAATAAATATTAAAAAAAACTAAATTTATGCTTTTCAGTACTCCAAACTCAAATGTTGGAGGTAACTATTTTTTGTCAATAAGAAATAGACAAATTAATCAGGTAAATTCTCTAAAATTTCTGGGTGTATTCTTTCACAATAATCTTTCCTGGAATCTACACATGAAATACTTGATTTCAAAGCTAAGAAGCTGTTATGGTGTAGTGTGCAAAATAAAATCACTTGTAAACAAGGATTCACTACTCCTGTATCATTCTTTAATTAACAGTCACCTCCAATATTGCATTTCAAACTGGTGTTTAGGTAATTCAACTCTAATTACAAAGCTTCAGCAAATTTGTAACAAATTCTTGAGAATGATATTCGAATTGCCCTATTGTTTCAACATAAATGGCATTATGAAACAATGCAACATTTTAAAAATAAATCAATTATATAAATTAGAAACTGCGTCCCTTATGTTCAAACGAATACAAGGTGAAAACAAATCTCTGCTTATAGTTGTAATTTGCATTCAAATCCATGCAAATACAATACAAGAAACAAAGCTCAATACATAACACATCATTGTAAAACAACTGTTGCACAACAATCTTTTTTTTATCAAGGCCCTTTCATTTGAAATTCTCTCCCAGCCAATTTAAAAACTAGCAACCAGACTTTCAAATGTTTTAGAAACAATCTTAAAAAATTCCTACTCAATGAATCAATATAAATAAGGATCAATAAAAGATTTTAGAAATTAAGTTATAAAACTATGACCACGTCTTAATGGCGCTTTGTCTTTTCGGCGCTATAACTTGACAGTGCATGAAGGTATTGCTTTTATACATCTGTAAAATAGAATTAGTGTATAATTAAATATTTAATAACATCTAAATTTAATGATTTCAGTGAGCTACTTACTGCGGGAAAGCATTTTTATTTCAGATAAAAATAAATTCAAGAAGTTCAAGCACATGTCTTTCTAAGGAGCAATCATCAACATTGGTTCTCTTATCAATTCTCAATCAGGACACAATCTTCAAAACAGTTTCAATCTCTATCAAGAAAGAGTGTATGCTACGCAAGAGAATTGGAATCAATTGATATAACAAATTCAAACTGTTGAATGGACAATCAACCTTATTTTTAACTGATTACCCAGGAAACATAGGGTTATTGGCCGGATACTGTTTCAGTATAGTACAGTATCGGTTGTATCGGTATCGGAAAAAGATAAGCAAATATTATTGGACCAATATAGTTTTAGAATCGTATTTTTGTGTAAATTAGTATAGTATGCACTATATTGGACCAATATAGTTTTAGAATCGTATTTTTTGTATAAATTAATATAGTATGTACTATATTGGTCCAATACAGTTTTTGTAAAGTATTTTTAATTTAAAGTTGGTTTAAAAATTTTGTTAAACATTGGTAAAACAATGTTGCTCCCCCGCAGTTAGAGTTTTGTAATGTGACATAAATTCGTACAGTTTTTACGGTACGTGACCCACATAGTTTGTGTATTGATTTTTGATAATAATTTTGATGTACTAATAAAACAGCATTAAATTGGAAAAATATTATCGATTTGATACAGTTTTGATGTCGGAACACAATACAAATGTTTACTGTTTCTGTGGTATTGGACTAATATAGTTTTAGAATCGTATTTTTGTATAAATTAATATAGTACGTACTATACAGTTTTGGTCCAATACAGTTTTTGTAAAGTATTTTTAATTTAAAGTTGGTTTAAAAATTTTGTTAAACATTGGTAAAACAATGTTGCTCCAGCGCAGTTAGAGTTTTGTAACGTGACATAAAATCGTACAGTTTTTACGGTACGTGACCCACATAGTTTGTGTATTGATTTTTGATAATGATTTTGATGTATTAATGAAACGGCATTAAATTGGAAAAATATTATCGATTTGATACAGTTTTGATGTCGCAACACAATACAAAGTTTACCGTTTCTGTGGTATTGGACCAATATAGTTTGTGTATTGCTTTTTGATAATGCTTCGATGTACTGATAAGACGACATTATTAAAATTTTAAAACATTATTAATTTAACAGAAGTTTGTTAAATTTATGCAATTATGCAATTTAATATTATTAATCTAATTAATACAATTATTGTTTTATTAAGATATTAGCGCAGGGGTGACAAACCTTTTTTTGTAAATGTCAAAATATATAAAACATTTTTTATCAACTTAGTACCGTGCCGAATTGAAGTGAAGATGTTTTTTTTAGACATTACCATGCAAAGTAGGACCTATTTTTCTCCCAAAATCATGGTGATCTCTAAAAAAAAAAGATCTTCCCTGCAATTCGATTTCACCTTTCTCATATTTAATAGGGAAATTGTTCTAAATTGTCGGTGCCAAAAAAATTTAATTTTACCCAAAGAATTCCTTGTCTTTGTCCAAAAAATCTGCGCGTGCCATAAATTTGCCCTCTATTAATGTATGTTGTTTTTTTGGTATTGAACCAATTTAACTCATGTATTGATTTTCGGTAATTAAACGTTTACCGTATATCAGGGTGGTCGAACATACGGTGCGCGGGCCGCATGTGGCCCGCACACCTTTAAAATGCGGGCCGCAAAGTGTTGCAATTATTGTAACCACTCTTAATAACACAAGTAAATGTTGTTTTTATTTTAAATTTAACAAAAGTCTAACTTTTAATTATACTTTTTGGGAGATTGCGGCCAGCACTTTTATTAGGATGAAGAAAAGTGGCCCTCTACTTATTTGAGTTCGACCACCATGCCGTATATTAATCAAAAAGAATTTCCAGTGGCAAAACATTGTTGGCATGAAACAATTTGGATCTTGTATCTTGCACAAGTATGTATTTCTTTTATGTTATGGGGAAATGCATTGTGTTTCGATTTTATTTAAGATCCTTTTTTTGAACTTATCAATCTCGGTTTATTTGCTTTATACGATTTTGTGTCGTTATATACTAGTTCCGTTAGGTAGCGCTACAGTAAAAGCTTTAAATTAAAGTATCTTAAATTAAAACATTTTATAAAACATTTTTTAGACTAGTTTAATTTTGCAAATATAAAATAAATTAATTATAAATTTATTAAAGCTATTGAAGGTATAGGCTGCTATGTGTTGCATAACACAAACTTCATTTTAACTTTACTGTTGTAACTTATTATATCATACATTTGTTATAATTACCATTTCTGTTTTAACATTCATTGCCAAATCACCAGACCTATTATAAATAAATTAAATTAAAAATTATTTACAAAGAATCAATTATATTGAATTTATCTTTTCATTGACTTTAAAGTGAGGATAAATTACTGTATTTGCCATGCTGCTTGATTGATAAAATAAAAATTAAAAAAAAAAGAATTTGCTTTTAAAAGCAAATGTTTCATTTAAAACTCTTTTGCTTATTGAGTAGCCTCAAAAAAAGCTGTTTTGAAAAAAATTGAACGTTTTTGTCTAGCTCTCTTCAGGAGGTCTCGCTGAAATGAATTCAAGAACTGATGTAGTATTTGAAAAGATTTTTTTTCCTTTTTACACTTATAACAATTTACGTTTGTAAATAAACTCTTTCTGTCTGCAAAAATTAGGTTTTTGAAGAGTTATAAAAATTGATACTAAAACCGATAAATGAAAATTGGATCGTGCTTTAGAAAGAATAAAAAATTGATTGTCATTACATTGAGATGCACATTTTGGTTTATGTAATAAATGGTTTACAATCGCTGAGTCACAATGCGGTGTTGAATTAGTTGGTTTTCCTAGGCGTTCTGGTTGTTTACGTTCTTGACCGATTCTGTTCCAAATAGACCTCGGAACATGCTGGCGAATTCTGTCTTGCAAGCGTTGAGACGTTCGACCCACGTACTGACTGTCATAGTGGCACACGTATTCATATACGACGTTACTATGTTGAATTGTGAGAAGAACGTCAATAAAAAAAAAGAATTGTGATGAATAAAATAGAAGAGCAAATGTGGACTCAAGCTAGGGTTGCCAACCGTCCTTTATTGGAAAGGACAGTCCTTTATTTAACCCTTTCCGTCCTTGTCCTTTATGAAGTACAGAAATGTTCTTTATTTTAAATATCATTTTACTTACTGCTAATTTTGCGATTAGAACGTGTATTTTAAAGTTGATTTAATTTTTGCAAACACTGAATCAACATTTTTATATTTCTAAACGTTCTCCAGCAACTTTCCAAGTTGTTTTCAAAAAAATTATTTGCCCCTCCCCCTAAATCATTAGAAGAAATGGTTTATCAGCATACTGTGAAAGGATTTTTACTGTTATCTCTTGAAAATGGCGAAATGAAAGAAACAGATGCTCTGCAGAAATAATAAAAAATGAGCTTTTCATATTTCTGTACTTTAACTTCAAAGACAGCTGTTTAGAATTTGCTGAAAAAACAAAAAATGACCTTCAATTGTTGAAAGCAGCAAAAAGTCAAACCAAACACAATTTTAAAAAATAAAAAGATATACACTATTTTTCATTTTTATTTTTTTATGATGCATATCAGAAGCGTGCGGTCAGGGCATGCAAGTCATACGTTGCAAGACCAAATTTTTAGAAATTGCATGACGAACTTTTGCGCGATGAGGTAGATATCGTTCAATTCGATGAGAAATATTACTTGTTCGGGATAAAATCTGAGGCAGATCTGAGACGAAGACCCGTTTTTTTGCGTTATTTTAGACAATACCGCGAATTTAGGACGAAAAGTAAGAAATCGGAAACTGGTTTGAAATGATGACTTTTTTTTTGGAGATCACTGCATTTTTAAAAGAAAAAGTGCATTACCAGGCAACAATTTCAAGTGATGACCTTTTTTTAGAGAGATCATCAAAAATCTAGGGCGAAAATTGTTCTTGATCACCATGACATTACGACTAAAAGTTACAATCTCACACCCATAACATACCTATTTTCATGATCAGATTTTGGCATGCAAATTGCATGGCCAGACTCAGAGGTTACGGCACGCCACTGATGCATATATATAGTGATATAGATGGGATTGAAAATTATGTTTATATCTATTTTCCATATGTCCTTTATTGAAACTTGTCACAGTTGGCAACCCTAACTCAAGCTGACATATTTAAGTGCACGATTTGGAACGCTGAAAGCCATCCTAAGCAATTACGGCTGAAACAATTTTTAACAAATTTATTTGTATTTGTTTGAAAACAACTATAGTGATGCAATCGTGCCTAAAACCTTGAGAACAAATTACAAATTTACAAAAAAAAGTTTTTTGTTGTATTATTTGTCTTTATTTCAACTTATTTCTTGGAGTACTAATATGCCATTAACAAAAATCCGTATTTAATTTTACACTTGCTTGGTATTAGAAATTTCTTAAATTTAATCTTTATTTAGTTTTAAATTATCATCATGTGACATTAAGCGTTGTTATCCAAATTCGTTTAGTCGGCTAAGCTCATCGGGCTGGTTTCCTGAAAGAAATGGTTCGTTCGAGAGGTGCCTGGGATAGGAACAATGAACACAATCTTGTCGATCATGACATTGTCTATAGCGAGTATGTGCGCTAGTGCAGTGCTTATTGCAGAGTAGAGATTGACACTAGCAGACGTCGGCCTCCGTTAACTTTGCAGCCACCTGGAGGCTATTGTCCACTGCCATCCACTCCTCGAAGTCGGTTTGCGTCATGTCACTTGGTTTTTTAGCTACAATGTCTTCTATTGTTGTGGTTGTAGTGGTACACGAGAAACCAGCTTTCTTGAAACAGTTTTGAATTGTTTCTTCCGAAACATGTTTCCACAACAAGGTTAACAAATGCAAGGCCTCAAGCAGATTAGTTTTTAGTTTTCAAAGCACTAGATTAAAGCTTGCTAGATAAAAGCTTGCCGCGATTAAAGTGATTAAAACTAACTCACTAGATCGAAGCTTGCCGCGAAATTATGACGCAGTTCATTTGCTCTCTCATCGTTCCGACAGTTCCTGTTTCGATATTTATAGCTTTCTCAGGCCGCTAATGATCAGAGCTGGGCATTTACGCTGGAAGTTAACAAAATTAATCTCTACGTTTGGGAAAAAATTGATAACAATAACCGATGTACTGATTACAGATGTACTGGTTGTGTCTATTTCTAGTCGGGAAATTAGTAAGTTATAGGGAAGAGGTAGGATTGGAGAGATTCATCCAACGAACTCTCCTGAAGACATTCACCAACCAGAAGACGAACTTTCTGAAGTAGGGAAGGATCTTTAAGAAACTAGTATCATTATTGACGTCAGGTTATTAATACTCGTAATCTTGACTAAGTAGGTCAAAGTTAACATACGTTGGCAATGAGCCATCATAATTTTCGATATTACTTTGCCCCCATTCAACTAAAAGTGAAAAATGTTTAATTTCTTTATTTTTAAATAAATTTTGCAAACTAAATGATAAAATATTGGATTTTGATTGCGATTACTTTCTCAATCTCGCTTCAAAATCAGAGATAAAAAAAATAAGCTAGAAAAGTTGTTAAGTTTTAAATAGTTAAAATTTATTTAATTAAATAGTTAAAATCAATTTATGTACTTTTTTTGAGTAAAGCAAATTTTATTCCAATACTATGGTAGCCATGATTTCTTATGACGTAAATAATGTGTTCCTCTTTGGGGTTTAAAATACGCTGTTTCTTTGAAAATAACACAATTGTAACGTTAATTTTTACTTGATTTGAAAAGTTTATGCTTATGATATTATTTGAAGTGAATTCAGATTTACTTTTTCAACACTTAATAAATAATTGATTTTCTTAAAATTGAACTACCGATCGAATAACTTAAATTAACCTCTGAATAGAAGGAATTTTTTTGATTGATTAAATATGTTGTAAACCAGAAGAGATTCAGTTATTTATATAATGAATAAAAAGTTTATTATGCATTGTGCAGATAGCAACTCTTTAAAAAATGTATGTTGTAATTTTCACCAGCACAAATGAAGTTGAGTGTATTCCAAGTAATTGGCTTATTTCCGATTCTCAAGCTTACTGGCCGAATTCGGGTAATTGTGACATTGCACATGCCATAAGGACAAAGGCAAGTCCTGATCCAATGACTTGAAAATCGTATGCAATACGGTGTTTACCAAACAGCAATTGTTGTAAGTGAAAAATAATTAGTCAAACAGTAACCTTTTTAATCACAAATTAAAAATTATCTTAGATACTTTCAAAGAAGCAAATAAAAAGGCAAAATTAGCCCAGGAGGAATCAGACCTTGCACCAAAAAACGACAGAACGATTACTCAAAAGTAAGATCAAAGATTTTTAAGTTGTAAATTGATAAATTACACACAAGTAGACCTACCAAGTAAAGGTATAATTTGCTTTTTGTACTAATCTTGGCGAATGGTTCAACTATCAAAATATTATCATAAGTTGAGAAACAATACTAATGTAAAAGTGTCAATTGTAAGCCAACTTGTTTATAGTTACTCTCCAAATACTGCATTGCGGTAAAAACAATCTTAATTGTTGCTGCAGTATAATAGTAGTGTTCTCTCCATCGGCAATTTTGATGCAAGCCTTGACAAATATGCGCTTAACGGGTAACAAGTTCTATTGTATAACGTATTTCTGGCCATAGCCATGATACTGCAGACCAAAATACTCAGGGAAAGAACTGTTTTGTCAAAAATTACGCAAGCATTGTCCAAACCATAATTTGGCTTGATTTTGCAAATACGCCCAAATTTTTTGAAAGAATCAACTTTGGACCAAAAAAATTCACTGTTTCAAAATTAACTGCTGCACTGTATTTTTGTTTTTTGTAGGCTGGCGGAAATGTTAATCAAACGTTTAATCCCCAGCTCACCACCACAATAGCGCCAACTTTTGTGGTCAAAATTGGTTTTCGAGCCTTTATCTTAACTTAAAAATCAACGCGATGAATTTAAACTTTTGTTTAAAACTAAAATCTTTTTTAGCTTTCACTTGACATTGATAAATTAATGCTTTTTTGTTTTGATTTGAAGCAAAAGCATCTTGAGTGCTTACAAATACTTTCTTAACTTTGTGTCTTCAATACACAAAAAGCTGGACACCCAAGATTGTTTTTAACTACAGCCTCAGTCATACCATTGTGCACTTGAAAAAAACATTTTGCATGACTTGGGTAGCCTTAACAAGAAGTTTTTTGTTATAATTACATCACTTTTACAAAACTGAAAACAATTCAACAATATCGTTGTACAGTACCTTCCTTTTTTTAAACAGTGGGTCGAGCTAGATTGCTCTAGAGCGGCATCTTCTGACAATTGGAAAGAAAAAAGGACGGGTTTGATGATAAACGTTAATAATACGTATATTTGATCGACTAAAACATAGCTGAAATAATTTTTGGTTTAATGCGGGGATTACTTAAGGAAAATTTTGCAAAAAAATGGTTGTAGAAATACTCTAGGGCAGTGTTTCTCAATCGGTGTGCCGTGAGAAGTTTCCAAGTGTGTCGCAAAAGATTTCGGAAAAAAATTATCTAGGAAAGTCGAATTTTTTGGTTTTTGCACGTGAAATGACTGAGATTCGGAACGAAGACCCGTTTTAATTTAGAAAGAACTGGCTTTGGGAAGGAAATTGACAAGAAAGAGCGTGAATTCAGGTGAAGACTTTTTATTAGAGAACAGCTTATTGTTGCGGCCAAAATGAGGAAATCAAAGCGGAAAATTGTGGCGAAAGCGTTTTTTCTTTATTTTGAGATCAAAAGCAGGAAATCGGCACTTTAACATAGGTGAAGACTTTTTTTATGAGATCACATAATTTTGGGGACGAAAATCAAGAATCTTAGCTCAAGTGCGCCGCTAACGTCAGAAGATACTAATTATATATCGCGTCTAGAGCACCCGCATAGTTAAAAAACAACTGAATTCAGGGAAAAAAACTCCATTCTGGATGCCAGAAAACCAGAAATTTGAGCCTAATTCTGGATGAAGACCTTTTTTTTAGAGATTACCTAATTTTGGAAACAAAAATTAGTAAAAATGGTATAAAATGCCGCAATTTTTCATGAGTTTCAAAAGTGTGCCACAAACGAAAAAAGGTTAAAAACTCTAGGGGATGAAGATACTGTTTTATTTCAGCTGGGTAAAAGTTTATTACTTTTTATTTTATTTATCTCTATATTTATCCTCCTGACTTGTAGGAAAGCGACTGAGGCGCTAATAAATAGGGTAAGCAATTACCTCGACCTGCTTTCGGAAATGCCAAGATATTGCTGTCCGCTTGTAATTTAATGAAGATATGTTTAAATTTTAGAACTAGTTGCCAAGACCACCTAGCAGGGAAAGTGCCGTAAAGTGTTTTTCTCAAGGGCACAACAGAATGGCGCGGGTAGGTTTTGAACCGAGACAATGTTGATCATACACACGGCACTCTGGCTCGACCACGCTGCCAACAATGGTTGTGTCGTGTTTTAACTGTTGCATAATACAAAGACACAGACTTGGTTATTCTACTTTTTTCCAATGACAAATCGTACTCTTTCAAAAAAGTTGTTTTGATGTGTTGATCAAAGACAAGCTAACTTCAGATAAGAGTGTTTTTGCTTTTTAATGATAAAAGTTTTATTTTTAGGAGAAAACGCAAAAAACCAGCAAAACTTATGGAAAGCGAATCCGAAGCAATTTCTGATTCTGAAAAAGATAACAATTCACGCTTCAAAAGTAGGCTATGTAAACTTCTACCCAAAATTTTTTCTTCTTAGTGTATTTTCTATTTAGCTCTTTATATTTTTTGTTTCAATCCGTTTTGAGCTATGCTATTTTTTAGATATTTTTTTACGTTTATAGTAATACGAGCTTTTAAACTTTATCGCGATTCTTTCCCCCGAATTAAAAAGGAAAGTTTTAACTCAGTGCTTCTTAAACGTATTTGATATTGTTCACCCCAATTATTGAGTTTTGAATTTTATTCACCAAAAAAATTATTATATCAGCCCAAGTATCATATAACAAGAACATATTGATTTTTTGCATTGTATTTACAAGATTTATTTAACTGAGGTCCTTGGCGCTGATAACGTGCGTCGAACGATCGAGATGTTTTTTTGCTATTTGTTATTTTTGCTATCGCTATGTATGAACGTATAGTGAAAAATATCGAGAAGTCATCCACAAATATTGTATTATTAGTGAAAAATATCGAGAAGCGGATGAACTAATTATATAATAAAACAAATTTTAAAAGTACGAGTAGATAGATAATTTCATTATTCAAAGTTTTTTGCAGCATTTTCCATAATCACAAACTTATTACATTATTGGCATAGAGTATTTTTCAGGCCTTTCTGGCCTACATTACTTTTGTTTATCCTGTTTTTGGACTATATAAGCTAAGTAGCCTACTTGGCTGGTTCGTGTTTTTCTGAAGCGTAACCTTTATCATTTTTTTCTAATTTTGACTATTTTTATTGAGTTAAAAAATTGCATAGAGTAGCTGTAAAAAAGTTGTTTAAATTTGGTAAATTTTGACAGCTGAGTTTTTTAACC
Organism: Diplosoma virens; assembly: GCA_963680785.1. NCBI lineage: Eukaryota > Metazoa > Chordata > Ascidiacea > Aplousobranchia > Didemnidae > Diplosoma > Diplosoma virens. The sequence goes on along the minus strand of OY796880.1, from coordinate 48,854,958 downwards.
TTTTGAATCTACACCAATTGGATTGTTGACCTTTTTTTGTTCAAATATAAAATAAAATGTAATCAAAACAGAAGCGTAACTTATGCTATCGTTCAGTTATCAGTCAATCTTGAAAACTTGCAAGGAAAAATTTTTTTTTATCAACTGAGTAAAAATCATACGTCCAAGCGCCGATTCCTCTACGAATCTAATCCTGAGCGTCGAATTCAAGCTTATCTATCACAACTACACATAGCACCATATCTATTTAGAATGCAAATATCTGTTAGATAGAGTGTGTTCAAACGTCCACTAAACTTGAGGCTGGATCATATTCTATGACCAAACTCTGCTATGACTCTACCAATGCACGCTTTAATGGCAGAGTTTTATATTTATCAAATGAATCAATGCTTTTTTCTGCTTTTTTGTTTTTCTTTGTGTGAAAAAAATTCATATTGAGGTAGTGCTGGCCTGCTTCTTGTAATACAAATTCTATAAATAAATTTCATTACTATCTTCGCAAGCTACAAGTTACACTTGTTTTGTGCTTCTTCTTTTCTAATCCACAGCCTTAATCATGTTTCTTATTAAATAATTATATTTGTTTACTTTTACATGTGGCAGAGCAGAAATAAAAGAAAATCGAACTAAATTATATTTAGTTGAAAAAGTTGTAATTAGTTACTATACCATTTCCAATTCAAAATGAGACTAAGCAAATTTAAGGTGGACTAAGCAAATTCAAAGTGAGACTAAGCAAATTCAAAGTGAGACTATGCAAATTCAAAGTGAGACTAAGCAAATTCAAAGTGGACTAAGCAAATTCAGAATGAGTCAAAAAATAAAATAAATATATAAGCGTTAATGTTTTTTAGAAACCTACATCTTTAAGATTGATTGCACCAATTACTTTGGACTGGATGCTTGCTATAGAACTATTACATAGTGCTGGTGTAACTAAGTCAACTGCAGATAAACATTAATCTTTCCAGTACCCGTATTCTCTGTTCCTTTATTGTTACTTCCCTGTTTGTTGAACTTAAAATAGCATTGAGTTCGGAAGCGAGGTTACGTTTGACTTGGCTTTTCATGACAGACCAAATATTTTCGATTGGATTAAACATAGGGCTGTATGGGCCAAGTCTTAAAACCTTGCAATCAGCTAGATCTTCTTTCAACAATTCAGCTTCTATATTTGAATGGCATGGAGCATTATCAATTACAAGTACTATTGGTCCACCATGTTTCTCCATCGCTATTCTTAAACACGTTCTCATCCACACCAGAGCGTTTTCTTTCTTGAAAGAACCCCTTTTTAATTCGTAGTGAATTAAACCCAGATTGCTTATGGCACCAATACAATGAACATTCGCTCCCTTAGAACCTGCAGCGACTGTAGTGCATCTGCTCCCTTTTACAGACCTGCCTTCTGATCTCGATATGTGGATATTGAGATTAGTCTCATCCATAAACACAATGGGTATATTTTGACCCTGATAATTTAAAAGTTTTTCGACAAACTGCTTTCTTTTTATTTTGTTATCTGGGTGATTTGCCCTTTCTGGCTCAAACCGTACACTTTTCAAAGTATATACCATGCTATCCAGATGATTGGAAACGGTTTGAGCGCAGACATGGAGATCAAACTTTTCAGCTAGGGATGCCACGGATTTCTCCCAATGTAATCCGGCAGTTAGACTCAATCATTGAAACCATGTGCTCACGGTAAATATCTTTCACTTTTAAGTAACGTTTTCCACCTCTTTTATCCTCTATACCCTGTTCGCCTTGTTCCACCCACCTATAAGCGGTTGAACGCTTTATGTTCTCATCCGCTGCTGTACGCCTCCAATCTCCATCTGCAAGGTAAACTGCAACGATCTTTGCTCTCTTTCTCGCTCTCTCACTTTTATTCATCATTAGCCACGTTGTCAAATTTTAACATCAAAAATATTTGTAAATCCAACTGTTCTGATTGATAAAAAAAAAAGCTTTTGAATTTGCTGAGTTTAATTCCGATGGTTTAACTTTTCGGCGCCTGTAAAGAAGGTCTCGCCGATAACGCAGTCCTAGTTGTTTACTAAAGATGAACTTCTTAATCGTATTACTGGCTCAGCCCTAGAAACCAGTAACCTCAAAATACAGTTGAGCCACACCACAGCCCAGACTATTACAATGTATTCTTTATTACAAATAGTATACAATCCACTTCTTCAGCAATCACGTAAACAACCAGCGACTTACGTTCGAAAACTATGATTTTACACGGCTAGCCAATCTTACAGTACCAATTCCATTATTACGTAACATTCGATTTTCAAAATAAACGATGTGGGCGATTTTTTAAGAACGGAACACCAACCTTTATTTTTGTCTCATTTTAAATTTGCTTAGTCCCATTTTGAATTTGCTTAGTCTCATTTTGAATTTGCTTAGTCCACTTTGAATTTGCTTAGTCTCACTTTGAATTTGCTTAGTCCACTTTGAATTTGCTTGGTCTCACTTTGAATTTGCTTAGTCTCATTTTGAATTGGAAATGGTATAGAATGATCCTGAACGTTCGCGCTACAAAGCTTCTAAAAGCAACTTTTTTGCACTTTGAGATTCGTGCAAGTTAACCCAATATAAAGCATATTAAAAATGTGTTTTGAAAAAAAAATTTTTAACTCCATTAATGCTTTTATCAACTCTCCGAGGCATCACACTGCGCATTTTGTTGGCATTGTACTATTTGGTAATTAAAATATAGTTCTGTCTAATTACCTGCTTCTTTTTGAGAGTTTTCTATCCTTTGCTGACTTACCCCTTATTTACTTCTTTCTATTGGTTCATACTGTACAGTATATACAAAATATCCATTGATTCGATTAAGAAACGCTGTTTTAACTGCAATAAGATTAACTAACTCTAATTTTTTTTTTGCTTTTATCGTTAAAAGTTTGACAATAATCTAATAATTTTTTTATGAAAGCAGTTCGCTGTAAACGGATGCGCACGGAATTATCTTCTCCACCTGATATTACTGACTCAATGTGCGAAAGTAACATTTTTTTTCAGCGCGAAAACTCGACTTCGTCAAATCGTGTCATTCAGCATAGTGAGTATTATTATTTTTGATTACTTTATGGTTTAGTGCGACTTTTCATAGAAAACTAACTTTGGCGTTGAAGTAAATATTTTAGGGTAAAACTATTATTTTTTGTTGTCACAATCCGTCAGCTTAACAGTGGAACCGATTTATTATTCTTCGAATCAAGTCAAGAGTTTTTACAAAAAAATAGCCAGTAAAATTGTTTTAATTTAAAACCTTGATTTAGCTTTCACAGTTTATCAAAAACATGTACAAAATATGGTTCTCTATTGTATTTTAGTTTAGATGGTATAAAATTTGTTGTAAAAAAGGCTTAACCGAGGCGATTCATAACTTTTTATAACAAAGTGTAATCTCAAAACAAAAATTTTGAAATTAATTCTTAATACTGTCCAATAAAGTCCGTAAGTTGATTTCAATGCTCTTAATTGCTATAAATAAAACATCGATTTTGGGTTTTGATGATTGCAACGATTTCTTCTGATGAATATTGACCAGAGCGTACTAAAAGCTTCGGCCCTTTATTCTTTCATAAATTTTAGTAAAGTTTTATTTTATATTTTTTTCATTTGATATTGTATTTGTACAAGAAAGTAAAAAAATTAGTTGATTGAAAATTTAACTTTTTTGTGTTTCAGCAGAATTCGTTAATTCAACTTCAGTGACACCGAAAAATTTGATTCGTGATAAAGAAGGTAAATTTTTGGAGAGGTTGTATGTGGTGGTAAATTAACTACAACAACAACAATAAAATTTTATATGCCTTACACAAAAATGTAGATATAACAAATTTTTTTAGATGCAAGAGACAAAATTGTACTCCGCGAATTATCAAATATTAAAGTTAACATGGAATTAATAATGGAGGAGTTAAAATTGTTGCGCAAAGAAATTGCTCAAAGTAAACAACCTCAAAATACTTTCTTCGAGCTCCCCGAGGGCATACATCTGCCACTAAAAAGTATAGAAGAAATTGATTCAATGGAAAAAAGTTTGGAGGATAAACGTGTAATGGACGTTTTGGTAAAACATTTTATTCTGATTTAACCGCATTGCAATTGTTTTAAAAAATAAAATTCCTTTTACCTTTTCTAAATAGCAATCAAATGATTGTGAAATATTTTTGGAGTAATTTAAATCATCAGTTATTTTTTATAATAACTAAATTACTAATTTTGCAATTATAGAACTTAAATATATTCGAAATTCATAGGATGTTAATTAAAACATTTTTAATTACCACTCATAAAATTACTTTCTTATAAGTTTGCGTTAAAAAAAGTCTTAAATGCGAATTGTTACCTGGAAAAAATATACAGTAGACTTCTGTTAATCCGGATTCGGTTAATGAGAATTTTGCTCTACTCGGATAAAACAGTACAATTATAATTTTTAAATAAAAATCTTGGGATTATCCGGAGTTTTGCCTAAATCGGATGATTTTGTCTGCAAATCGAATTTGAGTTACCCGAGGTTTTTTACATAACCGTAGTTTAAATCTTTTTTTTTAATATTTTAATTTTTGTAGATTTCTCGCTTAAAAATTATCGGAGGAAATAACCTCAAAGATAATTGTTGGAGAGTGATGCAGAACATCATAAGTAATGAATTGTGCCAATTCTACAACTGGTAGGGTAAAAGTGGTTGGAAAGGGAGAATGAATCCAGAAAAAAAAAAGCTTTTCATCTTTAAAGCTTTCACAAGCTGTTAAACGTAAGTTTGAACTTCAAATATATGTATTTTGTTTTTGTCAAACCAAATTTTAATTTAGAATTTTAATAAAGAGAAAATTTATTTGATCATAGTGTTGTTATATTAGTAATGGTACATACACAATAATGGCTTTACAAAAAGAAAGGGGCTTGTGCTTGAAAGAAAAAAGAAGGCCCTTTCATAGGAACTCTCTGAAACAAAATAATTGCATTTTTAAAATGAAAACTTTGCGCTATTTTTAATGTCTTTTCTTTAGATTAGAGCGCAGACTTTTAATTAAGGACATGAATTTAAAAATTTTTAAAGCTTCATAAAATTGAAGACCAAAAAAAGGTTTTAATTTTAATTGAACAGCTTTGTAAAGCTGTGATGGTGCTACGGTAAAAGGGGGACCAATTTTTGTTTAGGAAAGGAAAAAATTAATGACGTTTTTTACGAGAGGTTTGGTGCGGCCACTTGTTTTGCGCTATACTAAAACCGCTACTGCAATGTACTTAAATGAATTAAAAAAATAACTTTAATGTCATCTTCAAAATTTTTTGGCTTTCTATGTCCTTAAAAAAAATCTTAAACTTAAAATATATTTTAAAAATAACGCGTGAAAACAAAGAAAAGCAATTATTTAGTTTTAACGCAATATTGTTAAAATTTATTTTAAGTTCCAGTTTTTTTGTTTTAAAAAGAGCTTAAGAAGCTGAAAACGTTCAAAAATTAACTGTATTTATTAGTTTAGTTGTGTTGCTGGTCTTATATACAAAACATATCACTCAACGTCCCGGCCAGTCCCCTAAAGTAGTGGTTCTCAACCTGTGTCCGCAAAACTTTTTAAAAAACATTGAACCATTGCTCCGCTATCCTTTTTTTGTAGACACTACTTTTTAGAAACAAAAGTAAGAACTCCGAGACAGATTTAAAGTGAAAACCTTTTTAGCAACATTACTTTTTAGGGACGAAAATCAAGATTTGTACTCTTGTCTAAGTGTGCCATGAAAGGTCTCAAGAAAGAATTTTGTAAAGGCTCCAAAATGTGCCGCAGGCGTGAAACCCTGCCCTAAAGTAAAAAGATGTACAACTTGTTTTCAATGTCTGTAATCTGACTAGTCTACAATTTTTTTCACCAGGTCACATTGCAATGTGTTTACAACTTGTCACAAAAACGAGCCGATTAATTTAAAATTCTCAAAAAAAGCTGTAAATTTTTTATGCTAATGTTCATTGCTTTGTAGTCTGCAGGTAATTTGTAAAATTTGCGTGTAAATATGAAATGTATAAACTTGCTTTTTTTTATATCTCTGCAATTATTTCAGATGCAATTTTGGGCAGCAATCCAAATGCCACTGAAGCTGAAATTGAAAAAGAGTGCAGCAAGTGGATGCGCAACTGGCGAGACCGGAGTGGTGGAAGAAAACATTAGCTCAATAAAATTATGATTCATGTAATTTACTTTAAAATAAAAGAAACTGATAATTTGGAATTATGACCGTTTTTTATAATATTAGACAAATTGTTAGAAAAATTTTAGTGATGAAATATAATTTTAACGTATAGCTTAAACCATATAATGATGAAAGGCTGTCTGAGAATAACAATAACGGCTCTATATCAAATGCAACGGACATACGATACCGCGCCAATATCCACACTGTGAGTAAACGACATCAGGTCAATATATAACCTATACTGTGGCATTGTATCAGCACTGTATTGGCTCGATATTAGGGGCATGTATACGATACCGCGCCAATATCTATACTGTGAGCAAACGACATCAGGTAGCATTGTATCAGCACTGTATCGGCTCGATATTAGGTGCATCGTATACGATACCGCGCCAATATCCATACTGTGTGCAAACAACATTCGGCCAATATACAACCTATACTGTAGCATTGTATCAGCACTGTATCGTCTCGATATTAGGTACACCATATATACGATACTAGGCCAATATCCATACTGTGTGCAAACGATTATCACACAGTATTGGGCCAATACATGCATGTATCGTAAAAGGATACCGATACAATATCGTGCCAATTTCACATTGTTTCCTGGGTATTCAAATCAATTTACACAGTTGGCATGTTCTATTCTTTTCTAAACTTTATACTTCTTTATTTTCTCTTCCAAATGTATATGTATATATATAAGTATATTTTGTTTTATTTCCATGTTTGTGTATTTGCAGTGCATCTAGAAAAGGTTTCCGGACCTGGTAAGGTTTCTTTTCGGGAGGTTTTCTTTACTCACCATGCTCAGCTGAGCTAAATTCATAGTTAGCAATATAGGGCGGTTGTGCCTCCCAATGATTTACATAACCGTTCCTGCACTGCACATTTTTTGTTATTTTTTTGTCTTTTTTGTCTTTTTAAATAATAATGTTTAGTTTGAATTAGGTAACGCGGCCGTGCTTCTTATTTTTTTTCCTTCTCATCTCTCTCTATACTTTCTGCATGTTTAACGTTCGTTGTTGTGTCGCGTTTCCTTTTCATGCTTCACAGTACTGTACATTTCGTATACTTATACTAAGCATGAATAAAATATCATCATCATCATCATTTTCTTTTATGTGCGGTAATTTATGCTTGGCAACAAAAGAGCCAGATGCTGTTATTAAAAGAGCCACATCTGGCTCGCGAGCCATAGATTCCCGACCCCTGGTCTGGAATAACATAATGTAACAAGACGTTTTTTTGACTATAAACGTCTATAGTTACTGACACAAGTGAGAAGTGCTGTTATTCTATTTGTGGCAATCAAATTGTCTAAACTAATTTTACGTTTGGCTAAAAGTACATTGTAGGTACAAGGTTTCACAAACCATCCCCATAGTCTTGGCGACCCATGGTTTGAGAAACGCTGCCCTATACCATGAAAAACCGGGACCAAATTTATAGACGCAAATGGTGCTGGTAAACCATAAATTACTAGGATGGATTATTACTACACACCAATAGTATACAGCGAAATACAGGGACCAAATATAAAGACATAAATGATGCTAATAAACCATAAATTACTAGAATGGATTATTACTACATGGTAAACCTCAAAATACCGGGATAAAATATTACAAAAATGATGCCGGTAAACTTCGAATTTCTATAATAGATTAACACACCCATATACTGTGAAAAACCGGGACCAAAGATTAAAATGAAAATGATGCTGGTAAACCGGAAATTACTAGGATGGACTATTACTACACAGGTATAGCGCAAAATACAAGGATCAAGTATTAAGACATAAATGATACTGGTAAACCATAAATTACTAGAATGGATTATTACTACACAGGTATACCTCGAAATACCGGGATAAAATATTACAAAAATGATGCCGGTAAACTTTGAATTTCTATGATAAATTATCACACCCATATACTGTGAAATACCGGGACCAAACGTTAAAATGAAAATGATGCTCCGGAAATTATTAGGATGAAATATTATAATGGTATACCTTAAATTACCAGGACTAAAACTATACTGGTATACCGTAAATTACTAGGACTAAAACTATAGTAAAACCATCCCGGTAAACAGCAAATTACTAGGATAAATTATTATCTCAACGGTAAATCGTGAAACACCGAGACAAAACATTAGCATGAAAACCATTTGAAAATACTAGGATGAATTATTATTACATTGATGATATACCACGAAATAGTGGGACAAAATTTTACAATAAAAGTATCCCGTTAGGTCGCAAGTTACACGGGTAAATTGTCACACTGTTATACGGTAAAAAAAATTTATATGAAAAAGCAGTAAACTGTGATTTACGCCGTATATTATTACAATTAGTTGTGACTGAAAACGCCGTTTTGATAAAGACTGCGATGATCATGGCCTTGGTTTAACTACACTACAAAAGTTTTGTAAAACTCTCATTGCAATCAAGGAAATATCAGCACAAAGTAATCAACATAAAAACATTTATTTAATATTTTGAACACAATTTCCTCGCATTTGATATTTTTGTGCGACATATGTTATTGAAACCTGCGTTCCAAGAAATAACTCTTTTTTTATCCATCACTCTTTAAACATATAGGTAGAACAGGGAAGAGTTCTCTTACGTATTCTGCAAAAGCGAAAAACAAAAGATTACGACTTTGAAATTACGCCTGTATAGTTTAGATACCTCTAATTGCACTTACTTTTTTCTCGTCCAAGGGTGGCCAATTTCCTTGGCTCTGTTTCTCACGCATCAAACAACTGTTGGCAAGATGATCTATGTAAAAAAATAATGTAATTATTTAAGGTGAGCTTAAACAGCACCAGGTAATCAGAGAAAATATAAACTTTGAGAGGAATGATGAAATTAGACGCGTATGATTACCTTTGCAAAACATGCAAGAGTCGAAAAAGCCTGAAAATGTACGCTTCAAGGTCTAAGCTACACGCCCTAGGCGTTAATGCTACTTTTATGTCAAATAAACAATGCAAATTACAACAGCAAATATGCTATTTCTTTTTCTGAAACCCAACGAACAGCCACAGCGGTTAAAAAAATCAGCAAATTGGTAAAGATCATGTGACGTGCTTAAATTGTAAATTTAGTGTTAAAGATTTACAGACATCAAAGTTTAATTTACATTAAAACAATGCATTTCTACAGCATCTTTTTGTACCGTAATTTGAAAAGTTTTAATTAATGTTTGGCATTTATGGAACAAAATCATAGTATCGCGTATACTTTATAAAAATATTTTTTCTAAATAATTCAAAGGTGAACAAAAAAAATGAAAAAATATTTTACCTGGGTATGGAGAAAAACCTACTTCCGAAAGATCATTGACAAGTTTTGAAGGGCAGCTGTGATTACTGCGAGATAACATTTTAGCTGACACTACAACATTCCCTTCACGTTCTAATATCTTGAATGTAAAAAAGGAAGTTTACAATAACAATTAATACGCTGTAATTTTTGCAATTACAAACGTTTTTTTAAATTCCAATGGTTCTCAGCTCACTTCCGAAGTTGTTACCACAAATCTTGGCTGGAAGTCCATATTGCTTTTTAATTTTTCAATGTTGGACACCACTGTACAGTATGTAGCTTGTCAACCAGGACAGGTAATTCTTTTGTAAACAAACAAAATTTACTTTACATGAAGTTTTTTCTTGAATTAAGAGTAGCCGATTAAAAGCAAAAATTTTGTAATAGAAAATATAAATTACACCTTCAAGTATCAGAATGTACAATGCCTTTTACTAACAATCTCATGATTGATATTTTATATGTGCTACTTTTATTTGTCAAAACATAGGAAAAATTTTGTGCGGTTTTAATCAGCAGCATGCTAATTTGTCAAAGATTTTTAAAAATTTTCCAAGAACTACTTAAATTAGTGCTTTCCTAACTATGTGACGTAGAGGAATCGGGTTAATATTGTCTTTTATTGTGTGGAAATGGCAACCCAAACCTATAATTATCCTTATTTTTCCATGAACTAAATCACAAACTGGTTTCCTAGCTCTTGTCACATAAAAGCAACAGAGAAAAGGGTTTTCTTATGTATTCCGCAAAGCAAAAAAACAAAAGATTACGACATTGAATTTAAGAATCAAAAAGTTCGGGTACTTGTAATTGCTCTATGCACGCGTATGTTTATTCAACAACGCGTTTGAATGTTTTCTCAACGAGGGCGATCGATTTTCGTTGCTTGTATGTATTAGCGCCTCTGTCGCTTTCATGCGAGTCAGGAGGATAACTATAGAGATAAAACAGCTGTTTGCAAGAAATATAAAAACAAAAAAACTATTTTCAAATTATGTAAGATAAGCTTTAACCCGTATTATCCCAAGACCTTTAAAAAATCAAAAAATTATCCCAAAATTTTGTGTGGCAGCTGATTTTTACGCTATTTGACGTTTCTGTAAGCCTCATCTTGTTTGCTGAATGGGAAGGCCCTTTTTTTAGGCGGGTCTATTTTTGTAGTCAGTGGGTAATCCAGTATAAAATTCTGCTTAAATTGATATTTTTCAAAGTCGGACTCTCGCACAGATTTTGCGTTACTGCTGCTCAAAACGAAACTTTTATGCATAAAATGTTGTGCATTTAGCATCTGGACAGATGTAGAATGGCTAATTTTGTCCGACAGTGATCGTTAATCCCCTATATTCGAGCAATAGCCAAGCTTAGCCTATTGTTACCATTTCCTCCCGATGGTTTACCAGAAGAAGATGATAAGTTCAAGCGTCCTGTGCGCTTGGTTGGTGTTTTCTTTCCCATAACTCAGTTATGTAAGGTTGTCTTTAAAGTTCCGTTATTTTCCCTTTTTTTTGTTGTTTTTGCTAGCGGTCGTTTTGTCGGACCCTATTAGTTACGTCATAGTTTTGCTATTTATGCATTTACATATCTAGTTTCTAACACGCGCATTTTTTAAAAATTATTTTTCGGCAACACCTATGTATAAAGCGTTTGCATTTTGCGTGCATTGAGCCTTTCCTGTAGAAGTGTTTTGGAAAACTGCTTACAGATGTAAAGCTGCTTATTTGTTTTGTTTGGATGGCACATTTTAGACTTTGATTGTGCTTCCTGTTTACATCTCTTCAACAAACCCTTCCTAAGCCTGTTATAGTCGCAAATAAACAAAAAAGATAATAGAAGCAGGAGAAGATTCTTATTTCTCATCAAACAGTTGAAAACATGTATTTACATGCAAGCTTTGACAACATTTTGCCCAAGAAGTAGGGTACTATTTTTGTGACGTAATAATGCAGAAAACAATAGTACATGATTACTGTATAACGGAACAAACACAAGGCAAGACAAGGCAAAAGTTGTAAGAATGTTGAACATTTATACGTCTAGCTGATGACTCGCTTAGCTAAATTCCTGTCTGGATAGATTTTATGAACTCGTGTTATCCCACTGGCTACATTTATAGACTCGGCTATTCCAGTGGCGGTGGCTTTTCTTTGAACTGCAGTATTGACAAACTTTCTAATGATTTCACATCTATAACTCGAGCACCTTTGTTGGAATTTTCTTTTTTCACGCATCGTTACGCTTGATTGAACATTTCGAGGGAAAACAAAACCGAGGCTTGTAAATATAAATTTGCGGTTTTTTAGTTATATTAAAACCTATCAAGAATATTCGGAATTTGTTGAATTTAAGTTGAACTTGAAAGCTTCGTCTATATGAAGAAGTGAAAAAAGATTGAATTATATCTGTTCTAGGGGTAGAAAGCGCTCTTTGAAAATGGGTTCACTTTTGTAGACACTGGGATAATTTGGGTAAAGAAGTATCAAGTAGTTATAAAAATATGAACTCTAAGTGGAGTGATAAAATAAAACAGGCATTGTTGTCCTTTTAGCAGAAACATGCAAGAGTGGCAAGGCCGGAATTATTTACTTTTGAAGGCTTTACAATATTCATACCTTCAATCAAAATAATTGCTTTTCTATTACATGAAAAACAAATTTTGTAAATATGTTTTTTTTTTTTTTTTTAAACCGAACAACGGCCACAGAGCAACCCAGAAATCACAAAACCGGAAAAATTGCACGATATGCTTCCAAATTGTTGTCTTTATCAAAAATGGTTTCATATTTTTATAAACATCACGATTTAATCAGTATTTAACAGGAAACCTGTTTTCTGAGTTTTGTTTAACAGGGAACCTGTTTTTTGGGTTAGATTTAAATTAGTCGGCGGTTGTTGTTGGGTAAGACGAAAATTTACTTTCGCACTTTCAGCTATTTATAGTGATACTTCTTATCGGCGATTATTTCTCACGACGGCGTTAAAACAGCATGATGTAGATAGTTTGATTACTGGCAGAAGAATAGAAGCAGATGCCAATAAATTTACTGAAACGAATAGTTTTAGTTACTATGGTGATTTTTTTATTGAACTTGATTGCCAAAAACAAATTTAGAAGTAAATATATTAAATACATTTTAATTTAATTTTTGTTTATTAAAAAATAAAACTTTTTATGTTAACTTTCGAAATAATTTAATAGGAATGCTTATCAAACTATTGTTTTGTTAGTTTTAAATGACTGCTATGGCAATCATAAAAATATTTATTTTGTTCAATCAATGAATTGCGTATACATCATTAAAAGATATATAAAATCATTAGAAGTGTGTTGCTTAGTTTATTCACGGACTTCTAAATAGTAATATCTGGACTGGAAACGAACTTTTCGCAGCGACCAACATGAGGCCTACGGTAAAGACAATCTCGTTCATAAAACAAAATCTAGTACCGCATATTTCATAATTCTGAGATAAAAATTGTTAACCGCTGCTTGCTTTTTTAAATATTTTTTTAAATTATTAAATGCGATTTCGTAAGTGTTATTTAAAAAAGCTGAGTTCGAATCTGTAAGCGGTCAAATATGCTAACTACATATATAATTAAATTTTCCCCTCTTACTCTCAAAATTTACTTTCCGATGACACAACAAAGTAAAATACTGTAGAACAATTTTATTGAATGAACAGAGTTTGAAGCTTTAGTTGGTTCAGTCGAAGCAAAGTTACATGCTAATATGCATTCAACTACAGTGACTAAGTGACGCAGCTCACTTTATCAAAATATTTCACAGACTACTAACTTAAAAATCCATACTGAATAAAGATTATTGAAAATAATTTAGATGCAATAAATCTTTAGGTACAATAGATACATAATTTTGTTAAACCATTGTTTTTGAACTTTAGCTTTCAAATTTTTGACCGGATAAATACTGACCATATCTTGGTATCTGCTCGAAAGTGACTAGACTAGTGATGGAAAAACTATGATAGAAAAGAGATTTTGTCTGACACTTTAGTGAAAAGTTAACAGAGTTTTCGGTGGTCCCTACACGAGCAGTGGTGGATATTGGGCGAGGCGAGTGAGGAAGTTGCCTCGGCCCCCCTTGAAAATACCACATATAGTTTCATTTTATTGAATATGTTTTTTTAGAGATCATTATAAAGTTGGAACAAAAAGTGGGAAATACGAGATCGATTCGAAGTGAAGACCTTTTTTTTCTAGAGACCACGATGATTTTGGAAAAAAAAGGGAAATACGAGATCAAAGACATTTTTTTTAGAGAACACCAATTTTTGGGAATTTTTGCCTCGGCCCCCTAACTTTGAATATCAGTCACTGAATACAAGCATTATGATGCATTGTGATAATAATTAACTCCTATGCCGTGTTAATTAATGATAGCACTATAGTTTACACTAATAATAAAAAATATAAATATGCCTAAAATTAAAAAATTGTTATTTATAAGTGACACGCGATGAGAAAAAAATACAAAAAAATTTTTTTTTGACATACCAACAGAAAAGTCTTGTCATCACTGGACTAGACCATGAAGCACAAAGCTGTGCTTGCAATTTCGCAGTTATCTGTCAGACCTAAGATATGACCCCCAGTAGCTTTAATACGTTTAGAAAGATAAATTTCATTAATCATGACAATTATATTCCGAATCCGATCCAATGCATTTAGTTGTGAGTATCGCATTTGTAAATATCTTTCGTCATCTAGTCCAATTCTTTTATCTAATTTCATTGTAATTTTTTCAAATTTTTTATTGAAGGCAGCGTAATGACTTACTTCTCAAGTAACCTTTCATACGCTTTTGTACTTGTCGCAAAAATAACGTACGACATCATCAGTAGTTCCGATGAATATCTTTTCTGCTTCTTGCTAATAAAAATGAGTTGAAATTGTTCTATTAGAAACTGGATGAAATGTCTAATATGGTCATTTTTGGTAAAAAGAAAAAATTCGTTCAGCAATCTGTATATATTTAATAGAAATTTTTCGGTCTTTTTCATTTCGCTTTCTTTGTTATTTTTTGACAGCGCCACCAAATTTTCAACTTGTAAAATCAGAGTTATTTTATTGTCGGAAATAATGTGCTAGTAAGAGGATGGTGGCATCACTTGCTGCTTTTGGTGATTGGTCACTTCTAGATCAGCATTTATAAATATTAAAGCTTTCAAGGAAAGAGGTTGTTGTGGTGATAAGTAGAACAAATTAACTCCCACATCAGTTTGATGCAGCAAATATTCTTGGTGGTGAATTTCTTTAGATATTTATTTAAGAAGATCATTAAATTTTTCAAGTTTGTCGGCAGCGTGGTTGAGTGTTTAAAGCACCGGACTGATGATCAACATGGTCTGGGTTCAAATCCCACTTGCGCCATTCTGTTGTATCCTTGGGAAAGACACTTTACGGCACTTTCCCCTGCTTGGTGATCCTGGCAAGCAGTTTTAAATTACAGTAATGTTTCTACTAAATTACTAGCGGACAGCAATATCTTGGCATCTCCGGAAGCAGGTCGGGGTAATTGCCTACCCTATGTATAGCATCTCTGTCGCTTTCCTGCGAGTCAGGAGGATAAATATAGAGATAAAAATAAAAAATAAAAAAATAAAATTCTGGCATTCTTTGATGGATTGAAATTTTTTTTGCAATTTGTTTCAACCCAATGCTTCAAAAAGTTTTTTATCATTAAATGAAAAAGTATGAAATGTGATATTGGAATCCTTCTTTTCTTTGGCATAACCGGAGCGACAGTTAATGGCTGCACATTTGTTAACCATTGTGCACGAATATGCTTATTTTCAAACCAATAGCAACAGTACCTGTAGAAAAAATCAAAATGAAATTAAAACCGAGATTAACGCTAACAAATAATAATGATATTAATGGTAAACTACTAATAATAACTGTAATATTTTTACAAAAATTGAGTTAGATTATCAAATAAGCATATTTGACGCAGTTTTTAATTTAAGCAAACTCTGTGTTAACGTTATAGCAATGAAAACACACTTTTACGTTATTTTTACGTTACAAACACTTGAATATTACTTGAAAAAAACACTTTAACTTTCCGACCTAATTTCTAGTTTTGAATAGTTTTGAATCCTACCTATTCTCTGGTTTTGAATTGAATAGAACACGATAGTTATGAATAGTAATGCTTCTTTAATATCCTTTACGGTTAACTGGAATACTGTAGAAATAGAATAATTTTTCACTTGAATTTCAATTATTGTTGTGAAAATACAAGTTTACTTTTAAAAGCGTTTTATTTCACTCAGTTAACACACTGCTCTTGCCTATAATAATCCTCGTACCCGTCTCAAAAAAGATTATGAAGATTTCTTTTTTAGTTTCTATAACCTTCCATCTAACCTTCGATTACCTCGGAAACCTCCAATTTTATGTCCTTCTAAACTTCCCTGGTCTTCCCCCTCCAATAATTTTATCTTTAATCATCTTTCTTTATTATGTTCTGCTAACTATTCTCCTTCTTTCCGCAATGCCGCTGCTACTTCTCATCTATCCTCCTTCCTTCACTGCGACATCACTTTCTGGGATGATAGCTTGGTTTCTGGCGGGTTGGGAGAGGGAGGAGCAAGATTTCATATTCACCCTCTATTGCTCAAATCAGCAAATTTGTAACATTTCAAATTTTTGTATTTTTTGTGTTAAAAATTTTTTTTTCTTGATGGAGTTTATCAACAGATTTGATACAACTCGTAATTTATCATTTTAATTGAAAACTCAATAAAACTTCAATCATTTTAACTTTTTCTTATTTTTTTCGTCGAGGAAAGGAAATTTGTATCGTGTTTGATCCGAGTTGAAAAATAAGAAGCAAGTTAAAAAAATTTTTTCTGGTAGTTAACATTAAAATATAAATCTCTAGAAAGTACCAAACTCTTTAATAAAACCCTGCATTTTAATCCATTTAGTTTCTTAATTGACCACCTTTACAAGTTTGTAATATATAAAAAAATGTGGAAGTGTAAAACTTTTTTTGAAAGTTTTATTTTAATTGAATTTCTAATGCTATTTCAACTGCCAAAACCAACCAAATAATTTTTTTTCATTTCAAACATTAAAACGGACAACAGAGGTTTAAATGTAGTAAATGGCTCACTGCTGCCTCTCTTTTCTTTTCGGTTGGACGCTTGGTCGCCAACTACAGCGCCGAAACTTATGCCATTTTTTTTGCTCATGAATAAGATATTTCTCATTTCCTATTGTGTAACTTTAAATCCCAATCTGTCTGTCAACCCTTTCTATTCTTTTGCCATAGTAATACCCGAATCCATTACTGACACGTTATCTCTTAACTCTTTATCTGACTTCAAAGTAATCCATCTTCAACGGATACCCGGTTATACTTCTCTTGCAGGCAACAACTTACGACAGTAATTTCGCTAAACATGGTACCATTAAAAGCCCTTCACCACACCACTCTCTCTTTTATCTCTTATTTTGCGCAAACGCCTATTCCTCTAACCAGTTGGAGACGTGGTATCCGATCTGGTTTCTTCCAACACTAAAATCCCTACTGTATCTTTTGAAGAGCTTAGGTGCTTTCTCGCAGCCTGGGCCGTGAGGGCCGTAAGTACGTCTTTTCATTGCTGTTAAAAATGACAGACGAAAACCAAACCTACCAAAACGGTATCCACCATTTCTGATGTTCAGCTTGGATCTGCTAATTGGCAAAAGTCCTTTTCAAGACGGAGGAATGCCTAGATAAAACTGCCCTTTTCAGGAAACATTGACAACAAGTTCCGAAGTCTCACTATTCTTAAGCTGAACATTAAAAATCTCACTGCAAGCAAGATGAACGTTCTTCATCACCTCGCAATGCAGTCTTAGGCACTCGTCATTCTACTACAGGAGACCCACTGCACTAATGCAAAGAAGTGGTACTTCCAAATTATCAACTAGCTGCGTCTTCTTTAAGCAGGAAGCATGGCCTTGCCACGTTTTTCCACGAGCGACTAAGGTACACGCTTTTGGACCAATCTCCACCGACATCGGAGATCAAGTGGTTGTGTGTGGACATTGATGGCTATAAAATATTCAACGTCTACAAACCATCACCAACGCAATTACGATCCCTGGATCTCCCAGTGTTTCCGCACGCATGTCTTTATGCTGACAAATTTAACTGTTGTCATGCTAATTAGGGTTACGATGATAACAGTTCGGATATAACAGAGTAGATTTACAGAGTAGATTGTTTTATTTTAAATGCAATAAGCACCAACTGCCTTAAAGTAAACCTGACATTTTGTTATATCATACAATTTCTTTGTAGTTTGTTTCCAAAAAAGTAAATGTGAAACCGTTACAACAAATTAAGAAAGCGTTTCCGCAACTACATCAAAATAGTTAAACTTTCGAGGCTAAAACAATATTCGGGCCCGCTTAAAAACTAAAATTACGCATTAAAACTGGTAGTTGATAATCACGTTATTTGAAGTAAAACTGGTTAGAGTCACGTGTCATCAACGAAACCTTATCGCTCTCAGTGAAGCATTCGACGATATAATTTTTATAAGAATCATATAGTTGATTTTGTATGATTTAATATTAATAATTTTGCCAGACAAGAACTTTTGATTGCAATGTATTAAAAAAACATAACATTATGTTGTTAGTTGCCTATGCAATAAAATAGACGCTTCAAATTTACGGTTGTTGTAAATTTTCGCAAACTTTGAAAAATATTTACACAATCCCACATCCATTAAGCTGTTTAACTGTTAATTTACAAAAGAAATATTCTACAATTTCACTTTAAATTAAAACAATTAAACAATATTTGCTGTTAGGTGCGTTTACATTACAGCACTGTTTATTACTTTATAATTTGATTGTAATAAGCAAAAAAAAAAAAAACACAAATATCTCAGAATATTTTTAGAAAAACTTTTGTAAGATTAAATTTACTTCTTTACTGATATGTAGAAATATTGCAGTGGAGAACCATTGTAAATGATTAGTAAAAAAGCAGTTTAAAACAAATAGAATTAAATTAACAAGAAAACTTTTGATTTTTCTGGTTTAATTTTGCATTTAAATGTTTAAAACAGAATCTTAAATCTAAGATTTTACTATCTAGATGTAATATTAAATCAATCCTTTCATCCGCAAGACCATCTGATCAATGATGCGAGGGTAACCATCAATTGCAAAGTTCAAATACAATCCTCGACTCGTACCTCGAGTGTCGACAAGCCGATTTAAATCTGTAAAATAAATACACTTAAAACTTGATATAATAATATGAAAAGCAAAGCTTTAATCAAATTTAAAATACTACAGTAATTGATTGCAAAAACAAAAACAAAAAGTAAAATTTTTTAACCCATTAATCAACTAATTTTGACAAAATTTAGACCAAGAATTTAAAAATAATATTAAAATTCAGAAATATTCAACTTTTAGAATAATAAAAACCATTTAATTTCAACTTACAATTAACAGCTGCCGTTGGAATATTAGATGTGACTCCAATTGAAAAGATTTGATTACTGAATGTAGGGTTGAGAAAACTGAAATCAGCCGCTGCGATAGAACAAAATAAAACATGAAATATAGTAAATGAACAACTTTAGTATAGTGTTTCTTGTCTAAAAATGTGTCGCCGTAAAATAGAAAATCATTTTAAGATAAACATCGATCAACTCTTAAACTTTAAATTTTTTTTCCCTAAAAAGTAGGCTTTGCGAAGAACCTGAATGAACGAAAGCTTATATAGTGGCGACTAACCAAAAGTTTAATCTTCACCAAGAGTAAAGCAAAGACAACATACTGTGAATATTATTTCCAGGCAGAGCGACGCAATTGCAACTAACCATAAGTTCCATAGCCGTAGGAGTCTGAGAAGACAGAGGAAATTGCTCCCTCAAGTCTCAAAAATTTGTGCAAAATTAAAATTTTAGAGCCGCGAAAAAAATTAAAAGTACATTTTACAAGACACAGTTTCCAAATTCAGAAAAGCGATTAAGGTTTGAGGCGAAGACTTTTTTTAAGGATCACTACTTATATACATACACTACTAAAGTTGGAAGATTTTTTTTTATTGTTCATCACCTTAAGTTTGAAGCAAATTTTTTTTATGTGCGTAAAGTACAAGAAGATCATGATTCAGAAAAACGTCCTAAAATTTGGGAAAAACTGCAATTTAATTTTTCAAACATTTTTTTGACAAGCACGTCTATTATGAGTCAATTCTCACTCAGTGCAACGCAATCGTGTCTCTCCGTGAGTTTGATTCCCACCCAGAGCAATGCAGTCGTGTCTCTCTGTGAGTTTGATTTTCACAATCTTTTCAGTAATACAATCTAGTGTAAAATCAAGTATATGTTGTTTTACTAAATAAATTGCTTTAAAAATTTTTTTGATTATTTCTTAAAAATTTGAAACAAAATTTTGACAATTTAATGTCGGTTGTTGTTCTTCCAGTTGCAATTGTTGCTTTTCGATTTTCAAAAATAATTTAGTTTTTTAATAACTCTATTATAAAATAAGTTATTTTTTCACTCTGTTTCTTCTAATTTAATTTTTATCAGTCAATTTAGTTTAATCGTTCGAACATTCTAATTTAATTCAATTCTAATTCAATAGTTTAACCCTCAGTCTACCAGAAAAAATGTGCGTTTTGTACCAGTGGGGTCAAATTGATCCCAGTCATGATTTTTATTTTGGAGTTGTTTTTTTTTGTATTTTTTAACAACTTTTTTTTAACTTAGCACGTAATAAATGGAGAAATGGATCATTCTACTAACAATAAAACTTTAAAATTAGTAAAAAAAGAAAACTATAGTTGCAGAAGGTACAGATGCATCAAGCGAACACAAGTTTTGCAGTTTTTTAAAAGGTTGATTTGAATGTGCTCTTGTTTAATCAATATTCTATAATTAGTGTTTTAAATGCACACACAAAAAATAATAAAATGAAACAGCAAGAAAAACAAAATAGACGGTACCCTATGATAATAGTACTGCAACGTAGTCCTCTGATTTCATTTATACTTCTTACATAAATATCTTTTTACACGAACCACCAAATTACTTGCAAATGAACAAAACTAATAACAAAACCTTAAAAACACATGCAAATAAACACAAACAAAAATGAAAATAAACACAATAGTAATAGTAATAACTAAGCACAGTTGATGCAGACAATGTCTGGGTGTTCAAGACATACATATTTGCCACATTTAGAACAAAGAGATTTGCATTTTGGTTCTTCTTTCGGTCACACAAAGTACATCGGTCTCTCTTATTTAATAAAGCACTATTTGTATCAAGAGTAACATTCATTTTTTTAGTTGCAGAAATTGGTGGAACTGGTTGTGATTTTTTTGTAATTTTACACATTTTTTTCGAAGACTGATCAAAAATTTTCTTTGTTGCTTTATGCAGACGTTGCATTTCCATGATTTATTTCTTGCCAAATGATAAACGCATTGATTGGACTGACATCAATCATATTGTAGAATAAGATTAATGGCCATCTTCAAGTCATGTGTTTGGTGGAATATGATCTCACCATTCTGTCTAAAGTGTCAACACCATCTTTTGTCTTGTTGTAGAACAGAATAATGCTTGGTTTCTGATCCGAAGTGATGTCAATTTTTGGGTGACTATGCATTGTTGAAAGCATATTGACTACACAGTTTTTTATAACAGTAAAATGCATTCATTGCATCTTGTTGAAAGACAAAGGCTGTGCTATTCACATTCCGTCCTTTGGCCACTGTAAATTCCATTGGAAGCTCTGACTTGTTCTTCCTCATTGTTTGTGAAGAAATAATCACAAGTGATATTTTGGTCAGACTTTTCAATATCTTTTACTAAATCAAGAACGACTCTTGTGCCTTGATTAGTTTCTAGGGACAATCCAGCATCTTTACAAGTGTACACTTGCATTTTCCAGGTGTAAGAGCCAATGGAGTCGCAAATTGTCCAGATTTTTATTCCGCTTTGCCTGGCTTTGAAGGAATGTACTGCTTGAAAGCGCACCTTCTCTTAAAGCATACCAACTGTTCGTTCACTGTTATACTTGGTCCAGAAGTGTAGAAATCTCGCAAGTAAGAATCCCAAGTTTCAAAAAATTCTCTGATTGGTTGCAGCTTGTCATGGGACCAATTTTGTTGTCTTGACTGTACATTATCCAATCGAATAACGCATAAAATCTTTTGATACCTTCCTCTACTCATAGTGCGATTGAAAATGGGCCGGCCATCAGGTATACTCCATATTGTTATTGGACGTATATACGCCAATCAAAATAATTACATCAAGAAAATTTTTGAGTTCTTTATCATCCACGGGTTTCCATAAGCTGCGATGTACTATGGCTCCTTCATGATTAGTCTACTGACATGCAATTTTTTGAAAAGGATTTCGCAAAAATAAAGTGAAAATATCACTTATTTCTGAGCACTGAGATTTTGCAAACCTAGTCGAGGTCAAGGTCCTCGTTAAGTTTTTCAAGATTCTGGACTTTGTCAAAGGACATTATGTGCAGCTGCTCTGCCAGCATTATTTGCAAAAGGTTTTGTTTGCAAGTTTAGGTTTTGGAAACAAAGTAGCTTGCAAAAGCAGAGGAACATGGTTGTTTGTCCATTTCTTCTTCAGAAGATGAATCGCATAAAGATATTTCCTCCACGTCTTCTTTGCCATCATCTGTAGAAATCGAATGCAAGTTGCTTATTTCTTCTTCTTCGCTGTCGTAACTTTCGAGAAAACCGAAAACGGCATCTTTGGAGAGATATTTTGACATGTTTCTTCTTCGCATCTAACCCTTTTGTAATTGTTTTTAAAAGTAAAAAATTTATTTTTTATTTGCAGCATGTTAAGCAGTGCAAATGTGTGTTTTATATTTTCTATTTTCATGTTTTATTAAGGTCCCTTAGTCGTAAAACAACTTGGGGTCAATTTGACCCCACTGGTATATGATGCTGCTTTTATTATTAGGTCATGATAAAGATGTCCAACACTAAACATTTTTTAGGTCAGCAAACCTCTTCAATATAAAATAAAAGTCATACAGCTTCATAGCTCTGCCGCCAACAGTTCAGCCATAATAACTTTTAAAAAATGTAATTGGGGTCAAATTGATCCCATGGTAGACTGAGGGTTAAACACAATCTGTTAGAGCTTTGTTTGTTTCGGATTTCTAAGAAAAACTTTTTTTTTTTCTAAGAATTATTGTTGCAAAAAGGATAATTTTTATGTAAAAAAATGATCTATTAGCAATCATTAACTCAAGAAACCAACATTAGTGAATCATTATTTCACCCTAACTAGTGACTAATAACTTTTAAAAAAAACCGGGCAAAATTTTTTTTTAATTGTTAAAACTAATTCAAATTGTAAATTTTTTTCTGTCTTTGTTATATCTGTATTTGTATTGCAATCTGACAACAACCCTTTAAAAAATCAGGAATTTTTAGAGGCAGGCTTCAACTTTAAACAGGTTACACTACACATTCTCCAAAAAATCACTTTAAATATATAGTTTGGTTTTTAGAATGAGACATTTCAATAAAAGTAAAATTTTTTCATTTCATTTCTATATTTATCGTCCTAGCTCGCTGGAAAGAACAGAAACGTTATACAAAAGGCAAGCAGTTACCCCAACCGGTTTCACAAAATGCAACGTTATTGTTATCCAGTTAAAATTGTTTCTTTTATTTTTTAATTATTTTTGACAGATTTGGCTAAAATTATAAACTGCTCTTTCATCTGCCAAACAAGATAAAGTTCCAAAAAGGTTCTTTTTCATGTACATAACAGAATGGTGCGAGTAGGTTTTAAACCGAGACCATGTCTATGACGATCGCAGCACTCATAACCCCTCGACTGCGCAGCCGAGCTGTAAAACAACGAAACTGTATTTCATTTCAACAATATCAGATTATTTAAAGTTTATTTGGTTCAACTTTTTATTCAAATAAAACTGTTTTAAATAAATGTTTCGTTTATTGATATTAAAAATTGTTCCATTGATATTTGTAGCTTATTTGTAGCTTATTTACTAACGTACCTTTAGCGGAAACCTTTAGCGGAAACCATTGAAATTTGTACTAAAACACTTTACGACGGTCACCTCCCTACTCCAGTTATTCCTAAACATGTTTTCATTGAACTGATGAAAGCTGAAACTACTTCAGTTGAATTTAGCTTTAACAACATTATGTACAGGCAAATTGATGGAGTTGCTATGGGCAGTCCCCTTGGTCCCGCTCTGGCAAATATATTTGTTGGCTAATATGAATCAAAGCTTTTTAATAAAATTTCAAAACCTACCGTATACTTTCGTTACGTTTTTGACACCTTTTCTCTTTTTCACAAAGAAACTGAATTCCAAAAATTTTTAAATTGTCTTAACTCGCTTCACCCCTCCTTAAAATTTACCAATGAAATTGAAACCAATAATTGCTGCCTTTTTTGGATGTACTTGTTACCAAATCTGATAGTAAATTCATCACTTCAGTCTATCGAAAGCCCACTTTCACAGGTCAATATATTCATTGGAATTCCTTTGGACCAAAACAACGTAAAACAAATCTCATTGATACTTTAACACATCGAGCCTTAAAAATCTGCTCTAAATCTACATTAAAACATGAACAAGAGAATATTCGCTCTATTCTTGTAAAAAATGGTTATCCAGAATTCCTTATTGATTCGAGAATTTCCAAAAAACTTTTACGTTTCCAACAAAGCACTAAAGAAGGCCAAAAAAAATGCCCTGTCTATTTAAAATTGCCTTGGATTGGCGAAAATACCCTGAAATTTGAAAGAAAAATAAAATTATCTATTAATAATTGTTTTGGAGCGGTTCAACCACGAGTGATCTTTTCCACCAGACGAATTTTACCTGCTATACATAAAGACGTTCTTCCCACTTTTCAACAAAGTAACGTCGTATATGAATACGTGTGCCACTGCGATAGTCGGTACGTGGGTCGAACATCTCAAAGTTTGCAGGACAGAATCCGCCAGCATGTACCGAAGTCTATTCGGAACAGAACCAGTCAAGAACGTAAACAAGAAGAACGCCCAGGAAAACTAGCGAATTCAATACCGCACTGTGATTCAGCGATTGGAAATCATCTGTTACATAACCAAAAATGTGCATTTCACTATAAGGACAATCAATTTTTTATTCTCTCTAAAGCACGATCCGATTTCCATTTATCAGTCTTGGAATCAATTTTCATCACTCTTCGAAAACCTAATTTGTGTAGACAGAAAGAATTTGTTTACAAACACAAATTGTTAGTATAATTGCAAAAATTCTCTTTTTAATTCCAAATTTTAGCACAAAACTTGCATAATTTTGTTTCACTTTTTTTGCCAAAAATTTCTTACGCTGACGAAACGTGGTTTTATTTATTAAATACTTTTAATTATTATGATAACTGCTACTAACCTTAATTTTTAGCCAATCAGGATCAGTCTTAAAATTTTTGAAATATTACGTTTAGTTCTGCAATTCAACCTCCTGAAGAGAGCTAGACGAAAACGTTCGAGTCTTCAAAACAGCCTTTTTTAAGACTACTTATTTAACAAAAGAGCTTTAGATGAAGGGATTTGCTGTTAAAAGCTATTTTATAATTTTATTTTGTACCAATAAAAAACTTTTCATTACATTTTCCCACACTAACGTTTTGGATTAAGTTTCTTGAAACTACTGTCCAAAGCAGTGTTTTTGGAGGACAGGACCAAGGACAGCAGTGTTTTTGGAGTGTTTTGGATGACAGTGCAAGACCAAGGTTCTTGAAACTTTTTTTGTAAAATCTAAATTGAAGTATTATTATAGGAGAACTTACAATTGCTCCCAAATAACTCAAATTTTTTAATTTTTAGTCGGGATAGTCTGATCGGATAATTACTTTTAATATCTACAAGAAAAACCGGTGATAAAAAGTTTTTATACGTTTTTAAATGATTTTCAAAAAAGATTTGAGAATTTTTTTAAATAAAGAAAAACTTAACTGCTTAAAAAAATCCAATTCAAAAATCAAAGATTGTTTTTCTTGAAAATTTTGAAATGAAATTTATAACTGACAACTGACGATTTTCTCAAATGCCGCATATTTTGTAAGACAATGAATTTACGTTAGTTTTAAAATCTTTACAATAAACCGTAATAATCCTATAAAAAACCGTTTTATTCTATATTATCCTTGCTCTGCAATTCTTTTTAATGTGTCTCTGAATAACCAACGAAGTGGAACGTTTGCTGCAGATTTTTTTACGAAAAAATATAATAAAACAGTTTCAATATTAAAAAATTCTAAAACAAATCGCTTTAAAGTTTTTTTGTGCAAAACTTAATTTTGTTAATGTCTAAACTTGATAACTTTTGTAAGTTTCAGGTAATGAATAATTTAAAAAAAAAAGATTAATTACTCGTATTTAAACAGGAGCAAAATTTTAACTTTTGTTTCAGACTATTTTGCACGACTCCAAAGATCTGATCTGAATGGAAAAATTTTAAGTTCGTATTTCACTTTTTTCCAAAAGTAAAACTTATTACAATAGATAAGTCCTATGAAAGCTTCTAAAAGCCATAGTTTTTTTTAGGTGTGCTAGATATTGGTTAATCTATTGCTTGAAAGCAGTCGTTGATAGTCACAATTAAGAGCCTGAGGCAAAATCTTATTCAGGAGCCCCAAACAAATTAATCAGACTCTTAAAATAACTCAAATCAGTGACAGATTCAGAAATTTGTCATGGGAGGTGGAGGGGAGTTTAGAGAGGAAAACACAATTACTATAACAGTTAAAAGAAAATAAAAACTTTTTTGTCTACACTCTTCTCTTGCGCTACTATTTTTTGATTGGTCTAAGTATGTTCTTTAAAGATACGGGTGGCTTTCAAACCCCTTGACTCATGCGTAGGCTACGTCTATGACTCAAATTCTTTTTTTGTACTTCAAAACGTCTTAAACAGACTTAAACTCAATTCGAGTCATTTTTGCAAAGAACAAGAACTCAACTGTTGTAATATCAACATTCAACACTTTATTTAATAAATAGCAGCAATTGTTCAAATGATCACTTCTACTTTTCATTAAAAAATATCTATATAAATACAAGTGTGCTTAAAAAAATATCGGCAGAAAAAAATACATTTTAGACGCGGCTCACTTAGAAGTTATGCTATTTTATCCTATTTTTATAACAAGCCTGCGGGCTCACTCATGTGGTCCTCGCGGGCGACTTGATGCCCGCGGGCATTGTGTTGGTGACCCCTGCTTTAGCAAGTCCACATAAAAAAAAATTCAATCAAGAAGTCATTGTATAATTTTTGAGCTTTTGAGGATTTGATTGTCACACTGTAACCAGCTTACCTGTTTGAAGTTAAGACTATCTCTAAAAATTCCTAATTTTTTAAGGTTGATTCTCAGATTGCGAGCTAATAACAAAGACAAAAAAAAATTTACAATTAAAATTGTTTTTAATATTTAAAAAATATTTTGCCCGGTTTGTCTTAAAGGATATAAATCGTTATTTTGTTAGGTTGAAATGATGATTCACTAATATTGGTTTCTTGAGTTAATGATTTTTAATAGATCATTTTTTTACATAGAAATTATCCTTGTTGCAACAATAATTCGTAGAAAAAGAATAAGTTTTTCTTAGAAACCCGAAACAAACAAAGCTCTGACAGATTGTGTTTAAACTATTGAATTAGAATTAAATTAAATTAGAATGTTTGAACGATTAAACTAAACTGATTGATAAAAATTAAATTAGAAGAAACAGAGTGAAAAAATAACTTATTTTATAATAGAGTTATTAAAAAACTAAATTTTTTTTGAAAATCGAAAAGCAACAACTGCAATTGAAAAAACAACAACCGACATTAAATTGTCAAAATTTTGTTTCAAATTTTTAAGAAATAATCAAAAAAATTTTTAAAGCAATTTATTTAGTAAAACAATATATACCTGACTTTACACTAGATTGTATTACTGAAAAGACAACTATGGGAATCAAACTCACAGAGAAAGACACGACTGCGTTGCACTGGGTAAAAATCAAAGTCGAGATACAGTTACAGCTAGCATCAAACGACTGTTATCTAACAAGAGTTGATTTAAAAAATAGAAGTTTTAAATCTTAAACCACTTTTTAGTCATCTGTAATTTGATTTATTGAAATCAGACGACAGGTGTAGAAGGAAATAGTGTAGACTTAGGTTAAGAAACATACCTTGGTGAAATTTAAGCTATTCAATAAAATTTATGTTAGAAATTTATAAAAGCTAGAAAAAAACTTAGCTCTAATTTTAACCGTAATCCTATGGTGAAATTTACCGTGCCGCCATTGATCTACTACTATGGCGTGTAGATCAACTGCTGTTTGATAAACCGTGATTAATAAACTGTTGAGTAATTGGCAAAATGCCATTTTTTATTGTTTTTATGTTTGTTTGTTTTTTACAAAGCATTATCTACTACTGGGCATACTTCAAATTTTTGATTTTTTGTAATCTGTGAATTCCATTTTTTTTATCTTGAAATTTTACAATGTCACTATAAAAAACAATAGGCCTATATGTTTTAAATTTTCATTTTATCATTCTTCTCAATTCTTTTAGTTCACTTACTCAAAGCTTTTTGAAAGCTTCGTCAATTTCAAATTCTTGTTTTTCTTTATTTTGTAAAGATTTATTTGAAGAGCTTATTTCCAAAACCCCGTACATCCACTTTGGCTACTTTTGAGAAAAACACGAAAAACTATTACAAGACTCTGGTTTGTTAAATGTAATCTTATTTTACTTTCTGAAGATTGTCTATTGTATACTCAATAAAATTAGTGTGTTTGCTGAAATCTGCTGTTCACCAATAATTTTTTATTTCAATTTTTGTAAACTTGAATTCGTGGATATACGGGGTTTTGAAAAAAAACTTGCGAAAATCATACATCCAACAAAATTTACTCTTAATAATTTATTTTTATACAATAAAAATAAACGATAAAACCACACACGAATAAAAAAACAACACAATTTACAACAAAGGTCTACCTAGGGGGGGCAAAAAGGGGAAATCCCTCTAAATATTTCAAAAAATAAATTACATTTTGCAAAAAATTTTGTCAAAAATCTGCCAATTTTGCAAAGGTATTTAAAAAAAGGCTGTCTCCCGCCACATACGGTTTTTAGAAGTTTTTGTAAGTACTTATTTGATATTCATCCAATGTTACAAATTATTTTGGTTCGAAACAAGCAAAAAAAGTTTTTTTTCGCGGGAGAATTTAAAAAAATATCTAGTTTTTTGCTGTCTACAACTTCTTAATTGCACTTCGCCCCCCCCCCCCCGTCAAAAGAAGCTTTTAATTTAAAAAAGAATGTTTTGAATTTTACCACAAATCTTCGTTTCTAATGATAAGAGCCTCATCATCATCGCTTTCAGCAAAATTGCTTTCAGCTTTCTCGCAAATTGGTCTATAATAGTCCATGACTTCCGCTACTCTATTTTGCCCCATTGCTTGCAAAAGTTGCAAAACATCTCGTTTTTTCACAGCTTTTACAGTGTTTATTGAAAGAAGCTCTTTGGCAACTAACGAAGTCAACCGAGTTCCTCGCTTGAGGATTGCATGCTGACACCCAGCGGCAGCATAGAAGTTTCTCTCAGTCATCTTTGATGACTCAGGCACCACTTCCAACACTTTCGCATCAATGATGCGAAATCCTGGCTGGGTTTTAACAGCGATTTTGGACAATGCTTTGAAATCGTAGACTTTCCAGTCATCGCCGTATTGAAAAACATGGCCGACTTCGTTAAAAGCTGCGAAGTATTCATGTGGCGTTAAAATTGTTTCTTTTCTTCGCAGAAGTTTTTCCACTCTCCCAAACGCTCGATCAGGAGGCATGTACGAGTGTCCCCGAACAGGAAAATAATGGAGAAACTTTACTTTATACTTTGCAGCTAGCATGTGCAAAGCAAGCAATACAGCAAAGTTTTTATTCTGCCCAATGCACGAATCGCTGAACAAACGAATGAGTTGAATTTGTTGATTAGAAGTTGCCAGTCGGCCTTCAATAAAGTGAGTGAGCGCGCTGGCAACCGAGTTTGCTCCTCTGCCTTGCTCGTGCTCACCCCAAGTATAAAACGCCACATCATCTTTGTTCTGTTTTCCAGGGTGATGCACAAGCACACCAAAAAAAAACTGCCACAACTGGCGAGAGTAGTAGGCCTCGCCTACAGGTGACTTCGGCAGAGGTTGATTTTGCATCAGATCGAAGCAAATAGTTAGCACGGAGTCATCATGCTCTTCCTTCAAGAGACTATAATACTTCTTTGCACGCATTTCGTGCACCAGCAGCTCAGTGACCAACTCCTTTTTTTTCTCAGCTTCTTGGGTAGCATTTATGGTGGATTTCAACTTCACGCACGTCGAACACACATCCGTTCTAGGGTTTCCAAACCCAAGATTAAACGATGTTACAAAAACTTTGTAATACAGTAAATACTTTACAGATAGTGTTCCTGAATATTGCTCCAAAAATGCACGATACATTTTTAAAACATTCAGAGTGCTTGGCAGGTATTTCTTGTGAGGTGTTTTATTTCTGCCATAGTGGGATGAAACACAGCGATAGCGACTAATGTGCTGCTTGATTTCTTCCTTAAGATCTTCATATCCGGGTTTTAGCCTCTTGCCTCCTCGTTGTTCACCTCTAGGATTGTCTGTTTGCCATTTATGAGCAGCAAGGGATCGAACACGTTCTGCAGTAACGCAATAAATGGATAAAAACGTTTTACTGCAGACTTCATGCTGCTTCCCATTTTCATCTTTAACCTGTACAGTAATTAGTTTCAGAAATTTTGACAGTATGCTGTAATTCTGCAATAAGTTTGTATTGCTACAATTTCTATGCTATGCACTATTACCGGGTGGTAAAATTTAAGCTATGTTTATCTTTTATTATGGAACACATAATGTGTACCATAATTGTAATTGTGACGTAATAAAAGCCCTTTTATGAAAGCGTTATAATTTTAATTTTTAGGCATTTGTGACATCATTATTAAATTATTGTCATTTTATTTTACAATCAAATTCTTATATCCCTCAAAGGGTTAATCAATAAAACTGCTAAGGCTCAGCGATTACGAGTTTAACTGGTGTTAAAAACATAACTCGTTTTTGCATTTAAACAATATCTTGCGAAGCTAATGGTACTTACATAGTAGTGTATATTGTAATAAACTTTTCTTTTGCTGTGTTCACTTAAAACTCTTCTTCTTTTAATCGGCATCAAGACAATTGAATTTAGAAGAAATTGATCCTGACGTTGCTTTTCAAAATCTGCATAAAACTCATCAAAGCGTTGGCTTACGACATCTCGATGCAGTTTTTTTGTTTGCAATAACTATACAGTTCGTGTGTGCAGATCTTGGAAGAGCATTTTCCTGCAAACAATCCAAAATTAGTTAGAGCAAAATGTTTTACTAGAATGTAGAATGATGAAGATTTTAACTTTATGCCTGAAGACTTGTGCAATCATTGGCGTACCAGACAGTTGGTGCAATCCGAAAAAACAAGGGCTCCTTCGTACGGAAGGGGGCTTTGCCTAACTCACCGTACACATTACACCCGCCATTGATCACAACTAAAATTAACCAAAATTTATTTTACTGGAAAAACGTTTAATCTTATCATTGTAGAGCTTACCTTTGCCAGAATATCGGGCACGTTTGGCTCTGTTTTTCTTCCACGCAGCTTCATTCCTTTTCCTTTTTCTAGGATTTTGCAGATTAACAACTACAAACTCATCAACTTCAACATTCATTGCTTATAACCTGTAAAAACTTTGCTTTGTTTCAATAGCTAAACTCCTCTTCTCTCCAACAAATACAGCAACTGCTAGCTCTGCAAAAGTCCAGATTACCGCTTCAACGATCAGCTGATAAGTCACGTGACAAACCAAGCATTGTTATTGGTCAATGTGGATGCAACGGGTTTTGGAAAAAAAGAGTGATGGCTTCTACGGGGTTTTGGAAATAAACGTTACTTTTGTTGTTAATTTTAAAGCATATAGAAATCGTTTTGGAAACAAAGCATTGGATGGTAGATGTATATGACGGAATACTACCCAATGCCGTGCTTAACTCATTTTTTCTAAACATGGCGCCTACGGGGTTTTGGAAATGGGCTCTTCATTTTTAAAATTTTTATAATAATGAGAGAGCAATTGGAAAACTTAATCACATTGGCAGTGTCACCAGCGAATGATCGTTAAATTAGAAAAAAAATATTCAGCGCTAGGATCGGCTAAATGATATTTTAACATTTAATTTAAAAAATGCACATTTCAAAAAACTTAATAAAGCAATTGATAATTTTTTAATTTGTTAATTTGTTTTCAAATTTTGATTTGATAAAAATTTTTATTAATATCATAAAAGCTTCGAAGATATTTGCAGCTATTCACAAAGATAAATTTTTCAAAATTGATTTTATTATGCTGAAGACAATTTTTAAATTTTTTTCAATAAAATGATTATATATTTGTTATACTGATTTCATGACAAATAAATGCATTTGAATTCCATAAATTTGTAAACAATATGAAAAAAATGAATATATCGAGTTATTGGAGTTACCCTAAAAATGAATATATGGCACAAAATGGCACAAAATGAATAATATAAAGATAATTAAACTTTTTTTTATCTGTTTTGAAAATCATTAAATCTTTAGAAACTGTCTTTGGTTCTGACAGATCATTGGTTAAAAAAAATACCGACTTGTCGGAGATTAAAAAAGTATTACTACAAGAGCGAAAAAGGTTCCACAAAATTTCTTATAAACAATTTCGTGCTCTTACTTCGTCGAAACAAATTTTTAAAAGAATAAAATCCATTCTACTACTTGATGCATTTCAATTATATTTTGAGATATCAAAGTTAGTTAATATTTGTAAAAAAAAGTTGTAGAATCAATAAACAGTCTTCTTAAAAACTACAAGAAAATTTTTTTTTACATTTTTACTATGTACAACTGTGTAACATTTTTTACGTCAACTAATTGTTTTAAGTTGATCAACTTGAAGGAAAATACCAGTATTACCTAAAATTTCTAGATACTTGAAACTACTTACTAGTAACATCATTAACTTCAAAAATTGTTATGTCAATCAATAAAATGTAAATAAAAGGAAGATTGGGATTAACCCCAGGACTGGTAGTAGTGCCAAAACTCTCTTGAAGACGAATTAAAAGGATGCCTGGTTGGAAGCTGTCACATGCAACCATAGCGCTATTTACCTGAAATATTAAAAGTTTTTCAGACTTAGTTTTTTAATACTATTATGATTTTAGGGAAAAAGACAGAAAACAAAACTCAAAACAAATAAAAAATTTTAAAAACTATAAAGTAATAAATGTGGCTTATCTAAGTAAGGCGTAGGCGTACTTAAAATATTTATTCTTAAATTTTCCTCTAGATAAGCAAATAACCACTATAACCCATTACAGCATGAATTAACAATAACGAGTACAAAAATTTAATGCTTTATTAAATTTTTTATTAAATTTAATATTAAAAATTATATTAAACTTAAAATATTTTTGTTTAGTACTTCAACACGTAGTAATTGTATAAAAAAATAAATGTTGTAAAACGTAACTTTGCAAAGCCACACAGTATAGTAAAACAGAGAATTTATAAAATTGAAATTCTTTGAAATAAAAAAATACAGCTACAATTTTGTATTGGATACCATACTTTTCTTTTTTAACATAAGCTACAAGTTTCACATTATACGTCGGTTAATGTAGTTAATAATTAAAAGGGCATAAAAAACAAAACATTACAGTAGGTCTGGGTTTTTATAAATAAAGTCATTTTATTTATAAACGTGAAAAGATGGATTTGTTTTATTTGAATTGAAAGCAGAAGTTATAACATATTATTAAGTTATTTTTAAAAGATATAGACCTATTGGTTAAATATAAAAAGTTAAGATAAACCAGCTATAATTTACGCACACCGAGTACAATTAGCTATATAATGTTTTATGATTTTAATGAGCGTTTAAAGCTTTGTTGTCCCAGATGGCAGGTGCTTTCTCGCAGCCTGTAATGTAAATACGTCTATTATTACTTTTAAACATGACAGAGCAAAACCAAACCTGCCGAAACAAAAGGGTATCCACCCATTCCGATGTTTAGCAAGGGTCTGCTAATCGGCAAACGTCCTTTTCAAGGCGGGATAATGTGTGAAAAGTACTGCCCCTTTTAGGGTACATTGCCAACAAGTCCCGAAGACCCAGCATTCTTTAGCTCAACATCGAAGACTAATGTGTTTGACACGAGAGGGCTGAGAGAGCCGTGAGGGCTGATGTGTTTGACACGGTCGCCGTTCAAAATCTACTGGTGTCATTCCGTTACATATTTAAATTAATTTTTTCCTTTTTCAAAGCAACTTTAAGCATGCTGCTTTGGTTCACTTTTAGTGCAACATGTTGATTATACAATTTTGTTAGCAGCATTAGTTTAGACAATAACTGCTTATTTGATAAATTTTACAAGTTTATTTGCATACAAGTAAAATTAAAGAAATCATCAATAAGCCTACAATGCTTTACAAATTTGTTTGAATAATTTTGATTGTTAAAAGTGGTGACATTTTGCTCCTCTAGAATCGATAGTAGTAAAAAGCATCTTATCAATGAAACTTATTATTTTATACGCCTAAAACATAATTTGATCTACTTACCATAATTCATTAACGGCCATTAGTTAAAACTAAATCTGCAATGCGGCCGGCAACAACAAAAATTGAGCATGTTGTACTACGATAACTAACAAAGTTATAAATAATCATCATAGTCCTAAAATTTGATTTTTGTCTATGACTTTGTGTTGTTATTATTGGTGCGTCTCCGTTTCAATAAATTTTTCATATTATTGCTTTAGCATACTGCGCTTTGTTTGTTTAGGTCATGTGACCAATGTTTTGGTTTCATTTATCGCCTATAGATAATTGTTTATGACGTCTCTGTTTTGCCACACAGCAAGTCAGTGACCAAAAAATTGTAGCAAATTTAAATAAGAAATAGTGATTCATCTAGGCCTATATAAAATTAAAATAAAATCGTCCAACCGGATTCGTTTAAAATAATGTTCAGGTTCAGGCTCGGCAAATTTAATTTTTAGGGGTTCAGCTCCGGTTCAGGTTCAGCAAAATTTATTTTTACAGGTTCAATTCCGGTTCAAGTTTAAGGAATAATAACGGTTAGTACCGGTTTATGGATCCGGTTGGAGTTCGGTTCGATGCCCTGGTACTAACAAGCTTTAAAAATGAATTAGTAGAACCCTTATGGCTGATAATAATTTTAATAGTTCGTCCGCTGAACAAAAAAAAAAGTTCTATCTCTCTAAAGAATTAATTTCCAAGGCGTCAACTGACCCTTAAACCGCTACAACTAAACAGGCTAAACAACTCAAAACGATTTCAATCACTTAATTTGCAATCAACTGGAATAACACAACTGAGATGATTTGAAACAAAAGGCGGACTATTTATAAGATCACATCACGTGATCCCAGAACATAATAAAAATTTCAAGATTAAAGTAAAAAATTAATTAATTAAGGATTAAATTAAGGTTATCATCGGTCACAGTTTACAAAAACCAATTAGAAAACAGACAATAAACCATTACCTAACGTCTAATTTGCTAAAAAATGATAAAAGACTCTAAGGCAGCATTCTCAAGGGCACAAAATAAAAAAAAAAGAAAAGGCGTAAATAGCTTTCAAAGTCCACTTTGGGTTCAGAATTAAAAACCACAAACGAACCATCTTATAACACTAACAAGACAGCCGGCGAATAAATCAAATTAATTTGAATATGGGGTTGTTATACAGAGTATACAATCACTATTTAATATGAAAAAGATTACGTCAGACTAAAACTGAGAATCACAGTAAAAAGACTAAAATTAACAATAGATTTATGCGGTTAAGATTGCATTGTGAATAAAGTGTTACACAAGTTTGTTTCTTGAAAGCAAAACGTAAATTGAGATGCACATTCGACCAAGTATTTTTTAAAAATTGTCTTGCACAAGCCAAATAATTGATTTTGCATTTTATATCATTCAGCTTTTTGATGGGCTTCTAAATCCCACATAAGGAGACAGTATTTCAAAAAAGCTGAGAAGAATAAGGTTAGAAAAAAATTCTAAACAAAAACTATATCAACCCAACAAAAGCAAATTTTGTTGGGAAGCACCATCATAACAAAACTGTTTATAAGCAGATTAATACAAAAGTGCTTATTATTGTTTCTGAATGTTCAGCGCTTCTACAATAACTTTTGAATATATAAGCAAATGAGTTGATAAAATACTACATTGCTAGAAAAAATTGATACGAGCTTAAATTAGTATAAGTACATAATACAAATAATAAACCAGCATTTATGGTTCCCCAACCTAATACCACCAATTACATTGTTTCTAACTTTTACAAAGTAAATTTTCAAAAAGTAAAAAAAGTTGTTTATGACAATTAAAGTAGTTCCTTACGTTTGTTGTTCTCGTGGTGGAATCATTAGAATATGAAGCAACTTCAACGCCATCATTGTTATTTCGCATTCCTACCGCTATTCTCGATCCGTTGTTCAATCCTGAAGTGCTGGTGACTATGGCGTTGTTACCCCATGCAGCTTGAAAGCTAAAAGTATATTGTAAACATAAACAAAAACAGAAAACAAAACGATCAATTTTTCTGAGCTTTTCCAAATTTATGTATAACCGAACAAATGGTTACATTTGCACCTCTTAATTCCTCCTAATGTCTATCGCTGTACACTAGTAGAAGATGCAGTATCCGATCTGTTTTTTCAAATTCATATTCCTACTGTATCCTCTGAAGAACTTACTGTCCCTCTCTCCGCTGGCTGTGACTTCTCTCGTTTACGCTGGAATGGGCACAGCATCCTTCTTGCTACATACATCCACGGCATTGGTTGTGCTGCAACCGAGGTTCGGAAACACAGGGCAATTTTTATTTCGTGCCAGAATGTCCTGATTTGGACTCTATATACCAGGCCATTCTTAGCTACCTCCTCATTGTTCTGTACTTATATTACTATTTGTATACCATTTCAATGCAAGGGACTGTTTTTGTTCAATCAAAGACAAGAATTCTTCTCATTTTTTAAAAAAAGAGCAAAGGTTTTTTTCGTTAGAAAAATTAAATCTTATTTTGTTGTATAAGTTACTTTGATGGGATGGCCTTTAACACCTAAATAAATGCACAAGTAGATGTAGTTGAGAAATTGACAAAGGATGATTCTTTTGAAAACGCCTGATTTAAACATTTTACATTTTCTTTTCACTCGAACAAATCTAATTATGGTGGTATGCGTGTTATCGAAATATTTTTTCAAGGAGATTTTTTTCAAATTACCAAATTATTAACTACAATACCAATCACAAAATAGTAACATTCAATGCAGCAAAAACCAACTTCCAAGTAAGCTAATACATCGACTGATCTTTTCGTTAATGCTTGTCTTTAGTTTTGACCAGACGAATTTTATTGTGGTGACGTAACAAACTAACACAAATACCAATAAGACAGTCAGATAAAACTAGTAACTGCTGCAGCGATTATCTACAGCAAAAGTATACAAAATATAAACTATTCTAATTTAAAAAAAATTTTTTTAAGTTCCTTTTGAAAAGTTTATTTGAACTTAAACAACTTAAACAAATCATATATGCATATGCTGTAGTTGTAATTTTCACATAAAAAAATTATAATATTAATTGTTTTTATTTAAAAATTATAATTACAACATATGCAATTAATATAAATAAAGTCTGCGTAAAACTAAAACACTTCAAATTTGAAACTCTGCTTTTAAAGCGACCTACACGTTAGCTCTTAAAGAACAGCTTTGTAAAACTTTTGTTCTTTTATAAAGAATCTTTGTCTTTGATTGGACAAAAACAGCGCCGTACATTGAAGTGGTATGAAATTTGGTAATAGGTATCCTGGACCTCTGGTCCCGACTTTTTCATTGATCAATCGATTGAAATTAGAAAACCATCAAGATAAGCTGATAGAACAAACTAAGTGGGAATTTAATCCTAAGGCTCTTTAATATCATTGACTTTTGACGTTTTAAATCAAATGATGTTAACTTCGATGTTAACACTAGACGCTTGCCACCTTCCTTTGAGCGTTGCAGTCGCAAGCAACATCCCTGGTTATGAGTCAGGTGTTTGCTTCGTGACTGAAGGAGATGAAGAGCGTTTGGTTCAAAAATTAGTTAACTATCTGGAAAACCTCTCCGATATTTGTTATCAACTGCTTGTGCAAAAATTCGATTACGTGTTCGAGCAATTGGAGAGTAGCAAACACGTGAGCAAAGAAAAAATTTTAAATGAATTTCACTATTATTGTAAGGAATTGGTTGTACTTGGTTTCAATTCGGCTTCATACGATTTAAATCTTATCAAACCCACATTAATTCAAATTCTTTTGAAAGACATTCAATTTGTAATTAAAAGAACAAATAGTTATCTTTGTTTGAAAACATCCAAATTACGATTTTTGGACATCAAAAACTTTTTGGCTCCCGGTTTTAGTTACCGAAAATTTTTGGTAGCTTATGGGGCAGAACTCAGAAAGTTTTACTTTCCTTATGAGTTCGTTACCGATCTTGACAAATTAGAAAGCGGATTGCCCGAACACGGTGATTTTTATTCTTCACTTTCGAAATCCAATATCACTTAAGAGGAATACGATCTTGTGGTGAAAACTTGGATGGAGAAAGGTTGGAGCTCCTTACGTGAAATGTTAATATATTACAACTTACTCGATTGTGTGCCTTTCGTACAAGCAGTTAAAAACCTACTCCAACCTTATCTTGAACAAGGTTTGGATATTTTTAAAAGATCTTTTTCGGTTAGTGGGGTAGCTAAACTCCAAATGATGAAAAAAATTGAAAAAAATGCGTTCTTTTGTCTCTTCCCTAAGCGGCATGGGGATTTGTATAAATCACTTCGTTCCCAATTGACGGGTGGTTTAAGTTTGATTTTTTGTAGACTTGCGATTTCGGGAGAAACCAAAATTCGCTCCCACGAAATTGAAAATCCCGAAACCGTAAAAAAAGTGATCGGTTTGGACGCTAATTCTTTGTATTTACATGCTATTACTCAGAATAACCCCACTGGTTATTTTTGTCGGTATAAAGAAGAAGAAGAGTTTCGGCCTGATCCTTGCTCCAAATTCGGTTTTCAATCGTATCAGTGGTTTGGTTGACTTCGGAGGTATGCCCCAACCACGAAGAAACCTTCATCCAGAGAAAACTTGAAGGTCGGGAGTGGGACACACAACCTTGTTGCACTTCATTTGAATTATTTGATAAAAGAACTTTGGGCAAGATGACGTTGGAGTACGATGGGGACAACCAAATTTGTTTGGCTTCAAAATCGTACTTTTGCAAAGGGGAAACAAACAAGCAAGTGTGTAAAGAGGTGTCCATCGCTCAAAACCCTCTCACCTTTGATCAGTATGTGCATGTTTTGGAGACCGGTGAACCACTCCTAGTGGAAAACCGCAGGTTTCGTTCCAAAAAACACAAAATTTTTAGTTACATTCAAAAGAAAAGAGGATTAAGTAATTTTTATTCAAAGAGAAAGGTGTTGAGCGATGGGGTTCATACGGTGCCGCTAGATTTATAATTTTTTTTCCAAATTTTAGTTCATCAAAAAAAGGCTCACGCACCGTGGTGGTAGTTATTATGTTTCAACGGACGAATTTTTATGTATCGTGATTTTCTGTCAATGTCTTTTTCCCCAATCATGTGTTTTTTCGTGTATTTTGTGTTTTTTCATTACAAAAAGGTTATGTGATGACGTTTGCTTTCGTTTTGTCCCACGAAGAGCTAGCGTAATGTCTTTGCGTTTTCAAAATCCAACTAGTTTTGTGGTAAGCGGACCTTCCGGAGTTGGAAAGTCTTATTGGGTCCTACGTTTTATAGACAGTCTAAAACAACTTTGCCCTGAAATCAAGCAGGTTGTTTATCATTACGAGGTGTGGCAAGCAATGTTTGATCGTTACACGGATAAAGTAAACTTTAAACAAGGCATGCCAAGTCTTGAAGATCTAAAAGAAAGTCGAGACGCGTTTCTAGTACTAGACGATTTGATGTTTGCCAATTCTGAATTCTTATCCAAAATCTATAGCGTCTACTCCCACCACTTTCATTTCAGTGTTCTCATGACCGTGCAAAATTTGTTTCATAAAGGTTTGCGTGAAATAAGTCTCAACGCACAAATTATGGTGCTCTTTAAAAGTTGTAGGGACGTAAACCAAATTGCACACTTTTTACGACAAATCTATCCCAAAACGTATAAAAACGCTCTGGAGGCCTATAAAAATGCTGTATCTTCCGACAGAGGTTATTTAGTGATCGACTTACGCTGCGAAACACAAGATAACCAACGTCTGCGTTCAGGGATTTTTCCAGAAGACACGCATTATCTCTATCAATGAACCGCTTGCGAAAAAACGGACCCACCTTGCGTTTGCTACAAAAAGCCCCTGCACCTTTGCAAAAGCATATTTTAGACAAAGCATCGCCCGCGTTAATACGTTGTCTTTGTGACTGTGCTCACAACGTGCTGCAAGGAAACGTCGAGATAACGCATCACCACAAGCGGAAATTAAAACCGCACAAGACCAAACTTCGGAAGTTGGCTGATCGTAAGGTAGCGTTAAAAACAAAACGAAGAATTATACAAAAAGGTGGATTTTTACCCATCTTGTTGTCTGCACTCGCTCCAGTCATTAGTGGTGTGGTAGGGAGTCTTATAAAATGAGAAAATTAATCGCGTTGGAACCTGAAGTGTACGAAAAACTCAAAAACAAACACGAAGTTACGGATAAAAAATTACTTTCTGAACTGGATGTTAAAATGCAAGAAATCTTAACTTCTAACCGACCCGACAGCGAGAAAGTAACTCTATATAACGAGGCGTTGCAAAAATCGAAGTTATTTCTGAAAAAGTTTCAACCGAAAACAGTAAAAAAACCATTGTCTGAAAGTGCAGTGTTAAAGCGTTTTAAAAAACGAACCAAAGCCAAAAACTGTTCAAAGACGCCACTAGCAAAAAGAATTTAGATTGGAATGAAGACGGTCAAATGCTTTTAGACGATCGAGTGGTACCTGGATCCCATATCGACGATTTGTTTCAATCCACTCTAAAGAAACGAGACCCAACTTTACCCGGTGCACGCGAGTTTGAATCGATGCTATGGGAGAGCGTTTAGATTATTACGACCCTAAAAAGAAGCTTCTTTCTCTAGAGCACACCGTTTTCCAAAAGTAACCCAACAATGGTTGCAATCGCAAGACACTTATACGCTTCACAAACCCGTACGAAAAAATTTCAAGTGCCGAAAAACAATTGTTCCTGGCGCCAACTTTCAAATGCAAACCGATCTCATTGATTTTTCTTTGCTCAAGTCGTACAACGACCGATATAAATTCATTTTGGTGGTCATTGACGTGTTCTCGAAAAAAGCCTTTACTGCTTACTTGAAAAGCAAATCAAGCTCTGACATGATTCAAGTTTTTGAGCAGTTAATGCCTGAAATTGATAAGTTTCCAAAATTGCAGACGGATATGGGGCGTGAGTTTCTGAATCGACCCTTTCAAAATTGGTTAAAACAACATCACATAGAACATTTTTCACACTCACAATTTCGACACTAAAGCATCCATTGCTGAGCGATTTATACGCACTTTGAAAGAGAAACTATGGCGTTACTTTACGTACAGCAATAGCCGAAGATATGTGGAAGTGTTGCCTGCTCTGGTTGAATCTTACAACAACACCTATCACCGATCCATTCGACGTGCTCCAAATTCAGTCAACTCTGAAAACCAAGAAACGGTTTGGCTCACACTCTATGCCGACCTCGAGTTAAGAAAACCAAAATTGAAAGTAGGTGATCAAGTCAGACTGTCAATGACTCGAATGCGGTTTCGCAAAGGTTACTTACCCGGTCGGACGGACGAATTGTTTCAAGTTGCTCAAGTGTTTCGAGACAATCCTCCCTATTACAAAATAAAAGACTTACAAGGCGAATAGTTGGAAGGAACTTTTTACGAAGAAGAGTTGCAAAAAATCTATAAAAAAGATGACGTGTTTCGAATCGAGCGTATTCTCCAACAACGCAAGCGCAAGAAGGGTGTTGAGTTTTTAGTAAAGTGGTTTGGATATCCTGCTTCTTTCAATTCTTGGGTGTCAGAAAAAGACATGGTATGTCTCCTTTGAGAACCTTTGACATTGTATTGTTTGGTGCTCAAGTTTTGGTGATTTACGTAGTCGTGTCGATCAGTTTGTACAATTTAACACAAAGCAACGACAACAAAAAACTCTGGATTAGTCTGCTTAGTAGCTCTGTAGGTTATTTGCTCCCGTCACCTATTCTTACCAAACATGTTCCTCACCCTCCCCAGTAACTCGTCCATGGACATTTATCCTGAAAACAAACTTTCGGATTACATGGTTCACTTACCGAAAGAAATCAATTTGTCTGGATCGTGGGAGTTGGGTTTGTCCGAGATTCTGTATCCAAACACTTGGTACAACATCGACACCAACCAATGTTACATTTTCTACCAACGCGGTGCTTTGGAATTTGTAGCAGTGCTTCCATCAGGTTATTATCAACAACCTCAATATATCGTGCGTCAGATACTTCAAGAAATGAGACGAGAGTTTCAAGATAGAAACAAAGCGTTGGTCAGCGAAGGAGTGTTGACGCAACCAATCGACTTTCTCTTTGATCTCACTTACAATCCTCAAACACAACTAACCACCATGTCCATCCAACACAAAAAAGGAGCACCTACGACCGACCGTAATGGTACCGCGCAACCAGATGTGGTGGTGACGCTTTCGAATGAGTTGGCTTCTATTTTAGGTTTTCATAAGGTTTGGTATCGGGAAATCGGAGAGTACACTTCGGCAAGCGTTGCCAACGTAGACACCGTGAACGCTATCTATGTCTATTGCGATGTTATCAAACACAGAACGGTTGGTCATAC
Source organism: Diplosoma virens (assembly GCA_963680785.1). Classification (NCBI taxonomy): domain Eukaryota; kingdom Metazoa; phylum Chordata; class Ascidiacea; order Aplousobranchia; family Didemnidae; genus Diplosoma; species Diplosoma virens. The sequence continues at coordinate 48,812,254 of OY796880.1, read as the reverse complement.
TCTTGCACCTTTGATTGGTGTCCTTCCTGTAACAGGGAGGGCGGGTGCCTATGTTTCCAAAAGATATGACAAAATACAATATCATCCCGTCTTAAAGAAAAATCTTAGTGACATCCACATCTCGCTTCGTGACGATCAAGGAAAACGAATTCGTTTTCGCAAGGGAAAAGTGATTGTGACTTTACATTTACGACCCAAAAAGCTAAATTCGTTATAAAAACCAGATGCAAAGGAAAACGGGCTTATTGTAAGAAATCGACGGTAGTAGAAACATGCGTGTCAAATATTGTTGTGATGCAAAAGCTTACGAAAACTATTATTTGTCTCAAGTCGGTCATGGAATGCCTTATTTTGCTGGGGCACGAGTGCAGCAAGGTTACGGACTAGGTAATCTGTTTAGCTCCATTGCCAAAAGCGTTCTTCCTTTGGTCAAAAAAGGTGCCAAAACCCTCGGAAAACAAGTTTTACAAAGCGGTGTCGAGTTTGTTTCTGATGTCTTACACGGTAAAAACGCCAAACAAGCTGCCATCGATCAAGCAAGAGCTGCTGGTTCCAATCTCTTACAAGTAGCTAAACAACAAGTAGGAAAGCGAAAAGCAGCGCCGAGAAAAGTACAAAAGAAGAAACGCAAGAGGCATCACGACATTTTCTCGTAAACCATGGCGACGTTAGTACATCCCAGTTCGGCAGAATCCACCACCTCTCAACTGGATTTGTTTTCGGTGCCACCAAGTCAAACTAGTTTGGAGGAAGGAAGTTTCACCGAATACCACCCTGTATCTGTATTGACCTCCACAGGTCCTATTGAATTTACGATTAGTGCTGAAAACTCCAACTACATCGACCTTGCCAATAGCTTTCTTTATGTGCGTGCAAGCGTGACTACTGCAGCCGGAGCTGCTTTGGAAAAGAACGCGGAAATTGCGCCTGAATGTAATTTTCTGCATACGCTATGGACGCAAGTGGATGTTTATTTGAACGGTTTGCTAATGACACATCCAACAACAACTATCCTTATCGAGCTTATATTGAAAACTTGCTTAGTTTTGGACAAGAAGCAAAAAAAGTCCCAACTTTCTGCTCTATTGTGGCACCGCAACACATCAGAACATTTCGATACTCGTGGAGCTACCAACCTAGGTTACACCAAACGAAAAGCTTTGGCTGAAGAAAGCAAAGAAATGGATATGATGGGGAAATTGCATCTTGATTTGTTTTTTCAAAATCGATATTTGTTGAACGGAGCCGAAGTGCGTTTGCGTTTGATTCGTTCCAACGATCTTTTTTGCTTGCATGGAAACGCAAACCAAGCAGATAACAAAGTGTCTTTGAAAGAAGTGACCTTGTTTGTTCGTAAAGCAAAACCCAATCCCGCTGTACAGCTTGCTCATGTCAAAGCTTTGCAACACGGCACTGCAAAATACCCGCTTCGACGTGTGGAAGTCAAGAGCTTTACTGTGCCGACCGGGAATCGAAGCATCACCAATGAAAATTTGTTTTTGGGTCAATTGCCCACAAGAATGGTGGTCGGTGTAGTGGACAATGACGCTTACAACGGTGTCATCACCAAATCTCCTTTTAATTTCAAACACAACAGCATCAATTTCATGACGATTTACCGTGACGGAGTTCAAATCCCTTCCAAACCACTGCAACCAGATTTTACCAACGATCGTTTTATTTGAAGTTATGTTCGTTTGTTTACGCAAACGGGTCAATATTATCGTGACACAGGAAATGCTATTTCGCGAGAACAGTACAAAGACGGTTGTGCTTTGTTTGCTTTTGATTTCACACCCCAAATGGATTCCAGTGAGGTCGGTTTTGAATTGATAAAGCATGGTAACATACGCATCGAAATTCATTTTGCTACTGCTACTGCACGTACTCTTACGGTCATTGTGTTTGCCGAACACGACAACCTGCTTGAGATTGATCAAGACAGAAACGTTGCTTTTGACTATACGGCATGAACACGTTGCAAATCGAACGCTTGCTCAAGAAGGATTTGAAAAGCAAAGCCATCTTTAAAAAAGTCTGTGCTTTGGATCAATTGGAAAACCTACTTTTCCGTCTGCTTACGTCATCAACTCGGACCCGAGTAGTGAACCTGGAGAACATTGGGTTGCGGTTTATTCCGACAAGCGCGGTCGAGGAGAATATTTTGATAGTTATAGACTACCCCCTACCTTGGTCGGTCTCGACTCTTATATGGATGCCTACTCCTTATCGGGATGGATTTAGAATCGCAAAACCTTACAAACGTACTTTTCCAGTTTTTGTGGTCATTATTGTGTCTATTTTATTTTATTTTGTTGTCCCGGCGTACCTTTGCATGTTATTGTATCTGATTTTACGTCAAATCTAACTGAAAACGATCGCTCTATCTCTCGCTTTATTCGTGATGTAACACAACATTGATTGTACACATATCGTTTATTAATAAAATACAAAAAACAAATCAAGGCGTGCTTGTAATAAAATCCACTTTTCGCTTTTTCCTTGGTTCAGGTTCAGTTAAAAGCTTGACAAAGGTCTCCAGTTGTTCGTGGTTGTCTGGAGGCAGGTGGCAGACATCATCTTTTTGCACTTTTAAAAAGATGTAGTTGTTGAGTAAGTAGAGGAATTGACGTCTTGCAGCTGGTACATTTTCCACCACACAACGCAATTGAAACTGATCCACTGCTATTTCTTGTTTGATGATTTCCATTTTTTTTGTACTTCACATGCAGCATCGTCCATATTGGTGGACCAGAATAGTAAAACGACATATTCTTTTGTTTCGGATTTGGGACGAAAAAGGATGTAAGGAAGATTCTCCATCATCACATCAACGACTTGAACGAGTTGATCCATTGAAAACATGACTTTACCTCTTTTGACACTAATAATTGCTTTTCGCAATAGCGATGAAGTGGGTATCGGCAGTCCAGATGCGGCAATTTCTTGAAATTTTTTTCGAATGTCTCTTGCTGCGCTTTCCATTTCTCTCGCTCTGGTGATAATCTCTTCAAATTCCAACAAACTTTCGTAACAACTTGTGTAAGGAGGAACGTAGTCAGGGTACTCGATTTCGTTTGCTTCTTGATAAAGATTGTCTGCTTGACTCGTATACGTTTCCATAATGTGAGGTTTTGCAAATGCGTCTCTTTTTATAACCAACAAAACGGATATTGCACAACGTTTTAAAATAGATTTACGTCACACTAATCTTGCGCAACGTTTTAAAATAGTCTTACGTCACACTAACCTCACACAATCAACATTGAAAGACGCGAATTTTTTCAGAAATCCATTGGGAACACAACCAACAAAAGGGGTGTCTTGAACGCACGTCCAACAAAGCACCATGTGCCCAGATGGCATGCACACTGCATTTTTTTCTGCAGTTTTACACTTTAAACATTTGTCGTCTTTTTTTAAATCTAAAATAGCATTTAACAATTCTTGACGACTGGAGAAATTGCAGTGATTTTTTTTTATTTGATTCAATAGCGCATAACGGATCTTGGTGTCCTCCACCCCAATACTTTTTGCGTATTTTACATGAGGATCAAACAGCATAAGATCCTCTAATTTTTTATTTCTTTGCTTTGCTACCGCATTGTTTCGCATTTGGTGAAACAACATACTACGTAAGTGGTTCGCTGCAATGGAACGAGTTGAATTTTTTATGCCTGGTCGATGCAAATCCGAATGTTTCTGGCATACTTCTCCACGTAGTTTACTCCTTGCTTTTTCAAAACATATTCACACATAGGGAACCACTTGGCATGTTCGTACCAAGGATTGTCATGCGGTTTCCAGTACAACAAACCTCCACCACAATAAAAACAAAGAACACGGTCGCCAGAACCTTTATAATAAAAACCTGCATCTACCATTTCGCGTGCTGTTGGGCATTCCTGATCACACCAAGATGGAGGAAAGGTTCTCATGCGATCCTCTTCGTCACACATAAGCGGATTTTGCGGAGACAAACAACGAAACATTTGAGCTTCCCATTCTTTTTTGATAACTTCAGAGTTTTGTGTACCAGATATCGCTGCAGCATCAACACAATCTTGATCCATATTTTTAGAGTGATAAAATATACAAAAACATTGCTTTATATACCTACCGTTATGGATTACATCATAGTTTTGCAACAGACAAAGAAACTTATACAAACAAACCTGGTAAAAACCTAGGGAATTCCCCACGAAACAACTGAATATCGTGCAGCAAAACTGACTTGCCCAAACTCGCCCGGTTGGCGAACAAACTTAGAACCACTGTTTTTCTAAGAATTAAACTTTTTATTATCTTGGTTGGGAATCAAATTCAAGACCACTGTTTTTCTTAGGATTTATATTTATTTTATCTTGGATGGGGATCAAACTCAGAACCATCGATTTTCTTAGGATTAAACTTTTTATTATCTTGGTTGGAGATCGAACTCAGGACCATCGATTTTCTTAGGATTAAACGTTTTATTATCTTGGTTGGGGATCAAACTCAGGACCATCGATTTTCTTAGGATTAAACTTTTTATTATCTTGGATGGGGATCGAACTCAGGACCATCGATTTTCTTAGGATTAAACTTTTTATTATTTTGGTTGGGAATCGAACTCAGGACCATCGATTTTCTAAGGATTAAACTTTCTATTATCTTGGTGGGGAATCAAACTCAGGACCATCAATTTTCTAAGGATTAAACTTTTTATTATCTTGGTTGGGAATCAAACTCAGGACCATTGATTTTCTTAGGATTAAACTTTTTATTATCTTGGTTGGGGTCGAACTCAGGACTACTACGTTTCCCAACCCTCTTCCTCCTCTCTAGCGCCTCCAGTGGACTAAAACCCCCTCCTCCTTTCTAGCGCCCCCCAGTGGACAAAAACTCTCATCTGCTCTCTAGCGCCCTCTAACGGACACCAACCAAAATTCCTTTTCTATACTACTAGCGACAAAATTCAAATTTTTTTGGAGCAACAACGTTTGAACTATTAAGATGTGTTGATGACGAGCGCGCTAAAATTCTCAATTCGAGCTTCCAAGAATTTCATGCTATCAGTTTAGAATATCTTGATAAATGGTTTAACATTGAGAATCATCCGACGCAAACCAACTGGACCTTGCGAAGAGAACAAAAAGTTAGGTGCGAAAAATTCGTGGACTTGGCCATGGACTCCTAAATAATAGTTTTATTTAGGAGTCCATGGCTTCCATCTATTATTTAGGAGTCCATGACTTGGCTAAGCAACTTGATCTCCAAACGGCAATGATGGATGAACTGTTCGAGGAAGTCTCGGCTCTCAATGTTTTTCTTACGAAAATTCCACTTAATGTTTTCCAAAAAGAAAAAGCTGAGAAGAAGTGGATGAATATCTTTGCCAGGAATGACAATTTTCCGCTTTTCTACAAGCTGATAAGTATTGTTTTCTCCATACCTGTTAGCAATGCATTTGTGGAGCGTGTACTCTCCCTTGTTTCAGCACAGTGGACCAAAAAGAGAAAGAGCCTTTCTGAAAAGACAGTCAAATCCTTTCTACAAGTTAAAGTAAACTTAGAACTGAGCTGCGGTGAGATGCATCAGATAATTTCTAAAAATAAAAAACTGATGGAGCAAATCGTTTCTAGTGCAAAGTACTAAAGTATAATTAGATATAAGTCGCACTAGCATAAATACATTTTGTTTATTACTTTCCGTTGTTTGTTATCTTATTATGTTTCCCTGTCGTCCTTATTTTGGGTTTCATATCGATGGCAGCCCTGCTTATACGCATGGCATCACGGTTTGTTTTGGTGTATTATCTGGCAATTTTTCAAATTATTATTATCATTTTTTCTTTGTTATTTCTAACGCCAGGTCGAATAAAAAGCTAAAAAGTATATTAAACGTCTTTATTTTAAGCTAGCATTTTTACGTCAACAGGAGCTTTGGTAAATAACTTCATTTAAAAAGGTACCCTATATCCCTCATTATTTGGTTTTAAACTCGCATAAGCCATACAAGTTAAGAGTGGGTTTTTTATTGTAGTACTGAATGCAAAAGTACGTTAAAAAAGCTAAAGCAACCGATATAAAATATATGTATATTAAGTTCAAGTTTCTCCTCCTAATTGTGACAGTTAAGATTTTTGTGGTGGTTTAATGGAAATCTGGAACTTCAATCAGCATTGTACAAATTTAAAGTTCATTTTTCGGTGCAACCTCGTCTTCGTGTTGCGCAAGTTTTCCATTTCGTCAGACAGCCATTTGATTTTGGAGCTCAATTCGAGCCTTACGTCAGTTTTGCTGTTGAACAACACTTTAATGTTGACGACTTTTAAATTAGCGTACCTAATGTTAAAATCGGACATAAATTAACGGAAAATTTAAAGTACCTATTTTCAAAAGAAAATTTTAATCTTAAGAAGTGTGCTCAAACTGCTGTGAATTAATAAGACGTCAAAAGGAATCTTTTTGTACTTTATATAAAACTTTTTTCCCGCCCTATTCTTATCTATGCTTACGGCCGTTTTTTTTCTCGTTTCTCACCCATACAACCTCTGTGGAGAGAATGCACAGGTCATTTTGTAGAGACATCACAAGCAATCTGTCATCAACTTTAAATTTTTACCACACTCAAACCTCTTCCCTCCACTGCGTGTTACCCTCACCCATCAATATCTTTCTTACTTTGGACTTGTGTAGTCTTCCGGACGTAATTATTGCAAATTAAATACACAAAATTTAAAATTACTTTTATATCAAACTGTAACAAACAATTATACAAAAGACACAAACACAACATATATTAGATTTTAAATTAAAAAGTCTATCATTCAAATAGATTTGTCCTTTATTGAATTAATCCGAGAATAACCAACAATGATAGTTTCAAAACTTCTTTTTCTTCTCTTAGTTCGAGTTGTCACTTTTTTAAATTTCTTGTTGTCTGCTCTGTTCTTGTGACTTCGACTGTATGGTCTTATAACTTTGTTGTGACTCGTTGAGATCGGTAATTGTATTGAAAAATATGAACTTTGAAGTGGGTTCAATTCACTGCACATGCTCTAAGGCTTCCTTCATCCTTTTCTTTAGCCGCCTTCGCCTTGCTGTATAATCCTCGTACCCGTCTCAAAAAAGATTATGAAGATTCTTTTTTAGTTTCTATAACCTTCCACCTAACCTTCGATTACCTCGGAAACCTCCAATTTTATGTCCTTCTAAACTTCCCTGGTCTTCGCCCTCCAACAATTTTATCTTTAATCATCTTTTTTTATTATGTACTGCTAACTATTCTCCTTCCCTCCGCAATGCCGCTGCTACTTCCCATCTATCCTCCTTCCTTCACTGCAACATCACTTTCTGGGATGATAGCTTGGTTTCTGGCGGGTTGGGAGAGGGAGGAGCAAGATTTCATATTCACCCTCTATCGCTCAAGTCAGCAAATTTGTAACATTTCAAATTGTAATATTTCATATTTTTTGTGTTAAAAAATTTTTTCTTGATTGAGTTTATCAACAGATTTGATACAACTCGTAATTTATCATTTTAATTGGAAACCCAGTAAAACTTCAATCAATGTGATTTTTTAACCTAGCTACATTTTAACTTTTTCTTATTTTTTTTCGTCGAGGAAAGGAAATTTGTATCGTGTTTGATCCGAGTTGAAAAATAAGAAGAAAGTTAAAAAATTTTTTCTGGTAGTTAACATTGAAATATGAATCTCTAGAAAGTACCAAACTCTTTAATAAAACCCTGCATTTTAATCCATTTAGTTTCTTAATTGACCACCTTTACAAGTTTGTAATATATAAAAAAATGTGGAAGTGTAAAACTTTTTTTGAAAGTTTTATTTTAATTAAATTTCTAATGCTATTTCAACTGCCAAAACCGACCAAATAATTTTTTTTCATTTCAAACATAAAAGCGGACTATAGAGGTTTAAATGTAGTAAATGGCTCACTGCTGCCTCTCTTTTCTTTTCGGTTGGACGCTTGGTCGCCAACTACAGCGCCGAAACTTATGCCATTTTTTATGCTCATGAATAAGATATTTCTCATTTCCTATTGTGTAACTTTAAATCCCAATCTGTCTGTTAACCCTCTCTGTTCTTTTACCATACGTAATACCCGAATCCATATCCATTACTGACACATTATCTGCTAACTCTTTATCTGACTTCAAAGTAATCCATCTTCAACGGATACCCGGTTATACTTCTCTTGCAGGCAACGACTTACGACAGTAATTTCGCTAAACATGGTACCATTAAAAAGCCCTTCATCACACCACTCTCTCTTTTATCTCTTATTTTGCGCAAACGCCTATTCCTCTAACCAGTTGGAGACGTGGTATCCGATCTGGTTTCTTCCAACACTAAAATCCCTACTGTATCTTTTGAAGAGCTTAGGTGCTTTCTCGCAGCCTGGGCCGTGAGGGCCGTAAGTAAGTCTTTTCATTGGTGTTAAAAATGACAGACGAAAACCAAACCTACCAAAACGGTATCCACCATTTCTGATGTTCAGCTCGGATCTGCTAATTGGCAAAAGTCCTTTTCAAGACGGAGGAATGCCTAGATAAAACTGTCCTTTTCAGGGAACATTGACAACAAGTTCCGAAGTCTCACTATTCTTAAGCTGAACATTAAAAATCTCACTGCAAGCAAGATGAACGTTCTTCATCACCTCGCGATGCAGTCTTAGGCACTCGTCATTCTACTACAGGAGACCCACTGCACTAATGCAAAGAAGTTGGTACTTTCAAACTATCAACTAGCTGGGTCTTCTTTAAGCAGGAAGCATGGCCTTGCCACGTTTTTCCACGAGCGACTAAGGTACATGCTTTTGGACCAATCTCCACCGACATCAGAGATCAAGTGGTTGTGTGTGGACATTGATGGCTATAAAATATTCAACGTCTACAAACCATCACCAACGCAATTACGATCCCTGGATCTCCCAGTGTTTCCGCACGCATGTCTTTATGCTGACGAATTTAACTGTTGTCATGCTGATTGGGGTTACGATGGTAACAGTCCGAATATAACAGAGTAGATTTACAGAGTAGATTGTTTTATTTTAAATGCAATAAGCACCAACTGCCTTAAAGCAAACCTGACATTTTGTTATATCATACAATTTCTTTGTAGTTTACTTCCAAAACAGTAAATGTGAAACCGTTACAACAAATTAAGAAAGCGTTTCCGCAACTACATCAAAATAGTTAAACTTTCGAGGCTAAAACAATATTCGGGCCCGCTTAAAAACTAAAATTACGCATTAAAACTGGTAGTTGATAATCACGTTATTTGAAGTAAAACTGGTTAGAGTCACGTGTCATCAACGAAACCTTATCGCTCTCAGTGAAGCATTCGACGATATAATTTTTATGAGAATCATATAGTTGATTTTGTATGATTTAATATTAATAATTTTGCCAGACAAAAACTTTTGATTGCAATGTATTAAAAAAACATAACATTATGTTGTTAGTTGCCTATGCAATAAAATAGACGCTTCAAATTTACGGTTGTTGTAAACTTGCGCAAACTTTGAAAAATATTTACACAATCCTACATCCATTAAGCTGTTTAACTGTTGGTTTACAAAAGAAATATTCTACAATTTCACTTTAAATTTAAACAATTAAACAATTAAACAATATTTGCTGTTAGGTGCGTTTACATTACAGCACTGTTTATTACTTTATAATTTGATTGTAATAAGCAAAAAAAAAAAACACAAATATCTCAGAATATTTTTAGAAAAACTTTTGTAAGATTAAATTTACTTCTTTACTGATATGTAGAAATATTGCAGTGGAGAACCATTGTAAATGATTAGTAGAAAAGCAGTTTTAAAAAAATAGAATTAAATTAACAAGAAAACTTTTGATTTTTCTGGTTTAATTTTGCATTTAAATGTTTAAAACAGAATCTTAAATCTAAGATTTCACTATCTAGATGTAATATTAAATCAATCCTTTCATCCGCAAGACCATCTGATCAATGATGCGAGGGTAACCATCAATTGCAAAGTTCAAATACAATCCTCGACTCGTACCTCGAGTGTCGACAAGCTGATTTAAATCTGTAAAATAAATACACTTAAAACTTGATATAATAATATGAAAAGCAAAGCTTTAATCAAATTTAAAATACTACAGTAATTGATTGCAAAAACAAAAACAAAAAGTAAAATTTTTTAACCCATTAATCAACTAATTTTGACAAAATTTAGACCAAGAATTTAAAAATAATATTAAAATTCAGGGATGTTCAACTTTTAGAATTATAAAAACCATTTAATTTCAACTTACAATTAACAGCTGCCGTCGGAATATTAGATACGACTCCAATTGAAAAGATTTGATTACTGAATGTAGGGACGAAAAAACTTGCCTCAGCCGCTGCGATAGAACAAAATAAAACATGAAATAAAGTAAATGAACAACTTTAGTATAGTGTTTCTTGTCTAAAAATGTGTCGCCGTAAAATAGAAAATCATTTTAAGATAAACATCGATCAACTCTTAAACTTTAAATTTTTTTTCCCTAAAAAGTAGGCTTTGCAAAGAACCTGAATGAACGAAAGCTTATATAATGGCGACTAACCAAAAGTTTAATCTCCACCAAGAGTAAAGCAAAGACAACAAACTGTGAATACCATTTCCAGGCAGAGCGACGCAATTGCAACTAACCATAAGTTCCATAGGCTTAGCAGTCTGAGAAGACAGAGAAAATTGCTCCCTCAAGTCTCAAAAATTTGTGCAAAATTAAAATTTTAGGGCCGCGAAAAGAAAATTAAAAGTACATTTTACAAGACACAGTTTCCAAATTCAGAAAAGTGATCAAGGTTTGAGGCGAAGACTTTTTTTAAGGATCACTACTTTTTTCAGACAAGAATTGAGAAATCCAAGAGACAGATTCAAAGTTGGAAGATTTTTCTTTTTTTTATTGTTCCTCACCTTAAGTTTGAAGCAATTTTTTTTTCATGTCCGTAAAGTACAAGAAGATCATGATTCAGAAAAACGTCCTAAAATTTGGGAAAAACTGCAATTCAATTTTCCCAACGTTTTTTCGACAAGCACGTCTATTATCAGTCAATTCTCTTCCAGTGCAACGCAGTCGTGTCTCTCTGTGAGTTTGATTCCCATAGTTGTCTTTTCAGTAATGCAATCTAGTGTAAAGTCAGGTATATATTGTTTTACTAAATAAATTGCTTTAAAAATTTTTTTGATTATTTCTTAAAAATTTGAAACAAAATGTTGACAATTTAATGTCGGTTGTTGTTTTTTCAATTGCAGTTGTTGCTTTTCGATTTTCAAAAAAAATTTAGTTTTTTAATAACTCTATTATAAAATAAGTTATTTTTTCACTCTGTTTCTTCTAATTTAATTTTTATCAGTCAGTTAAGTTTAATCTTTTAAATATTCTAATTTAATTTAATTTTAATTCAATAGTTTAAACACAATCTGTTAGAGCTTTGTTTGTTTCGGGTTTCTAAAAAAAACTTATTCTTTTTCTAAGAATTATTGTTGCAACAAGAATAATTTCTATGTAAAAAATGATCTATAAACAATCATTAACTCAAGAAACCAATATTAGTAAATCATTCTTTCACCCTAACTAGTGGCTAATAACTTTTAAAACAAACCGGGAAAAATTTTTTTTTAATTGTTAAAGCCAATTCAAATTGTAAATTTTTTTCTGTCTTTGTTATATCTGTATTTGTATTGCAATCTGACAACAAACAACCCTTTAAAAAATTAGAAATTTTTGGAGACAGCTTTAACTTTAAACAGGTTACAGTATGACAACCACATTCTCCAAAAAATCACTTAAGATATATAGTTTGGTTTTTAGAATGAGACATTTCAATAAAAGTAAAATTTTTCATTTCATTTCTATATTTATCGTCCTAGCTCGCTGGAAGGAACAAAAACGTTATATAAAGGCAAACAGTTACCCCAACCGGTTTCAAAAAATGCAACGTTATTGTTATCCAGTTAAAATTGTTTATTTTATTTTTTAATTATTTTTGACAGATTTGACTAAAATTATAAACTGCTTTTTCATCCGCCAGACAAGGCAAAGTGCCAAAAAGTTTCTTTTTCATGTACATAACAGAATGGTGCAAGTAGGTTTTGAACCGAGACCATGTCTATGACAATCGCAGCACTATTAACCCCTCGACCGCACTGCCAAGCTGTAAAACAACGAAACTGTATTTCATTTTAACAATATCAGATTATTTAAAGTTTATCTGGTTCAACTTTTTTTCCAAATAAAAATGTTTTGAATATAGGTTTCGTTTATTAATATTAATAATTGGTCCATTAAAGTAAACTTTTTTATTACATTTTTCCACACTAACGTTTTGGATCAAGGTTCTTGAAACTACTGTCCAAAGCAGTGTTTTTGGAGGACAGGACAAAGGACAGCAGTGTTTTTGGAGTTTTTTTGGAGGACAGTGCAAGACCAAGGTTTTTGAAACTACTTTTTTGTAAAATCTAAATTGAAGCATTATTATAGGAGAACTTACAATTCACATTTTCGATAAAATGAGATAAGCTGAAAAAATTGTTTGTTTACTTGCCAGAAATATTTTGATAAAAAATCTTTTCAGAATAATGTACGGAAATCACTTTTTGAATAGCACAGAGATTTGAAATCTTAGCATATTTCTATTCTAAAAGTAGGGTTTTTGAAATCTTTAAACCTCATTTTCTCAAAATGAGATTTTGTGACTTAGGTACATTTAAAACTAAGCTCTTCAATTACTCCCAAATAACTCAAATTTTTTAATTTTTAGTAGGGATAGTCTGATCGGATAATTACTTTTAATATCTACAAGAAAAACCGGTGATAAAAAGTTTTTATACGTGTTTGAATGATTTTCGAAAGAGAATTGAGAGTTTTTTTAAATAAAGAAAAACTTAACTGCTTAAAAAAATTCAATTAAAAAATTAAAGATTGTTTTTCTTAAAAAGTTTAAAGTGAAATTTATAACTGGCAACTGACGATTTTCTCAAATGCCGCATATTTTGTAAGACAATGAATTTACGTTCGTTTTAAAATCTTTACAGTAAACTGTAATAATCAAATAAAAAACTGTTTTATTCTATATTATCCTTGCTCTGCAATTCTTTTTAATGTGTCTCTGAATAACCAACGAAGTGGAACGTTTGCTGCAGATTTTTTTACGAAAAAATATAATAAAACAGTTTCAATATCAAAAAATTCTAAAACAAATCGATTCAAAGCTTTTTTCCGCAAAACTTAATTTTGTAATGTCTAAACTTGATAACTTTTGTGAGTTTCAGGTAATGAATAATTTGAAAAAAAAAGATTAATTACTCGTATTTAAACAGGAGCAAAATTTTGACTTTTGTTTCAGACTATTTTGCACGACTCCAAAGATCTGATCTGAATGGAAAAATTTTAAGTTCGTATTTCACTTTTTTCCAAAAGTAAAACTTATTGCAATAGATAAGTCCTATGAAAGCTTCTAAAAGCCATAGTTTTTTTTAGGTGTGCTAGATATTGGTTAATCTATTGCTTGAAAGCAGTCGTTGATAGTCACAATTAAGAGCCTGAGGCAAAATCTTATTCAGGAGCCCCAAACAAATTAATCAGACTCTTAAAATAACTCAAATCAGTGACAGATTCAGAAATTTGTCATGGGAAGGGGAGGGGAGTTTAGAGAGCAAAACACAATTACTATAACAGTTAAAAGAAAATGAAAACTTTTTTGTCTACACTCTTCTCTTGCGCTACTATTTTTTGATTGGTCTAAGTATGTTCTTTAAAGATACGGGTAGCTTTCAAACCCCTTGACTCATGCGTAGGCTACGTCTATGACTCAAATTCTTTTTTTGTACTTCAAAAAGTCTTAAACATACTTGTACTCGATTCGAGTCATTTTTGCAAAGAACAAGAACTCAACTGTTATAATATCAACATTCAACACTTTATTTTAATAAATAGCAGCAATTGTTCAAATGATCACTTCTACTTTTCATTAAAAAATATCTATATAAATACAAGTGTGCTTAAAAAAATATCGGCAGAAAAAAATACATTTTAGACGCGGCTCACTTAGAAGTTATGCTATTTTATCCTATTTTTATAACAAGCCTGCGGGCTCACTCATGTGGTCCTCGCGGGCGACTTGATGCCCGCGGGCATTGTGTTAGTAACCCCTGCTTTAGCAAGTCCACATGAAAAAAAATTCAATTGAGAAGCCATTGTATAATTTTTGAGTTTTTTTGAGGATTTGATTGTCACACTGTAACCAGCTTACCTGTTTGAAGTTAAGACTATCTCTAAAAATTCCTAATTTTTTAAGGTTGATTCTCAGATTGCAAGCTAATAACAAAGACAAAAAAAAATTTACAATTAAAATTGTTTTTAATATTTAAAAAATATTTTGCCCGGTTTGTCTTAAAGGTTATAAGTCGTTATTAACCCGAACTATCCCAATGACTACATTTGTAGTCATTTGTAGTCATTATTTCAAATGCATTTTCTAACTAAAAATAACTGTTTTTTTTATTATTTTAGATTATGAATAGCTTTGAGATATATAAAAGTTGTAAAATATCTTTACAAACACTGTTTTAAGTTGTGCCATAGAATTGTACAGCCTATCAAAGTTTTTAGTTTTTAGTTTTTTAGTTCTACCCTTGGGTTAATATGGGTTAAGTTAGTGAGAAATGATGATTCATTAATATTGGTTTCTTGAGTTAATAATTGTTTATAGATCATTTTTTTACATAAAAATTATCCTTGTTGCAACAATAATTCTTAGAAAAAGAATAAGTTTTTTTTAGAAACCCGAAACAAACAAAGCTCTAACAGATTGTGTTTAAACTACTGAATTAAAATTAAATTAAATTAGAATATTTAAAAGATTAAACTAAACTGACTGATAAAAATTAAATTAGAAGAAACAGAGTGAAAAAATAACTTATTTTATAATAGAGTTATTAAAAAACTAAATTTTTTTTGAAAATCGAAAAGCAACAACTGCAATTGAAAAAACAACAACCGACATTAAATTGTCAACATTTTGTTTCAAATTTTTAAGAAATAATCAAAAAAATTTTTAAAGCAATTTATTTAGTAAAACAATATATACCTGACTTTACACTAGATTGCATTACTGAAAAGACAACTATGGGAATCAAACTCACAGAGAGACACGACTGCGTTGCACTGGGTAAAAATCAAAGTCGAGATACAGTTACAGCTAGAGTTAGGGTTTGCGCACCAGTCCTTCTGTCCTTCTGTGGCCTTTGAACTTGGCGAAAAATTATATTAGAAAAATGGTACTTCGACAATTCATCAAACGACTGTTATCTAACAAGAGTTGATTTAAAAAATAGAAGTTTTAAATCTTAAACCACTTTTTAGTCATCTGTAATTTGATTTATTAAAATCAGACAACAGGTGTAGAAGGAAATAGTGTAGGCTTAGGTTAAGAAACATACCTTGGTGAAATTTAAGCTATTTAATAAAATTTATGTTAGAAATTTATAAAAGCTAGAAAAAAACTTAGCTCTAATTTTAACCGTAATCCTATGGTGAAATTTACCGTGCCGCCATTGATCTACTACTATGGCGTGTAGATCAACTGCTGTTTGATAAACCGTGATTAATAAACTGTTGAGTAATTGGCAAAGTGCCATTTTTTATTGTTTTTATGTTTGTTTGTTTTTTACAAAGCATTATCTACTACTGGGCATACTTCAAATTTTTGATATTTTGTAATCTGTAAATTCCATTTTTTTTATCTTGAAATTTTACAATGTCACTATAAAAAACAATAGGCCTATATGTTTTAAATTTTCATTTTATCATTCTTCTCAATTCTTTTAGTTCACTTACTCAAAGCTTTTTGAAAGCTTCGTCAATTTCAAATTCTTGTTTTTCTTTATTTTTTAAAGATTTATTTTTAAAATTTTTATAATAATGAGAGAGCAATTGGAAAACTTAATCACATTGGCAGTGCCACCAGCGAATGATCGTTAAATTAGAAAAAAAATATTCAGCGCTAGGATCGGCTAAATGATATTTTAACAATTAATTTAAAAAATGCACATTTCAAAAAACTTAATAAAGCAATTGATAATTTTTTAATTTGTTAATTTGTTTTCAAATTTTGATTTGATAAAAATTTTTATTAATATCATAAAAGTTTCGAAGATATTTACAGCTATTCACAAAGATAAATTTTTCAAAATTGATTTTATTATGCTGAAGACAATTTTTAAATTTTTTTCAATAAAATGATTATATGTTTGTTGCACTGATTTCATGACAAATAAATGCGTTTGAATTCCATAAATTTGTAAACAATATGTAAACAATGAATATATCGAGTTACTGGACAGATGGCACAAAATGGCACAAAATGAATAATATAAAGATAATTAAACTTTTTTTTATCTGTTTTAAATATCATTAAATCTTTAGAAACTGTCTTTGGTTCTGACAGACCATTGGTTAAAAAAAAATACCGACTTGTCGGAGATTAAAAAAGTATTACTACGTACAAGAGCGAAAAAAGGTTCCACAAAATTTCTTAAACAATTTCGTGCTCTTACTTCGTCGAAACAAATTTTTAAAAGAATAAAATCCATTCTACTACTTGATGCATTTCAATTACATTTTTGAGATATCAAAGTTAGTTAATATTTGTAAAAAAAAGTTGTAGAATCAATAAACAGTCTTCTTAAAAACTACAAGAAAATTTTTTTTTACATTTTTACCATGTTCAACTGTGTAACATTTTTTACGTCAACTAATTGTTTTAAGTTGATCAACTTGAAGGAAAATACCAGTATTACCTAAAATTTCTAGATACTTGAAACTACTTACTAGTAACATCATTAGTTTCAAAAATTGTTATGTCAATCAATAAAATGTAAATAAAAGGAAGATTGGGATTAACCCCAGGACTGGTAGTAGTGCCAAAGCTGTCTCGAAGACGAATAAAAAGGATGCCTGGTTGGAAGCTGTCACATGCAACCATAGCGCTATTTACCTGAAATATTAAAAGTTTTTCAGACTTAGTTTTTTAATACTATTATGATTTTAGGGAAAAAGACAGAAAACAAAACTCAAAACAAATAAAAAATTTTAAAAACTATAAAGTAATAAATGTGGCTTATCTAAGTAAAGCGTAGGCGTACTTAAAATATTTGTTCTTAAATTTTCCTCTAGATAAGCAAATAACCATTATAATCCATTACAGCATGAATTAGCAACAATGAGCACAAAAATTTAATGCTTTAATGCTTTATTAAATTTTTTATCAAATTTAATATTAAAAATTATATTAAACTTAAAATATTTTTGTTTAATACTTCCACACGTAGTATAAAAAAATAAATGTTGTAAAACGTAACTTTGCAAAGCCACATGGTTTAGTAAAACAGAGAATTTATAAAATTGAAATTCTTTGAAATAAAAAAATACAGCTACAATTTTGTACTGGATACCATACTTTTCTTTTTTAACATAAGCTATAAGTTTTACATTATAGGTTAATGTAGTTAATAACTAAAAGGGCAGAAAAAACAAAAACATTACAGTAGGTCTGGGTTTTTACAAATAAAGTCATTTTATTTATAAACGTGAAAAGATGGATTTGTTTTATTTGAATTGAAAGCAGAAGTTATAACATATTATTAAGTTATTTTCAAAAGATATAGACCTATTGGTTAAATATAAAAAGTTAAGATAAACCAGCTATAATTTACGCACACCGAGTACAATTAGCTATATAATGTTTTATGATTTTAATGAGCGTTTAAAGCTTTGCTGTCCCAGATGGCAGGTGCTTTCTCGCAGCCTGTAATGTAAATACGTCTATTATTACTTTTAAACATGACAGAGCAAAACCAAACCTGCCGAAACAAAAGGGTATCCACCCATTCCGATGTTCAGCAAGGGTCTGCTAATCGGCAAACGTCCTTTTCAAGGCAGGATAATGTGTGAAAAGTACTGCCCTTTTCAGTGCACATTGCCAACAAGTCCCGAAGACCCAGCATTCTTTAGCTCAACATCGAAGACTAATGTGTTTGACACGAGAGGGCTGAGAGAGCCGTGAGGGCTGATGTGTTTGACACGGTCGCCGTTCAAAATCTACTGGTGTCATTCCGTTACATATTTAAATTATTGTGGCGATACTCAGCAGCACAATTAAATTCATAAAACTTTTATTTTTCAAACGTTTTCGGCTTCTTAAGCCCTTTTATTTATAAAGCTTGTTTTCTAGATGTTAAAATAGAAATAAATTGCAATAGTTTAGACACGTATACATGGAGAAAACCAACCAACACTGGACTTTTACTTAATTTTAACGCCTTTTGCCCACAAAAATGGAAATCTGGTTTAATTTTGTGTTTGCTTCACCGTGCGAAATTAATATGTTCCTCAAAAATGTTATTCAATCGAGAAATCAACAACCTAAGAAAAATGTTTTGTTTAAATAATTATCCTTGCTGGTTTTTTAATAAAGTTTTAAACAAATTTGTGTCCAACATAACCGTTGATCGTTCTACTGATTGCCGTACTTATTATATTACAATTCCGTACTTTGGTATTGACTCGAGACGTTTTTTAAATCGCTTATCAAAAATTTTCAAATCAAAATTTAACGTGAAAGTTTGTCCTGTCTATAAAACATTTAAAATTGGAAACTACTTTCAGTTGAAGTCCACAACTCCTTTGGGTCTTTGCTCAAATGTCATTTATGAATTTACATGTTCGTGTGACGCGAACTTGACATACATCGGTATGTCAACCCGACATTTGAGCACTAGAGCTAAGGAGCATTTGGACTTCAACTCTCAAGTATCAAGTGCAATAAAAAATCATATAATGTGTTGTAATATTTGTTCCTCTGTCAAATTAAATTTAAACTCTTTTAAAATAATTAAAAAGTGTAAATCGGAATTCCATACAAAAATACACGAAGCATTATTTATTAAAAAGCGTAATCCTGGTTTAAATCGACAACTTTATGCAAATGGTTCTTCATTTTTATTAAATGTTTTTTAATTTTATTTTAAATTCTTTATTTCTTTTCTTATAAATTTTAAATTTACTTTCATTTTAAATAATTTAATGAAACTAAAAATTGGCTTTATAATTCTATTTGCTTTAACTTATTCGTCACAATGTAAATCATTCATGCATAAATAATTAATTTTCTTTGTGTTGACGCATTATTGTTAATTTCATTTAAGTTTAAGTTTTTCTTGAAAAGGGCTTAAGAAGCCGAAAACGTTTGAAAAATAAAAGTTTTATGAATTTAATTGTGCTGCTGAGTATCGCCACAATATGGTTGAAGAAAATTTATTCCTTGCCAAAATTATATATTTAAATTAATTTCTTCCTTTTTCAAAGCAACTTTAAGCATGCTGCTTTGGTTCATTTTTAGTGCAACATGTTGATCATATAATTTTGTTAGCAGCATTAGTTTAGACAATAACTGCTTATTTGATAAATTTTACAAGTTTATTTGCATACAAGTAAAATTAAAGAAATCATCAATAAGCCTACAATTCTTTACAAATTTGTTTGAATAATTTTGATTGTTAAAAGTGGTGACATTTTGCTCCTCTAGAATCGATAGTAGTAAAAAGCATCTTATCAATGAAACTTATTATTTTATACGCCTAAAACATAATTTGATCTACTTACCATAATTCATTAACGGCCATTAGTTAAAACTAAATCTGCAATGCGGCCGGCAACAACAAAAATTGAGCATGTTGTACTACGATAACTAACAAAGTTAGAAATAATTATCATAGTCCTAAAATTTGATTTTTGTCTACGACTTTGTGTTGTTATTATTGGTGCGTCTCCGTTTTAATAAATTTTTCATTTTATTGCTTTAGCATACTATCTGTATGAAACTGCGCTTTGCTTGTTTAGGTCATGTGACCAATGTTTTGGTTTCATTTATCGCCTATAGATAATTGTTTATGACGTCTCTGTTTTGCCACACAGCAAGTCAGTGACCAAAAAATTGTAGCAAATTTACATAAGAAATAGTGATTCATCTAGGCCTATATAAAATTAAAATAAAATCGTCCAACCGGATTCGTTTAAAATAATGTTCCGGTTCAGGCTCGGCAAATTTAATTTTTAGAAGTTCAGCTCCGGTTCAGGTTCAGCAAAATTTATTTTTACAGGTTCAATTCCGGTTCAAGTTTAAGGAATAATAACGGTTAGTACCGGTTTACGGATCCAGTTTGGGTTCGGTTCGATGCCCTGGTACTAACAAGCTTTAAAAATGAATTAGAACCCTTATGGCTGATAATAATTTTAATAGTTCGTCCGCTGAGCAAAAAAAAATTTTATCTCTCTAAAGAATTAATTTCCAAGGCGTCAACTGACCCTTAAACCGCTACAACTAAACAGGCTAAACAACTCAAAACGATTTCAATCACTTAATTTGCAATCAACTGAAATAACACAACTGAGATGATTTGAAACAAAAGGCGGACTATTTATAAGATCACATCACGTGACCCCAGAACATAATAAAAATTTCAAGATTAAAGTAAAAAATTAACTTATTAAAGATTAAATTAAGGTTACCATCGGTCACAGTTTACAAAAACTAATTAGAAAACAGACATAATGTCCAATTTGCTAAAAAATGATAGAAGACTCTAAGGCAGCATTCTCGAGGGCACAAAATAAAAAAAAAAGAAAAGGCGTAAATAGCTTTCAAAGTCCACTTTGGGTTCAGAATTAAAAACCACAAACGAACCATCTCATAA
This sequence comes from Diplosoma virens, assembly GCA_963680785.1. Lineage (NCBI taxonomy): Eukaryota > Metazoa > Chordata > Ascidiacea > Aplousobranchia > Didemnidae > Diplosoma > Diplosoma virens. The sequence goes on along the minus strand of OY796880.1, from coordinate 48,791,475 downwards.
CACTAACAAGACAGCCGGCAAATAAATCAAATTAATTTGAATATGGGGTTGTTATACAGAGTACAATCACTATTTAATATGAAAAAGATTACGTCAGACTAAAACTGAGAATCACAGTAAAAAGACTAAAATTAACAATAGATTTATGCGGTTAAGATTGCATTGTGAATAAAGTGTTACACAAGTTTGTTTCTTGAAAGCAAAACGTAAATTGAGATGCACATTCGACCAAGTATTTTTTAAAAATTGTCTTGCACAAGCCAAATAACTGAGTTTGCGTTTTATATCATTCAGCTTTTTGATGGGCTTCTAAATCCCACATAAGGAGTCAGTATTTCAAAAAAGCTGAGAAGAATAAGGTTAGAAAAAAATTCTAAACAAAAACTATATCAACCCAACAAAAGCAAATTTTGTTGGGAAGCACCATCATAACAAAACTGTTTATAAGCAGATTAATACAAAAGTGGTTATTATTGTTTCTGAATGTTCAGCGCTTCTACAATAACTTTTGAATATATAAGCAAATGAGTTGATAAAATACGTACTACATTGCCAGAAAAAAATTGATACGAGCTTAAATTAGTATAAGTACATAATACAAATAATAAACCAGCGTTTATGGTTCCCCAACCTAATACCACCAATTACATTGTTTCTAACTTTTACAAAGTAAATTTTCAAAAAGTAAAAAAAGTTGTTTATGACAATTAAAGTAGTTCCTTACGTTTGTTGTTCTCGTGGTGGAATCATTAGAATATGAAGCAACTTCAACGCCATCATTGTTATTTCGCATTCCTACCGCTATTCTCGATCCGTTGTTCAATCCTGAAGTGCTGGTGACTATGGCGTTGTTACCCCATGCAGCTTGAAAGCTAAAAGTATATTGTAAACATAAACAAAAACAGAAAACAAAACGATCAATTTTTCTGAGCTTTTCCAAATTTATGTATAACCGAACAAATGGTTACATTTGCACCTCTTAATTCCTCCTAATGTCTATCGCTGTACACTAGTAGAAGATGCAGTATCCGATCTGTTTTTTCAAATTCATATTCCTACTGTATCCTCTGAAGAACTTACTGTCCCTCTCTCCGCTGGCTGTGACTTCTCTCGTTTACGCTGCAATGGGCACAGCATCCTTCTTGCTACATACATCCACGGCATTGGTTGTGCTGCAACCGAGGTTCGGAAACACAGGGCAATTTTTATTTCGTGCCAGAATGTCCTGATCTGGACTCTATATACCAGGCCATTCTTAGCTACCTCCTCATTGTTCTGTACTTATATTACTATTTGTATACCATTTCAATGCAAGGGACTGTTTTTGTTCAATCAAAGACAAGAATTCTTCTCATTTTTTAAAAAAAGAGCAAAGATTTTTTTCGTTAGAAAAATTAAATCTTATTTTGTTGTATAAGTTACTTTGATGGGATGGCCTTGAACACCTAAATAAATGCACAAGGAGATGTAGGAGAAATTGACAAAGGATGATTTTTTTTTGAAAATGCCAGATTTAAACATTTTACACTTCCTTTTCACTTGAACAAATCTAATTATGGTGGTATGCGTGTTATCGAAGTATTTTTTCAAGGAGATTTTTTTCAAATTACCAAATTATTAACTACAATACCAATCACACAATAGTAACATTCAATGCAGCAAAAACCAACTTCCAAGTAAGCTAATACATCGACTGATCTTTTTGCTAATGCTTGTCTTTAGTTTTGACCAGACGAATTTTATTGTGGTGACGTAACAAACTAACACAAATAGCCATAAGACAGTCAGATAAAACTAGTAACTTCTGCAGCGATTATCTATAGCAAAAGTATACAAAATATAAACCATTCTAATTTTTTAAAAAAAATTCTTTAAGTTACATTTCAAAAGTTTATTTGAATTTAAACAAATTTTTACTATATGCATACGTTGTAGTTATAATTTTCACCCAAAAAAACGTATAATATTAATTGTTTTTAATTTAAAATTATAATTACAACATATGCAATTAATCTGCGTAAAACCAAATCTGCGTAAAACCAAAACACTTTTCAAATTTAAAACTCTGCTTTTAAAGCGACCTACACATTAGCTCTTAAAGAACAGCTTTGTAAAACTTTTGCTCTTTTAGAAAAGAATCTTTGTCTTTGATTGGACAAAAACAGTGCCGTACATTGAAGTGGTATGAAAATTGGTAATATGTATCCTGGACCTCTGGTCCCGAATTTTTCATTGATTAATCGATTGAAATTAGAAAACCATCAAGATAAGCTGGTAGAACAAACAAAGTGGGAATTTAATCCTAAGGCTCTTCAATATCGTTGACTTTTGACGTTTTAAATCAAATCATAAATAAAAGTTGCCGTTTAAAAGCTATGCACAGAAATGGTTTTCAAGTAAAACCACGTTTCACCAATTAGAAACTACCACCAAAAGTAAATTGGTTTTGACTAAAAAATTAAACAACATTTACTCTTTAAAAAAAATTAAGATTACAAGTTAATTCTGTGCAAAATTGCAACGTAGGAGCCACTTTTCTTTAAAACAAAATTATTGAAACTAAATTTTTTTTTTTTAAATCAAAAGGTCACATTGTTTGGATGCTCTATTTATCTATATAGTTCTACGGTTTCATCTGCTGAAATATTTCAAAGAAATTTTTAACCAAGATATTTTTTTTACCCATTGATGAAGGCTTGTTGTTGTCGTGTAATACTACAATTTCCATTAGAGACGTTGGTCATACCGAAAATAAAATTGACATCTGTGAAGAAAATATTAGTAGTCAATGGCACAAAGTTTATCATTTATAAGCATGGCATCACAGTTTGTTTTGCTGCATTATCTGGCAATTTTTCAAATTATTATTATCCTTTTTGTTATTTCTAACGCCAGGTTGGATAAAAAGCTAAAAAGTGTATTAAACGTCTTTATTTTAAGCTTGCATTACTACGTCAACAGGAGCTTTGTCTCCAGCATTCGAAAGTAAAAATATTTCGTCTTGAAAATAGCTCTCTCTTAATTAAAAAAATGCTTCTACGCATCAACTTCAAGGAAATTAAGTTTTATTGCAACAAAAGTTTAATAACTTTAGTTGATCTTTGATTTGGTTAAAAGGTGAAACAAAAGCTAAGTAGTTTTTGAGTAATCAGTTGTCAAGCTTTGGTAAGTTTATAAAACTTACATTGAGGAGACAATAGCACAAAAAAATTGAAGAAGAAAATAGGATTGAAACGCTTGAGTTAGCATCTTAAAACTCAGTTTGGCCACCGAGCTTCCAAAATTTGCGATGCAATTAAAACTTCTGGCCGAATTAAAAATTAAAAAAACCACCATTTTTGACCGTAGCCGTAATAAGCCAAGATTAAACAAAATACTTTATAGAATTGAGTAAAAAGACATTTTCCTTTAACTTTTTCTGGTTTTTATAAACAACCGACAAATTTCAAATCCACATTGAGAATGGTTAAAAACAGCCTTTTAGGTTGTTTCCCAATCAATATGAAGTTAAAGCAGGCTAATCCCTAAATTAACAAACGACGACAAAAAATTGTCTTCAATTTTTAATAGGCAGAAATTACTAAAATTACGCGTATATTTTTCTTTTTTTAAGCTTTTACCAATTTTCATATGTTATTGCTGTTTACCACTAGTCTTTTTCATCTATTCTTATTAATCACTTGGTTTTCTCGCAATCGTTTTTCCTTCATCTCGTTTCTTAACTTGTTTTTCCATCGGCATTTTGGTCTTCCTCCTCTTCTTTGCTCTTCTACTTCAAAAGCCATTATTGTCTTCGTAAATAATTCTAAATTTTTTTCTTGACATGGCCGTATCAATCCAATCTTCTTGAAGCAATTTTTACTGAATCTCTTATCAATTCGTTCCGAACTCATCTTTTTTTGTCATTCCGCACATCCATCTCAACAACCTCATACTGCTGTCTACTTTCTTTTTGTACACTTCTTCATTGCCAAAGTTTCCCTTGCATATATCATGGCAGGTCGCAATGCTATTTGATACCTTTTTCCCTTCACTCTTCCTCTTATCTTTGGAATTTCATCGAGATTTAATCTGATGGTTTATAGTAACTTTTAGATCGTCATCATCTATTACATGCGATTCCAAATATTTAAATGCATCAGCTTTCTTTGTGACTTTCTTATCCATTTTTATTTCATTTTCATTTTCTTTGGTGTTAAAAGATTAGTATCTAGTTTTAATTGTTCTTATTTAAACCCTCTGTTCCCCCGTGTAATTTTTCATCTAGAGCAGTGGTTCTTAACCAGAGTTCGATAGAACCCCTGGGGTTCGACGAAGCTGTTTCAAGGGTTCGGCGCGAACGTCCTCTGAAAGATTAATTATTTTTTGAAAATTTTTCCCAGTCTAAAGTGAGTTCCTACCAAAAACAACAAATAAAATAGATTAGTTTGACACTGACTATTGGTATACTTTTAATATCGACACTGAATCCGTGTTATGCAGCCGTATAACACTTCATAGTCTATTATCGTTCACAAAGGTCATTCTTCTCATTGTCTTTGCAATAGGCAAGTTATCCAAACGTGCCTTTAAGTTTAAAGGCGCCGGTAGCAAAATTGAAGAAGGTTTAGTTATTTTGCCAATTAAAGCAGAGAAAATTATAATGTAGCAACCGGCAAAATATAATTAAAATGTGCTTTGTACAGCTTATCACCTTCCAGGATAAGTTGCATTGTGGTTATTGGAGCTGAATTAGGTCAGTAAGTGCATTTGAAACGGCTTAATAACTGTTACTATTTTCATCATCATTCAAAACCTGAAGAAACTAACCCGTGAATTATTTTAGGACTAAAAATGCTATTAAATGTTTCAGAATTAAAAATCATAATTTAAGAATTATTTTAGGTCTAAAAATATATTTTTTCAAGTGTTTCAGAATTAAGAATCATAATTAATAATTATTTTAGGTTTAAAAAATATTTTTTGTTATTTTAAGTCTATCTGTAATTTTACTTTAACATGCTTTCCAAAAAAAAGAAAGTGTCCAGAGAATTATGCGCAGTACGGCTTTATTTGTGCAACAAAAAGTGATGAAACTTTCAATGCAAGCTTTGCAATGTTAAGTTGAGCAATTCTAGCCTAGCACCAGCTAATTACAGGAATATTTTACAAAAGTTTACGGTATAGGGAAATATAAGGACACCACACTTAGTCAATTTAAGCAGAAGAGGGCGAGATTTGATGCCAATGCTACCATTACATCTTATGGTTTTGTTTCAGTGTATAAACCGATTCTCACGGCGTCGTATGAAGTGGCATACCTAATTGCAAAACAGGGAAAACCGCATATCATTGGTGAGACACTTGTCAAGCCAGGTGCAATGCAGTTGGCCAAGATTATGCTGAGAAAAGAAGCTGAAAACAAGCTTTTTTTAGTACCACTCTCAGATGACATTGTTAAAAGCCGAATAAATGACATTGTTGAGGACATTCTCAGTCAGGTAGTAGCAGATTCGAAGGCAAGCCCAACAAAGTTTATCATACAACTTGATAAAACCACCGATGTTACTAATCTTAACCAGCTTATCGCATTTGTACGTTAAGTTAAAGGAAAAGAAATTAAAAAACAGTTTTTCTTTTGCAAACAACTTATAACAGCTGCAAAGGCCATCGATGTGAAAAATATTTTGGATGACTTCTTTCTTGGAATATGGTTTCTGCCGTGTGCGCTAATGGGCCTCCTACGATGATAGGGTGCAAATCTAGTTAAAAAGGTTTGATCAAAAGTGTTGCTCCAGATATTGCATTCACACATTGCATGTTGCACAAACACGCACTTGTATCTAAAATGCCACCTTCATCACTCGCTGATGTTCTCAAAATTGTTGTTAAAACGGTTAATTTTGTGAGGGGTCAGGCTTTGAATCATCGCATTTTTATGCATCTGTGCGAAAAAATTGACTCAAAATTCAAAGTCCTTTTGTACTACACTGAAGTACGATGGCTATCGCGGGGGAAAGTGATGAATCGCGTTTTTGCTTTGCGTGCAAAATTATTGAAGTTTTTGAAAAGTCACAACCATCGGCATTGAGGACTCAAGTTTTATCCTTACTTTCGCATTATTGGCTGACATCTTTGGTGCCCTTAATCAGTTGAGTTTCCAAATACAAGGAGGTGATAAAAATGCAATAGAAGCTGAAGAGAAAATGAGTACTTTTTTAGAGGAAATTGAAGCTATGGCGACAGCGATTAGAAAATAACAACTTTGCTAACTTTCCACTTTTAAACGAGTTAGTCAGTAACGATTTTGTAATTAATGACGAAGTAAGTTAAAATGAACTTTGGGGGTTTCTGCCAGTATTTACTGAGCATTTGCAGAAATTGCAAAGATCATTTGAAAACTACTTTCCTGAACAAACGCAATATTCTGCATGAGTACATTTTCTTATGATACTACAACAGCAGATATAAAAAGTCTCTACACAGATGACATTATTGAGCTTCAAAAAAAAAGCGAGATTAAAAAACGTGGCTTCAACACAACAAATGTTCAAACATTTTAGTGCCAAAAAATTGGAAGTTATCCTCTTATTGCTAAGTTTTCCTTGAGGTTCTCATGCCATTCGTCACCACTTATGAGAGCATGCATTTTCTATTCTAGTTGATTTTAAAGCAAAAAAGCGAAACAGGCTTCCATGCGAAAATGACAGAGAATTACTATTTCCGAGACAAAGCCTCGAATTTTATAATTAGTCAACAAAAAAAAACAACAAAAGTCGCATTGATATAGAAATGTATTACAATTAAATGTAACTAATTTTTGTTTATGTGACTGAGCAAAAATTTAGGCTTCAACAAAAGCTTACAGAGAAACGTAGGGGTTCGGGAGTTTAGCAAAGGTTAAGAACCACTGATCTAGAGGGTTATCTATCTAAATCTGCATTTGTCGTACAAAATGGGACAATGTCGTCAAAGATCAGCATTGTTACTGGGGTTCTCTTGGCACTCCTTTGCTGTTGACATCCATCATTAAACCAAAAATATATGGGTTGAGCGAAAATCCTTGATATGATCCAACTCTGATAGTAACCTCCTTCTTCACACCAATACAGCTAATAACTTGTGTTACGGCAAGTACTCTTTGAGTTTCGAACCCGAGTTTATTTCTGTATTTGATTTACTTAATTTTTGTTTGACATTTAATTTGATACACTTCATTATTTCACGGCGCTCGCTTGCTAATTGATTGTTGCTTTGAGCCGACCTTTAAATTATCTCACCGCGCTCGCTTGCTAATTGATTGTTGCCTTAAGCCGACATTTTCCATTATCTCACCGCGCTCGCTTGCTAATTGATTGTTGTCTTGAGCCGACTTCTCTTTCCATAAGTTTAGTGTAATTTGTGACGAGACGCTTAGTTTTGCTGCTTCAGCCTTTGTGTAGCGGTCGTAGAGTCACTGTTCGAAATACTGTTAGACGCCGTTGGGAGTGCTGTTGAGGCCTTTAATATAATACTGTTAGAGATACTGTTCGTTATTAGTTTTGTCGGTCTGCTCCGTGTCAGTCTACAGTTGAAAACCGTCCAATCGTCCATTTTACGTTCGATTTGTCTTATTTTCGTCCGATCATCCATTTCGTCCGTCCAGCTTATTTCGTCTGACCATCTTATTTCGTCCATAACGTCCGTACATCTTAATTTCGTCCGACCTTATTATTTCGTCTTAGTTTTCCCCGTCCAATTTAGTTCGTCTTATTTCGCATTGTTTTTATATCTTGTTAATACAAATTGAAATCAAATCAAGGACGCGTATATTTCCGGAGACAGCCACACGGAATTTAAGACCGCGAAGAACTTACTGTAACAATTTGTGATATTACTTCATTGTATCAATACATATCTTGAGTAAGTCTTACATATTTTGACTTACATATTTTCCGCTTGAGAATTTTCATGCTTCTAACCCTTGGTACTCTTTTCATGATTAATAAATGCCATATGCAGTTTCTTTCGGTTTTCTCTAAGCCTTTCCAAAGTCTTTATAAGGCCAATATTGCATTTAAAATTTATCTAAGTTCAAAAAAACAAACTGATTCTCACTTACTTCTGCGTCGTTTGCATTTCTCTCTTCTGTAATTCTTTTAAAGAGTGTCATTGTATGGGAGATAAGCTTGATTCCTCTGTAATGTTAGCACTATTGGATATTTTTTTTCGCAAATGAAAATGATGGCGCTTTTTTCCATTGAAAAAGATTTTTTTCTGTCGTCAAATCTTTTTCATCAGATCACAGATTATATTAATGCCCTAATCACCCAGGCGTCTCCACACTTTTATTGGAATGTTATTTGGTTTTACAACTTTGTTCTGTTTCGTTAACTTCAATGCTTTTTTTAGTTCAGCACGTCTGATATTTTCAGTGAATCTCTCAATTGGTATGCATTCGCCTGATGGTGTTTGTTGGTTTTCTTCATTTAACAAGTTGCCAAAATAAATCTTCAATCTTTTCTTAATCTGCTCATCTTCCTATAAAATTGTACCATTGCTATTTTTTATGTGCTTAATGGGGACTGATCTTTCATCTTCTTATTTTTTACTTTAGCTATTTTATAGCTTTTTTGGCTTTGTTCAGATCTAATTCTTTGTACATTTCTCTTACCACAGTTCAAACTACCGCAAACTACTTTTTTTGAGGCTTTATTTTTTGACCTAAATCTTTTTTTTCTATCTATGTAGTTCTATTTCTTGGCATTTCTCTTATTTTCAATACTTTCCACTCCTTTTTCATTTCACCACTAGGTTTCCTTTTCATTTGGAGGCTCCCCCTGAATCTTATATTTAATATTTATTCTTGTTGTAAAACTAGTGGGACTTTGTAGCTCCACAAATCCTCCACGGTTTACATCATTTTTAAGTGCTACTCTTCTAATACTCTCGCATTTTCTTCTCTCAATATTTTTCAACTCTTTTACAAACAGATGGTACTGTTTAGCCACCCCTTCTGCCTTAATAACCTTGCAGTTCTTTGGCTCACATATATTGTTTCTCTGATACAAAAGTAGTCTAGTTATTTCTTATCTTCTTACTAATTTCTTGTCCTCTGCTTCAATAAATAGTGTAACTCTTTTGTACAAAATTGCTATGTCGAATGCCACTGCAAAATCTATTATCCTTTTATTCTTTTTATTTCGAAGACCGCACAGTGTACTTGTTTGTTTCATATTTCAACATCTCCATTAAAATCTTTTGCTACTATAGTATATTCATAATCAGTTATGCTTAACCGCGTGCTATTTATATCTTGCCAAAATTTGTCTCTTTCTTTATCTTTACGATCAATCTGTGGGGTATATAAAGTTTCTAGGTTTACGATTTTCCTGTCAATGATCAGTCTTGCCGACATTATCCTTTTCTTTTTTCGATCAACAAGTATGATGTTTTATTTGTGTTCTAGGTTCAATATAATTCCCATTCCGTTCTGCCTCTTTCACTTGTTACGCTGTAGAAAAATTTATACCCTCCTTCAACTTCTCCTAATTTATTTCCTTTCCACATTAATTCTTGAACACAAAGCACATTCACATTCCCTCTCAATAACGCCTCCCGCCCCTTTTTCCTACCTTTTCTTTTCATTATTTTACTATTAAAAATTCTCATTTTTCAATCATGCTTTGTTGACGTTCTTTTCTATTCCTTTGATATGTATATGGCCATGGGATTTTTAGCATGTTCTGCCCTTTTAAGGGGCACATGGGGCTCAGGGGCAAATTCTCTTCAACTTTGTTTATTTTTTTGTATTATCATTATTTCGTTTATTATTTTTATAATATTATTTTCGTTTATATATATATACAGTAAATATATAAACTGTGTATTTTATTGTAGTAGAAATTACTGAAAACATGCTATTATGCAATAAATAATTGCTAATCATCTACTAATTTAAAATGAATTTATTTACTGCAATACGGGCTCTATCTTTTGTATTAAAGTTTTGTATTAAAGTATTAACGTTCCACTCATCATATTTCAAAATCGGACGCAAATGATGCAATAATTGCAATACCAAATGCAGTATAAACGTTGATTTTCAACCTTCCCATAATCTCGTTTCCCATCAAAGCTTTCATGAACTGGATATTACATTTTAATTGTTTAATAAGAGAACAATAAACTTGCCTTATTTCTTTCAATTTGGTAAACATTGTTGTATCAAAAGTAGCTACTCGAAACAGTTAAAGTAAAGCAAAAAATAGAATGAACACAACTCTATTAAATTTTGTCTATATCAGAGCATGGCAGGTGTTGATTTTAGATTTTTTTAGTCAGTATCTTCCCAAGAATAAATAAAATAGATAGTGCTATTGGCCTTTACTTTTTAAAAGGTTTGAAACAATATTCGTGCTAACATGGACGCTCCATCGAAGTGAGTGTTACAGTACTCTGAAAATTTACAAACTTTAGTACTAGCGGAAATGATGAAAAAACAATAAGTTTCTTTTGAGTTAAGTAAAAAAACAATAAATCTTTTTCCAGACACATAGTGGACATGGCAACCGTGGCAATGCCCAATAAATTTTGGCTTTATTTAGTGTGCTTTATCACCCAAATTATAAAGCAAATAGCTTATATCGGTGATTTGAAATTGAGTTGGGACTATAAAATTAATTTAACCCTTATACTCCCAGACGGGTCATTTTGACCCGAAGCAAAATTTAAATGTGTATTGTTCGCGTTGTACTTGCTTTTATGCAGTGAGATTTCATAAGTCTTTCGAGTAACCTTCAGAAATACTTTCTTAAGATTTTGAATGAATTATGATTTAAACTTTCGCCGTAACTTGTAGTAGTCGCGTTACTTCCCAAATGGGTCAAATTGACCCAAGCCCAAGAGTGCATTATTTTACATGAATTATATTTTTTTCGGGCTTCAGCTATAGTCTTAGACAGATGAAACCTGACACCTTTTATATACAGACACTTATGCATTATAAATAAAACTTTGTTGCAGGCATTGAACCCGTAACTTTTGAACTCGAAGTCCAGTGTGCCGATTCGGCCAGCTCTATTTTCATTTTTTGCGTTTGTTTCTTGTGCAGAAAGCTGGATAGAATAATTGGTAAACTTTATTGATTTTTTAGAAGACCTTTGCTTTTTTGAGTGGAAAAGCTAGTCAGTTTAGAAAGCAATCCAGTTGGATTTGCAATGAAACCTCAAGCAATTGAAAAGCTTTTTTGTGGCAATTTTTTTACTTGTAAAGTTTTTGTTTCTAGAAGGTTGAAAGAAATATGTATTTTGTCTACAGGATTTTACTTCAAGGTGTTGAGTTCTTGCGTGCAGGCCATACCTGACTGTTGTATAAAGTTAGTCACAACAATGTTGTCAGTAAAATGCTTGGCTAAAATAATCTTTTTTAGGTTGAAAAGGAAACATTGTGTAAATTTTTTCAGCTAATTCTGTAAACAGTTGTTTTTTTTTCTTGCTATTATTTTGCTTGGGTAAAGTCAAGATGAGCAATTATCGTACTGCAGATGAAGTTGCTAGTCTTCTTTTTGATGACAATCAGGAGGATTCAAGCACGAGCGACAGATTGGATGATGACGACGATTGCAGCGATTATGTTCCTTCAGACGACGACAACGAAGAAGACATTATTCTTTCTGATCCAGAGTATGATTCCGAGGATAATAATGATAATGCAGAAGCTAGTGACGCATCTGGCAGATACATTACAAACACCAGTACTGCACTTTTTACATCAAAGAGTGGTGTAGAGAGTTGGGCAGCAGAACCATTACTTCCACTTACTTCTAAAACGAGCCAAAGAAATATAATAAGAGAAAAGTCTGGACCTACTAGATATGCCATAAGAATGAGTGGCTCACTTGGAGATTGTTTTTCTTTGTTTTTCAGAGTTAATCTTCTGGAAGAAATATGTAAATGGACTAATAAAGAAGGTCTACGTGTATTTTCAAATAACTGGAAAGATACTACAGTTGCAGAACTAAGAAAAGTGATCGGAACCTTATTGCTAGTTGGTGTATACAAGTCAAGCAACGAAGATCTTTCTCAGCTGTGGCATATGGAACATGGAAGACCAATTTTTCGTAAAATTATCTCGTGTAATCGCTTTCAAAATATATTACGTGTTCTTCGATTTGATGACGCTGCAACTCGACGATCTGCCAGATCGCCAGATAAATTTTCACCTATTAGAAATGTATTTGAAATTTGGAATAAATCTCTGTTGGATGCATATGTTCCTGAAACCAATTTGACGATAGACGAGCAACTTGTGACATTTCGGGGTCGTTGCCCATTCCGCCAGTACATGCCATCAAAACCAGGAAAATACGGCATCAAGATCTGGGCAATATGCGATTCAACCACACATTACGTACTGAAAATGGATGTGTACAAAGGAAGAGAAATAGGTGAGCCAAGGGAAACAAATCTAGGTTCAAAAGTAGTGCTAAAACTCTCAGAGCCTTTTCAAAAAAGTGGAAGAAATATTACCAGCGATAACTTCTTTACAAATTTGGAATTGGGAAGGAAGCTTCTGATGCAAAATCTCACCATCGTGGGAACAATTCGAAAGAACAAAAAAGAGCTTCCTGCAGAATTTGTGTCCACGAAAGACCGAAAAGAATTTACTACTCTCTATGGTTTTCAAAAAGAGGCAATGATTGCTTCTTATTGTCCCAAAAAAGGAAAGGTGGTTACTCTTCTAAGTACCATACATTTAGTCAAGGACACTGAATCGCCTGGTCCGGAGAAAAAACCAGAAGTCATTACTTACTACAATGCAACAAAAGGCGATGTGGATACCATGGACCAAATTATGAGATGGTTTACTACCAAAAGAAAAACTCGAAGATGGTCCATGGCAATTTTTTATAATATGCTGGATATCAGCGCTCTAAACGCATTTATTGTATGGATGTCCCTCAACAAAGAAAACTATTCTGCAAAACATGGCAACAGATTGCGGAGGAATCTATTAATTAGTTTGGCAAAGGAACTGGCTGGACTGCAGGACGAAAATTCAATTCAAATACCAGCTTCATCACCAGCAAATACAAGAAAGCGAAAGCGCTGCTCCATGTGTCCTCCAAAAGCCGATCGCAAAACAAAAACCCTTTGTGAAACATGCAATAGCTATATTTGCAGTGATCATTCTGTCGTTATTTGCAGAAAATGTAACGACTAATAATCATAAACTCTTTCGCATTTGTTTGCGCTGTATTATTGTGAAACATACTTTCGTTTATCACATCTTCTCTGCTGAAATAAACACCTATATGAATTATGTACAACGTACTTACCTGCCTAAATGTTAAATTTTTCGTAATCATGATTATAAAAATAAAGCATTTGTTTTTTATTACAACACTCATTGACTGGATATATCTGTCCCTTTTTATAACACCAAAAGTGTCCTCTTCTAACAACATCCTCTAGCGTAATACACAGAAAACAATATGCGGGTCAAAATGACCCGTATGGGAAGTAACGCGACTCAAAAAGTCTGGGAGTATAAGGGTTAAATTTTACAATCTATAAACTATGTTATGAAAATTAATTTCTTGCATTTACGTATTAGGATTGACTTTGCTTATAGTCAAATACAGTAGTTATTGTTTTAAACAAATTTTTCTGAACATCTTTCTTACTGTAGCTCCAAATAATTTTGTTTTTAAAGTTTATTTAAGTCCAATGTTAGATAGGTTAAATTAAATTGAAATTAGGCAGACGACCAAACTATTTTGTAACTGCATTATGGTAAGCATATTTTGTTAATTCACAATTGTTAACTTTTTATTTGTCTGTGTTAACGTTTTTTTGTAAAAATAAGTAGAACAATTGCAATTTAATACTAATAGGCTATGTTTTGACAGCTTTTTTCATTGAATTACTTCTGAAAAATAAAAAAAGCTTATAAAAATTGTTTGCTCATTGCCCTTTGAAAAAATATAGCTTCTTGTTCCTTCATCTTCTATAGTTACTAGATAGAATTAATCAAACAAAAAAGTTTTCATACTGTAACAATTGTTTTTTGATACCATACTTTTCTTTGAATAACTCGTTATTTGCATTAAGTACCAATTCAAATTGATTTAGACTGTACAAGTATGTAAGCATTCAAGCTAATTAAAATCATCAAACAATTTGTTTTTTTATGATTTGATAAATTTTTATCGAAAAAACTCTCAGAACATATTAACGAAAATTAATTGAAATTTACTATGTCATGCAAATTCGCTGAAATAAGGTTGGAGATTTAAAAAAAATTTACATGAATAGACATCAGCACAAGAAGCAAACCAGATAGAGCTATAAGTTTATTCCAGCAATAAAACTGTTTTTAATAAAGCCAAAAAATGCTATTATTGTTTTGCCAAGTTTGGGCTTAAGTCTATTTGCGGTAAATTGTTTTTTAAAATTTAGCTGTTTAAGTGATTCTTTTATTGCCACTTGCTTTAAAAAAATAAAATAACTGAAAATGATCATAGTGCAGTCATCACTTTGATATAGTTTGGATATAGCAGCTTGCAACCAAGCACAATACAACAGACGCGAGAAAGAAGATAAATGAAGACGCGATCAAAAAGAGAAACGTAGCGTCGTATTCAGATACGAAAGAAATTTAAAAACAAGAGAAAAGTAAAAACGAGAGAGTGGAAACTAAATGGAAAAGCGTTGAAAACTTAACCGCATTGGAACAACGGTCTTTGATGAGCTGATTCTGAAAAACATAATTACAAAACTAAATCTCTCTTACTTTCTATATTTTAATATTTTTCCAGTCATTTACGTACCGCTATCTATCAATTTTATGAAAAGTTTTAAATATTTTGTATAAGCTGTTAACCTAGTTCAGAATACCTTAGAATGGATTCCGCGAAACCCTAGGTTCCGCTGAACATTCACAGAGGCTCCTTAGAATTGAAGGGTTTTGCAGGGGTTTCTTGATTTAAATATTTGGACAATAAAAAAATGCTTTTAGTTTCTTATTATTTATTATTTTAGATTTTAGAATTATTGTAGGCTCAAAACTACACTGGTGTAACTCTGTTATAAACTCTAGTGGGAAGGCGGATGACCAATTACCGCTGCTCGAAAACAACAAAAAAATATTCTACTACATGCACAAACACTGCACCAGCAAGAATAACAAATGACTTAAATAATTAAATAGACAAAAGCGTGAAGCGTTACTATTGCTACACACCAAACACCAAGCAACCGTAACAACACACGCTTACGCAATATTTCCAATTCAAAAATTTTACGGGTTCTCGAATCATTTAAGGCAGCGAGATTCTTGCACTAAACGAGCAAGCGAGCAAGCCAGAAATTTTTGTGTATGCTCTAACTTGCATGTTTACCAAATAAAAGGAATTATTCCCTTCAAAAAATGTCTTCTCGATTATGATGACGTGACCGCCTAACCATAAAACGTTAAAATTAAATCTTAAAACTAGATCAGAAGAGAAAAGGGATTTGATTTGGTTTTAACAATTATACTCTTTTAATTTAAATAAATGGCTAATGCAGATGAAGCAAAACACCATAGTTTTTTGGTATTGGAAACGCAGCATCAACAATATTGATATTGCGGACCAGACAGAATGTACTGTAATGACCATAATAATGCAAAACTGGCAGCTCCGTGTAAGAAGATCAAACATAACATAACTGTTGAGATTACCAAAGTGAGAAAATGGAAGAACACATATTGTATTTGCGAAACGGTTTCTATTTGCCCGATGACCAATCTATAAATTCTGTTTTAACCCTCAGCTTGAGTGTCTGATTCATTGCAAAAGGCTTCCCAATTTTGCGCTAGCTTCAGCAAAATTACAAAAGCACTTGAAAACTAAACTGCCGGACCTATTTTTAGCAAATTCAACTGATTCATGACAAAAAAGCAGACACCTAAGGAAAAATGTTTTTTTTTTTAATACAGACGGAGCAGCAGTGGTCACTGGATGTTTGTTTGAGTTGATGTTTGAATAGAAGCGGTTTCTCTTAACTGTGCAATAAAGCGCTGCATTATTTAACGAGAAGCATTAGCGGTGAAGCCGCTTAGTTCCCATAAAAGGTAATAACGAGATTAGAAATTACCTTGGATGTAGTTGTGAAAACTGTAAGCTACATGAAATAAAGTGGTTTTTCGATAAGTCTGCGAGCAAATGCATTTTGACAACATTATTTTTTTCTGCGTACCAACGTGAAAAAGTTTTGACGCGTATATTTAAATTTAGAAAAGAAAATAACGCGTTCCTTACAGAGCAAAAGCATTAGTTTGCAAAATATTTTTATGATCCTGAATGGGTTTCTAAATTAGTATATTTGACTTTAGTGTTCAACATGCTATGCACGCTCAATACAAGTCTACAAGAAAAAGGGTCTAATGTACTTTCGTAGGTTAGTAAAATCGACCCTTTCAAAGCAAAGATTGACTGCGGTATAAATACAGTCTCCAACAATGATTTTTCTCCTTTCTGTTTTTTAGATGGATATCTAAAAGAATCAGAAATTGAAGAAACAGCTGAAACTAAGGAACAGTGTAGGAACATTTGTCATTATTAAAGAAAAATTTTGACGGGTATTTTCCTGAAGAAAAATTTTAAAATCTTCGTTTGCTGAAATGGATAGTTAATCCTTTCACTTTTTAATCAGAACAAGAGGAAGAATTCCTTGATATGCTTTGCAATATTCCTTTAGAAGAGTTGTTTGAAAAACGGAAGGAAACATTTTGGAATTTTTCTGTGCAAGGAAGAAGAAAAGTTGCAATAAGCACAATGAAATATTTGTGTCAGTTTCATAATACATACTTATGTAAGGCAGCTTTTTCTGCTCTACTTACTATCACAAACAGACATGAGCATTCGAATTGCAATAAGCAGCATGCAGCCACGCTTAAACAAAATTTCAAGTAAAGAGCAAGTTATAATCTGAAAATGATAATCATATTTGTCATCTGAATGATTCAAAAATAAGCAAGCAAAAATGCGGCGGGTACTTAGGCAGGTTACTTTTTGGACTTTACTTTGAAGAGCAAACTAAAAAACAATTTTAGCTTTACATTAACGGCCGAACGGGGTCTTTATTTTCAAAATAAAACTCAAGTTTTGGTTTGGAGGTTGTTTTAAAAAATTTAACTAAAGATAAAAAAACGTTTTTATTAAAAAAATGCGTCAAAATGTGCTTAATTGCTAATTGCTATTGAAAGTCAAGTGACAAATAAAAAGAAAATCTTTATTTGACTTCAGCCTTCCTTTAAATGTTTGTGCACAACTTTATTCAAAAATCAAAAGACCAGTTGAATTAGGTCACGAAAATACCAGAACTGAAGTAAAGCTGTGTTTATTTTTTTATTTATTTCGATTGAAGAAATAGTTTGCCGCGAGACAGAAATTCTGGCGAAGTTTGAATTGATTCCTTAGAAAACTTCTTTTAAAAAGATTTTTTGTGGCACAAAATTTTAAAATAGCCTGAAATGTCGCTATAGATGTGGCCATCTATATAGACAAAACTCTTTTATAAAGAGAGGGTAGCCTTGAAAAAGGCTGTTTAAGAAAACTCAAACGTTTTCGTGTAGCTCTCATCAGGAGAAATCGCTACAATGAGTAAAGAACTGAAATGTCGAAATTATATTGCTTAAGATTGTCGTTTCGCCGAAAATTATATGCGCCCCGATGGTTATATTAGTCTTAATACTTCAAACGCCACAAAAGTTTACCAATTCTATCTCTCTGCAGTATAAAGCAACTGCGATCACACATTCAAAAAACACAAGTAACTCAACTGCAATGCAATAGCTTTAATCGGTCTGAAATGATTTACAGGACTGAACTTTAGAATGGAATAAAATGAAAACAGAACGCCTTCTTATGATCACGTATGTGTCGCTAGATTACACTGGTCAATAGCAAAATGTTATGCCGCAAAAAACAATCATTTTCCAGTGTTTCAGGTGTGCTGAGCCCAATCTGCTGTCGGATTTTTTTTATCACGTCTAGAAATTGAGATATCTCCAATTTATTCCACTTACTTCCATTCCGATCCAAATCTACTTTAAAATCCAGTCGCAATAAGGAGGTCAATTATTGATAAACAGTTAAAATTTATGACGTCACTCTAATCTCTTTGCGATGCAACAATTGATTTAATGTTTCATAATATGATGCTTAAATACTCATAGTATTAATGCTAGTAGTCTATGCTCGTTCAATTTTAAAGTAGCTAAGGTTATAGCATACGTGACCGAAACCTTAGCAGCAGGCCCGTTTCTGGACTAAGGTTAAGTGAGTAGTTAGGGATTAAGTTTTAGGGTTTGTAAATTGTTGGTGCTCATCTTGACCAACTTTTTTATGTTTTTTGTTAGGGCTTGAGTTTAGGATTAAAGTTAGGGTTAAGGTTAGTTAGGCTTAAAAGCATAGTTAGGCTTATAATACAATTTAATAATGGCAAAAAAAGTTTCGGTCTCGTGACTTTAACCACAGCCTTTTAATTTAGCAAGATAGTTTTAGCTACCGTATTGGGTTTAAGTTGAATTTCCTACCGGTAGGAATTTTAAAAAAGTGTTTAATTTTAGTTGTATTTTTTGCTTAGATTTGCTATATAACCATTGAAATTAGCATATTGATTTAAAACAACTTGTTACAATGATGCTTTCAAGCTTCACACGTGGTTGTATCAATCACCCTGACAACTTTTGTTATGTCTGCGGCGAATAGACTCCTCCTGCTCACCGTGTAAAGCTGAACAGCAGAATAAAATATGCATATAAGCACTAATTTGCATGCCCAGTAGGCGACCAAAATAGAAAATGGGCCCCACATATTTGCTGCAACCGTTGCAGAACAAGTCTTCTGTTTTGGCCGGATGGTAAATGGAAGCAAATGCCTTTTGCTGTTCCCATGGTATGGCGTGAGCAGAGTGATCATGTTACTGATTGTTACTTCTGCATGACGAACATAAAAGGATTTTTTTGAAAAAATAAGTCCAAATTTTCTCCCCCTTATGCAGGTCAGCCATTAAACCCGTTCCCCATGACCCAGATCTGCCTGTACCTCAGCCTCCCACTGAAAAGGAAGATACCTTGTCTGTTGATGAAGGTGCGAGTACCAGTACTGAAAGTGAGGAAGATTTTATTGAATCAGATCCATCTTTTTAACATGAGTCTTCCCCACTTTTCATCAATCAGGAACACCTGAATGACCTAATGCGTGATATGTATCTATGAGAAAAGAAAATGCAGAAGTTTTAGGGTCTAGGCTCCAACAGTGAAATCTACTGGAGCCAGGAACAACTGTTTCTTCTTTTCGTATCCGGAATCAAAGCCTTGCTCGTTATTATGCAAGTGCAGAAAATATATGCTATTGCAAAGATATTGAAGGGTTAATGACTAAACTGGGGTGTGAACATAATCCTGCTCACTGGAGGTTGTTCATCGACTCCCGCAAAACAAACCTTAAAGCCGTGTTGTTGCACAATGGTAACATCAAACCATCAATCCCCGTGGGCTACAGCGTTCTCAGAAAGGAGACCTATGACACAATGAAGATTCTACTTGATAGCTTGGAATATCTCAAGTATAAGTGGAAAATTTGTAGTGATCTAAAAGTTCTTTCTCTCCTCCTTGGATTGCAGTTAGGGTACACAAAACATATGTGTTTTTTATGTCTATGGAACAGTCGGGAAGACAGAAGTCACTATGCAGTTAAAGTATGGCTTACTCGACAAAGCCCCAAAATTGGAAGACATAATGTTCATCATCAGCCTTTGGTTACATCTGCAAATGTCTTTGTACCGCCTCTTCATATCAAACTTGGCTTAATAAAAAATTTTGTAAAAGCGATAAACCAGGAAGGCGATGGCTTCAAATTTCTCAAAGATTTCTTTGGAGCTCATAAAAGTGATGCAAAATTAAAAGCTGGAATTTTTGTGCGTCCTGAAATTAGAAAACTGATGCTGAATGAAGAGTTTGATTCACGACTCAATCCGGTAGAACTGGCTGCTTGAAATGCTTTGAAATCAATTGTTGTTAACTTCTTGGGAAATCACCGTTGGAATAATATGCTGACATGGTTGATGAAATGCTGAAAGTATATGAGAAATTAGGAGCTCGTATGTCTTTAAAAATGCACTTTCTGCATTCCCACTTGGATTTCTTTCCCCCTAACCTTGGCAAAGTAAGTGATAAACAAAGAGAGAGATTCCACCAGGATATATCCGTCATAGAAGGGTGGTATTAGGGCCGTTTTGATGCCAATATGATGGAAGATTTCTGCTGGTACCTACAACGTGAAAGCAAAGGCTCGTCATGTAAAAGAAAATCCAAATGCATTAAATATTTCTAAAGCCATTTCACAAGTTATATTGGGAAATAAACTACATTTGTTGTCTGTTGCAGTCGTCTCTTTACTGCGAAATGATAAATTTTGACTATGTGCATTGTATGGAATCAGAGAAAATTGGAAAATGTGGTTATCTTAAAAACGCGACGTGATAGAAAGAAACTAATATCATTTTTGAAATGAGGGACCCCAAATTAGTCAAAGCGTAACAGAAAAAAAAAATTTTTTTGTTGTCCAGTGTTATAAGCAAATTTTCTGAAATAACGTGAAATTCTTCAAATAGCGATTAAATTAAGATCACAGTTTTCAACAACCAATCAGAGACGCGCGACGGTGAACGGATTTAGTAATTAGAAGTCTTCCCGTTAAATGAAAAAATTCAATTAATGATTGCGGAACACTCGAAAGAAAAAAAGATCCAAGAAGCTAATGGGCACAACTCTTAATCCGTTTGACACGTGTTTAAGATTGCAATTGATAAAACAAGCAATTACAACAATCGTAAAACAGCTTTCAAATAAATTAAATTAAGTGGGGTTTACCGACTATGCAATTATTACTTGGCCATAAAATAACTAAGTCATAATAAAATTTAAAACTTTTGAAAAAAGCATAAAATTAACTATGGATTTGTAAAGTAAAGATTGTATTGCGAATAAAGTGTGATAGTAGGGACTCTTTAAGAATTGTGGGCATTTGTCTAAAGCTACCACCTGTAATCTCTTATCATTCTCAATGCTTATAATGCTTAAACGTCATACAGAAAAAAGTGCTTGGTTCAGCGGTTTAGTGTAACCAGAGTAAGAACAAAAATTTATCAGTTTTAATCTCTTCATCGCAGAAACGAAAAAACAGTATAAAATGCAAACTCTCACTATTAATTGCTAGAAGCTAAATTTATTGTTATATTTTGGAAAATTCTTAGGGTGTCGTTGCTTATTGCTGGATCCTACATAATTGCAAGTGTGAGTTAAAACCGTATACTAATTGTTTCTTTTATTTAATAAAAGAGACATCGAAAATCCTTTCGAAACTATAAAGAACGGGGTCATAATTGCCCCTCTGACCGCTGCTTATGACAACCGGGCATTGTGGTCTTATCTGCAAGCTGCTGAGACTTCTTCAAGATAAGCACATGGTGAGAATGAATATAGAAGTTGGCTAAAATCAGAATTTCACTTTTACTCCTGGTAAAAGGAAAAGCAAGCTACGATTCCTGAGAAACGGCTTTCATAAGGATTGTTTTTGATTGACTTTCTTTTTAACCTTTATACATACTATTTAGCTTGCAAAATCTTCAAAAGTTTTCCTATGCAGATTATTTGGCATTGTTACACTTTTGTTGAAACTGGAAAGACTTAAAGGAGACTTTAACTCTTATTTACCTAGGCTGTTTTTTTCTGTTGATTAACTAAGGGGGGTCCTCGTAGGACCCTAAGTTTACATGTCCAATACTCTTAACAGACAGTAGCTGCGCAGTTGATTTTTTGATATGTTAGAGAAAATTTATTCTAGTTTAGTCAAATGTCTTTACTTTTTATATATTTTTGGCTATTAGTATTTTCTTATTTTGCATAAAGTTGAAGGTCCTTAAATTTTTGCTGATTGCTTTGTTTTGCGACATAGTCAGATTAGTCACAGTCTGCTGTAAAAATAAATAACTACTAAGTCAGGCAGTAATCTTGACAAACACAGCAAAACGTTCAAAATGGTTTTTGACTTATCTCATGATTTTTGCACAAAAAATGTGTACGAAAATCATGAGGTAAGTCAAAAAAATAGCCTGCTACACTAAAACTACCCATCGAATTTGCTCAAGTACAATACCAAAATTTTCAGAAATAAAATTTAGAAAAAGTCATAAAATCTTAAATTTTTATCATCCAAACTTTATAAGTTATATAAAAAACAATATAATATAAAAATTGATATTTACTATATTATATAAAAAATGATATTTACTTAAGGGGGTCCTCAAAGGACCCCCCTTAAGTTAATTAGGGTTAAATCAAAACATGATTTTCTTTGCTCCAGAATTAAAAAATGAAACTCAGTCCCTCAATAGCAACCTTTTATTTTAACGAGCGAGAGGGAAACTTGAGCGAAAAGTTTGCAACAATGAACTTTCACCAATCTGTTCGATTTCTACAGATATTGAGGTAAAACTGGAAAGGGATAAAACTCACCACCTTGTGGCATTGCGCAAAAAATAACTTCCTGCGTCCGCTGTTGCCCTATATTTGGTCTATTTGACAGTTGAAATTTTTGCGCGCCCATGCTCGCCTTATGAATAGTGTTTTGCATGACATCTTAGAAATTGTCTGTGGATGCTTGCGCCCCACTCCAACAGACAACTAAGGAATTATTTCAGGCATCAACAGAATTAAACTTTACCAATTAAAGGTGAAACTCTCCTTATTTCATGTCCACCTTAAAAACTCAATGCTCTACACCTATCCTTGGTTTTTATTCACGATAAAGAAATCAACACTAGAACCCCAACCGGTCATTTTTTAATCTTTTTTAATTTTAGCGTTTTCTATTTATTGTGTTCGTGCTATTTGCTTTGCCGTACTTCGTGAGTTTTCCTAAATTTTAATGAAGTTTATTAGCTGCAAGAAATTTTCTTTTTAAGCTTTAGTAAATGGAGCATTTTACACATTTACCTATAAGCCTTAATCGGTCAAAAATTACCGCTGCATGATAAGAAGATTATGAGTCTTTTAAGCGGTGGATAGATGTGTGAGAAACGTCTCTTTTTGCTACTAACATTGCATTCACGCAACAGGGAGACAACATCTGACTTGATAATACGTTGGATTTCTGAGAAGAGTGCTAGAATGATTAGCTGTCTTGCAGGCTTTACAGAGAGTCAGACTGTGTGTGCTGTCTGACAGGGTTGCTGATAGCTACATGGTAGTTCTTATGTCTTTCTTAGTAGCCCAGAGTTTAGTAGTTATGGATGTAGCTGGAATAAGTGGTTTACTGCAAAGTATTGACATGCTTTTAAAACTTTTATTTTGTTATAGACTTGAAAGCTAGTTACTAGGAATATGTATTCCTGTAGAAAGTTTGTTATACTTTTGAGACTTTTTTTCCTATCATGACTTGTGGCAACAATTATATTGTCCAACAAGTACTTCAGCGGTTGCAAACCGATCAGTTTGATGACTCTTGTGATGAGGATAAAGAAACTGATGTGCAAGACGAGGATTTTATTCCTATTGTAATTCTGGAGTCGAAAGTTCTGACAGTGATAAAAACAGCAGTGAAGATGAGCAAGACTCAGCTGTTGCTTCTGTAGTTACTGCTTCTCTAGCATCATCTCAAAACACTATCGGGGAGTTGAAAGCACGAAACGGAACTGTTTGGAAAAACACAACTGCTGGGCAAGGTATGGGAAAAGCTTCTGCAGCTAATTGGTTTTCGGAACGTCCTGGCCCAACGTCTTATTGTTACCGAACCGTAGTGCAAAGTAGCCCCTACCGTGCTTTTCATCTGTTTTTAGTTGAATACATGCTCATGTGCATTCAGAAGAACACTATCGACCACGGAAAGAAGGATAATGATAATTTAAATTTACACTTCAATGAGCTATATAGTTTTATAGGTATCGAGGACGCTCGAGGCGTGTTGAATACCAATACGCCAATAAAGCAACTTTGGAGCAAGAAATGGGAACATAAAATCTTTGAAATACTATGGGCCATAATCGGTATCAGAAAATTATGAAACATCTGAAATTTGATTACTTTATTAGTCAGAGGCAAAGAAAACAAACTAAAAATTTTCCTTGGTTTCCGAAGTGTGCGATTGTTTTATAAAAAATTGTAAGAAGTGCTATATACGAAGTTTCGATTTGACTATAAATGAACAACTTTTTCCATGCAAAACCGGATGCTCTTTTATACAGTATATGGCTGACAAGCCAGGCAAATTCCGATTAAAGTTCTGGCTTTTAGCGGATACTCAGTCAATATACCTGGGCAACGGTAAACTAGATTTAGGAAAGATCCCAGGCGAGGCAGATATAACGATCCTCCGGATAATGTGTGTATGACTCTTTTACAGCCTTATTTCAAAAAAGGCTACAATGTCACAACCGACAACTATTCTACCAGCCTAAAGCTAGCGGACGAACTCAAGCAACGTAAAACAACAATCTTAGGCACTATACGAAAACAACAGCGAGAGATGCCAAACACTGCAAGCCATTACATACTTCTGAGATCTATTCTTCACTATGTGGTTGCAGCTTAACAATATGCAAAGCTAAGAAAAAGAAAGTTTTATGCATCCTGACTGAGGTCATGCAAAGAAGCATAAATATTGATCAAGGCCACAAAAAGAAACTTCCAAGGACCGTACAGTATTACAACGAATCTAAAGTGGGCGTGGACGTGCTGGACCAGAGGGCTAGATACCATAGTTGTAAAAATTCCAGTAGACGGTAGCCGGTGGCTGTGTTTTTCAACTTCCATGACTACACTTGAATAAATTCTTACATCGTTTACTGCACTACAACAAAATTAACGTTATCAAGGAGGCAGTTTCTGCTCGAGGTAATAAAAGAGCTTTGCAAGCCAAAAGATGGAATGGGATCCATAACTCACAAACCAACAGTAACTCAAATATCCAGCAATGCATTGCCAGCAAACACTGCTGAAACATACAAAACTCAAAAAATAAATGAGTATCAGTTTGTGTCGTGTAGGAACAAGTCTAGCTCCTTCTGTTAGAACTGCAAGAAAGTCTGCTGTGGCAAACACACTTTCGAAAAAGTAACAATTGTGACATGCAAAAATTGTCCTGATTGAGTGTTAATAAAAAGTTTTCTTTGTATTTTTTTCCTTTACTAAAGTTTGTCAAAATATTGTAGTGCAACAATGGATAAACACGTATTTGAATAACCGGTCCAAAATGACCGCTTTGGTCCTTCCAGGTAGTGCAAGTTTTTGATGCTTCTAGTGTTAATAACTCACTGCTATATCATGACGTTAAAAAATCCTACATAAGGTTTCTTATTTTAGTTTATAGAAAACCCACATTCATGGGACAGTATGCACGCTGGATTCATTTGGACCAAAGAAGAGAAAGACGAATCTTATTGGCACTCTTAATGACAGAGCTCTTGAAATTTTCTTTATCCAGAAGAAGTCACTATTTCCGAAATTAAAAAGAAGATTTCAAATGTTCAGACATCCAAACAATTCGTCCCAGAAAAGTGTCCGGTGTATTTAAAATTACATAAAATTGTAAATATTTCTCTCAAACACGAAAAACAAATAATGTTAGCAGTCAACAATTGTTTTGGATCAGTGTCGGCAAGAATAATTTTCTCTGCCAAAAAGATGTTTTGCCAGCTTAAAAGCGAGGTAATATTGCATACAAATACTCGTGCCATTGTGATAGTGTGTACGTAAGTAGAAAGTCCCAGTAACTGGAAGAACAAATTTGACAACAGGTTCCAAAAGTTATTACAAATTAAGTTAAACCTCAAAAAGGTTCTTCTTGGACGTCAATGTAAATCTACTCAAAATGCACCTTTTCAGATTTGGCTTTTGGTTAACATTTGTTAGATAACAAAATTTGCGCGAAAAACTCGATATTAACTGGTTTTCAATTTTAGCTGTGGGACGATCGTCTTTTCATTTGGCAACGCTCGAAGCCACCTTCGTAGAGTTTTTTGAACCCTTTCTTTGTCGCCAGAGAGAGTTTGTCTTTGGACTGAAGCTTTCTCTCTTGCTGCGCAAATGAACGCGTAACCAATCGCGTGCTTTCTTTCTTTAAACACTCAGAGACGCCGTTATTTTTGACGTCTTGTAATCCTGTGTAATCCACGGTTTTTATTTAGTTTGTCATTTGGCTGCGAATTTTTCTGATAAGAGTTGGCCGAAAGAATTCTCAGAAAAAACAATCTTTTTAAAGACTACCAAAAACTGAAAAAGTTATAGTTCCGTCCATAACATTGGTTTTTAATAATTAATTATTGACTATGAAATATAATTATATGTCATTAGTGACAAAGATACTTAAAAAAAGAAAGTGCTATTTGTTGGAAATTTCCTTAAAAATAAAAGTTGGCAGATCAATCTTTGTTTTGAACTGAGCAGAGCAAATTCAGTCCCACCGTATTCAGTATGTTGAATCAACAAAAATCAGAAAATTTAAAGATATTTGTGCGAAAACTTAAGTATCTCAAAGATTTTTTTCAAAGAATAGGCTTCAAAAGCCCTGCAATTCGGAAAATAAGGTTAAATTTTTGTAAATTGTAAACTTATGTACTTATAAAATGGCAGTAAGAGTGTCAGATAAACAAATCATAAACAATAATGAATATATTTAATGGCATAAAACAACATCTTTATACTTTAAATGACAATGGCATTTTTTGTTTTGTGTGAACTACCAAATTTTTTGCGATATGTTTTAGGTTTTTGCTATTTATATTTTTAAACATATGTTTTCTTTATTTTTTGATAAAAAAAGATAATGTACATATATTTTTTGATAGTGAGACAAAAAAACTTTTCGCTTTAAATTAATTTGAAATAAGCTTGATTATTTTTACTCAAAATGCCTGTGCTAATCGGACAGTTTCATGCTTAGTTCATTTGAAAACGTCAGTCTAAACTTGAGTTAGCTGATGTTGCTTTTTTCTTGCTAAATATAAGTTTGCATCCAAAGCAATTTTTTGCAAAGAAACTTGAAAGTGCATTGCCAACTTTATGCAATGCTACTCGGCCTTAACAACTTGATTTTGGAAGGAGTAAATGCAATATAGCTTCATGTAAAATACACTTCTGTTGTTTTTGCTCTTTCTAATGATTTAAAAATTTAAAAAATTATATACATTTGTTTAAAACAGCATCCGAAATATATTTGAAAATTTAAAATTCAATTAATATAGAGTTGAAAATATTAGAAATCTTGCTTACTTGGACGACACGTTGTTCTGAGAGTGGTTTCGTTTTTCTCCCAAACTGGCGTGGGTGATGCAGTCATGCATCTATTTATTAGGTTTGTTGGATCAGCAGAAAAACCAGTATTGCATTGGTACGTTATTGCTTCTCCCACAAAATACGGCTCACTGTCCGATGAACTTGTTATGGTGCCATTTAATATTGCCGGAGGTGGCGCAGGGCAGACTAGAAAAATGAAATTTTTACTATTTCATTTTTAAAAAAAATGTTACTAAAACGTATGAATTCGCTGCGGAATGCTTTAAAACGTATTATTCACGATTATTAATTAAATATATTATAACTTATCTTACCAGGGTCACAACTTGGAGCAGGATTTACCCATTGTCCTGTGGAATTACAAAAATTAAACGAAGAACCTCTTAAAGCTGTTCCCGTTGGGCAAACATAAGAGATGCTTTGTCCAATTCTTATTAGTGAAGGTACTGAGATAGGTCCATTAGTCGCTTGAGGAAAAGCCGTAGAATTACAAACTAAAAAAATGTTTTTTATTTTCTCCATTATTATTCTGTTTTTTATAAAATTTGCTTTACTATTTTATTAATGAATTATAAAAAACTTTAACATCAATTTTAATTTTGTGATTTTGTTTTTACCTATTGTTGGATTAAAATATGAAATTTTTTAAAATATTGCTTTAAATTGAAAAACTACTGAATTTTCAGGAAAGTAGGCTAATTTTAAAAATCCAAAATTGAAGAAAAAATTTAAATTCCACTGGTAAATATCAATTGTAGATGGTATTGGGTCTTGATACCTAGCCAACAATTAAAATAAAAGCACAGCTTTAGTCAATTAAATATTATTATTTTCGTTTTTTGTGACGTCCTTAAAATGCTGTTAAAATTATTAATTACCAACAAAAAAATAGTTAAAATTATATTTCAAAGCAGTAATAATAAACTGTAAAAACAAAATTCGAAACGAAAAATATAAAAAAATGTAATAGTTTGTCATCAATTTATTTTTGACTGCAATTCCTAATGATTCAAACCTGGTTTTTACTGTAAATGCCGAAGCACTCTTAAATCATTTCAAATTTTTCTGCAAGACATATATTGAAAATTTTGGCATAGCACACTTGCGATAATGTCCCAATTACCACGTATTTTTCATATCAATTTTTTTTTCTTATTTACTACCTTGATTTCTTATTTTATAGCTAAATGCAATTGTTTTGAGATGTACTATTTATAGAAAAGTTAGTGGTGGTATTTGTATATGCTTAAGTTTTTTGTTCTCACTAATTCTAAATTATATTTAACAGCCTTGAAGTACAAAAAAGAAAAGAAATTAAAGTACTAATTATAAAACGTTTAAAATTTTGGTAAAAGAGAAATAAAAAATGAAATTTTTTAAATTATTTTCAAAATTACGTATCTTAGTTTTTTTTTTAACAAAATGAAACAATCATCCAAAATAAAAATAAAAGGCCAGAGCTAAACGCATTTTCGAAATTTGAAAAAAACAATTCTTTGAAGAAATATGTTTCAGTAATGTGCAGCTAAATTTTATCTTTGCACCTCGCAAATCGTCGCGATTTTTTTTCTTAAAATGCAAATACTTAAGTTTACTTCAAAGAAACTTACCGCATATAATGACGGTTGTGTCAATTGGAGACAAGCTCCATGTCAATGCTGATGTCGCATCGCGACTACATGTACTTGTTTCAACTGTAGCACTACTTGCAAATGTCAGATCTCCGTTGCACTGATACGAGACAGTTTGAGTTTCATAGTAAGGTCCTTGCGGGTTAATCGTTGCATTTGATACACTTTCAGGAGTTGGGCACACTGAAAACAAAAACAACAAAAGAGAAATTTTTTTACACTCGTCGAAGATTTAAATAAAAGTTACAGGTAAATTTAATCAAGTATTGGATGGTTAAGCAACGAGTAACTGCTGTACACATCAATTATTTAAAAATACTATTATCACTCTTAATCACGGGGATAACTCATTCCAACAAAAATTTTGCATCTGATAACCTGAAAGGCGTTTTAACTTTCAACGTTTGTGCTCATAATAGAAATCCAAATTTTTCTATCACATCTAGCTTCTGAGCTGTAGAATAGAGAATGAATCTGATTCAATGTATTTTTGTTACAATGTTAAACAAGCGATTAAAACACTTAAAAGTGTGAATCACCCGGGTTACTTCAAAAACAATATTTCTCAGACCTTATCGAAAAATGTATAGCTTAGGGTTTCTAAACCGGAGTCCTCGACCTACTAGGGAGACATGGGGGCCTTCTCCGGGGGCGACGAGCAGATGCTTTTATTACCAACTCTGCCGTGTACAGCAAAACGAAGCTTTGTTTAAATTGTTTTTGTTTAGATTTCGATGTAGATATTTAAATACTGTCAGATCTCAATTATCCAAACATCAATCCATCCCATTATCCGCTAACTGCCATGTACGTTAGTCAGCGACCAATTTTTTCAATGCATTTTATTTCTTCAACCCATAAACCTCGTTATCCTACTCCGACGCAACAACTAAGACAAATATGCAAATAAATTTGAAGATCTTCCGTTAAACCGGAATAAATACAAACATTTTCGATTTATGTAAAAGTAAAGAAACAATAAATGTGTGAATGTCTGCTGTCTAAAGGTACAATAAGAAGTTTTGAGAAATCAGATGCAAAATATGCATAAGAATGCTGATCTTAAATAGAAGCAGCTCAGTAGTCCGCCAAAACAGCTGTTTTGCACAAAAATTTTGCTTTCACGTCAGATATTTTTGGATTTACACGTAAATTTTTAAATAGTTTTTAAATTAAAATCTTAAGTTTTTGACTTTTATAAACTAAATTCTTCAAAATAGGTAAACTGTTTCGATTCGTCTGAAAGTCATTTTTCCCAAGCCATTTCTTGTTGGTCCTTTTTTTAAAGTATTTTTTGCATCATTTATACATCAAGATGCTATCAGTTATTCTCAAGATCAATAATTTTGAAATTAATTTCTCATCTCATTCTTGTGATTGATGCTTATTTTTGATTGGGTTTTTGATAACAACGTTTGGTATTTCAGATATATTTCGGTATATCAAAACTTTTTCAATGTGGGTCCCATTTTAATTGAAGACTGTTTCAATTTAATAAAATGAAAGTTTGTTGCTATTTCCTATTTCTACATTTACGTAATAAAGAAATTATATTTCAAAACAGTAATAATAAACTGTAAAAACAAAATTTGAAACAAAAATATAAAAAATGCAATAGTTTGTCATCAATTTATTTTTGTCTGCACTTCTTAATGATTCATTTAAACTCAAATTTCTATATCAATTAAAGTAAATAATATTTCATTTGATTTTTTAAAATATTAAATTGTTTCTTTTTGATATACTTATATTTAAAAATTGCTGCTCTTTAGCTATTTAATTCTCAATATTGTAAAAGTAACTTGAGTTTAAATGAATCACTGAAAAATATCAGTTTATTAGACACTTGTAGATGATGATTGGTTTTGAAATTCTCTGCTACAAATTTAGTTATTACGTTAATTTTGATTTTATGGATAACTCGCTCTCCGGAGTGACATTTGCCTTGCGGAGTTCAAAACGGAGACAATTTTTGAAGTTCTGTTCAAACGAATCCCAGAACAAGCTTTAAACTAACTGCATTAATTTAAACTAAACTGACTGCATTTTCTTAATTTTTTTTACTTTGATTGCATTGATTCTTTAACATTGCGTTTGTATTTTTGTAATTTAACAAGTGAATAAATTAACAGACTGGAATGGGTTAAAAAACAAAGCTACGTATTTTTATTGATAAGCAAGGGGGCCCCAGTTATTGCGAGACTCTGAAAAGGAATCATAAACCAGTTTCATCTTTAAAGTGCGCAACCGCGCAAATCTGCATTGCTCTCAGACTATTTGCGCAGTAACAACATGTCAATTTTGTAAAAATTAATTTTTAAACTTTTGTTTTTTTCAGCTCAAAATAGCATGGCTGAGTTGTCATTTTGCCAGGGCAGTAATGACTCGAGTCCGACGCAGATCCAACCAAAAAATTTTAGGAGAAATTTGCCCGACTCGAATCCTTCAATCGACTAAAGAATCAAACTTATCGAAGTACTTGACTCAAGTCTAGACAAATGTGTCTCGATCAAAAAAATTAAAATTTTTTTATGCCAAACCTTACTAAAAAAAAAAAAAATTTCAAAGTCAATCTAACTTGATTGACAAATGAAAATTGATCTATTTTAATTTTAACTTACGTTGAACGTAAAAAACTTTTGCAATGAAATAAAAATTTAAAGAACTCTTATCTTGTCAAAGGAGGTAAAAAAACTTGGATATAAAATTGGTCATAATAGAATTGGAAGCAAAAGTATTCATGATTTTATGAACTTGAACTCAATCTTCTTAGCAAAAGATTTGGACTAAATGGTTGTATGATTGGGACGGTTGTTGACGGACAGATCTTGGAACGTTGAACTCGTTACAACTTTGCATTTGCCTCTACAACCTCTAGTAACAAATCATGATATGCAGTACTTTTTGTTTACTGCAAAGACCAAGAAACTCGCGATTAAAAAACAGTTTTTTGTTTTACAAAACTCAAATCAACCCAAATTAATTATTCTGATTGTTTTTTCTAAATATTGAATTGACGGAACTACCAAATTTATCTAACACATTTTAAAAGAGCGCTATCACTTTTAAAGATTAGCAAACATTCAAATTAGAATAAGATTGCCGAGCTTCAGGTGCAGTTGTCTAAGCTTAAGTAATTTTTCGATTCATTTTCATTTTTAATCCCTTATTATTACAAAAGCCGGTGAATGGCAAGGCTTCACAACAAAAGCGTTTTTTTATTTCATTCACAAATATTTTTTAGAACTACCATTTTCAAAACTAGTAGGAAAGGAATATAATCAAAAATTTTAACCCAGAAAACGTATATCGGTGTAATTTTTTGAAACTTTTTTTGCCGTTGATACTATTTTTTGTGTAGAACTTTGAAAATATTTTCAGTTCTTCTTCTTCGACCATTACATGGCAAAATAGCTAAACAAGTATTTGCTAAAAAAACTTTCATTTAAAAAACTAGTGGTTTGCAACCTCAGTGCAATACAGTTCAATTTCGATACTTATTTTACAGAATCATGCAATTTTTTATTAAGTATTAAATTGCAATCTATAAAAAATAGTGAACTTACTTTCAAAGCACATCGGAGGAGAAGGATTCAAAGAAAATGTAAATAAACCCATTGAATTTAAACACGTGGTCTCAGCTGACCCAACACGTACAAATCCGTTGCTGCAAGCATAAGATAGTATTGTGCCGACTGAAAACGCCAATAAACCTCCCGAGTTAATTGTCCCATTGCCGATGGTCACCGGAGCTCCGCACCCTTGATTCAAAAGTTTTCTTAACTTTTTATTGACTCGATTGTAAAATGCAAGTTGATATCTATTTAGAATTTATCACTTTCCACAGTGAATTTGTTATTTAAAGCTTAATAAGAAATTTTTAAAATAAGATATTTTAAAAAATAAAAAGCCTAAACTGCAGCAAAAAAATTATCACTTACGAACGGTCTCACAGCTCGGAATGCTGCTTATGTTAAAAAGTCCAGAATTCGTGCATGTGGCAACAGAATTGCTTGGAATGCTCTGAGTTGGATTATTACAAATATACGAAATCACTTGTCCTTCCAAGAAAGGACCAGTAATTACGGTGGGTGAAGTTGACGTATTAGCTGGGGCAGACGGTGCAATTGGGCACTCTGCAAATAAAGATTAAACAATTACATCTTTATTTTGGTTTTTATCACTTATTTACCTAAAGATTGGTTGTAAAAATTGGTAAACATTTAAAAATAATGCTTACACAAAACAAAGAGCTCTTTAGTTGTTAACATGTGAGTTTAAATCAGTTCAATCATCTGTCTGAACGCGAAATGTTTATTTTAAATGTCACTTAAGTGATAATAGCGTATTGGTTAATAACGAGTAGTTAGCAACAAGATAAATTAATTTTTAAAACTTTATTTTACAATTAAATGGACTATTAAGGAATCTCTTTTGCACTCAAATACAAAGTAAAATTTTAAAAACCTTATGCACCATGATATGTTATTAAAAAACAAGAGTCAGAGAATGACAGTTGAAAGAAGGTAATTAAAAACTGGAGCTATCAGCTTTATATTCCATTGCAAATAAAATAATATCATTTTTAAGTTAAATTACAGCAGCCACGTACAGAATTTTATTGAAACCTCAACAGTCTGTTTCGCCTTTTCGCATCATCACCTCCTGATGAGGTTTCAATAACATTCTTTACGTGGCTTCTGTAATTTAACTTAATTTAATGCTCTGAATTTTCATTGAGCTCTCTACTTACAGTCTTGCCACTTTTACTAATATCATTTTTATATTAATTCATACTTAATGGGTTAACTATGTTCTTTTAAACATAAAAAATTATAAAGAAAAATTTAAACTATTCAATAACATATTTTTAAACTTGTCGCTTATTGGTTATTTAAGGGCTAGTAGCTATCGATGCATTTTCACAATTTTTTATCTGAATGTATGAAACCATGCAAATCATCTTAAAATTGTTCG
Organism: Diplosoma virens; assembly: GCA_963680785.1. NCBI lineage: Eukaryota > Metazoa > Chordata > Ascidiacea > Aplousobranchia > Didemnidae > Diplosoma > Diplosoma virens. Next base: position 48,757,564 of record OY796880.1, on the reverse strand, counting down.
TAACTTTAAATAAATGCAATACTGTAAAAAATTTCTAAAAAGTAAAATCTACTGATAAAATTTAACAACAAGATTACGACAAGGAAAAAAATTGTTCTAAATTCCCACAATTACGAATAATATTAAACTTCTTATTGCAAAAAAAAGCAACAGAACAACCAGAATAGTATATTGCAGTACTGGTCCCACACCATTTTCAAAACAAACAAAAGTTAAAAAAAGTTGCAGTCTGTCATTTGTCCCGAACCCGGCAAACAAAAAATAAATTTTATCACCCTGAGTAAACGCTATAAAATTATCTGGTTAGGACAATGCTAGTATATAGACTCATAAAACAGTGACAAAAAAATATTACGTTGATGAAACGTTTTGTCAGCTTAAATTAGTAATTGTTCGTATGTACTCTTACAAACTGAAAGTTTTAGAATTAATTGAAATAATAAAAAGTCGGCACTTTAGAAACAGCTGGAGGCTCCAGAAATTTTTCCGGTGGCCCATTTCGGAGTCTCAACTCATAGATTTTGGTTAACAAGAACTTGAAATCCATTGGTTTCTTGTTTCAAATAGCAGTTTCATTAATCAAAAATGTAGTTGTCTTTTTTCAGACTTTAATAACTCAGCCAATGTAATTTATATTTTTTTTATTGAAATATGATAATTGACGGTGATTTACTATTTTTTTCAAAAAATAATTCAATTAAAAAACTTTTTCACCAAAATTTAGAAAAAGTAAAGTTTTGAAGTAGCGAGGTAAAACAAGTTAGCAAATAAGAAGTTTGTTAAAAATAAAATTTTTTTGCATCTTTGATATTTTTTTAACCTGCATTTTGTCTGTGAAGTAAATTTCAAGTTAATTGATTGTAAATAAACAAAATGAACAAAACCAATTTTTTTAAAATTATCTTATTCAGATATTTATATGAAAACTCTATTTCACCTGCACGGTTAATCAGGGAAATCTTCTATTTGAATAAGATGCCCCTAATGAGCCGTGCAGGTAAAACAGTAGGGAGTTTTTTAATATGTTGTAATGTTTTGAATTTGAAAAAAATGTGCTGAATTCTGTAATATACAAAAAATTCGATAATTTTGTGATATGTAAAAAAATCCAAAACCGATATTACTAATAAAAACGCTTTAAAATTTTGAAAGAGTAAGACAAACGATAAATTTTTTGATGGAATAAAAAAATGAGTTTTTGAAAAACAAAATCTGATATTTTTTTATTTTTAATGTGCCAAGTTTTAAACTGCTTATATTGTATAAAAATTTATTTATCCCGCTCAAATTTTTTTCACGGTTATTTTCTTAAAGCAGGGTTTTTTACACCAATAATTCTGGCATTTGTTTCATAAAAAAAGAATCAGCACTAAAGAGCTCTTTTAGTTATTTATGTATTTATTAAGACAAAGCTGAAATATCTCTACAGCATGTTCAAATTAGGTATTATTAGAAGATCTGCGATGCAAAAAAGATAAAATTGAAATGGACATAATGTTTTAGATTTTTGTTATTTAAAGTTTTATTCTTGGTTTAGTCAACAGCGTTTCCTACACGAAATTAATAAAATCGATTTTCTGATCTAAATTTTTAGGATCTGAAATTCCTAAAACTAAAAAAAAGATTTTTATAGTTTTCGTATTTGACAAATTAGCTTTCTGGATTACTAATAAGCCAGAGGGGATCCTGTTTGTGATATGACTTAAACTGATATTTGAATATGGAGAAAGCATTTATTTTTTCGAAACGATTGTGTTATAAATGCGTAATAAAATAAAATTTGTGCGTACTAAGCTCAGTATGTGTTGATTGTTTTATTTTCAACAAACGTAATGATTTTTAAAGTATTCAAACTTTTAAATAAAGCAAAAAAGTGGAATTGCATATAATGTTAAAAATATAATGACCAACCTACCTATCACACAAGAAGGTGGATTTGCATCAAGTGACCAAATAAAACTTGAATTGCATATTGTCTGAACAGGTACACCAGGTCTTGTACCAAAACCAGAACTGCAAGAATAGGTAAGAATTGTCGAAACAGAGTAAGATGTGTTTGGAGAGTTCACAAAAGCATTGTTGTTCATTAGTACGGTTGGCCCAGCACACCCTGTAACAAAGTATTGTTAATTTTAAAACGTAAATTTTTAAATTAGACTTTAAAACACATAATAATTTTTAAACGAACTTTATGGCAAACGATTAGTTTTTTTTTTTATTTCTTAAAGCTACTGTAGATCAAACGTTAGGAGTAATTGCTTGATTTCATTGATAAGTAAAAACTTGTTATCGAATTTTTCATTATAAACTTATTTTTAAAAAATCGTAAATATAATTTAGGTTCTATTTAAAAAAAGTTTTTAAAAATAATTTTAAATGCAGCATATAGTTAAGCTATTAGAATATTACATCCGAATAGCAGAGACGTTACACCAAAAAAAGGTGAAAGTTAACAATTAGCAATGGAATAACGATTGAAAAATTTTTCTTTTTTTACTCTACTGAAAAATTTGAAACGTTTTATTTCTATTCTATTCATTTGCGTCTTTGAGGCATCTTTTTAATAAGTTCATTTGCTTACTTAAAGCATTTTTTTATTTGCAACATTTTTAGAGAAAAAACCCTGCATTTGTGGTAAGGTATAATTTAGTTTTTTATATTTTTTTATGCTTCATACAATATTTTGTTATAATTTAAAAAGTAAAACTCTTGTTTTTTAAAACCATAAATTAGTTTAGTTTTTCTGTATTTTATGCTCAGGCAAATTGTCAAATAATAATTTTTACTTGCTATCAGAATTCCCCAAATGTACTGCTTTTAAAATAAGGTTTTTAAATTTTTATTTATTTAGACATATAATTAAAGTTTAGGGCTAATTGCTATGATCACCAAACAGCGTAAAGTGCCCAAAGTGTTATTCAGAAAGACACAGCATAATAGCGCAAGCGGTTTTTGAACGGATCGTGTAGCTAAAATTCGCCATCAATACTGCGCACTTAACCGGTCGTGTCTAATTCGAAGAAAAACTGATTGGAGTGAGAGTTGGTTTTAGGGAGATACAGGGTTAGCTTTTGAGAGAAAGTAGTTGGTTCAAAGGAAATTAAGTTTTGCTTGAGCATCTTGACAAATTTAAACAAATTCCAAAAATTTTGGGCCCACTTTGGGCTAGCAAGAACAATTTGCGCAACGTTTTTTTCTCTTTATATCTCTTAGAGGAACTACTTTCGTTTCTTTTTACTCTCACTCCAGTCGGTTTTTCTTCGAATTAGACGCGACCCACTTAACCGCTCGGCCAGCTGCCAACTTTAATTTGCCTAAAAACATGAAAAGGTACTATTTCCAATATAAAGTCGGCAGCGTGGTTAAGTGGTTAAAGCGCCGGGCTCATGACCAACACGGTCTCGGTTCAAAATCCACTCGCGCCATTCTGTTGTGTCCTTGAGAAAGACACTTTACGGGACATTTCCCTGCTTGGTGGTCCTGGAAAGTAATTCTAAATTATAGTCATATCTCTATTAAATTACAAGCGGACAGCAATATCTTGGTATCTCCGGAAGCAGGTCGGGGTAATTACCTACCTTATGTATTAGCGCTTTTGCCGCTTTCCTCCAAGTCAGGAGGATAAATATAGAGATAAAATAAATAAAAATAAAATAAATAATAAAGTCTGGTAAAGATAAAAAACAAATTTTTTAAGACTTCTTGAAATTACGATTCTTTTACATCCAAAAATCACTTGCAATCATAAAAATCTACGATTAATATCGGGTGCTTCTTTGAAAGCAAAAAATCAACTGTCATGACAAAAACAACCCTGGATCGATTGTCAACTGTTAGACGTGGGCAACTTGAAAAAAACTACTTCTATCAAGCAATTGTCAGACATTTAATAGTAAAAACAGTCTCAAAACAAGGTTGCTATCAATTAGAAAAAATAACCTGACGCTAAAAACTTTATACAGGTTTTTTAAAGGTTCTTGTATTATTTCAATTATAATTCTTTAAAAATACCCATTTGTATAAACATGATCTGAAATGTTTTCTGCTTGAATATTATTTTGGTATAACTTGACCCATTAATCAGGCGCCGCTTTAACCAAAGAGTGTGTAACTATCTGGTTTAAGAAATAGAAAGAGGTACTACAGACTATCGGAGAGCAGCTTACTTGTTTAAAAAGCAAATGCATATCATTATTACGGATTCACTAAGATTTTCCATTAATCAAGTAAATAAGCGTTATGCAGTCTTGGTTTAAGAGTGTCCTACACTTTATTGGTAAAAAGCAGAATACCCTATTGAAGATGCGAATAACTTGAGCAAGGGAAGCAATGATCATTTAAGGATGTAGAGCTGTACACTAAATCGGAAGTAGTTGACCTGCAGTCTGGTAGTAGTTTGGTTTATTTTACTATTGAGCTTGCTATTGGAGAGTTGCTATCGAGTTAAAGCGAAAACGCCTTTTTTAGTCGCTACGTTCGTTTTAAAAATTTTTTTGATAAGTTTGCTTTAAAAAAATACTTAATTTAATTTAAAATTGCAAGTGTTTTTTCAAAAAAGTGATAAAATCAATTGCACACAATCTATTTAAAGGGAAAAACGTTTGTCTTCGACAACTTCATTCCCAGAAAATACTTTGAAAAAATTTTAAGAACTACTGTACTTTAATTCAAAGCAGTGAGGGTGAGGTTAAATTTATCACACAAATAAATAAATATAGCCACCAGTGGTGGGCATGGTGCTGCTTAAAAGTACCGCGGTACTTTTACTCGGTACTTTTGAATAATCCAATTTAATAATTATAACTACTAACTTCTCTGTTATACATTAAATTTCAATTGACATTCAAAAATAGTCTAATTCAAAAATAAAAATAAAAAATTTAAAAATAGTTTTTTATTACTATTAATATGGATTGTTTAAAAGTACCGAGTAAAAATACCGCGGTACTTTAAAAAAATACCGTACCCACCACTGATAGCCATTATACAAAAAGCACAAAGTTAATAATAGCTAAGCCAAAAATTTTAATGTCGAAAGACAAAGCTAGCAAAAAAACTTACTTGTTTGCGTACAGCTGCCTAAAGAAGATGGTAACCAACTACCGTTGCTTTGACAAACAACAAGAGGATTATTCAGCGTATGTGTGGGCAAGTTACATGTATATGAAAGACTCTCTCCTGCAGTGTATGGTGCGGCGCCATTTATTGTTTGAGAAGCATCTGATGGAGTTGCTGGGGCATTAGCTATATTGCAAACTAGAAAAAAATATTAATGAATTAAACAGTTTTAATTTGTTTTATCAATAAAAGAAGGAGCAAGAATTGATTTAATTCATCAAAAGAAGCTTACTGGTTCAAATTGGACTTGGAGGAAGTAGGTTAATACTAAATGCCAAATTAAACCGTATTACAAACGGATACTTTTTGTTTGTTTGTTTTAATCTTCAAATAAATTTTAAAGTTTTTGGCATACTAACCATATTTAATTGTTTCACATTTTAACAAAATTCGAGAAATTAAAACTATAAATATAAAACTAGCATACATAAGCTTGCCATCAACATACATACATGGTGTGCAAGAGGGCAATGAAGCCATTGAAACATTCCAGGTGCCACTGGGCAAACAAAAATTAATAGTGGCCATGGACACTTGTCCATTCGTGCAATTGTATTCAACGATGTTTCCTGCAACGTAAGTGTTGCTGATCAGCGGAGGACTTCCATTGGCAAGTGCAAATGTCAACTGCGGCGTTGTAGGTGGGACAGGGCATTCTGAATAAAAAAATTTTTTTTTCATATTGGACATTAAAACAGGTTAAATTTCTTTCGAAAGTTATATGTTTGCATTAGATTAAAACTCTAGAAATGTACTATTTTCAGCAAATTACAAAACATTTAACTGAATTATTAATCATTTGAAGTAGTTTCGATCTTTATGTACTGCTTTATTGCTTTACCCCTAAAGTCTTTAGTTTAAATCTTCGATTAAAAAGTGCCATGACGTCAAATACACTTTTGATATTTTATTCATTGCCCTCTATTATCTAGTGTAATATGGTATGACATAGTGTCAATAAAGCAATTGCAAAATATTTTTTAGCCATATACACTGTAAGTTATAATTTATTTAAACCCTATGTTAGAAGCTATTAAATAAAAATGACTTTAATTTATGGCGTGAAGTTAGAAACAAATTTACGAATGAGACACATCCATACGTATTATATAAATCACATCAAACAAAGTTTAAGATAACTCTATGTTGTTCGTTTTTAGTCAATTTTATCTCCGCAGCAGTAATATATGAAGTTTTGTCCACGATTTACCGGTTGTACTTTTTACGCTGAAATTTTTTTATTACTGTAGATACAGGTAAAATAAAATACAAACTGCACATATCCAACTTACCTCTAAGGCATTGTGGTAGATTAGAACCCATTAGTGACCATGTAAAATTGGAAAAGCATATACTTGTGGCAGATCCACTTAATAAATAACCGGAAGAACAACTGTACGTAATCACGGCATTATTGGGAATATATGGTGGACTCATTGGTGCGAAATTTCCATTTGAAATGTTCGGTGGCGCTTGGCAAGCTAAATCAATAATAACTTATTCATAAGCAGGTTCAAATTTTTTTGGTTGCTTAATAGTTTAGTTGATTATAAGTACACCGAGTCGATTAGTTTTACGTCATAAACAGCTTTAATTGCCGTTTGTTGTTATAATAACCGATGAAGCTTTTTAGTAGGTTCCAAGCGTTTTCTGTCCGCTAGTTTTATATTCACGGTTTAAAAAGTGAATTGAATAATTAACTGTTTCTTGGTTTGTAGAAATTTTAATTAGTTTGGATTTACTTTAGCTAGGGAGAAACTATTGTTCATACGATTTGTGGCTACTACCAGGTGCATTACTGCAGTGATAGAAGCGGCATTGCGCATCACGCACGCCGATGACCAGATCCTATAACTCGATATCAATAATTATCGCTTGAATTAAAACAAAACATGAAATCAAAACCTTTTGTTCTACAAATTTTTTTTACCATATTTTTTTTATCATAAAAATTAACTGACATAGTTTTATGTTATCTATCTGAAAGATGTTGCTCAGATTTATTTGCAGTCTCTGCTACTTGGAAATGTGATAATACAATTTGAATCAGCAGTAGAAAAAAACAATTTATATTTTTTGTGTAGATTTAAATTTTACTTTATGTTAATTTTTTTTGAATTAAAAAAATCTGTCTTTTAAAATACTTAGAAAAAATGTAAATTTAGATTTTAAACCAAAAAGTGTAAAAAAGATTGATGAGAAAAATTAAGATCAAAATTAAAATCATAGAATGAAATTCTTTACGTATTTTGACCTTTTTGTTATATTCTCCAATCACATGGTTACTTACCATATCGCTCGCATGTTGGTGGTGAACTGTCAAACGTGAAATTCATGTTTGCTTGACATTCAGTGACGTTATTCGCCGGAGGTCTAAGTTCATATACACTAGTATCTTCACATCTATATAGAAAACGAGCACCAACGTCATATGGAGGTAAACCAGGGGTGACCCCGTTTGTCTCCAATGGTGCGATGGTTACAACTCCAGGTGTAGATAAAGGCAACAAAGGAAGTCCCGGACAAGCTGTAAAAAAGTTGTTATCATTTATTATACATTTTACAAGTTAAATTTTTTAAACTATTTATTAAAGAAAACCACGAGAAACAGTGCACTTTTTAACAAAAAAATGTGGATAACCATCTTTTAAGCAAAACATAAGACTACAGTATATGACAAACAAAAATTATTGATGTGGCCACAAGTTGTGCAATGGTACAAAAACGATCTATTGTATACTTTGCTTGCTTAATCTGACTTAAAAGTTGTATTATGATTTTTTTTTTTGGTTATTAATTAAAAATAAATTCAAATTTTTTTCTAATGTTTTTAAAAAAACGCTCTTCAATATTTTGACTGTGGAATAAATAAGAACAGCGTTATTACAACCATTTTAAAAAAAAATTTATCAAACTGCATAAAAAAAAAGTCCAAACTATTATTAGCTGCACACGTGAGAACGAAGTTTACAATTGAATATATCATTTTATGGGATAAGTTGTTTATTTGCTTTGAAGAATATTACTTTTGTTTTTAAAATGTTGTTTTTTCGTAGCTTTGACGTGTTTGATGAAGATGTTTTTCCACTAGGCACCCTTTACTTATAAGTTAGAAAAATTAACCAATCCTGGTTTTTTTTTTAACTGATTATGCCGAAACGTTTTGCAAATATACAATTTTTTGAAACTTTTTTTGTTATGGCACATTGATAAACTGTGGATCTGCCCCGGCAAGCTTACTTCAGATGCTATTTCTTAACAGCAACATTTAATCAAAAGGGTACGCCTGCATGTGTGCACAATTCATTTGATTTGATACGGGGTGGAATGTCTGACAAGCAAGTTTTCAGATCCTACTGCATTCTTTCAGAAATACAACAAAAAAACTACGAGCTAGCCCAATTGCTTAATGGTTTTGCAATCAATTTTGTCACTAAGAGCTTAAAAATATTGATATCAAATTATAATAATGCAATATGATGTCAGTACAAATTAACAATCAAAATTTTATTACCGGTTGTTTTACCATAAATGAAATAGAAGAGATATCATTTGCATCAAATTATTGTTTTTTGCACATATAAAAACAAACAACTTTATGCAAATGGAGTCTCTGTAGACCAAAACTCTAATGGATATCTGTGAAGGCATGAAAATTTTGTGACACACTTCATTTTTTTTTTGCAACACACAGTTTAGAAAACCATGAAATTTACACACTGCTGCATTAAACTAAGATGAAAATTGTGAAACTTTTTTCAATCTATTTATCCTTAATTAAAAAAAATTCTTCAAGGAATAACTTATAGATCGGACCAGGGTTTTTGTTTCAAATGTTTTTATTGGAATTGCTACTTATAAGCATAAAATCAGGAACACTTTGCTGGGGTAACTTTTCTGCCAAATTAAATGATACACAAAAGAACAGTACAGTATCACCATAAGTACCAAAATTTTTAATTTTAATTAATAACTTTTTTATATATTTTTTGAAACATGTACAATAAAAAAATAATATAAAGACATCTTTTTTTCATTGTAAAACATTCACTCTTAGAGTTAACCTTTGTCTCTTTATAATTAGCCGGCGTTTCTTTAAGGTTTTGTACAATCTATTAAACGAAAGGCGCTAACTTTCTCTTATAAAAACAAAAAATTATTGTCTATGCTGAAATAGAAAAAGCAGTTTTTCCCAACCTTTTTTTTAGTCGCTGATCTCTTTAAAAAAAATTATCAAGTCTATGAACCCAAAAATTTTTAAGACTGACCCAGACTACTAAATTTTGCCAAGTTTTTTTTTGTTAATCCTGTCCAACCTTTAAAGCACTTGTAGACCCCCGTCGGGAACCATCGATCTAGAGTTTAAAATTCGGTTTCAACATCTATCAGATTGCTGTGCTGTAATCTGGATCCTAAAACCTATACTTAGTTGTTTGAAGATTTAAATCTAGCTAATTACTTCTGATATCCTCTAATTAAATCTAGCTCTTCTTTATTTGAAGATATATTGCATTAGGCGACATTTTATTTAAACATTTTTGTTGTTTTTCAAACAAATAACAATTTGACTAAATTTGACTATGCTGATTTCGAATCTTCTGTCAAATTTTACCCATCACGTCACAATTTGTCACAATCTAAATTTTAAAATTTTTACAAAATTGCATTTATTATAACCCAAAAGCATATATTTCTGTCCATTTTTTAGTAAAGAAATTATTTCAATTTAACTGTTTTGTGCTTTTTTGCTTGTTGTTATGAGGAACAAATTTTTTTTCTTTCATTTTCTTTCAGTCTCAGTATTGTTTTCATCACGTTTCAGGGACCATCACTAGTCTGCCATCATGGCCCCATCTCATCGTCCTTGTTATCTTGTCTCCATAATTTTGATGTCCTGATGAAAGCGTTTTTAATGTTTTTCAATGATATGATCTCAATTTTCTGGAATATAGTCCAGACGTGCATGTAAAAAACAAACTTTCAAACTTAAGAAGCTTTCAAGTTTTTGAAAACTAATCTACATGTCTTCCACAATGCCTTAATAGACAGGATCTTTAACATTTTCCAACAACTTTGTTACTACTTTTTTTTTTAATTCCATGCCCTTTTTTCTCCATTTGTCATAAAATTGAAATTCTACATCCTTGGTGAATTTTGTAATTTGAAGTCCAATAAACTCTCCTTCGTTAATATTTTGAGTAAATTGAGCACTCAAATTAGGCAATTTTTCAAAAATTGAAACAGACACCTTATTTATTCAGAGCTTTGACAAATTGTTGACCCATTTTAATGGGCAACGGTGGAAGTATTATATTGCTTTTGTCAAAAAAAGCAGGGTGTAAAATATTTTTAAAATCTGATGTAAGTGACATTTTTAATGGCCATTTCCGTTTCATCCAAAGTTTATTTCTTTGTCTCTGTTTATTTCTGTCCCTTCTGTCCCAATCACACACAAAAAAGAGTACTTTGTGTATCCAGTTCGTCGGCCTAGTAACATCTTCACGACTTTAAAATCAACTCAAATTTCACAAGCATGAGTGGCGTATTGCAGTTTTCACAGCATAACTTCGATGTTTTCAAAAGAACATTTGATGATTGTTGAATGTTCTTAAGGGTAACAAGCAAATTGATTTCTATTGTGCAATGAAACAGCTTTTAGACTAGTTTTTGATGTATCAATGTACAGACGCTAGTCAATGGAATAATAAGCTGTTCCTAATTTTTCAATCAGATCTTTATCACCAAAAATATAAACCAAGGAATTTTTTTTAGATAAGTAAGAAGTGCATTTACTTTTACGATGTTTATACCAAGAAAAGGTTGTATCAGCACTCAACATATTTTTTATTTTTAGTCTGGATCGCAAAATAAAACCAGATTATTTTGGAAAACCCAAATCTCTGACAAGGTCATTTAGCTTTGCTTGATTAACCCTTTAACTGCCAACAGCCACTACTATATAAATCTCTGACAAGGTCAGACAAGACTATATAAATCTCTGACAAGGTCATTTAGCTTTGCTTGATTAAATGGTTTAGTTCAGGGTTTCCCAAACTTTTAGTTTATCGGTACCCTTTGGATACTGTAGCAAGTTTGCATGTACCCCCAAAATTTTGTGACTTTTCTTTAAAAAAAGGCTTTCAGTTAGAATCAGCCACTAATTTTCCCCCTATTCATGCCCAAAATCAAGATGATCTCTGAAAAAAAAGGCCTTCACTCTGAATCAGATACAAATTTTCCCAATTTATGCCAAAAATCAAGGTGATCTCTAAAAAAAAACGATAAGTTTTCACTTTACAGCAGCCAGAAAATTTCCTAGGGATACATGTATCCCAGTTTGGGAACCCCTGGTTTAGGCTGATGATCGTCATTACCTTCCTACTCTCAAGTTCTCAACTTTCTGTAAATTGAGTCTCGGATGAAAACTCCGCACTGTAAAAATTTTTAATAGTTTCTAAAGCTCTTGGAGGCAAAGGAATTGGGACATCTTTCCCTAGAAAAATTGGTCGTATGGCTGAAGGCAAATTAGGATGATTTTATGCTTATATTTAGCGTTGAAGCCAAAAACACTGCGAACTGCATGAGTAAGATCTTCTCCATAATTTTTTGGCTCCCTTTAAACTTTTGAAACACAAATTGTTATAAATTTCTGTTTTCCATTGCTGCAATGTTGTAAAGATTTTACACAAATGCGACAAACTTAGTTTGGGGCCCATGTCTTGTCTTAATCACCTAATGTAATTTCAAAACAAGCATAGTACGCAATGTTTACAAAAATGTTGTATTCTACGGTTGACCTGAAGGCACAAAGCTTTCACATAAGCAACAAAATATATTTGGGTCATTTACACAACCTCTTATTGCTTGCATTTTACTATCAACGTCCTAAAGCAGTACCTACTCAAGCATCTGTAAAACTAAAAAGAAAACAATAATGTGCAAAAGTTTTAAATGGCATGGTTAAAAATTGTACACAATCAACTAGTTAATGACGTCACAATGACTTCTAACAATTTTGACTATAACAATGATATAGAATAAAATGGACTATTTTTAACACAGTCTGATTTAATTGGTATAATCCGGAAATTTAAATTGCGTATAAAATAAATCTTAACGTGATGGAACAAAAATGTCTGCAAATTCATAACCAGTGTAAGAAACTTGTCCTAATAATGGCGTTATTTATCAGTCAAAAAAACTATGTCCACCAGTTTTATAGTAAATCAGTGATTCTCAACCATCTACCACGGCACACTACTGTTAGGCACCGCGAGAAATTTCAAAATGTGTTGCTACACTCTTAAAAATCATTAGGCAATAGAATCTTTTAAAATTTAAAACGCTTTTTTATTCTTAAAGTCTGAAGTGATGGCGTATTTGTTCGTTCGTTTTTATTGCTTTTGTTTTAGTAGTAAAATCCATCTAAAAATATGTTATTAGATGAAATGATTAAGATCGGAAGAATTGCTGGATTCAAAAAATAGAATTAAAACCCACCTGAACAACTGTATCTCAAGCATTCTAACTTGGAGTTGAAAGTCTAGATGGGTCTCGACTTATGTTGCTCGTTAAAAAGTTGAGTCTTTTAAAACAAAAACGCCTTTTTTGCTTTGGTCTACGTCCCAAATTTTTTTATTTAAATATATGAATTGTAAAATGCAGAGTTCACCCGCTGTCAAATAATAAAAGTGGCAATCTAACTATTTTTCTGTGGGACAAAAAATATCTCTAAACTAGGGGTCGGGAACCTTTTTGAATGAGAGTCATAAAAGCTACATATTTTTTTGATGTATTTCCATGAGAGCCAACAATGTTCTTCTAATTTTTAGCTATATGTGTTTGGGCAGAAATTTGTTCGTGAGCAAACTTTTTTTGCGAAGTAAAATTTATAATATTGACAATTGACTCTGATTTCTTGATTTTCGTCTCAAAAACGTAGTGATCTCTTAAAAAAAAGGTTTTCAGCTTAAATCTGACTCTGATTTCTCAATTTTCGTCTTAAAACAGTAATGATCTCTTTAAAAAGGTCTTCACTTTTGAAATCTTGTGTGCGCAGATCTTTTTTTTATGTGCGCTAATTTATGCTTGTCAACAAAAGAGCCAGATGCTGTTATCAAGAGAGCCATATCTGGCTCGCGAGCCGTAGGTTTCCGACCCCTGCTCTAAACTTTTGTCAAATATATCAACGTCACCTTTCTTTAGTCGTAAAGCCATATGAAAAAACAAAAGTTTTATATTTTTCTGCAGTTACCAAACAATTTGTATGAGTTGAGCTCAACAGGAAAACTGTCTTATTTTTTCATTTAGCTAGATAATGCAATCAACTACGCACTGTCGTTTTAATTGTTTGAAAACTTGGATGAATATTGTGCTCAAAAAATATGGAATCCAATCGTTCATTGTTATTTCACAAACTGTATAGTTAAACTCTTTTTCTTCAGTACCTTGCAAGATTTTGTAAGGTAATAAGCTACCACCTTGTTTTATAACAAGTTTTCGATAGTCAAAGCTCAAATACTTAACTTAAATTTATTTAAACTTGTTTTACATCCTTTTCAATGCCAGCAATTGCGTGCAGAGTATCGAGTGCTTGATTTACATGTCCAGAACTTTCTGAATTTTGGTTGGATGTAGACTATTTTTTATTTGGAACTCGGTCTCTATACGCCACAAGCTGTTTATCTACAGTACAATTATCCAATTACTTGGATCATATGTAAGTGTTAAATATTTGAAAAAAATATTTCCCGTGTTTCTAATTTAGGCTAATATTGTGTCTTATTTTGTGTTCTGTTTTTGTAAAAAAAACTTATTGCGACCATTTTAGAAACTCATCGTTTGTATTTTGACACTTTCTAGAAAAAACTTATCTTTAAATTATAGCCAACTTTCCATTATCTGAAGTGTTGTTACAATGCTATATAGAATAATGATTTTAAAAGTTGAAGTAAATTGACTCTTGGGCTATTACGTTTTATGAGATAACACATTATCGCAACCACGCCAGGAAATAATGTGTTCTGTTTGAAAACAACATAAAAGCAAAACAATGGTTGAGTTGTATTGCGAAACTAAAAATAGAGGTTAGTGAATCGATAAACTAGCAAAAACAAGCTAATCAAGCAGTTGTTGAAAGCTACGCAATTTCATGTTAAAAGTAATATTTTGTTAGTGCTTTCAGTGGCTCGTCAAAAATTCCTAACACGGTTGCAAGGTGTATTTTAATTCCAAGATTAGCTCAGTTTTTTACATAATTGGATCCTAGAATAAAGCATATAAAAAAAAGAGTTTAGCACCACTGGCCGTAACCTAACAATTTAAAAAGTCGTCTGCGGCTAGTTGGATTGCGGCCAGTTGGTTGCGACCAGTTGTCCCATTTATTGCAAAAAAAAAAATGCAATAGAACTAATTGGTTGTGATTTTTATGCAAAAAACAAACCAAAATTCGTTGTTTACAAAGCGCAGAAAATAGGCTAGTGCAGCAACGCATGTCTTATCAATAAAACAAAAAATAAAATTCTATTCTTTTTTTTTCATAAATCAAATTATAAATTTTTATCATAAGGTGAAATAGCACCAAGCAAGTATTTTTTAAAAAACAGTCAAAATTTTTGTAATTGTGTAGACAAAATGTCAAAAGTAGTGCCGATTGGGGTTAATTGTTTGAGATGCTGAAGAAAGCGCAGAACGCACACCTTATTCGTCCTTAAATTTTGTGCCTTTGTTTTCCTCTGTTTCACCAAAGTTGAAAACTGATTCACATAAATATCAAAGGAAAAATCACTTTGATGCACTATTTCTTAAAGCGGAAGAAAGGCAGATCTTTTCCAGAACTTGCAGACTGATAATGTCTTACACACAGAGTTAATTCTAAAGTCAATGTGCTCTATCTGTAAGACTTCACTAACTTTTTCTATTGTTATAGCAAACGGCTTTTTCACCAACTCCAAATAGACACCAGATATTTGAGAAAAGTACATTAAAAATTCTTTCTACGGATTGATGAGATGTTAAAAATTCAAACAATTGATTAATGTACGTGTTACCATCGATTACAAATGAAACCGCATTAGATATTGGAATAAAAAAGCAATAATTTTTGTAGTCGAAAAGAACAATAAAAATGTGCTTTTTTTGCTATTCGATTAAAGTATCGGTAACCTCAGTTCACAAATGAAATTTATTCGGATTTGACAAAAAAAAGCTGCAGAACTAAAGACTAAAGAAATGGCAATTCTTAGCTTCTTCAGTGCTTGCAAGTTGCAAGGAAGCTTGACAAAACTGTCAACTTTCATCGTTATATGCACTAATAACGATATACATATAACATGGCTTAATAGCTTTTGTAGATGTGAGACTGAAAGTAGGCCTCTATTGCTGTAAAGAATGTCTTGCGCAGCTTCAACGAACTGCGTACTCACTTTGATCATGAATAGGCTAAAGACTATTTACACAGATGCTGTTTAGAAATTCCAAAGTAATCATTAAACTCTAATACATAACACAATGTGAACAGAAATTACATTTTACTGCAACAAATGCTCTATTTTAAAACATTTTTTTAACGATCTCTGCGTTCATCAGTTAGAAATTTGCCATGGTCGACAGATTGAGAAAACATGTTATAGAATCTTCTAACAAAGAATTTGTCTAATTTTTCAAAAAAATACTGGGTCATTTTCTTATACTTATCATACTTTTGAAATAAAACAAAAAAATAAAAAATCTAGGTTCATCATTGCTGGAAGACTTTCTGATTACGATAATGAAAATGATAAGCAACAAAAAAGAGGACTTTTAAAATTTTTTAGTCGTCGTTTGAAAAATTTTAGTAGTTTTTCTTATATATTGTAACAAACGTTAGCTCTAGAAAGATCATTAGGCTTATAAAGTTTTTTTTGAAAAATATTTTAAGGTTATTGCTTAATGAATAATGAAATAATTAGATAAAAACTCTTGACTTTATTTGTTATTATCCATCAATCGCAGGCCTATTTTTAAATGCATTCTCATAGCAAGTTTTCTTCTTAAATTTTTTTTGTTTTAAGTTCTTATTTTTTTTATGTTAAGTTCACAAAAACATTTTGCGTTGATTTGGCAAAGTGCAGTTGTAGTGTCTTATCGATTTAAAAATAAAAACGAAATACTAAATATTATTTAAACAGCTCATTTCTCGATGACATTTGAATTAATTGAAGTTTTGAGCTTATACAAAAAGACATTGGCAAACAGACATAGAGGGATAAAAGTCTAAAAGTGAATAAATATTTTTTTCTATCCATTATAATTTCTAAAAATATATATTAAATTGATATTTCGTACCTGGTACACAATTAAAATTAAAGCTTGAAAACATTCCATTCCCAAGACAAGTTATTGTGGCAGAACCATTTAGCCGGAAGCCCGTTTGACAAGCAAAAGTTACAATGGCACCAACCGTTATTGTGGCACCAACAATAGTTCCACTTTGGCTAATAGTCCCACTATTACTTGGAAATGTGGTTGGGTTTAATGGCCAGGGGCAGTCTAAAATGCATATAAATGATTTAATATAAACCTTTTATTGATTTTAGGTATGCTGAGATAATTGAAAAGTGTGTATAATCATTTTTTCCATTAAATTAAAATGCTTGCAAAAAAATTACAAAAGCAGTTTTGCACATATTTTTGCGTAATTTCAAAATTCTTTCAGTTTTGTTTAATACATTTGCAATTTTTCAAAAGCAAAATTGCATTTAGTGTCCTTTTTAGGCAAATTTCAATTATATTAATTTTTTTTATGTAATACATTTTGATTAAAGTGATTTAAAATATGATGAAATTGCAAAAACACACCTAAACATGGTTCACAAAACACACAAACATGGTGATTTTTTTATTAAATAGCAAAATTTGCGCGAAAAAATGGGATATTAAATACTTTTTAATTATAGGTGTGGGACGATTGTCTTTTCATTTGGCAACACTTAAAGCCACCTTCATAGAGTTTCTTAAACCCTTTCTTAGTTGCCAAAAAAGTTTATCTATGAACTGAAGCTTTCTCGCTTGCGGCCCAAATGAGCGCGCTACCACTCTTGTACTCTCTTGCTTCAACCAAATAGAAACACCGTTATTTTTGATGTCTTGCAATCCTATATAAATCGCGGTTTTCAAAAAGTTTGTCATTTGGTAACGATTTCTTCTGACAAGAGTTGACTGAAAGAATTCTCACGCAAAACAGTTTCTTCAAAAATTATTAAAAACTGAAAGAGTTATGGTTGCGTCCATATTATTGGCTTGTAAGAGTGAAGCACCCGGACCACCGAAAGTAAAACATTTGCAAGATTTCCAGTTTTTAGGATTAATTGGCAAAAAAACTATCACAAGCATTTAATCATTTAAAACAAAAAATAATAGTTTTAATGAGTTGAAAAAAATTATTTTTTCAAAAGACAAGTTCCAAAGTATAATTAAGTAAGGTGGCCTATAATTGTTAAGTCGTAACGAAAAAAAAACTGCTATTAATTTTTTAATTTCATGAATTATTTTTGGATCAAATCAACAAATAAGAAATAGCAAGTCTAGATTTCAATGAGTTAATCAAGTCAAACTTTCAGAGGTAGTTTCAAAGTAGAGTCGATCAAGTATAGATTATCAACATACCTACGTAATAATATATGGTTTAAAAAGCAGTGCGGGATATAATAAAAAGGCTTTTTAAAACTGAAATGATTAATATTGACTATGATTAGTTCAGCAGAACAGCGGAAGAGTCTTCAGAACAGTGGAAGTGGTCAGTTTGACCGTTTTCGCTTTTTAAACTGTTTTAAGTTTAATCGCAAATGTCGTATCTGTCTAATATGTAAAATATTATCTTGGCATATTCTATTAAAATTTTCTCTATCCAAAAAGTTAGGACAAAACAACCCGCGTCCTGGCCTAACTTAAGTTAAAAGCTCTACTTAAATAAGTTAAAAAAAAACATTAACACATTAAACACATTAAATGAAGCCAATCAAAAAAATATTAATAATTTTTGTCTAAAATCTATTGGAAGAAAATGTAAAAAAAATGAACAATTCAAAGATAGCGGTTAAACATCTGAAACGGAGTAATCTAATTGGTTGATAAAGATCAAACCAGATCAGCACAAACATTTACAGAAGATCTTCTAACTCTGAACAAATACTTTTGCCTGACGAGAGTTTTATTAGTTTTGAAATATTTTTAGATTGTTCTATCTTAATTTTTATTTTGCTAGAAGCTTGCTGAAGAAAAAGACAAACAATGCAGTTCTAAACAAGCGTCAAGAAAATTAGTAAACCAAAATTTTTTTAGCATTAAACTAAACTTACTTGTACGATAAATGTACATTTGAAAAAGACTCACATTATTTTAAAAATTAAAAATAGCAATTTTTTTGGTCAATCCAATCAATCAAACAGCTTGGTTTTTATGCTAATAGGAAACGTAGAAGAATCTCAATTTTTTTAAAAACTTTTGTTTTATGCTTATGCTTTTCCATCACGAACAAGAAGCATGAAAACTAAGTGGAATACTTACTTGGCAGGCATGTAGTTTGGCTTAATGTTGGAAATTGAGGTGTACTTTCGGGTTGGCACAAATGGCTTTGTGATCCATTGCGGGTAAAACCTGTGAGACAGAACACAAGCAATGGACCATTGTTAGGGAACAAACCAATAAAGTTAGATCTGGAGGGGAAAGTTGTAGAATTTCCCGGGATCACTGGCGGAAAGGAACAACCTATGTAAAATAGGATTGGTTAATTCAACAAACAAAATATGTCCTGCTTTATCTATCTGCGGCTTGTCATACAAAATTTAGGGCTAGACAAATTGATTTGCATTCACAACTTGGTTTTTATAAAAACTTTCTTAAGAGCAAAGCTATATTTGTAAAACATACTCTTTTTAAAAAAATTAGTATTTCTTTTATTAATGTTTTAATTGCTGATCATAAAAAGTTTTTTTTATTATGTACAAAATTTTTTTCATTCAATTGAATTTCTGTGGTCGGTTAGACAAATTATGTAATTACAAGTAAACCCCAAAAAATCAACCACAACTCATTTTGAATTTTTTAAGAATCCACAAAACGTGTGTAACTTAGATGTCATTTTACTTAGTCTTGCAAAGTGACAGTACGTAAGTGACAGAAATAGTACAAGACAAAGAAAAAGACAGCAAAAAGTCGTTAAGAACATATTCTGTCATCGCTTAAAGGGCATCCACTCCAGGTCAGACACAAACAGGACTGGAGCCGAGAGTTTATTCTTTTACTATCCCAGACTGCTGCACAGCTTGAATCAGATTCTGGTAGTGATGTTATTAAGCCAGCATCGAGTTTCGTCATCCAAAACCGTCAGACCTCGTGCTCCATGTGGTGCCAAATGTATAGGGCACGTTGTTAGAACATGGTCTGCGGTTTGCTCAGAGGCGCCACACTCGCAATTCGGTGAAGGAGCGAGATCCCATTTGTGCATGGACGAATGGAATCGCCCAACACCAGTCCGCAGGCGGTTGAGCTTAACCCAAGCTGCTCGGGGTAAGCCCATCCCAACAGGCCTGGCACCGGTCTCGGGAACAAAAGCACGGAGCCTGGAAGCATTTTCACAGTACTCCGTTTTCCATTTGTGATTTGTCCATTTAGAAGCGAGGATGCCAAGTCTGGCAAGGCTGTCCAAAAGATTCCGCGCAGCTATAACATATAATTAACCCTTGATTGTCCGCTTTTAGGTTTTGAATGAAAAAAGTTTATTTAGTTATCATATAATTAACCCTTAATTACCATATAATTAATAACATATAATTAACCCTTTATTGTCCGCTTTTAGGTTTTGAATGAAAAAAGTTTATTTAGTTATCTGGGAAGTGTTTTGTATTTTGGGGGGAGGGTTAGGGTTACGATTGGGGTTAGGTTCTTAAAGGCAAAAAGGGGAAAGTTGCTACTATTTTGTTAGAAATAAATCAGTAAGGAATCAAAACATACACATTCGTTTATGTGAAACTTTTTTAAAAGACATTAGCTTTTGATGCGGTGATCTTGTTTAAATTTGTCGCCAGCTAAAGCTAAAAACCAATTTCTGAATTTGTCAAATAAAAAATATATAACTGTATTTTTATTATTTGTATTTCAACATTTTTTAGTTTGTGCTGGCAGATGGGATTGTTCTTTACACTCCTTGGTAAGCAATCAAGCGGAAAAAATAAAACCTTTTTTTTTGTCACAAAAAAATGATTATGATGTCCTAATGAGCACTTTATCGCAATAATTTTCTTGTTGTTGAGCCGAAATAGACTTTTAATAAAAATATTGTCTGTCTTTGTTTTTGTTGCAGTATGTGTTTTTATTTACTTTTTTATATTTGGTAGGCTGCAGTGGCGTGCACTCAAGGCATGTAAGTCATGCAATGCATGACCAACGTACAACAAATAATAATATTATATGAATCTATATAATGAATCTGCTTAATAAATATGTATTAACTACATATATATCCACTAAGCAAATTCATTACATATTGCATTTAGTACATTGCGAATTTCAAGGAACGCATATTTTAAGCTATAAGCTCAAAAGCAATGTTTAATTAAGCATGACATGCACCAATGGAATTGCATTACATCACTCGTATAAACAAGCTCTATCTTGACGTCATTTTAAACACTCTTTTATACTCGGTCCGACATTGCAATTCTCAAATTGCACACAGACGTTCATGAAAAACTCATATATCTTTCTACTGAAAAGGATAGAAGAGTAGAATTAATTTATAAATAATGCAAGTAAACCTTTTATTTTTAAATTTATAATTTTCTATGTTACTAAACAGTGAACAAAATCCCGGTAAACTGGACGCGTGTTTCAAAAAACTATATATCTGTTTGCTTTACTTCGCCAGTACAGAGCTCAATAACCAAATAGCTAGAGCAGTATTTATTAATAACGAAAGCACTAAAATAGAATAAAAATTTAAAATTTAAAATCCACAACAGCCTGTTTTTCCAAAGACTGCTCATCAGGCGGAATTCGTAAAGTTATAAAAAAACGTATGTATATATATATTTTTTTTCAGAGCTTAATTTTATATCTTTTTAAAATTTTGTTTTAGGTTTGTTTAGGAGGAGTTAATATAGTATAGTTAGTGATGAGATGACTACACCAGTATAATATTTGACGATAGATATGAAAAAAGATTATTACCATCTGCTTTGAAGTTGTTTTAAAAATTTCTTTAATACATTCAGTAAATGAGCATACCAATTGCATTACCAGATTCAGAGGTCACCGCACGCTACTGCTAGAATGTATTATCTTTTCATCATTTTAGTTTTCTTATATTATTTTTATATCTTTATTTAAGATTATTACATTAATAAAACAAAAAAAATTGCCTTGTGGTTAATTTTATGCAAGCACAAAATTTAATACAAAAAGATAAGTAGGGAATTACTCTTAACTCAGCCACTGCTTTAATGAATATGACCAATATCACTTTTGGCCTGCTATATATTCAACTGATTGAGAAAATGTATTTGATCTCTTACCATTAAAGGGTAATTACATCACAGGGTAATTACATCACAGGGTTACTCTTACCATCACAGGGGTAATTTGACCTCTTACCATCAAGGCGAATGACACATTACTGTGCAAAAGTACAAGACTCGTTCGATTTCGACGAATATCACATTGGTACTTCGCTGTTCACAATCGCATTGCGCTAATTTTCAACAGCCAGGACAGTTACCGTTAAAAATTGACTTGGTAAAGTGCGAACAATAAGCAAGCTAATTTGGTAAAAAAACGCTCTCCAGACATAAAACATTAGAATGATAGAAACATAGCTTGGAGGACTCAAATTGTAAGAAAGAAAAGTAATCGTATAATAAAAAATTAGAAAAAAACTAAAGGTATAGTTTAGCTGGGAGCATGCAGCCTAATTTGAGAATAGAAAAATATTATTGAGGAGCAAATCCTCCGCCAGACAACTGTTTTAACTATGAAAGTCTCGTCAGAGACGGTTCTATTTTACAAATGTCAAAAAATTGGAGCACCAAAAGATCGAAGTGACGGTTTGTCTTCAACACAGTATCCAAAATTCGAAAACTAATAATAAAAGTACTGAGAAAATTCTTGCGTAAATTGGAACTTTAACTGCAAAGTCAAGGATCAAAATCAAATAAAAAAAATCCGAATAATGAAAAATCAAAGTAAATACTTGTAGAATGCCAAAGAAGTCAAAGAAAAGATTAAAGCTTTAAAAGAATTCCTTTGTAAACTTTTTTAGAAAATTGGAATTCTAACTTCCAAAATTAAATGCGAATTTAATTCAAAAAATTTCAAACGCCAGTAAAATAGTTGAAAGACCTAGGCTACATAGCCTACATCAAAATTATTAACAAAATTGTGTTAAGAAATTCAAAGTTATTGGGAAAATTCTTCAAATTGGAACATATTAGACTAAAAAATGATAATAAGGGACCTTCTAGAAAACTTCAAAAAAAAATAAACTGTAAAAAAATAACCAAAAGACACATTGAATTTACCAAATGCATGTTTGCACTTTACCAAGTCAATTTTTACCAGTAATTGTTCTGGCTGCTGAAAATTAGCGCAATGCGGTCGCAAACAGCAAAGTATCAATGTGATATTAGTTGAAATAAAATGAGTCTTTGTACTTTTGCACAGTTATTGTATCATTTACCTCAATGATAAAAGTTTAAATTACCCTTGTGTGTGAATTTTCTCAATCAGTTAAATATGTAGCAGGTCAAAAGTTATTTTGGTCATATTCATTAAAGCAGTGGCTGAGTTAGGAGTGATTCCCACTCATCTTTCTGTAGCAAATTGTCAAATGCTTGCAGATTTACAACTATGTTTTTAGTGATTATGAAAATAGTGAGAAGAAAATCAACTTTTTTATTTTTGCAATAAAAGCCCCTCAAATATGTTTCCGTGTGGTAGTACTGATTTTTTCAAACGGTGCATTAAAGTATATTTATGTGTTTAATTTTTATCATGTGGTGTCTGCTTTGCTGTAGTAGTATCCTAAAGCGATAATTTGTATTGTAAGATCTGCAGCCTACTTCTCCTGTATTGCAGCCTTTAATCTCTATATTGATTTGTAGATGTAGGGAAAATGTGTTTGGAAGAATGTTTTAAAATTTTTTTGATAATCTTTTCTTTTACCAAGCCGATCAAGTCTGATTTTTCACCCTTAAATTATCAATACTCAGACTCATTACTTACTACGTATACGTATGTGCATTTTTTAAAGAGAAGAGGCGGTGGTATTTCAGACTTTGGAGAATTTTTTAGTGAGGGCCACAGACCCTAAAAAGGTTGGGAAGTACTAATTAACGGGTGTTTTTTTTGTTTCTAAAAAACACTTTTTTTTACGAATTGTGTTACAAAGATCCAGGGTTTTTTCATGCCAAAAATAATAAGATAAGATTAAACGTTTTTTATAAGGTTGACCAAGCTTAAGTTTATTTTTCAATATTTTTCTTAAAATAAACTGTTACATAGATGATTAAACAAATGAACTTGGTCAAAATACAATTGGAATAACAGATTAGAAATGCGAAATTTGAAAAACTTAGATTACGCAATTTTGAACTGTACAAAAACTTTTGTTAATTTTGAACTACGTATCCCGGTGTTTTCATGCTCAAGACATAATTACCTCTACATATACGAAATACAGAGCATATAATAATTTCTTTTTGGGTCTTAATATAAAGTTATGTTTTTAAGGAATATGATGAAGGCATGAAAAACCAAATTTATTTTGCGTTTAAACTTTTTAAAGAAAGAAAATAGTTTTAGATTGAAGTGTTGGCTAATAAGTTAAATTTTGTAGTTTTTATTTACCTTAAAAATTAAGAGCTTCATAGTTACTTTTTAATGAGTCTAAAATTTTCAAAATGTTATTGCTACATATACAAAAATGTTTGTATGTTGCTAAAATAATTGAGCAGTCATGGGATGATCAAAAAAAATTTAATTTTTATGTTCTTATGGACATGATAATTTTTACTTTAGAAGTAGAAATAAAAATAAAAATATTTTGAGTAAAAATTTAAGAGTACAATAACATTTATAAACTTTTGAATTGTAGTTTTAATTACATTTTTTATATTTCATTTGAAATCGTAAAAATTTGATTTTGATTTATTATTCAGAAACAGCAAAAATTCTAACCTCTCAAGCACATAGCTGCTTCTCTAGGAGACCATTCTGGTGGTGCATTAGCCGCAGCAATACAAGTGTAACGATCGTTGTTATTGTTAGCATAGAATCCAGGATTGCAAGTGATATTTACAACTGAGTTGATAGGTAAAGGCAGTAGAGTGGCTACGTCCGGGCTGACACTTCCGTTACCAACAGATAAAAATATAGGACAAACTGGAAAACAATGTTTGCATAAACATATTATTTTTAAGCGATTTCAAATAACAAGTTCATCAAAATTTTGAAAATATTTTTAAACAGAATTACTTTTAACTATGCTTCGCAAAAAATATGATAGAAATACCTCCTGGTGTTTATGCTATATATTCAACCAACAAAAAAATGTTTAAAAATATTTTAGCTCTCACCATTTAAATGCAAATGTGATTTTATCGAGCAAAAATTTTTTTAGATTTTTATTGATATCGCCATAGTCGATTCAGCTTTCTTTATTTTTATTTAAACAATTATTGATGATTTCTTGTAAATGTTACAAATTCAGAAAAAAATTATTATTTTCATTTAATTTAAAGTCGGGCCCGTTTTTTCTCTTTAAGTTTGCATTTCATTTTCAATTTATCTCTATATTTATCCTACGGACTCGCAGGAAAGCGACAGAGGCGCTAATACATAGGACAAGCAATTACCTAGACCTGTTTCAGAAGATGCCAAGATAATGCTGTGCTCTAAAAATTTTTGTTTGGTTTTCAGTTCTATAGAAATATAACCAAAATTTAAACCTGCTTGGTAAGGCCACCAAGGAGAGGAAAGTGTTGTAAAGTGTTTTTTCCCAAGGACTCATCAGAATGGCGTGAATAGGTTTTGAACCGAGACCATATCAATCACAATCCCGGTACCTTGACCACTCAACTGGATTGCCCATTTTATATTTATTGTTATATTATTTAAGATTGGTATTCAATCATTAAGCCTTATCAGTAATTTCTCTCTCTTTTTTTATAGAATCTTTATTAGTTTTGGAGACCCACCACATAGTCGTGCTTTTGTCAATGTATCGATGGCAACAACTTTAAAAGGTAATTTGATCAACCAGAAAATTCGATTCCTAGAAAACCTTTAAAAAAGCTGTAGGTTGGACGGTTTTCTTATTTATTTTTCAATAATTTCAAGCACGAAGTTTCCACCAAAAGTAAAATTAATATCAATTACGTCACTGTGACCACAAAAAAAGGTTTAGCATGTAGATTTTTATCATTGTAAATATGTGTTTTAAGCTCACGGTTTTTCATTAATGTATTTGATTTCATCTGTATAATTATCTTCTTGACTCATAGAAAAGCGCGGAAGGCGATAAACACAGAGAAATTGTCAAGCAATAACCCCGACCTGATTCCAAAGATGCAAAAACATTGCCCTCCTCTTGAAATTTTTTAGTTTGATATTTTTGTTTTTAAAAAGATGTGACTAAAATTTAAAACTGCTTATTAGGACCGTTAAGTAGGGGAAAGTGCCGAAAAGTGTCTTTCTCAAGGACACGAGAGAACGACGCGAGTAAGTTTTCAACATGTCGATCACAAACTCGGCACTCTTAACCACACGACCACTTACTGTCTACCTATATGTGACTATGCTATCACCTGTGCACTAAGTTCTGTTTTTGTGCTTTACTAGAATTGTTTAAAATTTCAAAAGATAACTTGAAAATTTGAAAAATTTTTGGTTTATATTTTTACATTATTATTTTAATGCAAACTCTTACTGTCTCTTGGTGGTAATGGTGGTTTTGGGTTTACCCAACTCATTTCTAGATAAAAGGCGTATATCAACTACGCGAGCTCTCAATAATTGAACAGCCTTCCAAGGACAGGTCCAAAAGTCCAGGATTGAAAGGAAGTGACCAAAAAGAGCCTCACGTAGAGAGTCAAAAGCAGGACAATCTAGCGCTTGATCAGCGGTTTTCAATCTTTTTTTATGCGGAATCCCTTTTTGGCATTTTTGTATGTCGGTACTGTTGTTGCCAGATCTATGATATCAGATACCTATATTTTACTATTTTTGGCCCTATTCTTTACTCCCAACAATCCAGAGAAACCAGTTTGACAGAAAAGGCATTAGAAGTTGAATGGATTGTTACAGCTTTGGGATATGAAGACAGCCATGGCTGAACAATAAACAGACAAAGTCATTTTTTTTAAATCTTTTTTGTAAAGCTCAAGTAGCATCAACTTGATTAAACGTATTAACAAAGTTTGTAATCGAGTACTTCATTAATACAGCACTCGTAACTACTCGATTAGCCACGGTGCTGACATTTAGGTACTGGATTACATTTGTAAAGGTAGGTAGCCTTATTGATGACGAAAGCGAGTAAGACAGTCTGGGTTCAATTCTTACTGTAGTCATTCTGTTGTGTACTTAGTGAAGACGCTTTACGTTAATTTTTTCTGCTTGATAATCTCAGCAAGTAGTTTAAAATTTTACTCATATCACTATATAAAAACCAATAATTCGAGAACAAAATTCTAACCAGAGAGCAGGTCTGGATAATTGCTAACGGTTTGTCTAAGTTTAGCGCCTTTGATCTTGCAGCTTGTCAGGATAAGAGACCAATTACATTTTTATAGGGTGACACATAACTTTTACCAAACTCCTCTCCTTACATGATACTTTATCTGGCAATTAAGTGGTCGCTCTTTACCAAAAGTTTTGTGCGTTTCTAACTGAGGTCATTGTTTTAGGAATAATTGTTAAAAAAATGAAATCCAGTTTTCAGTTTTTTCAATGTTTCTTATACCAATTAGTTAAGCTGCAACACCACGCTGACATCCTTGTCTAATAAATATTTTTGCAACATCCAGTCATGTCCTCATAACATACAGAATAGAAAATTTCAGAAAGTATTTGGTTTATTCACTTTTACTAGCTAACTTGTGTGTTTTTTTAAATGGTACCAATAAGCTGCCTAAAAGACAAACACTACCAGTTATTTGTGGCTTGTACCCACCCTACGCCTTTGTACGCAACCTACCATTTTGCCTAACCATCCCGAACCTAGCCCAAAGTTTTTTTTGAGTTATGCCATTAAAAATTATAAATAATATTCAAAAATCAAAAATCATAAACGCCGGCAGCGTGGTCGAGTGATCAAAACGCCGAGATTGTGATTAATATGGTCTCGGTTCAAAACCTTCTCAAGCCACCCTGTTGTGTCCTTAAAAAAGACACTTTACAGTGCTTTTCCCTGATTAGCGGTTTTGGCAAGCAGTTCTAAATTTCAGTCATTTCTCTATAAAACTCAAATGCCAAAAAAAATTTTAAAAGGCCAACCATATCTTGATAACTTTGAAGCAGGTCTAAGTAATTGCTTTCCCTATGTAATAGTGCCTCCGTCGCTTTCCTGCAAGTCAGTAGGATAAATATAGAGATAAATTAATAAATAAATACGAAAACCTAAAAAATTAATTTTTTAGAGAAATCAATTATTGTATTCATTCATTTATTTTAATCTCGATTATTATTAAATAGAATTATTTTAAATATTAATCTCGATTATTATTAAATCTGGATTATTATTATTTTAATCTCGATTATTGTTAAATTCACAAAAAAATGATAAATAATAGAAAAGGTCATGAAAAGGAAGAAGCAGCACAACGTCAGACGTTAAAACAACATAATATATTTAGAAAGTGCCAGCACAAAACGTTAGAAAGCATGGCCGCACCATCTTGAGCAGGTAAAATATACAAAATGAGAAAGAAAAAAGGAAAGAAGAATATATTGTATAGATAGTATCACAAGGATAATAGTTAAAAAAATGAAAAATTTTATAACTAGTGTAGAACTTGTTTGCTAATGATAGTGGCTGGCACTGGCACAGCTAGCTAACTTGGGAATTTAGCTCAACTGAACAAGATAATTAAAGAGAAACTAACCAAAAAAACTTCACCAGATCCGAGACATTTTTTAAATGCTTCTGGTAACTATACAAAGTGAATATACAAAAATTAAACAGGTAATAAATCAAGCAATAATCAAACAATTTACGATATGATAGGTAATTTGAAAGATGATAATGCGAGTCGAAGTCGATGGAGTTAAAAAATTATATGTATATACTGTATCTATACATAAAATAGTATGATTAATGATCTGTTTAAAATAAAAATAATATTAATAGTAAAAAAAGAACTCTTTGTATTAATAAATTCATAAATAATAAACATAAAGTTAAGACCAGCAAAATAGCAAATTAAACAAATTAAACAAAATTATAAATTGTAATAGCTGCTTTGAAATTTATAATGCAATTCTAAAAATTAAAAAGTAACTGCTACTTGGAAATAGGAGACCATAACCAAAAAGGAATTGCAATTAAATAGCAAAGATAAAGTGAAAAAGAATTCATATGATTAAGTGATTGTTTTAAATTATGCAGAGAAAACGAAGATTTAAAAAAAAAGTCTCCCAGATTCTCATGAACAGTCTTGGCATCTTTATTGTTTGAGCGTTTGTCCCAAAGAATGACTTTAAAATTCATAAGGACTCAAAATAAAAAGTTTGCAAAATATCACAAAAAAAATTTTTTTTTCAAAATCAATTTTGCCTGTTAATGAACTGCTTAAGCTACATAACTTGGTCCACCCCTACCCGCCAGTCAATTTCATACACAAAAGTCATCCAGGACCAGCCAATTGGGCAGGTGGGTATGGGATAACGAGCTCATCCGTACACGTACATGTCTTAGAGATGCACAAGAAATGTACCTGCTGTAATTTTTTCATTAATTGTTTTTGCCCCTGCGTAGTCAACGGTTTTAATAACTGTTTCGACGTTTGTTTTACTATACCGCTCAGTGAAAATTGTGTTTAACTTATTCGCTTCTGTGCAATGACGTAATAAATCATTGATATTTAACCCTTAAACGGCGGCTGACGGTACCGTCGGCAGCATCACCATACGGCAAAATGGCTAATTTTTATACTTTTGGGGTGCCATTTGTTGCCTTATGTTATAGATGAATTTAATTTGCTTGTATAAATTTGGTTAAAGAACTTTAAGTAGATTTTAAACTAGACAATCAAACAGGTGCTTTTTTAAGAATTGAGAAATTCCTGTTGATTGATAATAGAAATTCCTTGCACGAATTGTTTTTTTTGAGAGGTGTTTGGGCGCTATTGTACTTATTGACACGCTCTCGTTTTCAAACTTTTTTCTTGTTTTTAATTTTGCTAGCTTACAGAGTCGAGAAGTAGCCAGTTAGCCATTAATTTGCGGATTATCAATTGATGATTGCCCTAGAGCAAATAATTCATTGCATCTTCAATTGATGACAGCCGCCGCTAGCTCAGCGAACTTCAATTGATAATATGCGTGGTTTAAGGGTTAATAGTAATGTTCAAAACTGCATTTAAAACTGGTTTAAAGTACAATTTTTTTGGTTGGTTTTATTAGTATGATCATAAATCAATAATAGATAAAAAAATTTAAGTAAATTTTAAAATATTAAGCTATGAATGCTATTTGGCTTTTATTTTATTGTTTATAAAAGCCTTTTCTACATAATACCTGATATCTTTTTATTATTTTGTGTTTATTCTGCTATCAAAATCTTTTGAAACCCCCAGAAAAAAGCCAAAGTACCCCCACGGGGGTCCAACTTACAGGTAGAAAACCAATAAACTGGATAAAAGATATTATTTTGTAATGTGGAACCATAGTTATTGCTCCACGAAAAAACTTGGCTAGAACGTCTTGTTGTAGATATGAAGTAAGTAGGGTGCTTTGGCCGTTACAGAATAAACGAGAAAGAGAGCACAAGGAGCAAAATTAGAAAGAAAAAGTATTTTAGAAGATAAAGTAAAGATTTGATGATAGAAAAAAACCAGATTGGATACTGCGTCTCCAACCAGTGAAAAGGAATAGACATTTAAAAAAACTTAAATTGTGAAACAGAAAGTGTTATAGTGGAAAGGCCATGTGGCACTGACTTTAGCCAGAGAATCAGCTGAGTTATTGCCACGGAAAAGGAAGCGAATAGACTTCCTTTGAGTCAGATAGAAAGTTGGATATATTAATAATTTGGTAATCAATAAGAAATTAAAGCAGTAGCTATGAGAAAGAAATAAGCAAGGGTTAGTAACAGATTGGGAATAACCTAGCAATCGGAGGCACATTTCTGTGTCTCTTGATGCCGGTCCCAAGCCCAGATAAATGGGGAGGGTTGCGGCAGGAAGGGCATCCGGCGTAAAACTTTTTTGCCAAAATAGATAAATGCATATTCATCAATCCATACCGAATCGGTCGCGGCCCGGGTTACCAACGACCGCCTCAGTTGTCTCACAGCAGAGCACTTGTGGAAATTATGCTACTGCTAAACGTAGTGAAAATAAGAGCAAAAAGAGAGGAGGAAGGCGAGTGAAGAAGCAGCGAGAAGTGTGGAAAGAAAGACGCTCACTCATAAGGGTGGGTAACTTAAATATAGGAACAATGACTGGAAGGGGAAGAGAGTTGAATGGTATGATGGATCGAAGAAATATAAACATATTGTGCCTACAAGAAACAAAGTGGAAAGGTAGTAAAGCAAGAAACATTGGAGGTGGATGCAAACTATTCTACAACGGAGCTGATGGAAGAAAAAATGGGATAGGAATAGTGGTGAGGGAGAAGCTGGCTGACACTTTCAGCGACTATTGCCATAAAGCTAGAGGTAAAAGGGTCCATCCTAAATATAGTAAGCGCATATGCTCCATTGGTTAACAACAGCATGGAGGAGAAAAATGATTTTTGGCAAGATCTAGATGGGTTGATAGAAAGCATATCAAACGAAGAATGCATAGTTCTTGGTGCAAACCTTTATGGACATGTGGGAAAAGGAAACATAAAGGATGAGGAAATAATGAGGAGGTACGGTGCTGTAACGAGAAATAAAAAAGAATCGATGGTTGTGAATTTTGCCAATAGGATGGATTTGGCGATTGTTAATATTTATTTCAAAAAGAAACACAAACACAGGATGACGTATAAAAGTAGCCGAAAAATTACCCAAGTAGATTATGCGATGTGCAGAAGGATGAACCTGAAGAAAATGTGCGATTGTAAGGTAATATTGAATGAGTGTGTTGCAAACCAGCACGTATGGTGGTATGCAAAATGGCTCTTATGGTGAAAAAGAAAAAGGCAGAGAAAATAAAGCCAAAGATACGATGGTGGAAACTGAAGGAAACAAGTTGTCAAGAAGCGTTTAGACAAGAGGTGAGCAGGATTCTGGGTGGCAAGAACGGGTTACTTGATGAGTGGGTCAAAACAGCGGAAATGCTAACAAAAACAGGTGAAACTGTGCTGGGAGTGACATTTGGGAAACGAAAAGAAGACCGGGAGACATGGTAGTGGAATAAGGAAGTTCAGGAGAGCATAAAAGAAAAGAAAGAGGCGAAAAAAACATGGGACAAAATAATAAAATAATAAATAAAAATACTATAAAGATGTACAAAGATAAGAAGAGTAAGGCAAAAAAGGCAGTTTCAATGGCAATGGGACATGCGTATGATGATTTGTATGCTAGATTAGAAAAAAAAGAAGGTGAGAATGAGTTGTACAGGTTGGCTAGGCAGAGAGACAGAGCAGGAAAAGATGTACAGACGTGAGGGTTATAAGGATGAAAACGATAATGTTATGGTAAGTTTGGAGGCAGTGTTAAAGAGATGGAAGGAGTACTTTGAGAAACTGATGAACGAGGAAAATAATCGAGAACCCAGGACAGCGGAATCACAAGTAGCTAACGAAGAGATAAATTGTATCAGTAGAGAAGAAGTAAAGAACCCACTAAAAAGGATGAAAAAAGGTAAAGCGGTTAGACCAAATAAGTTTCCAATAGATGTTTAGAAGTGGATGGGAAAAATGGCAATAAAGTTCTTAACCAGACTGTTCAACAGACTATTAATGGGTGAACGGATGCCAGAAGAATGGAAAAAGAGTGTGCTTATCCCAATCTATAAAAATAAATGGGACGCACAGTGTTGCAACACCTATAGAGGAATAAAACTGATAAGCCACACAATGAAGGTATGGCAAAGAATAATTAAAGCGAGGTTAAGGGATAGAGTAGAGATCAGTGAACAGCAATATGGATTTATGCCAGGAAAAGGGAACCACCGATGCCATGTTTGTTTTAAGAATGTTGATGGAAAAGTACAGGGAAGGTCAAAGAGTGCTATATTGTGTATTCGTGGACCTAGAGAAAGCTTACGACAGGGTTCCGCAGGAAGAGCTGTGGTACTGTATGAGAAAATCCCGAATGGCGGAAACGTATGTGCAACATGTACAGGATATGTATGAGGAAAGCGAAACAGTGGTGAGGTGTGCAGTAGGAACTACAGAAAGTTTCAAGGTCAAGGTCGGACTGCCCAGGAATCAGCGTTAAGTGCGTTCCTGTTTGCAGTGATAATGGACAGGCTAGAGGATGAAGTAAGGAGAGAACCGCCATGGACGATGCTATTTGCTGATGATATTGCGATTTGCGAAGAGACCAGGAAAGAAGTGGAGCGGAGACTAGAATCTTGAAGATATGCATTGGAAAGAAGAGGTATGAAAGTAAGTAGGTCAAAGACCGAATATCTGTGCATAAATGGAGGAAATGACAACGAAACAGTGAAGATGGAGGACACAAAAGTGCCAAGAGTAAAGGAATTTAAGTATTTGTGATCAACAGTGCAAGAAAGTGGTGATTGTGAGAGGGAGGTAAAGAAGAGAGTGCGGGCAGGATGGAACGGATGGAGAAGAGTATCGGGATTAATCTGCGACAGGAGGTTATTAGCTAGAGTAAAAGGAAAAGTGTACAGTTCAGTGGTAAGACCAGCAATGGTGTATGGACTTGAGACGGTGGCAGTCACAAAGAAACAAGTGGAAGAGATAGACGTCGCGGAGATAAAAATATTGAGGTTTGTTTTGGGAGTGACGAGAAAAAACAAGATTAGAAACGAGTACATCAGGAGTACCACCGTTAAGGTAGAACGGTTAGGAATAAAGATGAGGGAGGGCAAGCTGATGTGGTATGGATATGTTATAAAAAGAGACCAAGAGTATGTAGGAAGAAAGATGATTGAAATGGAGTTACCGGAAAATAGGGAGACCAAAAAGAAGATTTTTAGATGTAGCGAAAGAAGATATGGGGGAATTTGGTGCAAAGGAGACGAACGTTGAAGAGAGAAAGGTTTGGTGAATGATGATACGCTGTAACCACTCCTGACTGAAGGGAAAGGCCAAAAGGAGAAGAAGAAGTAACAGATTGGGAATCAAAGTAGAAGGTGACAGCTTGATGGTCACATAACAAAAAAATTATAGACACATCTTTTAGTGCTTGAAAAATAGCATAGATCTTAGTACTGTAAATGTTACCCCAGAATGCGGCTGAAAAGGAGTGAAAGGTGGAAGAAAATA
Organism: Diplosoma virens; assembly: GCA_963680785.1. Classification (NCBI taxonomy): domain Eukaryota; kingdom Metazoa; phylum Chordata; class Ascidiacea; order Aplousobranchia; family Didemnidae; genus Diplosoma; species Diplosoma virens. Next base: position 48,723,808 of record OY796880.1, on the reverse strand, counting down.
TTAAAACAGTTAATATTATTCTCAGCTTCTCCCATCTATACTCCGCGAGGGACCAACCTATCAATCCAAGTTGTCATGTTGCTGCGTGGCAGATTAGAAAGGTAAGAAAGAACGGCTTGATTGAAGTAAGGATTGTTCAACAAAACATGGAGTAAAAGGATGGTAGAAAATACAAAATTAAAATGAGGAAACCAGATGGGTTTAAAAGTGAAAAAGATAAAGGTTTTTGGAGTCAGATCAAAAGTAAGAGTTGAGATCATTAAATCTGGAAAATATCCTCCATGATCCAATCTTTAGACAGCGAGAGTAATTTTGGGCAAGAAAAAATGGAGAAAAAATGGGGGAAGCTGTAAGATAAGGCAAATGTAGATGTTAAAATGCTTTAATAAATTTTTAAAGTTTACAAATTTAATGCAATAAGGAAATATTTTGAAATTTTATCGTTTGTACTTAAATATGTATGTGTGCAAAATATTATGTCATAAACTACAAAGTATAATTTACCACTGCATAGTAGCAATCTTAATATTTATTTTGCATTATACTGAAAATATTATCTGCTTTGCAAGACAGTGTAGCTTAAGCAAATGCTTTTTGCTTAAAAAATAACAAATAAAAGTTACCTTGGCCACTACATATCGGCGCATCATTGGACCAGTTACCATTTCCTTGACAAGTGTTGTTTGTTGGCCCCAACAGCACCAGGCCTTGATTGCATTGATAGTTCACTGTTTCGTTGCTCATGTACAAGGTTCTCACTCCACCGGTTACAAAACCGTTATTAGGCAGTGGAGGTGATGGACAACCTAAATTATTAATAAATACAATTCATCAAAAAAAATCAATTTATTTGTAAAACAGGAATCAAAATGGCTTTTATCATAAACCGTGCTTTTTCTAAAGTAGTACTTTTTTTAATCTATGGACCCTTTTTTGTTCAAAATATTGTTTGATGGAACTCAATATAAAAGCATGTGCAAATATTTTGCAGAATCCAAAGTGAAGTTACGCATCCTGGTAAGAAACACACGAGAGACCAAAAAAATTCATAACTCTGATTTATACAACCATTTCGGATGCAAATTTTAATACAATTCAAGTGTTTGACCTTTTTTTCGGTCTTCAAAATAAATCGAGTTAGGAATCTTAGTACAAAATCTAAGAAAAAGCAAAAAAAGATAAGCACTTTAATCGAAAAAACTTTTGCAGCTGAAATAATTGTAAAAATCAAAGTGATGACATTTGGGGGGCTTCCAGTAATTTTGAGGTACAAATTCTACTTCTCAGAGTATTGAAATTGAACATCTTTTGCAACGGTGTTGTTTTGTGGGCACCTGACTTGTGCTATGAACCCGCAATTGAATATTTTTTTCCGTCTAAACCCTTTGAATATTTCTGTGGATCTCGGTTGAGAACCCTTGGTCTACAGCTTTTTCGTTTGCTAAGGAATGATTAAAGTTGTCACAGAAATTAAAAAAAACATTTCTCGATTTTTATCTTTAAAATTTTCTGCTTATTACTACAAGGTTAGTCTAAATAGGTAAGCTAAATATATATTTAGGTGCAAAACTGATTTTGCTAAATTACTTTTTCAAATAAAACAAGGTGAAATCTAAAGTTTCTTGTTTATCTCTTTCATTGGAAAAAATTGCAAAGCTAAAAAAAGTAAAAGCAACAACGTTAGGTAACACTGTAGATAAAATGTCTATTGCGATTTAGCATAAAGTTGCGCGGTAAGTTTTAAAAAATAGCAGAATATTAAGATTAATCTTTTAAAAAACTTGAAAACAAATAAATTATACGGTATAAAATTTTGATAAATTTTTATTCTTTCTCATGAACTACTATGACCTTATTGTGTACTTCAATCACCCATTTAGCTTTATTTATCAACAAAAAATAATAGTCTCCATATGATTGCATACTCTATAATGTTCGTGGGGGTTGTACAGTAAAAGATCAGACAAAGTATAGTTCAAAGTCACAAAATGGAAAAACTATAAACTTAGAAAAAGTATGTTTGTTTGCTGCGGCAAGAAACAGGGTAATAAGAAAAATTCTAGAATATGATTTTTATATATAAATGACGCTCTCAATTCTATGCCTATTAGCTAAAGCAATGTTTTCCAAGTGCTTTACTCCTGCGAGCCACTTTTCAAAATTGTTCAAACTTGCAGGCCGGAGTCCGTTTGAAATTGTCCGAATTAAGTAGGTTATTTTGGTTGTGAGAACAAAACTTTTAAGTTCTTAACTTTTCGACTAGTAAAGATCTTTCTTTATCATTTGCTTAATTTTGAACGCTTTTTTACTTTAAATGTCCAGAAACAACCAAAAACGGCAAGAAATTAATAAGTTTTTTTGAGTCTTTGTTTGGACATTGAAGATAAAATTCGATCAAGATTAAGTAAAGAACAAAAAAAAGATTTTTCATTTGTAAAAAAGGTGAAAACCTTAAAAGTTTAATTGCATTTTAACTCATAACTCACTTAATTTGAAGAATTTTAAACCAACTCTGGCTCATAAGTTTGTCATTCTTGTAATAGAAGGCGACCGATGCCTGTAATTTTTAAATATGTAAATTGTTAAACGGGAAAATCACGTAGCTTGCCGCATGTGCTCGCGGGCCGGGGTTTGGACCACCCTGGGCTAAAGTCATTAGTATTTTGTCAAAATTCTTGCAGGGTAAAAACTTCACCAGGCCCCCTTAAAAAATCTTTTTGTATTTTCTACGAATTCTTTATTCAATCCATTCTTGCCTATTCTTCCCAAGGCTGTTTTCTTTCTCGTCCTTACCCATATTACCTCCGTGAAGAGAAAGCACACATCCTCTTTTAAATTTTTTTTCTTTTCAGCACTCAAGTAAAGAGTCTGGCCATTTTCACTTTTGTAAACAAGTTTTACAATTTTTAATGCCATATTATAATAAACCAGCAAAAGTTAATCTTGTTTTTTTTCTAAAACAAAAAATTATTTTTTAACCGCTACACTAGAATATACGACCATTACTAATTAATTTTTTTTTCCTTTTTGCATTGAACTTACTGAAACAGCTAGGAGCCGGTCGTATCCAGGCACCATTAATACATTCGTTGGTAGCAATCGAAGGATTCTGAGTAGTTCCACTTCCACAGGAATATCTGACAATTTCGCCTCTTATGTAATCAACTTGATTTGGTGTAAACAAAACGTTGGGGTTTCTGGGTGGACTAGTATCACTAGCAACGCACGCTAAAAAAATATCCAAAAATTTTAAAATAAATAAAGTAGAAACTAACTCTTTCATCGATTAAACTACCAATTATGCAAGAAAACTTTTTTTAAGTAAAGTTTCTAAGCCACTATGGACATTTTGCAGTAAATAATCAAAGAACAATGGTTCTGCTTTTTTAGCTAGTTATGGCTATCTAATTATCGTTATTACCATGAGCTAGAGATATTATATAATGCTTAGCATTTAATTTTTGTTTCGCTAAAACTTATTATTAGCAAGTGATAGAAACTCTACAAGGATATTTATTTTATATGACGAACTTTACAAGAAAACTAAACTAAAATCAAATCATTGTGTTTAAAACGCTTAAGTTTAAAAATTCGATCAAATACAAAAGCTGTGTATGCTAAAATAGTTCTGAGCAGCTTATAATGTAATTTAGAAAAAAAAGATGTTATTTATAAAAATTGGAATTCACCAAAAGAATTGACAAAGTCATAACTATTTTGATTTAATGGAAGTTTTTGAAACGGATTTTTTCGGCCAAGATTTAATCGAAAAAATTGTTAGGAATGACAATTTTGAGGGTTGTATTGATGCATTATGAGAACATTAAAAAGCGATAGGTCTGATTGTTCAGAAAAGAAACGCGTTAATGGTAAAAATTGAATGACGATCGATTTTATTAATGTGCTATTTTCAGGTTGTCGTTCAAATATTTTCTGACGTCAAAGCGAAGCTTCGAGAATGTTTGATAAAATTGCTTCCAATATTAAAATGCAATCTACCTGTAGCAAAAAACAACATATTTTTATCATTTTTTGGCAGATTTCGTGTTTTAAATATGTGCATTAAGTCAGCGCTTCTAAAGAAGAAAGCTGCGAACTCTTTTAGTTGAGTCGCGCAATTTTTATTGAGCCATTTCAATTAGGTAGATGCAAATGGCCACGACTGTGTAGTCGATCGAAAAATATCCAATTGCCATTTCCGATTTGGACTATCGCAAAACTATTTTCCCTACTTTGAAATTTGAAAAAATGTATGTCCAACTATAATTCCTATTTTTTAATTATTAACTATGAGACCTTGAGTTTAAAAAAATAGCCCTTGGGTGTTTAGGAAATCGTGTAACTAGTAAATCATTTTCTTATAGGTTAAAATGTTAGCTAATGTTGCTCATTAGATCATACAATTTAGTCATAATTCATACTTTATCGGTGGTACCAAAAATTGATGGAAACTTTAAATAAATATTTGGGAAGAAATACAAACGTTATTTATTTAAATATTACAGTGTTTTTTGCCACTGCAGACTCTGAATTACTGAAAACAAAATATTATTAGGGATATTTTCAATAAGTCGGTTAAGCAGTTTAAATAACAACTATTAATATATTTCTTTTATTGCTTTTTTTACTCAAGGCTTTCCCAATTCTATTCTCTTTCTTTAGTCAGTTAAACGTAACACCAGCAGTGGAAGACTTCTTTTGCTTTGCATTGCATTTGTAATTAAAGCAAATACCTCTTTTGAGCCTTCACTTTAACCTTGCATGCTTTTTTTCAAAATAAAGTTTATCCGCATTGCCGGGAGTCAACACCTGTTTTCTAACTTTTCTGGTTCGCCATGTTAAAAAGATTAAACCGCACTGCAATAGGTCAAACGAGTTGTGAGTCTAACTATTATTTTTTTATAGCTGCTTTCCATTTGCTTTTGTATGAAGCTCCTCCTATTGAGTCTTGCATAACACATGATCAAATTAACGCTTTCATGGCATAAAAATAAAATTTAAAATTTCAAAATAAAATCGAAACTAAATGGACAAACCTCTAGCGCAGCTTGGTGGTGTTGTATAAGCTTGACTTTGAAGACAAGTAATTGTTGGTGAACCAATCAGACGGAATCCTGGATTGCACGTATAATTGACAGTTCCACCAGTATTCAGTGAGCCGCCGGTAAAGGTATTGGTGCTGTTGTTCACTATTGGCGGAGCACCGCAAACTAAAAAAAGGTAAAACTTGCGTTTTATGATGCTAGTGTTTGATTACAAATCGAAAAGACAAATGCATTTCAGGAAGTCTGAGTGTGCTAATGTCCTGATTTGCGAGCAGTACGCAAGGTCAATCCGAATTGTTTTTGCTGTGCTCATGATATACAGTGGCGGCCAAAAATTTAAATACACAAACGGTATTTTTAGTTTTTCGTTCATAAGTTAGTTTTTTTTTAGTTTTTCGTGGCGTGGGCTTACAGTAGTGCATCGCTGTGGAATAGCTTTTGGGCCTGTGAACAAATAACATAAGTGATTAGATAAAATCTATAAATGGTTCATCCGATAATCGATGAGCTGCATCTGTTTTTTGTGTGGAGTGCCAGTGTCTGCCGGTTAGGCTTCATATTCTTAGACTGTGTCGTATTTATGGAAGGGTTTCCTTTAGGATGATTTGGTTGGTGTCAATGATATGGTTTCTAAAAATCCAAGACTGTTCTCAACATTTTTATACATCCGTAACTAGAAATAGTGTATAATCAAATATTCAATAAGACCTAAATTTAATGATTTCAGTGAGCTACTTACTGCGGGAAAGCATTTCTATTTCAGACGATATGAATTCAGGAAGTTCAAGCACATGTCTTTTCTAAGAAGCAATAATCAACATTGGTTCTCTTATCAATTCTCAATCAGGCCACAATCTTCAAAACAGTTTTAATCTCTATCAAGAAAGAGTGTATGCTACGCAAGAGAATTGTAATCAATTGATATAACAAATTCAAACCGTAGGATGGACAATCAATCTTTTTTTTTAACCGATTATTCAATCACTTTACACTGTTGGCATGTTCTACTCTTTTCTAAACTTTATACTTCTTATGCTACTTTATTCTCTCTTCGAATTGTATATACAGGGTGGGGCAAAAAAACCTCCCACATTTTAAAGTCTTACTATGGAAATGCTGCTGCAGTAGTCACCTATTTTAAGTAAATTTATGTTGTTAATGAACTGTCATTTTGTTTTCTAGAGTGAGAGATTTGAATAACAAGTGATTTACTAAAATTTTTTTGAATAGCTAGTGAATTATTAAAATTTTTTTGAAAATTTTTGATGTCTAGATATGCTTACACAAGTAAACGCCATGCATTTATTTCTAAATGGATACATGCTTTTTACTCCACTATGGTGACTTTATAAAAAAAAATCAAACAAACAAATCCAAACTTAAATAAGGAATAAAAATGATCTAAAAAACAAAACTCAAGAAATCAAAAAAGGCCTGCATTGTAAAATTTAGTAAAAATCTTTGTAGCCGTTTGTTGGTACAGAATTGAAGATAGTGTAAAGTTTGGCTTTTTAAATCTAAAAAATTGTTAAACTGCGCTTAAGTTTAGTAACATTTTTTGTAATTTCGTAGATACTTAGTCAAGAAATAATTTTGAAAAAAGTCTTAAAATGCACAGAATCAATTCTATGAAAAACATTTTGAGCTATGGAACAAAAATTATTTTCAAAATGGACAAAATTACACGTAGTGAAACATTAAATTTTCTATATTTTGATTGGTGCTCAAAAAAAAACAAAAAAATAAACTAATTGTCTTCTTTTTCTTCTTCTTCTTCTTTCGGCTTTTCCCTTTGTTCAGGGGTAGCCACAACCTATGATGTTTTTCCACAGCGTCCCGTTTTTAATGTTTGTTTCCTTCGCACCAACTTTCCTCATACCTTTTTTCACTACATCTAAAAATTTTCTCTTTGGACAACCTCTTTTCCTCTTTCCTGGTAACTCCATTTTTATCGCCCTTCTTTCTATGTATTTCTGTCTCTCCTCATGACATGTCCATATTACATCAGCTTGCCCTCCCTCATCTTCATTCCTAACCGTTCTATCTTAGCGGTAATTCTGATGCATTCGTTTCTAATCTTGTCTTTTCTCTTCACTCCCATAACAAACCTCAATATTTTTATCTCTGCGACTTCCATCTATTCCACTTGTTTCTTTGTGACTGCCATCGTCTCAAGTCCATACACCATTGCTGGTCTTACCACTGAACTGTACACTTTTCCTTTTACTCTAGCTAATAACCTCCTGTCACAGATTAATTCCGATACTCTTCTCCATCCGTTCCATCCTGCCTCCACTCTCTTCTTTACCTCCCTCTTACAATCACCACTTTCTTGCAACGCTGATTCTAAATACTTAAATTCCTTTACTCTTGGCACTTTTGTGTCCTCCATTTTCACTTTCACCCCTCTTCTTTCCAATGCATACTTCCAGGATTCTAATCTCCGCTCCACTTCTTTCCTGGTCTCTTCGCAAATCACAATATCATCAGCAAATAGCATCATTCATGATGGTTCTCCCCTTATATCGTCCGTTAGCCTGTCCATAATCACTGCAAACAGGAACGCACTTAACGCTGATTCCTGGTGCAGTCCGACCTTGACCTTGAAACTTTTTGTAGTTCCTACTGCACACCTCACCACTGTTTCGCTTTCCTCATACATATCCTGTACATGTTGCACATACTTTTCTGCCATTCGGGATTTTCTCATACAGTACCACAGCTCTTCCTGCGGAACCCTGTCGTAAGCTTTCTCTAGGTCCACGAATACACAATGTAGCTCTCTTTGACCTTCCCTGTACTTTTCCATCAACATTCTTAAAACAAACATGGCATCGGTGGTTCCCTTTTCCTGGCATAAATCCATATTGCTGTTCACTGATCTCTACTCTATCCCTTAACCTCGCTTTAATTATTCTTTGCCATACCTTCATTGTGTGGCTTATCAGTTTTATTCCTCTATAGGTGTTGCAACACTGTGCGTCCCATTTATTTTTATAGATTGGGATAAGCACACTCTTTTTCCATTCTTCTGGCATCCGTTCACCCATTAATAGTCTGTTGAACAGTCTGGTTAAGAACTTTATTGCCATTTTTCCCATCCACTTCTAAACATCTATTGGAAACTTATTTGGTCTAACCGCTTTACCTTTTTTCATCCTTTTTAGTGGGTTCTTTACTTCTTCTCTACTGATACAATTTATCTCTTCGTTAGCTACTTGTGATTCCGCTGTCCTGGGTTCTCGATTATTTTCCTCGTTCATCAGTTTCTCAAAGTACTCCTTCCATCTCTTTAACACTGCCTCCAAACTTACCATAACATTATCGTTTTCATCCTTATAACCCTCACGTGCTGTACATCTTTTCCTGCTCTGTCTCTCTGCCTAGCCAACCTGTACAACTCATTCTCACCTTCTTTTTTTTCTAATCTAGCATACAAATCATCATACGCATGTCCCATCGCCATTAAAACTGCCTTCTTTTTTTTGTATATCTTTATAGTATTTTCATTTCTTATTTTGTCCCATGTTTTTTTCGCCTCTTCCTTTTATGCTCTCCTGAACTTCCTCATTCCACCACCACGCTCCCGGTCTCGTTTTCGTTTCCCAAATGTCACTCCCAGCACAGTTTCACCTGTTTTTCTTCGCATTTCCGCTGTTTTATCCCACTCATCAGGTAACCCGTTCTTGCCCCCCGAAATCCTCGTCACCTCTTGTCTAAACGCTTTTTGAATGCTTGTTTCCTTCAGTTTCCACCATCGTATCTTTGGCTTTATTTTCTCTGCCTTTTTCTTTTTCACCATAAGAGCCATTTTGCATACCACCATACGTGCTGCTTTGCGACGCATTCATTTACCATTACCTTACAATCGCACATTTCCTTCAGGTTCTTCCTTCTGCACATCACATAATCTACTTGGATACTTTTTCATCCACTTTTATACGTTACCCGGTGGCAATTTTCAATTTTGTACCCAAGGAATCGTAATCTACATATTTTCAACCGATCAAAAATCCAGTATTTTTTTCTCTGCTGATAAAAATTCTATCACTCAAATCTAGGAGCGATCAAGGAGCACACCATGTTAGTTGTCATGGCAAAGCTTTTTTTTTAGCGACTTTTTAAGATGATAAACAAACCAATCTGTTTCATATATAACGTTTGCAAATGTACCGAAAAATAAATATGATTGACTTGCAAATGTGCTGAAAGATAAATATGATTAAACTGTAAAGAGCTGAATGAAAATTTTTTAAGTAGAGAAAAAAATTTGGATTTTTGATTGATTGAAAATATGTAGATTACGATTCCTTGGGTACAAAATTGAAAATTGCCACCCGGTGTTCGTGTTTCTTCTTGAAGTAATTTTGACAATCGCCAAATCCATCCTATTGGCAAAATTCACATCTATCAATTCTTCTTTATTTCTCGTTCCAGCACCGTACCTCCCCATTATTTCCTCATCCTCTATATTTCCTTAGCTACATGTCCTTTAAGGTTCGCACCTAGACCTATCCTCTCTTGTTTTGATACATTTTCTATTAACCCACCCAGATCTTGCCAAAAATCCTTTTTCTCTTCCATGTTGTTGTTAACCTGTGGAGCATATGCACTTACTATGTTTAGTATCGGCCCTTTTACCTCCAGTTTCATGGACATTAGTCTGTCTGACGCCCTCTCACCTCCAAGACACTTTCAGCCAGCTCCTCTCTCACCACTATCCCTATCCCATTTTTTCTTCCATCAGCTCCGTTGTAGAATAGTTTGCACCACCTTCAATGTTCCTCCCCTCACTCCTTTTCCACTTCGTTTCCTGTAGGCACAGTATGTCAACATTCCTTTGCTCCATCATATCTTCCAGCTCTTTTCTCTTCCTGTTATTGTTCCAATATTTAAGGTACCAACTCTTATAAGTGTAAGTCTCCCTTTCCACACTTCTCGCTGCCTCTTCACACGCATTCCTCCTCTCTTTACCCTCTTGTTTTTACTAAGCCCAGCAGCAGCATAATTTCCACCGGTGCCCTGCCGTGCGACACCTGAGGTGGTTGTTGGTAACCCGATAATATTAAATTAGTGGGGTGATATTTATTCTTGCTAAAAAAAATTAATTGTAATGCAGAAAAATGGTTTTTAGGATACTTATGTGTGGCTGTATAACCAAATAACTGGAAAACGATTAAAAACTTTAGTCAAATAAAGTTAAAGCAATAAAAAGGATATTTTAAAAGGTTACCAATGAAATACGATAAATATTACATTACAGCATTTGAATTTAATAAAAGAAGCTTAAACAAAAAGATATTGATATTAAAGCTTTCATTACAAAATCATAATATGTTCATTTATTAAAGAAAAAGAAAGTTTTTTTATCCCAAAAAATAAATAAAACATCCAAAATCAAACATAGAAAAAAAACATCCAAAATCAAGGTTGTGATACACGTGGCTGACGCGTGTTGTACCTTTGTTTGTTTTTCAAATTTTATGTGCGGCACAATATTTGCAGAAACTTAATAAACAAGTAAAGCACGCCTAAAGTATACGCTAGGTATCTGCCATGAATGGAAAGAACTGATGCAGAGAAAATAAAAATTCATTAGAAATATAAAGCTAATTAACAATTTTCTATCGAATTGTGCCTGACTTTTCAAAAATAATCTTAAAAAGTAATCAATACATGTACAAGTTTAAAAAGTAACGTGCAAAATTTTACTGTATCTCTAATACAGGCGTGGCAAACTTCTGGTCTGCGGGCCACATTTAGCCGTCGTAAAAGTTTTGAGTGGCTCTCGGGGATATTTTTCAAAATGGCGTAGGCTGAATAGAGAAATTGTTCAATTGAAAACTTTACAAATTTTGCTTTCAGTTGATTGAATTTTAAGATAAAAAACTTTTTTAAAGATAAATGAAAACCAAAATAGCGTGATTACTTGTAAATTTTATCGTTGTTTTAAATCTAAAATCACCCTTCGGGTCACGAATTTTTTTGATGTGCCAAAATACCTCAAAAAGGTTGAATGCCCCTGATCTTATAGATATTTTTCATCTCTCACAGCTCCTTGTCAGTAACATCTCGGTAATAACTTTACGTTCTCCCAGTATTTGAAAACCGTAAAGAGAGAAATTTAAGATATTAATTGTTGTTTATAAAAATCATATTAACCAGTGAACTGTTAGTTCACTTTATGTGACAAGTTTTAAAAAGCACTATCTAAATAATAAACTCAAATGACCCAAGTGATTCATAAAAGCTTAAATTTAATGGAAACAATCACTTTCTAAAGCTTTTCATGCAGCACCTGGATATTTCTGCACACCATATATTTTCAAACCCAACTTAATAAACCAAAAAAAAACTATTTACGATGCTAGATATAGACCGAGAAAGGAATTCCCTTTATATAATTTTTAAGATTTTTGAGTTAATGAATGATAATATTTCTTTTCTATTGAAAAAAATTATTCGTTGCAGTTACAAAAATACTCGCTTATTCTAGTAATTTTATTGGCCCGTCGAAAAACGGTAAGTTATCTTTTTCATAAAAACTTTCTTTACATTTCAAAAGATTTAGTCTCAATTGTGTCATGAATATACACAGCGTCTTGCTTTTGAGTTTAAGACTTTGTTTATTTGTTAGTTTATCTCAAAAGCTAAACTCATTTTTACAAAGTTAAATATATTCCTATCCATACCTTCGGTGCAATCCACTCCAGTTATATTTCCTTGGCATCTACACATGTATGCATTGATAAGGTCAGTACATTGTCCATTGTTCTGGCAGCGAGTTGTATTTGCACAATCATTGAAGTCTGTAAAGAAACAAAAATTTTCGAAGTTGTATTTCATTTTTTTTGCTAAATCGCAGTCCCTTTCCACAATTCTCTTTGAATTAAATCCTTGGATCTTGGGAGGATTGGCACCGGTTTCAGAGAAATGAATAAAAGTTGCTAAATTATTGCCTACTTGATTTAACACGGCCAAGTAGTCGCTTTGAAAAAAATTAGAGGGGTAACTTTTTGCTTTTTACGTATCAACATTTGACATCCCAAACTACGTCTAAATGCGCTAACTTGTAGTTATTGTTTTCATTTCCAAGTGCAATTGCTAGTTAGATTTTTATTGCGACTTATGTCTGTTCTTGGCAGGATTCATCTATAAAAGTCAAAGGGATAATTTTTAGTTTTAAACAAATTTGCGGTCTTGGACTCATCCTTGGGTTGAGTATAGGCCTATTGCAGGCCAAAAGTACTAGATTCTCTGCACTAATGCGGAGAAACTAATACTTTTGGCCTGCATTAGCCTGCAGATATATTAGTTAATGCAAAATTTAAATATTATAAAGTTACAAATATATTATAGCTTATACTTTCAAGAAACTAGTACTTTTAGCCTGTAATAGGCCTATATTCAACCTATTGAGAAAATGCATACACCGGGGTAATTCGATCTCTTATTATCAAGACAAATGATACATTACTATGGAAAAGTATAAAAACTCGTTTGATTTCAAACAATAATACATTGGTATTTTGTTGTTTACAACCGCATCATTAATTTTCAACCGCCAAAACAATTACTGGTGAAAATTGAATTAATAAAATGCAAACAAAAACCATGCGAACTAATTTTGAAAACAAGAAAATTTTTCTAGATATAAAAGATCATAAAATTTGAAGATGTACTTTGAGGGGCTTGGTAAAGTGCAATCAAAAATTAAATTAATTTTAAAAGCAAAAGGTAATTTTGACATAAAATAGTAGAAAAAAAAATGTATTATTCAACGTCTGAGGCTGAATCGCAAGGAAGACATCTAATAATTTTCTTAGTCATTGGTTGAGCTAATTTTTTAATTGACTAAGTTCTTTATTTACTCAAGGTTAACTATTCTTTTTTTAGTCATTGAGTTTGCTGAACAAAAACATTTAAGTCTATGTGATAGCTTGAATTTTTTTACAATAGAAAAAAATTTGTTCAATTAAAATTTACTTTAAATCCTATAAAGTTAGGATAAATTTTATTCTCACCTTCGCATTTAGGAGGATTGATAAAACCTGGTGGACATCTGTTACGCAGATATATAACTAAAAGCAAAAAATATAGGTCATTTCAAAAATTTGACTTTGAACTTCTGTAAATAGTGTCTAAAATCAAATTCTTAAAAACTAATTCAAACGTTCAGCAAAACAAACGCTGTTCATGAAGTGAAGTGGGCAGCGCGGTCGAATGGTTAAAGCGCCGTGATTGTGGTAGACATTGTCTCGATTCCAAATCTACTCGCGCCATTCTGTTTTATCATTGGAAAGACGCTTAACGGTACTTCACCTGCTTGGCGGTCTTGGCAAGCAATGTTAGATCTTAATCATATCTCTATAAAACTACAAAACCAAAATAAAAAATTTTAAGTGGACAACAGTGTCTTGGCATCTTTGGAAGCAGGTCGGGGTAAATGATCGCCCGATGTATAGCGCCTACGTCGCTTTCCTGCGAGTTGGGAAAATAAATAAAAAGATGAAATGAATAAAAAACGGAATTTAAAAAACTTTCTGTATTATTTTGACGGAAGCTAAAAAGTTATCTTTTTGATCTCAAATGCCCAGGTAGTCTCCACGTTGCTTATCGATTTTCCATATGAAAATAGAGCCAGATGGTTTGAAATAAAATAATTCGGAAACGGTTTTATACATTTCCACACGAACCAAGGGGGCAAAAAAGATAATTGTCGCCCAAAACATTAAAAAATTTGGACAAAATCAGACTTTTTTGGGCAACGACAACGCACTTTTTGGGCATTAGAAGTTACTCAATTCGGAACGTTTAAGATCAGTACTTAAAACCAATACAAGTGAAAACCTAATAAAGGCCTTTACATTAGTGAAATTTGGGTATTTTCATAAAATGATGCAAAACCGTAATTTGGATCATCGTTGAAAAGATTTGGACAAAGTTGTTTTGTCATTCCAACAGTGTTTTAGGTCAGGAACAGCAATGGCTTTGCACAATGACCACAAAAGATAATCCAGGTTGTGTCGAAGCTTGTGTAAGATAAAAGCCTCAGCTCCAATTTTGTTTTGTACTAGATTCCGAAAGACTATTCCACAAAACAAAATAGATTAACTTGCTTGAGCAAGAAAGAAAAGCATTTTAATTTAAGTGAAGTTTTGATTCTTATAGTTGCAAAAATTTCAATATCACAAAACCGTCTCAAACTTACTGTTAAATATCGGCTTGACGCATCTTCGTCCAGAAATCCAGCAACATCCTTTACGCTGGCAGTCAAACGGACTACTGTAAAAAAAATTTCAGTTGGGTTCATTTCATTTTTATTTAACTTGTATAATTATCTTCCTCCAGGAAAGCGTCGAAGGTGCCATACACAAGACAAGCAATTACCCCGACCTGTATATGGAGATGCCACGATATTGCTGTTCGGTTAAAAAAATTTTTGGCTCTTTATTTTTTTTATATAAATATGACCAAAATTTAGAGTTTCTTGCGAGGAACACCACACAAAGAAAGTATCGTAAAGTTTTTTCCCAAGAACACAACAGAATGGTGCGTTTAGTTTTGATTCCACACCAAATCGGTCACAACCACTACGCTTTCAACCCCTCAACCACGACGCCGGCATTGTCCATTGCTTGGTTTCCGACATATCTTTCAGTATATTATAGCAAAACAAATAAGGAACACTCATTAAATAAACTGCAAAGCAATTTTTCTAAAAATTTCCAATAATCCACTTGAACCTGATATTAAGCAATTAATAATAAATAGCTGGAACAAATTCTAATGAATTGCTTTATTTTAGAAAAGGTCGCAGAAACATGTAGTTTTTAATAACTTGAGCTTCACAATAAGAGAGAAAAAATAATAACTTTTAAACAAAACGCAGTGTTGTTTATTTCACTACCTAGCTGTCATTACCACATGAGGATAAACAGTTTCTTTTTAGACATAATCCTAGAAAAAAATATAATTGTAACAATGCAAGCTTTGTGCACCGTCGTAATCTACCAGTACGACAAAAGTTGTAAACATGTGTATAATGCTTGACCTCATAATGAAAATAAAACCAATAGACCCTTATCAAAAACATGAAAAGATCGGTTTTAGAGAAAGTTAAAACTTTATTTTTATTCTTAATTTTGAATTCTAAGCCTTTTTCCAGCCACCAAGTAGAACATGGCAACCGTTGCTAAGCCGAGAATCTTAACTTTATTTAGTTTGCTTTAACAGCCAAATCATAAAGCGGATAGCTTATTTCGGTGACTTAAATTGGAATTGGGAGTATAAATTAATTTAAAATTTGCAATCTGTCAGCTAAATAATTAAAATTAATTTTTTGCACTTACTGTATTAGGCTACACTTTGCTTGTAATTATTTTTTAAAGAGATTTTTTAAACATCTTTCAGACGGTAACTTGCGGTAATTTTGCTCTTAAAGTTTATTAAGTCCAAGTTTACATTACTTACATGTAAATTAAAAACAAAACAAGGTAAACGACCAAACTGTTTTGTAATTGCAGTATAAAAAGCAGATTTTATTAATTTAATTTATAAATATATCAACCATTTATTGTCAGTGTCAACATTTTTTGTAGAAATGAGTAAAATAATTGCAATTTTTGTTTCAAATGATATAACTGTATTTACATCTAACATGTTTCTAGTGTTTATGTGTATTCTTGTAATTTTTGTTTTTTTAAACTTATTGCAGTCAAGTTGCTGGACAGTTTTTAGTTAATATTTTGCTATTAGGTTCTCATAGTTTTAAATTAAATTACTTGGATAACAAAAGATGAATTATAGCAAATATTTGCTCATTGCTTTTAATAAAGTATGGCTTTTTGTAGTCTTGATCTTCGGAAGTTACTAGCTAAAATTAATAAAAAAATGATAATAATTTAATACTGTAATAATATTTTGGTATTTTTTTTATTAGTTTTAGCTAATAGCTGTAAAAGATGAAAACAACAAGAAGCTATATTTTATCATACAGAAATCTGAAAATATTTTTTTAAGCTGTCTTTATTTTTTCCAAGTACAGTGGAACGCCGATTATCCAAAATGCCGATTATCCGAAGACTACTAAGATGGTGGTAAAACGCCATAGCATGGTGCAAACGACAGAGTAAGTGTCGTTCAACACAGCTTTTGCTTCCAAAAAGGATGAGAGACTCAGTGGCGACGAAAATAGTAACAAACTAAAAACCCAAAAAATGGGCGGTCACTATACTGCTTATAGTGTACAATAAATGACAATACATAGAGTATGTATATGATGCTTTTTATTGCAAGACTGTGTTATGTTGGATTATCCGAAAAAATCAGTGGTCCGAACCACCCCTGGTCTTACTTATTTGGGATAATCGGCGTTCTACTGTAATAGAATGGAAAAGACTGACCGTCCGAATACTGTTGAAAAAGTGTGCAACAAAATTAAAAAAATTGTTTAAAACTTTACAAACATCAAAAGCGTCGACTAAAATGATCAAAACGGACGCTGCAGCTTTTTTTACAGAGAACATATTGACAAAAATTAACTGAAATTTATTATGTCTTGCAACTTGATTGCAATAAGATTAAAGATACAAATAAAATATACATAAACACTAGAAACAAGTTAGATGCAAATACAGTATGTTATTTGAAACAAGAATTGCAATTATTCTATTCATTTCTACAAAAAAGATTGATACAGACACATAATGCAAATGTTTAATATTTGTATATTAAATTTAAAAAATCTGCTCACCATTACAAGCTACATTTACAAACGGTTTAGTCGTTTACTTATTTTTGGTTTTGATTTAAGCTATGTAATATTTGAACTTAAATAAACTTTAAAAGCAAAATTACCGCAACCTACAGTCTGAAAGATGTTTAGAAAAAACTTTTTTTTTAAATAATTACAATATCTGATTACAAGCAAAGTCTAGCCTAATAAAGTGCTAGAAATTAGTTTTAATTACTTAGCTAACAGATTGTAAAATTTGAAATAGTTTTATAGTCCTGATTTCAATTCAAGTCACCAAAATAAGCTATCCGCTTCATGATTTGGCTGTTAAAACACACTAAATAAAGCCAAGCTTGCTCGGCTTAGCAACGGTTGCCTGGTCCACTAGGGGACTGGAAAAAAGCTTATTTGTATTTCACTCGAGTGCTGACAAACTCACTAAAAGCTTTTTTATCATCTATATAGGTCTATATAGATCATGTATAGAGCATATATGATATGTATATCTCAAATTAAGTATAAACACGGAAGATAAAATTTATTTATTTAAAATTGGCAACAGTCTGTTTTGCCATAAAAACGGTTCATCACGCGATTATCTGAAATTAAAAGCAAAAACAAAAGTAAATACAATAACCAAAATAAATACAAATAGAATAAACCTGGAATAGATACTAATAGAATAAGAACGGGAAATTAGACAAATTTCTTACGACTTGAAAAACTATAAAAACAGCTATGCCGTATAACAGTAAAATTAGGCGCAACGTAAGAGGATTTTTAGTCATCGACAAGTGACGCGGTATAAATTTATAGAAATCGTGACTAATGAAAAAAGTTGTAAATGATAAAAAGCCGGGTTCGATGCCTGTAATTTTCACCTTTTTATCATTTATAACTTTGAATATGAAATTGAATAAGAATCATCCTCTGAATAAGAAATTGAATAAGAATCATTTCCTGATGAGCCGAAAAGACGAAACAGGCTGTTGAGGTTTTAATAAAAAATTTTTACGTAGCTTCTGTCATTTAACTTAATATATATAGACAGTATATAATCCCACTAATGTTTCACTTTGCCGGTATAGTGCTCAATAACACATGGATGGAGCAAGTATATTATATTGATTAAACACTACACTTTATTAGTTGGAACCACAACAGTCTGTTTCATCTTATCGAATTGTCAGGTGGTTACTAGAAAACAAAAATATATAGTTATTTGTGGTAAAAATAATACGCTTAAAATAAATAACACGTAGTTAATTATGCAAATAATACAGCTTCTGTGACGTCATGCAGGAAAAATAACTCAAAAATATCAAATGCAAGTATAGAGGTTTGCATCAATTTAAAGGTGAGGAAAGGCGAGTTAGGCGTATTGTAAAAATTTAAGAGGAAGGAAAAATCTACAAAGCAATGAAAAGGTTACGGGAGAGATCGTATGAGGTGAAAAAGTTAAGTAAGTGAAGGACAGTGCGGATGATAGTGAGCGGATTTAAATAACGGATAAGAAAGGTAATTTAATTAATTTGAATTTGTTTTTGTGGCGATGATTTCCGGTAAGCTTTGGTCGTTTGTAAAATGTTGGTGATTTGATAATAATGATTTAATTCAAACGCAAAATAATTTTAATATTGAATTAAGTGAAGCCGCGAATAATTACAAAAGGTTTTTTAATTTAAATTTGTTTTTACGACGGCATTTCCCATTTAGTTCCGATCTTTTATTCAGTATGGTGGTAGGATCCGCTCGGAGAATGAAGATTTTTTCTGCTAAGCAGAGGTTGCACCATCTAGCTCCCGGATAATATGGTGTGGTGCAGGTCGTGATGCTCTATTCAATCACGGGTTTTTTTTCTGTGTCTTTAGCTTGCCAAAAGGCTTTAGACAGCTCGGTGACATTACACTTTTGCCGACATTTAAAGCTCTGATTATGGTTGTGGAAGCTAGTTTTAAATTCGTTTTCACTACAATCATAATAATTCTTGGCAATGCCATCTGATGTTAGGGTGGCTTTGTAAATGACGAAGCTTTCACGGCATAGCCCCTTCACCGGGCAGCTGGTTTTGATCTTGCAGTTACAAGGTGACACAGTGTTAGCAGGCTCGGTTCTTTGGGCAAGGAGCGCTTTGTTGTGCCTGGATATTATAGCTGCCAAGTTGCATATAGTTGGTTGAAATATAATTTTGGCAGGTACGAAACTAGTGATTGAACTTTGGAAAAACAAAATTTTTTTACACGTGTTTGGAATTAAAGTTGAATAAAAGTTCTTGCTTCTTTTATGTTCATCAGGTGCGCTCATCGAGTTAATGCATATTGGCTGTAGCCTAAATTTTTTCATGTAGTTTTTATTTTCAGGTAAACATGTACGTTCATGCTTACAGCATAATAATTTTTACTGGGTAAATTAAAAGGTTAATTTTGATAAAGTGACACTCAAAGCAAGCTTTTATCCAAAAAAAAGAAGGTAAAGAGCACAAAGCACGCAATAAAAAAAAGTGAAAAGTAAAAAAAGAAAAATATAATTCGTGAATTATTTGGTTTACTGGTACAAGGATAAAGTGGTTTTTACAAAGGACAAGACAGTTTTATTCCAGCAAAAAGACAACAAAATATGACCTTAATGAAAGCTTCTGCACTATCTCGTCCTTACTTGATTTTGACACATACAGTATGCAAGTGTAACAAAAGTCTAATACTTGGGTAACGACAAAAATACAACAATTAAGTTTTGCATGTCGACTTTGAAATATTTTTTCAAGCAGCTGGTCGGTCGTTTTCAACACGAAAGAAAAATCTTTGAGGCAATAGAATATGGTTTCTTAACAGTGTTGTACTGAGAATTTTTGAAAGGTAAAGGCCACACAAACACAATCAACTCGTTTTGTAGAAATATTTTTTCAAGTGAGCGTCCGGATAAACACAGAAAACTTGAAAGTTTCCAGTTTTTCTCCAATGGGCCAAACAAGAGCCAAAACATTTTGAGATAGAATCCTTATGCCTTCTCCTAGATGAGGGCCTTGTATCATAAACTAAAACTAATTAAATTTTCCCAATGTATTAGAAATATTGGCAGTCATTTATTTTACACAGACTCAAGTCTTCTGTTTTTTCGACCAAATTTATTGATTACTGCATCGGACTCAAGGTTTAAATCTTTAATAATGTCCAAACAGGCCGATCCCTCGGTATTTTTTAACGCATTGTTTTATGCAAAAATGTTTCAAAAAGTTTTCAATTGCTAAATAACCGCTCATTAGTAGCTGTTGTGACTGAATTTGTTGCAAATATGTCCAATAATTTTTATATTAGCGGATAAGTATTCATTGGCAAAGCTATTGCCAGAGCATTTATGGCTCGATTTGGGTAATTAGTAAGAACTTGAAGGGACCCATAAAAGTTCCATTTCAGCCTCTAGGTCATTCAATCTAGACAAAAAAATTTATCAAATATATTAACAAATGATTTATGTCAAGAAAAATTGCTTTTTGAATTTGTAGAATAAGCTGGCAACAACCTACTTAAAAAGCAACGAAAAATGCTCTTCAAGTTGTTAAATGATAGTATCGATATAACGAAGAAACACTGCGGGTCTGCAGTACTAAGTTCAATATTACATTAAGTCCAAAGAGGAGGGTAACGGCACGATAGCCCCTTTAATAAGTTACTGTTTCCCTACCTGTGGACCACAGCAAATTTGTGACAAAATCGCACAGAAATGGAGTAAAAAATGTGTTGAAATAATTATTTGTTGCGGTAAAAAAGTAATTTATGTTTGCAGTAAAGATTTTAAACAATTCCATCACCCTGAGTTCTAAAATTCGTGGCTGAAATTCACTTGAAAACCAAAAAAAGGTCTTTACTTTGATATGTGTTAGTACTCAAGGAGGTGAAAGCGAAAAAAATCTTCTTTTGCATACTAAAATTATGAGCTGCAACAATTGCGTTCTAATTTTTATGGGCGCGATCGTAAAATGTTGAGAAGCACTGCAATAAAATAATAGTGTTTATTCTTTGCCCAACTTATTTCATCTGCGAAACATGCAAAAATTTTCAGAAAAAACTTTACTCGACAATCTTAAAAGCAGGAAATTACGTAGCATCCGCAGTTCAGTTTCTTCAAATCAGTTTGCAATGATCACATAAAACCTAGCCCTGTGATTAATTGCTGCAATCGAGAGCATTGTGAAGTATACTACGAAAGTGAATTTTAAAATATACAATCTTTTAATCGGTCTGTTTTTTATGAATAAATTGTCAAATTCAGAAAACAACTTAACTAGTAAAAAAATCAGAGAAATACCTAAACACTTATTTGCAGTAAAATGGCAAGAGTTTGAATCTAGATTCTGGATCCTAAATGTTGAAACAAATTTTTATAGCGTCGCTTGTGACCCGTGTTATGGTTACATTGTTGTTGGAGATTCAGTGACATTCAAAACACCAAAAATTGTGATTGAGAATTTGTCACTAGCAGTAAAGTTGTTTAAAAGAGCTTTTACCTCATAAATCTTTGATTGGTACAAGATCGTGTGCCTACGGCAGTTGACGGACAGAAAATTCTTATTTTTGATCCAGGAAACCCATTCTGTCCTCCGACGTCGACTACACCTTTAAAAACAACTAATGTTTGCAAATAATATTTTTATATGTAACTTTACAAATACAGTTAAAAAGTAAAAAATAACTATAACAATAAGAAAGGTGAGTATTTCAAAGCAAAAGCTATATTAAAAATTATGTGTTTTTGGGTTCGGGTATCAGATAGATTTCGTTTGCTCTGTTAAACAGCATTTAAAAGTATATAAATATTATTGAAAAATCTATAACTTTATGGCAGTTTGAAAAGTAAACGTTTTTGATCAAACACTATAAATTCAAAAATAAAACTTTAACTGAACCTTAGCTTTAAAGTTTATCGCTTGATATTGTGATCCCGAACAAAAAATTGACTTTATTGACTTCAGTTGACCCAAGTTATAATGTTACAGCATTTGTACAAAAAAACTGCTTGATAAAAATACTTGCACGATCACTGTACTTTATTTTTCATATATTTTCGTATAAGTCGCCAGTCTAAAAGAATCTAATGCATGTATACACACACCAGTATAAAGAAATTTTAAGACCTTGTCACTAGCGTAAAATAGCAAAAAAGTTTGATATCAAAAATAAAATCATAAAAAATTTTTGTTTGCACTTTTGAAGCTTTCACAACTATATACTGTACATTCGTTCAACTTTGTTAAGATATACAAAGTTGGTTTTGCAATTCACACCAAAATACTTTGCCGGTAAAGAAATTTAGTGTTCAACATTTTAAAACCTATAGGCCTACCAAAAACACTTCAACTTTAAAAAATTATAGGAATGAAACTGTTCAGCCAAATTCTTTAATAAATATCCCACTTGAAGCCCATCAGATATCATTTGGCTACAAATACACTCTTAGAAATTTGAGGGAGAGCAATTAGAAGGATGGTCGTTTTCAAACCTGTTTAGCAATCTGAAAAAACCTTCGAGAATTTTGAATACAGAGTATGTTTTTCAAAGCATAAAAAGCACCTGTATAAAGGTTTCTTGGAAAAATAGAAGAAATTTTACATCCAAATAATTTATTTCAATTTATTTTGTACCAAATTAAATTAAAAAATTGTCTTTTTTGCGGTAAATTAATTTTTTCGATACATAACACTTCTAAATTAGAAAGGTTTTAATATATAACAAGCTAATGTGTTTTTCTCATACAGTTAGATTTGCTGCGTTTGGA
Organism: Diplosoma virens; assembly: GCA_963680785.1. Lineage (NCBI taxonomy): Eukaryota > Metazoa > Chordata > Ascidiacea > Aplousobranchia > Didemnidae > Diplosoma > Diplosoma virens. The sequence continues at coordinate 48,701,254 of OY796880.1, read as the reverse complement.
CTTCTTGGTAAAATCGTAAAAACCATGATTTGGGTAAAATGGTTTCGTACTCTTTCCTAAAATCCTTTAGTCTGGTATGTCTATTGCCACAATCCACAAACTGTTTTCTTAGTTTATAAGCTTATCAAAGTGCATAGAAAATTTTTTTTGTAAAATAAGGTTTAAACCGAACCCTAATCGATATTCCGCATTAACCGCTAATGATTTTTTAAAATCCGAACCAAAACTGAATCTTTAAAAAATAAATTTGCCGAACCCGAATTTAAACGGGAACATTATTTTAAACCGTCTGACACCCTAATGAAAACACCAAATACAATATTTTTAAGAGAATCAATAGTTAAATGCTGGTTTAGGATGCAATAAACCAGCCAATTATACGTGGTGACAAATGAATTGTGCTGACAATGGGGTTGTACAAAGCAGCAAAGTTTCATTACAGGTTACAAATTTATATCAAACGCTTTATTTTTCAATTCGTAATTTAGTAAAAATACAATTTTGCTTTGGGAGGATTTATAGCGTACTGCAATTGAGATTAAAATTGCCGCAGATGTTTTTAAAGTAAAAAACAACTTTTCTGCTATTGAAAAAAATAAAAAATTTTGACGAAATTCGACCACTTCTGTTACATATGACCAAAATTTAGAGCTGCTTGCTGAGACATTTAAAAAGAGTGAAGTGTTGTTTAGTGTTTTTTCCGAGAAAACAAGAGAATATACGGGATAGGTTTTGAATCGACACCGTGTCACGTTCACCATCAATCATGGCGTTCTTGACAACTCAACGGTGAATGTACAGTTTTCTCCCGATCTACTTAGAAACACTTTAGTCAAAGTTAATAAAAAAGTTTGGGTTTTTACTAGCTTTTGCAGATTGGCTGTCTTTGCAATGCGAATCGAAAAGTCTTGTAATACAAACTTTTCAAAGCAAACATTTGATGAAATGGTAAAATGCTACAGACTCCAGCTTATTTAATGTCTGATCTTCTTAATGAGGGCTAAGTCCTACCAGCTAAATTTCAAAATAACCCAGTCGAAAAAGAGTATTGACAGATCAGCGGTGACAATTTTCTCGTGATCTTAAATAAAGTCATCTGCGGTAAAAACATTATATTGGGAGATCTTTGCTCCAAGAAAATGTTTGCATTTGAGAAAATTTCTCAAAACGTTGTCAGCAAGTGTTCAACAAAACACCGTACCCAAAGGTTTCGTAAAATTTTTAATCAAGAGCAAACAGAAAACTTTTTTATGTATTGAAGGTGAAGAAGTAGCTGTCACCGTGGCTGGTAATACTCTATTTCAAAACAAAATGATAAAACGTTTGCAATGTAGCTTGTGCAAATCAATTTTGACTGGTTTATGTATAACCGCCCAGTGCTTTCATTTGCTTTCTTGCCCTGTGTCATTAAACGCTACGGCAAAATTTATTTTTTCTGTATTTGCTCTGTTTTTGCGATCAGTTTATCGCATGACATAAAGATGTAGCTGTGCGAGATGCCGCTTGTACGTTTTTAACAAACACTTCAAAGATTGCTTTTTTTGTGCCCAGCACATCAAAATAAAATTATGTTTGCTTTCAACACGATTTCAAAAACATTTTTAATAATAAGAAAAAACTTTTAAAAAGATTCTGCTGCAAACGACACTATTGGGGTTTTAAAAAAGAAAAAACGACCATAAAGAATGTAATCACAGACTATTTTTTGTTTTTTTATTATGAATCTTTTTTCGTATCTGTATTTATTTGATATATTTGGGAAAATGCATTGCATTTGTATTGAATTTTTTTTATGTACTCGTATATATTTCTTGCCGTGACCCGACAGTTGATCAATTGACAATTGATCAAAAATGACAATTGATCAAAAGACAGTTCATCGAAACGGCATTTGATCAAAGCAATATTTGAGCAAAACAACAGTGAGTCGAAACGACATTTGATCAAATATTGAGAGAAAATTTTTTAACAAAACATTCCAAAGCCATAATGATTTTTTTGACAAAAAAGTGTTTTTAAGTTTTTGACAATTTTTTTCGGTTTCCATTGTGTCAATAATTTGACATATATAATAAAAAAATTTTTTTTTTCTTAACAATAATTAAACTGAAATATCTGCAATCTATCCGTTTCCAGTTGGGTGTTTGGCAACCAGGTTTAAAAAAGAATTTTTATTATCATAACAAAATTTTTTATTATTATTAATTAATGGTCGTATGTTATATATGAAACCATCCTCGTTTTGCAGTTCTCACACCGTAAAAATAAATTATTTATGTAGAGAAAATTTTGCTCAATTTAGTTGCGATCGAAAACTTTAATAAGACCGGTTGCGAAGATGGATATTTACATCTTACGTAGGTAACAGGTTAACGCTGTTAAGATTGGAGGGAGGGTGGGAAGTGCCCGAGCTGTTATAAGAACGCTTTGATGATCTCAAGCTATTTTCCCAATTTATTTTTAAATTTTATGACTTTTGCGATTTTTTATTCGTTTGAACGTTGATGTAATTTTTGCAAAAAATGCTTACCTGCTTCGGGCGATGCCTAGGTATTGTTGTTCTCTAGTTTTCTAAAAATTTTCAATAAACCAGGGGTGCGATGTCTGTTTCTAGGGGTGAATAGTTGCTAAATTATCAAGGTTGGTTAGGTCTATGCCACTGAGACAACCGCAAAAATGCCAGTGAGGCACACTAAATGTATAATGTATAGCGGTAATTTACTTTTTTGCCAATGTAAAACCAACTCACGTTTTAAGTCATTATGTTGTCCGTTACTTGTTTAAAATTTTAATAACAATAATATTCTTATTTAACCAATTCTAAAAGGAGTGCGAGAATTGGTTACTGATTTCAAAGGGGTGCTAGCAAAGAAAAAAGTTAAGAAACATTGCCTTAAACCTATAAAACTACATCTATAAACAGAGCTAAAAATTAAATTTTGTTGTAAAAACTTAATTAAAATTACTTCTAAAAGAGCAATATAAAATAAATAGAAGAAAACCAAAGAGTTTGCCATAGCAAAAGAGTTATTTAAAGAGTTTGCTATAGCAAAAAAGTTAAGATAAGTTTTAGCTACCCACCACAAACCAAAATCGAGTCTTTACAATTATGATTATAATCAAATAATTTTTCAATTTTTTCCTTACTTTTTACTAAAACAAAACAATCTAAACCAGTGTTTCTCAACCGTTCATGGTTTGTGACCCATTTTTAACCTGGTCCACACAAATCACAACCTAAATTTGTCTCAACTAAAAATATATTTCTTGTTTTATTCACCATGTTAGATAGTAAACAAATAATCGAAATAAAATTAAATAATTCCTTAATGAAATCATTGTAAAACTTTCCGTAGACTAGTCTAAAAAAGTTTTTAATTAGCTTTGTCTTTATCACAGCACAAAGAATCTCTGTGATTCACAAGTTAGTTCATTTAAAGTTAATGAATATTACGATAGTCTTCGTGGTGATTATTGAATATTTGTCGCTAAGGGACAATCAAAAACTAGTACCTTGATTTTTAAATACCCTGATGCTTCTTGGAAACTTGCCAGTTTTTATGCTGCAGCAAGAATGACTGTAATCTCAAAAGCCTATATCTAAAATGGAATATTTAACGGTGTGTTATGGAAATAGAACTACATTCTATAGAGAATGCAAAAAAATTGCAGCAATAAGGATCTAAAAGAAACAAGACCACGAGCATATTTCTACTTGTGGGGCCCTCTTAAAAGATTCTTTACCCAGGAACTCTGTAGATAAACTCAAATTTTGACATTGAAAAAATTACAATTATTAAAAACAAGTTGGTTTCACACTAATGATGGCCTTTGCTTTTAAGAAATCTAATTTATATTAAAAGAGATTGTTCAATCGTGGAAACCTAAACAAGGAAATCATTTGTTGTTTCTCGATCTAATCTCGATTCGATTAAATGTCGTTTCTATCAAATGTCTTTTCGATCATATGTCGTTTCGATCAACTGTCGTTCGTTCAACTTTCGTTTCGATCACATTTTGTTCCATCAACTGTCGTTCGATCAACTGTCGTAGTACAATTTCTTGCGGTACCACGACAGTTGATCGAAACAACAATTGATTAAAAAAATTACAATTAATTTAATTGCGTTGCTTTCAATGATTGAACAATCTTTTCGTTACTGTGAATTAGATTTAATAAAACCAGAGACCATTAGTAAGAAGCCGATTTGTTTTCAATTATTGTCATTCTTTTTTAATGTCAAGGTCGGGGTTTCTCAACATAGTCCTTGAGCACATTTTTAGGGGCCCCTGAATTAAACCTATTCTTGTGGCTTTGTTTTTTTTTTTATCGCTGCACATGTTTTTGCATTTTCTTTGCATTGTAGTCTTATTTCAATGACACATTGTAAAATATTTTATGTTAAGGAGGCTTTTAAGATTAAAGTCAACCTTGTGCAACATGGGAGCTTACAATTTGAAAAGTCTCATATATAAAGAAGTTGGCAGTTATGAATCACGGTACCAGTTTCTAGCTGTCTCTTTACGACAAATATTTGCTATTTAGCTAGAAGACGACCATAATACCTATTAATTTGCAAGAAATTAAGTTTTTGAATCATAGATATTTTCGTTGCTGTGATTAAGACAAAGCTGATTAAAAAGCCTTGTTAGACAAGTCTACGGAAAGTTTTATACTGATTTCATTAACAAATTACTTTAGTTTTATTTAGATTTTTTTTGTTTACCATCTAACATGGTAAATAAAACAAGAAATTTAAATTGGTTCAGACAAATTAGATTGTGTTTTGTGTGGACCAGGGGGCCATAGATGTTTGATTGTTTCTAAAAGTGATTCAGAAACCCTTGAACGGTTGAGAAACCCTAATTTAGATTGTTTTGTTTTAGTAAAACTTAAAGGAAATATTTAATTATTGGACTAAAATCAGAGTTGCAAAGATTGAAGTTTTGTTTCAACTAAAACTCGTCTCTCATTTTTTAGTAACTCTTTTTTTTTAGGGCAAACTCTGGATTTTTTGCTGCTTAATCCATATTGCTTTTTAAAAAGTAATTATCAATTCTGTTTACAATAAATTAATTTTTTTGCTCACTTTATAAATGTAGGTTTGTTAGATTAAGAAGAATTTTTTAAAAAAATTAAAGAGAACAATAATATCTGGGCCTTGCCAAAAGCAAATAAGCAAGAAATAAACTTTTTGCAAGAATTACACCAACGTTCAAATAAATAAAAAATCGGAAAAGTCATAAAATTTGAAGACAAATTGTACTAATAGTTTGAGATTATCAAAGCGTTTTTTTACAACGCTTTCCGCCTTCCAGTCAAATCTTATAGCGTTAATCTGTTACCTGCGTAAGATGTAAATATCTATCCTCGTTATCAGTTTTATCGTTGGTAAGAGAAAACTTAAGATTTTCCGAATGTAACCAAATTGAGTGAAAATTTCTCTGCACAGATAATTTTTTTACTGTGTGAAAACTGCAAAACTATTGTTAATTTAAAAAAGAGACTAAAAAAACCTAAAACTATTAATCAATCTTTTTAATGTAATAAAAGTTGATTTGTACACTGATTGCCAAACATTAAATTGGAATCGGACTAATCGAAGATATTTCAGTTTAATTATAATTAAGAAAAAAATTAAAATTGTTGTGATAGATGTCAAAATATTGATACCAGGAAAGCTAAAAAAGTATATAAAAATGTTTTTTAAAACTTGCTTTTAAGATAAAATGGAATAAGATAAAAATGGACCACTGTAGATATAAGTTTAATTAAAATATTAATATTTTAAGAATAAGAATTTAAGATATAACATTTGTACATATAGCCAAAATTATATAAAGAGTTGCAATTTTTTTAAAAATTACATGGAACATCTTTCCAAACATTAACTCCTCTATATTTAAGAGATCTTTGCAAACGATTGGATAGGTATCTTGGTAAGTACAACATATCATTGGTGGATGAACAGGTTTCGCGGGAATGAATTTGAGTTACTTCTTTGAAATACTTAGTAAAAGAATTCGGTAATTTATATCTGTCAAAGTTATACATTAATTTTGAAGTTTCAAGGTTAACTAAGTCTTCTAGTTTTAAAATGTTGTGTTTTTCTAAACAAAGGATCAGCATTCGATGACCATTGCATATTATTGACAACTCGCATAGCTTTATATTGCAATTTTTTTAAAGGTTCAAGATAATTTTTATATGTAGCACTCCATATTATAAGACAGTAAAGTAAGTGCGAATGAAATAAGGCAAAGTAAAGTTTTTTTTTTAAATACAAGAAGGAAGTAAATTTTTTAGTTTGCACAAAATATCAACTGCACGAGAGAGTTTGTTTTGAACTTTATGTATATGATCACGAAACAATAATTTGGAATCAATTAGGATGCCAGGGACCTAGGATGGACGCAATTTTGTATTTCACATCCTCCGTTCCATATCGTATGATCACGTGGTAATACGCCCACTTGTATACAGCGATATGGCTCAGTCATAAATTGTAATATATTGAGTTACTCTCCGGCAGATATCGGTTAGATAAGTTAACTTCTGTCATGGTAATGCTATACTAAATTGTCTCTATTGTTGTAATTATTTGTTTTAATTTTTATCTTGTTTTTATTTCTATTTGAATAAGTGAATAAATATACTGTAAATAGAATCAAGTTAGTGATTAACCTTCTGACTTTGAATTGCTGCAATTAAACTTGGACATAATGCTATTAACTTCTACAGACTTTTAATCTAATCTAGCATGCCTAATTTATTGGGCATCTCGACCAATAAACGAAAAAATGAGTTTTATTGACAAAACCACGTTGGCTTGGCATCATAAGTACTAGAAACTTATCAAAGCTGTGAGAATCTTGATTGACGAAAGGAAAAACGATCCACCTGGCTTTGTTTTTTACCATCCACCAGGTTATTCCAAGCGAAATTAAAAATGTATGCAAGACAAAATATTAGAAGTATATTTGATAATCGTTTAAACTTTCGTTAGTATATAAAAAACCTTGAAGCAAAAATAGCAATATTTTTTCTCTGATCGGCATTATTGAAGTTATATTATTTACGTATTTATAGTCATTTTAAATATGATCTTGTTGTTTGGAGTTGCACTTTATCCAACATACCTAAACAAACTTAAATTACTGCAAAATAAAGCGATTTGTATTGTTACCTTTCATTGGTCAACTAGCTATAAACTTTTATACATAAAATTTAATGCTTTAACTTTGCCTAAGCTCTTAAAGTTAACAACAGTTAAATGTTCTATTCTCACACATTTAATCTGTTGTCTAAAATTTTTGATAATTACTTTTTATTTGCTAAGCTTTGTCTTTGCCACGCCAGAATAGTTCTGTTAAAAAAATCATATTAGTATTTTTCTCTTTAAAACTAGATGAAGCTATAGATCATTAAATATATAGGACCAGAAATTGAATTCCATCAATCATAACCTGAAAGTATTGTCAATTAATAAGTTTAAAAAATATTTGAATTATTTCTATTTTCAGTGATTTAATTTTTAAAATTCTAAAAAATTATCAGTTATATTTTATTGCGTTTTTCTCTTTATTGCTTGGTTGGTCTTCGATTAATCTTCTAATTAATGTTATTTTGTTTTTTTATTATTGTGTATACTTTTCAAATTTTCAGTTTTGACATACAGTTTATAAATGTTTTGCACTTTTACAAGGTGATTGCTTAACTCGAAGATTTTCTTGTCTCTTCGCAACCACTCTGTTGCCATTTACTGATTCGTACTATTATATTAAGCCGGTTTTGCGCCAAATAAATTAAACTAAATCTGTTCATTAATTTATGCCTTTCAACACAATTACAAATAATTAAAATAGCTTACAAAATAGAAATTGCATTAAGTAATAATACAATAGAAAGAGTAACTCTTTTAAAATTCAAAAGTTAGCACTAATAAATGCTGTTTTATTAAAAATAACTTAAACAATTTTCGTGCGACTCTCATCAGAAGATTTCAGTGAAATAAAAATTTTAGAAAAATTTAATGATCTATGACCATTTTTAATTTATGCAATCAAAATTTTGTATCACGAGGCAAAAAATACTCAAAAAATTCTTACTATTGATAGGGCTCGGTCTTGATTCTATTAAAAATCCATCTTGCAGGTTATAATATGGAAGTCCAATTTGATAATCTAAATATAAAATCAAATATTAACTGTCATTTTCTAGTGCGTTAGCAGTTTTTTTTTTTCAAGCAAAATGATTTTACTGAGTTGCCTTATGTTTTTAACTTAAATGTAATTCATTTTTGTTGGTATTTTTTGTTGTTGGTGACTGTATGTATGTTGGTGACTATATGAAATGTAATTCATTTTTTGTTGGTGATATTACGGCTAATCCGCTTATTTGGTGGTCCCTTTTTTAATTCCAATAGAATTATTACATCCGGGTTACGTACCTAATTTCAATCAGCGTTCGTGACTGGTTGCTGTTTTTGGAAGTAGTCATGCTTGTGACAGGATCACCTGGTAATCTAAGGTAATCGATAATTTAACTTTTGCTTTCTATTTGTATAGATCGGTCAACCTTTTTATTAAATCGCTACTTTAGTAGCCTTTGGTAACTTGGAATAATTTGTGTACTGTATATAATTTAATTCTGTGATTTTACTGCCTTTTGTTTCAAATTATAATTTCTCCCTGGTGAATCAGGTGGCTGGTGTGTCTGGGGAGAGCTAGTAGGCTACTTTAGTGCGCATTTTCTGCCCGATTTATCACTTATTCTTATAGAATCCTACGGGCAGTTGACTTGCTCGTATAGGTGACACATTGTAAGATAACCAAACACTTTAAAACTCTAGAACATTTATAAATAAAAGATGTTTTGGAAAATAATTAAATATTGGTTTATACTGAAAGCGTTCGCGAAAAAAACAAACAGAAAGCGTATTTTCAGGAACCATTTAATTTGAAACGCTTTCCGCTTCCTTTTTTCCCCAAACACTTTCGGTGTGAACCACGTTAAAAAATAGGAAAATTCCAACTTCAATGTTTTTCCTCAAAATACAAAAAAATTTCGCTTTACTTTTTTTAAGAATTTCCGCGTTTGCAACATTTTGGGTACACATTTTGCTTTAGCCGTGTGACCCAAGCCAAAAAAGCTATTTTATGGTGAAGTTTTATAAGTATGCTTCAAAATCAAATATAAACGTAAACAATTTCAAATTAAAACTCACTTCGCCTACGGTAACACCTTCCTAAGTTTGGTCTGAAAAAAGATGATCTGAAGCAGCAGCCTCTAAAAAACAGTAGATTTATGAAAATAGTTAGTTTGATAACCCTAAAAATCTAGTTTTTGTTGAAGTTGCTTTTGCTGTGCGCAATAACTTTATTATTATGAGAGTCGTAAACAATCACATAAAAACAAATTAAATTCAATTTGTAATTGGCAATATGTTTGAGGACTAGTAAGATCTATGAATAGCAACCTATTTTCAATTTAAAGTAGTTCTAAAGTGGTTTCCTACTTCAATCGTTAAAAAGAAAATCAAAAGCACAGAAAACTTTTTAAAATTATAAAAAGAACATATAGAAATAAAAATTTTAAGACATTAATGTCATTTTCGTAAAAATTAAAGTTTTTTTCCGGACTTTATAATTCTGTACAAATGCTTGTTATCTATTTACATACTAATTTTAAACCAACTCTGCCATTAATATCCAAATTAGTATTAATCTACAATAGATTAAAATTATAAAAAATGAAATTAATAAAATTTTTTTCTAACCACTGCGGTTAGCACGAGAATTGTTACGAGTCCAACATTTGAAGGATTCAAGTCAATCCGAGTCCGTGGTGACTCGAGTCAAGTCTGAGTTTCTAATCGTGAGAAATCGAGTTGAGACCGAGTCCTGCAAAGATTTTTCAAAGAGGGCTCGAGTAGGACTCGAGTCTTTTTATAACAGGACTCAAATCCAGTTTTATCAACATCTCATTCCAAAGAAACTAAAGGAAGGATTAATCTCTCTCTCGGATAACTGAATATTAAAGAAGTTATAGCAAAGTTGAAAGATAAATACGAAATTTTTTCTTGCTTTTTTAGTGCAATCGGGTGTGACTCGAGTCCTTTAAAAACTGGACTTGAGTCATCACAGCTCTGGTCAGTATCATGTCCACTACATTAATGAATAACACAGCTCAAAAAAAATGACTTTTTCTTTCCCAAAAACATTTCATGGCTTTTATGGTAAATCTGAGTCTCTGAATCAAAAAAAGACAACAATTTTGCCGAAGTGCTTTAGTGTTTTAGATAAACCTATAAATTACTTATATTTAACAAATTAGAAAAGTTATTTAAAATATCTCAGTCATTTTTTTGCATAGTCTTGCTGTATCAATAGAGTCTCATTCAGGCCTTTTTGCTGTATTTAATGTATTCAATGAGCATTCATTTAGGCCTTAACTTAACTACTGTATTCATAAATCTTCTTCAGTTTGTTTAAGGCAGGAAAATGTTGTCGTGCGTACGTTTTTACTCTAAAAACGCTGAAAATCTAGCGTAGATGCTATAAACAATCAAACTGTATTATATGCTATTCTACTGTTGTTAAATTTGTTTGTAGTTTTACAGTAGAGTATGTTCTGTAGCTTAATGACAATCTTTAAATGAATCCAAATGAGAAGATAAGTGTTAACAAACGCTTGCATATTTGACGACCAAGACACATTGCGGGCAAAGCATGAACGCACGTTGTTTGTAAAGCATGCGTCCAAGGTCTGTAAATATTTTTATATTAAAAAACAAAGTTTTAGGTTTGGTGTACCAATAGTGTGGCGAGAAGAAGAAAAGGTGGACGACAAGAATTGATTTGTTAGTTGGAGAAGGCAATACCATCAACGCTCTTCTCGTCTCCTGAGAAAACACTATTGTTTCTTTACATAAAAATAAGTTTAATGAAACAGTTTGTTAAGGTATTGCAAGTCCATGGTTGTTTTTTCAAATGTCTTTGCAAATTTTCTTCCTAGAATGAGCATCAAAAAACATACTGCAGGGGTTTTTGATGGTTTACAGATAAGAAAACTTATGAGTAATTCAGGTTTTATCGAGTTCATAACTGATGTGAAGGCAGTTTTTTGGGTATTTTTTTTTTTGTGGTTGTCAAACATTTTTTGGAGAACGTCAAAACCAGCAATTGAAATAAGTTTAGCTAAGAAACTATTTGTGACTTTAGTTGTCATTTGGTAATGTTAACCGATATAGTATAAATAGCGTTGTAAATTTTATTATCATTCATTCTAGTTGAGATGTGTTAAGGAATTGTTTGTGTTACTATCGCCTGTATGGATGTAGTTAAGTTGCTTGAGAGTCAGGGTTGACGTCGTAGAAGTTAATTTTCGCTTTTCTTGGAAGTTAATTATATAGTTATTTTAGCCTGTGTGGAGGATGAACTATTAAGTTTAACACAAGCCATAGCGGTGCTAATTTATTTTTATTGTTGGTCAGTACAAAGCTGTTGAATGTTTATTCGCAGTTGTTGACGCTGTGAATTGCTAGAAGTTTGGTGAAGCTTGAGAATCGAGCTTTACAAAAACTGATGAAGTTCTTTTGGTTACGTAAATATATTTTTGATAGTCAAAAACCATGCTTTTTTTTCTATATGTTAATAGAAGTTTTTTAACAAATCCATTCGTATTTAGCCAGAACGATCTGTACTAAAAGCTTCAGTCTTGCACTAAACTATTGATATTTCTAAAGCCGACATAAATAAAAATAAACGCAAGTTTTACTTCAGCGCAGGTATTTGGGTTACCTAATTCAACTGGTCCCTTCGGGTTCCCGAGTAAAGTTGTGACATACAGTATAGTTGTAAAATGTTAGTATTGATGTACTTAAAATTCTGGTTGTTTTGTAAATTAAGAAAAACTAGGGCCAATCTAATAAAAATAATGTTATTTTCGGGATTAGTTCTTTTTTTGGTCTTTGAAGCATGAATAGTTTTATTGATTAAGTTCTCTTGTGGACTCTCAATTGAACATTTTTTTTATGAATTCTCAAGGTTTACGTAGATACCGGTTGAAAACCCTTTATCTAGAAGAAACCCGAAGTTATAGATCAAGAAGTGGTCTTTCCTTCCACGATCTTTTTACTTTATTTATGACATCATGCAAATACTACTGCATAAAAATTAAATTATTTAATGGCATTATAAGTAAATGTTAGACAAAAATACAAAACAATACATTTTTACTGTAAAATGTATAAAAAACAAATTTGTTAGTAGGATTAAATAGCAAAAAATCTGGCTTGTTATTTCCGCATGATTTTCTCTTTGCTTAAAGAAAGAAAGAAAACTTCCTAATTTTTTACTTGTATGATTAGTTAACTTTAGAAGCATTCACGCCAAAAAAACTTGCGATGGATTGGCGATGCCAGTACCAAGATTTTTAAGTTTATAAATTTCAACAAACGCACCAAACTGAAATTATTTTAGCGTGTGTACGACAAAAAATGTGCTGTTCCGCCATTCGATAAATTCAATAACTTTACTGCCAGAAAACAATCTAGACAGGGCAGCAACTCGAGACCAATCGAAAGTAAAAAGATAAAACCGTTTTTCTGTTTATTTAGTATCTGATCCGGACAAAATCTCCTTTTCGAGGATAAGACAATCCAAATCAATGTTCTTAAATATTGTAAAAACGTAAGTTAAAATATTTGTCAAAAATCATCATCTTTAAGCTGAATTATTTAAAAAAATTTAAGTTATCTTTTAGTTAATTTTAACATTCAGCATGTTTCAATACGTTTCTTAGTTATTCCTATTCAAAACAACGGGCCCAACAGTATAAAAGTTTATTTATCTTTTTTTGTAATTTTTGAGTTTAAAATTGACAAAAATTTTATTTACGATTAAAAGAAAAATATTTACAAAAGTTTTATTTTTGCAAAAATTAACTTTAAAATTCCTGCGGTTCAAAGAAAATGTTATTATAGTAGAGCGAACAAGTGATATGCTTGTTATTTTGACCTGCTACTAAACAACTTTTAAGCAAGAAATACAAACTTTTCAGACTCCGGAATATTTCAAAGACGAACAAGGTTTTAAAAATCAATTTTTTGTTTTGAAAAAGCTTTTAATTTAATAAGATTTATTGGTGTAAAAATAAACAAACTATTGCAAATTTTAGTCTTAAACATGTTTTTAAACTCAAATAAAATTAAAAGGGATTTTATCAATTTTACCCATGCAAAGAGCAAAAAATAAGTTGTATTATATATGCATATTTCTATCTACTAATTTGAAAAAAATTTACAGCAAGCTTGCATTAATAAGATTATGAATGTTATAGATAAAGAATAGATTTATATAAAACAATGTTTTTTAAACATTTACCTGGCTTCACATGCTTCCCGTGATGTGCCGGATGGGCCGCAGAAACGTGTTGGCCCCAAAGAGAAACCGCAAGTGTTACGTCGTCTTAAGGCAAATTCTAGTTGTGTTGACGCATAATGTAGGAAGGAGGTCACGATAATAGCAAAAACGATCGAACCTCTACCCATCTTCGTTGTTGCTCTTCTGGTAATGATGTAAAAGTGATTTCTAGGTGTAAAAGAATTTAATCGTGTCTTGCCAATTTACCCTGAAGGCATCTTGAAAATAAGAAAAAAAGAAATGATGACATGAAAGTTTGATTTTGTGAGAAAACAGTTTTAAAATTTACAAATATATATGAATTATTTTTGTACCATTTTTAAATGATTTGTAACTTTAATTATGACATGATTATTTTAAAAAATGTTCAAATGGTGTTCTATAAAGTTATTTGGAAATTAAAAGGCTAGACTGTTCTTCTTCATTTTAACTAATTCCTATTTGATTTTAAAGAACTCTTTTTGAAGCAACTTTTGTGATTGTAAAAAAATTTTAAAGTGTTTTTAAATTATTTTTTAATAAAAATGTTTATAATTTATGCAATATTTAGTGTAACAAAATTAGAATATTGGCAAAAATAAAATTATGGTAACCTTTTGATTTCAAGAAAGCTGCTTCTTTATTATCGTATGATCATAAGGTTGTTCCACAATAAAATCAAAGAGTTAAACTTGATGCTAGTGGATTTGGGTTTGTTAAAAAGAATAATTAATCAACATAAAAACTAATAAAAACAATGAGTCTTTATCTGGTAGTTCAAATTTCGACGTTAAATTTGAAAAAAATAACCAATAGTGCTATGTCATCGTTTCTATAAGGCGATTGAAAAATTATTCCCTATTTTTAGATATTTATGTTCTTTTTCAATTTTTTTTATCTATGTCCCATGATGTATGAAAATTAAATCTATGTTCTTGTTTTTGATCAGATTAATTTTTGTTTAAATTTCAAAGCTTATGGCTGGACATATTATGTACGGAAACGCACCCAACTAGCAACACTTCACGAATGTGGGAGATTGTTTTTCAAGTACAAAAATATTGGATAGTCATTAAAGCATGTCTTTTTTCAATAATTCTCTACCATCTTATCACTTGAAAAAAAATCTTCAAATTTCCTAATATGTTGCTAGCTGGGCACGCTCCTGTATATAAGATGTCCAGCCATTTTTAAAAAGCCTTGAAACTTTGAACAAAATAATAGATCTGAAAAAAAAACAAGAAGATAAATTTAATTCTCATATAAAACAAAACAAAGACAAAAAATCACAACATATTAATAAATTATAATACTAAAAATTCAGCAGTTATTTTTAAAATATCCTAGCATTATATTACTTTTATGAACAATCATCAGCAGCGACCTTACACACTTTATTTTTCAAAAATAGCCACAAGCCAGCAGTGGCCTTACACACCTTATTTTTTAAAAATAGCCATAAGCCAGCAACAACTATTACGCATATATTTTTCGGAGAAAGCTCGAGATCTTTTTTTTTGTCTTTTTATTTTATGTAAAAGATGATTCAGTTTGCTTATACGAATAAAGTTCAACGGTGACCTTTCTCTTAGTTAATAAAAAAAAATTACAAATAGGTAGATTTGCTAAGAAGCTTAGAGACAAATTGATTATTAGTATGAATAAAGTTTATTTTATTTTGATTGAGTAATATTACAATAAAGAAAAACTTTCTATACAGTAAAAAATGAATTGCTTAGCTTCTTTTGTGTCGCAACGAAAAAAAGAAGAAACATCATAATTTGTTGGGTACTTTATGCCGCAGCTAGAAGTACTGTCCCGCGATTTCACCGAGTTATACATTTTTTAAAAATATTGCTTTGCCTCAAGGTTAAGAACTTCAAGAAAATCTGGAGACACTCGTGTGAGGGACAAATCAGATCAAGGGGCAGTCGATCTGCCTTGCTTTCGTGCTTTCGATAATTTTAACGTCGCTTTTTTCTTTTTGGCATTTTATTGATGTTTTATCTTTTTGAATATCTTAATCTTAAAAAACAAGTTTTAATATTCAATAATGAAAAAGATTTTTACGTTTTCCTTTTATCGTAAAGATTTCGTAAATCTAATCGTTAAAAATGTTTGTGTTAAAATTTTTGTGTTAAAATTCATATAAAAATAAACCCAAATGCTATGTCATGTTCATTGATAAAAAAAACCAATCTATCAGTTTATTTCAGAATTGCATTAAAGCAATTGCATAACCTGTACATTCTACGATAAACACAAACAAACACTTTTCAAAAAACACATGCTACAGATTTAATAAGTTAAGCCTTTTAGCCCTAAGGCCAGGCAATCGCTCTCTCTATACTTGAAAGATTATATCAAATAGAATTCAAATGACACGTGATAACAACCTCTATAAATATTTATACGACAAAACTGTTTTTGTTATTTGTCTATAATTTTTTTGTTTTAAGTTGTAATAGTTACTACAAACATCAGTAAATTTAATTGTCTTAAATGTTACTTTCATTGTGCAAACGCATTTTGTATTTTACTTCAAATTTCTTATCAAAAAATGTGTAATTGTTTTCTTTTTTTTTTTTTTTTTGTCTGAGTCAAAGCCACAGCCCAGTTGAAAAAACAGGGTTTCAAGCTTTGTTATAAATATCATGAAACCAGACACCGTAAAGAGATTAAGAGAAGAACTCAAGTTCTTCGAATTTTAAGGCAGCTGATATTGTTGCAGATCTGCAACCTCATCTATAGGAGTTTCTCACCTGGCTTTGTTTAAAATCCGGTTTAGACCAAGCGTTTTTTCGTCTTAAAAGAATTGCTTCGAAATAAATTTATCTTAAATTTTTGTTCAAAAGAACTTAAACAATTTTCATTCAAATAAGTCTGGTTTTAGAATATTAAAAAAACCCTTCATGTTGAGTTTATGATTAATAAATAAACTAATAGGCCTATTAAATAGGCTCATTATTTGTATCACTTTTAAATAGGCCTACGTTTTAAATTTTTTTAGATTTTTATCAACAAACACTTTTTAAACTTTTATGATTTTTTTGTGTACCTGTGTAGATGTTAGAAAGAATGGCAGTTAATAATCTATATGAATTTAAACTTATCATTACATGATACAACAAATTTGTTTTTGTTTTTTTAACAGTTGGTTAGCTGCTTGTAAGCTATTGTAAGTTATCACTCTATGGTATTCACTATTGAACTTTTCAAGTCCGAGGGAAGTCATGTTTTATTTAAAGTCAGGGTTGGAAATATTTTAGCCTACAGAATATCTTTTTGGCAATTTTCTTGTAATGACTTAAAGATTACCTCAACTCATTTTTTTACTTCAGTTTTTTTCAATAGCATCCAAAAACAAAGTTTTAGTGGATATTTAAGAGCTGCTTGCTGTGATCGCCAAGTAGTGGAAAGCGCCGTTAAGTACCTTTTCCACGACACAACAGAATGGCGGGAGTAGGTTTTGCACCAAAGCCATGCCGTTCACTATCACGGTGCTTTAACTACTCGACCACGATGCCCACAATCAACCACGCCGTTGATTCCAAGTCTGCCGCGGGTGTAAAAAGTTGCTGAACCACCTAATTTTTGGAATCCCAGATAACGATGCTCACGCGTTTTTTGTTGTGTTTTGCAAAGCATATACTACGTACAGTTATACCAGTTATACAGATATATGTTTTACGTTAAAACAAAATTTTTTAAGTTATGTCAGAAGAAGCTGATTCATTTAATCACATCAACTTTGTATTATTTTAACTTGTAGAAAACCGACAGAAATTTTTTACTTAGTACAAACCGCTTAACCTTTTTTAAAAAATAAATTTATTGCAATTGGGTTGTTTTTTATTTTCTATTTATCTCATAAAATTTAGAACTGCAATAAAAATTTTTCTAGTCAATAATAATAAAAGAATGCCTTACCCTAGGGGCACATCAACAAATCAAAATATAGTTCATGTTTAGACAACCTCTGAAAGTTTATGATAGGTGTCCCTTGTGAGTTGTGAGGCTGATCATAGTGTTAGCGTATGCGTAAGAAAAGTAAATTGACAGATTTATACATAAACAAGCACAAGAACATTATCTTAAGCTGAGATTTTTCACGGAATCAGTCTCAATTTCTCAAACAATTCAACGCGCAATGGCGATTATTGATATTTACTTGTTAAAATTTTAGTCTGTAGAATAATATTAACAAGATTGATAAATTAAATATTCCCGAATTAGACGCCACCACGCAGCGGCGCATTATATCAGATTTCTATTAGGGCGTGATAGGCTACATCTACTTCCATATAGTGGACACGGTATAATTATGACCACAAATCACATATATGTTTTCAATATAGTTGGCTAATAATTCTGTAATGTATAACTGCTGGCTAAGAATGCGATATAGCGGAAGATGTCGAATTAAAAAAAGCACTATAACATGTTAAAAATAGGTTTTATATCAATCACTAGTACATTAAAAAGTAATTCGGCTTTTTTAAAATGTACTCATCCTTTTCTTTTTATTAAATGTAGAAAGTGATGTAGAGGTAGAAAACTTGGTAAAAAGTAACATAAAATAGCCAAACTTTATTTAAAAAATACATTTTTAACAAAAAATCTTAGCTAAGTACTAACCAATTTATTCTTAACACTAAAAGCACCACAACTTTTTTTCAAAAAAACTTGAGTTTAACTTTACCGCTTTGTTGGTTAAGTAAACAGAGCGTCTCCACGGAAGTGGTGGACTTGGCTTCGATTCCAAATTGAATCAAATCAAAAAGTTTTTAATTTTTATTGGCACCAGTGATGATGGTCTTGAAAACGATTTCTTGTGGTCTCGGTCGGGTCTTTGTCTCGTCTCGGTCTCGGTCTTTTGCTGATGGTCTCGGTCTCGAGGTGATGTGGTCTTGGTCTTGTGTTTATTAAATTTGTCTTGAGACCGGACATTTTTTGATATTTTTTATTTATGTAATTGTAATGAGTTTCGCAATTTGCTTAAAAATAACACTCAATTGACCAACTTTGCCGCAATTTAAACTGGTAAAAAGCTTAGAGTCAAACTTCTTTAATCTTTAGTTTTGCGACTATCTTCGTTTATTCCAATAAAGATTTTTATTGTGATCGGGCTCAATTGTTACAAGCTAATCCGATTACGAAAAACTTTATTTAAATTGTTTTTTTCGGCAACAAACAAGTCTGGTTTTCCTTTGAATGTTTCCACCCACGCTTTTTTCGTTGAAACATTTACTCCAAATTAATTCAGTTTTAGAAAACTCAAGTAACTTGGTTTTGTAATCGAGTTTTTTTTTAGTTAAGAGACAAGCTTGAACAGAAGAACAAAAAAAATAATACAGAAAAACTAGATCTACAACAGCAAGATAGATTTTATACTTTAATTTAGCCTAAATGCAGCAATAATCCCAGAGAGCAAACATGGATTTTTAAATGTTGTTTGTTGCAATTAATGTACAGCTGGTTATCTACCTTACAATTTAGTACGCTTGCCGAAATTTGCTGTAAAAGTGAGTTTCAAAGCAGATTAAATATAATAAAAAATAATTTTGACGTTAGCTGGAAGCTAAAGTTTCTAAATATTCAGTTTAAAAGCGTTTTAAAGTAGAATTAGAAGTAGACGCCAATAGTGATCACGCTATGTTAACGATAAAGTTGCCCGGATACGTACAGCGGGTACAATCGTATACAATAGTATAATTCAGATTTTTGCAAAATATGACCTGTGAATGCCAGAATATGGCCGCGACACAATAAATAAAATTTTTATTTTGAATTTTTTTTAGTTCGAAGTGGCAGGAGTGCAGTTACATAAAACGATGGAATTTTTAAATTATTAACAGTTAGGATTACACACCGGTCCCCAATTTTTAAACGCTGGAAGCCAATTTTTTTTTTGCAAGCATCTCCTAAGCCGCAATCGGTACATAATTAACTTGTTTTGGTCTATAATTTTAATGATTGAAACCCTTCCTACAAAAAAACTTATTGTTAGATCCTAAGTATTTTTTTCTAAAGGCAGCAAACAATTTCTTGTTGTAATGAAATTTATGTATGCAATAATTTGACCAACCTATTTATGCATTTATTCATTATAGCCTGCTGTTATTTATAAAAGAGGAGGCGGTGGCCCTTTGCGTTACAACGTTTGTACACCCCTATAGTTTTTTTTGTTGTTGTCAATTCTGATTTCATCTTTCTGCCTTACAAAAAAGCGTCGTAGGCAGTGGATTAGGACAAGCAGCTACCTTGACCCTCTTACAAAGATACAAAAATATTGCTGTCCGGTGGAGATTTTTATTTTGCTTTCTAGTCTGATAGAGATATGACTGAAATTTGAACTGCTGGACAAAACCGCCAAGCAGGGGAAAGTCTCGTAAAGTTTTTTTCTGAAGAACATCACATAAGTGCACAATAAGGTTTTGAACCGCGCCCGTTTTGATCACAATCACCACGCTCTAAACACTCGACCACGTTATCTAGGACCCGTTTAACAACCGGTTCAAAAGTTGTGATTAATGAATGCATAGGCGGATACGCCAAAGGGGAAGGGTTGGGGCTTAAAAATCCTCCTTGAAAAATGATCGTTAAAGCTTTATAGTAGCACTAAAACAGCTTAAAAACTGTTAAAATATAGTGAAAATTTTGTTTGATTAAAGGAGGATTTATTTAGGGCAGTGGTTTTCAACCGTTTTCATACCGCGTCCCGTTTTAACAACTCGATGTAACATTACGACCCCTTTGAAAAATTTTTTAGCCATATGCAGGCTATCTAATGCATTCGTAAATCTTCATTGACAAAAATTGATTAAAAATAATCCCTCTGTTGAATAAAAAGCGTGGTCAAAAGATTAAGAGCGCCGGTATAGTGATCGACATGGTGTCGGTTTACAACAGCCATGTCGAACCGAAACGCGTCACAGAACCAAAATTTATTTTGGCATCGTACATAGTGCAATGAAAAGAAACAAACATAGTACAATGAAAAGAAATTGCATAAAAATGAAAGTAACATTGAACGCAGAATCTTGCTCCGATTTTTTAAGTTTCCTCCCAAAACTCAGGTGTTCTCTAAAAAAAAAAATAAATCAAAGTTCTATCTATTTTTTTTGGATTTCTTAACTTTCGTCCCAAAACTCAAATGTTCTCCAGTGGTGCTCTTATTACGCCCATAAATCAATTACCGATAAATAAATTTATGTAAAGTTTAAATAATAATTATGAATTTAATATTTCTTTAATATTTTACGTTATATATTATTTATAAAAAACTTCTTACGACCCCCAGAAAAAAGCAAAACGACCCACTTAGGGGTAGCAACCCCCAGGTTGAAAAACCCTGGTTTAGACTCAATAGTAAATATGCAAGAAGGATTTGTTTGTGTGATGAAAGTACACAGAATAGAATCCTGAAACGTCTAAATCCACGGCGCATATAAATCGTAGAAGCATTAATAAAATTTATATATATTCTTCAAGATGCTTTCATAATTAGTAAAAAGTCCTAAATACTTAAACAAATTATTTATTTTAATTTAAGGTATAAAATCTTTAAAACTATTATTATTTAACTCTTTACTACATGAATTTTTAAATTTAAACAAAAAATTTAAATTAAGCTTAAAAATCATTAAATGCATATAAATTAATGTTAATTTATTAAAAATTGGAAAAAAATAAAAAATTGGGTAATTTTATAGTTCTATCATATATGATACAAAATGTGCTTCAAGAAGATTTTGCAAAAATATTTCAGAATAAAATTTAGCGTTTATTAAAGAAAAGTTTTACAAAATTTTTCAAACAACGTGTACAAAAGTAAAACTAAAATAAAAATAGTCATCAGGATAGGAAAGATGGATATTAGCGCTGTATTTAGAGTGACGTGTCGCCTTGGTTACAGTTGAAACCTACTTGATTTTGTTTTGTTCTTGCTAAAAAATTTTGATGACATTTTTCTGTTCATGCCTTGACAATTTTATCAAATATCTTTAAATTTCAGCCTTACCTCTAAATAAAAACTAAAAAAACAAATAAAAAATTTCATGTGGCAGCTATTAACATGTATTGAGGTCTCTGAAAGTAAGTTGGGATAATCACTTGACAACTGGCGTAAAGAGCACGCTCCACCAATTCCTGCAAGTTAGAAGAAGAAATAGAGGCAATGATAATAAAAATGTATATTAATACATTGACATAGAATTTTCATTCAAGAAAATGCCAACTTGCATTTAAGCAAGCTTAGTATACACTTGACAAAAAAGAAGCGTTTTTCCAATGTTTTTCTACCAAGAGTTTCTTTGATTTGGTGAATGGTCTTCTTGTTTTACGCTTATGACAGTCTCAGATTTTCTCAGTTTCTAGAAAATTTGCTAATGAGCCGTCTACCCATCGACTATTTCAGCCACTGGCTTCTAATAAAAAAACATCTTTTGCAGAACAGAAAAACTATCAATGAACATTGTCAACAAGTTTTAAAGGTGCGCCATGATCAAGCTGAACATCTAACGTTACATTACAAGCAAGATGAACGTTCTTCATCATCTTGCTCAACTGCTTGATACGCTCGTAATCTTATCACAGGAAACTCATTAGATCTATACCAGAGCAGAAAAGCTAGTACTTCCAAGATTCTGCTGATAAGCCATATTGAGACATTCAGCATGAAATCGGCTTTTTTCTTCATATAGTTTTTATTTGATAAAAAAAAATTATCCAGCACTGTTTTTATCATACCTTTACAATTAATTTTTTTTGTATGACCGCATAGGCCAAGCTGTTGCTTTCTTTTTTCAAGCAGATTCAAAATTTATAACCCACGTGAACTCCATTAAAAAATTTGCCGTAAAGTGTCTTTTCTTAATAAAGAACAAAAATCACTCAGTTAGACTGAGTATCGAACTCGCTTCCTCCTGCTCTAAAGTCAGAGTGTCATAAAATTGAGTTATTCTGTCAAATACTAATAAAGCAAATTAATTTGCCATATGTAAGTTTAAATTTGGTTTAGTATTTTTTTTAATTTCCGGTGTCCAGGTCAAATAGCATTTTGAGTTTCACATTGCAAGGCATGATTTACTACATGTTCCATCATATATGATACAGCCACATTTATACGTCTAATTTGGTCAATTTACATTAAAAATTTGAAAATAAAATTTCTAATAATTAATAACGAAGTAATAACTAAAATATAATTTTTTCAGCGGGAAATTTACATGAAAACTTTAAAAAATTTTTAAATTATTTTTATCAAAAGTAACGGTCGCTAAAAAAATATGTTTTCAATCAAAAAATTAAATTTAAAGAATTATTTTTGACTTTATTTCATAAATACAAAATTTTAAATAAGAAAATATTGCATTTTCTTTGATTCAAAAACGAAATTTTTAAAAAATAAAGTTTTTTTAATGAAAAAATAATTGTTAATTTGGTTATATCATATATGATACGTTATGCAGTAAAACGAATTGTTGAAAATCCAAACATAATGATTTAAGTTTTTTACAAATGTTGGGAAACGACGTCTAAGCGGACCTCTAAGACTTTCACTGTTATCAACAACCAAATCCGAAGGAAATATAGAACCAACTTTTATTATTCAAGAACGCCAAAAAAATGGAAATTACCAAATCACTCAATTCAAGTCCGTGATAACAGCAAAAATTGCTGTTGCTACTTCGCCTAAAAAAAAAACAATTTTTTAAGAGAACCTCAACAGAACAAAACGTTACTTAAAAACTGAAAAGGCAAAAACTTGCACAAAAGAAATTAACGAAAAACCTAGAATTAAATAAGTTAGTTACAGACCAGAGATGGTTCGAATCTCGGGCCAGGTTCGAGCAAGATTCTAAACAACAAAGAACTTGTATTTTTCCTTACAATGATAAAAAATTTAAAAGAATAAAAAAAAAATACAATTATAAATTTATTTTTTAGTTTGATTTTTTTACAATCCATTAAAATACATAAAAACAATGCCATTATTAATGTCGAAAATAAAAGATGGAGAGTGGCTTTTTTTATCATTTTTACCAAAAAAGTGAAAAACAGAGACAAAAAACAAAAACATGTACGTATAGTTTATTTCTGCATATTTATTTGATTAAAAGAGCTATAGTATAAATGCTTATTTTTTAGAAGATAGTGTTTTACACTCTTTTTTTGGTTATTTGTTGGTGGGGGCTTAAAATCTGTATTTGTAAAAAATGCTTGGATGAATAAATACAGATATAAGTAAATACGTTGATACTAAAAAAACATTTTTCTAAGCCCTTTGTATAATGGGTATAGTAATAAAATAAAAAACAACACTGATGAAATTTTAAATACAGTTTGCCCTTGTTAAGTCCGACAGCTTGGGGGGAGGGTGTCCGACTTAGCCGATTGTCCGACTTAGCCGAAGGCCTAAAAGCCATTGCCTATAAGCATGCCTAGGGCAATGAAATTTAGTTGAAAATGCCCCTGTTATTATATAGGCTATTTTGTTTTACTAAATTTATCTTCATAACATGTAAAAAAAACAGATTTATTTATTTATTTATTTCGGGTAATTGAAGAAAATAATGCAAAACCGTACATTTTTTTACTATGCACCATAACATACATTAAAGAATAAACGTACGAACAATTAAAAAATGCATAATTAAAAAACAAAAACTTAAGAACAATTAAAGAATGCATATCTGCCGATTTTAGGCATTTTAGGCCAAATACTTTTTTTCTCAATCTTGGAATTTTTTTCCTTTTTTTTCCTCGGTCATGGTCCGACTTATCCGATATCCGAGTTATTCGGGTCCGACTTAACGAGGGTAAACTGTATGCAAAATATAAAAAAAAACAACAATTCTAATCTACAATAATGTTAAAACAATCAAAAAATAAAACATTTTCAAGTTTTTAGCATTCAGCGTTTCTCAACCCGATGAAGGGTTCACTCTAAGGTGAATAAAATTTGCAAGGGTGAAACAACCAAATAATCAATAAATAAGGAGCGAACCAGCACAAGATGAAAGCTTGTCAGCAATCGCACATGATCTGACCATACACAATACAATTTTGTGGCACAATAGCAAAATACTTTGGTGTTTAGAGTGTTACAAAGTTTACGGACCAAGGTTTTCCAAACCGCGGCCATTGGCCATTTACGGCTCTTTTCACTTATTAATTTGATCCGCCAAGCAATTTATTTTCATCATTACGTTATTTCATTGCAGTGTTTCGGATTAGAATTCGGAGGCTGATTCAAAGTGAAAACCTCATTTGGAGACAAAAAGTAAGAAATCGGACATTGATTCAAAGTGAAGACCTTTTTTTTTAGAAAACGCTACTTTTTAGGGACGAAAATCAAGAAATTTACAGCAAGTGTGCTGCTAATTTCCAAAAAGTCTTAAAATATTCCATAATTTGAAAAAGATTGAGAACCATTGTTTTATAGCATTGTTTTTAACTGAAATTTAAAAAATTTATTAAAGTTAAATGCTCTGTTTGTGCCATTCTGGCCCATCTATCAAATTTTTTGAAAAAATTGGCCCGCAAGATAAAAATTTTGGGGAAACACTGATTTATGCACTTGTTGGTTAAATTTGTTATTTTTTGCCAGCAAATTAGATTCCTTTTTATCTCATTTGTCAGTACGATTTTTTTATTGCATTGGCTATTAAATTATTTAATTTGATTCCACCTATAGAAAGTTAAATTATTGGTTTTAATTCTTTATTACTTAATGAACTGAACTGAAATAATATCGAGTGTAATTTAATTCTAAACCTTTTATTACTTCAGGTGATTTTATGTGGTTTAGTAGCCGATCATGTGAATCAATAATGGTCTATTTATTGATCCACAGTGTTGTTTATGTTATTGTACTTTGTAATTTGTCGTTGCCACTGTATTTTTGCATCAAAAAAATAAATTTGTATTGGAGAAATTGATACAAAAATTGTGTAACTTCACTACCTCATCGATAATTAAGAACTGCTTTTTACATAAAAACAGTAGAAACGCTATTATTGCGGCGCAACGTTTTCGGAAAATTTGCGCTGCAAGTCCCAATCTGTTTTTAAAATGTAATAAATTTCATGATTTTGGGGATAAAGGGTTAATTAAAAAGTCGCTTACTTGCCAGCGCCACAGGAAGTCAAAACAGTGATATTAAAGAGTCACCTGCGTCTCCGGATCAAATTTCGTATTAATTCAAGTAGGTTTTTCTTTAGCAATTGTTATGAAGCACCCAGCTCACAGCAAACTAGAATTGGAGAATCATATACTCTTCTTGCTCCCTACCATTAATCCCCGAATCTATACGTTAAAGAAGAGAAAACACGTGCAAATATCACTTAGAATGAGCACTTTATTTTTCTGTTTGATGCAATATGATCTAAATAAGTGAAATTCTTTTACATGTAATTCTTTGCATATTTTTCCAAGTCTTTACTATTATACATCAATGAGCTACTAGCTACTGTTGGCGAAAACTTTGATCTTGCAGCAAACTATTTTTAGAACCGGCATAAAAAAAAATAAACAAATATTTGGGTTACCTAGTTCAAGTGATCCTTTTGGATTTCCAAGTTAAATAGTGATATCTGGGGTCTTGCGTCCGAGGAAGGAGATTAGATTTCTATAAGAATGCTGAACGAGAATTTATGGTTTGGAAGTGGAGACTATTTCGATTGAAGAAGAGTTTGAAAAAGCAACAGTTCCTGTAAAAAGTTTAAAAATGTCGGAAGAGAAGATAAGTTTTTGTTTTCAGAGTGACTGGAATCGGATTTGTCAGAAAAGGAAGAGGGAAAAGAATTAGCATTGGAACTTTAAGAGAAAGAGAAAGATTAAGAATAGGAACTTGAAAAACTAGAATCAGAACAAAAAATGGAATTCGAGGAGAAAGAGAAAGATCGGGAAGCAATTTTAGAATTGGAACAAAATAAAATGAAATTTGAAAAAAGAAAAATGCAGCTTGAACTGGAGAAAATGAGTTTTGAGCGGGAGACAGATCGCTCTGGTGAAGAAGGAGGGAAACGAATAAAGCTGGGGGTGTTAGTGTTGTTTTCGGAGAAGCCAGGTACCCTGACCTATCGCTTTCCATTGACAAAAAAGATTTTTTGGATAGTTATCTGCTAATATTTGAAAAGCATGCCATGGTTGCAAACTGGCCTCAAGCTAATTGTGCAACTCATTTGAGTGCGCTATTGGGTCAAAACCTAAAGCGTTTAACGGTTTTTTTACTTTTTAAGGCTTTTTATGGCCGTTTTGTTCAAGGACAGTGACAATTTTGAAAGAGCTTTAAACAACCGAAAGTGAATTCACTGACGTCATGACCAGTTATCAGTATGTTTTAGAGATGAGAAAAAATTAGAAGAAACGATGAAGCTTGCTCAGGGCAAATGAAAAAAAAATTAGGTCAGGTATAAAAAAGATTATGCTAAGAAAACAAAGGACCCATTGTTTAGTGGAGGCGACAAGATTTTGGTCGGTATACCAAGCAGTAATAATTAACTTTTGACGCAGGGAAAAGATCTGTGTCTAATAGCTCAAAAGATAAGAAATGACAATTATAAATTTCTGTTTAAAACAAAGAGAAAAAATTTATGCGCGAGAAGACGAAGCAGAGAGTGAAGGTAAAAAAGAAAACTGAAAAGTAACAGCCAGCGCTGAAGTTTTGTTAGAAGAAGAAACATCAAGCATGGATGAGAAATTAGTGTTAGAATTAGGAACGTATGGACAAAAGAACATGTAAGTGATGTCAGAGAAAAACGACAGTCAAAGTAGACAGTTGCAGTCTTTGTTAGAAAGTTATGATAAAGTTTTTTAGATGTGCCAGGTAAGACATCAAAAATTGAGCATAAAATCAAATTGGTAGATGAGAAGTCAGTCGACTTAAAACTCTACCCTTTGCCTTATGCACCAAGGTAGGAACTGAAGAATGAAATAAGCATGAAGGATGGTTCAAACCGTATTTGCGTCGATTACAAGAAGTTAAATAATTTAATAATTTCGGATTCGGAGCCGATGAAGACTATAGAAAATCTTTTCCAGCAGCTGAAAAAGTCAACATTTTTGTTGAAAACCAATCTTAGCAAAGGCCACTTGGCAGATACCGGTGGCGGAAAAAACGTGTCCAAGACCACGTTTGTGACACCGGACGGGGCATACAAATTTTTCCTAATGCTTTTTGGCATGAAGAACTCTGGGGCAACAGTTGTGCATGGAATGATGGAAGTGTTTGTCAGGCTCGTCTGATTTTGAAAGCTACATAGGCAAATTGATTGTAGTTTCCAGCGGTTGGGGGACGCATATCAAAATTTTAAAGGAGAATTCTTGCTAATTTTAGAGTGATGATATCTGATATTTCCAGATCACGCCAAATGATGATAAATAGTACGTGCGAAATTGAATGTGCAAAGTGGCCAGTTGCAAAGAAAGAAGTACGATAGTTCTGCGGTATGATATGCTATATCTATTTCTTCCTTTGTTGTAATGGCTGCACCGTTGACTGAATTAACAAAAAAAGGACAGCTAAACTTTCAAATGGGGTGAGACTCATGAGAAAGTTTTTAGTACCTTGCCAGAAGCTCTCCTAAAGCGCCCCATACTGAAACTGCCCGATTACTCAAGAGAATTTTCCCTTCCTACCGACGTTTCCAACAACGGAATCGGGGCGGCGTTGACGCAAGAGTATAAGCGAAAGTTTTAACCCGTTGCATACGGAAGTACAAAGTTGCCTAATGCAGAGACAAAGTACTCTATGCTCAAAAAGAAGTGCTTAGCAATAATTTGGGGTGTCGGAAAATTCCGTCTTTTCTTAGTTTTTAAAAAATTTATTTTGCCAACAGAGCATCTTACAAGTAAAGTTGTTTTCTTGGTACCGCTTGTTACAAAAACGATCGCATTCTCAGATAGTCTTTTTCCCTACAAGGGTATATAACTTTGTGGCGAAGGACATTGCTGCCGGAAAAGAAGAGCGTTATGGCTGACTACCTCAGTCTCATAATTGTATAAAGTGTTTTTTGTGTAACTTATGTTTCGTTGTGTAAGATTATTTTTTGAAATCAGTGTGTGTGTGTGTTATCAACCTTTAAACGCCTATGTGGGTCACTAGCAAACCAAACTGTCTGATCTTTCTTCTTATCTGTTGGACCTGCTGGCTTCATGCTATGTAACGTCCAGTATTCTTAATGCATTTGTTCTTTTACCATTTCACATCTACAATCTTCAAAATACGTATTTCATTAATAAAACATCAATAGATCGGAAAAAATAAAAATTGGGATTGGAAAAAATAAAAACAAACTTGAAGAAGTGAGCAGTTACTCACAAAATCTTGTGTCTTTAATGAAAACCAAGTCATCTTTTAATATACAATTTTTCTTCTCATTGATAAAGAAGTTATTGAGATTTTAGAAGAAAAATTCAATAGTGTCTCTGGCAACCAACATAGTTGATAGTGCAACTTTTTTTGAATAGCCATTTATTTTCTCCGTAGTAAATTTTAAAGTACGACAAACGTTAAATTAGATCAAAAACATAAAAAAAAGCAGTTAATCCCATCATTTTTGCACTGTTTGAGTAAAAAAATTAAAAAAGTAAAAGAATTGATACTGTTTCAAGCAAAGTCAAAAAACTTAAAGCAAGAATAAGATCCAAAACAAAGAAAAACATTAATAATGGCAAGACAGCCGCTGAAACACTGGAAGCTTGGTTTGATTTTGAAAACAACTTTGGCAATTAAGGCATTGTTAAGAGCGAAGATTCTGACGATGACCAACCATCGCCTGAAGAGTATGAAGTCGCTTCTTCTTCTACTGTCACTAGATAAATATATAACTGCAGATATTAAATGCAGGACAATAATGAGCTGGCGAGCTGTAATGAAGACTCCTTTGAGTCTAAGAGTAAAATTTTACGCTGTTGGCCCTGTGGAACCGTGGATAAACAACTGAAAACTTTTCTAATTTCCTACAGTTTCACATAGTACATTCCCAAAAAGTCATACAAATACGGGCTGATGCTGTTTTTGTTGTATAATTACTTCACTAAATACACTCTCAATGAAATGTCAGAAATTACATGTCAAGGAAATCAGAAAAACCTTGGGTTGTCATCTGATGTTGTAAAATTCTTCTTTGTACCATTTCATTTTTTTGGATTCAATTTAACAACTAATAATTAATTGGCTTACCAGTTCTCATCATTCTGCTGACTTACTACAGAATTAAAACACTTTGCTAGGAACAATGCAAAAAAACAGTTGAGAAATTTTTCTTGAAATTTACAATAGAAAAAGCAAGAAGAATCATATCAAGTTGGTTCGACTTTACTGACAGCAAATGGTAGCATCGTATGTACCTAAGAAAAACTAAGCTGTATCTTTATTTTAAACTATGCAAACTATGCACATTGACAACAAAGTTGATCACGGTACAGGTTTGTTTGAAGTGATACTGGACTACATATTTTGCACAATGCAATTATAACAAAATTAATCTATTCGTATAACGTTATTGTCACAGACTTTGTTTGGGAATTCTAAAGGACCAGTTGAACAAGGAAACCCGAGTACCTGCGCTGAAACAAAGTGTGTCTAATTTTATTTTATTCCTGCTCAAGAAGTATTTTGCTATGACCCTGAATATTTTATACAGTTGTCTTGAAACAAGCTCGGATTGATTCGTCAAAGACTCTTCTCAACAAACAAACAGAGACGACTGTCTCTTACTAAAACGAATGTATTATACAATTCACGACTCACAACCGACAAAAATTCTTTTCCACGCTCTGCCACTGCAAAGCAAAAATCAGCGCTACAACTTGATTCGTCCAATACAAATAATTCTACTGTACTTCCGTAGAATCAATTTCCAAACACTGGCGCAAAAACAATTACCACACTTGCCAATCCACGCAATACAATCAAAGGGTCCTTCGCCTACGCTCTGCGCCGAAATTAACGCTCTCTAAAATTACTTTTACTTGAGTCGTCTCTCAAATCATCTCTCTCTCTCGGTGCGATCGAGCGAGCGTATATATATATATATATATATATATTTATATATATACTGTATATAGATAAATGTCACATGACGACAAATTTACTCGTATATGCGGGATTAACTCGAATTTTCTGGAAAAAACGCTTTGTCCAATGCGCCAGAATCAAAACGGTTGTTCCATGGTTTGTAAGAACGTTTGATAACAAAGTTCATACTCGGTCATGCATTAGGAGAAAATAATTTGACGAAGCGCATTGCGTCACTACTGTCGGGCGAAAGAAAAAAGAAGATGCATTTGAACAATCGTAAGCAAAAGCAGATATTTAAACTACACAGCACAACAGCAATTTCTACGTCATAATAAAAATTTTTAATTACTTTAAGACAAAGAACTATATCGCCATAACTTGAAATTATTACGAATGAAGTGTGACAGTTACTAAAGCACTTTTTGATCGAGTAGATTAATTTTGTTATAATCGCATTGTGCAAAAAAAGAACGAAGTGCTAGCCACTTGTCTACCTCGACAACTGCCTCAAATACTGCCTGTATCAATAGCATGGTGATCTTCCGAGGAAAACATTTACAAAGTAAAAAAGAATCCAATCATTGACGTTGAATAATTTTGGAAAACTTAGGCATGAGTTTGCTTCATCCATGGCTACAGCGACAAGTGCAAGGCACGCAAATTTCAAAAGCTACTAAACTATCATTACAAAAAATTGGTTACAAAATTGCCATTGATTCTTCTCAATCAGTTCCATATCAGTTTAGGTAGAGCAAAAGTCAATGGTGCTACATCTATTCATCTTCATTGCATTGCAAAACAGCTGACGTCTTCGCGGAATGAGACGGACAATGTTGTATTGATCACGAACTAATCATGATTTTATGCTTTTATTGTGCCGCTTGATTTTTGTGCGTCAGTATCATTGTGCCTACTACATTTGAGACTAGATAACTTCAAATCTTTTATTGCTTTTATTTTGCTTTTTTTAAATTTTAAGTTAGTTGTTCATTCAATATTTGTTAGTTGTTAGTAGTGTAAAGTGTTCGTCATAACTTTTGTTAGGTTTGATAGATTTGTATGGTATGTGAGGTAAGTTTCGCACAAAATAGAAATGTCACATTATATTCGTTACAGATTTTGTCAGTTTTTTTCGAAGTATTATACTTTGCTGTAGATAATAGTGCGCTTGCAATAAGTCAATTTTTTTGCAATCATGTTTAAGGAAAGTGTACCAACCAATAGCTGGAGCAAAGATCTTTCTAAATGTCTGGTCGCTAGTGACCCACATAGATAGTAGTGGTGGACGAAACACTTGGGCGTTCAAGGGTTAAAAACATTAATGCAAAATATTTTTTATGGCGGGCGTATGTCACACACTTTATTCCTAATTGTAGTTAAAAGTTTATAAACTTATAATTGATTTTTAGTCTTTTGCAGTAATTTTTAAGCTTTTAATTATGATGTCATTTTTTTGATTGTTACGTAGTGATTGTGTAATTGGTACACTATCACACTCCTACTTAATTTATTTTGTCTGCAAGTTGTTCTTATATGTAATTACAAAGAGTCGCTTTGTTGTTTTATTCAAAGCACGTTGATTGACTGAAGTTTTAAGTCATGTGAAGAACAATGCGGCAGCGATGACAAAATTTCTATGTAGTATAATCTACTAGTATAAAGCAAATAATATTTTATAAGTTAAATAACTATACCTTTTCAAGTCCAGAAGATTTTTTTACAATTTTAAAATGGGCCTTTTGCAATTTGAAAATAGTTTATCAATTTCAAAAACCAAAATAATTTATTATAATCAAAAGTGTTTAATCAATATCAAATAACTTAAGGCATCAGTGTTTTTTTAAGGTTTGACTCTAGAGACAACTGAGAAAGTTTGAAAGACCAAAAACTACTTTATTTAAATATGTAAAAATAAACGCAGCGGTTCAGAAATCGCAATAAAAATTTTTCAGTTTCAATTCTTATCCAAAAAAACTTCATCCATTGCGTCATCATTATCTTCTAAATTTGCAGATTGTACGGCTTTCAACGCTCATGCTGTCTCTTGCCGCCGTTTCTTCGTTTTTTGCCATTTTTCAGCTACAGTTTGCGCATCTTCATCAATGATCTCTCCTGGGCCATTGGTCGAAACATTCATTAAAGCGTTCACGGTAACACTCAGCAATTTATTGCGTTGCTTGGTTTTGACACGACATAGAGTGGAAAACCCTCATTCTGGCCAAGCAGTTGACAGAGAAATTGACAATGCTATACAGCAAAGTCAATGCAGTTCTGGAAACATTTCTCGAAATATTTTATCTCTAGCAATTTTGCTGCAGACTTCGCCAGCATCTTGGCAAAACTCAAATTCTGACATTATCATTCTATCTTTCGAAGTTTGATAATCGTTTTCGACCTTCACGATTCGTTCAGCAGAAATAACTCTAAATCGATTTATCAGCAGCTGTAGATCATGATTATCATAAAGTCGGCGTTGGTGAGCATCTAAGGAAATCTCTTTAATATGAAAGATTCGAAAAGCAAAAAGAATCATTGGTTCGGGAAACCGGTCATCAAAATTATTGATAAGTGCCTCACAGTATTTTTTTTAGTATCTCGGATCAGCTTTATATCATCTTTAAGCAATTTACTTTGAGAGCTCGGTAAAATTTTTGAAATCTTATTCCAGTCAAATTTCAAACTATTTACAACCTAATCCGAATCAATAAGATTTGTAATCTCTTTTTGGCAAATTGACAGTGCCGATTGTATGTGAGAGAAGCTAAAACTCCTCTTTTGAAACAGCATTGATAGTTGAGATGTTCCAAAGCAGCGTTCAGTAAATAAAGAGAGATAAGAAAG
The DNA here is from genome assembly GCA_963680785.1 of Diplosoma virens. NCBI lineage: Eukaryota > Metazoa > Chordata > Ascidiacea > Aplousobranchia > Didemnidae > Diplosoma > Diplosoma virens. Next base: position 48,667,977 of record OY796880.1, on the reverse strand, counting down.
TGTTTTGAACAAATTAATTAAAGAATACCAATTGCTGTACAATCCTTTTTGCTAGCAAAAAAATGAAGTCGAGTGAACATAGAAGAGAGTTCTGTCTTTAACGCAATTACACCTTTACAATGAGAAAGCCAAGGAGTACGGCAGGCTTTGACTAACTTTCTCCTTGACCTGCTATGGGATTCATCATCAGCAGCTTGCATTTCCTTCAATTTTTTCGTTTTGAGAGGTGAAAAAAGAAAAAAATCTCCATGTTTAAACTAAGCCTCGTTTGCAATCCTGAATGTGTTGCAACTCTTTCACCGCGTCAGTGCAAGCCAGCGCTAAGCAATGCGCATAACAATGCGCTGTGAAAGTAATTGGATTTTGTGCAGTCAATTTTTGAGACAAAGAATTTCGGCAGATTATCATTGCAGCAACTCCATCACATGCGCAAACAACATGTTTACTAACATCAAGATTGTAGTCGATGGCAACTTCGTTCCAAAGTCGAAATAAGTTAAAAGTTGATGCTCTATGAGCGTCAATTTGACGAATATCCAAAAATGCTGTTGACTGTCCTCCTCTTGCATTGACATATCGAATAAATGTAATGCCTTGTTGCAAAGTAGTAATATCAGTTGTGTCGTTTACCATAGCTGCCCAGCATGGGCTTTGTTGATTTCAGACACAATCCGATCACTTAAATAGTCGGAGATGACCAAAATAAACTCAGTTACTGTGGTTGAACTTGTATGACGCAGGTCACGAAGACCGTCATTATGGCTACTGCGGCTCACCAAAGTTTGCAATGAAGCAAATTTTCTATTTGCAATCCCTCTTTTACAATCCAGTATACTAAATGTACGTATTTGGCCACTGTGTTAATTTTATTTGCAGTGTGATTTTGATATGTAGTATGAAGTGTCAAAAAACGTTGATTTTTTTCCAAGCTAAATGCTAGCTGGTGTTGATCGGATTTGAGATGGTTATTCAGCCGCAATGGGCATTTAGGTCTGGCAGGTATATTAATGTAACAATCAGCGGTCTTTCTTCGGCTAGTAGCTGATGGATGTTTTGAGCACAGTAAACATATTATTCCTCCATCAGCATGCAGGGTGAATACATTCAGTTAAAGGGATTCATCAAATTCTTTCAGCTTTATCCATGATTGATTGATACGTTTTGTTAGATGATACAGACTGTGCTTTAGCTAACCCATTTTGTTGGAATTCATTTAATTCTTCAATCAAGAACTAACTAATTTGAAAAATGCAGTTTCGGAAAAGAGGTTACTTTCTTATACCATGATCATGCTAAATATAGCGACCACCAATCTTGAAACATTTAAATTAATTTATTTACAACTACATATTTACATGAAGATTTAAACGTTTTCGGCACTACATTGGCCCTCTTCAGATTTCTAAAATAGTCATTACTTTATGACGACACAAATTGAATAAAATAATTATACAGTTTAAAGAATTAAATTGAACTAATGTTGGGTATAATTAACTGCACTGTCTACTAACTAGGCTATAAATCAGGGGTGGCCAATCTGGTGGTGCATAGCAGTTGGGGAAAATATTTCAAATGAAAAATGTTCCACAACTTATATCTAGCTATATCAGAGGTGGCCAACCTGTGGCGGATTGCACCCTAATTTCCAGCGATGACCTTTTTTTTTTAGAGATCAGCTTGGTTTCCCTATAAAATTTTGAAGTCTTTCGTTTGTGTGGCGGATATAAACTGGACTTGAATAAAATTGGCGGTTTAGGAAAAAAGTTTGGCCACCCCTGCTATAACCGATGAACCAAAAATTTTTGAAATAGGTTTCTACAAATGAACTAATTGTTATTGAATAGACATATATCAAACATTGCTTATATTGGCAGCAGAAGCATATTTTGAGAGACCGTTTTTGTTCCTCAAAACACCTTAAAAAATACTGTAAAGCATTATAATTTTTATTTTTAAATAATTGTGACATCATTATTGAATTATAGCTATTTTATTTTACCATCAAATTTTATATCACTCAAAGGGTTAACTTATTCAACAATTTTCAACATATTATACTGTTATAAAGGTTATACTTTGTAAAAATTTATAAATTTATATCATTTTCTTAAACATTTAATATAAATATTTGCTTATACTTGTTTAAATCAAACTTTTATTGATTAAAATTTAAAAAGAAATTTTTCAATACAATAAATTTTTTTTTTCACAAAAAACAATGCTAAATCAGACAAATAATATTTAATTGTTAGTTATAATATTATAAGTTCTATTTAAGCTTTTCTGTTTGTAAAAAAACATCTTGAAATTGAAAAACCATTTCAAAATTAAAAAAAGATTTTAATTTTGGAAAAAAACATTTTGGACTGGATAAGGTATACAGTAATCTCCCGGTTAATTTCGCACCCCTTTAAGTTCGCATCCCAATTAAGCTCGCGAAATTTTTTTAAAAAATCACGATTCAACTTTTACAAAAATTTATTGATATTTACAGCAAATCAGACAAGTCATAAAAATGTTCGCGATTTAAACAAGTTATGAATCGCCAGCTTATTCATATTTCATTTTCTTTTGTGTTTTGCTTCCAAAATAACCAGCCTTAATTATTGCTAGCAAAGCTCAAAAGAATTCCTCAGCTCATTATAGTAATTTCCTGCTTGAGCTTGCACATCGAGACACAACAACTGATCTTAAAAAAAACTTTTTTGTATATGCGTTCAAACCCACAAAAAGTGACATGCTTCCTGTTGGTGCTGGACTATGTGCGCAAGATTCGACCACAGTGTGCTATCTTCATTATCATTTGTTGCTCGTATACTTTCCAGCACCTCATTGACGTCATCCAAAATCTCATGTGAAAACTCTTCTCTGTTTTTGTCATAAACATGCACAAACACATCTGGAGTGCTTTCATCTATTGGAATATTCAATACTTTGAAGCTGAGCAATAGATCTGCCATCATATCAACTTCTTCATGAGCTCCACCTTTTGAAGTTACTAATTCAGCCTTGTTAGACGCATTCTTTATTGTCGCATTTGATATCGCATCCCAAGCAAGCTTGTTATATTGAGCCGCATTTAGCATATGAGCAGGGTTACCATAAGCGACACCTCCTGCTCCTCCAGGGAGTTTTTTTTCTTGATCTTTTTTGCAAGTTTTAAATTTTCATCCAGCTTGTAGAAATCCAAAATATCTTTGAGATATAAATATTTATATTTTCGGGAACATATTTTGCAATTATGGCATATAACTTATCCAAAGCTGCAACATGATTAAGATTTTCTCGATCCACCTCTGCTCCTTCATCGTGAAGAAGAAGTTGTTGCATTCCACGGCGTTCTCTAAATCGGCTAAACCACTTCCATGGTGCTTTAAACTCATTCTGCGATATTAATAGTTTTTTAGCAATTTACTTTGCTTTCAAAATGGCGAGGAAAGTGGAACAGGCAGGTTTACTCGACGCATGCTATAAATCAACAGATAGCTTAAAAAATATTTAAAATACGAGGGTAAATCAAAAATTATCCGGACTTTTATTTTTATGGATTATTTTAAAAACACAAAACACGAAAACGATTTATCATTTTTCTACATAATCTCCACCCATTTCGATGCACTTGTTCCAGCGGTCTACAAGCTTATAAATGCCATCTGAGAAGAAAGTTTTTGGCTGGTCACACAACCATTGATGCACCGCTTTTTGCACTGATTCATCAGAAGAAAATTTACGACCCTGTAATGCATCTTTGAGTGGGGCAAAAAGATGATAGTCGGAAGGAGCAAGATCTGGACTGTATGCAGGATGCTCCAGCACTTCAAAACCTAGTTTGTTAATGGTTTCAATGGTTGCTTTGGCAACATGTGGGCGTGCATTGTCATGCTGCAGCAAAACCTTCTTTGACAGTAATCCTCGGCGTTTGGTGCGAATTGCAGGCTTCAGGCGGTTGGCTAGCAAATCACAATAACTTGCACTGTTGATTGTACTCCCTTTTTCCAGAAAATCCTCCAAAATAGGCCCTTTTGAATCCCAAAAAATGGTTAGCATAACCTTTCCTGCAGAAAGTTGACTCTTGAATTTTTTCTTTACTGAATTTACTGCTCCTTCTGCATGTTTTACACTGGTCCGGCCTGTTTTAAACTTCTCAATCCACTCATATACCGTTGTTTTCGATAGTGCATTGTCTCCATATTGTGCTAAGAGTCTTTGATGAATTTTTGTCCCCGATGAACCTTCTGACCACAAAAATCGGACCACAGCACGTTGTTCTTCTCTGGTGCATTGTGCAAGTGGAGCGTCCATTTTTATCAACAGAAAATAACACGTGTTAAAACTGAACAAACAATTAGATTAGCAGATCGTGATCACGTGACACAGTAGACAACACGTGCAAAAAAAATTTTGAAAAAGCTAAAGCAAGAGTGCGCTATAGAGCAATTCCGGATAATTTTTGATTTACCCTCGTAGCATAAAAAACTTCAGTCTCGCGGCAAGCTATTTATGGAACAACTATTTGGCAGAACTTTAAAATAACCAATAGTATTGACAAACCATTAACTCTTTTGATTTTTGGTAGTATTTATAAAGATGTCTATTTTTAAGAATTTTTTCGGTCAACTCTGGTCGAAAAAAATATTTAGTAAAGACGAACAGCAAGAAAATTTTGTAATAAATTAAAATATATGGTGGTTAAAACTATAAACTGTTAATCATCTGCTATACTTTACCTGAAAACAAAGTTCTATTTAGGCTCCCTGCCTGCGGTTACTAACGACTAATGATTGTTGCGTCACAATTATCACAATGCAAAACAATTTCTCTGACGTTAGTCTCCGGTATTTCTTTACAGCCAGAGTTAAACAAAAAAATTAAGCAAAAAAATGTGTCATTCAACAGTTCTACACGCGCTTGTAAATTTCTCCTTTCTATTTTTCTGTCCTAATCTATGGCTATTTCTGTGAAGCACGAGTTGAGTATAAAGGTTAAACAAAATGTCTATTTTGACAGTCTACACGTACTTGTAAATCTCTTTTTTGAAATGTATCTATGGCTATTTCTCTGAAACATAAGTTAAGCATAAAGGTTAAGCAAAAAAATGTTTGCTTTAACCGTCTACGACTCTACGCGTACTTGTGAATTGATACTTTCTCTATCGTGCAACTAGGGTTATTTTTCTGTGGCGCTAAGCAAAAAGAACGACTGGTGCTGCATATTGTACTTTTAGTCGTCCCTTACGTGGTGTATAGTATGAAGGCAGTTTATAATACCTAGGTTTTATAATACGCTCGTATAGGTCCTTTATAATATATAAGTGGTATATAGTACATATATAATATATAGTTAATATATTGTATAAACTTCTTACGTTGTCAGATGTTTTGTAATGAGTCTGAGTCTGGTAAAATCAATGTTGATTTTAAAAAATTCGAATTAATCATTTCCAGCTTTCAAAAGACAAAAGTGCTGTAGCAAGAAAGCAAAAGCAATTCAAAATTTACCATCAAAACTTTTTTGTAAACTTTTAGATGTTTCCAGGACATCATAAAAAGACGTCCTTAAAGGTTTCATTTTGTGCCAAATAAGGACATCCCAAAGAACAAGATTCTGACGGACTTTGGACGTCCTAAAGACCAATTTGTGGTAGAAGACAGTGTTACATGCCGTTGTCAGATCAACAAATACAACACCGGCTTTCTTCTTAGTCTCAAAAAAATTTTCGATGTTCTTTGAAAATAGAGCAACTTGATCTACGATTGATTTACCGCGTCAAAACCCAGCCTGCTCTTTAAGGATCAATAAATTAATAATTGGTTTGATACAGACCTAGATAAATTCAATAATATTTCTAAATAGAAACAAAAAACCAAAGAACATATTTCGAACAGAAAACAATATTTTGGCATTTCCGAAAGCAGGTCAACATAATTACCTAATGGTATCTCAAAGTCTAACGCTTCCTACATTTCTGGCCAGTTAGGATAATACATAGATATAGTAAATAAATTAAAGAATGAAAGTCCTTTATGATCAGTCACACTTAAAATTTAGAAACATACTCGGGCAAACTACGATGTTATGCTAAATCAACGTGAAAAACGTTGATGCTCTTTAGACTCAATAAAATAATCAAAAACTGTGGGCGGGATGGGTAGACTAATTGAAAACTGAAAATATTCCAAAATATAATAGTCATCTTGTAGTCTATAATTGTGTTTTTACTTTTGAAGCTACTTTTTCATGTTTTTATTTCAAAATTTGGAGGAACTTCAAAAGAAGCGCAATTTGTACTTTTTGTTTTGTACCAGCTAAATATTATTAATTAATTTAGCTTTATTTTTTTTTGAGTAAGATTTGTTGTCGTTTAATTTGGTTCCGTTTTTAATTTAAGTATAGTTTTTATTCAGAGTAAACGAGAGATGATCAGCTAAAAAGTTATACAGAACTTTTGTGATGTGTTGTGACGTTATAGTGCTTGTGACGTTACAAAGAACTTATTATAATTTTAAAACCGTTTTGTTTTTGTGCCCGTTTGATTGCGGTGATTCTGTTCTTAGTTTGTTTTGCCATTGCACACTAATAAAATTTACTGCCTTAGAGTGGGTCAGAAAACTGCCGGAAGCTTCAGCGAAGTTGTGTGTAATTGCGAATGATGCATTTTTTTATTTCTCACCTGTGAAATACCTATCTTACATTAGGTCTTTGTAATTTACAGAAAATATTGTCCTAAAAATTAATTAAATAAAATTTTAGGAATTTTTATCATGTGCTTTCAACTTTGATTCGGTCATTTTTTATATAATTTTTGGTAATTATCTCATAAATTTCACCCACTTGGGACTTTCGGAACAGTGTTACGGCAAGAATTGGACCTTAAATAAAAATATTTGAAATTTAACTAAAAAATTAAATTGTAATAAATTATAAGTATTTTCAACCGAAGATGTTCTAAGAAAAAAAGTATAGTGAAATTTGTCATAAAAAATGCCACAGAAAAAATGTACAGAAAAAAAGATAGGGGATAATAAGCAATCTCAATTAAGAGAAAGAAGCATCTTCCAATAAAGCAAAGCACAACTAAGTTGCATGGTATTGCGGCAACAACCGATCGGCTGAAATCAATGATTTGTACCTAAGTCGAGCAATTTCTAAACCTCCGGTAGCCATAGTAACACTATTTTTGCTCAAATACTCTAGCCATTATTCCCACTATTAAAATTGAAATACGAAAGCCATTTAACAGGCGTAAATCTACAGTAAATCTGTTTTACTTGGAAACATGCCACAGAAAGCAACTACTTCAGAAAATAACGATACAACAAACCATAAAAAAACCTTGAATAGCCAGTAGAAAGAAGTTCAACCAAAAATAAGTTTCTTTTCAGTTTAAAGGCTCCTCTTCCAAAAAAAAATTGGCATAAAATTTTTTGGCTTCTGATTCTGTTTGGAACAATGAAGAAAACGATTATAAAGGCAATACTAGTGGAAGTGTAAAACCTAAAAAGTTATTGCAAGTAAAATACATATCAGACAAAAAGTCTGAGAAAACAAGCCGCTTAAAAGACGAGAAGCACCAGACACAACAACAAAAAGTCTTTGTAGTTCTATTCATGTGAAGTAACTAAGGTAAATAACAATATTTTAAAAAAAGCTAAATTTATAAGAAAAGTCAAAGGATCTGCAGCTTTATTTGTAATTCTTAAAAAAGTAGACAAAGACGCTATGACATTCAATAATAATATGCTTATTCTATCTAGAAAAGTTTATATTGGTCATCGTAGTCGTTGTTTAAAAGAACTTCCACTCCAGGTCAGACAAACAGGACTGGGGCCGAAGGTTTATTCTTTTACTACCCAATGTATGTATGGGATTAAAACTGGATTGATCATGATTATGGGAATATTCTCAATCTAAACCTGAAGTACTTTATTTACTTGAAGAGCTTTTTAATTATTCTTGTCACACTTTATTCGCGATAACTTTAATTTCATAAAACTATATTTATTTTCTGCTTTAGAATAATTTTAATTTTATTACGACGTAATATTCGTATGGCCAAATATTAATCGCATAGTCGGTAAAGCTCTCCCTTATCCTACTTAAAACTATTTGCAAGCTTTTTCACGATTGTTGTAAATTTCTTTCTCTTATTTAAAACAGTTGATAACGTAATGATTTTTTCGCGATTCTCCGACGTTTTCTTTGTAGTAGATAGTAGAAGGTTCGAGTTTGGTACATCAAACGCTACCGTAATGAAGCATCACGTGACGTCTTTCTACGTAAGCGCTGGTTGGTTTGCGTTATTTAATTGAAGTCAAATCCGATTCAATTCGATTCGAGTGCAGTGATTATCCCAGTGTGTAGATTTAAGGGCAGTGAGCCCAGTCGCTCCTGTGTTGTTCAAGTGAGTTGTTTAACAAGTGTTGGAATTGCTTTGCGCCAGTGTTTTTGGGAATTAATTCTATAGAGATAGAATTGACTGTGCATCGGACAAATTTAAGTTGTAGCGCTTGAACCGCTTTGAAGTTTGGCAAAGCGGGGAGAAAAAAGTTTTCGTCAATTGTTAGTTGTGTGGATTTTTGTAATACATTCTCTCTAATTAGAGACGGTGGTCTCTGTCTGGTTTGCGGAGAGGATTTTTCAAGAAAGTTAATTCGAACTTAGTCGAAGCCAACTGTATAAAAAGCTTCAGTCTCGCAGCAAACTACTTTTTGACCCAGAATAAATAAAAAGTAGACACAGCTTTACTTCAGCGCAGGTATTGGGGTTACCTTGTTCAACTGGTCCTCTAGGATTCCAAAGTAAAGTCTGTGACACTTCTCTATGTTTATCCTTATAACTCGAAGGAAAGCGTCGGAGGCGCTATACATAATGCAAGCTATTACCCCGACTTGCTTTCGGAGGTTCCAAAATATTGCTTTCCGGTTAAAATTTATTTTATTTCATTTTTTTAGTTTTATAGAGATATGACTAAAATTTAGAACTGCTTGTTTGGACTGCCAAGCAGGGGAAAATGTCAGACAGTGTCTTTGCTCAGAACACAACAGAATGGCGCAAGTAAGTTCAAGCGAAACCATATCAATCACAATCAGGTTGCTCTTAACCATTTGACCACGCTGCTGAGCACGACTACTCTGGGTATTAATTTAGCCATGTCCCATAGATCAGTATTTTTTAACTTTTTTTTTTCGGTGATTTTTTTGTAATTTTTCAATCACAAATAGCTATATTTCATTGTTCTCAAATTGTAAAAACACTCAAGATATCACAAATGGTTAGTCTTATTCTGGCCACAGGCTATTAAGCATGCAAAAATTTACTCTATATTTTCCTGAAACAAAATATTTTGTCTTTTTTATTGTAGGATTGAAATTGAGTAACCTTTAAGAAAAAAATTCTTTTTTTGCAAAATTTTTTTTGTAAAATATAAATGATTTTACTTCCGTCACTTTAAACTAAGGCTAGGAGCAAAGGAGTAATTGTAACGAAAAAGTGCAAAATTGTTTTTCTTTGACTTTTTATATTTGAATTCAATTATTTCTTGGTAACAAACAACCCGATTAAACAAATAACATTATTAACAAAAAAGTATTATTTCTAAATCTTAGCAATAGTAATTTATTACTACAAGTATTATTTTTCACACCATAAGATTTGTTATTAAAAATCGTATTTTTCGTTTAGTGCTGGATCGGTTGCGTTTTCTTTCATCTCTCAATTAGTGAGACGACCAGCTGCAATAATTGTGGACGGCTGGTTAAAGTCTAAAAGACTTAATACTTTTTTTTTATCCTAAAGTCTGAGAGACTTAAGGCTGTGTACTAATCCTAATTGGATATACTCGTTTGTACTGTATGTTCCCTATTTCCCATGAGTCAGCACCAACATGAGCTACTCGGAAAGGCGACTATGTATTTTTTATGTTTGATTTTTAGTTAATTTGTTGACAGAATTCCACTTCGCTTTGCTTCATTTAGCTTTGCATCATCACTTTTTATTTTTCAGTTATATTAAATATCCTTGGTTAGTTGGACTTTTCCTTTATCGAAGCCAGAAGCGCATTATTTGACTATTCACTTGGCGGTATCGGCCAAATGCAGCACCGTTTACCGTTACAGTATTTTTTTAAAACACTCTAATTGTAGACTAACAAAACAGGCTGCAAAGAACTAACGCAAGGTCTCTGAGCATCCTGGTTTGATACAATGTTGTTGCATTCTTTTTATAATATAGTAATTTTCAACTAGGGTCGGGATTTTATTGGAATTTCTATTACATAATCCCGAGATTTCTCGGGATTGACGAAGCAAGAAAATTAAGGATTGTACTGTAAACAAACAAAGTTTACCTACTATAGTAATGACTCAAAAACAATAAAGCAAGAATGTTGTCATCGTTAAGACCATTTCTGATTTTGCTAACAAAATAGCCAAGAGCTGAAAATGCACGCTCGCTTCTACTGACGTGGGTTTGGTAGTTTTTAGAGTTGCATACAACTTTTCTAAATTAAGTGGTCTTGTTTTACTAATTTTTTATAGAACACCATCTTTTTTTGCACACCTCGAGAGCTCACGAAATAAAGGGCTGAAGATGATCATTTTTCTTTAAAGAAAGATCGCCAAAAAACCTTCGCACTATTTCAAACTTTTTGAACCACGCAGACTGCTAAATGAATAGCATGGGCATAACAAGTCACATGTTTAAGACAAGAGTCTTTTCCAAATTTTGCCATAAGACTTGCATCATTTCTAGCAGTAGCTACCACATCTTTGTTTTGGTCCATACCAAACAATTGCAATTGTTCTTTAACCAGTCTAATTTCCTTTGCTGCATTCATGCTTCCTTGAATGCAAATCAATCTTAGAGAACAAAAAACACCTTGAATATTAATATAAATGTTTATGTATCAACGATTTCTCATGAAAGTTGACTCGTCAAAAATGATAAAAAAGCGAACATTTTTTAGTTTGATTGCATTAAACTCTCCTTACACAGTTTTTACTTCATTCTCCCTCTGTTTTTTACCAAATCTTGAATCTTTTTGCGTAATCTAGGCAAATCATATCCATCAGCTTTAAACGCTCGGCGTAGTCGCTCGCTTGTGGCAATTTGATTAAATTTAAGTCCATGTACAGCAGTTTATAGCCTAGGCTTTAAAAAAGGAATCAACCTTTCGCATTTTAAAGTTCGTCTCATCTCTTTTAGCAACTTCCACACGACTTGATTTTACTGCAATTTTATGTTTCGATTTCAAATGCGTAATTAGTTTCTTTGAACTTCATCCTGCAGCTTTGAAGATTGCATGGCACAGTTTTTATTTTGCTTTTTCAGTAGTTTTGTAGTATGTAAAGTTTCGTCACACTTCGGATTTTCCTAATAATCCTACGTTTTCAAAATTCGACATTTTAACAAAAATTTAATATAATCTTTATGAAAAATTACTAGCTTAAAATAAGCTCAATGGACTGACTCTCTTGTGTTACTGTGACCAAACTTCTTTTTTAATGGCAGCAATGAAATTTTCGTAACTAATCAGAACCTAGTTAATGACACAGTAGAAGAAATTTATTTGATCATTGTCGTACGAATCATACAATAGCTGGTTTGATAGTGGTGATATCAGCACATAATAATTGTAAACATTTCACTTCAAAACAAAAGATCATTATACAACAAACAATCTTGACAAATTGCTTTAAGCAAAACTAATCAAAACCAACCGTATATTATGATGATTGTATAATACTGTAATCTCAAGATTTTACTAAAAAAATACTCGGGATCGACAAAAATAGGTTGAAATCCCGGGATTTCGGAATTGGGATTTCCCGGAATCCCAACACTATTTTTAACACTTATGCGTACATGTTTACGTGGCTGGGACCTTGATTCAGAAATCAAAACCTATGATTTGTTTTTGCTGAATTATAAATAATACGCTTCGAAATTGCTCGACTAAATATCTTGTTTGCGCACCTTGTTTGCGCACAAAATTGTCCCAACTTTACTCTGAAATTAAAAAAGATCAATTGAATTAGGTGACCCAAATACTTGCGCTGAAGTAAAGCTGTGTTTATTATTATTAATGCCTTTATGGCTTTAGAAATAGTTTTCTCCGAGACTGAAATTATTTAAACGTTTAGTTCTGGCTAAGTACAAATGGATTTACTAGAAAAAATTTTATCAACCAGTAGAAAAAACCACCATTTCTCACTATAAAGAATATATTCACAAATTCAAAAAATAATTTTATCTCACTATAGAATTAATTTCCAAGGCGTCTACACTGACCCTTGACTACTTAATACGCGAAACTGGCGACAATAGCACAAAGCATTCCTAAATACTTTTTAACTTACTGTAGATAAATGATAAAATAATTTACAAAACTATTTATATATTTTATCCAATATTACCAGATAACGACCGAAACTACTCGATCCAGCTAGAATTCTTAAACTAATTTTAGTGTTAAGTTAAGGTCGGACAAAGCAGTCTATGACGTCACAATAAACTCATAAGATACAGTTGTAAATAGCTATATAACTTAAAATATCCAATCAGTTTAACAGTATTAGATAGTAACAATCGTTTCCTGAGCACTTAAGCCAAAGTCCAATAATCTGCCGCCAAACGTCCAAAAGCTTGAAATTTCAGTCAGTCAACATCCTTGAATAAAATGGTAAAACGACTTATTATAACCAGTGATAACAACAACTTGCAGACAAAATATGTTTAGTCGGGGTGGCAATATACGGTTTTACCCTATCACTATGTAGCAATCAAAAAGATTATATGACAATCAAAAATTTGAAGGTTACTGTAAAAGACTGAAAATAAACTATAGAATTATAAAGTTAAGATTAAAATTATGAATGAAGTGTAACAACGATACAATTCAAAACATTGTTATAACCCGTAACATTTATACAAAAAAAAGCAATGGCCACCACCACTTCTTGTTTTTCGAGTAAATCTTGTATGCAAAGATATTCTAGTTCGTACAATCAACCCCACCGATACAGCCGTTAAAAGATTGACAAGGGTTGTTCTTCTTATTTTCTTTTTGACTGGAACTTTTAACTTTGTTTTGCGGCCCTTTTTTTGCAAACGTACAAAGTATATTTACAACTTTATATTCCTTACATCAAACAAGTAAAAGGTTAGGTTACGTTACGTTTCCATAGCAACAACTGATGTACTCAGCTGTAATATTTTGACCTATTTGAGACAGTTATTTACTGAGAGTTTTCTTTACGGCAAAGCCTAACTGTTCCAGTAGTTGCAGTAGACTGTTTCTGAAGATGAAACAAAATTTCTCTAGATGTAGAAAGTTATCCATTTTCACAGCGTAAATTGAACCATTTTCTTGTTGAAAAGGCAGGCATTTCAGCAATTGTACAACAGTCCTACCTACTTCCAGTCTAACGCTTCCGTATTTATCTACGTAGCTGTGTCCCTTTAGCAGTATATGGACGAAACTAAACGCAGTAACTCAATGGCTTCCTTATAAGCAAACTTTAGTAGTTTCCCATAAATATAGTGCTTGGCTCCGTACTTGCTTGCCAAAGTATAACATGGATTTGTCAACACCTAGATGTTGATTGCACTACAAATAGCGCCCTAAAAACCTGAGCTTATAGTTGTAAAGCATGTATGTCACACTTCATTCATAATAATTTTAATCATGACGATGTGGCTATTTCCGTTAAAAAGTTTTATTATGAAATAATAATCGCGTCACCTTGAAACGCTACTCTTGTATTAGGTGATATAACGTTCGATTCGCTTTCTATTACTTGATGCATGTATCCTTTTTCTGTTTTCGCCCGACAGTAATGACGTAATATGTTTTGTCCAAGCTTTGTCCAAGCTCGCTAATTATAGAATGTTCTGGAGCATTCAAACGGGGAGCTTTCTCTAGGGAATTCGAACCAAGTCTCGAATATACGAGTAAATTTGAGTCACGTGATCTTTTGTCTATATAAATGAATGCGAAGCGAGAGACGACACAGAGATGAAAAAAAAAAGAAAAAGCGAGAGACGAAAACGAGAGAAACGCATAAAGCAAAAAGTGTCGCTTTGAGAGAAAGTAGAATTTGTGGCGAGTGTTGAATTTATTTTGCGCCAGTGTTTTGGAGTTGTGTTCTACGTAGGTAGAATCATTTTGTGTTGATTGAATCAAGTTGTAGCGTTGATTTCGCTTTGCAGTGTGGCAAAGTGTGGAATAGAAATTTTGTCGATCGTGTCTCTGTTTGTTTGTGAAGAAGAGTCTTTAACCGATCAATCCGAGCTTTCGTTCAAACCAACTGTATAAAACCGTCAGGCTCATAGCAGACTACTTCTTGAGCCGGAATAAAATAAAATTTAGACACAACTTTGTTTCAAAGCAGGTATTCGGGTTACCTAGTTCAACTGGTCCTTTAGGATTTCCGAAAAAAGTGTGTGACAATGTACGTATTTATTTGTAATTCTTCATCAACTCCCGACAATAATTGTTTTTAGCCTGCTTTTTTGTTAAGATAAGCAAATAATAAAAAGCTTGGATTAACATTAGGTAATGGACTGTACCTTTCTTACCGATAAACTATACAATTGTTTTCGATTACTTAATATTCATAATTTTGTAATATCACATTACAGCAAATTTTTGCTTTTTATGAAAAAAAAATTTTTAAGTCTGACAGTGCACTACTACTCGCAGCATCAGTTTAAACTGACATCCTCGTCGTTGTGGTTTGAAAGGGCATCAACTTTAGGTCAGGCACACTCACGACTGGCCCCGAGGGTTTATCCTTTTACTACCTCAGGCTGCTGTACTGCCCGAATAAGATACTGGTAGTGATGATGTTGAGCTAGCATCGGGCTTCGTCGTGCAAAACTATCAGATCTTGTGCTCTTTGCGATGCCCAATGAATGGGACACGTTGTTGGAAAACTGCTGCAATTTGTTCAGTAGTGCCGGACCCGCAATTTGGTGAAGGAGTGAGACCCCATTTGTGCATGGACGAACAAAATTGCCCAACACCAGTTCATATAAGATTGAACTTAACCAAAGTTGTTCGGGGCGAGCCCATTCCAACAGACCTGTTACTGGTCATGAGTATAAAAGTACGGTGCGTAGATTTATTTTTACAGTACTCCATGTTTCATATGCAGTATAGCTTGTTTACGGAGAAAGGTGAATGCCAAGTCAGGTAACATTATTTAATAGATTCCGGGCAGCTGCCACAAACGAGCGTCTAAATCCTGGTCTCTCTTGGCGAGCATCTGAGGACCCATTTAAAAGACCATGCAATATGTGGTCATGGGCCTAGGGTCTACCGTAAGCCTAAGAGAGTGTTACTCTTGGTTGGTGAATCTCAGGTGGCTGGATGCCTAAAAGTATAGATAAGTAGTCCGTTGTAGTGGGACGCAGGCATTTAGTATTTAGAAAACTGTCTGCGACTGTGCGCGCTGCGACGCAGACTGGTTTGCAACACTTAGCCATTAAATAGAGCGGAAATAGGGCAGATGTGGGCAGTGTTTTGGCACCAGCACCCCATTTTGCGCCAACAAGTTGCCTGAGCAGAGTAACTTGACAAGTAAAACAGAAACGATTGCTCAGATTCGGTCACCCTCTAGTGACGGAATGTGAGCGATCCGTCCAGTTTTACTTCAAGATGTGTAAGGATTGGACAAAACGGTAAAATTCAATAGTTTTTTAGACTTTTAGCTTACGTTTGGCCTCTAGGTTATTTAAATGAAAAACCTTTGTTATTGTCTTAGTGTAACTGAGCTTCAACTCAAAGTCTGGAGATAGACTGAAAGTGCAGTCTGGCCTTGATTTAAAGTCTTCACCAGATCCTTTTAGTTTTCAGAAGTCTGCGACAATTTTAGATCGTCTGCAATAGCAAACCTTTTTGAAACCGTGCAGGTTGTTGAAAAATGTTGAAAAATGAGAGTCGAGACCAATCTTTGAATAACACCGCTTTTTAAGCGTTACCTACTTTGCTTTCTGTCAGATGTAATAATGGTGAAACTTTGGTTTCGGACAAGCTCCATTATCATTTTGACCACGTGATTATTCGACAGAAGTCTCAGCAGCTTGTAGGTAAGACCACGGTGCTAGACAATGTCATACGCCAATGTCAGATTGACAAATACAACGCCGGCCTTCTTCTAAGCCTCAAAGAATCCTAAAAAACGTTCTGTGTCAGTAGAACGACTTGATCTACGGTTGACTTTCTGCATCGAAACTCAGCCTGCTCTTTAGAGAGCATTGGATCAATGATTGGTTGGACGCGGGTTAAATAAGCCTATCGAGGATCTTGTTGGGTGTGGTGATTTTCCCTCTTTACGTGTCACTTTATTAGTTGCCTTTTTCTTTCATTTCTTGTGCAGTGTTGGTGACGTCATAGGTTTTGCCTTGCATGTTTCTTTTTCGTTATTTCAGTTAGTTAGCAATCATCATGGTGTCTGTTGTATTTCTGTTTGTCTTAAATTTAGTCTTTTAAAGCCTTAATAAAAGGTAATAAAGTGTGAGACATATAACAATTTAAAAGACTAAAAATGGCTAATGCTGAATGGAGGTACTTGCAGCCAGAAAAGCTTACTATAGATCCCAATTCACATTTAGCTGAAGAGGAATGGAAATTCTGGCTTAAAACGTTTACTAACTTTGTCGAAGCTTTGCCTAGAGGAGAAAATACTGTAGATAAACTAAAGGTACTGACAGCTCATTTATCAGCTCCTATTTACAAACTTATAAGTGAAGAAACTACGTACGAGAGCACTATAACTGCATTACAAAATTTATTTGTAAAGCCAAAGAACGAAATTTACGCGCGGCACATGCTTGCAACAGCCAAACAAGACGCTGGTGAATCAGTTGATGAGTTTATTTTGCGTATTAACAAACTTAGTCAAAATTGTGACTTTACCGCTGTAAGTGCTCAAGAGTATAAAGATGACATGAAAAGAGATTCTTTTATAAACGGACTTTCTTCAAACTTTATTAGGCAACGGCTACTTGAAAACAGGACTTTAACATTTACAGAAGCCCATGAAAAAGCTCGTTCAATTGAACTGGCAAAGTTAAATTGCGAAACGTATACCTGCCAAGATACATCCTCCCGACAGATGTGCGCTCTCCAAAAAGACGAAACCAAATCGAATGAAAACAATGTTAGCGTAATAGCTTCAAAAAAACAATCTCGAAACTTTACGTGTCTTTACGGAGAGTCTAAATGGCATCCCCGCAGTCGCTGTCCTGCTAAAAACGAAATTTGTGATTTTTGCCAAAAGGTAGGCCATTATGCGAAATGCTGTTTAAAACGCAAAAATTCTTTGAACTGCGTAGATCAACCTTGTTTAGCTCCGACTACGGCTATGCGATCCACATTCTCACAACATGTCTTAGCTGAAATTACTGTGAATAATATATCCGGCCAAGCTTTGATAGACACCGGCAGTACCAACAGCTATCTAAATAAAGAATTTATGAAGAGAAATAAACTTCCGTATAAAACTATAAAATACTTTGCTAATATGGCCGATGTATCTCTTAAAACTGAAATTTGCGGCGTTTCTTACATGGATTTAACTTTTCTTGAGCACCACTATAAAAATTTTAAATTTTACATTATGTCAAACCTAGTCGCCGATTCAATCATCGGAGATGATTTATTACAACAACATAAGAGTGTAACTTTTGAATTCCGTGGAAAGAAAAAAGAACTTCATATTTCATCAATTATGCCGACTGCTCACGTACCATATCCAGATTTATTTCGCAACATTAACCGAAACTGTAAACCCATTGCAATAAAGACTAGAAAATTCTCTTTATCCGACCAAGCGCTCATAAAAGCGGAAACAGAAAGACTGCTGAACGAAAATCGAATTGAAAGAAGTAATTCACCTTGGCGAGCGCAACCACTTGTCGTCGATAATGGGAAAGGTAAGAGAAGGATGTGCATTGACTACAGCCGTACAATTAATTTTATTACAGAATTAGACGCCTACCCTCTACCAAGTATCGAATCAATTGTTAACGAAGTTGCCAAATGGAAACGTATGAGCACTCTAGATTTAAAATCGGCTTACCACCAAATTAAAATCCATCCAAAAGATCGTCCTTACACCGCATTCCAATCCGGATTAGAATTATACCAGTGGAAAGTTATGCCATTTGGCTTAACGAATGCTGTGCCTGCTTTCCAGCGCGTGATGAACGAATTTATCGACCGTTACAAACTAAAAGGAGTAAATGTATATTTGGATAATATTACAGTTGGCGGCATGGATCAAGCTTCCCATGACGAAAATTTATGTGCATTAAAGGAAGCTGCAAAAAAAGAAAATTTTACTTTTAATGAAAACAAGTGCCAATACAATCGTTCACAAATTCAACTTTTAGGCCATTTAGTGGGAAATGGCGAGATCAAGCCCGATCCAGAGCGCACTGCACCGCTGAAAGATCTAGAAGTGCCAAAATCAAAAAAAGAACTCCAAAGGATTCTTGGTTTATTCAGTTACTATTCAAAGTGGGTTCCTAATTTTTCAGAAATTATAAGGCCTTTAGTTCAAAACGAAGCCTTCCCACTATCAAACGATGCCATTTCTGCCTTTCATCTAATGAAAAACAAGCTTGCCGACGCCACTTTACAGCCGATAGATGAAGCTGTTCCGTTTACCATTGAAACCGACGCGTCCAATTTTACCATTGCTGCAACCTTAAATCAAAATGGAAAACCGGTAGCCTTTCACGCTAGGACCCTTTCGACATCGGAACAACGACATTCAGCCGTGGAGAAAGAGGCGTACGCTGTTGTCGAAGCGCTTCGAAAATGGAAGCATTTGCTTTTAGGAAAACATTTTACACTGATCACAGATCAGCGTAGCGTATCGTTTATGCTTGATATGAGGCATACATCAAAAATCAAAAACGATAAAATATTACGATGGCGATTAGAGCTGGCCGCTTTTGATTTTACTATAATCTATCGACCGGGTAAACTTAATGTCGCTCCAGATACGCTTTCTCGCGCTATTTCCGCATCCGTATCATTTCCATCATTGAAGTCGTTAATCAATTTACATAAATCATTGTGTCACCCTGGAATTACTCGATTGGCTCACTATGTCAAAGTTAAAAACTTGCCGTTTTCGTTAAGCGATGTCAAAAATGTTATACAAGCTTGCAAAGATTGCAGCGAAGTAAAAGCTTCTTTCCTGAAACCAGAAGACAAAATGAACTTAATAAAGGCAACCCATCCTTTTGAACGAATTAGTATCGACTTTAAAGGACCACTTTTATCCGTTTCAAAAAATAAGTATCTGCTTGTTATTGTTGATGAATTTTCACGTTTTCCTTTTGCGTATGCGTGCCCCGATATAAAATCAGCGACCGTTATTGAAAAACTTACTCATTTGTTTAGCATATTTGGCTTTCCTGGTTATGTGCATACCGATCAAGGATCTAGTTTTATGTCGTTTGAACTAAAATCGTGGCTTCATAATTTTGGGGTGCCGACAAGTAGATCAAATAGATACAATCCCGCAGGAAACAGACAAGTTGAGCGTTGTAACCGCACTATTTGGCAAACTGTGTTATTAGCTTTGCGTTCAAAAAAACTTCCTCTGACTCACTGGGAATACGTTCTAACTGATGTACTTCATTCTATGCGATCTCTGCTGTGTACCGCTATCAATTGCACACCACATGAACGTATGTTTTCGCACTCTCGAAAGTCATTTAACGGTGTATCATTGCCTTCCTGGGTGAAGCCTGGGCCAGTTTATGTGAAATGTCATGTTCGCAACAAAAATGACCCGCTAGTTGAAGAAGCTGAGCTCATTGAGGCTAACCCGCATTACGCCCATGTAAAATTAAATGATGGAAGAGAAATTAATGTTTCTCTACGAGATCTAGCTCGAAACCCTGTTGCTGATGCTGCGAACGATACAAATCTTTCATCGCATTCTGACGATACCGAAAACACAATTTTACCGCAAAGTGATAATGAATCTAATTCGTTTTCGCAACCTGACATAACTAGTAACGGTCGAGCAGCGCCGGACGATACTGAAAGCATATCATCTGATGCACCTTGCGAAACTCCTAATTTACGTCGTTCTTCACGTATTCGCCGACCTATAGACAGATATGGTAATAACATTTATTCTTAACGGGGGGAGATTGTGGTGATTTTCCCTCTTTACGTGTCACTTTATTAGTTGCCTTTTTCTTTCATTTCCGGTGCAGTGTTGGTGACGTCATAGGTTTTGCCTTGCATGTTTCTTTTTCGTTATTTCAGTTAGTTAGCAATCATCATGGTGTCTGTTGTATTTCTGTTTGTCTTAAATTTAGTCTTTTAAAGCCTTAATAAAAGGTAATAAAGTGTGAGACATATAACATTGGGGACACAGAGCAAAAATATTAGTCTATAATTCTTTGGGTCCCCCACGAGTTTCATAGGTTTGGAATCGCGACTACAAGCGCTCTTTTCCAGATCTTGGGAATTTTGAGTCGGCGTAAGCAGGAAGAAAAGAAGTCACGTAACAAGAACTTCAAAGCAGCTCCAGCATAGATTATGATCTCTGGCCCCACTGCTTTACCTGTTTTAAGAATAAAATAATGGCTGTACGATATACGTTTTAGCTGTCCTTAGTGATTTTTAAATTTTTTTACTCTTTATAACAATATGATAGGAGTTAAATTTTCTAACTATTCAAAATAAACTTTTTTTATATGAGTCTCTACCTGCTAATTTATAATTTTAATTTTAAATACTTAGTTTTATTTCTTATTGTCATTTTTAAGTAAAAACGGGAGTCCTATAACCATCAACCCTCTTGACATCTTTTTCTAGCCGTCAATTTAAACGGGCACTTGAAGAATATAAATTAAAATTTATATAAGAAATACAGTTACGAGTGTATATTTTTTCATATAAAAATTTTCATATAAAAATTTCATTCTAAAAATTTCATTCTTTGCGCCATTCTGTTGTGTCCTTGGGAAAGACACTTTACGGCACTTTCCGCTGCTTGGTAGTCTTAGCAAGCAGTTCTAAATTACAGTAATATCTCTACTAAATTACTAGCGGAAAGCAATATCTTGGCATCTTCGGAAGCAGGTCGAGGTAATTGCTTACCTTATGTATAGCGCCTCTGCGCTTTCCTGCGAGTCAGGAGGATAAATATAGAGATAAAAAAATGTCATTTAAGTTTTTTTTAACAAGAGAATTTTATACTTTTTTATTAAAGATACTTAAATGTTGCAATAAAATATTATTTTGGAGAAAATTTTTGAGGGTAGTCAATTTTAATAAAGTGTCTGAAAACGAGAGAGCAATTTGAAGGAGTTAACGACTTCGGCGGTTTGTCGAATGTGATTGATCGTAAAATTAAAAGTAAAAGTTTTTTTACGAATGGAATCCGTTCAGGGAGGTTACTACAGTTCACAGAAAAAGAAACTCTATTTTAGCAAAATCTAATTTCGTTATATTGTACAATGCTTCGATCTTAGCATATTTTTATACAACCCTTGAATCTTTTCAACTAAGAATATTTTTCAAAACTCATCCCATTCTTGAACAATTTTGTCAATGAACCTTTTCATACAATAAAAAGAAATACAATTCATTCCATGAAAAAATATAATTTAAAATGTCACATAGCACATTTTTATGATTATTTTAAAATTTTATGAATAAAAAAATTATTTAGAGTTGATTACTTTGAGAAATTACTTTTTTGTGGTTTTTTCAAGCTTTTTTTAGTGGCATAGTCTTTTGTTGAAGCCCGCTAAAGAATGTTTAAGTAAATAATCGATTCAATTATCGGATTGCTTCGAAACAATCTCATGGCGTGCAGAAAACTTAGAATACATAATCTTTGCCTCAGTTCAGTTTTTTCGCTTTATATAGAAATAAAACACGTAGTTATATCAAACTGCTTACGTTTTGATTTTTGTCTTTAGCTAAATTTGTGGTCCAAATTTTAGTTATCAAGGAGGTTAACTGGAACGTACATAACTGGAAATCACCAATTACTTCAAACGTACAAAAAACATAAAATGATGTAAATAATTTAATTGTTTTTTAAATTATAATATTACGCTTCTTTTATAAGGACTTAACTTGAAATTTGCTCAGTCAAGATAAAATGAAATTTAGCAGCTTTATCGGTAGCAACAATCACTATAAATAATTAAAATATTTTTCTATAAAGGTTTAAATTAAATAAATATCTTAATTGTTATAAAAACAGATAATATTTTGAGGACATTAAGGTTTATATCTTCGACATTTGCAATGGAATTCCTATGCCAAACTTCAACTTATAAAACTAGTTTCCTTTATCAGCAATCCTCTTGATTTTTTGTTGTTATTGTTGATGTTCAAAGCAGAACCTGACAGTGAAAATTATACCGAGCTATTTTATCGCAAGTTTGCACTTGAATTTTATGTCCGGAGGCTAATGCTAAATCATAATTTTGTTAACATTATATTTTCTTTTCTTCTACTTATTGAATTGATTTTTAAGTTCGTGCAGTTTTAGAAATTGGCTTACCTTAAAATGCTTTCGGAAAAAATGCCAAAAAACTACTTAACTTAAAAGTTATAGAAAGCAGCCAAAAAATAAAAACTTCTTAAGGTTTCTGTCAAGATCTGTTTTTTAGTCAAAACATTATTCTTTGATTTTCAATACAGAAAACAAAAAAAAAATAAATACGTAGCAAAACTATCAGATTTAGTTTTTTTCTTAAATAGATGAATCAGTAAATTGCGTAGCTGTTGGTTATTTTAGAATAACAGGAAATATCTTTTAAATTTTTGTACTTCTATAGTCTAAAGCAGAAAGTCAATTTGAAAACTAAAAAAGTTTGAACCGTTAAATACAATTGTGACTTTATTTTAATTTGAATTACTATACCTATGGCAGTGGAGAGCGAAATTGCTACTATTTTCATAATACCAAAACATTAAACAGCCTCAACCTTTTCCCACACTGTAATTGATGGTATTTCGTCAAATTCAGTGCAAAATTCAAAAGCATATTTTTAATTAGTGACGATAAATAATTTGGGATTTTGAAATTGCAACAATATTGGTTTTTGTTGCAATGTACTGCTTAGTCAGAAGAGCTGCAAAAGAAACTCAGGCAAGGCGCCGTTTGTCTTCTCCTGACCGTGATTTTGTAGCAATCCAGTTATTTATTTATTTACATTCTTACCCAAGCACGCTACCTTTAAACTCTATTTTTCAGTCAGCCTTAGGCAATTTAATTGTTGCCAATGCTTCGTAATTACTACAGTAAGTGGTTGTGCTGCCCGACTCCAATCTTATAAAGAAATAAATAGCGAACTCTATTTTGCTCCAACGTTTCAAACAAGTACCAGTTTAATACAAGCTTTAACTTTTGTTCAAATAAAGTTTTTTCTTGTTTATAAGTTTCATTTGTTTATTTCTATCTATTTCTAGAACATAGAAACATTGGTTTCTAAATTGCTATATATCTTTCTTAAAAGCACAAATAAAAGTGCTGAAAATTGAACTTTTTTAATATCAAAAGCATTTGCAAGAGCAATCTT
This sequence comes from Diplosoma virens, assembly GCA_963680785.1. Classification (NCBI taxonomy): domain Eukaryota; kingdom Metazoa; phylum Chordata; class Ascidiacea; order Aplousobranchia; family Didemnidae; genus Diplosoma; species Diplosoma virens. Next base: position 48,644,400 of record OY796880.1, on the reverse strand, counting down.
TTATTTGCTTTGCGACGCTTTAGCAACTTTCTTTATCAAAATTGTAACCAGACATGTTTTTGTAAGATTGTATGTTTGCTTATTACAAACTTGCACAAGTGAAAAAATGCGGTGGCAGTTGATCGATTGCACACCTAATCTAATTTTTTGTCTTCGGTAAAAATATCATTGTTTTTCCATGTAAAAAATATAAAGCTTCACTTTTATTATGGTTTTATTAAAGTTATATTTTGTATCAAACATCACCAGTCAGTAACATCTCAAATTGCGCCTTACTAATGTAATAAATTTTTCAAAAGTGGCTTTTCGGTCTAATAAAAAAGTTGCAAGCCCTGTTGATGATTCAGATGATTTAAAACATCAAAACTTTGTTGTAAAAGTGAGCATTGCATCAAATGTCCTTATAGCCAATATCTTTTTTATTATTTCTAGTTTTCTTTGACTTGCAAGACAACAGCGGAAGTGTTAAACTTAAGGCAACTGTCAAGAGATTATTGCGATCTGCTTTCTAAGATGCCAAAACATTGAGTACAGTAGAAATTTTTATTTGTATTTTTAATTTTTTTATTTAATTATATGAGTAAAATGTGGAGCTGTTTGCCAAGACTCCAAAGCAAAGGCAATTGTCTCAAAGTGTTCTTTACAAGAAGACAAATGAGCAAACTAGTAGCTTCTGAACCATGAGCGCACTGATCGCGTTTGCCATCAATACGTTGTTGCTATCAACTCGGCCATTTCGGTACCAGCTTGTTCTTGCTACATAAAATTTAATAGCTTGTAACTTATAGCTCAATGAATTTTATAAATTGTTTTTTTTTATGCAAATATCAAGATTTTTTCAATTTTTAGATAGCAAAATTTGATATTTTGAAAGTTTACAATCCAGTTTTTCTATCAAATTATAAAATGCAGTATTTTGGTGCTATCTTATAAATTTCAATTGATAATTTGAAGCTCTCTAACTACCACATATAAAGCACAATGTTTTTTAACCGAAACGTAAGTCGCGAAGTTCAAAGACATCTTCAATTACTTTAAGCCGAATTTTGTTGATTATCAAACATACGATCTCACAAATCTGTTTTAAACGAGCAAGATAAATTTTGTGAATTATCTATTTTTGCATCTTATCCAAGTTTAACACGATAAAAATTATGTAAAAAGATGCAAGTATAAGCTACAAATTTTTGTTTTTTACAGGTCCAATATACACAGAATTAACAAAAAACTTGCAACTCCATTTTTGTAAATGTGAAAAGTTATCCTTTCTATTTCGATCCTAAGCAATTTTTTATTTATTTATTGCTTAATCAGCGCGCAAATAACCACACGATACAATAAATGATTAGAAATTACAATTTTCTGAACAGCAACTGACAAGGCAAAAGGAGATTGTGAAGTGATCAAAAGAGGTCTTTAAGTCTACTATCATAATAATAAATATTGTACAGTAACTAAGTTAATTGTAACAAGATTTAAATGAACAATTGAACTAACACATACGAATGAAACATCAAACAAACATACACACCAACACACACACACACACACACAAACAGTTTATTTACAAAAAAAAAGGATTATAGAGATTATGTACATATCAAATTAAGATACAAACAAGATGTAGAGAGTTTAATATATCTAAAGAGCAAGGCACTTATTTAAAAGAAAATGTTTTGGTTGTAATTTAAATGCTGCTATGGTGGTGCAGGTTTTAATTAGAGGTTCTGAGGAATTCCAAACCTTTGGACCATGAAATTTTATAGACCTTTGTAGTAAAAAGTTTGTCACGCTACGATTAAATTTTATCAAATAAAGACATTGAACCTTTTTAAATTAAGTAATTAAATCGACACCTTTTTGGATTAATTGTTTAGATTGAAACCTTTTTGGATTAATTGTTTAAATTGAAACCTTTTTAGATTAATTATTCAGATCGTAACCTTTTTAAATTTATTGTTTAAATCGACACCTTTTTAGATTAATTATTTAAATCGTAACCTTTTTAAATTAATTGTGTAAATCGCATTAACGTTGACGCGATTATTTAGAATTTATTTGTGACTATTTACCGTTGTTGCCCTGGACAGTGGACAGCTGTTTGAATTACGGATTTACGGCGTGAAGTGGCTTTGTTCTCGTTGTTGAAAAAGAACGGGTGTAAAGCGTTCCTTCACATGTGGTCGCTACAAAACGTGTATATATACGGGGCGGCAACGAGAAGACATTATGAAGTGAGATTCAATTGTAGATGCAGGTATAAAGGCAAATTCAAGATGACGAACGTATTCTGTGTATATTTTATGTATGTGAATGTATCTGTCGGGACGGCAAGTTGGTATTAAGCGTTAGAGGGAAAATTTATAAAATTCATTATATTCTTTTGCGGCTCTGTAAATTCGCTTAGGTAATTTGTATGTGTTTAATATATTGGTAAATTGTAGCATCTCGTGTATAATTTTGGCGCTTGTTCTTATTTTCATTTAATCTTTTTGTCTTCGTTTCTTCAATATAATTAATTCAGATTTTAATACCTGTCTGTCCTTCTAATTCGCTAGGCCCCGCCAGTTCAACATTCGCATAAGCTCCTTTCAACAGGCTAGTGATTTTCTGCGATATTAACGTAGGGTTCGCCTCTAGTATCTTGTGGTTATTTTGGTACTAAGTAGGTAGAGCGTGACAAAGTTAAAAAGCATTTGTTCGTAGTTTTACCTTTTATATTTTTAACATGGATGTTATTAAAGAACGTAAAAAAAGTTGTGAAGGTAAATGAAAGTTTTTGGAATAAAACTCGAAAACAAAAGTTGGTATTTCTATTTGCATTTGGTCTGGTAATTTAAGTACTTTCAATTTACTACAATAGGATGTAGCTCTATCGCTCCATTTACCACAACAAACATGTTTAATTGATTTTGCTTTTAAATAGCAATTTAAATTTACTTTGACTCTACAGTTTTCAGCTATCTGGAAGTTTTCAAGGCAAATTTTAGTTAAAATCGTAAAAAAAGTCATATATATTAATCTAAAAAATTGCTCTTTCTTGTAAGTTGTTAAATAAAAATGTTAACTTGTTTTGTTGATCGGTGGTCCATGATAACGAACAATAAGAAAAAAATATTTTTTTAGCGTAACTTTTAATGAATTTAAAACTTTTCCCTGGATTTGCAATACTAACTTTATGCATTACTAATTAGAACTTTGAGAAAAATGTTTAACAAACGCGCATAAAAAAGATTTTCTCTTCAATTAATAAGCAGAATGCTTTACTTTTACTGAGAGTGATTAAAACAAACAACAGTTTTGAAAATTTCAAAATTTCTGCTAGAATACAAAACAAAGAAATTGGAAATATTTACAGCTGGTCTAGTATTGCCAAAAGAAGCAAAAAATAAATTTTTGTAAAATTCTAACAAGCAAATTTTACATATTCATAATTTTGACCCACCTAAAAACCCATTAAAAAGATTTCTTAGCAACAAAACTAACGTCATTACACGTTTAATGATATAACAAAACCCTGAAAGCAATTTAAAGTCATTGATTTCAGCGATCCATCAATCATAACTATTAACAATATCGATACTACTTTGATAACAATTATAGGGCTTCAAAAACCTATTTTATTTAACTTAGAGTTGCAGCGAGAAAGACAACGAATTTAATTTATACATATCTTTTCAAAAAACAAATCACAAACTAAAACCAACCTTAATACGCAATCGAAAGTAAAAGCAAGATTATCAGTTTTTATATGATGTACAAGGGGTTGTATAAACATATACACTCAACGTGTGTTTGTTGTTTTGTTAATATTCCCGTTTTCAGCAAATATTGACAACGCACAAATTCAATAAAGAGATGAAACATCCGTTGAGCGTATATACCAAATATAAATGAGCCTGCTGTCTTATTACGAAAACATTTACAATTCTTTTTTTAAGTACTAAGCATTTCAAATTAATTTGATCTATAGTAACATAGAGATTTGCTTAGACATGAAAAGAAAAGGGAAAGAACAAAACTAAAATTCCTCAAGGGAGTTTTAGTAAATTTTTTACAAAAATTGGCTGGCGCTTTGAACACAAAGCATTTAAAAACTTTTAAAACAAGCGTTTAGCAATCAAACTTTTTACATGAAGTTTTCTCCTCCATATTTATTAACAATACGTTTTGCTGATAGTTTTTAACGGAGGTATTATTTTTAGCCAGCGACATTCCGAATCAAAACCCGGGAATACATACAGCTTTTCATTAAAACAGATGTCGATAAAAGAAATATATTTTTGATTTTTATTAATGTTTTGCTGAAAACCTGGAACAAATTAATAGTGAAATTAAATTGTTTTTTGTTGGTACAGAATTTTAAAATAGCTTTTAACAACAAATGCTTCATTTAAAGCTCTTTTGTTAATTAAGTAGCCTTAAAAAAGGCTGTTTTGAAAACCCGAACGTTTTCGTCTAGCTCTCTTCAGGAGGTTTCGCTAGAATGAATTGTAGAACTGAATGTAGTATTTCAAAAGTTATAAAGCTGATTCTGATTGGCTAAAAATTAAGGTTAATAATAGTTATCATAATAATTGAAAAGTATTAATAAATAAAATCACGTTTCGTCAGCGTAAGAAATTTTTTTTGGCAAAAAAAGGAACAAAATTATGCAAGCTTTGTGTTAAAATTTGGAAATAAAAAAGAAAATTTTTACAATTATGCTAACAATTTATGTTTGTAAACAAACTCTTTCTGTCTACACAAATTAGGTTTTCGAAGAGTGATGAAAATTGATTCTAAGACTGATAAGTGGAAATCGGATCGTGCTTTAGAGAGAATAAAAAATTGATTGTCCTTATAGTGAGATGCACATTTTTGGTTATGTAACAAATGATTTCCAATCGCTGAGTCACAGTGCGGTATTGAATTAGCTAGTTTACCTGGACGTTCTGGTTGTTTACGTTCTTTACTGGTTCTATTCCGAATAGACTTCGGCACATGCTGGCGGATTCTGTCCTGCAAACGTTGAGACGTTCGACCCACGTACCGACTATCACAGTGGCACACGTATTCGTATACGACGTTACTTTGTTGAAAAGTGGGAAGAACGTCTTTATGTATAGCAGGTAAAATTCGTCTGGTGGAAAAGACCACTCGTGGTTGGACCGCTCCAAAACAATTATTAATGGATAATTTTATTTTTCTTTCAAATTTCAGGGAATTTTCGCCAATCCAAGGTAGTTTTACATAGACAGGACATTTTTTGGGGCCTTCTTTAGTGTTTTGTTGGAAACGTAAAAGTTTTTTAGAAATTCTCAAATCAATAAGGAATTCTGGATAACCATTTTGTACAAGAATAGAGCGAATATTATCTAGTTCATGTTTTAATGTGGATTTAGAGCAGATTTTTAAGGCTCGATGTGTTAAAGTATCAATGAGATTTGTTTTACGTTGTTTTGGTCCAAAGGAATTCCAGTGAATATATTGACCTGTGAAAGTGGGCTTTCGATAGACTGAAGTGATGAATTTATTGTCAGATTTCGTAACAAGTACATCCAAAAAAGGCAGAGAATTATTGGTTTCAATTTCATTGGTAAATTTTAAGGAGGGGTGAAGCGAGTTAAGACAATTTAAAAATTTTTTGAATTCAGTTTCTTTGTGAAAAAGGGAAAAAGTGTCATCAACATACCGACAGTATACGGTAGGTTTTGAAATTTCATTGAAAAGTTGTGATTCATAATAGCCAACGAATATATTTGCTAGAGCGGGACCAAGGGGACTACCCATAGCAACTCCATCAATTTGCCTGTACATAATGTTGTTAAAGCTAAATTCAACAGAAGTGGTTGCAGTTTTCATCAGTTCAATAAAAACATGTTTAGGAATAACTGGAGCAGGGAGGTGACCGTCGTAAAGTGTTTTAGTACAAATTTCAATGGTTTCTGCTAAAGGTACGTTAGTAAATAAGCTACAAATATCAAATGAACAAAGAATTGAATCATTAGAATTTACTTTGAGTTGTTGTATCATTTCAGCGAAAGAAAAGGAATCATTAATACAATTAGTTGAGTAGAGTTCTAATACGGGTTGTAATAAGGCGGCGAGAAATTTAGCGAGTTCATGTTGGGCAGATCCAATCATCGAAAGAATAGGACGGCAAGGCACATCTTGTTTGTGAATTTTTGGAAGGCCGTACATTCTTGGTCGTTGTGAGCCGGTGGGTCTAATAACTTCATAAACGGTTTTCGGGAGATCATCACTTTTAACTAATTGAAGTAAACGACGTTGAAGTTTGGTTTCATTTTGAGCAGTATTATCAAATTCATTTGCAGGCCCAAGGCATTCAAATTTAGTTACGTCAGAAAGAATGGCTACCATTTTTTTGTCATATTCTGATCTATTAAGAATGACGACTCCAGAGCCTTTGTCAGGCTTAGTAATTAAAATGTGTTTATTAGAACGTAGAGACTTAATCGCTTGAAGACAGTCAGAATCAAAGGGGAATTTAGTCACATCGATAGGAGAACCACAAAAACTGTGTGCTAATTCATTAAGTTTAGCTTTAAGAAGACTTAGTTCATCAATACTTTTTGGTTTATGATGTAATAATTGAGCAAATAAAATTTCAAATTCTGCAAATACTTCTTCACGTTTAATATTAGTTGGCGGAAGGCAAAACTCTAGACCATAGGCTAAAACAAACTTTTCAATTTCGGAAAGATTGTAACTAGATAAATTACAAATAGTTTTACCAGAAGGATTAGACGAACCAAAGCGTTGACGACGAAGCCAATTAATGGTATTAAAATGCTTTGTGCGAATTTGTTTTTGTTTAATTAGTTCAATGTTAGCAAGATACCGGCAAAAGCGAATCCAATCAAAATAAGATAAAAATTGTCGTACTTTGGACCAGAGTTTTAAGTAGATTAAACGAAAAGATTCTAATTTAGTCTTACTTCTACTAATTTCATCCAAAAGAAAAGCTCGTTCCATAGTAGAAGTTTGTCTTACCTTGGCTGCTTTAATGCGATGTGACATAAATGTGGGAATTACATGTTGAGCTTGACAAGTTTTCAAAAATTCAATAGAAAGTTTTGCAGTTCGAATTTTACCTCGAATTTTGACCACATTGTTCAGTTCTTCCAATTGTTCTTTATTGTACCGTCGACGGAAATACTTAAAAAGTTTTTTGTTGGTACAGAATTTTAAAATAGCTTTTAACAACAAATGCTTCATTTAAAGCTCTTTTGTTAATTAAGTAGCCTTAAAAAAGGCTGTTTTGAAAACCCGAACGTTTTCGTCTAGCTCTCTTCAGGAGGTTTCGCTAGAATGACTTGAAGAACTGAATGTAGTATTTCAAAAGTTATAAAGCTGATTCTGATTGGCTAAAAATTAAGGTTAATAATAGTTATCATAATAATTGAAAAGTATTAATAAATAAAATCACGTTTCGTCAGCGTAAGAAATTTTTTTTGGCAAAAAAAAGGAACAAAATTATGCAAGCTTTGTGTTAAAATTTGGAACTAAAAAAGAAAATTTTTTACAATTATGCTAACAATTTATGTTTGTAAACAAACTCTTTCTGTCTACACAAATTAGGTTTTCGAAGAGTGATGAAAATTGATTCTAAGACTGATAAGTGGAAATCGGATCGTGCTTTAGAGAGAATAAAAAATTGATTGTCCTTATAGTGAGATGCACATTTTTGGTTATGTAACAAATGGTTTCCAATCGCTGAGTCACAGTGCGGTATTGAATTAGCTAGTTTACCTGGACGTTCTGGTTGTTTACGTTCTTTACTGGTTCTATTCCGAATAGACTTCGGCACATGCTGGCGGATTCTGTCCTGCAAACGTTGAGACGTTCGACCCACGTACCGACTATCACAGTGGCACACGTATTCGTATACGACGTTACTTTGTTGAAAAGTGGGAAGAACGTCTTTATGTATAGCAGGTAAAATTCGTCTGGTGGAAAAGACCACTCGTGGTTGGACCGCTCCAAAACAATTATTAATGGATAATTTTATTTTTCTTTCAAATTTCAGGGAATTTTCGCCAATCCAAGGTAGTTTTACATAGACAGGACATTTTTTGGGGCCTTCTTTAGTGTTTT